>CM068712.1:13524408-14878353 GCA_035079005.1 Fraxinus americana | reverse complement strand
ACACATTCTTCCATCAATCACTATTCAAAACTCATTTTTCTACTAAAATGGGTGTCAAACACCCCCTATAGAACTATAACCAATTTCATTCATTTCTTCAATTTCAGTAGGTTTAGCTTTTAACTCATCAGAAAAAGTAACAGGATCATCGAGGGCTTTTGTAACCCTCTGTTGGACCAAAATGGCCCTCATTTTCTGTTTTCATATCGAGTAATCCCCCTTCCCATCGAATTATGATAATTTGACACTCGAACCCATTCTGAATTCTATAAAAGGGTGGCCTGTACTCGTGGACATAACAGAAAAGATTTTGATGATCAATGGTAGAAACACAGAGTTAAAACAATATCCAAAAAATTGAAGCACAATAAAGAATCAATCTGATCAAGAAACCTCAATGTGATGTGTGTGCATGTGTGATTTAAGCTCAGGCAATACACAGGTATACGATTAAAATAAATATGCTTCCAAAATTACAAATCAGTCACAGAAGTCCAATTACAGGAATTCATAGATAAGTAATCAGTCAATCATATATTAATCACGAAAGAACACCAAACCTAATTCAAAGTGAGGTTTGGAACAATCTTACCAATTACTGTTGAAAAACAGTAAATATACCCTAAAGCCTTCAATCGAGCAAGCCAGCCAGAGCTACCAATCAACCAATCAGTCACAAACATACACAACAAGAAATCAGAGAAATCAGAATCGAGTTTAAAAAAAAGATGCCTAAAGTGACATTGTCTGTTTAGATCTTTAAAGGTCTATACAGATATATCACTCTAAAGGAAACGACCCAAAAAGCAGATTAAAGGAAGAATACAACCCAACCCTAGGTCATCTAGCTCTGATACCAATTTTGTTGGGAAATTACAATTATAATCTTAAAAACCACAATACAGCCAGACATCTACAAAGCATAATAAAACCATAGAAACTGAAAATAGTAAATAACAGAGTCATTCTTCCCTTCTAGCGAAGCTAAACGTTGATACCCAGTTCACTTATCCATGGCCGAAAATGGTAGGCTCAGGAACAGCCCCTCCATGTTTGCAAATCTCCTTCTAGAGAGAGATTTATAACCGGCCAGAAACATTCAGAACTCAACTTAGGTCATCGATCTAAGGATCTACCAAAACAGTCAAGTTCAAGCCCTGACACTGACTTAACCTTTGTGAGAAACCAACACCATTCAGCTACTATTTCAAGCCTGAATATTACACAAGGTTCTCTCATCAACATGCTAAAGAAGACAGTGAACATCGGATGAAAACCACGGACTCAACAGAGAGAGAGACAAACCAACTGTGAGGAAAAAAAAAAGGAGAAGTCTCCAGAAGGAAGTAAAAAATTGAACTCAAAAGTCGAAACCCAAGAGAAAATATCTCACAAGAATAAACCCCAACCGTCGATCTCATCCAAGGGTCACAATCAATTCTAAACTAACACAATCCAGGTGCCTACCAAGTTACCAATAAGTGGGTGACATTTAAGCAGCTAAGTAAAGAATAATCAACAATACAAATGTCATAACTAGCACTAATCCAATAGTGTTAGAGAACTACTAAAGCCCACAACTCCATTAGGTTTCGACGTGACAATTTGAATTGTTTATCTTTTTACCTTATCTTGAAAAAACAAGGTAGAGATGAGATGAGAATTTATGAGTGTTTTTCACTCATAGTTTTAATGCCGGTTAAACTTGTTATTTTGTTTGTCTTTGAGAGAAAAAAAGGTTTTGATGTGCTTATTAATGTTGCTTTAAAGGTTATGACGAATTTTGGAGCTTGAAAAGGAGCAAAGCAACGTGACAATGTGAATAGATTAAGGACGTGGAAGAGTGAAAAGGAGCTAAGTACAGTGCTTGAGGAGGCCAATAAGAGACGAAAGAAATAGATCGAGGAGAAAAAGACAAAGCAGGGCAAATTTAGAAGATAAGAGTAAAAGTGGTGCCTAGACGCCACCATCTGACGACCAAGCATCAACTCACGGGTGAAAACCAATAGAAGTGGTGTCGAGGCACCTACCAATAGCTTGAAGAAGTAGATTATTTATCGAAAGATTGCGCCCGGCACCATCCACATAAATTTCGCAGGGTCGTGGTGCCTAGGCGACGCCTGGTGGGAAATTAGGTTTCGATTTATTGGCCCGTTAAAAGCACACTATGACTCCAATTTCAAGACAACCATTAGAGAGGCATAAAAACAACTTAGAAGGGATTTCCAAAAGGAGAATTAAAGAGGGCAAGAAGCAAGAAAGCAAGAGCACCAACGCGGAGAATTTTGAATCTCTACGAAAAAAAATCTCTTTTCCTTTTTATGATGTTCAAATATGAATTTAATAGTTTCTATATCTTCCGTCATAAACTAAAGTATTCATCTCGGGTTTGATGTAACTGAGACTTAAGATCGTGTTTTGATTTTAAATAGTTATTTCTTTGGGATTTTTCAATTTGTTTATTTGTGTTACTTGAGTTGAATACTTTCAATTAACTGGGCATTAGTTCATTGATTTGATTGATTAAGTTTTGTTACTAGAGAGAGAACATTAGTCGTGATCTTAATATAACACAACTTAGAAAATTATATGTTTTAAGAGAGAGTATAATTTTTGAACCTGTTCCACATAAGAACCAAAAACTTCATAATTTTTAGATGTTTAATTCAAAATAAAGATATAGAAATTGAATCCTATGAAGAGTTTTTACTCAGACACTCAAGAGAGGAAGTAAAATTACATTAGAATCTCACTTATAAACTTGGAGAAACTAATTGGGGATAACTATATAAATGAGAAACATAGTTGATAGCCAGAATAAATAACCACCCTAAGCTTTTTCATATTGATTAGTTCTTAAAACTTTCATAAAATCGTAGAAATCGTCACAACATTCATCTTAGATTTAGTTTACTAAATTTCGATTATAGTACGTAGTATAAAATTGATATTCAATCCCTGTGAATTCAGCATTCTAATTTAATCGTTACATTACAAAACTTGACACTATACACTTGCATTATAATTGCGGTCTAGAAAACGCGTAACAAGAATAGTATCAATCTTCAAAGTTATATTATTCTTGCAAAGAATAGGGCTTTCAAATGAAGGATGATGATTTGTCAAGAAATACTACAATTTTCAAGCAGAATAATGCAGATTCTAAAGTTTAAGAGAGAATATTTCAGTTCAAAATCCTAATCTCGAAGAAAAAATGAGGCTAAAAGTGATAAAACTCTCTCACTTTTTTGAATATGTAAATAACACATAATTTTTCCCTCGTAAACTTGTAGTTCATATTAGCGCTAAACATTTTGTTAATTAAAATGCAATTTTCTTCCACAAATTGAAAAAGAGAATTTTCAAAATTTGAAGATGGAACATAACAGTATATATCCTTAGTGTTTAGAATGCGTTTTGAATGGACAATCTTTGATATCTTGTTTTTCTAGCTTCAGTGTCTTGTAGAGCCACCGAGTTCTTGAATTTTTCTTCATCTCTAACTGCCATAGCATCAAGATTAAAAAATTCAAATATCTCTGTACGTATGAAACATCAAATCCATCACAGGTAAGTGTGCCCCAATTGAATACAACAAGAAGTTAACCCAAGTCAAAATCAATAATTAATTTTATCTAAATATTTCATGGAATCACAACTTTTCAACCACACATTTCATCAATTTCTATCAAAATCTATTAAAAAATTGATTTTAATTCCTACCAAATAAGGGCTATGAATTTGAAATCGATTTCATGAACCCTTTTTGCCACTCATTCTAGATCAACAAACAAAAAGATTTAAAGCATCTACATCCTCAACGACTACCACATGCTATTTTAGTTTTATTTGAACTTGGTATTCTAATGAAACTGGCCAGACAACTTACCTTTTTGTTGATAGGAACTTCAATTAAAAAGACGAAACTATATTTTTCATATAATGGTTTGAACTATCATTCAGGATATAATTTTCAATTGCACTAACAAAAACAAAGCATTATCATCAGATAGCACTGTTCAATAAGCAAGAATAGTCTGGTCCCTATTGTGTTTTCAGAAGATGGTTTTGAATTATAATACACATAGCCAGCCACATTTCAAAGCCTTGTGACCACTGTTTCTTTGGCTCTTTTGTCCCAAGCTCTAGCTCTTTCACATGAGGGGGTTGTATAAAGGACGTCTAGCCATCGAAGCCACCAGATTGAACACCAGGAAAAGAGACGAAAATATCACCACCCCATTGAAGACTAGAGAAAGTACAAAAAGGCCATTTCTGTCTTAAGGCCCTTCTCACGGAACCATACGGTGAATTTTTTGCTCATAATATGGACTTTCAATTATTTGGTTTTGGGGCTTTACTCTAACCAAGGACTCTTCTTTGAGAGAAACAGACGGAATCCTTGCTCTTGGCTTATATTCACATAGGCCACTCATAAACATAAGACGTTCAACTCCCTAAAACACGTGTAATTGAGAGAGAGATAATTTTAGAGAATTTCATAAAGTCAATCTCTCCAACCTTTTCTCCTTCCCTAGAAGAAAAAAAGGAATAGCCTTATTAGTCAACTTAAAAGTTAGCAAAGTCACTTCGGGGCGATAGAGACCCAATCCCTTTGAACCGCATACGATCTCAATGAAGACTAGGAAAAGGAAGGGAACAATAGCACCGCTCCACCGCTTTTGCAACTTTGTATTTCAATCAGAACATGATTATACACTTAACTGTTTTGGAGCAAATCTATATGCATAATGTTCAAGACAAAACACTAATAAGATACTCACTGAATGCACACGCACCAGAGATGAAAATAAAGCCAAAGTACTCTTCCTAGAAATCATAGGAACATCAAATGTGCAAGGATATAGCTGAAGCATTGGTTGGTGGAACAAAGTGAACCAGGAATTCGGAATATGAACCAACAAATGATGTATTTGGATTTATGAAACTATACTTTTCTGGCATTATAACTACATACATAGTAGAGATTCTTTAAAATTTATTTTCCCCCAAACTTATTTTTAATCAAACATTATCTGAAATTTTTCCTACTTCTTTAAAAACAATCACTTTTCACACAATCTATTCTCACAAAAAACTACATCAAACAGGCTCATAGTCTACTTTTGCCACTTGAATATGAAGAACCAATAATTGCATATCATCATCCACCACAAATCACATTTCTACTGCCTCTGCTTCAAAACCAATTTTCATTTCAGTTGATAAATAAGCTAATCCATTATATCAATACATCAAATCACAAATAATTTGCACATACCAATCAATAATTAGGATTCATCAAGGCTTAGAATTGGTGTTGTAAAGCTTGTTGTATTCATCGAGCTCCTCGTAATAGACGTCCCACACACATCTTATGCATCCGCTGCCGCAACAGTCCCCCGGCAACGGCTTCTCCGGAGGCGGCGGCGGCGGCGAAATATTTGATTTTGACTTTGAGTTTTCTAATCCCTTCTCCACCTTGTCTTTGCTTTCAACAGTGGGCTCTTGAGTATCCTTCTTATCGGCCATCGTATTGCTGTTAATTAAGGAGAAATTGTGGGTAACACAAAAGGGCTTTTGGCGATTGAATCTGAATTGATATGGAGCTGTGTTGAATCGTCGGAGGGTCAGATCTCTTATGGGCATGACAATATTGGGTTGGTTTAGGGCATTGTGGCGGCGACGGCGATTGGTATGTAATGGTAGAGATGGGGAAGGTACGCAACGTGTTGTTTCCATGTAACCAAACGGTTGTCGGCTGTAGTAGAAAATGGGAGAATTGCAATTGGGGTCTCAAGTCTTTCAAATTGTTGCGTACTGTAACTAAACCTTTCATTTTAACATCCAGAGTCCCTAACATTTCATTTCGATTGCAACGGGAGGATTCCCTCTATTTGATCGTTAGTCAACGCATGGCGCAAAGTAGTTGCCTCAACATTCAGCTACCTGAATTGGAGTCCGCATCATCAATCAAGCTTCAAAATAAGAAAATCCGATTGAAGCACTTCATAGAATAGATGATATGCTTCCTAAAATTTTCCTAGTTGCTATTTCACGACCGTTGCCTATAAGGGAGGTTGTTGTCGTTACTGTCTCAACGATCATAGTTGGAGGTTATCGATGCCCTTCGATGGTGCACCTTGAAGCTACAACTTAAACAAGTGGGTCTTTGTGTTGAGAAGAGCAAACTTTTTTAGATTTTTGGAAATTTGTTGAGAAATTAGTAGAAGGATTCGGATTTCACCAAATAAAATTTCTACAGAATTTCTTATTGTATGACTGAATTTTCATTTATTTATTTTTGTGTCCTTTGTGCTTGCAAAAGACAGAGCATGCAAGAAGGAAATAGGGTGATATTCCAATTTTGCTCATGATTGTTCTTAGTCTCTACCATATGCTTTCGTGCTCCAATCTAAGGGTGTGTTTGATCCACATTATTTTGGAAGAATGTATTCTGAAAGTAGATTAATGGAGAATTTATGGTTGAAAAAGAAGGAAAAGTTATTAATGTGATGGAAAATATTATTTTATTGAAGAATGTGTGGTTGAAAATGAATAGAAGAATGAAAATGAAAATTTTAATGTGTACCAAACAGGGGCTAAATATCAGAGACTTCATGGAGAAATTGTTCTTCAGGTTGCTCTATTATCTTTTTGCTCCATTTTATGTTCATTTGGTAGAGCTAATAATTTTTGTTAAATGCTCCACTGCAAAAAATTCATAATAGCCTCCAACATTCTTCCAATTTGATGGCAGATTCTTTTTGTTCATCCTTTTCGAGTAGCCATTTTTCTTCTTTTTAGTGGCTGATCTCTTTGATATTTTAGTCAAAGGAATTGTTCGAAAAAATTATCAATTTCGGTAGCCATTTGGACGTGGTGATCACATGGTTAATTTATCGATTTTTCACAAGCGACACCAACTTGTTGACCCCAATTTTATGCATGAACGTGTGGTCAATAGAATCTTAACCACCTCCAATCCACAAGGCATCACTTGCGCACTAAACCACCCCGTTAGGGAGCAAATGTTATCGATCGAGAAAAAGATCCGACAATCATTTGTACTTCGGTAGTCAAATCAATGACGAGACGAGAGATAGAGTGAGTCAGTGCAAGAGACGAAAGTGGGGGATTTGATTATGGTTAATATAATCTCACCTTAAGTGTGATTGGAAGCACATATGTATAGTGCAATAAAAATAGGCTAGTAGGGTTAATGAATTGAGCATAAGCTCAAGACAAGGTTGCTTGGCCCAATGTAATTGACATAATCAATTGTCGAGTCGATCAATGTGGACAGGGGCGGAGCCATGTATGGCCCAGGGTGAGCACAGGCCCACCCTGAACTTCTGGGCTCAAAATTTTTTTTGGGCTCAATTTTTTTTTTTTTGTTATAGGCTAAGTCCGACTATCCCAACCCAAGAGAAAAAGCCCACAACTTTGAGCCCAATTCCAAAAATTTAAACTTCGTCCACAAATCACAACTCCAGTCTCCATCCTCTGCTCGACTGCTCCTGTGCTCCGCCTCCACTGTTCGCACTTTACAGCTGGCATCTTCGCGACTTCGCCTCAACAATCACCGTTCAGAACTTCCACCCCATCTTCGCATCCTTCGCCTCGCAGGCTCCCACTCACAATCGCACGCAGTACTGTAGAAGGTAGATCATTTTACTAATTTTCTTTTCTTTTCTTTTGTTTTTTCTCCCTTGAGATTTTTTTTTTTTGGTTGGGAAAAATGAAATCTTTACTTTATGCGATTTGGATTTTTCTCCAGCCTCCGCCTCTGTAGTGACTTCTCTCCTACCCAGATCCGCAAATCAGATACTTTCTTAATTTCTTTAGCAATTGGATCATTGGTGATAGTAGCTTGAGATAATATTGGATTTGTTCTTTGATAAAATTGCACGTGGTCCTAATTTTCAGCTCTACGTTCGGTTCAGTTGAGACGTTTTTGTTCTTTTTTTTAATACTACATTTTGGGTATTGTTGTGTGCTGTGTGCAGTAGAGATTCACTGTTGTCTGTTATGGAATTGAAATTAGGTATTGTTGAAATTTGGGTATTGGTATTGCTGACTGCTGACTGCTGAGTAGATATGGCTGAATTGTTGAGTTGAAATTGGTGAAGTTGGGGTATTGTTGAGTTGAAATTGGTGAAGTTTGGGTATTGTGGAGTTGAAATTGGTGAGGTATATACGACATAACATAAGTATATATATTTGGGGACAATATGTGCACATTATTGATTTGAACAGGCCTGAAACAAGAAATTGAGAAAATTTGAAAAAAGGGGTAGAAGAAGGAAGGATAAAGATTGCTATGACAAACAAATTGGCTCCGACGAGCTCTATCGTTTGAGGATATTAGTGTTGATGACTCGGTGGTGTAGGGTGTCGGGGACGAAATTGAACCGGGAATGGAGATTTGTGTTGATGTTTCAGGGTTGGAGAAGTTGCTCGGGATTGTTTGTGGGAGGTGCTAAGGAGGCTACCACCAACAGGATTGTTGTTGGCGGCGAGGGTTTGTAAAGGGTGGAGAGACATTACTAGAAAGTTTTGGCGGCAGCTCAAGAGATCGGCTTAGGGTTCCATCCAGTGCTCAGATTGGGTTTTTTGGATCCATGTTGCAAAAGTATCCTGGAAGTGTAAGACTATCTCTTAGTTCGGGATCGACTAAATTGTGCCCACCCTGAACCAATTTCCTGGCTCCGCCCCTGAATGTGGAACCCCTCCGTCATGCACATGCCATGTAATTTATAGATATAACAAGCATTTTTACAATCTTCCTGTTATAAAAAAAATAAAAAAACTGTTATGGATTTAATATCTGAAAACTTCAATTGAGCTGAACTAGTTAACACAGAGTCTAAAATCCTAAAAATCTCTCAAAGTTTGTGAAAAATTCCTAAAGATAATGTTTTTCTTTTCTTCTTTCCCTCTACTAGAGATGATAATCATATAATTTCATGTTATATGATAAGACCAATAAAGTAGATCACATTGTACATTTAATTGATTTTATCATTTATAGGTCCACATCGCATGCCAATTATCACTAACGTAGATAAATATCATTATTCTTTCATAAAATCGCTTTTTAGAACCTCAAGTTAATAAAATTAAAATTAGTCCCCAAACTTGCCAAATTTGGAATAATGCCTCTAGTCCTCAGCTATTAACTTATAATCATCCTCAAACAATAGCTCAAGCTTGAAAAATTATAATCCTTCAACTTTTTCTAAATTACAATTCAGTCTAAATTACTTTCTGAACCTCAAATAATTTACACAGACACGAAATACTATTTGAGTCCATTAAATATTTGGCCAAAATCTTATTTCTAAATTTTTTTACCTTGGTCCCTATGGAATTGAAATAATCTCAATTTGACCATAAAATCCTCAAACTTCGTCCTTAAGTCACAGAGAAAATTTGTGGTATTACTATTACTATTACAATTACCATAATACATGCCAAAAGATGACAATAAATAGGGATAATTGCAGCTAAGGCCAAACCTTTCAAATAGTGGCGAACTTTCCCCTAACATTTCAATAGTTGCAGCCGCCACCTTAAACCTTTCAAATCGTAACAGTTGAGGCCATATGGACAGTTTCCATCCAATCTATCGTTAGTTAACCAAAAAAATTAATTTTAACCACATTTTAATCAATTTTAAAAGGGCAAAACAGTAATTTAATATTTTTCCCATAAAATAATTAAAAACTTAAATCGAAAATAAAAAATAAAATAAAAATGGAAAAATTATCTTCTTCGTCAACCTCCAACCCCCAAAACCCAAAACTAGAAATTTGCCACCGACCACCATCATCGCCATATGTTTCCTTAGCTTCAGTTAGCTTGGATTGTTCTCCAGGAACCAATTTCAGACCAGGATCAGATTCGGATAACCTGCCCAAGAAAGATTTATCACTCAACAAGTACCTAGTAGAACTCGCAAGGTTGATAAAATCTGTAGGCCTAGTGCAACTCCTACTCTTCCTTATATTGATAGAATTATTCTTATTATCATCCTTATTTGTATCGAAATTGTTGTTTTTTATTTTCTGACCATTTGGCTTCATAAATTTCGTCTTTTCTTCCTCAGAATTCTCCTCTAAAGAGTTCTGCCATTTATTTTTCTGCTCTTTTTTTTTTTTTTTTTTTTTTGCGCGGCTTGGGACTAATAAGCGGTTGCTAAGATGGTGGTCGGTGATAAATTTCTAGTTTTTGGTTGAGGGGGTTGGGGTGGGGTGGGTGTAGGTTAGGGGTTGATGAAGAAGATAGTTTTTTCTTTTTTATTTTATTTATTTTTTTGGTTTTTTATTTAAGTTTTTAATTATTTTATGGGAAAAATATTAAATTACTATTTTGCCCTTTTAAAATTGATTAAAATGTGGTCAATATTATTTTTGGGTCAACTAACTACATATTGGATGAAAATCGTCTATTGGGGCCTCAACTGTTATGATTTGAAATGTTTGGGGTGACGGCTTCAACGATTGGAAGGTTAGGGGAAAGTCTGCCACTATTTGAAAGGTTTGGGGTCTCCGTTGTAATTATCCCTTAAAAAATTTCAAGCCAAAGGTAAATTTCACCTTTTGTACTTTAGTCCATTGGATACTGAAAGTTTCAATGCCCAACAATTTTATAACTTCACAAATAAAGTCATATATCGTACTATTTGATTCGAAGGTGCTGTAGGGAAGGACCATTATGCTAATAACATAAATCAACAAGATATTCATACAATAAATCAAATACGAAAAGAAGAAAAACAAAGAGAGGGAAAAGAACAAAAGGATTTTCACGAGCCACCAAAGTTGGGGTAAATTATGGGAATACAATAAATTTATATACTACAAGGAAAGAAGTGACGAAACTACACTTAACTAATAATATTAATTAATATGACGCTAACATCTCCCTCAAACTCATGTTGCTACAGTAAGAAGCGGCAAGAGTTTGTCAAGCAAAAAACAAAAATGATGAATCGGATGGGACTTCTTGAAGAAGTCAGCAAGTTGCAACGATGAGAAACAAAATGTAAGAAAATTGTGCCAGTCTGCAGATGGTGACAAATCAAATATAGGCAATCTCAATATACTTCGTGCGCTCATGGAAAACAGAGTTGTGAGATATTTGAATAGCACTTTTATTATCACAAAACTAGGAGTTAGAGAGAAAGAACACTCACGTCTACAAGTAACCAATGCAACCACACACTCTCAATGGTGGTAGATGCTCTAGCACGACACTCTTCCTCAATAGAGGAATGAAAACAACGACCCGTTTCTTACTCTTCCAAGAGATAAGAAAATAATTTAAAAAATACAAAAGCCAGTAGTAGAGTTATTATCAGTGGGGTTACTGCCCAATCAATATCAGAGTGGGTACGGAGCACTAAATAGGAGGTCAATGAAAACAAAAGATTCTGAAAGCAAGTACCGCAGAGATAACGCAAAGTAAGAACAACAATTGCTTGGTGAACTGTAGTATAAGTTGAAATAAACTAACAAACGATGTGAACAATATAAGCAATATCGGGACGTTTAATGGTGACATAAACAAATATTCAACAATAGTGCGATACAAAGTGGGATCAGTTAAGTATAAACATCAAAAGATGAATATCGAGCGTTTGTCTTAAGAGGAGTATCAACAGTTTTCGTATCAATAAGACAAACATGCTCAATAACATCCATAGTATGCTTAGACTGAGAGAGAATATAATCTCTACGAGAAGAAGTAACTTCGATTCCTAAAAAATAAGATAGTTCACCTAAATCCTTCACTTCAAAATGACGAGACAATTTTGATTTCAAATCAGCAATCCCATCAACGTCTTCACCAGCAATAATCATGCCATCAATATATAGTAAAACTAAAATGTGATTGCTGAAGTACATATAAAGAATAGAACAGAGTTATAATGATTGGATATAAAATCAAGAGAGGCAACAACAGTGAAAAATTTTCAAACCAAGCACAAGATGCTTGTTTGAAACTATAAAGTGCATTCTTGAATTAGCAAACATGTCCAGGGGTATGAGAAACACCGGGAGGGAAACCATATAAGCATCTTCTTGAAGATTTCCATTCAAAAAGGCATTTTTGATACCCAACTGAGAGAGACACCAGTAATGAACAAATGCAACTACAATAATTGTACGAAGAGTGGTCATCCTGGCAATAGTGGCAAATGTCTCCTCATAATCCAGACCACACTAATGAGTAAATCCCTTATCAACCAATCTGGTCTTATAATGCTCAAATGAACCATTAGATTTGGTTTTGATCTTATAAACCCAATGAGAGCCAATAGCATATTTACCTAGAGGTAATGCAACCAAATCCCAGGTGTCTGTCTTAATTTAGATGACATGTGTTATGAAGCACTAAATCAAAGATCCATGATGAAGAAATACCTGAGGAACTCTGGGACGACAAACATATATGAGCAAAGGCTGACATAGCATGTGGCTAAGAACTTCTGAAACTGCTCTACTATATTAATCAACATGGAACTGGAGAAGGTAGTGTTCCAAGTATAGATGAGTCACTAATGGCATCGTGGGAACTATGTTAGTATGGGATGATGGGATCACCATTGTGGCTGCTGCTTCTTTAATAACTTAGGACACTAAGACTTTCAATGTCCATTGTATTTGCAAAAGTTACACTTGTCACTAACAACTTGAACATAACTTTGTTTTGATTCTGTATGGACGATCGGGAGGGTACAACCAATACTAAGGTGCTAGATGGAGAAAGAGATACTTTTTCTACTAAAGTTTAAAATGTGTTTCTTCAACCACAAATTCACTAACCACTGAATCAACTAAAGAAAGTGGAGTGCGATGCAAGATAGAGCCTTAAACTCACTACGAAGTGCCATAAAAAATTGAACCAATTGTTGTTACTCTCTATAAGTAATATATTCTTTACATGCTTTGTTTAACGACTCGACCTTGCAACGGAGCCGTTATCATATCGTACGTACTATCCACTTTGGGAGGGTCTAGGCCCATCTTACCCCTCACAACTTTCTGACGCGTCTCTCAGTATTCGAACCCAAGACCTCCATCATATGGGAGAGTTAAGTTGAATCATGGTACCAATTGGTCGTTTTTTTGTAACGACCCGACCTTGCGCTGGAGCCGTTATCATATCGTACGTACTGTCCGCTTTGGAAGGGTCTAGGCTCATCTTACCTGTCACGGCTTTCTAACCCGTCCCCCAGTATTCGAACCCAAGACCTCCATCATATGAGAAACTTAAGTTGAATCCTGATACCAATTTCTTGGATTTGAATCCTGGGAGACACATCAGAAAGTCGTGAGGGGTAAGATGAGCATAGACTCTCCCAAAGCGGACAATATGTACGATATGATGACGATTTTGATGCGACGTCGGGTCGTTACACTTTCAGTCCTGTTGATTCTATAAGAGCCAACTCATCCTAAATCGAATTCATAGCAGTCTAAAACTCGAGAATACTCGTATTCTTCTATTGTAATGCTCGTATGTCATTTTCCAACATATACATCTTTGCATAATTAGATTTAGTGTACAATTTCTGAAAATGATCCCAAATATGCTTTGCTATTTCATGCTTCACCAACTGTGTACCAATGGATTGCTCAATAGAATTATGAATCCAATTAAGAATTTTTACATTGTTTGACTCCCAATTATCTAACTTTATCACATAATTATCAGCAGTGCTCTTGGGATTCACAATAGTTCCATTAACATAAAAACACAATCTTTTTCCCTTAAGAAATTACTTAACACTGTATTCCAATGTGAGTAATTCTTACCATTTAATCGAACACTAATGGATTGGAGCTAATCATCACTTTCAGTTTCCATCATAGAGTCAACAAATAAACAACTACAAAATCTAGAAATCACCAAATTCTAAGAAAACCAACGACAACCAACATACAGCCATGAACTACAATTTAAATATATTGCATAGTGTACGTACAACAAAACTAATATCGACAAATGATCAAAAACTTACGAAGGAACAAACTGTCTCTTTGAAGCTGCCCCAGAGGACACCGCACGAGCAACCTGTTCTCGAGTCAAGATCATTCACATACCATCTAAATACTACACATGGAAGTACACACGCCGGTCAGGAATGATCCTTTAGGAGAAGAGTACCCCAAATATGGTCATCAATCTCTCAATTCAAGTCACGTTTGAAAGATCCTATATTTTCAGTGGCTCAACATAAATTAGGGTTTTCAATTGCACATGATGTTTGAGAATGAATGGAATGAAAAGATCGACTTCAACGCACAAATTTGGGCTTTGATTCCATGATAATAATATAAATCAATATGATAACATGATGATCATACAATAAATCAAACATAAAGAGAAGACAAAGAGAGTGAGAAGAACAAAATGATTTTTATGAGCCACCAAAGTTAGGGTGAATTATGGGAATACAACGAATTTATATACTACAAGGAAAGAAGGGATGGAACTGCAAAACTACCCTTAACTAATAATATTAATTATTATTTTGCTAACGCATTGCATGTTAACTAAGAGCCCGTTTAGAACCACCCCCCCCCCCCCGCCCCAATTTTTTTTTGTCAAAAATACATTTTAGAATAATATTTTGATAGAGAATGTGTGGTTAAAAATTAAGAAAAAAATTTGGGTTTGAATGTAATTACTTTATTGAAGAATGTGTGATTGAAAATAAAAGACAATTTTTTTTTCTAAAATAATGGAGACCAAACAAGGGCTAAAATTGAAAATATTAAAACACTCATATATGTCAACCAAAAGAACAAAATGTATGAATAAGTGTTTCATAAACCAAGATCCACATAATTGAAAGTCTATAAAATACACTATTAGCAGTGTAAGGTCTAGCTTAACCCATATTTGGACGAATTGTAGGGGAACGTGAATTAATTTTTGAGTCAAATCAAGTGAGACCGATTTTAAATGTATTCTCTTCCATGTAATTGTGGTTCCAGTAATCCCTTTCAACATTTTCAAATGCCCGTTATACCCCTCCATGAATGAGTGTTTGAATATTTTTACTTTGTCGTTTCCGGTTCCAATTGTTTGACTGTTCAAAATTAATGAAAGTTGAACCTTTTGAATTTTCCAAAAAGTAACATGCGGGCTTCTCCAATGTGCAAACAATGGAGTGCATTCAAGTCAAATTTGGCCATACATGAATGAAATTAAAAATTTATTCTTTCTTTCAAATCATAAATAGGACAACCAATTCAAACACTATTATAGTCACGTTAACAAGACAACATAGAAATATTTGTGCATTCAAGTCAAATTTGGCCATACATGAATGAAACCAAAACTTCATTTTTTTTCTTTCAAATCGTAAATAGAACCCTCGTAGCTAAAGTAACAACCAATTCAAACACTGTTATAGTCACGTTAACAAGACAACATAGAAATATTAGTCGTTTACATACACATACATTCTCATTGTTGTTGTGTTAAATAATCGCGTAAACGATCTCGCTCATTTCCTAGCGTTTTGGGTGCATTCATTTCAACGGTACGATTCCATCTTTGTAGTGCCAGGATCCGTCTCCACTCTCATAAATGCCTCTACGACCACTCCAAAGCGTTAAAGGAAGTTGTGAATACTCATTGTTGCTATTACAACAGTAGTATGTTCTCTGAAATTGTAACTCGACATACGATATAGTATTATCACCGACATTTCCAAATACCAAATGCATGTTCAATTACGTTTCTACATGACGAGTGCTTGAAATTAAACTTTTCACGTGCATTTTAAAAGTTACGCCGACGACCTATCTCTTTATCTTAGAAATGTCGAAAATGGTACAATATATCCCTATGAAGCCATGTACCTAGGTCGATGGGCGAACTTACTAGATAATATTTTCCCACAGCAGGTTCCGGGAAATTAATATAGCACGAGCCAAGATTGGCATCATGAGTATTGCCCGTTGTACTTTCCAGCACAAATGTGAAACGTAACTTAAAATCACATGCTACCAGCACCTTTTGTGTTGGAATTCCTTTATGTCTGGTAAAATTCACTCATTGATCTCGCAACAAAATGGCTCTCACGTGCATTCCATCAATTACACAAATACAATTCTGGAACAATGGATGCTTGTTCAAATTTGGACGGTGATGCTCCACACCTTGATTGTAGTTTGGACTCGGTCTAATCAGACAAGCAAAAAATCCACAACAACTTGAAGAACAACTTTGAAGTAGTGTCATATAGTTTCCAACGAATGATGAATAGCGTTTGCAACTGTCAATAGCCTTTTCCATGCTTTAATATGTACAAAAACATGCCAACTTGTTCGTACACATCTATGTATTGTCCACTGAGCAATCTATATTCATCGAGAAGAATATGTTTAAAATGTCGCAACATTGTTGGATACATTCGAAATTCTGCATAATTACCCGCCACATTTCATAGCATCTAACATCAATATATGACTATTTCTCGTGAAGGGATATCTATTAATACAACGTCTTTGTTCGCGATAGTAGTTCCTCATGGCATGTTTGGTGTTGTGACAGTATCAAAGCCACTCGATTATGTCCTCTTGTAGCTCTTGTAAATATGCATCTTCCCTAATTCATTCTTTCGAATTAGAGTTAGGTATCAAGACACAATTGAAATTGTAATCTTCCATACCACAACTTCAACAAAAAAATCTTTAGAAGAACTTGGATAGAAATTCTTTTGGAAGATAGAAATAGTTGTTTAAGCAGAGAATGTTTGAACATGAAGTAAAATGTTTATACATTTATTGCCTTTTATAGAATTTGGTGGATGATAAACTTTCTGCAATCAAAGGATGAAGACATTCAAGTACACTATAAAAACCAAAAAGTGCTACAAGTCATTGATGAGAAGGCTACTAGTAGGGTTGTATTGCTTTTGTAGGATTCTTTGGAAAAGTAGTAGAGAATTCAAAAACTATTTTTGTAGGCATGCAGTAAAATATCAAAGGGAATCAAATCTTTCTACAGTGAAAGTGAAATTGTATAAATACTACAATACACATACAAATAAAAATACAACATAACCACACCAGAGTTTTTCAAATCAAACGTACCCAAAAAAACGTTATTGGTTTTATGCTCACTCCTCATTTTGGTTGCGATTTATTGTACTCTTTCTAGTTGAAAACCCAATCGAATTTTTCATTTACATTGTCTTACATTTCTAATATCTCCCTATTACATTTGAGGGATAGAAACGTGCACGTCCAGTAGTAAAGATTAATTTTCTTTACTAGTCTACCAGTCCCCATCAATTCCTTTAAGCATGTCTTCAGGTCCGGGATAGTAGGTCCAACAAAGTTGTCAAGTTTGACCTCGACCTTCTCTTAAGCAGTGGTCGCACGATCAACAGAGTATGACAATTCGTATGCTAGAATTTTCTTTTTCTTTTCTTTCTTCTTTTTGTTCGTCGACTTCCATTTGTCTCCATTGCGCAGGCCAGATACATCCATGTTCGATGCAACCTTCTCCATTTTCTTTGCCTCATCACTTGAGTTGCTACTCTCCTAATTGACTGGTATCTTATCCCGATGGTCTTCGTGTTCTTTGAACGTGTCGAATCTAGTTCTGCATAGCTTTGTCAGTGTGATTGCGTACGTCTCGATGTTGAATGCATCCCCAAAAAGTGTCTTCTAACTGTAGACCTCGTCGCAATCTTTGATCTCCTGTGGCAAAGGCCAAAAATAGTCTTTAGAATTCCATAAAGCAACTCAAATCCATTTAACATTCACAAATGGAGACTGCTAAAGATGAATATGAATATCACAAATAAATTTTGAGTCAAATCAACTTAAATCCATGCGCTAACAGTGTGGCAAGCATTCATCCTATTTTGTCGAAAATAGTGTGTTAAAACGAATGTCAAGAGTAATGCATTAACAATTCCTGAAGCCAGATCCTTGCCAGGAATTATGTTAAAACCAAATAGTTGCCGAGAATTATCATCAAAATTTGAAAATAAACATTTTGAAAATTCATACATTTTTTTACCAAACTTCTCTATTATGGAGATAATATAGAGTGAATTGCCCAAATAGTCACTGACCTTTACGACATGCTTCCAAGATGTCACTGAACTTTCAAAATCACCTAAGTTATCAATGAACTTTGCAAAAGATTTTCATGAGGTCACTGAACTTTAAAAATCATCTCATTCATCACTGAATGTTGTAAAATGTTTCCCAGAGGTCACCAATTCAGTGATCTCCTAGGAAACATTTTGCAAAGTTTAGTGATTTCATAGAAACCTTTTGCAAAGTTTAGTAATTAATGAGGTGATTTTTAAAGTTAAGTGATCTTGTGGAAACCTTTTACAAAGTTCAGTGATGACTTGGGTGATTCTTAAAGTTCAGTGACCCCTTGGAAGCATAGTGTAAAGTTCAGTGATTATTTGGGCAATTCACTCGATAATATACATGACAAGCTTAACCACTTTATCTAATTAGATAAGCTTGAATAAGCCAAGAATGAGCCAATCTCAACTGGAGTTCAACTAGCTCAATCATTTTACAACCCTAGACATATATCATAAACAAATTTAATCAAGCGGACTAAAAATGCCATAGATAAAACAAAATTCAGACTAGTGGCAGATTCACACCAGACGAAGGGGCGAGGGCACCCATATTGGATCCACCGAAATTTACATGTGGCGGATGTGCTCAATTACAATCCATACATAGTATAGCCTTGCAGGGAAGAAGAAAGGTGGAATAAGATGAGTGTATTTGGGCCATTTTTAAATTTTTTTTTTTCAGATTTTGGGCCCCTTTTTTAGGAGGGCTTTTTAAAAAAAAAAAAAACAAGTGGCCCCTGAAGAATTGCAAGAGGAACAAAATTCAAGACCATATCAATCATCATACTACATTTCATCTGAATTATCAAAATTTCAAAAATTTTAAATAGTATGATCTTAATTTTAGAACTTGAAGTTGAAGTGATATTTTATATGTGTTGATAATTTGAATGGACATTTATTATGCGAATTGTGATAATTTATGATTTATGAAAATTGGGGAATTTGTGAATTTGTAAGTATGAGATATATGCAATAAATGATAAATTGAGGAATTTGTTAATATGTGATTATCTGTGATCACTGATAAATTGGTGTTGAAAATTGAAATTTGATGATATTTTAAAGTTAAGTTTAATTTACATTTATTCTGTGAGTAGCGTTTAATTTTCATATAGATTACGAAACGATTTTTTCAACTGAAACGAAAGTTACAACCTAATTCTTCTAGTTGTGCATTTAGTCCCACCACTACTTTTAGTGTATTTACATATATATTGAAAATTTGAATATTATTTAATTAAATATTAATAAACGTCCTCGTTATTATGATCATCGTGTCAACGATCAATGGTCAACGGTCAATAGCCGCCATAGCTGGCCTCCAATCCTGGATCCGCCACTGATTCTGACCCAGAGATACATGGCGAACAAAACAGAGATGAAACATTAAAAATAAAAAAAAGGGTTCACCACAAATGAAGCATTGTGATTAAAGTTTGCACATACAATAACAAAACTTTTAGCAAATAAAAGACCATCCAAAAATACTTCCCACAACGGAGAGTAACGGCAGTAAAAAAACAAAAGAAGGAAAGAAAAAATATTTGTCTCTAGAGATTCAAAACAACACAAAAGATAAAGATACAGTTCTTTTGGTGACTTCATTTTATTACATATTATTAGCTAACAAATAGTTGGAATATTAAATCCTTGATATCATAGAATCAAACTGAACGGAGTAATTAATAGTAACTAAATTTAACATAATAGCTACATCCAAAAATACTTCCCACAACGGAGAGTAACGGCAGTAAAAAAACAAAAGAAGGAAAGAAAAAATATTTGTCTCTAGAGATTCAAAACAACACAAAAGATAAAGATACAGTTCTTTTGGTGACTTCATTTTATTACATATTATTAGCTAACAAATAGTTGGAATATTAAATCCTTGATATCATAGAATCAAACTGAACGGAGTAATTAATAGTAACTAAATTTAACATATATATATATATATATATATATATATATATATATGAGGAGGATACAGTAAAGTCAGCATATTCATAGATTATAAATTCTTAACCAATTAATCAAAATAGAATTGCCAGTTTCGTTACCTGGAATGACTATACATAACCTCAATTC
Organism: Fraxinus americana; assembly: GCA_035079005.1. NCBI lineage: Eukaryota > Viridiplantae > Streptophyta > Magnoliopsida > Lamiales > Oleaceae > Fraxinus > Fraxinus americana. Next base: position 14,858,120 of record CM068712.1, on the reverse strand, counting down.
ACTACCACAAAAAAGGAAATTTTTAAAATCAAGATAAGAAAAACTTCATTAAACCAGAAATTGAGTAGTAGGAAAAAATAATTTTCATGAAAAGAATAAAAATTAAATTTCAAACTCACCGGAGAAGATGAAGAGAAGGCTGGGAGTTTTCAAACTACATTAAACGAGAAATCGAGCCATAGAATAAAAGTAATATTCATGATTATACCTATCACAGTAAACCCGAACTACACCGTCAGGAAAATCCAATGGAAATACACAAGTTCGAATAAGAAATCACAATTGAAAAGCCATATCAAGATGTGGCAATAAATGTACAATCTGCCTGGGAAAACACGAGCCGGCCCTGCCCAAAACTCCTTATTAAACTCAAGACGTGATCTGGGCCGATGATAAGTGCCGCTAGGCACTGGACCCATCACCAAGGCAACTGTAACTTAACTTTGATTGTATGGCTTCCTTTGACCAAATGAAATTTTCCGAAAATTTTGACAAAATCTCCTTTAAAAATAGAACTATTCTCAATCTTGTAACCATAAAAATTTTCCCAAACACCAATATACCAATATCATAATATCAATCACTCATCCAATCAACATCATATATATCACTATGCATCATAATTGCTTCTCAATAAGATAATAGTGACGCAGTTTAGTTTACAATATTCCATCGTGATCATTGGTACATTTAAGTACAAAAATCCTCAAATATGATGCAAATGATTCGCTTGATAATTACACAGTTTTAATCGAAAGAACCTACATTTGGTAGTGGTAGTAGCTACAAAACTATCGATATAACATTCACCACTGCTCAGTCAACTGTCTCCTATAAGAAAATGTTGAGAAAATATATGAGATAATAATCCCTGTGAGTTGAGTGTTTAGAAAATGGTTATACTGTCCTTTATGTATGTATATACATTTATAAAAAAAACAGCCTTTTCACTTATCATGATGTACTCATTATTCTTGAAATATGTATCATAACATCGTATAAAATCATAATGCAGGTTCTAAATCATAAATTAGACTCAAGCTGATATCTAAAAATGATAATAATTGATGAAACAAGATGAGTTAGTACATTAGTCGAATTCAGTAAGCTAAAACCATAATCTGAAATCAATAAGTTAAACTGTAAGCTGAAAGCTAATAACTATATACTGGATAATCTCATTAAAATATACCCCATATAATCATCTGCGGATGATCTGAAAGCTATAAAGTCATATGCACATAAACTGTCTGATTAACACTTCTGTTCACAGCTGTAGCCCCTCAATGCACAAAGTGGAAATAACATAATCATCATTATAAGTTGTAGCCCCTTAGTGCATAATAGGTACCCTTACACACGGTCGCAGCCCCTCAGTGGATAAGAGTTACCTTTATACACGTATGTAGCCCCTCAATGTATAGGAGTCAACACACGACTCTAGTACACAGCCGTAGCCCCTCAGTGCACTAGAGTAAGATAACTACATTGGGTATTTTCGGATGGTTTCAAAACAATCATGCTCATTTACTAATTTCTCAAAAATAAGACATTTCATGTAACTAATATGCTTCTCTAAAATTTGGGAATCATTTCAACATTCATATTAAGCAAACATGATTTATAAGTTATAAGTTAAATATCTTCTTTTTGTAAAAGTAAATTCTCCACTCACAGATATAGGATGGACTAACGGGGCTAATATGCTGTTCCTACGTCCAAATCCCTTCCTAAAATGAACACACCCAAATCACTTCAATTCCATCCATATTAAGTTACAAGGGATTTCTTAATAATAACCCCATACTTAACATCAAAATGAAAGCCAAATGAGATGGAAACATTAAGTATCAGCTTATCGATATATATATATATATATATATATATATATATATATATATATATATATATATATATATATATATATATATATATATATATATATCACTCCACTTTCCTAACTCATTAATTCTAACTTTTTCTCGGCTGCCTCGACGAGATTCAATAAGATTTTCATGTCAATAATCATCCACATTCCTCATTTCAATTTCTTTTAACTAAATACATAAATCTTATCAAAAACTCATTTCTTATAATCTCAATATTCATACAAACTAAGAACTCAAGCACAAGATAAGTTATTTTCAACAATCTGACTTAATATCATGCAAAAATCACAAAGAAAAATAACAAGAATGCCAAATTTTCCTAAATTTTTGGATTAAGCCACATATATCAAAACTCTAATATCCAAATATCATTTCTTCCAATCCACTAGAATAAATAGCTCAAAATGCTCAAATAAATAGCTGCCGTATCATATTTTTCAAGTATAAGCTATAAATTAAAAACCCTAAATTTTACCACAAAACTCAACCAAAATATATTTTTAATTTACCTCAAAATAAAAGAAAAAATTGAGAACCCAAACTCTAATCTCGTTGGTGGCTTCCTTCTCTCTCTCTCTCTCTCCCCATTTTTCTCCTTTTCCCTTTTTCTTCTTCTTTCTTGGTTTCTTTATTTTGTTGCGTGTGAGTGTGTAGAGTGAGTAACGAAAATGGGTCAATTAAGGCTAATTATTGGAGCACTAATACACAAATTGCCAATGAAGACCTTCATCTTTTATTTGATATAATGAATTATTTAACTTTCAATGATATACAAGTAAATCCTCAACTTCAAATATAATCCAGCTTAAACCCTCATATATTATCCATTGCAGAATAAATCCCAAGAAAATAATTTGCTTCATTTAAGTCCCATTTGACTATGACTTTGACAATTCCACTCTTGACTTTGAAATAAAATATTGTCTTTTAACTTGTAGGAAATAGGGTGTAACAATCTTACCTCCTCAAAAGAATTTTGTCCTCCAAATTCGATGGACTTCTGGCTAATCAATGAATAGATGAGGATATTAAGCATACATATGGTCCTCGTTTTCCCATGTAACAACCTCTTCTACCACCTCATTCTCCCAAAGTACCTTGACAAGTGAAATTGTTTGGTATCGCTGGATTTACACCTTTCTGTCTAGAATCCTCACGGCTCTTCTATATAGGTTGAATTCTCATTCAACTGAATTGGTTGAGACTCTAGAACATGAGAAGAATCTGCGATGTACTTGCGGAGCATGGAAACGTGAAAGATATCGTGGATAATTCATCTGGAAAATCTAATCGATATGCAATTGGGCTAACCAGCTCAGTAATCTGATAATGTCCAATAATCATGGACTCAACTATACTCGTTTGCCAAATCTCGTCACCCCTTTCCAAGGTAACAATTTTAAAAATACATTATCTCCAACTGCAAATTCAAGATCTTTCATGCGCCTATCTGCATAACTTTTTTGTTTATCGTGTGCTATTTTCAAATTTTCTCTAATCAATTTCACATTTTCGAAGCCATTTGAACCAATTCAGGACCTATTCATTTTCTTTCACCAACTTCATCCCAACATACCGATGTTTTGCATTTTCTATTATATAAAGGTTCAAAAGGAACCATTCTATACTGGAGTGGTAACTGTTATTATAAGCAAACTCCATCAAAGAAAAATGAGTGTCCCAGCTACCTTTGAACTCCAAAACACAAGCCCTCAACATATCCTTAAGAGTTTGTATGGTCCTCTCTGACTGACCATCTGTCCCAGGATGAAAAGCTGTACTAAAATGTAGATTAGCACCCAGAGCTCCCTATAAACTAGGCCAAAATTTGGATGTAAATCGAGGATCTCTATCAGATACAATAAACACTGGAGCACCATATAACCTAACTATCTCATTCATATATAACTTTGCCAGCTAACTCAAAGAATAAGTGATTTTGATTGGTAAAAATTTGGCAGTATTGGTCAAACGATCTACAATCACCCAAACACCATCATGACCATTCTGAGTATGAGGAAGACCAAATAAGAAGTCCATGGTAATGTGTTCCCACTTCCATTCTGGAATAGGTAAACGTTGTAGAGGTCCAGCTATTTTCTGACGATCTGGTTTCACCTGCTGACGGACCAGACATTTTGACGGTTCATCTATTTGCTCTCTCTCTTTATGCCATTCCACCAATAATGCTTTTTCAATGTATGATACATTTTAGTACTGCCTGGGTGCATAGCATAAGCAGAATTGTGTGCCTCTTCTAAGATCTTTTTCTTCAATTCTACAACATCAGGAACACACAACCTGTTTCCCATAACCAACGTACCATCATTTCTAATTGCATAGTCTGTTCTTAACCCAGTACTAACTTCAGCTTTCAATATTCTCAGTGTTAGTTCTTGAGATTGGGCTAATCCAATCATGTCCACCAGAGTAGGCCTTCACCTGAAAATGAGCTAATACCACCCCTAAAGTAGTAGTGACAATTGAGCATGCAACTTCCTGAACTTACACAATAAAGCAGCATATACTGCATTGGATTAAGAGGAAGAACTAGTCTTTTTGCTAAGAGCATCTGCAACCACATCAGCTTTCCCCGGATGGTAGTCAATCATACAATCATAATTCTTTATCCAACCATCTTCTTTATCTCAAATTCAATTCCTCCTGATCAAAGACACACTTCAAACTCTTGTTATCCGTAAATATCTGACATTTCTCACCATACAAATAATGTCTCCAAATTTTCAATGCCAGCACCACTGCAACTAACTCTAAGTCATGTGTTAGGTAGTTTATCTCATACTTCTTCAATTGTCTTGAAGTATAAGCTATAACATTTCCATTTTACATCAAAATACAACCCAAACCTTGGCGTGAAGCATCACTGTACACTGTAAACTCTTCACCTGATGAAGGAAGAGAAAGTACAGGAGCAGAAGCCAATCTATTTTTCAATTCTTAAAAACTTTTCTCCATTGCTCAGTCCACACGAATTTATCCTTCCGAGTTAAACTAGTCAAGGGAAGGGAAATTTTGGAGAATCCCTTTATAAATCGACAGTAATAACCAGCTAGTCCAAGGAAACTCCGTATCTTATCACGTTAGTAGGGCATTTCCATTTCATCACCATTTCTGTTTTTACAGGATCTACATATATGACTTCTGCGGAGATAACAAGACCTAGAAATACCACTCTGTCGAGCTAAAATTTACATTTGCTGAACTTAGCATACAACTGCCTATCTTGCAAAGTCTACAAAATAATTCTCAAGTGATCATCATGTTCATCACGACTGCGAGAATAGACCAATATATCATCAATGAAGACAATAACAAATTTATCCACATATGGGTGAAGCACTCTATTCATGAAATCCATAAATGCAGCCGGGGCATTAGTTAATCCAAACGACATCACCAAAAAATCATAATGGCTATATCGGGACCTGAAAGCAGTCTTTTGTACATCATCTCTAATTCTAAGCTGATGATAACCCGAACGCAAATCAATTTTTGAAAATATTGAGGCACCTCAAAGTTGATCAAACAAATCGTCAATGTGGGATAGAGGGTACTTATTGCGAATAGTCACCTTATTCAACCATCTATAGTCAACCAAATCTTATAATTGTACATTTAATTCTTTCAACTCTTTTGGAACCATCCGGTAAGGTGCCCGTGAAATAGATTCTGTCCCGAGAATCAAATCAATAGAAAACTCGATCTCCTTGTCTTGGGATAATCCCAGAAGGTTTTCTCGAAAGATATCAGGAAAATCTCGCACAACTGATATATCGTCAATTTCCAGCTTAGTGATCTAAGTATCAATCACATGAGCCAAATATGTATGACAACCATTTTTGAGCATTCTCTGTGGATCAAGGATAGATATCATACAAGATGGCAAAATTCTACGCTCCACTGAGAACAATTTCAAGCTCTCCTAGACTTCTAAATACTACTTCCTTGCTAAAACAATCAACCGAAGTACAATGTTTAGATAGAAAGTCCATCACCAAAATAACATCAAAATTATGAATATCGAGTGTAATTAGATTTGCTTTCAACTCATGATTGTTCACTCTAATCGCACAACTTTGTATACCCGACTAGCTAAAAGTGAATCCCCTACGGGAGTCTCTACTGTCAATTCACTGTCTAAAGGCTCTAACATCTGACCAGTATGGCTAGCAAGTGCATGAGAAATAAAGGAATATGTAGCACATGAATCAATTAAAGAACGATCACTTCTACCAAAAATAGATAACATACCCATAACTACGTCGGTGATTCCTCAGCCTCTCATTGTGCCATCGCAAACACTCTGCCCCGAGTCTGAGTACATCTTGACTGTCCTCTCTATCTACAACCACTACCACCAGCTACATCAGATTGTACTATGCTAGTCGACCCCATATTACTTGTCGAAATTCCTTTTTTTATTCTGTCCCGATCTTGTACCACTAGTCCCTATCTGTATCATCGTCCCCTGAAATGAGCCTCCATCTTAAAATCGAGCTGGACGGTCTTTCCTTAAATGTCCCACAAAGCATCCAATGATACCCTTAAGGCACTCACCAAGATGGAGTCTTCCGAAATTCTGACAAGGCAGATACCGAGTACTACTAAGGCTGTCGACAAGTCTCGAGGCAATGAACCTCTGAACATGAGACTGACGGTGCAATGGCTGGCGGATGGAGCTCTGACTACGATCGGATCTTTGACTGGATCCAGAACTTAGAGATCTCGACTTGAAACTCCCAGTATCAGTAATACTAGGCCAAAATCTTCCTCTATTCTTCTTATGCTGTCCATTAGAGGTTCCTGTTTGACTTTGATTTACCCAAATAGCCAACTGAATCTCTCGACTCTGTCCTGCTTGTAATGCTGCCTCGACTCTCAAGGCCGCCTTACTAGTAGACCAAATCTGGCACCATCACCATCGCCCTAATATCAGGCCTTAAGTTCTCTTCAAATTGTCTGCATTTGTCATTCTCCTCATTTACTAGAACTAGTGCTCTACAAATTTGGTATGATATTTAGAAACAGTCATTGAACCTTGAGTGAGCCTCAAGAGCTCATTTTGCTTGGCATTCTTGTATGAAAGAGAATAGTAGATCTCAAATAAAGTATCTCTAAAAATAGCCCACGTAATGTTATTGGAATCATGATACCTACTCCAAAAAGCAAACCACCAATTAGCTGCTATGCTTTTCAGCAAGAAAGTATTAAAGCTTAGTTTCTTTTCCTCATAACAGCCCATAACCTCAAAAATACTTTCTAAAGTCCTTATCCATTCCTTAGCATCATCAAGGTTAGCAGTGCCCACAAAATGCTTAGCATCGAGCTTATTTATCCTCTTGATGCTAGTATCTCTATCTTGGTTGGGAAGAATAAAGGAAATCTGTAGCGGGTTTGTCATATATGGGATAATTTCCAACCACATTACCCTGTGTCGGAAGTCCCTATGTTTGATGAACAGACGCCTCACCAACATCTTATCCTATAAGGGCATTTAGATTTTCAGGTGGTGGGTTTTGATGCCTTCCTGCTCTGCCACTATACATCTTTAACCTACAATATGCATAAAACATTGAAAGATCAGAATAAATACAGCATATCCCAGAGACTCTTGAACCATGCTCTGATACCAACTTGACATCGCTGGGCTATTTTTAGAGATGTTCTCTTTGAGACCTACTATCTTCTTTCGTACAAGAATGCCAAGCAAAATGAGCTCTTGAGGCTTACTCAAGGTTCAATGACTGTTTCTGAATATCATACCAAGTTTGTGGAGCACTAGTTCTAGTAATGAGGAGAATGACAAATGCAGACAATTTGAAGAGAACTTGAGGCCTGATATTAGGGCAATGGTAACGGGGTAGGGACATACCAGATTTGGTCTACTAGTAGAGGCAACCTTGAGAGTCGAGCCAACATTATAAGCATGACAGAGTCAGGGATTCAGTTGGCTATTCGGGTAAATCAAAGTCAAACAGAAACCTCTAATGGACAGCATAAAAAGAATAGAGGAAGATTTTGGCCTAGTGTTACTCATACTGGGAGTTTTAAGTCGAGATCTCAGAGTTCGGATCCAGTCAAGGATCCGATCGTAGTCAGAGCTCCATCCGCTAGCCAGTGTACCGTCAATCTCCTGTTCAGAGGTCCATGGCCTTGAGACTTGTCGATGGGCTTAGTAGTACTCGATATCCGCCTTGTCAGATTTTAGAAAGACTCCATCTTGGTGAGTGCCTTAAGGGTACCATTTGATGCTTTGTGTGTGGACATGAGGGACATTTAAGGAAAGACTGTCCAGCCCGATTTCAGGAGGGAGGCTCATCTCAGGGGACGATTATACAGATAGGGACTAGTGGTGTAAGATCGGGACAGAATAAAAAAAGGAATTCGGACAAGTAATATAGGGTCGACTCAGAGTACAATATGATGTAGCTGGTGGTAGTGGTTGTAGACGGAGAGGACGGTCAAGACGTACTTAGACTCATGCCAGAGTGTTTACGATGACACAACGGGAGGTCGAGGAATCACTGATGTAGTTATGGGTATGTTATCTATTTTTGGTAGAAGTGATCATTCTTTAATTGATTCATGTGTTACACATTCCTTTATTTCTCATGCACTTGCTAGCCATGCTGATCAGAAGTCAGAGCCTTTACACAGTGAATTGGTAGTAACGACTCTCATAGGGGATTCACTTTTAGCTAGTCGGGTATACAAAGATTGTAGGATTAGAGTGAACAATCATGGGTTGAAAACAGATCTAATTCCACTCGATATTCATGATTTTGATGTTATTTTGGGGATGGATTTTCTATCTAAACATCGTGCTTCAATTGATTGATTTAGCAAGGAAGTGGTATTTAGAAGTCCAGGAGAGCTTGAAATTATTCTCACTGGAGAGTGTAGAATTTCGCCATAATCTGAAATCAATACGCTGAACTGTAAATTGGAAAATGTAAGCTGAAAGCTAATAAATCCACTATATACTGGATAATCACATCAAAATATACCACATGTAATCATCTGCTAATGATCTAAAAGCTATAAAGTCATATGCACATAAACTGTCTAATCAACACTTCTGTACATGGCTGTAGCCCTTTAGTTTACAAAGTCGAAATAACATAATCATCCTTATATACAACTATAGCCCATCAGTGCATAATAGGTACCCTTACACACGGTCGTAACCCCTCAGTGGATAAGAGTTACCTTTACACACGGCTGTAGCCCCTCAGTGCATATGAGTCAATACACAACTCTAGTACACAGTCGTAGCCCATCAGTGTACTAGAGTAAGATAATTGCATCACGTATTTTCTGATGGTTTCAAAATAATCATGCTCATTTACTAATTTCTCGAAAATAAGACATTTCATGTAATTAATATGCTTCTCTAAGATTTGGGAATCATTTCAACATTCATATTAAGTAAACATGATTATAAGTTTATAAGTCAAAAATCTTCTTTTTGGAAAAGTAAGTTCTCCACTCACAGATATAGGCTGGACTAACGGAATTGGTATGCTGTTCCCATGTCCAAATCCCCTCCTGAAATGAACGCACCCAAACCACTTCAATTCCATCCATATTAAGTTACAAGGGATTTCTCAATAATAATACATACTTAACGTCAGAATGAAATATATATATCCCTCAATAAGCAATAAGATGATACTTAATATTTCCATCTCATTTGGCTAACTTAAAAATAAATTCACTTAATTTTCAAGTCACTCTACTTTCCTAACTCGTTAATTCTAACTTTTCCCGGTTGCCCCGACGAGATTCAATAAGATTTTCATGTCAATAACATTCACATTCCTCATTTCAATTTCTTTTAACTAAATATATAAATCTTATAAAAAAACCCTTTCTTATCATCTCAATATTCATCCAAACTAAAAACTCAACCACAAGATAAGTTATTTTCAACAAATCTAACTTAACATCATGTAAAAATCAAAAAGAAAAATAACAAGAATGCCAATTTTTCCCAAATTTTCGGATTAAGTCACATATATCAAAACTCTAATATCTAAATATCATTTCTTCCAACCCACTAGAATAAATAGCTCAAAATGCTCAAATAAATAGCTTCCATATCATATTTTTCAAGCATAAGCTATAAATTAAAAACCTTAAATTTTACCACAAAACTCAACCAAAATATATTTTGAATTTACTTCAAAATAGAAGAAGAAATTGAGAACCCAAACTCTAATCTCGTTGGTGGCTTCCTTCTCTTTTTTTTTTTTTTCCCATCCTTCTTTTTCCATTTTCTTCTTCTCTCTCGGTTTCTTTCTTTTGCTGCGTGTGGGTGTAGAGTGAGTAATGAAAATGGGTCAATTAAGGCTAATTATTGGAGCACTAATACACAAATTGCCAATGAAGTCCTTCATCTTTTATTTGATATAAAATTGAATCATTTAACTTCCAATGATATATAAGTAAATCCTCAACTTCAAATATAATTCATCTTAAACCCTCATATATTATCCATTGCAAAATAAACCCCAAGAAAATAATTTGCTTCATTAAAATCCCATTTTGATTATGACTTTGACAATTCCACTTTTGACTTTGAAATAAAATATTGACTTTCAGCTTGTAGGAAATGGGGTGTAACAAAACAAATCAAAACAAGAGTGGTGCATGAAGTAGGGTACCTTAATTTTTCGTAGCCACTACTCCTCTAAGGCAACAATTCTGCCCGTTTTGGGGTTGTATTCAACCCTAGTGCATTGAAGCAGTTCCTCCAATCTTTTATGTTTAAGCCGAAGAGCATCCCAATGGTTTTTGAGCTGCTTCTTGTTCCAATTGTGGCTGGAGTTAGAGTTAACAAGAAAATAACTCTTTCCCAACCGTGTTTGGTGCAACACTTCCCATTCCGGTGTCCTTCCTCTATGACAGTCTCACAGGCGGCAACGAATATTATCTTGTTTTCATATGAATTCCATTGCTCATTTTCCCGGGCCGGGGGGAGGGGGGGACACTTGATTCTGAACTGGAGGAGCATTCGAGGTGGAGGATGTTGGGAATTTACTTAATCATGCACAGCGGAAATAAACAATTTTCAATTCCCAAATAAGGATCTGCAATGTGTTTAGATAGAAACTGTGATTAGAATTATACCTTTAATGAATTCTGCAAAACCCTTTGCTGATTCACGAACTCCAATGATCACGATCTGCATTCCAAGCTGTCCAATTGTCCAGCCTCCAATGGTAATCCACACAGAGAACAAGAATGACGGCTAGGGTTTCTTTTCTTGTGCTAGCAAGAATAATAAAAATTCCATACAATTTTCAAACCCTAGTAGTCTATTAATATAAGTCCAGATGGGCTCGGTCCATCTATTAAACTTAACCCGGTCCAAGATTTAATTAATCAAATTAATTAAATATGGTCCATGAATTAATTAATCCAATTAATTAATTCGAGCCTATTAATAAACAACCCAATTAATTATCCAACACTTGTCAATTAATTAATTGGTAAATCTCATTCTTCTGATTCTCTTTTGTGTGTGACACATTAGGTTCCCGATCACGATGCCGAACGACGTGAATTATTATTTTGATCTAATCAAAATCGATAAATTAAAACGCCCCCTTTTAATTTATCACTAATTCATTTTCGTTGTCCCAGATTGACATCTAGCAATGTATCAGGGCAATATATGTGACGGGAAATATCACGTAGCATGACAAAACCAAACTTGTTCATTTACCGTGAAACTATAATCATTTCGTCAATATGATCCGATCAATTATGAGATATGGATATGTGTCAATCTCAATTATCGATCATATCTTTTATCCTACTGTTAAGTCAATGTACGTCGAAAACTCTTTTCCGACTTATGAGTTCACCTTGGCCAAGGATTTCATAATTAACTTAACTGGATAAAATGTAGATCATAATCTTTTACTATCTAAGAGTGACGAATCCTCTATTGATCATTCACAACCTTCATATGATTCTTGACATACCCGAACGATGCTGTATTAGCGACCCTTGACAGAGCAACATCCAACACCACCAAAGTATGTCTGCTCTCATATAAGGTACTATGATGATCTCAAGTCAAAGGACCAATTCCACTACCGAACGTTAGAGATTAACCACTAACACTTAGATAGTTATCCATGTGGAATCTCTCAGTGGGTCTCCAATGTTTTGTTCTATAACAAAACATCCACGTGTTCATTCAAATGTCACCACACTTTAACTTGTGAGATCAGCTACTTACTTCATAAGTAAGAATGCCACACGCGATAGTCTATCCGTAATAACGATATCCGTATCTCGTTATTACTTCGACCACGGACGATTTAAGATTCAATCATATGTAATTTGTATCTCACAATCACAACTCCTTGTGATTAACAAATCACCAAGACTTGAATCTACGGATTCTATTATTTCATTTATTAGAATATTAATTCAATTAAATAATAGATATTGCCATATATATGCATTGATTATATATATTCAAAGTGTTTATGTCCAAAGTTGATTGGACCTAGGGCATAACACTTACAGAGGAGTGGGGATGTTAACAGGAGGACATTGTTGAAACATACCAGAGAGAAAATGGATCCATGGTGCGGACGAGGTGTTGAACGAGAAGTTCCAAAAACATGATGACGGTGTTCAGAAAGGAAAATCGTCGACGACCTTTAATCGACTGAAATCCAAGTCTTTGCTGCCACGACTAGGTCCAGGCGCCAAGCGACTGAAGACTTGCACAGATGTCCGGTTCGAATCTGCACGGCGACGGTATGGCGATCTTTGGAACTGTGTAGGTGGTGGGGAGAGGAAATGAATTCTGGGTAGTTGACGCAAGTGAATTGAGGGAAAAATTGGAAAACATCTGGTTTTAGAGAATAAAGGCTATTGTTGTTGTTTGAAAGGGAGTAAGCCGTTTTTGAATAAAGAAATCATACGTGAAGACCTAACGGTCCAAATTATCGTTTTTAACCAATTTTAGAACAGTAGTAGTACCATCAAATTTAAATTCTTTACACGTGGTCTTTTTACAAGGTAGTACACCTAAGTTTAATTTTCTAGCAAATTTCCTTTTGCTCCTCCTTGCATGTATCATCCTTTTATTTTGAATTCTTTTGGCAATGTATCGATAGATGTCAAAATCAAACTTCTCACATATACAAGGGTGGTATTACATAAAAGGGTGGTATTACATAAAAAGGAACCTTAAATATTCTCTTGTTACTAATTATAGAGGGATTCATATTTGTAAATTGCTGTATCTCAATCAAAGTGTAAGGTAAGTGTCACTTTTTGAGTAAGTATCATGTTCTATGTAATTCCACTACATAATTACATCATTTGGTTTGATTTATCTCAAGAGCACACAAACTGCAAGAATCAATTCCAATACTCCTAATGATATACCTTTTTTTCCCCCCAATAAATTGTGGTAAATAATAGAGCTCTGTGCAAATAAAGTACACATGATCTATCGTGGTCAATAGGACCCAACATCACACGTTATCCAGTGTTAAACATAACCACGAATCCTGTGACTAATGTAGCACACACTTGTAATTACACGACAATGGAACTTTAGTACTCAACTTTCCCCATATAGCAAACCCCCACCCCACTTCTTCTTTTCTTTGCTTCTTATGAGTGCTTATGTCTTTGTTAATAGAAAAAGAAGAAAGAAAATATGGGTTGTGGAAAAATTGAGATCAAGATGATAGAGACCTTAACACATAGACAAGTAACCTACTCCAAGAGAAGAAATGGCATCTTCAAGAAAGCACATGAACTCACTGTTTTCTGTGATGCCAAAGTCTCTCAAATCATGTACTCCAGTACCAAAAAGTTACATGAATACACCAGTTTGAATATCATGTATGTTCAAACGTTATTATTGTGTTGAATTGTATATAGGGGAATGAGTTGGAATAGCCACCACTCAAGATGTTTTTGTTTAAATGGCCTTTGACCAAAATTCTTTAAAAGGAATAAGAATTAATTATTTTAAAATCTCAAATATCTACTTTACCCTCCATTGTATAACCAAATAAATGAAGAATTTTGGGTCAAAATCAGGCACAGTCAAGCCCATTTAACCGAATCTAAAATTTTTAAATAAAATTTTGAAGGTTCAAAACCTCTATGAAAGGAAGATGCTCCACACACTACTAAGATTGAACAATATTATTTATTTTATTGCAATAATCTATATCTTGACAAATTATATTCAAATTTATAAGGTCCGAGGATTTTAAACCTTCAACCTTTGAGAAAAATTTTATTAGAATGTTTTCCTCACTACTATGACATTAAATAATGTTGTTTATTTTGTTGCAATAACCTATATATATCTTGAAAAATTATAGTCAAAATTTCAATGTCAAGGTATATATCCTCTACATATATAAAAGAGGAGGATTTTAGGCACTATTCCTAAGCCATTTGGCCACAGAAGCCGAGTCATATTTCGAGTTAGCCGGCTAGCCTAGCCATACTTCTTTTTTTTTTCCCCTTCCCCTCTAGCTTTCTCTCCTGACACACGCAAGTCTCCCATTCTCCCCATCTGACACACGCAACTCTCCCATTTTCCCCTCTCATAGTCTCATTCGATCTTCTCTCCCCTCCCCCCACCCCCTCTCTCTCTCTCTCTCTCACGAATCAAGCTTTCGCCTTCCCTTTGAAACCCTAAAATCAACAAAACATCACAGAAAATGCTGGGACCGAAGCTAAGTGAAGATTTCGTGCTGGTGATGCTGACGACGTCGGTGGTGGTTATCGTAGGATTTTTTATTTTTATGTGGAAGAGATCGAGTGATGGGAGCAGCGAGGGGTGTGCGGTCGTGGTTCTCAAGCCGGTGCCGTCAAATCTTAATACCAGCAAGAACAAGTGCTCCGATGGTGCGCAATTTTTTTTTCCTATTTCTTTCAATATGCGAATTCTAGGCGATTTTAGTGGAGTTTGTCGTTATCCAGTTTCTTCCTTTTGTGTAGATTTCTTCCAATTTTTTGAACTGTAGTGCAAGAGCAGTAGCTTCGGTTTCGGGTTTTACAGAGGTGTATGGTGGATTTTGAGCCGTTTGATCAATCATCTTGTAAGGGATCTTCATCAGCTTCTCGCCGTCATGGATTTAGCACTGCTCCATTGTTGCAGAAGATTGGTTTGATACTTTTTCACAATCCAATTTGCCATTTTTTACAGGTATTTGCATCTTTTTCAAAATCTAGGTTGAGTTTTATTTTATTTTGTAAATCCTTGAGGTTAACGAGAAGTTTAATTAATTAATTTTACTTGTTTTATTTTGATTCGCTGCAGAAATCAGGTTACTCTAAGCATAAGCAATTTTTTTCCTTCCTGCAGTTCAGACGTCAGTAATCTTGATTTTACAAGATTCAACTCTGTCATCAATATAATTTAGGAGAAAAGGGTGAGGTAGGTATAACTTCATTGCTGTGACTGTCTATTTAAGCATCACAATTGGTATATTTTACTCAAACCAGTAATTCTTGGTCCTTTTCTATGTGGGATCAACTCATCTTAAATTGTTGTAAGAAATTGATTTGGTACGTGTGCATGTGTAACCTTCTAAAAACAAGTGACCAGCATAACCAGATTTTCCTGCTTCTATCTGTTGAAAGTTCTTCTTACTCAAAAGCAAGGCAATCAGTTTTCATGAGGCATAGCTTCATGTATTCTCTTGCTTAATTTGTATTTTTGTCATGTTCAATAGCTTTTGCAATCTTGTTTGTGGAAATATCTAAGGTTTTTTACTAACAAATTTCCACATCTTCTTCAAGTAGGTTTTTATGAGATTGTCAAGCTAGAAATGCCTCCGTATGCAGTTGTCGGTGAGGTAAGCTTCACCGATTGATTGAGTTTCTGAACAAGTTTTCTTAAGATTTCATTATTTTACTTTCCACCAATAATTATTCTTTTCTGTGAGAGAAATTATTGACAATCTGTTTTAGTTGAAATCGATTAGAACTGCAATGTATAAAAAATCAACTTCTGCAAGCTATGTCAAATCGATTTAATGGTAGGCCAAGTTTTGGACAATGAATTTAATTGCTTAATGGCATAGTAAGAGAATCCACAATAGTAAGAATAGTATTTTTGAACTTGTTATATCATACTTTACCTTCTGCTGTTGTTCATAGTTCTGTGTGGTGGATCACGATGAGGCAAAGCTGCTGTCGACATATAGACTAGGCGATTACATAAAAGGAAAGAGGGAACTAACTTCATTTAGCTAAATTTTGGTTCCTTGATTGAGCTGCCTAATGTATTGCTAACCTTCCAAACCATACCAAGATTTGTATATGTAAGACATGCCTGGCTTGTAATATTAATGTTCGTGGCTTCTTTCATCTCAAGTTCAAGCAATTGGTAAAAAGTTCCAATAAGCACAACCAACATTTTGAAATGAGGGAAGACTTCCCACAACTTCAGGTCTAACAACATTACCTATTTAACTTTGAAATATTTTGTTTGCAGTAGATTAGGTTCTACACTAGAGCATTTTATCCTTTTTACTGCAGTTTGAGGCAGCTTGGGCTCCCATAAATATCGCTTCTGGGACATCGGAGCATACGAATGTGGTTATTGATCATGGGGTTGTTCCTATTTTTGTGAAACTTCTTGGTTCTCCAGGTGATGACGTCTAGGAACAGGTGTGATATTCAAAGAAAATAGTTTTTGCCTTTTTAGTTGTGGAGTTAGGTTCTTCTGTCATTTTGTTTAGATAAGTGTTTGTAATTTGGTCTGATGCAATGCATTTTTTGGAATATTGGAATAACTATTTAGTTAATGAATAATATACTTCTCTCATTTTGACACGTGAATCCAAAATGCGTGAATATGCATATTCATTTTATTTTACAAGGACGATATTTGGTCTGTCCAGACTTTTTGTGACATATGACAACCTTGTCCGTGGTTCATGTTCTTGGTATAACTTGAGAAGCCAAAAATGAGAGGAGTCAAATTATCTCTGCAATTTTTTATTGTAATGTTTCTGGAAACTATCATCTTTCCATGTGTGGAAGTTTTAAAAATTGCATGTTTTGAAAGTGGGCTGCTCTAATCAAAATCAGTAAATTTAATTCATTATTAGCCCTAATCCAATCTCCTCCTTTGCATTAGGTATTATTCTGGTACGTGTATGTAGTGTATCACATTCATATTTGTGGGCTGCTTTATGCTACCAATTGATCCCTAATTGTTCTGTGTGTTCCAAAAAAAATTTCGACCACAATCATGTGTATACTATTCGTTCATAACTTTTGAACACGTGCGTTTTTTTTTTCTTACCAAGGTTTGTGGATCTCAAATAGGGTTATAAGTAGATCTATGTGAGTTTCATTACTTCAAATTATATCGCCTAAAAATGTGATTACAGATTTGTAGAGGATCATTCATGTGGAAATGTATTGATTTTCTTTGGATATTTCTAAATCTCCAACTATTACAGTAAGATGTGTTGGCTATTTTCCTTTGGTGATTTAGAACAATATTTTCGATTTCCTAAGCCAGTCTTCTGTTCAAAGATGAAGGAATAAGAACTTGGAATAGTAGGAAGATGATAGTGATTTTGTATAACTATATATATATGTGCTGTTTATTTATGGTTATATGTATTTTATTTTATACTTCTATTTAGTTTTGAAGATCTGGCCAGCCTTAAACTTATGATGCTATTTCCTTCGAAGGATTGTGTATATCTACAATCTGAAATTTTATTTACTTGTTGGTTTTGTTAAGTTTGTTAAGTTTTTATCCAACTATTGTCGAAGTTGTTACTTTTGCCATTCCTTTTTTTTAGATAGTATTATCATAATAGCTTGTGATTTTGGATTTCTTTTCGGGGGTTAAAAAGATTTCAGATGGCAAGCAATATTGGGAATTTGAGCCATGGTAAGTTCCTTTATTACATTGTTTTTATTTCACTTTATTTTTCGTATCGTCGATTTCAGTTACGTTAATAACATTTATCCTTTTAACTAAAAAGTTAATGTAAATACTTATTTGTTAATTGCATGTACCAATTCTGCAGTCTATGCTTTGGAGAGTGATCAATGGAAACTGTATTATCTGTCATTTCCTTTGTCATTTACATCATGTATGGACTATAAAAGAAGAGATGAATTTATTGGTCATAAGCTGAGTTGCCATATAAATCGAGTTATTTTTGGGTTTATACTGTAAACTATATCAATGCTAATTTTGTTTCTGAGGATAATAAATATTAGTCATATGTTGAGCTTTAGATGATTTTATTTTCTTGACTTCAATGTGATCACGTGTATTTTTATGACATTGTGTTCCAATGTTCTTGGAGATTATGGTGGAAATCAGAATGAGTTCTATTTGTGCGTTGGTTATGGTAGTGTAATGGGTTCTATTTATGTATTTATTATGGCATAACTTTCACTGTGAATTGAGCCTATATTTTGACTAATGACAATTTATAGTCTAAGGGAGTATCACTTCATGTAAACATAATGTTCAGATTTGTAACTTGTGTTTGTTATCAGGTAGGGATTTTATTCACCTTGCAAGTGCAAATGGACGTCAAAGTATGTTCATCGAAAATGTCTGGATCATTGGTGTGCTGTGAAGGTATGTTCTATTAGTTCCAAAAATTTATTGTTCACAAGTATGCCCTTTCAATTTTGCTTCTAATGATATCCAGTTTGCTTAATTACTTTAAATGTTGCATCTACTGATTTGCTAATTGATTTTGCTTAATCCACTACTCTCTTTTCCTTATTTCATTATTACTGCACTGTGGTTTGATGTGAGATCGATTGTTGGTTTAGCATCTTTAAACGTGAAAATATAATCGTATCGAACCCCCAATTGTAGCTATGGGGCATGTGTCTTGTTCTTCCTTTGTTGTAGATTGTTACTTAACTTGCTTTAATGTGACCCCCGATTTAGCAAATTAGCTCATGATTTCAATTTATTTAAAAGAAAAAAATTATTAGTTTTACGTAACCCGCCTAGACTATAAATTTCAGGTAATCGATATTTTGTAATTTAATACTCGATAATTTGTTTTTCTTTTTTTATTGTTCTTTTTATATATATTTTTTATATTAACTCGGTGAAGTTGATCATTTGGTTAGAAACTGTCAATTACCTTTCACACGTGCCCCAACCACCCTTTTGTTTGTCATGGCAAAGTGTACCTTCTCATTGCAATTAATTAACAACAAAGTTAGCTCATCAATTTTATGATGCCCCACATATTAATCAATGTAACTCTCACACCCCATCTCGGTTTTTAAAATTTTGTTCTATTTCTTTTAAACTTTTGATGGATTGGTTATTGTTTGGAAGTGTTGAAGTTGGATTCTTTGTTGTGTTTTGCTCAAAATTCATGGATGTTTCTTTGACACAAATCTAATTAAGGAAACAAGATGAGATTTTTTTGCTCTCATTATATCATCACTACAATATTAAAATAGAGAAGTTTGTGTCACTGTTCAAATTACATCATTGATGACATAATGCGTCGACGTCCATAAAAAAAATTAAGATTGCTTTAACATAAATAACATAACACATTTTCTTGGCTTGATATATTCCACTCATCGTCTTTTTTCACGGCCTTCTTTGAAGTTGTAAATCGTTTTTTTAATCTTAATCAGAATCACATATCATTAATATTAATATCTTATTATTTCTATAGTATTCCTACATTTTTCATACATAAATCTCTTCATTTATTCCTCTTGTTTTTTTTACCAAAGCAAAGAAATATGTTTGCTCCTTTTTAATCTTTGAAATTTCGAATAACTCCGCATCATTTTCGACCTTTTGGATTATATGGAAACCGGTTTGTATTGGTTTTGACTTTAAAAAAAAATAGTATGCCTCCATGCTACACGGAGACACCGTGTCTCCATGATGCACGGAGACACGGCCTATTTCCGTAGCAAGGAGACACCTATTGCCGTCAAGACAATTCCAAGTTGAGAAGCTTCAATAAATGGTTTAGGCCAAATAATTTGTGAGGGAAAAGTGGTGATTCTCCACGCGCTATAGAACTAATCTTATATTACTTTTACATTAACCAACCATTTATTTGCAAAGCAATGGAGCATTGTCAGACCACTACAAAGAAAAGTTAGCATCCACATTTCTACAGTATTCTTATGTTTATGTATTTTTTTTCCATGTTTTATTTAGAAATGCAAATTTGACAATTGAAAGGGGGGAGAAAATAGCAATTCTTGGCCCGAATGGATGTGGGAAAAGTACATTGCTTAAACTGATAATGGGCTTAGAGAAGCCCTGCAGTGGTGAAGTTTTGCTTGGGGAGCACAATGTATTGCCAAATTATTTTGAGCAAGTAATCAGTTTGTTATACTTGTTACCGGTTTTTACATATTATGGTGTCTCGATTCTCATGATGGTTGGAATATCCTAATGAGTGAATCTTTCATTGGTTTTCTCTAATCTCGATTCACCGTTTGCAAACCTCAAACTCGGAGTGTTTTTTTTCCATTGAAGAGAGTTTTTTGTTTTATTTTTCTGTGCCGAGGCACTTGATTTAAATAAAATGTTGCTTGAAATCAAGTAAGTGGTAACTTGGCAGAGGATCGGAGACTCGGATGATATTAAGGGGCTCCTAGGCCGTTGTACTTTCAAGGCCGATATGCTTGATAGAAAAGTTTCCTTCCTAAGTGGTGGTGAGAAGGTAAATTCTGATGAAAAGTCATGCTTATTTCTTGGGGTGTTGTTTTTTTAGCTTTTGGTTTGTAACTTTATTTTATTTCTTTTTGTTTGTGTGTTTTGCTTCCAATGTCCTCAACTAAACAAATTTCTATTGATTTTCTTCTGACTTTATTATTTCTTTTAATTTTTTAGTTAAATGTTCCATAATGTATAAATCTGGAATTAAGACACAATGTATGAATCTCTTTATATTTATTCCTAAATATTTATGATAACTAGAGAATTATATTACCTAACTATTTGGGAACAATGATTTTATTAGATATGGAGCTTTTTGTTACTATACTATTGTTATTTCATGTGTAGAAAAACAATCTTGTGATTCACAAAATTTCCCATCGACAACTGCTTTTACATCTTCTATCTTGCAATAGTTTAGTTTGTTTGATTCTCGAATTAGTTATTATAGGAAATTATTTTTTAATTTCCATTTACATTTTACAAGTTCATGGTCAAACCTTCAACTTTGCTGGTTTTGGACGAGCCAACCAATCATTTGGATATACCTTCAAAAGAGATGCTTGAGGTTCGGGATTCTTCCATTCTTTCCTTCACTCTACAATTGTTTCCTTGTTATTCCTCCTTTCGATTTGTTCTATGTCACATCGTGAGGCAAGAAATGAGTACGAGAGCACCGTTATTACGCTTCATGACGGATACTTCATAAAGCAAATTGTTGACCGGGTATTGGAAGTGAAAGATGGAACTCTACAGGATTGTACTGGAGAGTACAATGTAAGTCTAGGTCCTCCAGTCGAAAATACCACTTTTACAAGTTTTCCCTATGTACCATCACATATTTATTTTCGACTTACATCGCCTTGCAACATGTACGTATGTCTTCACCATTGGTTGTTACACAACACTTTATAAGCGATTTTGAAACTCCACACCGTCATCTTCTCACACAACTTTATGTGCTTTTATTGATTCGGTACCATGCCATGTAACTATGGAGCAGATATTGTATATACATATGTATGCATGTGCCTTAGTAATGGTACCGAATGAAATTAAGGAGTCTCAATTACAAGCTTATGGGGAAGTCGAGGTATTGACAAATGAAATTGAGGAGTCTCAATTGTTTGAAGAAGTCTCAAGAATCAAAGAAATTCTTGAGAAAATTTCATGATTCTTGGCGTGTCAAAGGAGAGCCCAATATTTCTTGTATCTCGCTTTATAGGTTTTATAAAGCACTCGAGCTTATTTTTGGACCTACGTAATATACTACATCTATAGACATTTGTGTTGTATGGACACTAATCTATCTTCATTTTTCTTGGTAGAAATATGAAAGATGTGAATTTTGATGTCCACGAATTTATGAAGGTTGAACTCGATCTTGAAGAGGAGCCATTATCGTATCTTGAAGAGGAGCTTTTAAAGCCGCCAACGACCGAAGAGTTTGGTGAGGGTTCTTTTAATGAGCTATCTGGACAGATTGGTGAGGGTGTCTTTAATGAGTTATTAGGTAGGTATTCTGATGTATCGTTTCCTCCAAGATTATGTTGTATTGTCTCCATTTTCTTTTCCCTTGATAGGACATTGATGTTTGCTTTCATCTTCCCCAATTGTTGTTATTAAGTTTTCATTTCTTCGATATTGGCATTTTAAATGGTGTAATTTAAAGATACCTTGCTTGAAACAATTTCATGTTATTTTCACTATTGTTCAATTCTGGTATTACAAAAATTTTAACGGTTATCGTGCAACGCACGATCCGCACTAGTATATATATAACCATATAGTTCTGAATATCTTGAAAAATTATAGTCAAATATTTCACTTTATTTTATATCCGTATTATGTATTGAAAGATTAATTTTAATAAAGATGAATTGAATGTCTACAAAATTTATTATTTCGAAATATATAAATAATTAGTGACAATTAACTTAAAATCTTTAATTTTATTTCAAATAATTATTTTTATATTTTTAAGCAATCATCTACCAGTCCAACCATTAATTTTTTTATTTTTTCCCCTTCATCCCCCACGTAAACTTTTTATGACGTGCAAGATATATCTTAAAAAAGATAATTGTCATTTTATATACCCTAAAACGATATATATGTCATTTTAATTAAGATTAAAATTGAAACGATATCGATGCCGCCAAAATTGTACTGAAGCGATAATGACATCGTTATGTGTCAAATTCAGGAAATAACATAACAACTTTCATATCGTTTTAGTACAAATTTGATGAGTTCAAAATTGTTCCAATTCAAATCATAACTACAATGACATAGATATCGTTTATTTTAATAGAAAACGATAATTATATCGTACTAGCTAAAACAACAATTCGACCGTCCACAACCACCCGCCATGCCTTCAACATACATATGACGATCGAAATAGGTCATCAAATGAGTTGATACCACTCGAATAACTTAGAAAGAGGGAATGAATTGTCGATTTTACGCATAACGACATCCATGTCGTTCTCTGTGAACTGAAATTGACAGAGAACGACATGGATGTAGTTTTAGCGTAGGTTTCAATCGAAACGAGTTCGACCTCGCTAAATTTGTACTAAAACGACAATTATGTCGTTATGTTATTGAGTGAGTTTGGTACATAACAATATCATTATCGCTTTATTACAAATTCGACGATATTGATATCGTTTCAAGATAAATTAGAACTAAAACGACTTATATCTCGTTTCAGTTTGTATATAACGATATTTATATTGTTTCTGCCAAAAATGACGATTCAACCGACCATGACCCCCCGACATGCATCCGACACATATAGGACGATCGAAATGTTCATCAAGTGGGTTCGATCTCACTCAAAATAAACTATAAGAACATTTGTGTTGTCATGATTGTATCCAACCTTCGAACTATTCCCACCGAAAGAAAGAAAGTATCTTCGCTCTCTTTTTAAAGCCATTCGAGTGGAATCAACCCACTCGATGTCATTTTTCGATCGTCCAATGTACATTGAAGGCATGTCGGGTGGCCAATGATGGTTGAATCGTCGATTTTATGCATAACGACATCCATGTCGTTCTCTGTGAATTGAAACGGCGTAGATGTCGTTTTAGCGTAGGTTTCGACCGAAACGACTTCGACATCGCTAAATTTATACTGAAACGACATGTATGTCGTCATGTTATTTAGTGGGTTTGGTAATAACAATATCATTATCGTTTTATTACAAATTCAACGCTATTGATATAGTTTCAGGACAAATTATAATTAAAACGACATATATCTCGTTTCAGTTTATATATAACGATATTTATATCGTTTTCGCCAAAAATGACGATTCGATCGGCCACGACCACCCGACATGCATTCGACATATGTAGGATGATCGAAATAGTTCAGCAAGTGGGTTCGATCTCACTTAAAAGAAACTATATGAACATTTGTGTAGCCAAGATTGTATCCAACTTTCGAACTATTCCCACCGAAAGAAGGAAAGTATTTTCGTTCGCTTTTTCTAAGTCATTCGAGTAGTATTAACCCACTCGATGTCATTTTTCATTCCCTACATATTTCCATTTCCATGCACCTTCCATTAAGTAAGATCGAACTCACTTAATGAGCTATTTTTGTCGTCACACGTCTGGCAGATGCATGTCGGGTGGTCAAGGATGATCGAATTGTCATTTTTAAACATAACGATATAATTATTGTTTTGTATAATCTAAAATGACATGGATGTCATTGTAGTTCTGATTTCAACTGAAATGATATCAATATCGTTAAATTTGCACTGAAACGATATAAATGTCATTATGTATCAGCTCCCCAAACTAACTTAACGACATACATGTCGTTTCATTACAAATTGGTTGAGTTGGAACTTGTTTCAGTCAAAATCGTAACTATAACGACATTTGTATCGTTTCTTTTTATAAAAAATGAAAATTATATCGTTATGCCTAAAAACGACGATTCGACCGTCCACGATCATTCGACATACCTTCGACATACGTATGATGACCAAAAGAGAGCATCAAGTGGGCTAATAGCACTCAAATGGCTCAGAAACAGCGAACGGAGATACTTTCTTTCTATCAAAATAATTCGAAGGTGATAGACAACTATAGAAACACAAATGTTCCCCTAGTTTCTTTTGAGTGAGATTAAACTTGCTCGATGACCTATTTTTGTTGTCATACGTACGAAGAATGTATGTCAAGTGGGCATGGATGATCGAATCGTCGTTTTTTAGGCATAACGATATAATTCTCGTTTTCTATAAAAAGAAACGATACAAATGTCGTTCTAGTTATTATTTGAACTACAACAATTTCAAACATTATTATTTGAAAGGGAACATGTCCATATCGTTACGAAAATTAGCGTGTATTTCGTACTGAAACAATATCCAAGTCGTTTGTTTGTTACGGGAATGATTTCAATATCATTACAAAAATCAGTGAAGCAGTGTACATTTCATATTGAAACGATATTAAAGTCAAGTTGTTTTTGGTTACAGGAACGAGGTCAATATCGTTATGAAAATCAGTTCAATTTTAGTATTGGAACAATATATATCGTTTGTAGTTCAGAAACGATTTCAATGTCGAAAGAGATCATGAAGTGGGATGATGCCACTCGAATAGCTTAGAAAGAACGAACGAAGATACTTTCTTTCTGCCGAAATAGTTTGAAGGTTATACACAGTCATGGGAACACAAATGTTCCCATAGTTTCTTTTGAGCGAGATCGAACCCACTTGATGACAATTTTCGTACTAGATGACATAAATATCGTTTTGTGTTTCAAGAACGATTTCAATATCGTTATGAAAATCTATGCATTTTTCATATTGGAACGACATATGCGTCAACTATAGTGATATAAAATTCGTTTGTCTATAATATGAAAAAACACAACGACAAAAAATGACTTTAATTTTGCTCTAATAGCACGGAAGCGAAAATAACACAATGGTTACAAAATTCAATAAATCATTTTGTGCTTCCAATAAATACAAAATAAAAAAGTTACAAGTCACGACAATTGTACAACTTTAAGTTTCACTACCAACTGTTTGACATTTACAAGTGAAGCAAACATGACCAGTTTTCTTACAGTTAGAGCCTCGGACGTTATAGGGACAAAAGTTGACATCTCCATTTTGTATAGCATTGTATCGACCTTCAACATCTCTCTAACTTTATCATACAAGTTCACACAAGAAATTATTTTCGAAACAAAAATAACCAATGTTTTCCCTTTGTCATTCACTGCGTATTTCCATTCTCAAACGCCTTCAATTGATTGCTCATATTCAACAAGAAGTCAAATTGAATCCATAACATATCCATGATGTCCACAACTGCAATTAAACATAAAAATTGAAAAATTTTATCAGATATCAAACTTAGTACATTATTGATAACGAGATGTAAGTCGTTATGGTTGGCAGAAAACGATATGCAAGTCGTTCTGGACGGAAAAATGAAATGTATGTTTCACAGTAGAGCAGCAAATAGAATAACCAAACATGTATTTACCAGTATATTCACTTCAAAAATAAGGGGCAATAAGAAAAAATTGGTGTGTTTACCAGCATATTCACTTAAAAAATGAGGGGTAATAAGAAAAATTAAAAAACAACCCGTATCAAAGCTCTAATTTAATGATAAAATGAGTTCAAAGCTATTATTGACAAATGAACACCATAAATACAAATCACAACATGTGATTCAGAAAAATTAAAAAAGAAAGTAGCCAAAATATTGAAATTTAACATTACCTTCTCTTTTTCTTCAAATGCCCATCAAGAATATTGCAAGTTTTGATACTAATAGTAAAGTTTAGGCTTTGATGAAGAAGAGAAGATGATAAAAATGAAGAAAAGTTGCAGAGAGTTGTCGACCCAATTGTGAAAGAAAGAAAGTCAAAATTGATTTAGGGCTAAATAGAAATTGAAAGGGGAATTTGGGCATTATGTATTTTTACATACAAGGATATTTTAGTAATTTACAAATTGTATTTTCCTTTTCTTTGTATTTTGAGGCCATCTAACTAAAAAATTTAGTTGGTGGACTTTTTAAACTAAAACTTGGTTTGACTAGACTCATTAAATGAAGTCCCCTTGTATATACTGTGTACTGTGCCATTTTGTTTTCTTCTCGTGATTAAAACTAGGGGTGTCCAAAAGTCCCGAATCGAACCGAATCGAGTGGTTCTTCATAAATTAAATACACGAATGGGTACCCGAATCGAGAACCGATGGGTTTGGGTTGGGTCTCGGGTCTAGACTAAGAACCGAAGAATCGAATAAGAACCGAAACTAAATATTTTTATTTTTTATATTGAATTAATTAAATTATTTTATTTTTTAAAAACAAATTAGAAAATTAAATAAAATAAATCAGATTATTTCATAATTTTAATTTTAAAGCCCAAATCATTTTTAAACCCATTAACCCATTTTAATTTGAAGCAAATGAATATACTTTATGTAGTGTTGCTGTAATATTAATATCTATTTTTTGGTATTTGTATGCATTGAATTAATTTTATTGGACAGTTAGTTATTTATATGTTTTTGAATTGTGTTACGTTAATTTGTAAAAGTTACAAATGAAATGTTATTAGTTGTATTTATGTAGTGTTGCTATAAATATTAAAAAATTTAATTATGATACAGAATCGAACGGAATCGAACCCGAACGGTTCCATAATTATATTTGGACCCGACGAGTCCATTTATTAAATACTCGAAAATTTTAGGTTGGTTTGGGTCTCTTCAGAATCGAACCGAACCGATCCACGGAGAACCCTAATTAAAACAAAAAAACAAAAAATCTTTATCAAAAGAAGGAGATTGGAACACTCACTACGAGGTACCATTTTTTGCTATACGTATGTATTAAATCCTGATCTAACAAGCTCTTGAACTTTTACATAGAGTCATGGGCGGACCTAGGGGGTCCTGGGGGCAAGTGCCCCCCCTCCCCTACCCCAACTTTTGAGATTTTTTTTTTTTTTTATAAAATCGTGTTTGGTATCGATTGAAATCTAAATTTTAATCAAAATCAAAGTTAACAATTAATTTTAATAACATATTTCATGGAATCCATAACTGTTTAACTTTTATCAAAATTTACTAAAAATTTGATTTTAATCTCCACAAAACATTGGCAAAATTACGATAAATTTGAATTTCGATAACATGCTAATTTTAAAAATTCTCCGACGATCGTACGCTAATCGAATTTATAAATTTCTTATGTCATCTCAAACCTTATTTCGAGAACTACATTATGGGCATATCGAATAGTCCAAACAGGTATCGAAAATAGTTAAAAATACGTTAAACGCGAGTTTTAAAAAAAGACGTATAACTCGCATTTTTTTTAAAAATTCAATTATTTTATTAACATTTATTATTTTTGCGATACAAATTTCTCAACGTAATTTTCATCATTTTATTAGGAAATTTTATATGAAATGTGACATCAAAATTTTTCGAAAAAGTCATATCCCATGTAAATTTTCAGATGTAAAATTACATGGGTTATAATTTTTTTGGACGTAAATTTTCGATTGTAAAATTTCTTCCAACTTTTTTGCAGGTTCGATTGTGCCCCCCTAATTTTTAAAGTTTGCGTCCGCCCCTGCATAGAGTTTACTCTAAAGAAATGGCATTTCATTGCTTTATACAGAAATTGCAGGAGAACGTGAGAAGATTAAAAGAGATTAACAATAAATTAAGAAGAGAAATTAGGTTTGTTATTATAGAAAATGATCTTTTTTTTTTCAATTATTGATATAAATTTACATTTTGAGAATAAAATTTCAAAATGTTGGAATGTCCTTTTAGAGAGAGGAGGGGTGAAGACTTGAATGATCTGAACATGCAGCAACGGTGCCGTCTCCAGGAAAAGATGCTCAAATCTCTTGAGGAAATTCGTGAACGAAAGGTTATAACTCCATCTGATCAATTTTCCATATTAGGGTTCCTTTTATGGGGTGTAATACTAATGCATATATCTAAGGAGGGATGGGGTGGGGTGGGGTATTATATTTCTTTGAAAAATGTATCTTGTACATAATTATTTATAAAATATTTTACATAATGATGATGTGTCAAAATATAAGTGATAAAATTATTTGATTGATATAATTTTGATCCAATAAAATCTCGCGACATCATTTATTAGTAAATTGTTATGTACATACAGGACAACAATATTTCTTCAACCAGTTTTTGCCTTTTTATTTTACAGATTCTTGAAAGTGATACTAAACCCTCTATCATTTTCTTTTTCCTTATGAAAGAATTCTTGTTTTTGATAAATTTTATCAGATGAATGAAAAAGGATAACATGATTATAGAAGTTAATCTTCATTTTTTGGTATGTTAGAGGCCACAGTTTACATCTCTCTCTGTAGGATTGATTATACGCCTATGTTCAATCTTAATAAATTGGTAATTTTCTTTGACAAAAGTATAAGAAAACGAGGTAGAAAAAATATATGAAAATAAAAAACGTATGTTAAATTAAAAAACAATTTTACTTTCAGAAATAGTAAGCAGCTTTCTCCTTTCTGAAGTTATCTTGTAGGCCACCTTAATAGCTGATTTTATTGGATTTTGAGCTAAGTAAGTTTATTTATATACTGATATATTGAGCTTTATGAATTATTTAACAGTACCATGTGATTAAAACTCAGACAGACACCTACAAGAAGAAGGTCAGTGATTTTTATTATTTAATTACTCAAATCTTTTGATTTTTGTTTCATACCAGGTTAGATCTAAACTTCTACCTCCATTTGCAATAATAATAGGTGAGAAACTTGCAAGAAAGACATGGTAATCTCCTATTTAACTTGGTAGAGGTATTCCCTGAATAATTCCTGCTTTTTTTTCTTTTTTTTTTTCTTGTATGGTAGGCTTGATTAACATTCGTGCTACAATCTACTAAACTACATATTCTTTCTGAAGGAACTGAAATATGAAGATCTGCCATATGGGGTTGTCGAAAATGTAGGAGACTAGTCTCCTCCATAGAAGCCCAACTCTCCACCTCGAAACTGGCTTTGATCCCAAAATCGCCGCCATAAGTTGCATTTGATTTGCTATATAATTTCGGTTGTCAATGGAGGTGGTTATTTATACAGCTAATTCTCCATTCATTTTAAGTGCACTTGTTCGGATGCCTATAATACATATCCTATATGTTTCTTTATGCTTGTAAGTTGTATGGAGCTTATTAGAATAGATAATGTATCACAAAGTATATCAGCTATCAATTCTATTGTTAGACTATAGGATATGGTGATCTGCATATCACCCAGCTGTGTCCTTCCAGGACCTTCCATTGCACATGGTTAGGTGCACAAAGATTCCTTTTGCTGTTAGTTTGTTAGGCTAGCTCTTTACTATTTTATCCCTTCCTCCTTCCTATTTATTTGGCACTTGTATTGATGTTTTAGCAAGATGAATTTCCGGATCCAATTCTAGCTTACTAGAATTTTCCCTCATCTTCATTTAGCTGCATTTCTTATCCTTTATCAGCTCTAAATTCTTTTTCCTGTTATCAGAGCAATGACTACAATTGCTGAAATGAACTCTGCCACCAATGAAAACACAGCTCCCATTCAAATGCCTGATTATTCTGATTTTTTCAAGCTAGAAAACTTAGATAATCTAGGAGCCGTCCTTGTTACAGATTTACTGACCACAGAGAATTATCCTAGCTGGTCAAAGGCACTCCAGCGAGCACTAAGAGCTAAGAATAAGCTTGGCTTCATTAATGGAGCACTGCCTAAGCCTGAACCAGACAGTACCTCCTTCGACCCTTGGGAGAGATGTAATGATATGGTTGTATCCTGGATTCAAGATTCCATCTCTCCCTCCCTTAGATCCAGCATTGCTTTCATGGATGAGGCAAATGAGATATGGACTGAACTTAAAGATCGATTCACCCATCAGAATGGACCTAGAATATATGAACTGAAGAAGGCACTTGCTGATCTGGAACAAGAAAGTGACTCTGTAAGTATCTATTATGGCATATTAAAAACCATTTGGGATGAGTTATCAGTATATGATCCTATCCTTGAATGTAGCTGTGGAAAATTAAAAGTACTGGTGGACAGACATCAACGTGATTGTGTGATGAAATTCTTAATGGGACTTAATGAAGTGTATGATAACACAAGGGCTCAAGTAATGATGCTTGATCCCATTCCACCCGTAAACAAAGTATTTTCTTACATACAGCAACAAGAGAGACAGAAGCAAATTACCTCAACTGTTGTGAAAAATGAAGCCATTGCAATGGCAACCAGAAAAAGATATGGAGATAACAAGGCTTCTAGCTATGGAAAATCGAACTTAACTGGAAGAAGGGATAGGCCATATTGCACACATTGTAAAATCCCTAGACACAGCCTAGATAAATGTTTTAAGGCTGGAAATATTGAGCCTCCATTTTGCACACATTGCAATATAACAGGGCACACTATAGAAAAATGCTTCAAGCTGCGAGGTTATCCTCCTAGCAGCAAATTTCACAAGTTCCAGAAGAGAGATGGAGGTTTTGCAAATAAATCTAGTGTACTGGAGGAAGAGAATGAGAGGTCAGTTTCTCTCACCAAGGGACAATATGAAGAGATCCTTGCATTGCTTCGACTTAAGGAGAGTTCACAGAACACCCACTCTGTCAATCATGTGCAAACAATTGACCATTCAAAAACTAAACCTCAATCTGATCTGTCTGGTAAGGCTGTATATCTATCTCCTACACTCACACACTCTCAGAACCTCGATAAGATTCCTTGGATTATTGATACTGGTGCAACAGATCATATGATCTGCAACACCAGTCTATTTACTTGCATCGAATCGAAAACTCCCTCTCAGTCAAGTTACCTACTGGTGAAATCACTCCAGCTACACATACTGGTGTAGTACAAATCACAAACTATACTTCTCAAAGATGTGTTGTGTGTTCCTAATTTTCACTTCAACTTATTATCTGTCAAGAAATTGACACAGCAGATCCCTTGTTGTTTTATCTTCATGACTAATGCCTGCTATGTGCAGGACCTTTTATCTTGGAAGACGATTAGGAAGGGTGAAATATGGCATGGCTTGTATCGACTGATGCTACACAAGGTTTCACCCATAGCCCTCATGACCACACTATCAACTCTCAATCTTAAACAACCTTTCACGGCAAATTCCATTGCCAATTCTGATATTCAGCCAAACCTATGGCATTATCGTTTAGGACATTTATCTAACTCTAGAATGAAACTTGTTTGTGACAAGTCTGTTATTTCCCATTATAAGAATACCAACAATGTTCCTTGTTTTATTTGTCCATTGGCAAAACAACATAAAAATCCTTTTCCCATAAGAACACATAAAACTAAGCAAGTGTTTGAAATAATCCACTGTGATATCTGGGGTCGCTGCCCCACTACAGCTCGTGATGGATCTAGATATTTTCTTTCAATTGTAGATTGTTCACGTGCAACTTGGGTCTATTTACTTAAGAGAAAATCTGATGTTAATCATTTTGTTAAAGCTTTTGTCTAAATGATAGAGAATCAGTTTTAGACCTCAGTTAAAATCTTAAGAAGTGATAATGGACCTGAATTCACATTAACAGATTTTTATAACTTAAAAGGTATCATTCATCAAAGGAGTTGTGTAGAGACTCCTCAACAAAACGGTGTGGTTGAAAGAAAACACCAACACTTGATGAACGTTGCCAGGGCTTTAAGATTCCAGTCAGGTCTCCCTCTGTTTTATTGGAATAAGTTTATCCTCACAGCAACGTATTTGATCAATCGAGTTCCCACACCCCTGCTGCAAGGCAAAACACCTTTTGAAATACTCTT
The DNA here is from genome assembly GCA_035079005.1 of Fraxinus americana. Classification (NCBI taxonomy): domain Eukaryota; kingdom Viridiplantae; phylum Streptophyta; class Magnoliopsida; order Lamiales; family Oleaceae; genus Fraxinus; species Fraxinus americana. The sequence goes on along the minus strand of CM068712.1, from coordinate 14,825,618 downwards.
TCAGTGCACACCAACATACTCTCACCTTAGGATTTTTTGATTTCTTTGTTATGCTTCAACATTGACACATGGGAGAAAAAAGTTTGATCCTAGAGGACGGCAATGCATTTTCTTAGGATACCCCTTTGGAGTTAAGGGATACAAGGTGATGGACTTACAGACAAAAACCATCTTCATATCCAAGAATGTGGCATTTCATGAGATCTATTTCCCTTACAAACAAACTAAAGAAACCACTGATTAATCTGATTTTATCTTTACCAAACCACTGCCTGATAATATTGATCATATCCATGAATCCACATCAGATGCCATACCTCATTCACCTGGGATGCAAACACCTGATCAGAACATTTCAAATGATCCTGCACCCGAAAATAATCTTACCACACCATTTATAACTCGAAAATCTGCTAGGATCAAGAAGGCTCCACAGTACTTAAGAGACTTTTACTATCATCAGGCCGCATCAACTCAACCTTCTTAATCTTCTCCCAAGGCAAGGTTTATAGCATCTGCGGGTAAGGCATTTTCCCTTTCTAATACCATCTCTTATCATAAATTATCACCTTAGTTTAAAGCTTTCACTACCTCTATCTGCACACACTTTGAACCTAACACATATCATCAAGCTTTGAATGATCCTAACTGGTGCAAGGCAGTGAAATCAGAAATAGAAGCCCTTGAGTTGAATAGAACCTGGACTCTCACTGACCTTCCACCAGGAAAGACATTAGTTGGCTGCAAGTGGGTATATAAGCTGAAGCATAACTCAGATGGAAGTATTGAGAGGCAAAAGGCAAGACTTGTGGCCAAAGGATACACACAAAAGGAGAGAATAGACTACAAAGAAACCTTTTCCCCGGTTGCAAAATTAGTTACTGTCAGATGTCTGCTGGCTGTATCTGTAATTCAAAATTGGCATCTCAAGAAATTTGATGTGAGCAATGCCTTCCTACATGGAGTTTTAAATGAAGAGGTATATATGGCAAAACCTCCAGGCTACACCAGAGGGACCTCCAACCAAGTTTGCAAGCTACTTAAAAGTATATATGGCCTGAAACAAGCCTCAAGACAGTGGTACTCCACATTCTCTACAGCACTTATAGATTTTGGATATTGTTCACGAAAATATGTTTCGAATTTAAATCACCACAAGTGTACGGTTCGTTGACAAGTAATAAAGTGAAAATTGTAAAATTTCGAATATCGTTCCCACGAGGATTGATCTAACCCAATTTCTATTATTGTAACCTTAACCGAAACTATAAACTCAAATTGGTAGTTTTTGTGTTTTTAATATGAAATTGTAAATAACATGCAAATTAAACTAGAATTGCGATGTAATGGTAAAATAATGGTTGAGTGCAAAGTTTGAGAAAGTTAATATATGAAAAACGCACTAGGATCCCGAATCACCAAGCAAAGTTCACTCCTCAATCCTATCTCACAATTTGAAAACAATGAATCGTTCGAAGAATCAATGTTTCTAACCTATCCAACAATCTCTTTCGAGTAGAATTGAATCTATCCTAGTATACCATTTGACTATATTTCTATGACAAATGCAATATATAAGGATGCATGTAGTTTTGTAAACACTTAGAGATTCACGTAATGCATATCGGTATATTTCTATCCTCTATGAACAAAACGACGATTTACACCTTGTTGAATTTATTTCTCTTCTTTCGAATGCATGAAATAAATCACCTAAACTCACACAATTATCGTCGACTATAATCACGGAGACAATAAGCGTATGTAAATCATTCAAAAGCCATCAAAGTGTTCAATTATCAAATTGCAAAATAGAATTAAAAAGTTCACAATGCGAGGTTCATCGTTCACCTAGTACATGAAAAAGTCTAGCCTAGCATAATGAAATTAAAACAATAATAAAAATGATAGAAAGAAAACATCACCAAAAAGTAGAAGTTTAGGGCTTGAATCTTGAATCTCGATGTGAAACCCTAGCTCAAGCTTTTCTTCTTGCCCTTGAAAATCGACTTTTTATCCCTACGAATGCATAAACCCTAATTCTGGACGAGTTTTAGTTTAAATAGTGTGCTAAGATATCATTCCATAAGTGTTTGATTCGGAAAAGGAAACTAAAAAATCTCGCACAGAAAACCTTCCTTGCGATCGCAAGGAAGGATCTCTTGCGATCACAAGGCACAACCCTTTTCCCTTCTGGACTCCCTGTTGATGCTTGGCCGATCGTAAGGCATTACACCATGCGATCGCAAGGAAGAAGGAAGCTTCCTTCTTGTTCATTTTGGTCCCCAAGGTTTTCTTCCGTCCATCCTTGGTCCTGATCCCTTCTCCAACCACTTCTAGTCATCCATATTGTTGGCAATTAGGTCTTCCATAGATATTCATGCTTGATTGATCATTCGGGTCAACTTCTGAGTAATTACAAATTAGTCCCTGAACTTTCGTTGACTTGCATTTTGGTCCTTTTCGGCTCTTTTCGCTTTCATTTCATTCATTCCATCAGAGTCACCCTACAAAAACAATATATAACTAATCAAGTCCTTTTCGAGCTTTTTATAACAACATTCAATCTGTTTTGTGTCACAATTACGTGTGTAAAACACACTTATCAAATACCCCCAAATTTGAATTGTTGTTTGTCCTCAAACAAAATGATAACTTAACACAAAGCATAGTTTAACAGCTTACCGTGTCTCAGCATTAGAGTTCAGTAATAGCACAATGAATAGTTTCAATAGTGCAAAAATCAAATCAATTTTTCACCTGTCATGTATGGAACTCGATGTGTATGTGGGTGCTTACTCATGCAAAGCATACCAAACTGATGATGAGTGTAAATCCCGACCTGCAGTAGCCAAATATTTCCTTTCTTCACTCGAGATATTCACACTCTCCCCAAACTTGTTCCTTTCGCTCAAAGATTAACACATGTGTTCTAGAATAGAGCATTTGATTCACTTAAATCCTCACCCTCTCTTAGTTTGGATAGATCTCACAGTCACAAGTTTGCATTTTAACAAGCAGGGGTTCTCCTAATTATTTGATTGTTTCAACCGTTGAGACTAGACTCAGTTACTTGCTTCGTATCAGAGAAATGGTTCTATCAACTGGATGTCTGGGACTAATCAGTGCATTCCATACATACGAGTATGTATGTTATTCATCAATGGATTAAAAATGTTTTTTTTTTTGACATCATCCATTTGCTTTCTATATAACCCCTGTAGCGAGCTTTGGGCCGATGACTCCCAAGTCAGATGACCATAGGGCACCAAGTTTTAAACCCTTACAGACTTAATCACTCGAGTTATACAGGCTCGAACCGATGTTTATTTTCAATGATTAGTGCAATGCCCCTTTTCTTTTAGACATCTAGTTTCCAGAACTGCCCTCTAACTTGAAACTTTTACATTGTTTTCGTCTCATTGGTCTAATCCAATCCACACAACACAATTTCCACACATGGAATCCCTACTCATCTCAATGTTCCTCTGTGATAGCTAAATCATCTCCAAACTTGTACAATAATGGTTTCTTGATAAGTGCAATAGAGGTTTTATGGGTTGACCTATCATGTCCATATCTACTCTAATTTTTTTTTTTTCATCCATTACTAGCTTAGTATGCCCAACATCAGTATTGTGCTCATGAATGTCAAGTTTCCATATAGACAAGTGTAGATTAATTCAACATGCACAATGTCCACAATTCATAGCCATACTGTTCCCAATATTCTCATCATTGCAGGTAAGGCTATTAAACTCACACAAGCACACAAACAAAAAGATTGCTGAAGTGAACCAAAAAAAAAGAACGTAACTTGTAAAAATAAATTTATTTTTTTTACACTCAAACATGCAACAAACAAAAGTATGCACAAATTAAAAATGAATGATGACTTAAAAATTACCGAAATCATATGCATTTCCACCCCCCAAACTAAATCTAACATTGCCCCAATGTTTAAACTGTAAGCATAGAGAAGGAGGAAAGGGGCAAGGGAACTCCCTGATCAGGCTGGAGGTGGTGATGGTGGTGGAGGGGCAAAATTAGGTCCAGCATCCTGTTGTGGAGGCAGTCGTGCAAGAATTTGGCGCATCAACTCGAACTGCTCCTGAAGAAGTATCGATTGGCCCCGAAGTAGCTCTGTATGCTCTTGAAGAATACTGGACTGTCGTTATACCTCAGCCTCCAGGCTGCCCAAACGGGTGACTGTCGCATCGGTGCGGAGCTGTATATCATTGACCCGTCTAGTATATAGGCTTAATCGCCCTGTCAATATCTCAACCGCTCTGCTCGAAGCGAGTACTTCCCGTCCAATATCGGATGACACAGTGCGGGTGGCTAGAGTATCAGCCCGCACCTGCTGCAGATCTGTGCTCATGGTCCTGAAAGTCTGCTGTAGACCCTGTAGGTCTCTGTTGTAGCCAGTCACAGTGGCGAACATCTGCCTTAAAATCTGTGTATCGGCCCCAATAGGTGGTGGTGGTGGTGGCGGTGCTGCCGCCTGAGGCATAGCTACATCTTCAGCCTCATCACCCTGTACAGGTGGCTGCTGGGCTTGATGAGCGCGCACTTGCGCTTCCTGTCGCTTTAGCCTCGTTCTATCCTGAGCTTCCAGTGTACTGCGTTTAATGAATGGGCTTGATCTGACTGGAAGTTCCCCTGCTGGGAAAGTAACGCCCGCGCGCTTGCAGATGCCGCTAATAAGGCTGGGAAAAATCAATGAATTCCTGCGATCACCTGAAAGTCCCAGTGTAGGGATCTGCTCATAGATGAGGGCTGCGAGATTGATCTTATTTCCTCGAACCAAGTGATATAGCATGCCGGCCTTGGGGTCCGAGAAGGTGGAGCGGTGTTGCGTAGGCTCAATGTTGTAGCAAATGAAGAGCCAGAGGATCGCGATGGACGGTGTAAGCTCATTCTGATACCACTCGTCTGTGTCTAGCGGCCAGGCATTCTCGCGTCCCAACAGAACCTCTGCCACCTCGGGCCATGGGAAATCCCCAGGTATTGGGATGATATTGCCCCATGTCAACTGATATTAGTCTTGGATCACTTCTGGCGTGAACATCACCCATTTGCCCCGAACCCATGTCTGATGTTGATGCTCTGATCCGGGTGTGTCTATGTCCTCATTGAAGTTGGCGTAAAATTCCCGAACTAGACCTTCATAAATAGGATGCGGGTTTTCTACCAATTTTTCCCATCCACAATGATGGACCAGTGTAGCCAATTCAAACCCGGCGAAATCCTCAAGCTTAACTGGGCGCTCGGAAAGTAGCTGCCAATAGGAGATGACCTCGGTATAGCGAAGTCGACAACTGGGCCCCAAAAACTGTCGCACACCCCCGTCTGGTGATTGGGTACGGGCTGTGCCAGAAGAAGATCCAACCTTCTCTTTGCCTTTAGACGTGCGTTTCGGCGGTATCCTGTATGAAGAAAATAGCAAAAAATTAGTCCACAGCATACAGTGCGTGAAATCGATGCACATCAGAAGATAAACATGAGTACGATATGATACAGACATGGCAAGATGTGAAACATCCTAAAAACAAGTCGAAAATATGAAAATTGAGCATGTAAGACTATGATCGACTAAGCAACTTCGCCCCGTGACATCGGCATGAAATCTTGAAGTTTTCCCAAGCAACATTCGGGTATATGAAAGAGGGTAAGTCCAACTACGAGTATGTCAAATTTGGTGCCAATCTGAGGTCAAATGATTGGTGAAACCGAGGGACGAAGTAGGTGCCGTGAGGTGCAGCCATGTCGAACCATGTGTGCAGTCATGCACCTGATATGTCAATGCCAAATGTAGCTAATGTCTACTATGGTTTGGACATGAATTTTCAACACATCAAGCAGCTTATCACAAATAATGATGAGGCATAGGTCATAAGTCATGAAAAAATAGAGAAATCGGCATTTAGGCATTTTATCAAATATGTTGTGGGCATGGTGTTCTACCTTGAGTTTCACAACAATGGGGTAGTGTAAAGTGAACCAAATTTTCAACAACACAACACAATCAAAACTCCATAACTACCTAAGCCCAAACTCCACACCGCGATAAACATCACAACCCGTCTGAGAAAAATGACACTCCAAAGCGACTAAGGGAAGGCTGAGAGGTATTACCTGGAATTGAAGCGGTGATAAAGTGCTGAAAATTATGAATTGGGGATTGAAAATGATGCAGTGGTGGTGGTGTGGGGGTTGAAGTGCTCGAATTTCTTGTGAGGTCGGGAGTTTGAGGAGATTTTCGTGCAATGTAAGTGAGAGAATGTGTGGGGAGGCGATGGGTTTTAAACACCCTTCGGCCTCCTGCCTTGCGATCGCACAGGCATAAGGCCTGTGATCGCAAGGAAGAGGAAGTCAGGACCATTTTTGGTCCTGACTGTGGTTGGGCGATCGCATGGCATGGATCCATGCGATCGCACGAAAAACAGAATTTTTTTTTTTACTCGATTTTCATGCCTAAGAAGGTCAATGGGGGTGTACTACGTGTATGCATGTGGAAAATTCGGTGAAAATACTAAACTCGTTAGAGGTGTCATTTTTGTGTAATTTTCACCAACAATGCAATGTTTACCAAAAACAATTTCCACCCTACTTTGCAAATTAAAATTGATGTGCCACAACTCTCATATGGATGGAGTGAAATTATGCAAGTAAAGAATGATTTTAAAGACATGTTAAACTTGTCGAAGCTCATGTCCCCCACTTACACCCAAAGAAACCAATTTTCACCCTTTCAAAACTCTTGCAACCTGTAAAAGTTTATTCAAAACTTGAAAAGGGCATGGAAGCAAGAACTAGGTGTGAACAATAGATTGCAAACTTAACACACACAATGTTATCGAAAATCTCCATTTTTGATCAATGAGTCCCCCATGTCGCACAACACCTCCAAAATTTATCAAACCACATTTTTCACTCCCCGAGGTGCTGATGAACAGTGATAATATCTCCAAAACCAGTATCAACTATGAAATCACATGTTGGACCGAAAAAATTCAGTAAATGAAATTTTTTTTTATTATTTTTTTTTTAGCCATGCGTGAGTTTGATTCCCAATCACCCAAAACTGATTCTAACACCACAAGCGATATATAATGCATTCAAAACTAGTATGAGCTATGCATGGATGCTCTGTGAACTAACTAAATGAACGATGACCTAAAACTACTAAAATGCATAAGAAATTGAAATTTGCTTAAATGACTGCAGAAAGCGAAATAAGTAAAAGAGTAGAAATGATGGGTTGCCTCCCATCCAGCGCTAGCTTATAGTCGATAGCTCGACTGTACCGTATGGAGATCATTCTGGTTCCTGAAGATGAACGGTGGATTTGTCTTTCGAGAATTCCCCGCTCCAATAGTGCTTTAAGCACTGCCCGTTGACCTTGAATGTCCCTTTACTCTCATGTGTGATTTCAACAGCTCCATGTAGGAACACCTGGGTGACAGTATACGGGCCGGACCACCTTGAACTCAATTTTCCCGGAAAAAGCTTTAAGCGAGAATTCAATAACAGAACCTGCTGCCCCACAATGAATTCTCTTATCTGAATATGCAGGTCATGAAATTTCTTGGTGCGCTCCTTGTATATTTTTGCATTCTCATAAGCTTCCTGGCGAAATTCATCCATTTCATTCAACTGAAGTAACCGCTGTTCACCAGCTGCTTGCAAATCCATATTCAACCTGCGAAGCGCCCAATAAGCCCGATGTTCCAACTTAACTGGCAAGTGACATGCTTTTCCAAACACAAGACAGTATGCTGACATGCCAATAGGTGTTTTGAAAGCTGTCCTGTAAGCCCATAATGCATCGTCCAATTTCTTGGACCAGTCTTTCCTTGATGAACTCACCGTGACTTCAAGTATTCTTTTCAACTCTCTGTTAGATATTTCAACTTGCCCACTGGTTTGAGGATGATATGGGGTTGCTATGCGATGTTTAACTCCATACTTACTCAACAACTGCTCAAACTGGCGATTACAAAAGTGTTTCCCCCCGTCACTGATGATAGCTCTCAGTGTGCCATAACGAGTGAAAATGTGCTTCTTTAGAAATCTAATCACCACTTTTGCATCGTTAGTAGGTAATGCCACTGCTTCCACCCACTTGGAGACATAGTCAACAGCAACAAGTATATTATTGATTGGAGAATGACTGTGGAAATGGTCCCATGAAGTCAATCCCCCAAACGTCAAATAGCTCTACTTCTAGGATACTTGTTAATGGCATTTCATTCTTTCTCGAGATATTCCCTGTTCGTTGACACCGATCACATCTCTTAACGAATTCAAAGGCATCCCTGAACAATGTAGGCCAATAAAACCCTGACTGTAAAACCTTAGCTGCCGTCTTGGAGGCCCCAAAATGTCCTGCATATGCTGATGAATGGCAATGCTCCAGAATCTTATGTACTTCTTCTTCAGGCACGCATCTTCGAATAATCTGATCTGCACTACGCCTATAGAGAATGGGATCTTCCCAAAAGTAGTATTTCAGATCTGCATAGAACTTCTTCCTCTGGTGATTCGAACATTCTGGTGGAGGAATGGACTTGGCCAAGTAGTTGACAATATCAGCATACCAAGGAGCAGTCTCCACACTGAGAATTTGTTCATCAGGAAAAATCTCATTTATCTCCACTGACTCATCTGGTTGGCCAAGCTCTAGTCGAGATAGATGATCTGCTACAACGTTCTCACTACCCTTTTTCTCTCTGATCTCAATATCAAACTCCTGCAACAATAACACCCAACGAATTAATCTTGGTTTGGCATCCTTCTTTGTCATTAGGTACTTCAATGCAGCATGATCAGTGTAAACCACTACTCTTGACCCAACCAAGTAAGGGCGAAACTTATCAAATGCATACACAACTGCCAATAATTCCTTCTCTGTGATTGCATAATTCAGCTGTGCATCATTTAAAGTCTTGCTGGCGTAGTAAATCACATGGAAAATTTTGTTTCTTCGCTGCCCCAAAACTACTCCCACTGCATAATCACTGGCATCACACATCAATTCAAACAGTAGCTCCCAATCCGGTGCAACTACTACTGGAGCTGAGATGAGCTTTTCTTTGAGAGTGAGAAAAGCTGTTAGACACCCATCATCGAAGTCAAAGGGATTATCCTTCATCAGTAAGTTGCACAGTGGCTTAGTTATCTTCGAGAAGTCCTTGATGAACCGTCTGTAAAAATCGGCATGACCTAGAAAACTGGGAACACCCTTTACAGAAGTAGGTGGTGGTAATTTCTCAATAACTTAAATTTTCGCCTTATCCACTTCTATTCCCTTAGCTGAAACTCTATGTCCCAAAACTATGCCTTCCTGCACCATGAAGTGACATTTCTCCCAATTCAAGACCAAATTCGTTTTCCTACACCTTTCCAAAACCAAGTTCAGATGTTTCAAACACTCATCAAAAGAAGACCCAAATACAGAAAAGTCATCCATGAAGATCTCTATGAATTTCTCAACCATATCAGAAAATATAGCCATCATTCATCTCTGAAACGTAGCTGGAGCATTACATAAACCGAAAGGCATCCTACGATAAGCAAAAGTGCCATAAGGACATGTGAATGTGGTCTTCTCCTGGTCTTCTGGTGCTACTGGAATCTGATTATACCCGGAGTACCCATCAAGAAAGCAGTAATGCGAATGTCCTGCTAACCTCTCCAACATCTGATCAATGAAGAGGAAAGGGAAATGATCCTTCCTAGTAGCTGTATTGAGTTTGCGGTAGTCAATGCAAACCCTCCATCCTGTAACTGTTCTGGTAGGAATAAGTTCATTCTTCTCATTAGGTACAACTGTGATTCCCCTCTTTTTCGGCACTACTTGAATTGGACTGATCCACGCTCTATCAGATATAGGATATATGATTCCCGCATCCAAAAGCTTCAATACTTCAGTCCGAACCACATCCTTCATATTTGGATTCAACCTCCGCTGATTTTCCACACTGGGACGAAAATTCTCCTCCATGAGGATCTTATGCATACATAACGAAGGGCTGATCCCTTTAATATCCGCAATAGTCCATCCTATAGCTGTTTTATGTTCTCTGAGTACCCGAAGTAATTTTTCTTCCTCCACCTCACTGATTAAGTTCGATATAATCACTGAAAGAGTGCATGAATCTCCAAGATAGGCATATCTGAGGTGTGGTGGTAGCTGCTTTAGTTCCAATTTAGGCGGCTGCTGAATCGAGGGTATATGCTTCTTGCTCTCTGTTCCAAGTTCTTCAAATTTCGGGAAGTGCTGTTTTCGAAAATATGGTGGGTTGGTCTCCAGAAACCGTGCACAAGTTTCAATTTCAAGTGAATCAGAATTAATTGATTGAGAATGAGCAATGCACGCCTCATATGCATCCGAATGATGTTGAAGTAGAAAAGTATCATTCACCACCTTGTCAATGACATCAATTTTGAAACAACTATCTGCCTCTGATGGAAACTTTTATGGCCTTGAAAACATCGAAGGATACCTGCTCGTCACCCAATCTCAAAATCAGCTGCCCCCTATGAACATCAATCAGTGCTCTTCCAGTGGCCAAAAATGGTCTGCCCAGAATTAGTGGAACGTCTTTGTCTTCCTCCATATCCAAAATGAGAAAATCAGCAGGAAATATGAATTTTTCCACTTTGATGAGCACATCCTCTATGATTCCTCTTGGGTGTGTTAATGATCTGTCAGCCAGCTGCAGTGTAACTGTGGTTGCCTTAGCCTCCCCTAATCCAAGTTTCCTGAAAATAGATAAGAGCATTAAATTAATACTAGCACCAAGATCACATAATGCTTTATCAAAGTAAATTTCACCAATGGTACAAGGCACAGTAAAACTCCCTGGATCTTTCAGCTTTGGTGGAAGCTTGTTCTGAATTCTGGCACTGACTTCTTCAGTCAACATTACAGTCTCGTGGTCTTCCAACTTGCGTTTGTTCGATAAAATATCCTTCAAGAACTTCGCGTAGCTCAGTATTTGGAAGAGTGCATCAGCTAATGGAATGTTTATATGGAGCTTTCTGAACACTTCAAGGAATTTTTTGTATTGCTGCTCCATTCGTGGCTTCTTCAACCGTTGTGGAAATGGAATGGGTGGTTCATAAGGATTTACTGAGTTATCTGGCACTTGCTGTGGCACTGCTGGTTTCTCCTTCACTGGTGTCTGCTCGGTGCTATCAGTCTCTTCTACAGTCTCCTTCTCCGGTGGGGCCACTATCTCTTTGTCTACTCCTGGCCTTTTCACATGTATCTCAGGTAGCTGAACTCCACTTCTTGTAGTAATGGCCTGAACATGCTCCCTAGGATTCACTTCTGTGTTGCTCGGTAGAGCACCCGGCAGTCGTCCTGTCATAGAAAGAGCTAGTTGTCCCATCTGAGTCTCTAGATTTTTGATAGCTGCACCCTGATTCTGGAAGTTAGTTTCAGTCTTCCTCATGAACTGATTTGTGGTTTCCATGTATTTATCGGTCTTTTCCATAAGCTTAGCAAACATGTCCTCCAACTGGGGTTTTCTCTCCTGCTGAAACTGTCCTGGAGCTCGATTATGATTCTGATTATGATTTTGGTTATGGTTCTGGTTACCACCCCAGGAGAAATTTGGGTGATTTCTCCATCCTGGATTGTATGTCTCTGAATGAGGATTGTTCTGCTGACGTTGACCCCATTGAGCAAAATCCACCTGTTCTATCCTGTGTGTAATGATGGGACATTCAGCTGTACCATGCTCTGCTCCACATTCGTCACAAATTGGCTTCTTCACTTGAGCTGAATTCACGGTCTGTGTTATGCCCTCTATCTTGTGAAATAGGGAGTCAATCTTTGCAGATAATGCCGAATAGGTATCCACCTCATACACCCCAACTGCTTTCTTTGTACCCACTCTATCTGAATGCCACATGGCTGATGTATTAGCCATCCTCTCGAACAACTCCCAAGCTCCCTCAGGTGACCTGGTGGTCAAGGAGCCATTTGATGAAGAATCCACCATGCCCTTAAAAGTTGGTGTTAGCCCCCAGTAGAAGTATCTAACCTGTTCTTTCATGTCGTAACCATGTTGAGGACATTTTCTTAGCATGCCTTTGAACCTACTCCATGCCTCGTCAAGTGATTCATTATCATGTTGGCTAAAAATGGATATTTCATGCCTCAATCTTGCCACTTTAGCTGGTGAGAAGTACTTGGTGCAGAATTTTTGAGCCAAGTCGTTCCAAGTAGTTATGCTACCCACCGGAAGCGAATCAAGCCACTTAAGTGCTTTATCCCGAAGAGTTAGCGGAAAAGCCCTGAGTATGATTGCTTCTTCTGATACTCCTGGGAATTTGAAGTTTTGACACAAATCTAAGAAGCGAGATATATGAGTATATGGATTCTCGTTGTCCAGTCCGTAGAAGTGATTTCCATTCTGAAAGAGTTGTATGACATTTGTCTTCAGATGAAAATTCGGCTGTCCGAATGGCGGGTAAACAATGCTGGATTGGCTTTGAGCTACGTACGGAGCTAGAAAATCCCCAAGTATATTGTTCCCATCATGCTGAGCTTCAGCATTGGCTGGCGCTGCCTGACCTACCCTAGGTTCCAGATGTTGATCAGCCATTGCAATTTGTTCTTGATTGACCTGATGTACTGCTCTTACTTCTCTCTGTCTGCGATGAAAGGTTCGTTCAATTTCAATTTCCAAATCAACTTGAAATAATTCACAGCTGATTGATCTTCGCATGCAATATCTGAAAAAACAAAAATAGTAGCAGCACTTAGCTCAGCCTAAGTAATTGAACTAAAAATAAAATAAAATGAAAACTAAAGAAAAACAAGTTCGAATTAGTGTTAAAATAACAGAAATCAAATTAATACTCAATCCCCGGCAACGGCGCCAAAAACTTGTTCACGAAAATATGTTTCGAATTTAAATCACCGCAAGTGTACGGTTCGTTGACAAGTAATAAAGTGGAAATTGTAAAATTTCGAATATCGTTCCCACGAGGATTGATCTAACCTAATTTCTATTATTGTAACCTTAACCGAAACTATAAACTCAAATTGGTAGTTTTTGTGTTTTTAATATGAAATTGTAAATAACATGCAAATTAAACTAGAATTGCGATGTAATGGTAAAATAATGGTTGAGTGCAAAGTTTGAGAAAGTTAATATATGAAAAGCGCACTAGGATCCCGAATCACCAAGCAAAGTTCACTCCTCAACCCTATCTCACAATTTGAAAACAATGAATCGTTCGAAAAATCAATGTTTCTAACCTATCCAACAATCTCTTTCGAGTAGAATTGAATCTATCCTAGTATACCATTTGACTATATTTCTATGACAAATGCAATATATAAGGATGCATGTAGTTTTGTAAACACTTAGAGATTCACGTAATGCATATCGGTATATTTCTATCCTCTATGAACAAAACGACGATTTACACCTTGTTGAATTTATTTCTCTTCTTTCGAATGCATGAAATAAATCACCTAAACTCACAAAATTATCGTCGACTATAATCACGGAGACAATAAGCGTATGTAAATCATTCAAAAGCCATCAAAGTGTTCAATTATCAAATTGCAAAATAGAATTAAAGAGTTCACAATGCGAGGTTCATCGTTCACCTAGTACATGAAAAAGTCTAGCCTAGCATAATGAAATTAAAACAATAATAAAAATGATAGAAAGAAAACATCACCAAAAAGTAGAAGTTTAGGGCTTGAATCTTGAATCTCGATGTGAAACCCTAGCTCAAGCTTTTCTTCTTGCCCTTGAAAATCGACTTTTTCTCCCTACGAATGCATAAACCCTAATTCTGGACGAGTTTTAGTTTAAATAGTGTGCTAAGATATCATTCCATAAGTGTTTGATTCGGAAAAGGAAACTAAAAAATCTCGCACAGAAAACCTTCCTTGCGATCGCAAGGAAGGATCTCTTGCGATCGCAAGGCACAACCCTTTTCCCCTTCTGGACTCCCTGTTGAAGCTTGGGCGATCGCAAGGCATTACACCATGCGATCGCAAGGAAGAAGGAAGCTTCCTTCTTGTTCATTTTGGTCCCCAAGGTTTTCTTCCGTCCATCATTGGTCCTGATCCCTTCTCCAACCACTTCTAGTCATCCATGTTGTTGGCAATTAGGTCTTCCATAGATATTCTTGCTTGATTGATCATTCGGGTCAACTTCTGAGTAATTGTAAATTAGTTCCTGAACTTTCGTTGACTTGAATTTTGGTCCTTTTCGCCTCTTTTCGCTTTCATTTCATTCATTCCATCAAAGTCGCCCTACAAAAACAATATATAACTAATCAAGTCCTTTTTGAGCTTTTTATAACAACATTCAATCTGTTTTTTGTCACAATTACGTGTGTAAAACACACTTATCAGATATGTTGGCTTATACAAGACTACTAGGAGCTAAACCTGCTAAGCTACCTATGGATCCGAATCTGAAGTTGAGTATAGATGCGGGAAAACCACTTCCTGATCCTACAGCTTACAGAAAATTGATTGGAAAACTAATGTATCTATCTTTAACTAGGCCAGACATATGTTATGCCATTTAGAATCTCAGCCAGTACATGCAAGCTCCTTCTTACACACACCTTATAGCAGTTCACAAGGTTATCAGGTATCTCAAACTGGTACCAGGACAAGGCCTATTATTTCCATCTTCTTCCACTTTAAAACTTCAAGCTTTCTGTGATTCTGACTGGGCAGCATGCTTTGATTCTCGAAGATCAGTCACTGGCTACTGCATCTTTCTTGGAAATTCACTAATCTCCTAGAAATCTAAGAAACAAAGCGTGGTGTCTCGATCATCAGCTGAGGCAGAGTACAGATCAATGGCCAGCACCTGCTGTGAAATTATATGGTTGAAATACCTCCTAAAAGACCTACAAATCGATCACTCCAAACCAGTTATCCTACATTTTGACAATCAGGCGGCATTGCACATTACCTCCAACCCAATATTCCATGAGAGAACAAAGCATATTGAACTAGGTTGTCACCTAATCAGGGATCAAATTGAAGCTGGGCATATCTGCACCTCCTATGTTAACACTCAGTCACAGCTTGCAGATATATTCACTAAGGCATTATCTTCTATTGTTTTGAGATCACATTTGTCCAAGATGGGAATAGAAAACATCTATTCTCCACCTTGAAGGG
Source organism: Fraxinus americana (assembly GCA_035079005.1). Lineage (NCBI taxonomy): Eukaryota > Viridiplantae > Streptophyta > Magnoliopsida > Lamiales > Oleaceae > Fraxinus > Fraxinus americana. Next base: position 14,810,434 of record CM068712.1, on the reverse strand, counting down.
GGGGGTATTAGAATAGATAATGTATCACAAAGTATATCAGCTATCAATAGACTATAGGATATGGTGATCACTGCATATCACCCGGCTGTGTCCTTCCAGGACCTTCCATTGCACATGGTTAGGTGCACAAAGATTCCTTTTGTTGTTAGTTTGTTAGGCTAGCTCTTTACTATTTTATCCCTTCATCCTTCCTATTTATTTGGCACTTTGATGTTTTAGCAAGATGAATTTAACAATTCTAGCTTACTAGAATTTTCCCTCATCTTCATTTAGCTGCATTTCTTATCCTTTATCAGCTCTAAATTCTTACAGAGCTATTTAATTAGACATATCATTCAATCTTTATATATATTTATAGCTTTGATATGAGATGGTACCACAAAATAGAAATGTTTGACCAACTATTTTTATATGAAAATTTTAAGTGCGAAGCCTTTGATGAAAAAGTTGTTGGGTGGTCTTGGGCCTTCTCAACCTCAAAAGCTAGCTCAAGAGGCGAAACTTTCCTTCGCACTTATAAACTAACTACCAACCCCTTCCACAATCGATGTGGGATAACTTCAACATTCTCCACATCACATATTGGGCCCTGGGTGGGAGCAAACACGTATCTCCCGTGGACTGTTGGGCCAATATTTGTTGATAGCATGTGCTCTGATACTAATGTTAGGTGGTTTTGGACCTTCTCAACCCCAAAAGCTAGTTCAAGAGGTGAAACTTTCTCTCACACTTATAAACTGACCACCAACCCCGTCTACAAATGTGGGATAACTTCAATAATACCAATTTGTTGGGTTATTTTCTCTTATAAGGAGGAAAGCCTATATTCGGGGTTTTATATTATAGCCCAAAATCCATTAGGTTGTTAACACTAACGATGAATATAAATACAAGAAGATTGGAGAAAATAGGGGTCCAAGCTGTTTTTAAAAAAGAAAGAAAAATAGTTATTTTCCATGTGCCAAGATTTCATCAGAGCTCCGATTCTGAGTCGTACGTGGTCCGATCGAGTTGAAATTTGGAAGAGAGGTTCATAAGACAGAGAGCTACAATCTGATCGGTGGAGATCGGATTTTGAGTTTTGGAACATTGGATAATGTGCGTGAACAGTAACCAAACTTGTTAGTATTTTTTCCTTATTTCATATTATTTTGCCAAGATCTTTGTTATCTTAAATAAATATATGTTGTAACCTCTAGTTCTGTTTAGAAAAGACTTTGTGCACTCATTATTTTATTGATAGTGAAGGTTTTGACTGGAATAGGTCTTGTGGTTTTTATTTCTCACGTCGAGAAAGTTTTTCCATGTAAAATAATTGATTGTATTCTTGTGATTTGGTGTGATTGATTTTTTAAGAATATTTTCAACATATAGAATTGACAGGAAAGACATTTTACTTATTTGGTTTTGGGAGAAGAATTATTCCTCTGCGTGTTTATTTATTTGCATCTATCCCGACAGCTGGTATTAGAGCCAAATTTTAATATTTGGGTTTTCGATTATGGAAATAAATTTGAGTAAAATGATTCACTTGAATGATTTAAATTATAACATATGGTATGGGAAAATGGAGGATCTTCTTTATGTGAAAAATTATTACCTACGGGTATTTGCAGTTGAAAAATCGAATAACAAGTTAAATGAAGAATTGAGTTTGTTGCATCGACAAGTATGTGGGTCTATCAGGCAGTGGGTAGATGATAATGTTTTGAAATACGTTAGTGGGGAGACACATGCTCGTGCTCTATAGAGAAGCTTGAACAGTTATATGCTAGAAAGACTAAAAATAATATGTTGTTTCTGATTAAACGGATGATGGCGTTGAGATATTAGGATGGAACTCCTTTAACCGATCTCTTGAATACATTCCAAGGAATTATTAATTACTTGGCTGGAATGGGTATTTAGTTTAACGGTGAGATTCAGGGATTATGGTTGCTTGGCTCATTACTGAACTCATGGGAGATGCTCAGAATTCATTATCTAACTCTGCTCCAGATGGTATCATCACAATAGATCTGGCCAAGAGTAGTTTGTTAAATGAAGAGATGAGAAGAAAATTACAGGGATCTTCTTCACAGTCAAAGGTCTTGGTTACAGAAAAGAGGGGAAGGAGTAAGAGAAAATGTCCGAAAAACAAAGATATTACAGGCAATAGAAAAAAGGGACACATCAAGAAACATTGCAGTTAATGGAAGAAAGAAAATAAGAATGAGAAAGGGAATGGAGCGAATAATGAAGATGACAAAGATTGTGATGATAGAGTTGCTACCATCACTCCTGTAAACTTCCTTATTATTTATGATGATGAGATGATCAATTTTGCAAGTCGTGAGACTAGTTGGGTGATTGACAGTGGTGCCTCCATTCATGCTATAGCGCATAATGATTTCTTTACGTCCTATAAATATGGTGATTTCAGAACTGTAAAGACGGGTAATAATGGATTGGTTAAGTTACGGGTATTGGAGATGAATTATGGTTCGAGGTTGGTTTTTAAAGATGTGAAGCATATTCCAGACATCCGTTTAAACTTGTTTTCTGTAGGAAATTGATGATGATGGGTATGTCAGTATCTTTAGTAATGGCCAGTGGAAACTCACTCGGGGTTCTATAGTTGTGGCTCGAGGAAAAAGGTCTCTACATTGTATGTTTTGCAGGCAAAGCTCTCTAGTGATATTGTTAATGCAATGGAAGATGATGGTACAACTAAGTTGTGGCATATGAGACTTGCTTATATGAGTGAAAAATTATTAGCTCCATTAAAAAGTGTACTAAGTAGATTGAAAAGTACACATCTGAAAAGGTGTATTCACTGTTTGGCTAGGAAGCAGAACAAAATTTCTTTCAAGAATTTCCCTTCTTCAAGAAAGTCAGAAATATTGAAGTTAGTATATTCAAATTTATGTGGTCCTATAAAGACGAGAACACTTGGAGGCTCCAGTTACTTTTCAACCTTCATAGATGATCATTCAAGGAAATTATGGGTTAATACCTTGAAGACAAAAAACCAAGTGTTGACTATGTTTTAGCAATTTCAGGCCTTGGTTGAGAGACAAACTGGGAAGAAACTGAGGTGTATACGAACAGACAATGGAGGAGAGTATTCTGGTCCTTTTGATGATTATTAGAAATAGTAGGGAATTCGGCATCAAAAGAAAACCCAAAAACTCCTCAACTGAATGGCATAATTGAAATGATGAACAGATCACTGGTTGAGAGAGTGAGATGTTTACTTTCTCAAGCCTAGCAGCCAAGATTCTTTTGGGGCGAGGCATTGAGCACAGTCGTACATGTGTTAAATCTTACACCTTGTGTTCCCTTACAGTATGATGTACCAGACAGAGTTTGGAATGGTAAGGATGCTTCATATGATCACTTGCTTGTGTTTGGGTGTAAAATGTACATGTAAAGATGAGAGGTTCAAGCTTGATGCGAAAACACAAAGATACTAGGACCTCGAATCCCTCTATCTTTATGTGTTTTAATATCAATTCACAATTTAAATATTCATATTTGAATATGAAGATCAATTTTTCTAATTTGTCTAATAGTTATGGAAAGATGTGAACATGGAAGTTGCATTAAATTATAAGAGCATCAAATAAAAAGCATAACGATACATCTCTATCACTCTCGATCTTTACAATTATTGATGCTACATGCTAAATTCATATTCCTTCTCTCAAATGTCAATTGGAATCACATAATAATTCAACTAGTGATCAATTAATTGAAAAGTGTTAAGTTCCTAACAATGATTCAAAATCAAACACATGCTTTAATGTCAAAATATGGATTTAAATGTCAAAACTTAAAACGTAGTGTTCAACATTATCCTAATATCTATAAAATTAGCCAATCATCAATTTAATTACAAGAACACAATCTAACTATTGCAACATCACCCGAAATTGAATAATTAGAAGTTCTTGAATCTCTTTGACTCCTTGATCAACACCCTTCTTCTTCTTCTTCAATCCAAGAAATAGATGTACGAATGGAGGTTTAGATGTGTTTAATAACAAACTTCTACAAAACTTTGAATGGATATATGAAAATGTAGAACAAAAAGCTTCACTTTTGCCTCTCTTTTTTATAAGAATTACGGTTCTTTAAGCCCATGTTTGTCTCCCATCATTTCAAAACTATTTTTTCTACATACTCATTTTCAACCACATATTCACACAAAAAAATATAGTACACATAAACCCAATTCTTTTTTGCATTTTTTAACCACATATTCTCAAAAAATGTCCAAACCTCCTCTATCCCACGTTGAGATTTTAGAAAAAGGTGGACTTGGACACAAACTCAACTTCTTCAATTAGGCTATTAGCCTATCATCCGAGGCTTGGTTTAGCTAAGGATGGGATTCACTATTCAAAAAAAAAAAAAATCCAAAAAAATGGCCACCAAATTGGGGGCTAAATCTAATAGGTTCTTCTGGCTTGAATAGTTTGTGTAAAATAAATCCCCACAAAATTAAGGATGGCAATGAGACGGGTATGAGAAGGGTTGGCCATTTCCACCCCCATCTCGTTGAATATTCTTGTCACCTTGTTCCGTCTCCATACTCAATTAAAGTGGGACAGGACAGGGTACCCACCTCGTTTATCGCCATGTTTATTTTTATTTATTTATTTTATTTTTTGTTTTTTTTTATTTCTTTAGTTATTCTTATTTTGTTTTTCCAATTTTTTAAGAACAACTTATATTCTCATTGAAAATAATAATAATAATAATAATAATAATAATAATAATAATAATAATAATAATATTTTACTTATTGTTTGATAAAAACTTAAATATGAAATTTGAAACGGGACGGGTAGTGGGGGCGAGAACTATGTTTTCCATACCCGCCTCGTACCTACTTTGGGTCAATGACCCATGTCCCGCCCGCTTCCCATTTACTTGGTTATGCAAGCAATCAAGTTTATAATTTAGTACTCAAACTTTTAAACTGTCTAATTTAACTTTCAAAACTTATGAATTTTCTTCGAACGTTCCATTAAACTTTCAATTGATCACCCAGTTGATCTTCAAGTACTTCGAATCAACACCAATTATGCTTCTATTTCACCTATTTCACACCAATTTCATCCATGTAAATCCAAATTGAGTTTTTTCCTATAATTAACATATTATACACAACATTAAGTAGATATCCACGCAAGAAGTCCTAAATAAGTGCTTAATGTGCACTTATCATTGTCATTATTAATTCAAAACTAATATATCTGTATGTGGATACAAATGTTCGAAAATAAATGGTATGTTTGATCTCCATTTTCTAAAACTAATTTTTTGCTCAAATTCATTTTTAACCATGGGTCTCATTACTTTTATTACCTTTTCAACTAATATTTCATCAACTTTTATCAAAATCTACTATAATCCCAATTTTTATCTAAACCAAATGGGAGCTAGGTAAGAAATATGCCCAACCTTTTGTTTTTCAAGACAGTGTCACCAGAGATAGTTAAATCAGCTTATGATTTTTTCAGAAACAAGGGACCAAAGAGAGCTTGGGCAGGTACCGTATGGAATGCCTCAGTTACTCCTAAACATGCTTTTATTTTATGGCTTGGAGTGCAGTCCAAGCTACGCACGAAGGACAAACTGGTGTTCTTGGATATTGATCTAAATTGTTGCTTTTGTGGTAGAGGAGTGGAGACGGAACAACACCTATTTTTTGCTTGCCATTTTAGTGCTTCAGTTTGGCAACAGGTTCGAGGATGGCTAGGAATTAGACGTTCTATGTCTACACTCTCAAGTGCTTTGAAGTGGATGAAAAAAGAGGCCCGTGGGACATCTTGGCTTAGTAAGGCCAAAAAAATTGCACTTGCTAGTACCGTTTACTACCTTTGGACGGCGAGGAACCAGAAAATTTTTGAAGGTCTTATTGCACAAGTTGATAGTGTTGTTAGACAGATTAAAACACATGTATACAAAGTTATGTTTTCTTTGTATCCAAATGTTTTAGTTCTTTATGAGTCTTTGGCGCTAGTTGAGTAACTTGTGTATTTATTGTCGTTTGATTACCCGGGAATGCCCGGTGTTTTGATGTAGTTTGTCCTACATTTGTCCTTTGATTTGTTCGGGAATGCCCGAAGCACTTGTACATCGTTTTGGTAGTTAAAACTCTCTCTCACTCCAAACGTGATGAAAGCTTCATCTTATGCAAAAGTGTGCCAGAAGCTCCGTCTTCCAAGAACCTACACCGAACCTATGGAGCATTACACAGTCACGACATCATTAGCAAGTTGTGACGAACCGTACGCCAAACACATTTCTCCCCATCAATTTCACTAATACTGCCATTTTCGATCAAACTGCAGTATAATTATCTTTCACTTAAGGCGCTTTGTATTCAAAAGAATATTGAAGAGATTATCATCACATTGAACTTATCCTTTTAACCTACGAATCAGTTCTTCATTATTTATGTCACTGGAAACTTCGATTGACGTTGTGGTTATGGCATCCTACTTCCACTCATCAAACATTTTCTTAAAGTCCCCTCTATAAGATACATTGAATATGATATTTTGCACCACATCTGATGGAATATGGACGAACAAAAATATTTCATACATGTAGCTCATTAATTTCGCCACTTTCACTGTCTCGACAATTCGCCACTTTCACTGTCTCATAATTATATGGTCTGATGAACTGTATGCAAAATACCATTTTTTTCGCACGTAATACCGCTAGTGCTAAATTCTCGAAATAATGAATATGATACACTTAGTTTACATGAAAAAGTAACAAACTTCCCTTTCCTATGAATACAATGTGCACATTCCTATGAACCAAGGCATGGCTAGGCTGTGCAAGCCAAAAACCCTACCCAGGATGTGCAATTTGGCTCATAGGACCCACGAAGGTTAATTAATATGCCCATGTTACATGGTTGCACTTCCCTTTCCTTATTGAGTGTGCCATGGCACGTGCTATCCATTTGGACACATAACATCAAATGGTTATTATTAGATCTATATTACAAGAAAATGGTACATTGTATATATTAAGACCTTGTAGCCCTACTCGACATAGTGATAGCATTAAAACATTTTCCTAGTAAGATATTAAATCACTCGTTTATTCAATATTGCAAAACAATGTTTCTTTTGTATCATTAAACAATTTTGACTAGGTCACACTAATAAACTTTAGATTTTTCTCTGAATCCCCTCAACTTTAAACAATAAGTTGATTTTAAAATTATTTTCTATCGATGACAAATAATAGTTGACGAGCACTATCGTGATATTCCATGGATGTGTTAACAACTAAAATTTAGCTTAATAATTAGAGCATCTCCAACCCTTGCCCCATTTCACCATTTTTCACTATTTTGCAACAAAAATTTGGTGCAATTCCTTTCCAACCCAACACCATAATTTGCACCATTTTGCACCAAAAATGATTAATGTCATTTTTACCCTTTTCCATTTGCACCAAATTTTTGTTAAGGGTATTTGTGTCTTTTTTGCTATACAATAAATTTTAATTCTTAATTAATTAATTAATTAATTAATTAATTAATAATAATAATAATAATAATTATTATTATTATTATTATTATTATTATTATTATTATTATTATTATTATACTACATTTAATAAATTTATTAATGAATTCAATATTTTCGTTAATTGAAAGTAATAATTTATTAGAAATTTATGTCGTAATAAAATACATAAACAAATACCTTGTATAAATAAATTTTTAAGAATAAAAAAATGAAGAAAGTAATGAAACATTGTTCATTTGGCGCAAACCATACCCTACGCCAAATTTGAGGTAATTATTACACCAAATCTTGCACCAAATTGAAAATTTTCTCCAACCCATTACACCAAATGAACAATATTTAATTATTTTCTTCCTTTTTTTTTCATTCTTAATTATTTATGTATCTAAAAATTACTTATTTATTTATATAATTTTCTACTACATATTTACGTTTTGTTAATGAAAATATTGAATTCATTAATAAATTTTAAAAATGTAGTAACCATTAATAATAATAATAATAATAATAATAATAATAATAATAATAATAATAATAATAATAATAGTATTAAAAATAATAATTATTATTATTTTAATAATAATTAACAATTAAAATTTGTTGTATAACAAAATAAAATAACACAAATACCCTCAACAAAAATTTGGTTCAACATGGAAAAGAGGGGGAAAAAGGACATTAACCATTTTGGTGCAAAATGGGGCAAGTGAATAGTGTGGCACCAAATGTGCAAATTTAAGGTGTTGGCTTGGAGAAGGATTTCACCAAATTTTTGGTGCGGAATGGGGAAAAATGGTGAAATGGTACAAGGGTTGGAGATGTCCTAAGGTATAAACGAAATCAAATTCTGCCATGGCATCACTAATTACTAAACAAATGGATCTATTATTTAAATTTCATTTAATCATAATTTTCTTTGGTCGTCTAACTTATCTAAAATAATTTTATATAATTAATTATGAGCTACCAAAATGAGCCCAATATTGCCATGGTAATTTGGTCTAATTATTTTTCATCAAGTAGTTTACTTTATTGAATAAAACTCGAATTTGAATTATTAAAATTAACTTTTTCTCGAGTCCATAATTGCTCATTTAATACGAGCTTCGAAACAAGCCCGATATTGATAGAGTGATTCTCGCTCCTTCAAAGATTAACAATTTGGCTCAAATAAATTATTATATTCTTTTCAACTTAGTCCCTCTACACGTCAAACTCATCAAAATTAATGTGTCTAGGCCAAAATCCTTATCATTGGATAATCCTATTCTATGAAATTTCGGAATGTTACAATTTCAGGTAGAGTTCAACCAATATCAACAAGAGTTGAATAGACTTCAACTAAAGTTGTGAGCAGGTCGGGTTCCAAAATTATTTGTCGATCAATAGTTAGAAATGTCCATAAATCTAGAATTATACGAGGTGAATCTACACTAGAGTAAACCTTTGTTTTTGTTTCATTTTATTTTTTATTATATTTTACTTCTTAAGAAATTAGTTGTGAATAAGTGAGTGATATTTATGGATCTTACAAAATATGTGATTTTGATTAATATTTGACTATGAAAAGTAACTATACACCCAAAAAAAAAAAATGAAAACCAAAGTTTTTATTGTGTATAAATCACCATCTCATGCTAAAAATGCTATAAAAGAGGGGGGGGGGGGGAAGGTAGCAGAGAGGAAAAAAATTTGAATTTACAAGGTTTGCAAACTAGCCTATGTTAAGAGAGAGGGAGAGTCAATTCCCAATCGAAACTTCAATTATAAAATATTCGTCTTTCTCACAATCTCTCTCAACACAAAACTATAATCTAAAACATGCGTTGCTCTATTTTTCTTCTTATTTCTTCTCTCTCCTTTGTGTCATGAACGCATCTAACGGACATGTAGGATGATTGTCTTTGATTGACGGTCATCTCATCAAATTCTACTATTCAAATTAATAGAAGTTGAAGAGTTACCTTCAATGAATCGAATTGAAGTGCAGTTATTCGATTGAAAAAGATTTTAAAAGTCAATTACTTGATTGAAATCAAATAAAAGTATAGTTATCTCGAAAGAAATTTACCCTTCAAAAAATAACAAATCAATGTCCTTGATATTTTAAATGTCATAATCATTTGGATGCATTCGACCAGCAGCTTCCTCAGCTGTAATTGGGATGTCTCCATATCCTCTACTCGATCAAACAACGTTAAGTACCACAAGTAACATAACAGTGTATATAACTCTAATAATAAAATATGTGGAAAATTATGGAAACCTAACTTATATCTTCTCATGGCATTAGGATATCAATGTCTCGACTCGTTGGAGACATTGTCAAAGTCCACCTAATTAGGAGTGCACCTCCTTTGATCGCCTCTCCACGAAGCAATGAGTTAGATGATATAGTGCCTTGCTCGTTCAATCTACATAAGAAGACCAAGTATGAGCTAAGGGTCAAATACAATGTATTTAGACTTTGGCTCTGATAATCATAAGTAGACACTATTTGCATATGTAAATACTTAAACCTAGTAGATCAAACAATTTGTCTCAATTGTTCAGTTCAAGTAGAATATGCAAGTCATTCAAGACTTCCTACAGACAGTTGTGACAACGACAACTTAACATATTTATGTTCTAAGAGAAATAATCTATTACAGAATTAAATAGAGGAACACCAATTATAGCACGGTAAACTAATCCATTATTCAAGATACAAAAATACATTAGTCTCGATTTTATAATCTCCCAAAATTAATTGAAACAATCAAAATCAAGTAACTAACAACTCCGTTGTTTTCTTATTTCTTTTGATTGGTTGGAGAAGTGGAATAAATCCTTGGTATTGACTTTATCGCTACTTCATTAATGTATTTGGCCGCAACAACCACTACTTGGATTAAGATTAGCTAATCTTAACTCACACCAATTACTTTGATCTTCAAGTAAGATTATGTCATTCACGCTAGGGTGTGTTATCTTCAAATATGGTTGAAGAACACGAATTTAGCTTCGAGATACTTCAATGAAATATCAGCCAGTCATAACTCCCTGAAGTAGGCCACAAATCTTCTGAACGCGGAACTGTGGTTCACCAAATGTAGACTATATTCTCATAAAGCTTGTTTGTTCAATAAAGATCTCCTTCAATTATGGAAAGACTTCTTCAAGGCTCGAACATCTTTGACCTAAAATAATGTAGTTGTATACGGTATGAATCATGTAACATATGGTTGATATGATCAATAATTAAATTAACGAAAGTTTTCATTTATTAAAATAATATTTCCTTCTTTTAATTATTTGACCAATCACATCCGTCCAAGATGATAAGTATATGAATATGCTTCTATAAGGAAAGTAGAGAGATTACACCTCATTTAGGATTTGAAAACCCTAGAAACCACAGCGAATAATTTGTTAATCGGTATCACCCAATCAGTCCAGACTGACCGGCTTACCTTGTGTTTGGATTCTTTGGAACTTCAACTCGAACACGCTTTTTGTGCTTGTATTGACATTAAAAATGAATTCTAATTTAAGCTAGCCAATAAATATAAGCAAAAATATACGATATATTTTACTTGCAATCTCCTCCTTTAGTATAGCTTAATTTCAAAAACATTCTTCAGTATTTTTCAATGTCACTTTGTGAGAGTGTATAGAGTGTTGCCAAACAATAGTCCATGAACTACTTCCCTCAGTTAGTTCCCACATAACTCCCAATATATCACATGGTATGTAGCTAAGCAAAAATAAATTATGCAGCAACATCAATTAATATCAATGTAGCATTCTGCATAAAAAAAAAAAAACCTACTACTAACCCTTTTTTTGAAATTAAAGAAAAAAATGCCCACTACAGAGGTGGGGAGCAAATCAACCAAATAACACATATGGCATTCATACAGTCATCCAACATATTTGTATCCCAAATAGTTCGAACAAATTATATAGCTTACAAATAGTTAGAGTAAAAGCAGAGGTTAGAGATGGCAAAACTAGGACATCACGTTGTCCGGGGCTTCTTGCCACTGGATGAGGCAGACTTTCCAACAGACTTCTAGGGGACAATAGGATCTGCAACACGGGGAACTCCAATCTGAACAGCTTCAAGTTGGGAAAGGGGAGGTAAGTTCAAACCCTGTGGATCAGGTGCCTCTTAGGAGGGACAGGTAGAGACACCTCGTGCAGCACTGGTTTGTGTTGATTTTTTCTTTGGAACAACACTTGTCCGTACTGGATCTCCTGTATCATGGAATGGACATCCTGGTACAAATTTGGGGAACCCAGGCTTGCTACTTTGCAAAACAATCCCGATACTTTCATCACCGGGTAGGCTATAGATTTCACAACCCTGCATACAGTCTGGAGCTCATCAGACATTTTATGAATAGTTAAGCAAAGTAATCCCACTTGATCCTTGACAACCTTGAGATCAGTCTCCAACAATTCCAGCCTTTCAGAGTGATCATGTGATAGCACGTGCTTAGGAATCCTGGGTTTAGGAGTAGGAATGCTATCCAAATTACCCAATTCAGTTATCCCTAGAACAGAAATAGGAGTGGAGTATCTATTAGTGGGGTTTAATCAAGTCCACCCTGACCATGGTACCCAATTTGGACAACATTACAGCCCGCTCTTGAGACAGATCAGAGCGATGTGTAAGTAGGCTTGATCGTGTATGAGGATTTTGAAAAGAATTCTATACTTGGGAGTCAATGTAGAAGCAGGCAGGATCACAGAATTCGGAGGGCCACACTTTCCTAGTTAACTCCATGGGCCACACTATCGGTGGTCAGATCTTTATCATTCCCCACAACAACTTCATCCATTCCTAGCCAGTCCCTTAACACTGATGAACTGAAATTCACCAGTCTCCCTCTCACATAGGTCCTCCACCTAAAAGGGTTTCTTGTCGTGCCAATATTTTTTGAAACATTTGAGTAAAACTCTTGCACAATTGTTTCATTAAATACTCCCTCAAATGTCAACAGCTTCTCCAATTTATGAAATCCTATTATTGTATCTAGCCCGAACCTCACAAAGCCCAGATCAATATTAAATTCCTCAATGACTTTACGGTGGGAAGTGAAGGTTACAAATAGAGTTTCATTTGCTTCAATAAGAAAACAGTAATTAAATGGGTTTAGGGAGTTTCTACCCCTAGTAAAGGTGTAAAACCTGAACAGTTCTGGATCGGAAGAGGGTATACCTAAACCCTGTAGGCACCAGTGGAGGTGCTAACTTGCTAACTGGAGTGGCAAGATCTCTGTATCCTTCTGCTTGTCTTTTTCAACTTTGGTTGCCTTTCTTTTGGCAAAAAGGTATTATGAAGCATAAGTAGAGTCGCGTTATTCTTCAGTAGAGGTTCTCCACCAGAAGGCACAAATTGAGAGCCAGAGTTCTCAATCTCCTCAACAACAGGTAGTTTATTTCGCTCTGAAACTTTCTATAATGGGTCAATACTGGTCTTGCATTAGAGTTTTCAACTTTGTTTGCAAAACCCTCAGACCCTTGATAGGTGTTGATTTCTTCCTTAATGCTTTCTCTCCAGACAAATCACTCTTATGTTCAGGGATTTGCAGCCGCCGGCTAACGTAGTTGCTGGTCTCATTCTAGCTTGTTTTCTTTCGTGTCAAAGGCAATGGATAGTGCTCTTCTTAAGAGTTTTCTGCATCAGCTACAACTGGGACTGGATTAAGAGGTACAATGGCCCTTTCTGCATCAAGTTCTAACTGAATGGGTTCAATTTGGATTTGGGCTGGAGGAACGATCGGGTGTCGCTGCCGCGCACTTCGCCTGACCGATTTTCTTCCAGAGGACTCACCAGCACTAGTTAGAATCTTCCTCTTTGTCATGTTATTCCGAAAAACAAATTCTATCACACATAGATGATCAAGTGTAGACTCATGAGGGACATGAAGAGAATGCAAAGAAACTGTGCCCTAATTTCAGCAATTGGGGTAGGGAATCTAGTTGTTTTTATAATTGCATGTATGGTAACTGCTAAATAGAACGTGCACAAAGTGGTTACAAAAAAACTGCACAAGGTCAGTTATAAAATATAACCCATTCCCCATGTCTTTAGGTGTAGCCATTCCCAATTATCAATTTACCTTTCTTAATTTATGTAGGCGTGATATTATCACTAAGTTTAGATTATTGAATGATATTCTGCGAAGAGACCCGTCAATCATGTACCAATAGAAAAGTGAGTCAAGAATTAGTTAATCAAAGAATTGTTAAGTGCTATTTTCACAATTATGTCCAATCATAATTAACTCAAAGTTGTCAAGATAATCAAGGACCAACCAATCAGATGTTCACACACAATTAGTGCAATTAATTTTGCATATTAAAATGTAAGTGTATGATAGGAACATTTAGACATAATTACTTATAAACTATGTCTTAACCAGTATTGACACTTGCAGTGACAACATGCAAAAATGTGTTTCAAACCAGCCATCATCTGAAAATTGTCCATATACATATAAAAATATGTACGCGCTAGATTTGTTCATCTATATAATTTTTTAATTTTCTTTTACATGCTCATGTAATAACTCTTTATATATATTTTTTTTAATTCTCAGTGCTTTCAATTCTTGGAGTTAACTTTCACACAGTCACATGGGTAGCTTTTCTCTCATGATTTATATTCATTATCAATGATGACTTCACTCGTCTATGGTGGTAGCCATCTTCTCTAATGAACTTGTCTATTTACACATTAGCATATTACGTTGCAGAGAGACATAGATACTGACCATATGTTTACACTCAAACACAAGTCACTTTAAAATGGAAACAATGAGTAAACCACAACAATGTGTCATAATGTCCTAATGGCGTACTTATCTGACAATATTTTACCATAAGTTGAAGTGAGCACATCACATTGATTGGAGATTCCAATTTTATCTTAAGAACCATAAACCAATCACAATTTCACATCTTATGACATGTTCAAGTAACGCCCCAATTTTATTTTATTTTTTATAAATGTAACACACATGCATACTAAGTGAACACACATGTTTGTGTAAACACATATTTAATGCAACATGCATATACCCACAACTTTTCGTAAAGTTTCAAATCTAACAGTATCTAAAATCTTAATGAGTAAATCAGTCAGTAGTCCTTCAATGTGTATATGTTCTAGGACAATAATCTTACGTTCAACTAAAGTCTCTTTTGAAATAATGACTTGTATCAATGTGTTTAGTTTTAAAGTGTGGACAGGGTTCTTGGAGATGTTTATAGCAGTTATATTAACACAAAATATTGTAAGAGAATCTTGTTCAATACCATAGTCACTGAACATCTATTTCATCCATAGTAGATGTGGACAACAACTACCTGCAGCGATGTACTCAGCTTCTACAGCAGACAATGAAATAAAATTTTGTTTCTTACTTAACAAGGAGATAAGTTTGTTATCCATGTAGAAACATCCTCTTGATGTGCTTTTACTGCCATCCACGTTTCCTGCCCAATCAACGTCTATATATCCTGTAAGATGACAGTTAGAGTCCTTAGTATACTATAAACCAAAATTAGAAGTGCTATTAGCAAATATAATGACTCGTTTGACAGATGCCATGTGAGATTCCTTTGATTTAGCTTGATATCTAGCACATACTCCAACATTGAAGGCTATACCAAGACAACTTGTAGTCAGGTATAATAAACTACCCTTCATGCTCCTATATACACTGAGATCGATGTCCTTTCCTTGGTCATCTCTACTAAGTTTTAGGGACGTGGCTATAGGTCAAGTCCGAATTTTTTGACCAAGTTCTTCGCATACAGCATACTTAGCCTGTGAGATGAAGATTCCCCGCATCTACTTGCTTATCCTGTAAACCAAAAAATAATTTAGTTTACTGAACATACTCATTTAGAATTCACTTTGCATAAGATAGACAAACTCCCTGGATTCTATTTCAAATGTGGATCTAAAGACTTTATCATCTACGTAGATTCGGGTCACAATCAGACCAGTCTGTAGTTGTCTGATGAACAGTGTTTTATAAATTCTTCCTCTCCTGTAAACCTTCTCAAGTATAAACATGGTAATTCTTTCATACCAAGCTCCAAGAACTTGTTTTAGACCGTATAATGCCTTTTTAAGTTTGAGCACGTGTTTTGACATTGTGGATCAATGAATCATTTCGGTTGCTGGACACATGCTTCCTCATTTAAGATCCCATTCATTAATGCACTCTTGATGCCCATCTGGAATAGTTTGATCCTAACTGGCATGCTATCGACAGTAAGAGCCTGATAGATTTAAGTCTAGTAACATGAGCAAATTTGTTCCAAGTCTTGCCTTGTTCCTAACAATGTTACCATATTCATCAAATTTGTTTTTGAAGATCTATTTAGTTCTAATAACATTTGCATTTGTGGTCTTCTCCATGTATGGCTAACATCCATGATTCATCATTTAGACTTTAGTCACATTTTTTTATTCAAAGTAAGATGTGTATCACTCGATTCTAAGTTCGATGGCAAGTCTCTTTCTGGTCACCATCATGTTTCCTCGATCAGAGAGTACATTACCAAGAAAGCGTGCTTTCTGAATCTAGGCAGGTGGTTGTCTCATTCCTTATTGTTTGCTGTCCTCTTCTTTCAGTAAGTTCACCCCTACAATATCCAGTTCAGATTCTACTTATCCAATTATAGGCGATTTTGACGGACTGTTTTTTTCAGTAGAGTAGGCTAGAAATCTTCTGAACGTGGAACTGGAGGTTCACCGGATGTAGACTATATTCTCTCAAAGTTTGAAGTTTTGGGCCCTTGCTTGCAATTAAAAATTAGGGTTGTGATTGAGTTATTTATTATTCAGCCCCTAAAGTTTAAAGTTAATCCTAATTGGAGCTTAAAGTTATGAGTTTTAATAATTCAGCCCCTAAAGTTCTGAAATTAATTAATTTAGGCCATTTAAGTTCTGAATTTAATAATTTAGCCCCTGAATGTTCATAATTGGTTTAGTTTGGCCCCTAAAGTTCTGCATAATTCATTTTTTACTCCTAAACTTTCTAATTATTAACAATTTACACCTAAAAGTTTGGAATTAATTAATTTTGACCCCTAAAGTTTTGAATTATTAATCTTTAGGCCCTTAAAGTTTCAAGATAAATAAAATTAAGTATTCTGCTTTTCAAATTTTGGTATAAAGGACTCATTTGAGTATATATAATATTCAAAAGTGAATTGATTGAAGCAATATGTTGCCAAAGCTACCTCTCTTGTGGAAATTAATTAACCTAAAATATTAGAAAGACTTCGTGTGTATGCTAGTTCATGCGGATATTAACCGACCCAAAGGAAGGTTAATATTTGGCCGAATTGCATGCACACTTATGGTGGTAAACGTGTGACAATTATAAGGCTTCCATGTAAATAATAAATCAATCCAAAGGTGGGTTTATTATTTGACACGAGTTATTGCCAACGTTTGATCACTACACCAAAAGTACAACTTACAATTAATATTACTGTCTAAAGACTTAATATTAATTATGTGCTAGGTATCTTGAGATGTGACTTACCATTATTTGAATTTATTGATTATTGAATCTTAATATTAATATGAGCATAATTCATCATCTTCTCTCTAAAGCTAATTCATTTGCTACTACCATATTTGCAATGATATAAACTTACTGAGCGAAACCAAGAGATTTCTGTTATGAAATTAAGGTTAGAGACATTGTCTTTGAGGAAGAAGTTGAGGAAGGATCGGTTTCGATTCCTACTATTGCTTTTGACAATGTACAGGTTCCTATATCTGTTATTGATCAAAAAGTATATCCAGAACCTCAACAAGATAATGTTGAACCTCCCATCCAAAATGAGGTAATTATTCTTGATGTACAAACTCAACAACCTCAAGAACCAATACCTTTAAGGAGATCCACGAGAGAAAGGAAAAATGCTATTTCAGATGATTTTATAATATTTCTCCAAGACCATGAGAAAAATAATGGATTGATGGAAGATGATCCAATCAACTTCCGTCAGGCCATGCAGGGTTCTAACTCTCAAAAGTGGATTGATGCCATGAATGAAGAGTATAAGTCTATGCAAGACAATAAAGTTCGGGATCTTGTCACGTTACCAGAAGGTGCGAAGCCCATTGGTTGCAAATGGATTTTTAAAACCAAGAGGGATTCGAAAGGTAATGTGGAAAGAAATAAGATTCGCCTTGTAGATAAAGGCTTTACCCAAAAAGAAGGTATTGATTTCAAAGAGACTTTCTCTCCAATCTCAACAAAAGACTCTTTCGGGATAATTATGGCACTTGTTGCGCACTTTGACCTTGAGTTACATCAGATGGATGTTAAGACGGCGTGTCTCAATGACAACATTGATGAGACGATCTATATGATGCAACCAGAAAACTTTATGTAAGGAGACTCGAAGAATATGATTTGTAAATTAAAGAAATCCATCTATGGGCTCAAGCAAGCTTTCCGTCAATGGTACTACAAATTTCATCAAGTAATTATCTCGTTTGGTTTTGAGACAAATGTTGTTGATGACTGTATGTATCACAAGTCTTACCTCGGAATGCTAGGCAGATATTTGAGTAACCTTGGAATAGATCATTGGAAAACAGCCAAAAAGGTTATGAGGTATTTGAAGAGAACAAAGGATTACATGCTCACCTATATCAGATCGGATCAATTAGACATCATAGGGTACTCCAATTCTGATTTTGCTGGATACCAAGACAGTAGGAGATCCACATCAGGCTATATTTATCTGTTAGCTGGAGGAGTTATTTCTTAGAAGAGTGTCAAGCAGACACTCATAACTTCTTCTACCATGGCAGCAGAATTGGTAGCATGCTATGAGACATCTAATCATGGAATATGGCTATGAAATTTTGTCACTGGGCTACGCATTCTGAATGGCGTAGAAAGACCACTAAAGTTATATTGTGACAAAAAACTCAGCTGTTCTATATTCCAATAACAACAGGAGCTCATCTAAGTCAAAACACATTGACATCAAATTTCTGGTTGTAAAGGAAAGAGTAAGAGTTCACAGATTTGCATAGAGCATATTGTGACAAACTCTATGATTGCGGATTCTCTTACTAAGGGATTGACATTCAAGGTCTTTCATGAGCACACTGTTTATATGGTGTTGTATATCATGAGCATATCAAGTTAGGTGGGAGTTTGTATTTTCATTGATTTATGTTTTGAATACATTTGTGTATTTGGATATTATTCTGTACAGAAATAAAGTATTCAGTTCATTTCACTCTGTTATTATATTCAGTATTGATCTCACTTAAAAAATAAGGTTGGACCAGTTGGAAATAGACATGTTTGGATCACATAACATGTAATTTCCATGCTACACACCCATGATTGATCTATATCATTTGGTTGTGTGAATGTATGTGACCATTGATGGATTTAGTCACGTTAAATGTGACGAAAATCGCTTTGATCATATATCAATATGACTAATGGACGAGATTATTTGGTAATACCCATAATAATAATAGCAAAATTTTAAGTTCATAAGGTTGTGCACATTTGTAAGGTTACACGTATGACCCAGTGGGAGATTGTTGGATAATTTCAACATATATGAGGCCACACGTTGTATATTGAAATGTGTGGTGCTATTATTTAAAGGATATTAGTCAATTAAAGTGATCCGATAAAGATGTTTTGTGACTAATGTGTATTAGATTTCATGGAATTATCATGTAAAGACCGGAGTGTTGTTTTAAATTGATGAGGGGTCAATTTGAAGCAACTGAAAGATAGTGAGTATTGAGTTACTACTATTCTTTTATATGATTATGGTCCCAATGATGTGGTCATTCGTTTGAGGGTAGGATTGTTGGCAGTAAAAGAAGTCCCATATTGGCTAGACATGGGAAATATGATGGGTTTATAAGTGTAAGACAATACTCCATTGGTACGAGGCCTTTTGGTGTAAAACCCAAAAGGAAATCCATGAGGGTTTAGGCGCAAAGTGGACAATTTCATACCAATGTAGGGATATGTGGTGTCCATAGCCCAACATCAAAATATCATGTAAACTAGTGTTGGTAAATTAAAAAACGTAGGAGGTCATTTTAAAAGGTTAAATTTAGTCCTTTGCTACAAACTACTACTAAGCCCGATTTGTCCTTCATTAATTTTTTTTTTTTCCTCAAACTCAATTTCAACCATAATTTCTCACAATAAAATATTTTTCACGTAAACCTAATTTTTTTCCTACTTTAATAATGCATTCTTCAAAAATTCACTATTATAAAACTCATTTTGATGAAATAATCGGCATCAAATGGGGGCTAAAAGTGAAATAAATATCATAATTTTAGTACTGCTGATCTCAATTTTCCCAAATTTATCCCCAAAGAGTCTATTTAATAACGGCTTAATTTCATTTTTGGTCACTAAACATTCAATGAATTCTGATATAAATTTAATGTTAGTCACTATATTAACTCGTTATCAAAATCAACGTGAAAAATTTTCTGTGAGCTCTCATTTCGAGTTAAATACGCCATTCAATCATATCATTGCTACAAAATCTTGAAATTATGGAAGAATTGAGTTGTGAACATCATGTCTCATGAATTATCATCGATTTATAAACACGAATTCTTTTCAAATTTAAGAACCACATCATGATTTTTTAATTTTTGAAGCATACTCTTAATTGGAAGTGTATGACACGTAATATTTTTTTAAAAAAAAAACCCCCGATTTTTAGTGGGTAGCACCCACTTTTCAAGGTTTGTTGCATGTAGAGCCCCGACAGTGATAGATTTTATTTTAGTTTTTTCTTTTTTTCGATCTTTTGGATTCAAATTTTAAAAAATTCAAAATAGTAAATGTGCCAACTGCTAGAATTTCTGTCAAATAAGAATCCAACACGTCTTACAACATGGGCCGCCACGAAATCGACCCCTTGAGCCGGCGGCTCTATTCCGTAGTACTAAACTAGGAAGCATCAACGTTTGAATTTAAAATTGCACAAGAAAAATAATTAGTCCGTCCGTCCATAATAAACGAGTGCAGGGACGACTCACTTCACATTCTTATCAGATAAATAATTTAGAAAAAAAAATTGTCATGTTTATAGTTGTCTTGAGTGTAACTGTTATGGATCCCCCGAAACAGAATGTAGTCATATAGGGTCTAAATATTTGGGATTTATTGTTGATGACGGAAATATTTTTTTGATACTAGAATGAATTTATTGTGACAATAATAACTCGGCTTGAGCTTCAGGTCTATTCTTTCGAATATTTCAATATTTGAAATTATGCATTACACTTTGACTATTTCATAAAATGTAATCATTTAGGTCTACATAATTATTTGAACTGAACTCAAACTGAATCGTCGGTTCTGATTTGAATTCAAGTACACCCTTAACATTAGTTTTTTTATATATAACTTAATTATTTCGAAATATATTTTAAGAAATAAGAAACTTGTGGAATTTGATAAAATATTGTATCCTATAACTTAATTAAACAGCTCACGATCACAAAACAAAGATTTTATGGTCATGATCACATATTTGTTACAAATCACACAAGGTAACGGTCACAAAGAAACAATTTGTGATCACAATCATGTATTTTAGTCATAGATCGCACATTTAATAGATCACAAATTATCCAATTAACTAGTGACAATCATCCCCACACCCCATCCCATCCTACTCCACTATCGTTGGCATCACCCAAACTGTCATTGTCATCGTTATCTCATATCCACAACATACCACCACAACCACCTCCACCTCCAATGCACCCCCCAACAAACTGTACCTCGAACCCACCACAACTATCGCATGCACCACCATCACCTATACTTCCAATCCACAGCCATCGGACAACAATTGGCCACCACCACCACCTCAATAATAAAACTTTATTATTGACTACTCAAACAAAAAAATGACAAATCAACACTAAATCTACAATTTTTAGTATTTTAAGTCTATCCAAAACATAGAGTCCCTATTTGTCTACAATCAGTCCAATCAACTTCTAAGATTATGGGTCTTGTACATAACAAGAGGAAGAAGGAAAAGATACTAAATATTTATATTCACATAATTGACTAATATAAACAAGATTTAAAGTAGGACCGAAAATGTGGAAGACGTCATGAAGAGACAAAGAAACATTATGAATAGATCCAACACATGCTATAGGCATAGGAGTACCATCAGTAGTCATGAATAAACATTGAAGACTTGGACATAATGAAAAAAAATGAGAAATTAGGTAACACATGATTAGAAGCGCTAGAATCTAAAATCCTAAAGAGGATGGTATACATGAAGAACCAGATGATGACAAACCTATATGAGAAGACGCGGACATTGCATGTGATTGTGTTGCAAAAGACTTCTAAAACTGCACAAACATAAGTACATCTATTTATGTCTATTGGTATAGCCATTATAATATTAGGTTGCGGTTGCTGATTTCAAAACTTCATGGACGGAGGCAGGGGCGAACCCACATGGGGTCATGTGGGGTCAAATGACCCCACAAAAAAAAATTAAGTTTTTTTTTTTAACCTAACACTTAGCCCTTTTGAAAAATACCAAGTAGCCCATTTGAAAATACCCAGTAGCTCATTTGCTGAAGCCCAAACCTAATTTAATAAAATTGAACTCAATTCACACAACCCTATACCTGCACAGTTTCTGAATTTCTGAATTTATTCCCATTTGAATTCATCCATGTCCCTGAGTGAGTCCCTGTCGAAACCATTTACTGTCGACCGCATCCGCCATCCGTCGAAGGCTCGAAGCCCGCCTGCCCTGTTCTTTTTCAAGCAGTCCACCATCCACCGCCATCCGCCGAAGTGCGCCATTCACCCTTATAGGTGTGTTATCAATTCTCTATGCCAATTTCATCCAATTGTTTTGATAGCAACTTGTTTGAAGTTACTCTGCTTCATTTATGTTATTATGTAGCCAATTTAATTCCACAGTTTCCACTTATGAGTTATGACTGCAATTTAATTCCGCCATTTATGACTGCAATTTAATTCCACATTTCCACTTGCTTGAGTCAGTTGTGGCCTATGTGTGTTGCTTTATACCATGGTTTAGTTAATTGTTCAGCTCCAACAATTTATTGGACAGCGTCTAAATTTATGGTAGTATGCTAGTAGCGACTAGCGTGTCAAACTTTTTGCCCTTTCTGCCTTTCACCTTTGGCTTTTAGCACCTTCAGGCTTCAGCTTTTGAAATGCACATTGAAAAGATCTAGATTCTAGAACAATATTAAACCGTGTTATATATTTTGCTCAATGTGTGATCACTAATATATTTTGAGATACTTGAATCAGAAACAAAATATTGATTGTGCTCTCTTTAAGAGGTCGAAAAGAACGAAAGATGAATATCAAATTCATCTGAATGCATCAATTTATTGCTTTCGATTGCTTCTACAACAAGGGCTTGCATTTCGTGGGCATGACATGTAGTTCTAAATATTTTTGAATTCTCATTTTTGACCCCACAAGACAAATGGTCTGGGTCCGCCCCTGGACGGAGGAAATTGCAGTTCCTGCTACTATTGGTACCACTGAATAATCTATTTGTACAAAATAGATTACATAATTTTTGACATAAACAACACGTAGCAACCCCTATTGGGGGGCCACCACATGTTGATTATGTAAAAGATTAGGTAAAACATTTGGTATGTGTAGCATTGTCCTTGGTACCAGTGCTATTGTTATTTTTAGAGTTGTTGTTGTTGTTGGGGTAGATATTATCGATGTTGTTAGGGATGCTACTGTATTGTCCCTTCCAATGACCTATCTGATATTTATCATGAGCAACATTCGAAGGCAACCTACTTTGATTAGTAACATCTAATCTCTCAGGTGTTGCAATGACAGGTGGAGCAATCCCCATTTTTTACGTGAGATTTGATTTAAGGTGTATCTCCTAATCCAACAATTTATGGACCACAGAATCAATAAAAAGAAGAGGACTATGATGAAAAATCATCTCACAAGCCCTTCAAATCACCATGTTAGCTATCAAAAGTTGTAAATGTCATTATTCTCTTCCCGGGAGATGTAAGAAGAAAATCTCGTAAATGCATGGATTCTATGAGTCTCAACTGATCCCATAGATCCGTCATAAAAAAATAAAACTCTAGGACACTCATATTCTTCTATTGAAGAGTGCAAATATTAGTCTCTAACTAGTATTATTTTCAAAGTTAAAATGTGTGTACAATGTTATCAGATGTTCCCATACTGCCTTGGCATACTCATATTTGGCTAACTATGTGCCTATCGATTGCACAACAAAATTATTAAGCTAAGTAATAATCTTTGAGTTTTTGAATTCTTAAGCATCTAACAATTTTATATAACTTGGTAGCCTTCTCACCGATAGGTCTAATACAGGTTCCCGAAACATAATGCCACATATTCTTGTCCTTCAAAAATTCTTCATCACATAACTTCAATAGGAATAATTCTTCCCATCTAATTTCATGCTATTGGACTGAAGAGAATCATCTCGAATATCAGCCATTGCAAAATAAATGAGTAATTACTGATCAAATGTACGAAAAATATAAAATATCGAGATGTGAAATCAAATAGAAAGCAGGGAAAGCCGAAAACTATTTTTTTGTCGAGTGGAAGTATCGAAGGAAAGTGAGACTTGTGAATGAAATATAATGTTCTTCAACAAGATTAGCAAAATTAATAAGATGGTGACACTGATACCATGTTTAATTTTAATAACATATAGAGAACAGAAAAGAGGCTAATGTTTCTAGTTCAAATTGCATAATGAAATCTCATAGAAAATAAGCTTTATATAGTCTTGCTAGCAAATAAATAAAAATATTATTATACCACTAAAGATAAACAACTATTGTATTCAGTGGCGGACCCAGGCCCGGAGGTCAGCTAGGGCGGAGGTTAACCGTTGACCATTGATCGTTGACTCAAGATCGTAGTAGTGATGTGCCCAAACAAAGATTTTCAGCTTCATGATAACTACTGCAGGGCAATCTATTCATATGATTTAAGACCAGCAATGCAGACAATTAGAAAAATTTTATGTGAAATCTACATTACGACAGAGAATTGTTAGAAGCTAGTAATCTAAATAATGACATTAAGTGGCTGTATGAAAAGCTTCCATTTAAGTAAGCATCTGACAGTGTTGAGATTCATATATTTACTAATGATTGTAGAAGCTTATTTTTTTTCTTTGAACCCTAATGGTAAATTTGATGTTGCGTTGCAACCTCAATTCAACTTCCCGTATCCAATAGCAACAGTAAATAGCATATAGTTAACAATAGATAAATAACTTCAGCCCAGAGGAGCAGCTCACAGCCTCGATCCAGTGTTGAAAAGCCAATTTTTGTGCCTCAGCATCTTTGGACAAACATTTGCCCTGTCGCCCACCTGGCCACATATTTAGTAAAACATAAATCAAATAATCGGTGTCTTTTTCAACTACGATGCTTCTGTTACTGGCTTCAAGAAATTGAAAAGGGTTATAGTATTGTGATTTAATTGCGTATAATATATCGCTTGCCACCTAAATTTCAACAACAAAAAATAAAGATAAAACTTTAGAAAGCATTCTAAAATTTAGTAATTTACGCAATGTTTTAAAAACTGGATGGGCATCGAGTCGAAAAAATAAAAGGCTCAAGAGTCAAAAGGAAATTTTTATATTAATTATATCATAAAAAGTTTAAATATAAGTTTAAATATACAATAAACCTTTACCAATTTAATTAGCTAATGTACTTATCTTTAATTTGAAGTAATAATTTAAAATTGTTAAATTCTTTAATTGTTAGTCATATCAGTTTAATTAATAGAGGCAAAAATATAATAATATAAAGGAGAATTTTCATAAATGTCACTAAAATTGAAAATTCAAAAAAAAAATGTCATTTTCACTTTTTTGAGCAAAACTGTCACTTTTTTTGTACAAAATGTCCAAATTACCCTTAATAACACC
This sequence comes from Fraxinus americana, assembly GCA_035079005.1. Lineage (NCBI taxonomy): Eukaryota > Viridiplantae > Streptophyta > Magnoliopsida > Lamiales > Oleaceae > Fraxinus > Fraxinus americana. The sequence goes on along the minus strand of CM068712.1, from coordinate 14,784,857 downwards.
TTTTGAGGAGCATTTAATGTTTGATTTGAATGCAATTAATATTATGATGTGATCATTTACTTTAAATATTATAAAAATTGTTTATATGTATATTATAATTGAATAATATAAGCTTTCTTTAAAAAAAAAAAGATTAAAGAATTTGAAATATTAACCTTACCACACATTCTTCTTCCCAATTCACAAACCCTAACCTCTTCTCCATCTTCTTCATTCTTTGATCAAGAACACATTACTATTGAATTCATCATCCATTTTCAGAGGTTAGCCATTACAAATTGTTAATAATTTTATCTTTATAGATTATTATTTCTTAGATGTAAATACAATATGGTCAAATTCAATGGGAGAAATATTTGAAACTGCTATTCATTGATATGTTTGGTTTTTGAAATATTTGTGAAGGATTAAAATACCAATATCATGTACAAAACTGAAGGATTTTTCATATTTAATGAAGTATTGAGTTATTTATTAATGAGAAGATGTTTTCATGTAGTAATTGAGAATTGATTATCACCATTGTTGTTTTCAAGTCTCCCGACGTTCGTGTAGTTCATCTATGGAATAGTTTGATTTAGAGATGTAATCTGTCGAACCCGACACTTATGAATTGTCGGGATAGACAATATAACTATCGAATTCAACAGATGAAAACTGTTAACATATCCTTGATTTCACCTAATGCTACTCCATGAATTTCAATATTCGAAAGTTCCACATTCATATTATCAAATGTAGGCATATTTATTGTGCGGAATTCTTATCATTACATTCACAATGTTTCGGGTATGAGTAATCATTTAAGATTCATCGTGTCGTGTGGGGAACATTTTGTTAATGTGAATAATGAATGGAAGTAGAGAGGGGACAAAACCACTGCCATATTAGTGCCGACAAGAATTACCCTAACCGAACTTGTGCTACAATTGAAGGACAAACTTGGTATTCTCGATCACCGGACTCAAATTGAATTGAAGTTCAAAGTCCTTAACTTGAATATACCATTGGCTGAAATACGCAAAGATAAAGACTTAAAATGGTACATATCAGTTCATAATGAAACTACTTTATGCGTTACTGTTTTGGAAGCCGAGCTCCCAAGTGTTGGCATGGAAAGTGATACAAATTGACCAAATCGTTCGTTTGCCGTAGCGGATGTTCACCAAAATGTTCAACATGAGGAGCTCAATCATCAGCAGAGTGTATTAAACAATAATGCGGAAGCCGAGCTCCTAAGTGTTGGCATGGGAAGGGATACAAATTGTCAAGATCATTGTTTGACGTATCAGAGTTTCACCAAAATGTACAACAAGAGGAGTTCAATCATCAACATAGTATATCAAACAATAATGCACTCGAAACTCCAAATTTTGATATTGGTACTATACCTTTCGATATGAATTTACCACACGACTCAGGAAATGCACTCGCTGCGGTAGAGTTGGTCATAACCGACCCATAGTAACACAAACAATGTAAACATACTTCATCTCCGAAATTCGTTGACGTAGTATGTTATATGTTCTCCAATGACGTTGTGCAATATAAAGTTATGTCATCGTTTTATTTTCATTATGGCTTACAGACGTTATTGCTTTTTATGTTCGTGCGTTATCATTTTCAACTTGCATTTCTTTTTCGACCTTACATTCTAATTCTAAATCCATTATCGTTAGTGGACAGTAGTAGCCATCTTCACATTCATTACTAAAATATAGCTTCATTTCTACATGATAATTCAACACTTCATCTGTCGTTCCCGACAGATTGTTTCAGTTGTTCTTGAGAGTTGGGGCATAATACAAACTCTACATTTAAAAACCCGACAGTTCATATGTCGTTCCTGATAGATTGTCTCTGTCGTTCTCGACAGTTGGCACAGACCACAAACTGTAACTATACATAGGATAACCTGACAATACATCTGTCATTCCCAACATATTGTTCCTATCGTTCTCGACAGTTGGCACAAACTACAAACTGGAACTACACATATGGGGGACATGTTGTACTTAACTCTTGGGTAAGGACTGTTGCCAAAATCATCCCTCATAAAAGTGACTACAAAAGAACGACGCACTTATTCATTTGTACACAACCATATGCAACTACCTCCTACCTAATTCGCCGTCAACGTTTGAATTTTCTCCTACCATTCGGAGGGTTGAAATCCTTATCGCCCGAAGAAATTATGATGGGATATAACGCGGATGAATCGGATATTGGCAAATGATTATTTAGGTTGAACGGTTCGTTGCTTCCCGTGGACGAAAACATTAGTAGAATGCAAATGCAATGGGTGAAACTGGGTGTGTACTTCATAACCAATACAGAGTGACAAAGCTTATGAAGTTTTCAAGTGTAACTCACTTAGTTATGGTTACATTCTAGTTATAATGTGCTTCTTTGCAGTCAGCAAATATGTGCAGTTTTTACACAACCACGAAACCACATCTAAAAATTAATTTGACAAACATTTGTTGTGATTGTTCAAGGTCTAATTGTACCATTCCTTCTTTCTTTGTACATAATTTATGACAATTGTATATTTACTGATTGTTGTACATGTTGCCATTCACAACTAGATGTATCTGTTGCGTTCACAAAATTTATAATATATTCAATCTTAACAGGGAGAAACAACAATGTCCAATTTCAGCACCAAAATATATTAGACAAAAACTGGGTGTGTGCAGAGTAACTAAACATTACAATACTTCCAAATATGGCTATAACCAGAAAAATATTTATCTCCCCTTCTGGGAGTGGAAATTGGTAGTCACCGGTGTCTTCTCCTCTCTAAAAAGTTGAGTTGATTCATCAGATACACCAGGCAACCTTGACACACGACCTTGAAAGAGATGAATAAACAATCAGATTGAGAGTTTTTAGCTACTCAACCAGAGAGAGATGAATAAACAGTTAGGTTGTAAACAGAACGTATTGCAAGTTCACTGTTAAATTTACCTGGAACTACATTCCATTGAGAAATACAGGTACTCTCACAAGTTATTTTCACATCACCGCATTTTCCATTACCATTACAATACACAAAAGTTTATGTTCCATATTCCCCCAAATTTTGCATATCCAATTCACTTTACAGCATGAAAAGAACACTTTACTCTCCAACTTCATAAAACCACAGCAATTTTTGAAACTTTTATAAGCAATCCGAAGGAAGAATTTCAACTGACGGAAAAGCCAAGAATTTCCCCAAACAACCCCAAAAGATTCTTACTTTATCCGCATGCACAATTCATGGACAAATATAACCAAATTGAAGATAAGATCTCAAAATTTCAACCAAATATCTATAACAAGACAATGAAACAGCACTAAAAATATAAAAGATAAGATTCCAATAGAAAGACAGTGGAACATGAGATTACCATTAATGAAAAACACCTGTTTTATTTTTTGTTGTGTTTTTTTTCTTTTAAATAAATAATGTCAAATGAAGATCTGATAGTAACTCAAAGCCTAACAATTTCCACTACAAGAGATGAAGTAATAAATGAAAAATCAACAGAGGGAGAAACCAAACACGGATTGATGATATGAAATGAACTGAAAGTGTTTTAACCAAAAAAAAAAAGAGTAAAAAAATCATTCATAAATGATATTGCTCTAAGAGGACAATCAAAATATAATTTAGTAAACCAGCAAAGCAATAAAAATAATTTTTGATGCCGGCAAGGCAATAACAACAATCATTGTGCCGTCAAGGCAACAAAAATAATTCATGATGCCAACAAAGCAATAACAACAATTATTATGTCGACAAGGTGACGTTTCAACAAAATAACTTAGACAAACTGGCGAAAACATTCAATTCAATATTTTGTCAGTAAGGCAATAAGCAGAGAGATGAGCAACTTGACTTACAAGGGTGTATTCAAGCTTTTGCTTTTTCGACATGTCTGTGAAATTAATCATGTTGACACTTCAAGAAAATCCCCCGTTGACAGTGAAGAAGAATTCCGTATTAGATTTTAGAAAGATTTTTTTCTACATCAACAACCACAATCGATGAAGTCATAAAAATTTGAACTAGCTAAAGTAACAAAACCTTTAAGTTGATTTCTTTATTTCTTTTTTAGTTTTGTGGAAGACATATGTTTGATCATCAAGTGTTTGAATTGGCAAAAGTAACAAAATGTCAAAACCTTTATGTTGCTTTCTTTAACCATGGTAACAACAACTTCAGCCTTCAAAAAATCTCCCCTTTAAACGGTCGAACCACCATGCAAATGTCAAATAGTGATATGTGGTACATGTTGATGCCAAAATACAACAACAAATTACGAAACACAATTTAACAAAATAATACGAATATCATATAAGGAAATAAAATGAATATCAACAGTAGTACGAAAATCAGAACACACGAAAAAATATATTACAACTGCACGAAAACAAATGAAAATATTGTGGTGCACAATATTTCGTACATGTTAAAGCGAAATGCACATATTACGCTCGGAAAAACCAATGTTCAACATGTAAAACTGTCATGTGTCGAGAAGAACTTTCGGGCCTCGACTTTTCATCTATTGAGATTTTCCCATCTGTCGAGAATTACTGCGGTAAACTGTCGGGAACTACAGTTCACGGCGATGAATAATACAAAAGGAAATCATCTCTTATTTCATATCTTTCTAGGTTCATATCCTTCTAGGTTCATATCCTTTCAATCCCATCAGTAAGATCACTCCGCTTAATTTGAGTAAATTGTCCAGTTAAAGTGTTTTGCTCGCACCTCGCGCCTATACGTTCATTTTAGAACACTAGTTATTTATAACTTGATGAAGAATAAGGTCTTCAACGACATAATAGTAACAAAAGTTTATTTTATGTAATTATAAAATTCTAATATAGTATGAAATCAAGTCCATTAGATGCAGCTCGTTTGGCCAATATTAGCTCTACACTGTATATTGGTCTGATGATCTCTACACTCTACCCAATAAAAATTTAGTACACACTTGAAATTCAGAATCTAAAATTACGGATTTCAAATTGCAAACCGTAAATTCCAAATCACAATCACAGAAATAAACAATTACAGGGGTTATCAATGTTACAACTTATCTGACCAGAGATGAAGAGAAGAACCAATTTGTAGTGGTTTAATCAGAAATCTATGTCCGCTAGGAGTACTTTGGATGATCTTGAACCGCTGGATGTCCAAATCGCTTCACTGTCAACAACAACCACAAATATGGATTTTTAAGTAGTCGTTTGCACACAGATTTAACGAAAAAATATAGAAAATTGAAGAACAATAAAAAATGAAAGACAGCAAACCTCAATTAATGAGTACATAAGAAGGGTTATATTATAATTCAACTTTATCCCATCTCATGTAATTAGCAAATCCCTTCACTAAGAACTCACATAATTTCCATCACTTTAACTCATGCTTTAAGAGTTTAACTTTGTCAGAACATCAAAATCAGACTTAACTTTAAATTGATATTTTCAAATTTTTAAATTTCTTGATTTCATTTTTGTTGTGGATCTGTATTTATTCCTTTGTTTTCAAATAAAATGAGTAAATTTCATAATAACTAAATTAAGAAGCACAAGATGAGCTAATAAATACACTCATCTTGTAAGTACAGAAAATCAAATTCTTCACAATCCTTCTAATAATGCAATTAAAATTTCTGTATTTAAAAAGAAAATGTGTAAGTAAATTTAGCAGAATGTGCGACAATAATGACTGATTGTACATTGATTTCTCATTTCCGACAAACTTGTCTTAGTTTCAAAACATATAGATGCAAAGACTAATTAATGTAATCAATTAAAGAACACTTCCAAATTTAAATAATGAACATACTTCCCAAGGAGCTCACATAAATTTCATTCAGACCATACCTTCTTTGCATATTATAAAGAACACCAGGCTCATTCAAGTAAGTTAGTTTGGTATCAAAATCAACACAATTCATATTTTTCGCCACTGCTTTAAAACCAAAACAATAAAATTTTAAACAAATTCGCCTTTTTACGTTGGACTGTAACGAGTTGAACTTGTTTACTGATATAATTGCTTACTTGGACTGCTACCCAAACCCGAGTCCTTATCTGCAGTAGCAGTCACATACATTTTTAGTTAATGGGGGCACAATCAAATTGGAATAATGCCAAATTTAGAAAACAAATAGAAGTCAATTTTTAGCCCATTTATTTTCCCTATATAATGAGCATAGATGAAATAAAAAAAAACACAACTATGACAATTTCAATAGAAAACTGTAGACTGATTGGAACCTCTTGCGTAGAAACATAGTTTATTTGGTACTGACTCCGACAAGTGGGATTCCGGAGCAAAATGCAGAAGTTCAAGGATCAACTGCCCAACAAATATTATATAACGAAATAAAATGAAATAAAACGAATAATTGAAAACGAATATCATGTAATATGAAAATCATAAAATACAAATCTACAAAAATAATTGAAAACATTGTGGTTCACAATATTTTGTACATATTAATGTGAAACGCATATATTATGTTCGAGTGAACCAATGTTTGACATGTGGAACTATAATGTGTTGAGAAAAACTAACCTCAACTATCGGGTCTCGACAGTTCATCTGTCGATATTTTTCCATCTGTCGATAATTACTGCTGTGAACTGTCAGGAACGTTGAAGTTCAATATATCAGAAACTCAGAGGCAATAGATATATATCATTCAATGCCTGCAAAATTTCATCAGAATTCACATTTTACTTGCCAATTTTGGTGAATTTATTGAATTTTATGGGTTAATTTTCTTCAACCCCTTCTAACAAGCAATCTCTCTTTGCTTTGACAATTGACATCTCATCCAAAAGGAGAGATTAAGGAAAAACAAAGTTTAAAATAAACATTAAAACTTTCAAAAGAAGACTAAAATAGAAACCAAAATAGTTAAAAAAAATATTAATGAAATCAAATTATTTCCACACAAATTCATTTCAAAAAAACTCTCACTAAATAACAAATCCAGAAGTTGAAGAAACAAAAACACACCTTGAAGAACATTCAAACATATTTATAAAAATTCTAATAAAAGAAAATTTACCTTCTTACAGCTATGATGCAGGATCAATGTATCTATCAATCTATCAGTATTTAATCCTTATGTAAAACGTGTAACAATAAGAGATAGAGAGAGACCGAATATTTCACGGCCAGACGGGAGAGAGCACAGAGAGGAGAGGAGAGGAGAGGAGAAGAGATGAGAAATGACTTAATGTGGATGAGGGTTAGAATTTCATTTCATATTAAATTTTTTTTTCAAAATCTAGGCCCTTGTCCTTCCCTGCAATTGTGAAGTGATTGATTTTCAATTTTTTTCACTTTTTATACAACTTTTTGAAGTTGTCAACTCAAGAATGTGTTGGGCATTTAAATTCTTTAAAGGGGCAAAAATGTCCAAAAATGATAATCTTGCAAAGGCATTAAAAAAGTGATATTTTTGAAAATACAAAGCCAAAAAATGACATTTAGTGCAATTTCCTCTAATATAAATTGAAAATGAAAGGACAAGACACCACCCACCTTTTCATTTCCATTGTACTTTACCTTCTCCTATGACTTCACCTTCTCCACTGTCAACATCACATTCTCTACCGTAAATGAAGAGTGAAAAGAAGAAAAGTCAAGCCACAATTTCTAGGCCAAGAAGGTAATATCCTAGTTCCATTTTTGAAGGTAAATTTTATCTTTACTTCTCATTGCTGAAATCCCTACTTTTCCAGTTCCTCGAAGTAAGTTTTGAAGGTTGAGATTCATATCTGAACGTGATTTGGAGTTTTGGACCATTTATTGTGGATATTGGGTAATGAAAGATATATGGTTGGGCCTAAGGTTTTTAAATAAAAGAGGCCCATCACTCATCAAGGGCCCAAACTAAAAATAACCCAGTTGCCATTCATCTTCCTCAGCTTATTTCTTCCACTTCCATCATTCCGCCTCTGCAACTGCAAGACTGAACCTGACTGCCGACTACTACCGACATATCAAAAAATGGCCCAAACCATTGATAACTCACCAAAACAAAAACCAGGAGGAAAAAAAAAAACTTGAACCACCGACTGCCTGCTCCATTCTTCTCGGCGGAACTTCAAGGTCCCGGCAAACCCAGCAAGGGTGTCTGCGGGGGCTGGCCAGGTGCTGGGTCCGCCCCTGATTGTATTTTAACTAGCATTCTAAAAAGTACAAGGCATAGAGGTCAAATTTTAAACTTTATCATTTTAAATATTTAAGCATTCTGAAAATCATTCATAATTAAAATAATACATAACAAAATCTAAAATTATAAAATATTATATTTACTTAATAGTTCCTACAATTAAATTACACAATTTTTGGTTTTCGAAATGCAAAAGTTTGTAGAGATAAAATCATTCAGAAACTTGAAACAAAAGACAAATAAAATGCTTTTTAAAAAATAAAAAAAATTAATAAAGTATGCCTAGGAGTGAGCCCATTAAGCAATCCACTTGACAGTTGACCGCTTATTTCTTGCTTATTACCAAGGTGGGGCATTTCATTTGTTCATCGCACCTAGGCACGCTTTCTAAAACACTGATTTTAACCGTTACCAAGAAGTTTGATGACTATGAAGTGTCTTGCAACAAAGGGTGTTGGTGATATTAGATGTTAGAAAATATGGATCATGGGTTACCCATGTGGGGTGGCCCGACCCACAAGACATCAAAATGGTTGGAGGGAGTGATTTGAATTTGGAATTGAAATCCACAACTCTCCATAACCTCCCATAAAACTTCCAATTCTTTTGTCTAGCAATGGAGAGAGAGAAGATAATAGAAAAATGGTGAAAATTCGTATGAAAAATATCCCAAAATTGAAAGGCACTTAGAACCACTATTTTGACATGAAAACTCACAAAAGTTGGTACTTAGTTTGTGGCTAATAATCCCCTTCCATTGTGATCGGGACCATTGGAGTGCAAAAAAATTGCAGATTTGGAGTTTTTGAAAGTAAGGTGATTCAACCATTTAAGAGACCTTGGAGTTGATCATTTCAAGTAAATATTTTGACCCGAAATTCATGTTAAAGTATACTTTGAATTACATTAATGGTATCAGAGCCATAAGGTTGAATTCCTTACTATAATACATGCTTAAATATGCAATTACATGATACAATTGAGATATGAATTTTATATGTAAAGTTTTGAAACATTATGTGGTCTTTAATGACATCTTTTGATAATTTACTGTTTTCTATAGATTAATAATTATACTTTAAAATTACTATTGTTAGAAAGTTATTTTAATGAGCTTTCCAACCATATAAATAACTTAAATTTTGGAGTTAAAACGTAGAAGTTATGAGATTTTGAAGTTTGGATGTAAATCTGGATTTTTACATGAAAATCGGTACACTTTGAAATTTCATCACATGATAACTTCTTGTAGGCTATGTTTCATGCTTTCTCATTTGGTATGATTGGATAGATCTTCTCAAGAACATTCCAATAATATAAAGATCATTAATTTTGGCATTAAAATGAAGAAGTTATGATTTCTCGAAATTTGGTTGAAAATCTGAAAATTTAGCATTTTTTTGCCATGTTGATTCTCAAGCAGATCTATTAATGTCCCAAACATGGCCTTAAATATTGATTTTGTAAAATCTGACTATGTAAATGAACTCAGAACATTGAAATTAGTTGGGATGACCAATTGAAAAGTTTTTTCGAGAACGGCGTGGCGGCGCTAACGCACTGCCTTTTTTTTTTATTATTATTAATTGAAGAAAATTATTGCAGATTAGTCCTACAAGTGAAGGCGCATGAGGAACTCGATTTTAATTCTAAAAATTGTAGATTGGTTCTTGAATTATTCTTGATTTTTTCAATATAAGTAAATTAATTTTTGGATAGTTAAAAATATATTTTTTTTTAACTTGAGAAAATTCGGGTTTTTTTTTTTTTTAAATTAAGAATATTCATTAGATGGTATTTGGCTAGTGGGAGCTATTTTTTAAAGTGTTCTAGTTTTTTTTTTTTTTTTTTTTTTTTTTGAAAAATGAAAAATGATCTAAAATTATTTAAAATACCATATTTTAATATATGTTTATACACACTTATAGCATCATTAGAGGGAAGACTAGAAAAAGCAAATGTTATAGAACTTATTGAAAAGTTATGTGCTTACTGAAATTAATAAATGGATCTGGAACATGACTAATGGGACACGTAAATATTTTTGGGACAATTTTTTTGTGATAAACAAAATATGAGAATTCTAATATCACTTCTCATTTGTCAAGATTGGGTCGCAACAGATATTAAAATGATGTTGAGAGTCTGTATACTAAAACTTAAATAATGTGAGTTTTATTCTTCTATTATAATTAGAATTATTTTCTGGAAGAATTAATTTGTGATATCATGGTATGTGTCATAATTGGATAAATGTGCATGTTTAGATATATGTGTATAAATAGGCATTGATTGAGAATAAAATGTCTTTAAAATCTGATAGATCATGGTTTCGAAATCTATAGTTGTTAATCTTAATAAAGGTGACAAGCTAATTGTAATAACATTTGGCATAATAAGTTTTTTAGTTAGAAGAATATGATGTTTGAGATAGCATCAACCACGTAATTGAAGACCTGATGCGGTTCACACTACTCTAGAAAATAAAGATCAAGAACTTTGTCAAGTACAACAAAAGTAGATTCTAGTGCTTGAGCATTTGAATCATTAAATTCTGTTATAGATGATTTTTTTCTCAAATGTGACTGAATTGAGATGGTCAACAAAGTATTAACAATTTTTTTGTTGGTCACATTTTTTTTGGGTGAGTAGTAAGTTTAAATTAGTCTCATTTTAATGTATGGGAATTTTGAAAGTCAATGTACTTACGAATTGAAGTGTCAATTTCCTCTATTGACACTTCCCACCGTATGAGTTAAAAGACGTGCGACTTGATGTTGCTAAATTTCGAGGACATGCATGTGTAGCAATGTCCTAGTTCGCAAAAGATTTCAGATCTTAAGCTTTAAATTAACTAAAACAAATGCGGATAATGAGGAGACTGGAAAATGGACCAAGAAGAACGTATCAGATAGAAATATGTGAAAGTGGTTTTGGTAGATGATCAATATTATAAAGGTTCAAGTGTTTCAACCACATGGTTTGAATCTCTTAACTCGAAAGTAGTTAAGTTAAAGGATATAACACTTGAATATGCTTCTCTTATTGTTGTTTACGTATCAACATTATACATATTGGACCTTATCGTGTGTGGACAATGAATTCAAGAGTTAGAAACTCACTTTATATGAGACCAAGAAGTGTCTTTAGTCTATTGTCGAGTTTTTGACTCGATACATAGATATATACAAATAATGAAGATGGAGTGAAGGTTTATATGACTGATACTGCAACTTAGTGTTGCAAAATGGAGAAACTGACCTCCTATTTGATATTAAGATAGTATCAAAGGCTTAACTAAACTTGATCTTAGTTTTAGTCAAAGGCTCAACTAAACTTGATCTTAGTTTTAGTTCTTCTAAAAATCGTCTATTACTTGAACTTAACATTGTAGTTCTGTTCATATTCATAATGGTGATGTTTAATTATGGTTCAGGATATTTGTGCAATGGTTTGAGGTTTTGAGTTGAGAAAACCATTCGAAGCTGTAAGAGCTAAACTTCCATTGAGTAAATCCATTCGAATTCCACGAGTGATAGAGATGAAATTTTATATTTTCATTACATTTATAGAAGGATTCACGTATTTCAGTTATGCCTCTGATTTTCATAAGTTGTGAATATTATTGAAAGTGATCAAACTTTGAGAATTGTTTGAAAGCGTGAATCTCTATCACAAGAGATCTATGATCTAGGTAATGAAAGAGAAATTCTTATTGGAATGATTATTTCTTGATCACCAATAATTGTATGATTTATTGGGAAGAAAGAATAGAATATTACTGAATTGATGAGACTTGAGATAATGCAGTCCAATCTATGTATTTTCGTTTGGAAAGATTATTGGCTAACTACAATGCGTCATTTAATGGAGTATTCTTAGTGCTAGAGTCTTCAGAATATATAAATTTTGGACATGTAGATAACCAAATATGAGTTGTCTTAGACTCATAATCGATATAGCCCTATTTGAGCCATATTATTTTTCTCATTCTCATTATTTTTCTCATTCTCATGATTTTTCTCATTTTCAACCACACATTCTTCAATAAAATAATATTTTTCATCACATCAATAATTTTTTCTTCTTTTTCAACCACATATTTCCTATCACATTAACAGTAAAAATGCATTCTTACTCCCAAAATGTGCATCAAACATGGGCTATATAAGTTCTTGATAATGAGTTTGGGAACACGTGTCTATTAAGAATGAGATGAATATCTAAGATACACATAACAATCAAACATGTACTTAAGTGAGATTTTGGATGAATGTTGGGCTACAAGATGTGACATTTGATTTTTTTTTTTTTTTTTTTGTAATATGGGAGAAAATTTTGGAGAATATTATTGAAATTGATATTATGTGTATTGATTAATCAGTTTTGAATACCCAAAAGTTGGTTTAAACTTCTGATTCAAGTGGGATTAATCTGTTTACGAGTGTGAGCTATCTATCCAAGTAGGAGTTATCTAAGAACTATATAATTTCAATAATTCTTGGTTCCGAGTGGGAGTTAAGAGATATTTAATTTCAATGATTATTGGTTCAAGAAAACAGTGGATAAATGTGAGGAAAGTGATGAAAGTATATATGGAGTATAGAATTCCAACCTAATTTGAGACATGGTGGAAGTTCTAATGGACTTTATGTTTATTGAGAACATTCATGTTTTTTAACTAAATGGAAGACTAATGAGTATATGATAAATAAAACTCATTTTTTTAAAGAAACGTTAGACTTAATATGAGTATATTGAGTCGGTCAAAAAAAATTTTTTAGCACTGAAATTCACTTCTATACGTTGATGCTAACCATGATAGTGTGTTTAAGTTTAGATTACACCAAATAGACTTATAGATTATATTTTCATTCTCAATTGAGAATTGATTGAAGATATCTCATGAATCGATTTGTAGGTTTCATGTTAAAGGATTCTATAGTATTATGGTAACTTCTTAGCTACAGTTGTAGCCTAATACAGTCATCTTGACACTGGTACTTGAGTTTTAACATTATTTAAATCTCGTACAAAATTTCATCATGTGGATGAATTTTACTGTATTTATTTAAAAGTTTGATGGTAGGTTGTAATTCTAATTTTAATGTTGATGACACTATATTGGCCAAAGATGAAAATGAGTGTATTGAGACCCTTTTGAAATTGTTATTTTTGAGACGAAAGACATGGGTGTGACGACCCGAATTTTCAAATGTAAATTTTATAACTTAAGTTGTGTCGTTACGACGTCTCCGTTCAATTTTAGAATTTATTTTACGTCCGTCGAGTTGTCTAGCAAAACATTTAATATAATAATTCAAAAACGATTTTAAACTTAAAAATTCAATATTTTCCTTATTGGGTCGAATTTTATACAACATCGATTTTAAATTTCTCTTGGTCCAGTATTTCTCTTTGGCCCAAGTCTAAGCCCATTATCAGCCCAAATCAACTAACAATTCTGAAGCATAGGGTTTTAGGGCCCAACAGTATCAACCTTAAAACCATCAATTCTACCTCCCAACAAATTCACTCTCTCGGCTGCAAATACCTCACCAGAAATCTGAAGTTTTCAAGGTAGGTTTCTCATGTTGGATCAATTTCTTTTCTTTAATTTCATCATCATCTTTTTCTAATCCACTAACCCACTGCAACAGTTCATCCCTTCTCGAGTTTCACGTTGCAATTTCGAACCAATATACATTCTCGACAAAATCCTAGCAGGTAACTCATTTGAATTTTATTTTCAATCTTCTGGGATTCAATAATCTCTGTTTCTAATCATATACATTCAAAAAAAAAAAAAAAGAGAGAAGAAAACAGAATTTTCGAGTTTAATAGCGTAGGTGTTTATTTGTAACCTGATATTCCGATTCTTGCCCTCCATGTGTTGCTCTTGCTATTGGACTTCCTTCTCCAACCTCGATTTTGACTGAAAATCACGTAAATATGAAGACCCATTTTGGAAGAAATGTTGATTTCAAAACCAATTGGAACTTCTCTGCCTTTCTCTGCGTGAATAAGGGATTTTGGATGGGGGGTTCCACATTAAATAATGAAATTCACTTTTTAAATCCTTAAGTTTTGCCAAACATTTAAGTTAGTCCCTTATTTAATTTTAATTCTTTCTTCACCCCTAAAGTTTATGTATTCCTCAAATTAAATATAAAATATTTTCTAATTTTATTTTATTGGCCCTAAACATTTTAATTTTCATCATTAGACCCTTAATATTTAAAGAATTTTAAAATTTCTCATTTTCTTTACTTTCAAAAATTTCAATCAGGTCCCTAAAAGTTTTAAAGCATTAATTAGGACTTAGTATCCTAAATTATATTAATTTTGTCATTGCTAGACGAGTTCGCGGGAAACGTTTAAAGCACGGTAACATCACATCAGTTCAATTTCAAGAAAATTTCCAAGACTTTGAGGTGGGGTTTATATTTAAGCAATTGTTATTATTTTTGTCCATGTTAATTCTTGATGTGTGATTTTGATTGTGATAAAATGCTTATACATATGAAAAGGTTGCCAGGGACCGTAAATAGGTCCGGGATCGAAAGTGGGTCCTTGGGGTGTCCCACAGTGCAAAATTGTTATGCGCTTATAACATGTTGTCAGGGACCGTAAATAGGTCCGGGATCGAAATTGGGTCCTTGGGGGTGTCCCACAGTACATATTTCTACAGTATGTTGTATTGGTATTATATTCATAATTTAATTTCATGTTTAGATTTAATTTGGACTGATTGCTGTTTCCCCACTGAGTATAATTCGTTATGCTCACCCCAATATTTATCCACCATTTCAGGTTAAGGAGCTCGGCAAGGCAATGCAATGAGCGGGGCAATATTGATTAAATAATGGACAATTTAATTTATAGATTTTTGAAAACAAGTATTTTAATAGTTGGTTTCCATTTTGACAATTAGATTTCAAGTTTTAGTTTTTTTGCAAATTTTGACACTTTGCTTATTTTATTTAGTATTAACATTTGGATATGAGCAAATTATTCAAATAACATTTCCGTATTTATTTCTAATGTACTATAGTTGAAAAAAAAAAATATTTGCGCATTTTGGCGTTTATTTAGAATACTTATTTACAGGATATTTCGACTTAAGTAGCGCCTTGTGTTTATTAAAAATTGGGGCGTTACAGTGTGGTATCAGAGCCCAGGTTTACCTTTCTGTAGACTTGTGAAATTTTTGCAAAAAATAAAATAAATGATAAAATGTTTAATAATTAATTTGAATGCCACCCGCTCTTGCCGCGCCACGCCGACTCCGAAAAGGTAAAATGTTTCGAAAATTTTATTTGATGAAGTTTGAAAATTTTCATTGTTGGATACCATGAATTTATGATATAGCTGTATCTGAATTTGAATGTTTATTACGAAAGGTTATATGAGAATGAAATTTTGCTATAGTTGATGCAGTTTAAAATGTTTGAAAGTTTGTATCCAGTACATGTTATAAATTTTCCCATGAGTTATTATAGTTAGGAGTTGAACTTGTGATGTGAAGTATTTAAAAATTTTTAGAAATTATAAATTTAGTCCTCGGAATTAGACTAAAACAGGTAGTAACCCATTTCAATAGAATTTGCTTTCATAATTGATTTGCCAAAAGAAATGTATGAGAGAGATGCATGAAGAATTGTTTGTGGATTTCAGCAGGAGAACATAGTTCGAATTATAGATATTGGTTGCAATTTTATTATTTTGTTTTCCCTTTTGGAAAATTTGAGATAATAATAAAATTTGCTTTTTAGCTCTACCGTGTTTTTCTATGAAGATTCTTTTTTTTTAAATTTTATTATTCATGGATGAGCATTGTGAATTGCACAATTAAGTGGAGACTGAGACTAATATTGTTATGGTTTAGGAAATGTCTCGTAGAACAAATCGAGCTCCTGCGAATCGGGCTGCTGGAAGACAAGCTACCCTGTGCCGATTGCTGCGCGATGCAGAAAATAATGCATTAAGGGACCTCGCGAATGCTCTCCAGAGGTTCACTCAGCAACAAGTCCCAACAGCCCCACGAAGTGCCCCTCATTTACCGAACCCACGTGCTAATGCAAATAACACCAACATGGTTGTTGAACAGTTTCGCCGATATAAGCCACCAACATTCAATGGTCGAGAGGGACCCCTAGCTGCAGAGGAATGGCTAAGGGCATTAGAACGGATCTTTAAACACATAGCCTGCTCAGACACTCAGAAGGTGTCATGCGCTGTGTTCCAGCTTGCTGAGGACGCAGATCATTGGTGGGAGTCATATCAGCGCACCAGGACTGAGGCACAACAACTTGAACTGACATGGGAAGGATTTAAGGAATTAATATTACAAAGGTATTTTCCCCAGTCTTTCAGGGATCAGAAAGAAACGGAGTTCCTTGAACTTAAGCAGGGAAGTATGTCCGTTGTGGAATATGAAACGAAATTCAACCAGTTATCCAGGTATGCTATCCATCTGGTTGACACGGATATCAAGAAGGCTAAAAGATTTGAAAGGGGTTTACGCCCAGAAATTGGAGGAATCATGGCAGGTTTAGGACTCACTACATATGCTGAAGCGATTGAGCGAGCACAAGCTATATCCTCTCGCTTAAACCTAGAAAGGACTACTCAGAAACCCGTAGAGGCACCAGTGAAAAGGAAATGGGACAGTCAGAATATGGGCAGAGGCAGATATCAGAACAAGAAAGGGAAACCATGGGGAAAAATTGAGGAAAAGGCTAGCACTGAGAAACCCGTATGCCAGAAGTGTGGTAAGCAACACTATGGGGAGTGCCTGCTTGGAAAGGGGATGTGTTACAGATGCAAGAAACATGGTCATTTTGCTGGTGAATGTCCTGAATTCAAGGGTAAAGAAGATGCCAAGAGAGGAAAGGCTCGAGTTTTTGCTTTAACTCAGAAGGAGGCAAAGGAAGATCCAGACGTGATAACAGGTATTTTATCAGTATTCAATGTACCTGCTATCGTTTTGATTGATTCTGGTGCTACGAATTCTTTCATCTCTGCTAGTTTTCATGCTAAGATTGGAAATGTGTGTGATAGTGTGAATGATGCTCTAGAGGTTAGTATTCCTTCAGGTGAAACTATTATCACCAATCTGATGTTGAAAGCTGTTAAGTTCGAAATAGATGGGAAGAACTTAGAGGCAGACTTGTACTTAATAGACATGAGGGATTTTGATATCATTTTAGGCATGGACTGGCTTAGTTGTAATCATGCTACGATTAAGTGTCATGAGAGGGAAGTGCTCTTTCAGAAACCAGGAGAATGTGAATTCACCTTCTTTGGGACAAAAGTTAAAACCATGCCTCGTGTCATATCAGCATTGAAAGCACAAAGGATGTTGAGAAAGAGTACCAGTCAGGGATATCTAGTGAGCATCACTAGTGTTCAGACAACTGAGATAACTGCTACAGATGTACCAGTTGTGCGTAATTTTGTTGATGTATTTTCAGAGGATTTGTTTGGTATTCCACCAGATAGACAAGTGGAATTCACGATTGACTTGGTACCTGGAGCTGCACCCATATCTAAAGCACCCTACAAGATGGCACCGAAGGAACTTCAGGAGTTGAAGGTGCAACTACAGGAACTATTGGATAAAGGATTCATTCGGCCTAGTGTATCTCCTTGGGGAGCGCCAGTATTGTTTGTGAAAAAGAAAGATGGATCAATGAGGATGTGCATTGATTACAGAGAGTTGAATCACCTGTGATCAAGAATAGGTATCCTTTACCACGAATAGAAGATTTGTTTGATCAGTTAAAGGGTGCCACTGTATTTTCCAAGATTGATTTGAGATCGGGTTATCATCAATTGAAGGTTAAGGACAATGATATACCAAAGACCGCATTTAGGACTCGATACGGACATTACGAATTCACTGTGATGCCGTTTGGGTTAACTAATGCACCAGCTGTCTTCATGGACTTGATGAATAGAGTATTTCATCAATACTTGGATCGATTTGTAATTGTCTTTATTGATGATATTCTAATTTATTCAAGGGACAAGAAACAACACGAGGAGCATCTCAGCATTGTACTACAGACACTTCGACGGGAAAAGTTGTATGCAAAATTCAAGAAGTGCGAATTCTGGCTCGACCGAATTGGTTTTCTTGGACATGTAGTTACCGCTGATGGTATTGAAGTTGATCCAGCCAAAGTTGAGGCTGTCACTAATTGGAGTGCACCAACCAATGTGAATGAAGTTCGTAGTTTCTTGGGATTGGCTGGCTATTATCGAAGGTTTATCGAAGGATTTTCAAAAATAGCTGGACCGATGACACAGTTGACCAGGAAGGGAATAAAGTTTCAGTGGACAGAAAAGTGCGAGAAGAGTTTCCAAGAGTTGAAACAGAAATTGATATCTGCACCAGTTTTGGCTATTCCAGAAGGGTCAGAAGGTTTTGTTATCTATAGTGATGCATCGAAACAAGGTTTGGGATGTGTACTGATGCAACATGGAAAGGTGATTGCATATGCCTCTAGACAGTTGAAGTCACATGAGCAGAATTACCCTACACATGACATGGAATTGGCTGCGGTAATTCATGCTTTAAAAATATGGCGACACTATCTATATGGTAGTAAGTGCGAGATATACACAGACCATAAGAGTCTAAAATATTTCTTCACTCAGAAGGAATTGAATATGAGACAGAGAAGGTGGTTGGAGTTAGTTAAAGATTATGACTGTACTATTCACTATCACCCTGGCAAGGCTAATGTTGTTGCTGATACGCTTAGCCGGAAAGGTAAAGGACAGTTAGCTGCCCTAACCAGTCAAGAACAGTTGATCAAGGATTTTGCCAACATGAGACTTGAAGTTGTAGCTCCTCCACATCACACAACTGCAATTATAGCTGCTTTGATTGTTCGACCGACTCTCAGAGACATAATTAAAGAAGCTCAGGGTAAGGATAAATTTTTGTGCAAGATTAAGGACTGAGTACTCACTGGTGGTGTTAAAGGTTTTGAAGTATCAACTAATGACACTCTCATGTTCAAGGGAAGACTATTTACCGAAGGATGAAACCTTGAGGAAGGAGATTCTAGAGGAAGCACATCATTCACCCTATACTACACACCCAGGAGGTACGAAGATGTACTAGGATCTACAAAAAATTTATTGGTGGAGAAACATGAAGATGTCAATTGGCTTGTTTGTTGAGAACTGCATGACTTGCCAACAAGTTAAAGCCGAACATCAACGTCCGTCTGGATTGTTGAACCCACTCGAGATCCCAGAATGGAAGTGGGAACACATAGCAATGGATTTTGTCGTTGGACTTCCTAGATCGGCTAGAGGTCATCAAGCTATATGGGTTATAGTTGATCGTTTGACAAAATCTGCTCATTTTCTACCAGTGAAGATGACTTTCAGTTTAGACCAGTATGCTCAGTTGTACATCAGGGAAATTGTGAGATTGCATGGTGTACCAGTTTCTATAGTGTCAGACAGGGATACCAGATTTACATCCAAGTTCTGGGAAAGCCTGCAGACAGCTATGGGAACTAGATTGAAATTCAGTACAGCATATCATCCACAGACAGATGGACAGTCAGAGAGAACTATACAGACTTTAGAGGATATGTTGAGAGCTTGCGTTTTAGACTTTGGTGGTAACTGGGAAATGCATTTACCATTGGTTGAGTTTGCATATAACAATAGTTTCCAGTCTACTATTGGCATGGCACCATATGAAGCTCTTTATGGCAGAAAGTGCAGATCACCAATTCATTGGGATGAAGTTGGTGAGAAGAGAGTTTTGGGTCCAGAAATAGTGGAACAAACTGTAAATGCTGTGGAGAAGATTAGAGAAAGGATTAAAACAGCACAAGACAGACAGAAGTCTTATGCTGACAAGAGACGAAAGGAACTACAATTTGAAATTGGTGAAAAAGTGTTCCTTAAAGTGTCTCCTATGAGAGGTGTGGTAAGATTTGGAAAGAAAGGGAAACTTAGACCAAGATTTATTGGACCTTTTGAAATCTTGGAAAGAGTTGGAAACGTGGCCTATAGGTTGGCTTTACCACCAGAGTTATCAGCAGTACATAATGTTTTCCACATCTCCATGTTAAGGAAATACGTCCATGATCCGGACCACATTATTAATTATGCATCCTTGGATGTTAACAAAGATATGACATATGAGGAAACTCCTGCGGTTATACTTGAGAGGAAAGTTCATACCTTGAGGAATAAAGATATTCCTTTAGTTAAAGTCCAATGGAGCAGACATGGTAGAGAAGAGACAACTTGGGAAAGAGAAGATGAGATTTTAGCCAAATACCCAGACATTTTCAAATCAAGTAAGTTTAATTTCGAGGACGAAATTTATTTAAGTGGGGGAGGTTGTGACGACCCGAATTTTCAAATGTAAATTTTATAACTTAAGTTGTGTCGTTACGACGTCTCCGTTCAATTTTAGAATTTATTTTACGTCCGTCGAGTTGTCTAGCAAAACATTTAATATAATAATTCAAAAACGATTTTAAACTTAAAAATTCAATATTTTCCTTATTGGGCCGAATTTTATACAACATCGATTTTAAATTTCTCTTGGTCCAGTATTTCTCTTTGGCCCAAGTCTAAGCCCATTATCAGCCCAAATCAACTAACAATTCTGAAGCATAGGGTTTTAGGGCCCAACAGTATCAACCTTAAAACCATCAATTCTACCTCCCAACAAATTCACTCTCTCGGCTGCAAATACCTCACCAGAAATCTGAAGTTTTCAAGGTAGGTTTCTCATGTTGGATCAATTTCTTTTCTTTAATTTCATCATCATCTTTTTCTAATCCACTAACCCACTGCAACAGTTCATCCCTTCTCGAGTTTCACGTTGCAATTTCGAACCAATATACATTCTCGACAAAATCCTAGCAGGTAACTCATTTGAATTTTATTTTCAATCTTCTGGGATTCAATAATCTCTGTTTCTAATCATATACATTCAAAAAAAAAAAAAAAGAGAGAGAAGAAAACAGAATTTTCGAGTTTAATAGCGTAGGTGTTTATTTGTAACCTGATATTCCGATTCTTGCCCTCCATGTGTTGCTCTTGCTATTGGACTTCCTTCTCCAACCTCGATTTTGACTGAAAATCACGTAAATATGAAGACCCATTTTGGAAGAAATGTTGATTTCAAAACCAATTGGAACTTCTCTGCCTTTCTCTGCGTGAATAAGGGATTTTGGATGGGGGGTTCCACATTAAATAATGAAATTCACTTTTTAAATCCTTAAGTTTTGCCAAACATTTAAGTTAGTCCCTTATTTAATTTTAATTCTTTCTTCACCCCTAAAGTTTATGTATTCCTCAAATTAAATATAAAATATTTTCTAATTTTATTTTATTGGCCCTAAACATTTTAATTTTCATCATTAGACCCTTAATATTTAAAGAATTTTAAAATTTCTCATTTTCTTTACTTTCAAAAATTTCAATCAGGTCCCTAAAAGTTTTAAAGCATTAATTAGGACTTAGTATCCTAAATTATATTAATTTTGTCATTGCTAGACGAGTTCGCGGGAAACGTTTAAAGCACGGTAACATCACATCAGTTCAATTTCAAGAAAATTTCCAAGACTTTGAGGTGGGGTTTATATTTAAGCAATTGTTATTATTTTTGTCCATGTTAATTCTTGATGTGTGATTTTGATTGTGATAAAATGCTTATACATATGAAAAGGTTGCCAGGGACCGTAAATAGGTCCGGGATCGAAAGTGGGTCCTTGGGGGTGTCCCACAGTGCAAAATTGTTATGCGCTTATAACATGTTGTCAGGGACCGTAAATAGGTCCGGGATCGAAATTGGGTCCTTGGGGGTGTCCCACAGTACATATTTCTACAGTATGTTGTATTGGTATTATATTCATAATTTAATTTCATGTTTAGATTTAATTTGGACTGATTGCTGTTTCCCCACTGAGTATAATTCGTTATGCTCACCCCAATATTTATCCACCATTTCAGGTTAAGGAGCTCGGTAAGGCAATGCAATGAGCGGGGCAATATTGATTAAATAATGGACAATTTAATTTATAGATTTTTGAAAACAAGTATTTTAATAGTTGGTTTCCATTTTGACAATTAGATTTCAAGTTTTAGTTTTTTGCAAATTTTGACACTTTGCTTATTTTATTTAGTATTAACATTTGGATATGAGCAAATTATTCAAATAACATTTCCGTATTTATTTCTAATGTACTATAGTTGAAAAAAAAAAATATTTGCGCATTTTGGCGTTTATTTAGAATACTTATTTACAGGATATTTCGACTTAAGTAGCGCCTTGTGTTTATTAAAAATTGGGGCGTTACAATGGGTTTAGCAAATTGTATATTAAAAAGATTATTCTAGCATGTTGATGCTCCTATGTTGAAAGGTGACCATATGAGTCTTCATGTATGACCAATGACTCCATTAGTGTACAAAGAAATATTCAGAGGACCATATCTAGTGCGATTAAGTATTAGAAGTATGCTATAATGTATACTTGCTCTAATATTTGTTGCCATGGATCTAGTCAGTAGGTATCGATGTTGTCCTTCGAAAGGATATTGTGATATCTGAAGAGTACTGCTGTCAGTTATTCTATTTGTTGTCGAAGGAATAACTCGTGATTGGAATAGATATACAAATATCGACTAAATATGAGAGTTAGTTAAGCATAAATAGTTATTAGACTTATACAATCTTGCTATATATAGTAGCAAGAAGCATATCTTGTTGTATATATCTTGACAGTTGAAGAAATTGTTTGATATAGATGTACATGGCATCTAATGATATTGGTTGAGAATATGAGATCAATGATAATTATGCAATTATCTCATGTGTTGAGGATTTCAAATATCATAATAGAACCAAACACTCAATACTATTTCTGTGAAAGATACTAACAAAAAAAATGTCTTTGAAATATATCTACGGAAATATAGATCTGTAATCTCTCTAAAGATGTTTAGAGATATAATATAATTGTTGGTAATGTCGAATCTCTAAAATTACGTAGAATATGATATGTAGTGTATCAGAAAACTCTTGATTGAGTTTTATGTTTTAATAGATAAAAAATTTTGAATTCAAGTGTAATCTATTGTTAGGATTATGAGAAAATATTTTGCATGCACATATAAAGTATGTCGAACAGGTTGAGATTGGCTCACTCACACAAATCATCGCCTTAGACATTTTGGAGTGTGTTGAGATGAGACATAATGATCATGTTGTGTACATGATCTAGTGACAATGATGAGATATCAAGATGAGATTGTAACAAATAATCGAAATGGATTTCGCTAATCCATTAAACGAATTTAGTAGCCAGACCAAGTTCTCAATTTAAGATTGTCTGGAGTAATGCACGTAAGGAGAACTCAAGTTATGTATAGGAGAATACTTGAACTATGATCTGTACAATGTTATTTGTTTGTAAAGGATATAACATATGTCATAAGAATGGGAGAAAACATCGTAGCGCGTGTTTCATACCACATGTGCTTTTACGACCAATATTGGGTAAATGAGTAAATGGATCCCTACTTCCTCATTATGTGAGACCTTGAAATTTATATAATCTCATATATACCCTTACGACTTTTGACTATTTCTTGAGATTTTATTTCGGTATTGCTACTTTAGCACGTTATCAATAATTATGATTGATTCGGTCTGATGAAACATGTCTAGGACAGTAGCTAATTTAAATTTGAAGACCCGTACGGTGTTATTTGTTTATAAAGGATATGATATACACCATAAGAATGGAAGAAAACATCGTAGCGCGTGTATCATACCACGTGTCCTTTTACGACCAATATTGGGTAATTGAGTAAATGGATCCCTACTTCCTCATTATGTGAGACCGTGAGGTTTATATAACCTCATATATACCCCTATGACCGTCTCTTGAGATTTTATTTCAGTATTACTACTTTAACATTTTTTCAATAACTATGATTGATTCGGTCTGATGAGACGTGTCTAGGAAAGTAGCTAATTTAAAGTTGAAGATCTGTACGATGTTATTTGCTTATAAAGGATATGACATATGCTATAAGAATGGGAGAAAACATCATAGCGCATGTTTCATG
Source organism: Fraxinus americana (assembly GCA_035079005.1). Lineage (NCBI taxonomy): Eukaryota > Viridiplantae > Streptophyta > Magnoliopsida > Lamiales > Oleaceae > Fraxinus > Fraxinus americana. The sequence continues at coordinate 14,760,532 of CM068712.1, read as the reverse complement.
TCACGTGTGCTTTTACGACCAATATTGGGTAAATGAGTGAATGGATCCATATTTCCACATTATGTGAGACCTTGAAGTTTATATGTCCTCCTCATATTCACCCTTATGACTTTTGACTGTTTCTTGAGATTTTATTTCGGTATTGCTACTTTAACATTTTGTCAATAACTATGATTGATTCGGTCTCATGAGACATGTCTAAGAAATTAGCTAATTTAAAGTTGAAGATATGTACAATGTTATTTGTTTATAAAGGATATGACATATGCCATAAGAATGGGAGAAAATATCGTAGCGTGTGTTTCATACCACGTGTGCTTTTACGACCAATATTGGGTAAATGAATAAATGGATCCCTACTTCTTCATTATGTGAGACCTTGAGATTTATATAACCACATATATACCCTTATGAGTTTTGACTATTTCTTGAGATTTTATTTCAATATTGCTACTTTAGCACATTATCAATAATTATGATTGATTCGGTCTAATGAAATATGTCTAGGAAAGTAGCTAATTTGAAGTTGAAGATTTGTACGATATTATTTGTTTATAAAGGATATGACATACGTCATAAGAATGGGAGAAAAAGTCGTACCACGTGTGCTTTTATGACCAATATGGGGTAAATGAGGAATTGGAGCCCTATTTCCTCGTTATGTGAGACCTTGAGGTTTATATAACCTCCACCCTTATGACTTTTGACTGTTTTTGAGATTTTATTTTGTTATTGCCACTTAAACATTTTGTCAATAATTATGATTGATTCGATCTGATGAGACATGTCTAGGAAAGCAACTAATTTAAAGTTGAAGATCTGTAAGATGTTATTTGTTTATAAAGGATATGACATACGTCGTAAGAATGGAGAAAACATCGTAGTGTGCTTTTACGACCAATATTGGGTAAATGAGTAAATGGATCCCTACTTTCTTATTATATGAGACCTTGAGATTTATATAACCTTATATATACCCTAATGACTTTTGACTGTTTCTTGAGATTTTATTTCAGTATTGCTACTTTAGCATGTTATCAATAATTATAATTGATTCGGTCTGATGAAACATGTCTAGGAAAACAGCTAATTTAAAGTGAAATGAAGACTATTTTAACCAACATATATATTTGTATTCACCGGCCGGACAATTGTGTTTAACCTAAATGACACATTTATGAATACGATGATAAGACATGTGGTTGAAGTATGTTCCATAAATATTTGAGGGATCGAAAATACTTGAATTAATGTTAGAACATAAGTTTAGTGTATAGTGAGATGTAATGTTACTCTAGTAGAGCTACTATATATCCATAACTGGTTTATTGTACCATGAGCTCTAATATACTCATTGGTCGCACGATCTATTTGTCGTAGGAATATTTGTGAGATAGATCTTAAAGATCTAACGTGTGACATTCGTTGTCCGTTGTGGTTTGGATCAAGCTCATCATGTGCGAGGAGAGATGTTAGAAAATATGGATCATGGGTCGCCCATGTAGGGTGAGTCGACCTACAAGACATCAAAAAGGTTGGAGGGAGTGATTTGAATTTGGAATTCAAATCCACAACTCTCCACAACTTTCTATAACTCCCATACAATCTCCAATTCTTTTATTCAGAATTGGAGAGAAAAAAAATGGTAGAAAAATGGTGAAAATTCATATGAAAAATATTCCCAAAATTGAAATGCAGCTAGAAGCCTAGAACCACTATTTTGGCATGAAAACTCAAAAAAAAATTGGTATTTAGGTTGAGACCATTGAAGTGCAAGAAAATTAAAGATTTTGAGTTTTGGAAAGTAAGGTGATTCAACCATTTAAGAGATCTTAGAATTCATCATTTCAAGTAAGTATTTTGACCCGAAATTCATGTTAAAGTATGCTTTGAATTACTTTATTAGTGATAGTAGAGAAATAATGGTTTTGGATAAATGTTGCCTGTAAGTTCTTGCTCAACATTCTGCATAGTACTCCTTCTGTCCCAATTATATAGGCTGAGTTTCATTTTTCTCATGTCCCAAATATATAGGCCCATTTCCTAATATAGAATATTTTGTTGTGCTTCTTCACCAATACACCCTTATTAAATTTTCTCCACTTAATATGCCAACTTCTCGAAATCATCAAAATACACACATTTCCTACTTCTTAGAAACATGGAACAACTCTTATTTCTTCTTCTTCTTCTTCAAATTCTTCATTAATTCCAATAATAATTTAGTTTTATATACTGAAAATTAAATAGGGATAAACTAGGAAAGATCTTGGCAAAAATTAATTTTCCAATGATATTAAAGAAGTCTTCTTAATCCGTTTGAAAAATGAAACAAGCCTATATAATTGGGACGGAGGGAGTATATAATTTTTCTTTTTTGTTCTTATAGATGCTAAGTGATGTTGCATCACAATCTAAGAGGTATGTTTGGGAGAAATATTTTTAAAATCATTCTTCCACAAAATTATTTTCAATTACACATTTTATGAGAACTATAATGTGAAAAACACAAGATTTCAATCCAACTAACTCTTACACATGGTGAATAGGTGTAATAGGCCAAACTAAAACTAAACAAACAATAACATACAACTAATCAAAAATTATTGTATCTAAATGAAGTTTAATCAAATTAAACCCTAATTGTCAATCAATCAGATAAATAAAAAGCAGAAAAGTAATCAACACCAAAATTTGGTTACGAAGGAAAACCCCTTAAAAAACTCAAGAGATAGAAAATCTCCAGGCACTCCTTGTTAATAAAAGGTCCACTAGAAAATATTTGACTTATAGAATTAGTCTGACACAATTAAACATTAATAAACTCTGACCATCTAACCTGTAATCATAGAAAAACTCTTTGATTGTGCACTTCAGCATATTCTAGAACCTCTGGACTTCTTTTCCCTCTCGTAGATCACCAAGAACGAACTTATTCTTCACAAATTAAAACTCAAGTCACCTTGTCCGACTTTAAAAACTTATTCTTCTAAAGGTTGTTCTTTAAAATAAATAAGGTCTCAACACAAGATAGAAACGAACCATGGCTTGGGTTTTTTGAGTTTGTTTGGGATTGTAGAATAGGCTAAAACTCGCTACTAAGGTTTGGACAATTAACACGACTGCTCAAGCTATCATGTCACTTGTAAAACCGCTTGAGCGATTACCAGGAGGTCACTTGTAACGACTCGACCTCGCGTTGGAGCCGTTATCACATCATATGTACTGTCCACTTTGGGAGAGCCTATGTCCATCTTACTCCTTACGACTTTCTGACGCGTCCCCCAAGATTCGAATCCAATATCTCCATCATACGGGAGACTTAAGTTGAATCCCGGTACCAATTGGATCACGAGTAGTACTCAATAGGAAAACACTTAAGTAAATGGTAAAAAATATATATATTTTCAGAAATGCGACTTTGGATATTTGTGTCACCGTCAATTCTGCAAATCGAACCGGTGATCAGTCAGTCCGCTTATTCTTCGAGTTTTGATAACTCCATTCAAGTGTCATACATCATCTCTTTATCTCTCGTTTGAACCACCAAATGGTGTCTCCATCATAAGTAATAGGATAACACTTCTAATGCAAATCGAAAACAAATAAATTTTTACTTCGCTTACAAAAGTGTAGAAAACACTCCTACAAAATTTACAGGTTAATCGAAGGCATGGCAGTGGCATGGAGTGGTGGCAAGTGCTTGGTTACTTAGAATGCATTTAACTTTCTCATAAAAAATTTCATTTGTTTAAATCTCTTATGAACACTTAGACGGCACTTTTAATATGTTTAACTTTCTGCTTTTGCTTAAATTATTTTCATTGCACTTCGACTATAATTTAGAAACGATTGAATGACTACATATGAAGTTTATTTATTGTTGTATTGAATCTCAGATTTTGTCTACCTATTAAAAAATCGTATAACTTGGGCTACAGTGCATATTTTTGAGTGAAATCAATTGGGTTCGAAATATCTACAAGTCTTCTAACAGTGGCCTTTGGAATTATCTCAAAATATTATTTAGAGAAGGAGTTATGTCCGTTTTAGTAGATTACTACGAGTCAGTTCGAAAATTTCTATCCAGCATAGTTGAAAAATGATTTTGTGCTTTAAACGTTAACGACGCGAGCTCAATCTTTTATATGATGTATGTAGATGAATGTCATAGTCTCTGTTAAAATTTCGTGATTTTTAGTCGACGTTTGCTAGGTCAAACAATTTTTATCTTTCAGCTATTGCGCTATTAGTATTGCTGATTTTCTTCCAAATGTTTTCCAAAATCAAATTTTGCCGTAATTGCCGAAGTCTATATAGACAATTATCTCTCATCATATTTTTATAATGTATTTTAAATTTCAAATTTTCCTTATTTGAAATTTATTTTGGATAATATTAAAGAGCTCAAATTAAGAAGACTTTTAACGTTTCAAGTTTCTAGAGTTTGGGGCAATACATCACGAGCAATTTTGTCTCATCTTGATTTTCTTGAGCCAATTTTAATTACTTTTAAAGACACTCCCAACCTCCAACAACTTGACCCAATTACAACTCGATTAAATAATATTTTGGACACGGAACTTGCCAACACACTTTAGACCTAACATATAATTTTTACTTTTTAATTTAAATTCTCCGAAAATCACCTGAAAAAAATTGAATGTCAAACTTAGTAACGTATTTTTTGTTGTCAAACCCAAAAAATTTATATAAAGAAACATATCAAGTTGTACAACTTCATCTATCTATTTAAATGCTACAGGGTTTCCAAGTTCATTTATTCTTTGAGAAAGTCCTCATGAATGAAATTTTTATAGCTACCCTAACTCCACGAAAGTAAAAATCGGAAATGTAAGTACAAATTTTAGTTTCTGTTAATTCTGTAAGTGCCTGTGAGCTCACAATTAATATTTAATAGTAGAATCAATGTAGCAATGTACTTCTTTTGCCCACTACTTTGAAGGAGGAGAAAATTCTTATATTTAATTGCAATTTTTTGTTGCCAGAGAATAATGCGGGACAGTTAGAAAAAAAAGGTTCTAAACCAATAAGAAAAGCGAAGGAACAAGAAGAATGTACGAAAACTCTAATCACTTTCAACTCAATTGTCGAATTTTCGTCATTGAGTACAATCCGAAATTTTTTCCAATTCTGTATATTTATTCCAGATGAAGTTGTCTAACTTTCAAGGTCAAATTTTGTCGTTTAGGGTCCGTTTTAGCATTTTTCTATTTTGAGTTAATTTAAGGACATTTTCGTCTTTTTCTTACAGTATTTTAGTTTTATTTAGTTTTGTTTTGTAGTTTCTTAGTTTATTGGGATTTGTCTATAGAGTTAGGATTTCGTTTTAATTAGGATTTATTTTTAGTCTTCAAATACGTGTTTAGAAATTTGTAAATTACACCTTCGTTTTCTTAATTAATAAGATATTTCGGTTTTTCCGTCATTTGGTGGATTTCAAATATTTATCATGTCTGTTCTAGGAAATTCGAGCAATAATCATTCCTGTGTTACGAATAAAACCCTTTTATTATTGTTCACATTTCCATCATGCGCCAGGCGGTATCAAAACGATGGCAAATGATCGGAGTTAGGCTTTAGAGGCAAATGTTCAGATGGTTGGGATTAAACTACAAGAAATAGGAAATCAACTCAAGGACGTGCTAACTGCCTTGAATCTAGAAGGTGATAATCCTAGACAACAACCACCTATCGACCATGTTAAGATTGTTGCCTCTGTAAATCCGGCCCTAGTTCCGATTGCAGTTCGTTATCATGGTTTTCAAAATGGCTATGCTAATTACAAAGTCAAAGCAGAGCTTTCTGTCTTCAAGGGGAGTTTAGATGATGAGGATTATGAATATGTCGAAAACAAGGAAGAGATAGAGTAAACTGATAAAAGTATGTGGAGAAGTACAAGGAAATTTTGTGTGTATTGTGCATAAAATTTTATGCTCTCCCAAGCAGGATGAGTTAACTCAGCGTAGAAAAATCTTTCAGGCCAAATGTCGAGTTAGTGATTTTGTTTGCAGTTTGATGATAGGCAGTTGCAGTTGTGAGAATGTGATCGCCAAGAAGCTGGTGGACCATCTGAAGTTACCAACCGAACCACATCCCGCTCCTTATCAGATTGGTTAGATTAAGAAGGGTTCGTTCATTTAGGTGGCTCGAATTTGTAAGTTATCTTTATCTATGGGGACCTTTTACAAATCGAAAGTTATTTGTGGTATTGTTAAGATGGATGCATGTCATATTCTATTGGACAAACTTTTATACATTGATATGGATGTCGTACACAAGGGTAGAGAGAGAACCTACAAGTTCAAGTGGAATGATAAAAAGATTATGGTTGCACCAACATTGAGGGTACATAAACCTTCTAAAGTGGAAGGGAAAGATTTCATGGCTATTACAAATTCAGTCAGTGTGTTTTTCTCTGATAAGCCTTTGTATCCTGACAACAACTCATGGTCGAGTTGTTTTGAAGTGGGAGTAAATAATGTGGGATAGTTAGAAAAGAAATTTCTAAACCAATCAGAAAAGCAAATGAATAATAAGGATGTATGAAAACACATATACTTTTAGTTCGATTGTTTCGCCCGTGAGTACAGTTCGGAAGCGCTTTACAATTTTGTATTTTTTTCAATGACATTCTAACTTTTGGGATCAAGTTCTATTATTTAGGTGTCTGTTTTAGTATTTTTTCTATTTTGAGTTAGTTTAAGGGTATTTTCATCTTTATTATAGCATTTAAGTTTTATTCATATTTGTTTTGTAGTTTCCCGGTTTATTTGGATTTATTTATAGAATTGGAGTTTCGTTTTAATTAGGATTTATTTTGAGTCTTTAAATATGTGTTTAGGAGTTTGTAAATTAAACATTCTTGATTAATAAAATATTTTAGTCTTTCCATTATTCGATGGATTCAAAATATTTATCGCATCCGCTCAAGCAAAATTCGAACAAACACCCGCCCTTGTGTTCTGAACAAGACTCTTTTATTAGTGTTCATGTTCTTGTCCTACGTTGGCGAATCTTCATTATTATAAAATCTTTACATTCTTCCACATATGATACTTCAGTACGAACACATGCTTTCAAATTCCTCTTTTTACAAAACGTAACTAGACTAAATTCTGGTCAGTTCGTCATCGCTATTCCTACTTATATCTCTTATTTTGAAGCAAGTGAACAGAGGGTTCATTTTAGTGTAACTAGCTCCCGAATTGGATAAATGAACCTTCCTTAAAATCATTAGAATAGTATTTTAGAGAAAAAGTTTGTCATGAATCTCCAATGGATTTCATTTGAGAATATATCCATTTGGTTTTGTGTTTATTATGGAAACTTCACTTTTTTGAGCTCGAAGAGCTGAATAAATTTAAGTCATCCAGCAAATATGTAATTTATGACGGAGTTTATGTGTATGTTTATATGTATTTGAGTTTAGTTATCTGCCTCCCGAGAATCCCATGTGAAATGAGCTCTTTTTTGAATTATTAAAGTACGAGTATAGAAGAAGACATGGTTCAGTGGTTCACATTCTATCTTAATTAGATTAACCTCATGCTTGACATACATTCTTTTAAAACTCATTTTCAACAATATATTTTTCAATAAAATAATATTTTTCATCACATCAATAATGTTTCCTTACTTTTTAACCACATATTTCTTATCATATCACTATTTAAAATACATTCTTTCTTCAATAATATCCATCAAATACCCAAGTTAGATTGCGACGCTGGACAGAAACATGAATAATAATAAAAGGATCTTGTTCATAAAATACGATCAAGTGTTGGTCGAATTTCATTCAAACTGGCGTCAGCAACATTGAAATTCACCATATAACGGGAAAATTGAATTATTAATAATAAAAAACGATTGTAGATTTTATAACCCTTATTACATATTTAAAGAATCAAAATGAATCCCAACCAAAGAGAAATCCTAATTCGATCGATAAATCCAAATAGAACTACGAAATTGCAAAAATGACAAAAATACTCATAAACGGACTTAAAACGAAAAATGTTAAAACAAACATCTAAGCGTTGGAATTTGAACCCGAAAGTTTGGCCATCATGGACACCCTGACAAAATTACAGAGAAATGAAAAACACTTTCGGAATGTACTTGCTCACACAAATCTGACACCTGAGCTGAAAGTTATGTGTCTTTTAATAGTCCCCTCTTATTTCTCCTCTTTTCCAACTAGTTTATGATCTCTTCTTCTAATTGTTCCACTTCAAACTGTTAATTATGGTTGTTGTTAGGGCTTGGCAAAATGTCCGAACAGAACCGAACCAATCGAGCGGGTTTTTTTAAATGAAATACTCGAACGGGTATCCGAATTGAAAACCGAATGGTTTGGTTCGGTTCTCGGTTTTAGACCCAGAACCGAAGAATCGAAAAAGAACTGAATTTTTTTTTTATATTAGATAAATAAATTTCTTTTATTTTTTCTAAATAAATTAATAATTTTTTTCTTATTAAATCTTATTAGTTGAACAATTTAGAGTTTATTTATGTTTGTTAGTTGTGTTTTTTTCAATTTTTTCTTGTATAGTCTCTTAGTAGTTAGTATGAAAAGTCAAGCAACTGATTATTATATTAAATAGTTGGTAAGTATTATCAATACTTTAAAATATTTTATCTTTATTACTTTTAATTTGTATTTCATTTTTATGTAGATTTGAATGTTTGAAGCAAATGAATTATTGATATGAATTATCGAAGTTTTATTAGTAATATTTACTTTTTCGTATTTGTATTTGATAACTTATTATTTATATGTTATTAAATTAGATTACGTTAATTTGTAAAAGTTAAGACTGGATTTGGTATTTATATCTACTTTTTGTTATTAATATTAGTATCTACTTTCATGTGTATTTATGTAGTATTATTTTAAATGTTAAAAAATTTAATTATAGTACGGAACCGAACAAAATCGAACCGAACCCGAACGGTTCCAAAATTATATTTGGAACCGACGGTTCCATTTACTGAATACCCGAAAATCTCTGAAACCGAAAAAAATCGAACCGAACCGAATTGAACCGACCCGCGACCACCCCTAGTTGTAGTGATTGCAAACTGTTTTAGGATGGACAAATAAAAAATTGGCAAGGGCAAGAAGTGGCATTAGCTCCTGATAGATTTGAGAGATGAAGATCATTACCTAATCAGTGACGAGGTCTAAAAAATAATGAAATGTCAAAGTATCGACACTCAATGTTATTTTTTGTCAATATGAGTGGGTATTGATGGAAATAAAACCTAATATTGAAGATGAGTAATGCCATTTAATTTCACCGGGGTTACAATTCGTAGCGTTAATGTGGCATTAAGTAATAGATAAAATTAAATAACTCATTTAATTCCACATTTAATTTAGTCTATCATCTAACTCTACCTAGATTGGAGGTTACAATTCAAATGGAGCTACGTAGCATTATTTATTAAGATAATTATCGCCCCAATTTTGCACTAAATGACATTGTTACTCTAGGTTGTCACAGAATTTATTGTGCTTTAAATTCTAGACCAATCCTTTAGGGAACTGTTTCTGTAATTGGCATAGTCATTTCAATTTTAAAAGTGATCCTCTCTCTCTCTCTCTCTCTCTCTCTCTCTCTCTCTCTCTCTCTCTCTCTCTCTCTCTCTCTCTCTCTCTCTGACTTTATAAATGAAGAAACACGTTATCTAACATTTATAAATATTGCCTGTGAGATCTCCTCTAACAAAATACTAATTTTAAACTAACACTATTAACTACCAAATTATAAATACAGCAACTCGCTAGTCAAACTAATAGAACCGAGTCCTTGTCGGGTAAATTTTTATCAACTTTTTATATGATCAAACTTTAATCATATTTATAGCAGCACATTTTATATTATTACAATCATACATTTTATACAATCCAAAACTTTAATCAAATTTATAGCAGCACATTTTATTATCAAAATCTGCTAAAATATTTCTTCTATATATTAAAAGTGGCTATATAACGGAATTTCTTGTTTTTAACGGAAAAACTAACGGAATTTGTTGTTTTAACGGATTATGTAATGAAATTTCTTGTTTTAAACAGACAGATGCAACTTATTTCAGTATTTTTATCATAACTTTGTATTCCGATATCCGATTGAGGCGATTCAAAATGCGTTGGAAAGCTAACTCATCTGACTATAACTTTGATTCAGACATCATTCTCCAATTCGATTACTTTCTATGCCAAAAATAGGTCTCTATATGAGACTAAAACATCGGAGCATAACTTTTCGGTTGGAATTGATTTGTGATCATTTCAGTGTTTTTATCATAACTTTGTATTCCGATTTCCGATTGAGGCGATTCAAAATGTGTTGGAAAGCTAACTCATCTGGCTACAATTTTGATTCATACATCATTCTCCAATTCGATCACTTTCTATACCAAAAATAGGTCTCAATATGAGAATAAAATATCGGAGCATAACTTTTTGGTTGGAAATTGATTTGTGACTATCTCAGTGTTTTTATCATAACTTTGTATTCCGATATCCGATTGAGGCGATTCAAAATGTGTTGGAAAGCTAACTCATCTGGTTACAACTTTGATTCAGACACTATTCTCTAATTCGATCACTTTCTATGCCAAAAATAGATCTCAATAGGAGACTAAAACATAGGAGCATAACTTTTCGGTTAGAAATTGATTTGTTATCATCTTTTGACTAAATTTGATTCCATTGACGTCTTCGTTTATCCAATTGACTCCGAACACTCTCAAATCTTCATCGCGGCACAACTTTTAAGTATTTACATTTTAGTCCCCGAACTTTGGATCCCTTACAATTTAGCAATTTCTCCAAATTTGTCAACTTTTGCTTATTTTCTTCGATCTCATTAACTTACATCACAACATCAAAATCACACATCTAATTATTTATCAATTACATAAACATTACATCATTAATTATTTAATTAACCAAAAAAATTACATCTTTATTAATAACAAATTAATTTTTAAACAAAACTATTAAATATAAACTAGGCAAACGTGCATTACACGTTGCTTGCACGAAGTATTAAACAAAATCTAAATGTATTAACTAATCTAATTATGAGAGAACAAAATTCAATAACAGACCCAAAATGATGATTATTTTTTACTGGTCAAAAGAAATTAATATGTTTATAAAAGATAGATGATCTATGAGCATCTTTACTTAGTTCATGATACTGATGGCATGTCACATTAATTCATAGATAAATAATAAATTTAATTCAAATATTGAAACTAATGTTAAACTCATGGAATTGATGCCCTCATTGGGAGAAGATTAAGCCTATGTTTGATACACATTCTTTTAAAATTCATTTTCAACCACAGAATATTTAATAAAATAATATTTTTCATCATATCAATAACTTTTTCTTACTTTTTAACCATATATTTCTCATCATATCACTATTTGAAATACATTTTTTTCTCAACAATATCCATCAAACACACCCTAAAATTAATTTTTTTTTGGAAAATTTTGATAAAAATTGATAAAACATATGGCTAAAAATTGTGGATACAATAAAATATGTGATTAAAATTAGTTGTTAACTTTAATTCAAATTAAAATTTGGATATTAATTTTTACAAAACATGGGTTAGGAATATGTATAAGCTATATCTAATACAATTTAATCTTAATCTAATATAATCTAATAAATAACATAACATATATAGAGCTTGTTTGGGAGGGATTTTTGAGGGAAGAATTGATTTTGAATAGTGATATGATGGGAAATGTGTGGATGAAAAAGAAGAAAAAACTATTGATGTGATGGAAAATATTATTTTATTGAAGAATGTGTGGTTGAAAATGAGAATTGATTTACTATAGAAAAATCAAAATCCCTTCCAAACAGAGCCATAACAAAATTAAGAAATCTGCAATTTTACGTTACAACAGTGGGGTGGTACTTGAGATTATCGAGCGGACAAAGTCAGAAATAAATAAAAGTATATGCAGTGAAAAAAGAAAAAGAAGAGATTTTGCAGGAAGCAGCAGCAGATAAGAAAAGAAACGGACACTTCTTCCAATTTTTACACGGTTCATTGGGTCACTCCCATGAAGTCGCTTACCCCACCTCTACGCTTCTCTTTGGACCCCTCTAATTCAATGCTTTACCAACACACCACCACACTTTTCTCTTCTCCTTCAACCCTTTTTCCCACTCTTCTCATCCTAATTTGCTTCCCTCTTCAACTTCTCTGCAGGTACTTCCTTCATTATTCACTCAATTTTGCCTTGCTTTCTTTAATTTTGTTAATTCTTTTGCTTATTTGCATGTGGGTTTTTGGTTACAGGGCATGAAGTGCGCACAAGGGGCTTTGAGAAGCAGTTTTGGGCCGGATTTGGGTTTGAAAAGCACACCCCAACAGTCATTTCTTGATGACATTTTGACGGTTAACGGCGGCCAAAGCGGCGTTTCTGGTGGTGATGACTTCTTTGTTGATGACCTCCTAGACTTATCTAATGGATTTCCCGAGACAGAGGAAGAAGAACCGGAAATTCATGAACAAAAAAGTGTAAATGACAAAAGCGACGCCATTAACGCTAACAGTGCTTCCTCTGTTAAAGAAGATTTTGGGTCTCTTCCTTGCAGTGAACTAAGCGTTCCGGTGAGCCAAATTTCAATTTTTATGCATTTTTTTTTTTGAAATTAACCGGTTTTGGAGGGTATATTTGAAGACCAAAAACTGAGAAGAGGGGCTATGTTGTATCACAGGCAGAGAATTTGGAGAATTTGGAGTGGTTATCTCATTTTGTGGAAGAGTCATTTTCCGAGTATTCTCTCACCGGGAAGTTGCCACCAAATTCGCTGGAGAACAGGTCTGAACTGAAAATTTTAGTTCAGGAGAAGCCCCGTCTCACCACTCCGGTTCAGACCAAGGCCAGAACGAAACGAACCAGGACTGGTGTCCGAATTTGGCCTCTGGGGTCACCGGAGCCGTCGACTACTTCCTCATCTTCAACCTCCTCAATGACGTCGTTTCCTGCCCCAAATCCTTATCTTGTTTATGCAAGCCCGGGTCAGTGCCAGACCTCCGAGTCTTTTCTAGGAAACCTTCCGGTCAAGAAGCAGAAAAAGAAGCCAACTGAGCCGGTCAGTGGCGGTGTTGGAGCACCAAGGAGGTGCAGACATTGTGGTGTTACAAAGACCCCACAGTGGCGGGCCGGTCCGCTCGGTGCCAAGACCCTTTGTAACGCATGTGGAGTGAGATATAAGTCGGGCCGCCTCCTACCAGAATACAGACCGGCTTGTAGCCCCAGTTTCTCAATTGAGTTACATTCTAACAACCACCGTAAAGTTTTGGAGATGCGGCAGAAAAAGGAAGTTGAAGCCGCCGCCGGTTCGGGGCCAGCCGTTCCAAGTTTTTGAAGAATTTAGGCCTTGTATGGGAGGGATTAAAATCGGATTAAAATTGAAAATATAGCCGTTATTGTTGACTTTTATTAGACGAATGGGACCCAATAACGACCATATTTTCAATTTTAATTGGCTTTTAATCCCTCCCGAACGGGGCCTAATTATAAATAAAATTAGAAATGGAAGAGGAAAATTAGTTAACCGGTTGAGTGTACCGGTTTAGTTTAAATTAGCCCGGTTCAATTCTATCAATGGACGATGATTTGAATTGCTGCAGGGTTACTCTAGGACTGTTAAGAGTTACTTCATTGTAATTTTAATTAAAAGTTTCAATTTTTCTCTTTTGGGTCTTTTTTTTTTATAGGTATGTTCGGTAGAGATTAAAATTGAAAAATTAATCGTTATTGTTGACTTTTATTAGACGAGCGAGATCGAATAAAGACTATATTTTCAATTTTAATTAGATTTTAAGCACGATCAAACACCAATTTTCATTGCACTTTTTTTTTTGTGTGCGCGAATGGGAAGATAAGTTTTGTGTAATGGGGATTGGCAAAGCATTTGGTAGTGCTTAAATGCGCGTGTTTGATCTTTGAAACCGTTCAACCTTTTTTGCGGGATATCCGTTGAAAAAGTAATATATATATATATATATATATATATATATATATATATATATATATATATATATATATATATATATATTTTTTTTTTTTTTAAATGTTGGTACACATGCTTAATTATTATTTTTTACATTATAAAAGAATAAAAATGGATTTGCGCCACTCAAATGGGTAGAGTCATAGAAACGTTTCTTTCTTCCGGACCTTAGTTTCATGGAATAATATTTTATTGTTGAAACATGAAAGAATTAAAAGATCAAAATATTATTTATTGATGATTTGAATTGTCCAAATAAAAAGTTCTAGACAACAAATAGCTAGTTCAGATATTTACGATCAAGAAGTACTGAATTCTCTTTCGTATAGACCCTGAGAAGAAGAAGGTTGGAATGCCAATATATGTGTCATAGGAGGTTCTTATTTGATCCACATTCTAAAAAAATTTGTTCATTCAAAACTCATTTTTAATCATACATTTCTCAATAAAATAATATTACTTGTAAATTCAAAACATTTCTTTATTTTTTCTTGTTTTGAATATTGATTTAACTTTAAGTAGAGTTATGAAAATCGACTCGAACAAAGAATGTATTATTGAGTTACTGGTTAATTTGTTAGGTCAACTCTAATTTTATATATTCTTAATTACATAAAATCAAGGTTGGCATAATAACCTCACCATTTTATTACGAATTCCTCTTTTTGCTGTTTAGCACACAAATTTCTTGCAATTCATATTTGAAGATAAGTCTTGTCCATGATAACCTCACCATCCATTTGTAATAAAAAAAATTTATTTTTCGATTGTCTTGAATATAAGCACTCTGTTCTTATTAGAGCGAATTTGTAATTCAAATTCAAATTAAAAACGCTCCAAGTATTTTTAGTTTTTTTTCCCTCATTTGAAATTGATTTCACCCAAGGCTAATTGTAAAGAGCATGAATTCTTTCTTTGTCACGATTGGAAATTTTAAATTGAAAATTTTGCCTCTTTGTTTGGGAATTGGAAGCATCTTTCAGAACCCTATGATATATCTATGTGGACACGGGTTGTTGCCCAATAGGTAATGCACTTTCTGCAAAGCATTAAAATTTCTATGTTACCCGTATCTATTAAGTTCCATCACTATCCCTTTATTTAGAAATTTAAAGGGTAAATAATTAATTTTATTTATTTATTTTCAATATCTTACTTGTATATGAAATTGACTAATTCTATAATAGGTCCCAATCTTTTTTAAGTTTGACACTCATTCTCTCAAACTATCATTTGTTGCATTTATGTCCCAACATTTTCAAATTGTGACATGAATCAATGACCTAGTAAAACTTTCATCTTATCACTTTAGCTAGACATTGACCTCTAAAGTTCATGTATTGTTCTTGTAATTAACCTGAAAAATAAAAAATGGGAATTAGGGGCGAAGCCAGCCAGTTGAACTAGGGGGGTCCCGGAGTTGAAGGGGTGGGGGCACACGGGAGTTCGGGGGCAGCGACCCCGAAATTTTTTTTTTTGAAACATTATGTGTTAAAATGAGAAAAGTTGGTATTTTGTGATAGAGAAAGAAAACAACAGAACATAAATTAACGTACAAAGACTTAACAAAAAAATCAAGAAACGTATAAAAGAAAGTACTGATCTTTAATTTAGCAAAATCATATCTTATTACAAGTGTTCCTTTCGAATTCTCATACTTTGAGAAATTAATGCCATGTCAAAAGCTTGTATAATAACGGGTATGCTTCATATTTTTTTGTCGCAACCAACTTTTGTGCAAGTTCACAAAGGCCTTGTAATCCTACAAATTTTGGATTAGTTAGGAGATAACTAAAAAAAAAAAAATTTTGAGCACAAAACATGAAAAAAAAATAAAAAAAAAAATTTTTGTCAAAAAATTGCAAAATTCTAGTACAAATTCTACTCAATTTCGTTAGGCAAATGAAGTTCCAAAACATTTTATGGGGGTATAAATAATGACTTTAGAAATAGAAAGTGTACTTATTTGTTGACTAATAGAGACCCAGTTGCTCGGCCTCTTAGAATTAGCCTCGAGGTAGTCTCAACATTTATCCCATCAATATTTCTTCACATATTTTAATATTATACTCATTTACTTGAGTTTCTACCACATATCTACATTGAAAAGTATTTACTATCCAAAGTCACAAAATAATATTAAGAGCCTGTCTGAGAGCAATAAAAAGCAAAATTCCAGTCGTTGTGGCCGCAAGAATTGACCACTATGTGAGATGATGGGCACCACTTTTTTAAATATAACGGTCAAAAAAGGAATTTTATTGTGAATTTAAGCGGAAGCAGACAGCCTCTAATTCTAGATACGGGCAAGTCGGTTTACAAAGTTAATGGTCTTGAAATATGCATTTCATTATCACATGCACTCATTAGGTAATGGGTTTGAAGTTAGCATATTTATTGAAAAAACATAGAAAATTCATGAAAACTCTAAAACACACTTCTTTAATTAGATATCAGAGCGTGTTCGATCACGATGGTTCCTTCTTAACAACCGGTCAAAACTACCCAAACAACTCGTCTTGCAGCTAAAAGGAAAACCATAGTTAAATTATTGCTTGAAAGCCCTTTCAAAATTTGCCATTAACAATATTTTTCTAAAAAATTGGTAATATGCTATTTGGAGAAGTCAGTGTCAATGGTGGGTCTATGTGTAACCCAACCCATTAAGGTACGAGTGGTAGTACTTATTAAACAACAAAGATTTTGCTATTTGTACATAAAAAATGTATATAATTGATTACATAATATGACGTGGAGGGAAAAGATTTGATGAAAAAGTTGATTGTGTATTAAACTGACAAATGATAGAGTGTCATATAACAATATGTCATTTATTATTTAAATCTTGATGTACAAGTAGCAAGATCCAGATAACAATTATGTTAGACGACAAATGTACATTCTTGAGTACATTTAGCCTTACACTCCATCCTATGTTGCATAATCTAGGTAGAAAAGAGAGAGACTATTGAGAAAATCAAAAGGGGTGGTTGTACCAACAACCTAGAACTTTTGCATGGCTTATCATTAATCGCACCATATCTAACAGTGTGTGATTCCTCATTTTAAATACACTATTGTGTTGCGGTGCATATTGCAAAGTCTACTGTGGGAGAATCTCATTCTCGTTTACATAATCTAAAAGTTCATCTTTCAAATATTCTCCATTTTGATCAGATCTTAATGTAAGAATACATTTACCTAATTGTTTCTCTACTTTTAGTTTTAATTCCTTGAATTTTTCAAGAATTTCATGTTTGAATTTCATTAAATATGCGTAATCATATCTACAATGGTCATTAATAAAATTGATGAAATAAGATAAACCCCATCTAGTAGTAATTGACTTATGTCTACATGCATCAATATGTACTAGGTCCAGTAATTGTGCAGATTTTTCTCATTTTTCCAGTAAAAGGAGATTTGGTCATTTATCAAATGATTTAAAATCAATTGACCCCAAATATCCTTCTTTATGTAATTTGAAAATGTATTTTTTTCATTAATGTGACCTAGTCTACAGTACTAGAGATAGGTATTATTTCTATAATCACTTTTTTACCTTTTATTTTCTATATTCATAATAGAAGGCTAGGTATCTAGAATATAAATTTCATTTTATAATTTATCACAACCATAAAACATCGTCAAGATAAAATAAACAACAATTCCTTAACATTAATTGTAAAACCATTCATATCCAAACATTAAATTAAAATAATATATTTTGTAATGGTGGGAAAACAAAAAAATTCTCCAACTCCAATATTAAGCCTAAAGGCAATGGTAAAAAGTATATTTATATAGTTAATACAACAATCTTTACACCATTTTCAATGCACACGTCAACTTCTTCCTTTTGCAGTGGTCTACTTTTTTTAGTCCTTGCATATTTATGTAAATATAAGATACACATTCGGTATCTAATACCCAAGAAGCTATTTAAGTTGACATATTAACCTCAATAACAAATATATTTGAGTAGAATCTTCAGAAGACTTCTTTCTCTTCAAGCTCGCGAGGTAAGCCTTGTAGTTCCTCTTTCAATAACTTTTCATTCCACAATGATAGCACGTGTCATCAGACTTGATATTGTCCTTCATTGCTTTGATTGTTTTCTTTTTTCTTTTTTTTATTAGCCTTCTTGGATGTTTTGCCGAAGCATTCTTTAGACTTTCTCTTAGTATCCTTAGAAGAATTGATGGCTAAAACCTGCCCACTACCAGCTTTGATATTGGGTTAAACAGTCTTAAGCATATTCGGCAATTATGGAAGAGTGCACTCGAGCTTGTTTATGTTGAAATTCAAAATAAATTGTGAATAGTTCTCTAGGAGAAATTGCATAACTAAGTCTATACCATATGTTCTTGGTCTATGATTGAACACAACTGAGCAAACTTCTCAATGTAGACAATCATCTTCTATAAATGAGCACTAATTGAAGAGCCTAATGTCATTTTTCACTGGAATAGTTGCTTGGAACTCTCATATCTTTCTACATGTGATTGTTCATAATACAACTCTTTGAGATGAAAAATTATAATGTTAGCATTCATACCCTCACGTTGCATTGCAACTTAGGTGACAAAGCTACAAGCATAACATATGTTACAGTGTTATCATCATCAATATGTTTAGTATAAGCAGCTACATCTTTCTCAGTTGAATCCTTAGTGGGAACCTCTAGAAAGAGCTGCCGAAGAACGTATCCAACTTTCTCTAGGAGATATTTTATAACTGTTTTAATGGTCAGATACATTGATAGTTGATGCTGTAGCAGGCAGTACACTGATATCTAAGACTATAGATAATGCTTATTCCTTACCCGATAAAATAGCCACCAACAGTTATCAATGGCCAAATGAGCGTTCAAGTGTGGAAATGGTTGTTAGTCTTTATGAGGTGTATCCCATTACTACTCTTATAGCTCAAGTTTCATTGCTTACTACCTAAATAGCTGCATTGACTACACAGAGAACTCAACAAAACGTAGATTTGTCTATAGCTACTTCTACACCACAACATGACACTGATATGGAGAATGAACCCGTCCAATATGTAAACAACCTAAATTTCAACCAAAGATGAAATAATTCATCAAATTATTATCATCCAGGGTTGCGAAATCATAAATCATCACAATCTCTTTTATGGTAATACCAAGAATGTGCTCCAACCTCTTATAGGGTTTAATAATCTAGCTTTTAAAGGGAAATCATCATTTGAAGATATCTTAGGAACCTTTATTTCAAAAACAAGAGTGAGATTCAACAAAAATGAGTTACGATTGGACAACATTGAGACCCATATGAGCAACATCAGAGCCATAATGAAATCTTGAGGTATAGATTGGTCAATTAGCTACTATAATAGATTCTCAATTGAATGGAAATTTCCAACCTGAAGGAACACTACAAGGCCATCATAGCGAGAAATAGTAAAGCAATTGAAGATAGAAAGCCTAAAGAGGCTGTGAGTTCTACACCTAATCCCAATCAAGAGGAAGAAAGCATGTTGCACAACAGGAAATTCAAGCAGAGGAAACAAAGAAGGCTCCTAAGCCCAATTCGATCTCATTCCCAATCGTTCTACTAATCATAAAACAATTACTTTAGAAGAAGAATTTTGATACACAATTTGCCAAGTTCCTAGATATTTTCAAGAAGATTCATTCTAAAATTTCTTTATGAAAGAGGTGATGTGTAAGAATAGAAAGTTGGAGGAGTATGAAACAGTGAAACTAACAGAAGAGTGTGGTGTCATTCTCTAGAAGAAACTTCCTCTGAAGATGAAGGATCTAAATAGCTTCCTTGTACAATTGGTGGGTCTTTCTTTGATAAAGCACTGCTTCCTCTTGGGGTTAGCATCAACTTGATGCCTCTCTCTATATTCAAGAAATTGGGTCTTCGGAAAGTGAAGCCTACAACTGTCACTTTGCAGCTTGTTGATAGATATCTTACATACCTACATGGATCATTGAAGATGTGTTGGTTATAGTTTATAAATTCATTTTTCTAGCTGATTTAGTGATATTGGACATGAAAGAAGATCAAGAGATACCATTGATTCTTGGCATACCATTTTGGCAATTGGTAGAGCTCTAATTGATGTACATGGAAGATAATTGACACTGCACATTAATAAAAAGAGGTCATGTTCAATTATATCAAGCCATGAAATTTCACCCACACGTGTTATAGGATTGGCTTTATAGATGTCGTGGTAAGAGAAGAAGAGTTCTTTGAAGACACTCTAAAGCAGTTTATTGTGACTAGTGCATCAAAAGAAGCTATAGCTACTGCTGGAGGTTATACAATGGGCAAATAATTGGTTAATTGTATATTGGCCCTTGAAGCTTTGACAATTGAAAGTAATCCGACATGGAAGGAAGATATTTAGCAGCCTGTCAACACTCTTGAATCCAAAGAGAATCTCAGCACTATACTTGAGTTAAAAGCAATTGCATGACAATCTTCTCTATGCTTTTTTGGAGGAAGATTCTACATCTCCAATGATTATTTCTATATCACTAAAGTTGAACAAGAAAAATTGCTTAAGGTGCTAAGAAAACACAAGTCCGCCCCGTGTTGATCTATAGCAGATATCAAAGAAATCAGTCCAACAGTATGCATGCACAAAATCCATATGGAGGACTTTTACAAGCCAGGTATTGAACGCCAAATAAAATTGAATCCAGTAATGAAAGAAGTGGTTCGAGCATAGGTGTTGAAACTTTGAAGGCCGGGATAATATTTGTTATTTCAGATAGTATATGGGCCAGTCCTTTACAAGTAGTACCTAAAAGGGTGGGATGACAGTGGTCAAGAACAACAACAATTAGTTGATTCCTACAAGAATTATAACTAGTTGGAAGTTATGTATTGATTATAGGAAGTTGAATAAGGCGATAAGGAAAAATCATTTTCCACTCTCTTTCATTGACCAGATGTTGGATCGTTTGCCATGCTACTTTTATTACTGTTTCTTAGATGGGTATTCTGAGTACAATTAGATTGCAGTAACACCTATTCACTAGCCCTTATAGAACATTTGCTTTTCAATGTTGCCATTCGATTTATGTAACAATCTAGCTACATTTCAGAGATGTATAATGCTTAGAGAGATGTCACCTCTTTGCAATCTTCTAGAAAAAAGACACTCTTTCTCGCTTTGATGAAGAATGCTTAAAGGGCTTTGAGACAATTAAGGAAAATTTGATTATAGCTCCAATCATGATAGTGCCAGATTTGAGTCAACCATTTGAAGTCATGTGTGATGCTAGCGATTTTGTAGTTGGAGTAGTATCGAGACAACGATGTGACGAAGTATTTTGAGACATTTTCTACACTAGCAAAACTCTAAACAAAGTACAACAAAACACACCACAAAAAAAAAAAAAAGAGATGTTAGCTGTAAAAAGAAATGTTAGCAATAGTCTTCACTTGTGATAAATTTTGGCACTATCTCATTGGTACCAAGGTAATCATCTACATTGATCATGCATCAATCTAATATTTATTTGCAAAGAAGGATGCAAAACCTCGATTGATTCGGTGGATATTATTGCTACAAGAGTTTGATATAAAGATCCGGGATAAGAAGGTAGTGAGAATTTAGTGGCTGATCATCTTTCACGATTAGAGAATGAAGAAATGAAAAGTGCAATCCAAGAAAACTTTTCTCGATGAGTTCCTCTTAGAATTTTTAGCTACACTTCCATGGTATGCTAATTTTGTTAATTACTTGGCCTGTTGGAAAATACCACCACACATGACTTCTCACCAAAAGAAAAAGTTCCTGCATGATGTAGTCATATTTGTGGGATGATCCGTTTCTATTCAAGTGTTGCACAGATCGGATGATAAGAAGATGTGTCCCTATGGAAGAAACACAGTAAATTATGCATCAATGCCCTTTTTCACCTTATGGAGATCACTTCGATCCTTCAAGCACTGCGGCTAAGGTATTATAGTCAGGTTTTTATTGGCCAACTCTCTTCAAGGACTATTATAATTTTGTGAAGCCTTGTGATCGTTGTCAATGCACAAAGAATATTTCAAGGCATCACGAACTTCCATTGACCAATATGCTTGAGGTAGAGCTATTTGATGTATGTAGGATAGACTTCATGGGTTCATTTCTACCCTTCTTTGGCCAGGTGTATATCTTACTTGTTTACAATTGTCAGTAATTAAGATATACATTTTTGTAACAAACTTTTCAAGTCTCTATTGAAAAAGTACAACGTGTGGCATAAATTGGCACTTGGTCATCATTGACAACGTAATGGGCAAGTGGAAATCTCAAATAGAGTGATTAAACAAATTCTGGAAAAGATGGTAAACATTAACAAAAGATTGACTCAAAAGCTGGATGAGGCATTATGGGCATACATACGACATTCAAAATGCCAATTGGAATGTAACCTTATCGGTTAGTATTTGGGAAAGCATTTCACTCATCGATGGAATTGGAGGATCGAGCTTATTGGGTAGTGAAGAAACACAATTTCGCTATGATCCAAAATGCATTTTACAACTTGATAAACTAAAGGAATTTCACTATGATGCATATGAGAATGCAAAAATCTATAAAGAGCTGACTAAGAAGTGGCATGATGAGATGATACTGAGAAGAGAGTTCGAGCCAGGATAAAAAGTGCTTCTTTTTAACTCCTGCTTGAAATTGTTCCTAGGAAAGCTGAAATCACGATGATGAGGACCCTTTGTCATTCACAAAGTATTTCCCTTTGACATATTAGAATTGTTAAGCAAGGATGGATCTATATTCCGACCCAACGGTCAATGCCTTAAGCATTACCATGGAGAATAAAATCAGGATGTGGAAGAAGTTTTTCTTTGAGAGTCAAGCTAGAACCACAACAAAGTCAAGCTAATGGCGTTAAATAAGCGCTTCTTAGGAGGCAACCCAAGCTCTATCCCTCATTTTCAATTATTTAGATATTAAATTATACATTTTTATATTGTTTCTTAATATTTTCGTTAATTTTTGTAAGTGAATGTTCGAGTATAATGGAGATTGAAAGTTTAAAAAAAGGCAGTTCAACTAAAAGTCAGCGCCCAGGCACCAGACCACAATTTTCCAAAATTATATCGAAACTTGGTGCCTAGGTGCCATCCCGCATACCAAAACCTCAAAACTTATACAGTGTCTGGACCCAAAAACCACTCGTAAGTTAACGCTTACGTTCCACTTACGCAGCAACTAGGCACTGTCCCGTTTTCATCCCCTTTATTTTAAAAACTCTCCCAGTCTTTTTCTAACTCATTCTCTTCAATTTCTTTAGGCCCTAAATTGATTCCTTCTCATTCAATCTCATCACTTCTATTTACAAATCAATCATCTCCAAATCACTAAATTTTATACACTTATCTTCCCATTACAACACATACTCCTTTTTCAACTCTTAAAGTCCAAACTCGAAAATTTCACACCAACAATCATTCACTTCATGCACAAATCAAACCAAAACATCACATACTCCTTTTTCAACTCTTAAAAGCCCAAACTCGAAAACTTCACACCAACAATCATTCACTTCATGCACAAATCAAACCAAAACATCTACAAATCTTTCATTGTTCTAATTCAAGGACTCTTCACAAAAGATTTGCTAAAGTTTTGGAAGTAGACCACCAGAAGAAGGGAACTTGACTTTGTGTATGTAAGTTTTTCACATTCTCATTCAATTTACAATTTTGGGAAAGTTGTGCTCACCAAGTGTTTGATAAAAAGTCTAGGAGAAATTTTATTTCTTAGTGGTTGGAATTTGTTAAGAAAATAAAACCAGCAGCACAGATGAAGGAAAACGAAATGGAACCAGCAATAACATATAAGAAGAGCAACAGAATTTAAAAGATAGAATTCAATATGAAATTCATAGTGAATGAACTAGATGAAGGAATGTGTAAAACACTTATTATTCATCAAAAGCTCAAGTAAAACATTGAATACAAAGCTCTATTTATAGATTGAATTTCTAACTACATAAAAAACTAAAGAAGCATCTAGAATGAGGCATGTGCCGGTGAAGGATCTGGAAGAATATTCATGTGCTGAATGAGAACTGAATAACAGAAGAAGAATCTGGAAGGAAGACTTGCTGGATGTGTGAACTGATGCTGGTGATCTAATGAGATGCAGCCCGTGTGAACTGATGAGCTGGAGAGTATTCCAACAGAATTTGATTATCAGTTTGGACTATATTGTCATTGTGGATTGGATTGTTAATATAGTACATTGGTTGCAAGTGAGATTGGTCAAGTAAACTGGTATACATCAAATGGCTCCAAAATGAGCTCGAAACACTACATCTTCCTCTTCCTTTGATAGTCACAACTTTATTAGTGCAGAGGCGGCTGAGCGATACAATAGTTTGGTAGTGCGCAAGGATTGTATTCCTGAGAGGAGATTCAATGATTATATGATGCAACAAATAGAACATCAAGGTTGGGAGTTGTCTGCAAAATAACCAAAATTAGCTTTGATACCGGTAGTGATGGAGTTTTATGCAAATGCAAAGGAGTATAACGACTTCAAGGTTTTTGTGAGGAGGAAGTGGATTACCTTTGACAGAATACATTAGTTTTACAATCTCTCAGATTAGGATGACGATGAATATACAAGACTTTACAATGAGAGAATGGATTCCGAGGAACTACTCCAACTTTGGACAAAGTTTGGCAGTAGTTGGAAGAGGTCTAATATTGATTTTATTAACTTTCTGCCTCGGGTATGTACTTGGAGTGTAAAGCTTGGTATTACTTCATATATGCCAAACTCCTACCAAACAATTATCTCAGCAAGGTAACAAAGGAATATGCCATCCTTAACTATGTTATTCAAAAATGCATGTCAATGGATGTTGGAAAAATAATTAACAATAGCATCCTATACACTTTGAGGGACTTAACCACTGGTGCTCTAGGACACCCTGCCTTGATATATGGATTATGCTACAAAGGGAGTATTTTAACATACTCATTAGAATAAGTGGTGCATCCCAACCTACCCTTCACACGGGCTAGAACTGCAAAGATCGTGAGTCGCAAGGATTTTTAAGCATAGCTGCTTATGTGGTAGAGTAACAACCATCACAAGAACTTCCACCTCTACCAGTCAATGATACTAGCATGGACCTTGCTAGTCATATTCAATCAATACGACTGTAGATGACACAACTGTAAAATTCTATGTAGCAACAGTTTGACTGTCAAAATCAATTCAACAATGCATTGGTTTCTATGTTCTCGCAGTGGGGTTTTAATTCTAGGAAGAGTGTTGTCATGTTTCATCAACCTATAGTATTTTTAACACACCTAACCAATCCACCTTCGCCCACCATGACGCTGAAATCGATGAAGGCAATTGATGTCTTCACTCAGGGAAGTCCTCCTCATTTGTCTTTAATTTCACATTAGGTACAATGTTTAGTTTAAGTTTGGAAGGTGAAACATTAATTGTTTAACTGCTTTTGTGTGATTGTTGAAATTTTTCTTTCGTGTGATTTGTGTAATTTTTTTTTTTTAGTATTGAGTTTGTGTGAATTCTTTATTAAAAAAAAGAGAAATTTGTTGCATGCTTATACGACTTAGATAATCTTGCCGCTGTGATGCATATACTTGAAAATACATATTAGTTTATGAATTGTGAATGAGTTATGTGCCTTGATTGATTTTTTTGCTTATCCATGTAGAAAGTGACACTATTTATGCATGTGAATAGAGTTAGCATTATACTGTAATAAGTTAATTCATATTTATTATAGGTTGAAATAGTAGATTTAGATGTTCAATCCCCCTTAAACTACTATTTATTACATCCTTAAACCATTTATAGTAAAATTTGGGAGTGGTCGAGCATGTAAAAGAGATTATCTAGAATCGTGGTGATTCTATACATATTGAAAAAATGTTAATGTAGAGTGTCTTTAACTATAAAAAAATATGCTAGGTAATGACAATATGCTAGGGATCTAAGCCTCGTTTATGTTTGCATTAAAAAAAGGCACTGTACTTGTTAATCTTATGCCTCACTCTGTAGCCTTGTTTACTCGAGTTAGTAAGTCCTTAGGGGTATCTCGAAACCCAGTACCCTTTGGTCTTTAAAAACCGAAGACTTATCGACTAAAAACTCGTTACAAGGGTCAAGAAGAAAACTTAAAGGGGTGACGTTGATCTTGAGCTGTAAATGTCTAAATAAGTAAGTAATTGTGAAATTATGATTGAATTGCGGGGCTAGATAACTAGTGGGTTCGAATTGCTTTGTATGAGCTTGAAGCCGAAGCACTCAAATCTTGGAAGAATCATCACATGCATAGATTGTTGACATTTCCTATAAGATTAAACCAAATTGGAGTGGAGAAAGAAAATATTGAATTGAAAGTCAATTTTAGAATACCCTTTTGAAAGAGAATAAAAGAAAAGAAGTTTGGGGTTTATAAATCTCACGAGTGAAGAAATGATATTTTTGACCATTCAGGGTCGAAAATTGAACCAACTTGAGAATGTATAGTGTTGTACTTGATTTTTCACATACACACCCATTTCGCATTGGATAAGTGAGAATTTGGCTTTTGCATTGTAATTTTAAAGCAGTTTCTAGATTTGATGTAATGTTTTCGATCGTGAGCCAAAAGAGCAAGCTATCTAACTAAAACTGTTTGCATGTGAGTAAATATGTTTTAATTTTGTTTCTTTTCTTTTTCTTTTGTATTTGCTCGAGAACTAGTAAAGTATTAAGTTTGGGGTGTTTGATGAGCGTGTTTCACTCATGCTTTTAATACCATTTAAACTTGATATTTTATTTATCTTTAAGAGTTTTAGAATATTTTGATGCATTTTTTCATGTCTATTGTAGGTTCGGTGACATGGTAATAAAAGGTCAATTCACGGAGATTGAAGCAACCAAAGAGAGATGATGATATAAACCAAGGAGAAGAGAACTTGGAAATATGCAAAGAATGTAATAAATGGGCCAATATTGAATGAAAACGAAGAAATTTTACATCAAAGCAGTGCCGCTTAAGCCACCAACAGAAAAGATTTGTAGAGATCTGGTGCCTGATCACCAGGTCCATAGCGCCCAGGCACCACCTCCCAACTAGAAGAAGAAAAAATGATATACAGAGATTCAGCGCCTAGGCGCAATACAGAGAAAGGTACGCAACACCATCTATACAGTGACTAGGCACTGTGCTACGACCGTAGGTTTTTTTTTTAATCCAAAAAATGCCCAGAACAGCCTAATTCGAGACAAACATTAAGGAAATCATAAATACAACAAAGAAGGGACTTTTGAACTACACTTAAACGAGAAAAATCAAGAGATCAAGGCAATTGAGCGAAAGAAATGACGAGAAGAAAATTGATACAAACTCCAAAATAGTTTCTCTTTTTCTTTTTTGTGTTATTGATCATGAATTTGAATTTTTATTATTCATCCCTCATGACATAATTCTTTCATCTAGGGAATTGATGTAATCGATACTTGAAACTATGTTCTAATTTTCAATAACTATTTTTTTGAGATTTTCATTTAAGTTTTTTTTGTGTTATTTATTCTTAATGCTTTCAATTAATTGTCCATTAATTGATTGATTTGATGTTTAAGATTTGAAACTTGAGAGAGGGAACCTTAGATGTAATCATAGAATAACACAACCTAAGATTTTATATGTTTCGAGAGAAAATATTAATCCTTTGAAGAGTTTCCACAAATAACTATAGAACTTGTGAATTTCTAGATTTTGAATTGGAATAGAGATATTGAAATTGGAATTTAGAAATAATTTTCACTTGGCACTCGAGAGGAGTAGAAATATATTAGAGTTCTTGCTTATAAACTCGGAAAATCAATTAGAGGTAAATATAGAATTAAGAGACATAATTGATAGTTAGATGAAATCAAAACCAAAACCCTTGGCTTTTTCTCACATTGCTTAATCCTAAAGAATCATCATTCATTCATTGATTTAGACAAACCCTTGATTTAGATTTAGTAAAAAAACATTGATACCATAAATTTGATCGTAAAGATAAATTAAGGGCATTTGATTATAGTACTTAGTAGGAATTTAATTATCAATCCCTATGATTTTGACATCCGACTTCACCGTTATATTATAGAACTTGACACCATGTACTTGAAGTATAATTTGCAACTAACAATACCCTATCTCTATAAATTTTCATTTTCATGTATCTTCAATTGAGCTAGTTGCAACATATATCCTATATTAGTTAGCATGCATACCTTGAAGAATTGGACACGCATGTCCATTAAATAATAATCACGGACATTTCTCAGGTCCAAAATTAATTATAACAAGCTCGCAGTCCCAAAAATAACAGAACTAAAAAACCAACCACTTAACAATCCACATAATCAAGTTCTTTAATTGTCCACTAAATATAAATTCATCCTATAAATACAATCCTATTTAGCCCTGTTTGGGCTCCATTATTTCACATTTAATGAGGAGAGTAATAATTTGTTAGAAAATGTGTGGTTGATAAAAAGAGAGAAAAATGAATTTTAATTTAATGGGGGCCAAATAGGGGCATAATATCTAATATTATGTGTTAATTAAGTTCAAATTTTACCTATTAAGGTTATATAAACTAATTTAGAAAATGGAGCAAAATAATTAAATCGTAAAATTAATCAATTAATTTAATTAAAGTCAATTTTTTAATTAAATATCAAATTAGAGTTCAACTCTAATTTCAATTTTTTGGGGCAATTGGATTGACATTTTAATTTATGATAAAACTCGTAAACTAACATAAAAATCAATTAAGGTTCAAGTTCTAAGTTTCAGTTAAAATTCAATTTTAACAATAATTTAAAAAGTCGTTAAACTTAAATAACACTTTAAAGGGTCAAAATCAAAATTTCTGATCAAAATTGAGATTTAGGTAAAACTCTTCTGAAAATAAAATTTAAAAACTTTTTCAAAATTATATTAAAACCCCTTTTGAAAAGGGGTATTTACACAAATACCCTATATTTTGGAGTAATTTTGAAAAAAAAAAATGATAAAGTTGGATTAAATGGTAATTAGTTATATTTGAACGTACAAAATACGTGCAAACCTAAAAATCACGACATCCATAAAAACCAACCTCCAAACTGGAAAAATCAAAAGAAAATTGAAAGGATAAATAGGAAATCTTCCACAAATACACAAACAAAATTCATTCATTCTTCAAAGCTCTGGAAAAAGATCGAGAAAATCTTCTTGTAATACACAAACAAAATTATAGGTTTTTTTTTTCCTTTAATGTTTTTGACTCCTTGTTTAATTAGTTCCCCAATTTTGTTATTTTAAGATTGTTTAGTATTTTTTTTACATAGATTATAAAAGTAACAATTGTAATTATCAATTTCCAGCTAAATAATATCTCACTTACAAATTTTAATCATCATAGCTCATTGTCTATCTCCCTTTTATTTGAATTTCGTGATTAGGTTTAGTTTAAACCTTATATTGTAAATAATTAACATTTATAAAGTTTCTTTTTGGAAACATATTTGAAAATAATATTGTTGAACTTGAGAGGAAATGAATTGTGTCAATATGAAAAAATAGATTTGAATCAATTCAATGTGTTTGACAAAAGGAGAATGGGAAAAAGTGATATTCTATCACTTTTCTAAAAAAAAGTCACATTATCTCATTTGAGCAATTGACTAGATGCATACGTCTGTGTTTTTCAACATTTGAACATACCAATTCAAACCATGTTTTATGATAATACATATGAAAAAGAAAATTTTGAATAAATTACATTGATCCGTAGAATGTGGAAAAGTGATATTCTTCACTTTTCTCAAAAAAAAAAAAAAAAAAAAAATCACAATATCTCATTTGAGCAATTAACTAGATGTATATTACTCTGTCATTGTTGAACTTGAGAGGAAATGAATTGTATCAATAAATATGAAAAATTATCTTTGAATCAATTAAAATGATATATGCAAGGTGTTTCACAAAAGAAGAATGTCTAAAAAAAAGTCACTATCTCATTGAAGCAATTAACTAGATATACACGTGTGCATTTTTGGAATTTTTAACATACCAATTCAAACCTTGTTTTATGATAATACATATGAACAAGAAAACTTTGAATCAATTACATTGATGCATGCAAAGTGTTTGCTAAAGAAGAATGTGAATTCTGTCATTATTCTATGAATAAAAGGTATTTTTCTAAAAAAAAGTCGTAGTATCTCATTGGAGCAATTAACTAGATACATATTACTTTATCACTTTTTTTTTTTTAAATCAAAATTCTAACACAATTTCTTTGTAATCATTTTCTAGATATGGATAAATTAATGTTTTCATTTGTTATGTAGGCAAATTGGCACAAGATAATGAATATACAAGTGACAAAATGACCAGAATTATTGTCCCGATAGATTGCACGTACAACAACTTTGAGTGCATGATATTTTTTGTAATGAAACTATGTGCATCAATATAGAGAATAAAAATACAATATAGAGTGAAGAAAAACCTATATTTGATGGAGATTTCAGATGATATTTCTCTGACATTTTATTTGGAGCTCAAGAGGAAGGATAAAGATCTTGCAAACTTCTCATTATGCATAGATGTGATGACAGTATCAAAAAGTTACGAAACTGAATTTGTTAATAACATAAAATGTTTAGAAACTGCTGATTTCGAATATGCAAATGCAATTTTGTAAAGCTGTAATTGATAATTCTGTGATATCTGTTCAGAAATTACCTAGTATGGAAGAAATTACTATTGATTTATCTAATAATATATTGGGAGTTGAAGAAACGACAAATAAAGGAGAAAGTGATATCATTTCAGTAGCTAATATGGATGGAATTTCAAAAGATAAAGTGTTTAGGAACGAGACAATGGTGAAGAGAAGTATTTCGATATGCACGATACATAATAACTTTCAATTCAAGGTAAGTAAGTCAGACAAGAAAGAATATGTGTAGAAATGTATTGATGATAAGTGTAAATGGACTTTTAGAGCTTCAAAACTTCGTAGAAAAAATATGTTCAAGGTATGGCATATTAAAAGTGATCATATATGCTCAAATAACATCATTTTGAGAGATCATCGTCAAGAAACCATCTCAATAGTAGGATAATTTATCATGTATAAGTATATATTAACAAAAATAACATACACTCCTACAGACATTATAAGTGACATGATGAATGCATATGGAGTGTCGATGAATTATGAGAAAGCTTGGAGATCCAAGGAGAAAGCATTGGAATTGGTGATAATAGATCCTATGAAAAGCTTCTAGAATACTTGTACATGATAGAACAAACAAATCCCTATCAGTTACAAAAATTGAGACATATCAGGATAACAAATTCAAATACTTCTTTATAGTATTTGGAGCATCTATTCAAGGGCGGAAGTATTGTAGAACAGTTATAGTAATAGATGCTACATTCTTAAAATACAGCGGAACACTTTTCACTGCATGTAAGCAAGATGCCAACAACAATATCTTCATATTAGCATTTAGAAACTAATGATTCATGCGAGTGGTTCTTAATTATTTTAAAAGAAGCTTATGGTGAGCGAGAATCATTATGTATAATCTCAGATGGAAATGCAGCATAAAAAATGAAATTCACAAAGTGTATGAGAATGCAATGCATGGTCTATGTTCCTATCACTTGTTAAAGAACTTGAAGTCGTCTTTTGGTGTGAAGAAAAATGGAAAGAATATTGCAGAACATTTCAACAGGGCTATAAGAGCATATTCTAATAATGATTTTGAGTTCCATATGATCAATTTGATGAAATCAATACATGGATTCGATCACATTTGGTATGTTGTCATTGTTAATTTCTATAATAACTAATGGCTCTTTTTAAACAAAGAGTGACAGAATGTTACTTTTTTGTTAAAAGTCATGTAAGTATAAATACTTTTTCTTTAAAAAGTCATGTAAGTATATGCACTTTTTTTTTTGGTTAAAAGTGAGTTTAAAAAGTAACAGAAAGTCACTTTTTCCGTTTTCAATTAAATTAATATTAATATTTTGAATCTTCTTTGTGTAGAAAGATATTGATGGTGAGAAATGATCAAGGGCTTACATGACAAACAACAGATTTTCCATAACGACTTCAATTATTGTTGAATTAATAAATTCGGTAATAAAAGCAACACAATGTCATCCAATAGAGTTTTTATTGGAATCGTTAAGATACATGTTACAAGAATAGCTTGTGAAACATATAAATGATGCACAGACAACCTTCATAACACTTGCCACCAAATAAGAGAAAAAACAGAGAGAAAAGTCCGTGGAGTCGAAGAAAATGAAGGTAAAAAGTTATAAACTTGTTGTTTTGTTGTTATTCTACGTCACGATTTAGTTATAGCATGATTTGCAACCTCTATTCATATTGAATTTTCACTTTAAATCTTCCTTTAATATAAAATAGTAACAAATTTATTGATAGAGTATTTTGTTGTATTATGCATATAGGTATCAACTTCAAGTTCCATATTGTACCAAGTTAATGATGGTTGTACCTCATATTTGTTGAATATGGAAGAAAGAACATGCACGAGCAACCAATTCCACGTGGACAAGATTCAGTGTGCACACGCACTTGCGGTTATTGCAAAGATAAATGGAGATTCATATTCATATTGTTCGGTATATTGTACAACATATATGAACATTCAAACATATAGTGGAACAATTTTCCGACTTGGAGATCACAATGACTGGAATGTACTGAATGAGGTAAAAGAAAGAATAGTCTTGACTCCTAATCCAAAAAGAACATTCGGATGATCTAAAGAAAAAAGAATACCATCAAAAAGAGAGAAAATTCAAAGTGCAAAATGTAGAATATGTGGGAATAATGACCACAATCGTAGATCGTGTCAAAATTTAACAAATGTGAAAAAGAAATCACAAAAGAATGGAAGACATATGAAACTAGATTATTTGATATTTTTTGTTTTATAATGTTTTTCAATTCAAATATTCTAAGCACTACTAAAATACTTTAGGTAACACGTCAATTTTGAAGTTTATTATATATGTGACTTTGTTAAAAAAAAGTGATGATGGATTTTAATGGATATGACTTTGTTAAAAACATGCTTTGTTGTGTGTATGTGTATGAGACGATTGACATGGATCCAGAGTTAGAAGCATTGTTACTTAATAAATCGATCAGGTTCCAACATCCTTCACTAAGCCTTTCAGTATGAATACAAAATATTAAACTACTACAACCAGTGACATAATGTTAAAAAAGTGAAGGTCACTTTTTTGACATACAAGAAGTTAGTATGTTAAAAGCTGCAAACATGCTATAGTTAGATAACATATTGCAATTCTTGAACACTAATACTAATATTGACAGATGCATCAACAATATCCCAACTCCATTGACATTGTAAAGAAAACATGTTAAAAATTCACAACAACACATTTTTAGTAAGCATACTTAATAACATATAATGTCACTTTTTTTATTGGTTATGCCATACCATGTGAACTGGATGGTTACACCAAGTGACATACAAGCTGCTAGCATACAAGTGATAGCTACATCACCACTAGTACTTAACTATAACATGTTGCAGCTTCTACCCTGCTAGCAGCTCGTATGTTACTTTTTTTTAACATGATAGCAACTTGTATATCACTTGGCATACTCGAGGTCGAACATATCCCTACTCCATTGATATTGTAAAAAAAAAAAACATGATCACAACTTCAAAAATTAACAATTGAAGCTATGATGCCACTATTAACATTGCCTCTTTTTGTTAAATCGGTCATTACATACAAGACATTGATTACCAACTAACTTAAGTACATCCACAAAATATTGTAACAACTAAATGAGTCATTACATAACAAGACATGTCTTCACTTCTACAAAATAATATTCTTCTCTATCACATCAATATATCACTAATCTGTCTCCTTTGACACCCATTCATTAGCTGTATCATATTCCTCATCGTGCTTCTTC
This sequence comes from Fraxinus americana, assembly GCA_035079005.1. Taxonomy (NCBI): domain Eukaryota; kingdom Viridiplantae; phylum Streptophyta; class Magnoliopsida; order Lamiales; family Oleaceae; genus Fraxinus; species Fraxinus americana. The sequence goes on along the minus strand of CM068712.1, from coordinate 14,726,400 downwards.
TTTTCATAAACATCTAATTAAGAAGCCAAGTTTTAATATGTTGAATGTTAAATGTCTTTGGCATCTCATTTAACTTTTCGTTAATGAGGTGCTGGCATATTTAATTACATTTATTCTACAATATCCACTGCATGCAAAAATGAAAAACGAATTTAGACAATTAAATACCTAAACAATTAAATACTTGAATGTCAAATGAAAAAAAAAAAAAATTTTAGAAAGCAATCTAACATGTTATCCTGCTGTGGAAGTTTTGGAACCGTTTTTACAACTAATGGTTTCAAAGCATTTTCTTCTAAAATGTCTTTTCACTCAAGAAGCTAGTATGAAAAAGAATGATGACTTTAATCAAAAAATGGTTTAACAGTCTCAAGTACTAAAGTCTTCCTGGAGGCTTTGTGGTACGAATTATATATATATTTAGGCACATGTTGAATGTCAAAATGATACATAATCCAATTGGCTGAATTGGACATTCTCATTGACATAAGTACATGGTCAACAAGGCTCCAACTTATATTACACGGTATATACAACCTCATAACATATGAAAGAAGAAAAGTCTGCTTTTTCAGAGCAGACTTATTTAAGCAAAAATCAGTATAAGGACCTCTCATTTGGCTATCAAATTGAAAGTTTATGGTTGTAGCCTTTGTGCTTATACCATGTCCATGTCTTAACATCTTCCTCAAGTAATAAAAACACACATCAATATGCTACAAAGAAAGGGAAAAATGACAAAATCAACAATTGTACTAAAAATTGTATAAAAACAATCTTAAAACACCAACTAACAAAATAACTTACTGTGTCATCCAAGCATTCATTAGGAGTAAACAATTCGTACCACAATAGCTTGGTAGATATAGCAATATCACCAAAGTAAAAGCAATGATTGATAATAGAATTTTCATCATTAAAATGTTTGTGCCTAAATAAAAATAAATAAATATGAAATGTCAATTTACTGGAAAAAATTCACAAACAACAAATATTAGTTACAACTTACTTATTTTTTTTTTCTTAACAATCCCTTTATGTACCAAAGCTCAAAAACATCAACATCATATGCCATCGGAGGGCCCACACTAACTAGGAATGCAAAAGTGCCTTTTACAATACGTTTCTTAGTCTCCGATGTAGAATCATATTCATTGACCCAGGGAAATTGAAGAAGCGCTGCAGGTTTCTTTTGTCTCTTCAAGAGCATGTCTGGATCACACCAATATCAATATCAATAGTTTCAACATTCCCTGTTCAATTCCAGTTTCACCTTCAATCGCAGCAGTGACTTTCACAACTTTTTCCCAAACTTCATCTTTCAATTCAAGCTCATTGTCCAGCAATTCAATTCTGCCTTTATCAGATGGTGATGCAACATGCTAGAACATGAACAAAAACACAAATACAAATGTCAAATTATATTAACGTAAAAACATACACAAGTTATGGGGAAAAAAGATAATAAAATGAAAACACAAGTACTTCTTGATTTTTTGCTAAATTACGAGTAGCAATATCACCAACTCTTAACCAATCATCTTCATGAAATTCTATTTCTTAATTCAAATTCATTTCAATTGCCTTATCACTTTCTTCAATTCTCTTCTCACTATTTTTGATTTCGTTGTCATTTTTTTCAACTGACTTGTCACTTTTTCTAACAAACACCTCAACATTTTTTCCCCACCACTCATTTCAAACTCAATGTCTAAAGAAAAACTAGGGAAGTCAATAAACAATTGGTCTATTTCATCAGGTAAATTCTCCACACCATCGTACAAAAAAATCACAAGATACATGGAAAAGTGACAATAAATTAAAAAATTGACGAAAACTTAAAAAGAATGTCACAAGAATTAATTTTAAACTCGAAAACTCTTGAATACCTTCATTGGTTTTTCATTACCAACTAGCATCTTGTCTACTTTACGTTCCAAATTTTGTAGACGCTCCATTAATATTTCATTTGTTTTAATCCCTTCTTCAACATCTTATAGTTGGTTCTCAATTGGGTTTGATCGAATTTTGACTTCGAGATCTGAAATATGTTTTAAAATCAAATCATTTGATTGAAACTTTCAGTTCAACCTCAAATAACCGTCTCAAAAGTTCTTCATTCGATTGCTAGACTTGCTAAAAAGAACACAAAATAATAAGAAGTAATAAATTGAAATGACAGAGAAATAATAAAAAAAGGCCCACAAACCTCGTCAATCTTCCATTTGTTTTTCATTTCTACAGACCTTCCAGTTCGGTCAACAGATTTTACTTTTCCTCCATCCAATAACTTTTTTTGTTGAACAATAGGATGCTCAAAATCATCATCATCATGGTCAATCCCCAAACCTTCAACAAATAAACCAATTGTATACTTTTCCTCCTTCTCTGCCCTAAGAGGCACAAATCGATTTACTTCCAAATGAAAAATACATAATCATATATATAACAAAAAAAAAAAAAAAAAACAAAAAAACCAAAGACGTAAAATAAATAATAAAAGTAAATAAAACTTACTTTAATCAAATCAAAAATGGTCTTCCTTCAACCTATAAATGTCACATGCTGATTACTGCTCCAACTTAACATCCGAGGACGCTGAGGTTTATGCTTAATGCAGTAATTCTTCTGAGTAATAGTATGGATAGTTTCATAAATCCATACTTAAAAAGCAAGTAGGAATCCATTCAACATATATTTTAAAAACTTCTTTTCCATAAAAATATTCTTCATTCTCTGATTAAATGCACAATTTAGGGATGATAGAGTCATACTAAAAATTTCTATACCCCACAGAAAATAATTGAACTCCTCAGAATTTACAAGAGAAAAAAAATGAAAAATCAACTACCTTATGATACGATGTACCAAAAAGGAAGGATGTAATCAAATAAATTATGCATATATCTAGGACATCTTTATCTATAGTGTTAGTAGGGAAATTTACAAACAATTCTTTTGTTGTGATGCTTTGGTGATCTTTGAATTACTGTTCTTTCAAACGATTCTTCGTTTTATATCGGGTAAAGTCATCATTTCCAGTACATTTAAGCCCTGGTATCAAACAGAACTCTTCAACTGAGAATCTCACAAATTTGTCACAAATGTTGAACCACATTTCATTTTAATTGGGTTGTTTAACTTGTCTAAGCAACAATTGGTGTATCAATTGTAGTTGCAATACTATTTCCTTCAAATCAATGAAAACACCAAAGCATGTATTCTTAAATAAAGTCCTTTGATATTGACTAAATTTTTTATTTAAGTCTGTTATCACCTCGTGTGGAAATAATAATGTGACTTTTCTTTTGAACCAACACACTTGAGGGATTAATAAATCCCAATCCTACAAAAATAAAAAAAGATACATTTAAAATAAAATTCAACAATGAATACATGTATTAGGAAAGTCTATAACATTCACATTTGTAACATGTTATAATGACTAAAAATATGTTTGCGATATAAAACAAATAAAAGTGTGCATACACTAAAAAAAGTGACTAAAAAAAGTGGCATAAAGTTAAAAAAAAGTGAGATAAAGTCAAAAAAAATGACATAAAGTTGAAAAAGTGACAAAAACTGAAAAATAAAAGAGACATAAAACCAAGAAAAAAAGTGACACAAGAGGTTGTAGTATACTAGTTTAATAATATCTACCGAAACAAATACAAGAATTGAGACGTTGCTTACATTTCACCCCATGACCACCAAAAAAATTAAAGAATACAACAATAAAAAAGATACGATTCCAACTCTGAAACAGATGCATTCAAGACAATGTAGGTCCTTCTTACAATCTTAATAATCTCAAAATCATGTTTGTTTATAAAATTTGCACAATTTATAGAGATAAAGTTTAATGCATTTTTTACATGTGTTTTAGCAAGAAAAGGCGTACGAGGCATTGAAAATGTAGAAGGTGGCAAATGAAAGATGTGAGGGATTAAGTTCAGCTCAATTTGGTTCATTAGACCTCACTTTTGACAACTATCCCTCTTGGCCAAGGAACACTTGAAGATGACCCAAAAACTTCCCCATTCTTTTTCAATTAAATTTGTATAAAAAGAAACCAAACATGGTGAAAAAATTGTAGATTTAAAAGTCATCTTCAATCCGGTTAAAAGTGACATAAAGTGACAATAAAAAAAAAAGTGACAAAGTAAAAAATGTGGCTTAACTTGACATGGATCGGCGTTTTAGATAAGCTATGGGCCTTAAGCATATTTTCAGTTTTCACCTAAATGTAATTTGAGTCATGGATCAAGTATTTCCTCTTTACAGATGTCTGTCACCAAATGTTCCATCAATACCTCACCCTTTCACAACATGAGACACCCAAGACCTGCCATTATTATTATTATTATTATTATTATTATTATTATTATTATTATGAAAGGCTTATAATCAATCTAAAATTTTTAACCCATTTCATTCCCAGAGATAAATTTCACATTGACATATTTGTATCTAATTTTTTAGTATCTTGAATGACTCCAGGCATTCAACTTGCACTTTTGATGCCAACAAAGACGAATCCAAAAGAAAAGAAAAGTAAGGATCACATTAACATTTGATAAAGCAACTTACACATTCATACAAACACTTCACATAGATGTCACTTTAGTTGTATGGTATAGTCAGTATACTTCAATGTGAAACAAAATAAAAACAAAGAAAGTTCAATAGAATCCATGCAAAACCAGTTTGATATTCATACCCTATAAACTTTAGACAACAACAGCTAAATTTATTCCACTTCTATAGCTAAACAGTGAAAATTGTTGGCTACCTTGGGTTTATAAATTGTTGAAGAAATTCTCTTATTCTTCTTTGAAGATGGTTCATCATCAACATTTCATTTCCTCTTCAAATTACTTTCTCTAACCATTGTAGAAATGGGAGTCAGATTTTAGAGTGAAGAAGTTGAAATCGAAATCTGAGTTTTTGATTTTGGATCGGAACAACTAGGGTTTTTGCTATTTGTGATTTGGGGTTTTTATAGTGATATCCCCGAATAGAAGAAGGAGAAGATGGAAAAAAGGATGGGTATAAATATGAAATCAGTGATTCAGATCCAAATAGATTAGGGCTTCTACTATTGCGATTCAGAATTGTTTGTGTCTAGTGTTTATGGTATCCACGAATAGGAGAATGAGAAGACAAATACGAACTTAAACATACGAAAGGCGCGAAAATGGATGAAGACGAAAGCGACGGGAATGGATGGAGACGAAAGCGGGAAAAATGGACATAGATGAAATTGTTAGGAGATGAGAGCGTTTTTACGTTGATGAGTGGGTTTGTACTGAATGAAGTTTGGATTTTAGGTTTAGGACGTGTTAATTATAGGTTAAATGGTTTAATCAGTTTTAAAAGGGCATTATTCAATTTAATTATTTTAAGATGACATTAGGCCTAACTTTCCCTTTTGAAAATTTCATTATAGCCCAATTGTAAAATTACATACATGACCCTTTACTTTCTCAAATTGCATAATAGACCATTACTTTTAAAATTGTAACTTGAAGTTCATTAGCAGGGATCCTTCCGTAGATCTTCTTCTAATAGGTATAGCTAGTAGGACAGAGGAGGATGACTTTGTCCTAGTTGGTTGAAAGAGAAATTCGAAAGTCATCGATACTTTATTTCCTAGGATGGTGACCAGGAGTTGGTCACATGATACCTCTTCACGTACATCCAAATGAGTGCCAGCATTTGGAATATGAGAGGTGTAGCTACTCATAGACTTCTCAAGAAACTTATTCAGCTTCATCAGGTTTATATTTTGGTTATTCTAGAGCCTAAGGTTTTGGAGAAGAGTTTTGATTTTCTTCGCCGTTATCTGTACTTCGACTATGGGGTTTAGAATGAGTTGAATAAGTTTGGGTCTTTCGAAATTTGGGTACTGCCATTACTGTTATTCGTGATCAGATTCCGTTCCTGTACGTTAGAGGTTTTGATCCCAAACTAGCACGACCAATTTACTTAACACTTGTATATGTTGCTTTTGAGGCCTCAGTTGGAAGGACTTGTGGCCAGGTCTTCACCACATTTTCCTTTCCATCGATGATCCTTGGCTATTCGAGGGAGACTTTAACGTTATTACACATGATGGTGAGCATACTAGTTATAGTAAGTAAAATCGTGGCTTTAGTGCCTTCTCTGATATGATGTTAGACTCTGGACTAGAGGATGCTGGCTTTTGTGACAAATGGTAGGGGCAATAAGAGATTGGATAGAGTTTTGATTAACTCTATAGCTACAGATTTATGTAGATAGTTTACTATGACGCATCTGAATTGGACTTCCTCTGATCATTCACCTTTACTCTTACATTGGACTTCTGACGATGATTTGGGCCATAGACCATTCCAATTCATCAATGTTTGGACTAAGCATCATGATTTTTTAGCCTTTGATAGTGTTTTCCAATGGGTGAGGGACGCTTAGGCAAAGGTTGACCAGGCAGAGATTGAGTTTGAGAATGACCCTACACCAGAGCACTGTGATTTACCTCATCATGCATAGGTTGCCTTAAACGGGTCCTTAGTTATTGATGAGGTCTTTGGAAGCAAAATGCCAGTTCTCGTTGGGTGTGTGAAAGAGATCACAACACCTGATATTTGTATACTATGGTATAGGGACGACGGATCAGATCTCATATCAGGACTATCATGACTCTGGCAGGGGAATTTCTTTATACCCCAACAAACATTCAGAGCTAGGTGATCTCATTTTTCCAGGGTTTATTATTTGCTCCTTTACAATCTCTGGATTCCATGTGTCCTGATATCATACCCAGGATACCGACACGAACAACATTCTTTGACAATCTTGATTATGAAAAAATTAAGATCTCTCATCTCCTTCATGAATCATGATATAGCATGATCTTTTCACACCACAAATGTCTAATTGTCTAGTCTCCAATGATAATTTACATGGGAGAACAAGAAAGAGAGATTGGGGTTTATCGTTCTTGTACAATACGATTATGAATATTTTAATCGTGTTATGAAAAATTCAAACCCTAATTATTTATTAATAGATGTTTAAGTGGACTTGGCCTACCTACTAAATATAAGTTGGTCTATTAGTTAATAATCTAATTAATTAAACTTGGCCCATAAGTTAATCTAATTAATTACTTACTTAACTTAAGCTTGTTAATAAACAATCCAATTAATAAATTGTTCAAATGTCCCACACTTGTCAATTAATTAATTTTCAATATTATTCTTCTAGTCCTCGCATAAGGTACTATGATAACCTCAAGTTGAAGAACCAATTCCACTATCGAACATTTTAGATTAACCTCTTATACTTAGATACTTATCAATGTGAAATCTCTTTAGCCGGTCCTCAATGTTTTGTTATCTTAACAAAAAAACCATGTGTCCATTTAAATGTTACTACATTTAGCTTGTAAGATTAACTTCTCACTTCATAAGTGAAAAAACCAATACATTTTTTGGTCTATCCGTAATAACATGATCACTGATAATTTAAGATACAGTTATATGTGACGTCCATCTCACAATCATAACTCCTTGTGAATACAAGTTACCAAATTTGAATCTACGGATTTTATTAATTTAATTTGTCAAAATAATAATTAAATTAAATAATAGATCTGTAATGAATAAAATGCATCAATCATATTAAAAGTGTCCACATCAAAATCGATTGGACCTAAAACATAACACTTACATTAATATCCCTGAGTTTTAATTTGTTTTTGTTTTGCAGAATAAAATCCCCAAACACAATTTACATAAACGAAAATGGGAAGAAATTGAGGTATTAAAGTGATGATCAGATTTGAGCATTGAAAGATGAAAAAATTGAAAAGAATTGGTTGTAAAGTGAAATTGAAGGTTATTAGGTTCAGCGTTTTAATTATTTTATTTTGTACTTGTCTAGCATAGTTTCAATGCTGGTTGGTGGCTTAATGGTAAATTTAGTTACTTTTTGAAAAGAGTAAGGGCCTATTTGATAGGCCATTATTTTTCATGGAAAATGGATCCACTTTTGCCTTGTTTGATACACTTTTTTGTCAATGGAAAAAACTTTCTTGGTTTGGCTCACACGCTCACATTTTCCTTGGCTTTGCTGGTTGAAATTGATTTTCTAGTTTTTTTTTTCTTTGGCAATTGGAAAAAATTCTAGATACAATGGTAAAAAAATTTATCACTTTTATTGACAATTTTCATGCAAAACAAAGCCAAACGAATGGTATTCGGTATGATAATTTTTTTTAAAATCTTTTTTGGCAATTGGAACCAATTCTAAACCCAATGATAGAAAAAAATAATTATTTTAATGCACAATTTCCATAAAAACGAAGTCAAACGGACACCAAACTTTCAACATTTTCCAGGTGAAAAATTATACTAATCAAATACAATTATTTACAATTCCTAATAACACAATTTTTAGGCAATTTAATTCCCTGTAAAACATTTTCTTTCCACCTACTTTCCACATTTGCAATCAAACGCATCCTAAATGACTTTTAGCCATACCCAACATAAAGGAACTTATAATCGGGACATTTTCGTTACACACAGCCCAAAATTTAATTGTGAATTAGTAAATTGAATCATGCGGTATTTTCTTTTTTATTTTTTATTTTTTTATTTTCACACTTTTGTGTTTCATCAACCACATGAATTTAAATGCATATAGTTGGATGGAAGGTCGTTTTAATGTAGGATTTGAAATTTTACAGGCAAATGGGAGATTTGACATTACAATATGCAAATTTGTAAAACTTTAAATGAACAAAATATAATTTGATCTATTACATGAAAATTTGGAAGGGTACCGAACAACACGACAAAGCAGGCATCCAATTAATAGATAATATTGCATCACAATGACAACGAATAAGTTTCACGACTTCTATAACAAGCATTGAAATCTTATTTAGGAATGGAAAAAAACAGATTTTTATTTTTTATTATTTATTTTTTGTTGTTGAAGAGTGCAAATCAAGTTGAATAGTGAGATTCTGTTAGAATGCATAATGTAGTTTGCTTATCAAATAGCTTGCTTATCTTAATAATGCAGTTGGCATATAAGCTGATTTTGTACATACTTCATAAGGAGATCAACATATCACCCAGATGTCCTGCCATCTCGTTATATTGCACATGGTTAGGTGCACAAATATTCCTTTTGTTGAGTAGTTTGTTAGGATAGTTCTTTACCCTTTTACCCCTTTCTCTTTTCTATTTATTAGAACTTGTATTGAAGTTAATGGCAAGATGAATTTCTAGTTTCAATTCTAGAGTTATCAGAATTTTCCTTCATCTTCATTCAGCTGTGTTATCAGCCTTCTACCATCTTCATTCCACTTTAAATTCTTACATAGTATCAGAGCAATGGCTACAATTGCTGAAATGAATTCTGCTACCAATGAAAATGCAGCTCCTATCCAAACTCCTAATTTTTCTGATCATGACAAATTAGAGAACTCAGATAATCCAGCCATTCTTGTTATAGATCTACTAATGACAGAGAATTATCCTACCTAGTCAAGGGCACTTGGCGAGCACTCCGAGCTAAAAAAAAGCTTGGCTTCATCAATGGAACACTACCTAAGCTTGAACCAACCAGCACCTCCTTCGATCCATGGGAAAGATGTAATGATATGGTGGTACCCTAGATTCAAAATGCAATTTCTCCCCCTCTTAGATCCAGTGTTGCCTTCATGGATGTGGCAAATAATATATGGGCTCAACTTAAAGATCGATTCTCCTAACAAAATGGACCTAGAATATATGAACTGAAGAAAGCACTCGCAGATCTGGAGCAAGAAAATGATTCTTTAAGTATCTATTATGGTAAATTGAAAACTATTTGGGATGAACTATCAATCTATGATCCTATCCCTGAATGTAGCTGTGGACAATTGAAAGTACTGGTGGATAGACACCAATGTGATTCTGTAATTAAATTTCTAATGGGGTTAAATGAAGTTTATGACAACACAAGGGCTCATGTTATGATGCTTGATCCTATTCCACCAGTAAACAAGGTGTTTTCCTACATCCAGCAGCAAGAGAGACAGAGGCAGATTACCTCAACTACTGTAAACAATGAAGCTATCGCAATGGCAACTAGGAAAACCTATGGAGATAACAGGACTGTCAGCTATGAAAATCAAACTTCGCTGGTAAGAGGAATAGACCATATTGTACACATTGCAAAATCCCTGGACACAGTTTAGATAAATGTTATAAGGCAAGAAACATTGAGCCTCCTCTTTGTACACATTGCAACATGATATGACACACTATGGAGAAATGTTTTAAGCTGCGAGGTTATCCTCCAAATCACAAGTTGCACATGGTTCAAAGAAAGGATGGAGGTTTTGCAAATCAATCAAGTGTAATGGAAGAGGAGAGTGAGAGGCCAGTGTCTCTAACCAAGGGACAATATGAAGAGTTCCTTGCCTTGCTTCGACCTAAGGAAAACTCTCAGAACACTCATTACGTTAACCATGTGCAATCCATTGATCATTCAAAAACTAACCCTCAATTTGATTTATCCGGTAAAGCTGCCTATCTATCTATTACACCTATACACTCTCAGAATTTTGATAGCATCCCATAGATTATTGACACTGGTGCAACAGATCATATGATCTACAACACTGGTCTCTTTACCTCCATTGAATTGAAAGCCTCTCTCTCAGCTAAGTTGCCTACCGGTGAGATTGTTCCAGCCACACATACTGGTATAGTGCAAATCACAGACTCTATGTTACTCAGAGATGTGCCATATATTCCTAATTTTCATTTCAATTTATTATCTGTCAAGAAATTAACTCGGCATATCGCTTGTTGCCTAATCTTCATCTCTAATGCATGTTATGTGCATGTCCTTTTATCTTGGAGGACGATTGGGAAGGGTGAAGTATGGCATGTCCTGTATCGATTGATGCTACACAAGGTTTCACCGACAGTACTCATGACCACCATATCATCCCTTAATCTTAGGCAATCTTTTACTGCAGCCTCTGTTATCAATTCTTACGTTCAACCAAACTTATGGCATTATCATTTAGGACACGTATCAGACTCTAGAATGAAGCATTTCTCTGATATTTATGTTGTTTTCCATTACAAAAATACCAGCAATGTTCCTTGTTTTATTTGTCCATCGGCAAAGCAACATAAAATCCTTTTCCTATAAGATCACATAAGGCTAAGCAACTGTTTAAAATTATTCATTGTGACATTTGGGGTCCCTGTCCCACTAAAGCTCATGATGGGTCTAAATACTTCCTTACAATTGTAGATGACTATTCATGTGCCACTTGGGTTTATATGCTTAAGAAAAAATCTGATGTCGATCATTCCATTAAGGCTTTTATTCAAATGATAGAAAATCAGTTTCAGACCTTAGTTAAAACCTTAAGAAGTGATAAGGGACTTGAATTCAAATTGACTGATTTTTTCAACTTAAAAGTAATCATTCATCAAAGAACTTGTGTTGAGACCCCTCAACAGAATGGTGTGGTTGAAAGAAAGTACCAAAACTTGATGAATGTTGCCAGAGCTTTAAAATTTCAGTTAGGCCTTCCTCTATTTTATTGGAATGAGTTTATCCTCACAGCAACATACTTGATAAATAGAATTCCCACACCTTTGCTGCAAGGCAAATCACCATTTGAAATACTCTTTCAGTGCACACCAACCTACTCTCACCTTCGAACCTTAGGATGCCTTTGCTATACTTCAACATTGACACATGGGAGAAAGAAATTTGATCCTAGAGGGCGTCAATGTATTTTCTTAGGTTACCCCTTTGGTGTTAAAGGATATAAAGTAATGGATTTGTACACAAAAACTATTTTTATATCTACAGATGTGACATTTCATGAGACTTATTTTCCTCACAAACAAGCTAAAAAACCAACTGATGAAACTGAGTTTGTCTTTACAAAGCCACTTCCTAATATTGTCAATCTCATCCATGAGTCCACATCAGATGCCATACTCCACTCACCTGAAGCACATACACCCGATCAAAACATTTCAAATGACCCTGCACTTGAAAATAATCCTCAAACATCACCTCCCACATCACCTACCATTTGAAGGTCCACAAGGGTCAAGAGAGCTCCTTAATACCTACAAGATTTCCATTTCATCAGGCCACATCAACTCAGTCATCCCAATCTTCTCCCAAGACAAGGTCTATAACATCTGCAGGTAAGGCATTTTCCCTTTCTAATACCATTTCTTATCATAAGTTATAACCTCAGTTTAGAGCTTTTTCAACCTCCATCTGCACACACTCTGAACCCAAGACATATCACCAGGCTGTGAATGATCCTAATTGGTGCAAGGTAATAAACTCAGAGATAGAAGCCCTTGAGTAAAATAGAACCTGGAACCTCACTGATTTTCCAGTAGGAAAAATAGTAATTAGCTGTAAATGGGTGTACAAGCTAAAGCAAACTCGGATGTAAGTATTGAGAAGCACAAGGCATGACTTGCAGCCAAAGGATATACACTAAGGGAGGGAATAGACTACAATAAAACATTCTCACCTGTTGCAAAGCTTGTTAGTGTTAGATGTTTATTGGCTATTTCTGCAATTCAGAATCGGTACCTCAAGCAGTTTGATGTGAGCAATGCCTTCCTACATGGAGTTTTGCGTGAAGAGGTATGTATGTAAAACCCCCAGGCTACACAAAAGGAACTCCCAACCAAGTTTGAAGGCTATTGAAAAGTATATATGGCCTGAAGCAAGCCTCAAGGCAGTGGTACTCTACATTTTCTGCAGCACTTATAGACTTTGGGTTTTCTCAGTCAAATTCTGATTACAGCCTTTTCACAATGGCAACAAATCATTCCTTCATAGCTTTTCTTGTCTATCTAGATGATATAATCATAGCAACGTCTAATTTGAATCAAATAGATACAATTTAGAAGTTCCTCAGCAGCAGGTTCAAAATTAAGACACTAGGCGATTTGAGGTATTTCCTTGGCCTTAAAGTTGTGAGATCAAACAAGGGAATTGTCATTTCTCAACATAAATACACTTTAGACATGCTTGCTAATGCAGGACTACTTGGAGCAAAACTGGTTAAACTACATATGGACCAGAATTTGAAATTGGGAAGAGACAAGGGCAAACCAATACCTGATCCCACAGTTTATAGGAAATTGATTGGAAAGCTAATGTATATATCTTTAACTAGGCCAGACATATGCTATGCTATTCAAAACCTTAGCTAGTATATAGAGGCCTCTTCTTACATGCACCTTGCAGCAGTTTACAAGGTAATCAGATATCTCAAAATGGCACCAGGACAAGGCCTCTTATTTCCATCTTCATCCACATTAAAACTTCAAGCTTTTTGTGATTCTAACTGGGCAGCATGCCCTGATTCTCGAAGATCAATTACTGGTTACTGCATCCTTCTTGGAGATTTACCGATCTCTTGGAAGTCCAAGAAACAAAGCGTGTATCTCGATCATCTGCTGAAGCATAGTACAGGTCAATGGCTAGTACTTGTTGTGAAATTACATGGTTAAAGTATCTGCTAAAGGACCTTCAAATTGATCACTCCCAACCAGTTACTCTACATTGTGAAAACCAGGTGGCATTGCACATTGCCTCCAACCCAGTATTCCATGAAAGAACCAAGCATATCGAGCTGGATTGTCACCTAATCAGGGATCGGATTGAAGCTGGACACATCTGCACCTCCTATGTTAACACGCAATCACATCTTGCAGGTATGTTTACTAAGGCATTATCCTCCATCATTCTGAGATCACATTTGTTCAAGATGGGAATAGAAAATATCTATTCTCCATCTTGAGGGGGGCTGTTAGAATGCATAATGTAGTTTGCTTATCAAATATCTTGCTTTTCTTAAAAATGTAGTTGGCATATCCTTCATTTCAAAGTTTTGGCTAAGAAACTATTTTTTGTCATGTAGCAAACCCAAATCCCTACTTGCAAGTAAAATTTCATCTACTTATAGGACTAGAAAAATGTATTTGCCCCTATGACTTTATATATGACCTGGTCAATGATATTTTCTGTAAAACCATATGAAGTAACAACATTGTGAAACTTCAAATACCACTAACGAGAAGCCTATTTTAGCCCATATATAGATTTTTTATTTTATTTTACAAACTATGTGATTACCTTTATCACTAATAAATCCTTGAGGCCGTTTTCACGTTCATCAATATAACTCCAAATCATAATGAGCTATTAAAGTCATCATAATTCTAAACCCATGTTTGGTACACATTCTTTCAAAACTCATTTTCAACCACACATTTTTCAATAAAATAATATTTTACATCACATCAATAATTTTTCCTTTCTTTTTAACCACATATTTCTCATCATATCACTATTTAAAATACAATATTTTCTCAATAATATTCATCAAGCACACCCTAAATGAATCTTTTTTAGAAGTCGGAGAAAATTTTTCATAGTAACCGATGCATTCCTTTTGAGTGAAATCATTGGCTACAAGTCTGACCTTATATCGTTCTATAATGCCAAATACATTTCTTTTGGTCGTATAGACCCATTTAAAACCAATGCCTATATGTCAATTTGATAATTCAACAGAATTCCAAACTTGATTTTTAGCCATAAATTACATCTCTTCATTTATGACATTATACTAAAAACTTAGGTTTTTCCCTTCATTTGCTTGTGAAAACGAGCTACGATCATTTTCAAGTCCAACACATGTATCAGACTTTTAAAGATATAAAACATAATCGCTAGAAACTGTTGGTTTCCTTATTCTTGAGGATCTCCTTATACCAACTACTTCATCATGATTTTGTATATTTTGATTAGTAATAGGTTCTAGATTGAAGATTCTTGTTTTGCTTTTCCTAATACGGTAATGATTGTTCTTGAGTTGGTTCATTCCCAATCTACTTGAGCTCTTTCTTTTGAAAGAAATCATTATAATCGAATTGGAAAATGATCCAATAGATTCGTTTATTTCCTAAAACTCAATATTTCTAGGTAAATCACTCCTACTCACTTCATAATCCTCTCAAAATTTTGCATTTCTAATTTCGAAAATATTTGGAGTGTGCGAAGGACAATAGAATCTATAGCCTCAGGAGTTCACCAGATAGCCTATGAAATATCCACTAACTGTCCTTAGATCAAATATCTTTATATGAGAATTATAAACCCTCACTTCAACTGAACAACGCCATATGTTTTTATGTCTCAAATTAGGTTTCCATCTGTTCCAAATTTCAAATGGTGTTTCAGAACTACTTTACACGTCAGTTTTTAAAGCTTCACTCCATAAATGTAAAGAGAGACTTGAATTGCTCATTATGCTCCTAACCAAGTCCATTATGGTCCTTTTCTCCTTTCAGCTACACCATTTTTGTTGCGGTGTGCATGATATCGCATATTGAGATATAATGCCTTGTTCAACTAAAAACTTAGCAAATGGACCTGGAATTTGTCATTTTTTAGTGTACCATTCATAATATTCTCCAACCCTATCTAAACTTATAGTTTTGATTTTGCTTTTCTTTTATTTCTCTATTTCTGCTTTATAAATCTTGAAAGCATCTAATGCCTCATCCTTATGATTTAGAAGATAGAGATACATATATCTTAAATGGTCATCTATGAATGAGATAAAATATCTCTATTCTTTTATAAAACCTAAGAATTACTAATCAAGATGGGTTAATTGATTTTTAAAACTTTTTCGAGAAATTTAAATAAGTTATAAATGGATAAATCAATTAAGTAATATGCACAAATACAAAGAGCGATAAATAAAAGAAAAGATATTGTGCAAACGATATAGTTGTGGATGTTCAATCCAAATTAATGATTTATGTCCTCCGAGCTCCATTTTCTTATTTCTTGATCGCTTTTCTCTCTTCTTCTTCTTCAAGTACTTCACGTCTTCGTTAAGTTGATCTTCGAATCTTTCACATCTTCGTTTATTCATCTAAGTTTTCATCTACTTGCAATTTGGTCCCTGAACTTTGATTTTCTTTTATTTATATCCATTTTTCGCTTGTTTCTCATAAATTCCACCATGTTCATCAATGTCGTCCTACAAAATATAAGCTATATAGAACTAAGCCATATTTCGATATATTTACAAACAATTATCCATATTTTGTGCTCTAAATAAGTGTATAAAACGCACTTATCAAATCCCTCAAATTTGAACAATTGTTTTTCATCAAACAAAATGTAGCTTAACTCTACAAAAAAACATGGATGGACAATCTGCCATGTCTCAGGATTGGAATTTAATAATCAACACAATGAATAGTTTCAACATTACAAAATCAAATCAATCACCACTTGTTATTTACAAAACTTGATGTGTGTGTGTAAACTCATGTATACATAACAAGCTCATGATTGGTTTAACTCCTGACCCTTAGTAGTCAAATATTTACTTTCTTCGCTAGAGATGTACACACCCCTAAACTTATTTTTTCACCGATTTTCCTGAGGTGCATCCTAAAGTTGAAGTTTAGTTAATTCGAATTCTTACCCTCTTTAAGTTTGAATGGATCTCACCATCACAAGTTCACATTTCAATAAGTCGAGATTCTCCTATATTTTTTTATTTTTCAACCTTTAAGACTAAACTAAGCTACTTGTCTCGAATCGAAGGTATAGTTCTCTCAATCAAATGTCTTGGGGCTTAATCAATGCAATTTTGTCTTTTCTCAATTATTCATGTTTCTCTCCTTTTCTCCTTTTTATTTTTTCAAACATCTTCTTATTTGCTTTCTATATAATTTATGTGGTGAGTTTTAGGCCGATAACTCTCAAGTCAGATGACCATAGGGTACCAGGTTTTAAACTTTCGTAGGCTTATTCACTCGAGTTATACATATTGGGAAAGATGATTTTATTCACACATAGATTAGTGTTATGCCCCTTTTCTTTTAAACATTTAGTTTCCAAAACTAACCCCCAACTTAAAACTTTCACCTCATCTTCGTCTTATATATTTTAAACAATCTACACAAGATAATTTCATACACGGAACACCTAATCATCTCAATGTTCCCTTGGAACGACTCAACCATCTCCAAACTATTCTGAAAAAATGGATTATGGATAAATACAATAGAGGTTTTTTGGGTTTAACTTACTATGTTCGACTCTTCTCTAAGTAATGAGCCAAATCATCAACTTAATGTGTAAAACATGGGGTTAATACCCTAAATAGTCATTGAACTTTGCCAAAAGTTCCTAGGAGGTCACCAAACTTCAAAAGTTCCCTAAATAGTCACTGAACTTTGCAATAAGTTCCTAGGAGGTCACTGAACTTCGTTAATACCCTAAATAGTCACCGAACTTTGCCAAAACCTCCCAAGAGGTCACCGAACTTTGTAAATTAAGACCCCATACATCAATGGTTCATTGATCAATTAGGAATTTTTTGCAAAGTTGAGTGACTATCTAGGGAAGTTTTGGCAAAGTTCGGTGACTATTTAGGGTATTAACGAAGTTCAGTGACCTCCTAGGAACTTATTGCAAAGTTCAGTGACTATTTAGGGAACTTTTGAAGTTTGGTGACCTCTTGAGAACTTTTGGCAAAGTTCGGTGACTATTTAGAGTATTAACTCGTAAAACATGAGTATCGTCCAAATAGAATTTCAAGTTTCACGTAAACAAGTATTGGCTAATCTAATCATTCAATATTTCCATCATTCCTAGTCCATATTTATAACAATATTCAACATCATTGCGGCAAGGCCACAAAACTTACACAAGCACACAAAACAATGAGCAATACAAAAAAATAAAATAAAAACTACTACTAATTGAATTTAGTTTTATTTATTTTCACACAAACAATCACACAAAAAATAGTCAATTATACACAAATATTGATGAGCAATCAAAAGTTTCATGAAAATTCTGCCACCTCCTAAAGTTATACAAAACATTGTCCTCAATGTGTAGAAAATAAAAGTTAGTAAATATAAAATTGAAGGACAAAAATAGAATTAGGTAGAAAAGTAGGGGTGAGGAATACTCGATCAATATAGAGGTGGTGGTGAAGATGGTGGAGGGAAGTTGGAGCCGAATGGGCCATCTGCTGATGGTGGAGGCAGCCGTTTAACAATTTGTCTCATCAACTTGGACTATTGCGCCGCTCGACCTGTAAGCCACTCATCATGCCAAAAACCTTGTCAAACTACCCCTATAGATCCTAAATCAATATAGACTGCTCCCGAAACTCAATCTCAATGCTACCTAATCGGTCCTAAGTCTCATTGGCCCTCAGCTGTATACCATCAACTCGGCCAACAGAAGTACTCAATTGCTCATTCAAAGCTCTATCTCTCTCCTTGTAGCTAGGGACTCCCTACTGGCAGTAACTGTAAAATTTGGTGGTCAACATTTCACTCTACGTCATTGGATATCAACACACATGGTTCTAAAAGCCTGTTGAACACTCTGAACATCTCGATTAGAGTCGGTCATAGTAGTGAACAACTGTCTCAACATCTGTGTATCGATGTTAATAGGTTGTGGCGGAGCCTGAGGTATCTCAACATTATCTGCTCCTTGACCTTGCACAGCTGGTTGCTGTCTGATGCGCTTACTCTCTATCTTCCCTCTATGCCTCTCATGAGGTCTATCCTGAGCCTTAAATGTAGTACGCTTATCCAAAACACTGGTTCTCTTGGTAAGTTCCTCATATGGGATAGTTACACTGAGCTCTTGTAAATCCCGCTGATCAAGCTCGGGAATATCAAAGAATGGTGGATGTCTCCCCAAACCACTTGAGAGTATATCGGTTCATAGATGATTGTCGCCAGTCAATTTTTTGACCCCCATCACCATGTGGTAGATGAATCCAACCTTGGGATCATTGCATATAGTCAATGTATGGTAGGCTCAATTTTGTAGTACATGAAGGGCCACAAGATAGCTATTGAAGGCGTAAGCTAAATTTGATTCCACTCAACAGTGACCAAGCATTTTCTCACCCAAGCAAAACATCCCCTACCTCATTCCAATGGAAGTCACCGAGAATTGCGATAACATGGTACCAGGACAGCTGATAGTACTCATGTATAACCTCAAGTGAGAAAATAATCCATCTATCCCTCACCCATGTCTAATGTAAATGCTCGGACCCAGGGATGTCTATTTCATTATTGAATTTCGCGTAGAATTCCCGAACAAGTCCTTTATATACCGGGTGTGGTCTCTTTATAAATTTCATCCATCCACAATTTTGTACTAAGGTCACATTCTCAAACCTTGGGAAGTCGTCTAGTTTAACCAGCCTCTCCACAAGTATTGCCCAATAGATAACGATATCAAAGTATCTAGATCATGGCTTTTGGATTCATAAACCTTTTTATACCCTCTTTAGGTCCCCGAGTACGAGCAGTACCGGAAATGGAGACAATTTTCTCATTTTCTTTAGCAGTTCACTTATGAGGCATCCTGCAAACACAACAAAAATGAAATAATTAGTCCATTTGTGATGCATAAACGAATGCTATGTCACATGAAGATAAGATAATTGTATGAGTAACAAGTTATGAAGAAGAAAACAAAAGAAATATTAAAGAATTGACATCACCGAAATAAATCTTGAATTAAATTTTCGAGTATTAGAATCGATCTTCGTGTTTCTTGTCTCCTTGTATGCTCCAAAATCTGTTCTATTAGCCAATGCTCTCATAACAGACACAGACTCAGCAGTGGAATCCCTTTTATGAAAGAGTTTGGTTATTAATGTTTACCTTATATCTCTGATCGAACAACAGATCAATCTGTTCGAATGCGTCCCTATTCATTTGTGGACGGCCCTTTGTCTTATCTTAAAAAGTCCCCAATATTGTTTCCATAAGAGTTTGATTCAAATAAGGAAAACAGAAATTTTCCTCCTAAAATGTACTATGGTATAACATAATTCAACAAATTTTAGCTTCGGAAGACCCTGAACCACTCCGTGCAAGTGCATGGATCAATGAACTATGCTATAGCATAATTTTAGTAAAATTTCATTCTTTGCGTTTTTGTTCTCGAACTCCGTTTTCTTGTTTCTTGATCTTTTTCTCACTTCTTTTTTCAGTATTTCATGTCTTCGCTAAATTGATCTATGACTCTTTCACATCTTCATTTCTTCTTCCAGGTCATCTTTCGACTATTTGCAACTTGGTCCTTGAAGTTTGATTTCTTCCATTTTAGCCATTTTTTGCTTGTTTCTCCTAAATTCCACCATGTTCATCAATGTCATCCTGCAAAACATAAATTATGTAGAATTAAGCTATATTTTGATATATTTACCAACAATTATTCATATTTTGTGCCCCAAATAAGTGTATAAAATGCACTTATCATGTACCAAATGTCAGAACGGTCAAAAAAATTACTTTTACTTAAACTGGACGTCCGTATGGATATCCGATGATGTGGAGATTCACTACTTTGTCCAGACGTCTTTATTTAATATAATGGTTTTTTCAAAATATGATCTAGATTCAATTATAATTTTGAAAATCAATTTCGCTTTTGATAAAATATAATTTTTGCAAGTGATGATTAAAATAATTTTTAGCGCATAAAAATTGTTTTTGAGCCTTCATCGTCTAGTGTTAAGAATTGAAGGGTTTATACCTTTACAAATGCATAAAAATATCTAGTCTAAGTCTTCCTTCGGCGTTTGGCTTTTAAAACTTTTTGTCTCGATTGATTTGTCTTGAATGCCTAACTTCCATCTCGTTTTTTATTGTACGTCTGATTTGTAATGCAAATCTTTTAATAGTGACTTTTGGTCCTCAATCGATCAACTTTACAACAATAGTTTTGAAGACTTAAATTCAATTATTAAAAATAAAATTAACTTGTTTGTTATGATAAAAAAAAATAGAATCAATCATAGGTCAACAATTTCCCTCCTTTTTTTATTATGACAAAGAAGATGATTGCAAAGTAGGATCAAACAATTGATAAGGAATATAAATTTTAGATATTACATGTAATTCATGTATTCCCCCTATCTCTTACAAGCCAATAACCATTTCAAGCATTTCCATCGATTTGTATCAAGTATACATTTTTACCGAGCATATGCATATCATCTCATATATTTCTCTTTATATATATATATATATATATATATATATATATATATATATATATATATATGAGAGAGAGAGAGAGAGAGAGAGAGAGAGAGAGAGAGAGTAGCAGACATAAGTAGGAACCAATAATAGCAAGAAAATTCCCCCTCAAGTTAACATAAGATGTCAATCAATTAGAGCTCAATATAGAGCATATCTCATCCATAGGCATAAAAGAAAAAACTCATGAAAGTTAACGATATAGACTAGCATTAGTAGTTCCGAAATATATACTCATAAGTAAGTAATAACTAAAGCTCCAGAGGAAATGATGGAGGGAAATGAGGATAGAAATGAGTGAAGAAGGCATTTTGTTGAGCTTGCATTGCCTTTTGATGAGCTTGCATTGACGCATGATGTGCTTGAATAGTCTCTTGTTGAGCTAACACTTGTTAAAGTATCCCTCCAAGATTGTCGACGGGGGATGCGAGTGAATTGATGCGACAATTGAAGAGGTTGTAATGGTCCTCGATAAAAGTAAAACAATCAATGATAGGAGAAGCACTAGAACTTGGAATGTTGTGAGGTCTCAAGATGTGTGGTAGATTGTCGTCGAGATCATCTCCAATCTCATCCTCATCTCCTTCAAAAGGCAAAGTCCAATGGTATAAGCCACCCATTGCTACAATTTTCATGCATTTGACAGTTTGGAAGTTGGTGGTGTTGGTGAGACGAAGGAAAACAAAGGTCTCATCATGCAAGGGTATGTCAAAGTGCTTAAAATTTTTTGTAACAAGCATGCCTTAAAATAAAGCTTTGATGCGTCGTGTGTAGTGAATAAGCTTCATGTGACCAAGTACAATGGTCGAAAAATCTAATTTCCGTTTTACTAGAAAAGAATCAAGAATGAAGAGGTCGAAGTTATTCACTTCATCCTGATGACCCTTTCGGGGAAAAACGACATAGGCAATGATGTTTTATAAAACTATGCATGAAAGAAAGAGTTTATTGGCACCAAGCTTTATGATATTCTCAATATTCTTTCCCAAAACTCTACAGCAAGTGTCGAAAAGATTATATTCTTCAAGAGTGGGATGAGCTTTGTGGAGAAAAAAATGGTTTTCATGTACTTCAAGCTCAAGAATAGTTCGAATAAATTTTTTCGTGATGACAATTCTTGTGTTTTTTTAAAGTAAACAAGAAACCATATTTGCCCGAGGAGTGACAATCATGTTTTTATAAAATTCGTTCACGAGTCGAGGGTATGCATTCCAAAATTGTGACCGACACTGTAACACCCCGACCATTTTAAGGAATATAATTTATTTGTTCTATATGTTCTATATTTATATTTTGAAAAGTTGAAGGCTTAAAATAAAATATATTTTAAATTCTTTTTATTTTGACTAAATAATTAGATTTTGATAGAGGAAAAATAAGTGGATCGATGTTGGACTTTTTTTGTTACTTGTATTTAATTAGTAGTTTTCAATATCAGAAAAAGTTATTTTGTATTAGACTACATCAAGTTAAATCCGATTAAAAGAATAATAGGTTAATAGAGTTGGCGGGGGCTTGCAATATTGATTAAGTAAAATTCTTTTCCTCTTTTAATTCCTACCACATGTGATTTTTATTTGATATGAAAACAACAGTGTAGTGCAATTCAAATGTCACTTTTTGAAACCAAGTCCATGTTGGCCACATGTCCTATTTTCAATGGAATGATTGTACCAAAAAACCAAAGTAGAATATACTATTATCTCTACCATTAGAACCCATTCTTACCCAATTTGTAGTAGTGGTACACAACTTTTGTATTATCATTGCACTTTGTAAATATTTATTTTCACTATAAATACCCCATGAAGTCAAGAGAAATTTTCAGCACAAAATATTTATTCATAAACATTGTCAGAGAGAGTCAAGGCAGAGAGCGAGAGAAACATATGAAAAAGGTTTTCACGTGCATTATTTTACAACTTTTCAAAAAAATAGGTAAGATATTTTTGTGCAAGTGGTTCGTTTCCTTATACTTTTATATTGCATGAATTGTCAATAGACCTTCGGGTTCTTTATTAAAACATATGAAATTTTTCAAGAATATAAGATGACCTAAAATGTGTGCGTCGATTGGTCACCAATATTCTCCATAAGAGGACACTACAACAAAAATAGTCATTTGCAACATTAAAAAGACAACATTTGTCAACAAATGTTGCCAAAAGGGTCTTTTGGTAATATTTTAGTAAGTGAATGTTGCCATTGGTTAATATAAATAAGTTTTGGCAACGTTTTTTAGAAAAATGTTGCGGTAGACACCTTTAGCAACGTTTATTGAGTGTTGCGGAATGTTTTACCTTTAGAAACGTTTGATAAACATATCAAACGTTGCGAAAAGTCTCACCTTTAGCAACGTCTTTAGCAACGTTTGACAAACGTTGCAAATAATATTTTGGCCCATTTAAATGAATCCATCACATTCCAAATTAAATTATATATGGGAACCAAAAATAACCCTAATCCTAAACTCATTCATGCTTCCCTCGTTCCTCTCCCCCACGGTTTCTTTCTACCTTTTGCTTCCACTTCTATTCCGCCACCATCCAGCCACAAAGACCGCCGGACATTGATCCCAACGGATTGCCCTTAACATCTTCTACAAGAGAAGAAAACACAGAGAGATGGATAGAGCGTTCTTTGTGGATGAGATGGCGGACCACGATTTCTTTTTTCACTGTGTAAGCATTTATAATGTTACAACCATATTTTTTTTTAGTCAAAGTCTAAGGTTGAATTGTCAAAGTCTAGGTCAAATAGGACTTAAGTGAAGCAAGTAATTTTTCTTGGGGTTTATTTTGTAATGGATTATATATGAGAGTTAAGATGGATGAGATTTATAGTGGAGGATCTATTTATGCATCTAATGATAGCTGGGGACTTGCTTTGCAATTACCATCTAATGTCTCTCTAATTAGCAAGTTGTAGACTCTTTCCCTTTTCATTTTACACACATACACACACGAGACACACACTTGGAGAAGAACCGAGAGAGAGACCGAGAGAAAAGAGAGATAGAAGTGAAGGAAAGGAAATAGAAGAAGAAGAAAAGGAAAGGAAGAAAAGAATAGAAGAAGTAAGTATTATTTTCCTCAATTTTGGGTTTAATTTATATTATTTTTGTCAAGAGATAAAGGAATTCATTATGTCTATTTTCTAAGATTTTAATCTTGTTTCGGAATTTTTAAAGTAGGGAAAAGATTATAACTTCTAGTTTAAGATTCTTGATTTATTAGTTTCCAATTGTATCAAGGTAATGATTTTTATTTTGGACAAACCCTAGATTTTGAATTGGATGCTTGAATAAGTATTGTTCGTGGGAATTATAGTGGTGATTAAATACTTACAAGATAGCATGAGATTATGGAACAAGATGGTGATTTAATTGGTTGAATGCTAGTTATTAGTTGTCACTTGATTGAAGTGGATAATTGCAATTATTCTTAGATTGAAGGGTTATGTTGATTTATTGGGTATTAGTAAATGAACTAGAGAGTGTAATTGGTCCCATTTGATTAAATGAATAAATTGGGACATTTATTCAAGTATCGAGAAATTGGATTGAAGTGGTATAACATTGCATATTAGAGGTTTTTGTACTTGATAGTGGTTGAATTAATTATTTTGTATGGTTTTCAGGTGGTGACATCGAGATTGGAAAAGCCTACCGATCTTCATAGACTGAGCTTATTTTGAGTGAGTGGAAAAACTTATTTTTCAGAAATAAATAGTTACTGAATTTATATCGGATTAGAAAGTTAATTATTTTATATAACTGGTTTAAAAGCATGATTTTTCAGAATCAAATGGATTTCATACTCAATCCTTTTAAAGTTAAATTTAGTTCATTTGATCATTTCTCTAGCATGTTGTATTCATATGTTATATTTCAGTATACTTAAAATTATTTTAAAACCACTAGAAAGTACCCAGGTGCTTTTACCCAAGTCTGCACTGATGTGAATGCGTTTCCACAGTGTATGACATCATATGGTTATTTTACCCGATCTGCACTGGTGTGAATGTGTTTCCACAGTGTATGATCAGTTATGGTGATTTTACCTGCTCTGCACTATTATAAATGTGTTTCCATAGTGTATGACCAGATTATAGCTCTGCGCGTATGACCAGAATTACAGAATTTCTGAATATCAGAATTTCAAAATTACAGAAGTTCAGAATTGAATAGCTTTGCCATGTATATCGGTACTTATCGATACATGAATAAGGTTATTTAGAGTACCTTTTTGTTGTGATATTTCAGTATTTCTACAGCTTATTTGATTTCCAGTTATAGAATTCAGATTATTCAGTTTTCAGTTCAAAGATTTCAGTTTATAGTATTGAACTACAAAATTATTTCAGAGATTTTGTAGATATCAAATTAGCTATATTCATTATACTTTATAGTTATTGTTTAGAATGAAAAAAAAAAAATTGATTTTATGATTTAATCATGTTTAAGTTTTTAAGAGTACTATCAGATTTCAGAATTTCATAAAGTTGCATAAAATCAAAGATTTTCAGAAAATATGCATAAATAGAAGAAAATTATTCTTATTTCTATTATATTCACTCACTGAGTTACAAACTCATATATTTTGTTAATTTGTCTCTCTTATCAGATAGTAGCATGAGTTGAGCAGCATTGGAGCCTAGTTGTTCACCGTGTAGAGCCACATTTTGTCGATTTTTGTATGACTCATTTTGTCAATTTGCATTGAACATATTTATGTTGGGATACATGTTTTTATTGTCAGAATGTTAAAGTTGTAATTCATGTATCCATATCATGGGCTCATTGCATATTGAGTATTTTGAGACTTTTGATGTACAATGTTGGTAATTGTCGACTTTCTTGTGTTGTTTTTGAATAGTTTGAATTTTGAAGGGCTGGTGTACCCTATTTTAATTTTATATGTTCTGGTTGGAGGATTTTGACTATTGTTTAGGTGGTTTGGTCCATATTACAAGGGAAATTCTGTCAAAATTTTTATAGAAATGTGTCACAGTTAGAACAGGTCCTAGTCGCCTTGGTGGTGGGTCTAGCACTTAGCTGGTATCTACCATCGGCGCACGACACGTGTCAAGTCTATTAGGGTGACTTGGGACGGGTCGTGACAGTTGGTATCAGAGCATGGTTTTAGTGTCAGTTTGCATTACATTTATTCTGATTTCTTTCCCAACATATCATGCATATTTTGTAGTTGGAGTTCATGGCTCACGGTGGTAGGACTCGCAGGCTCCCGGACATGTTGCCTCAACCACAAGCTACTTCTGACAGAGAGGATATTGGAGAAGGGAGTAGGGGTGAGGAATCAGTCCATCAGTCTCGTGAGCAGCCACGACAAGAAAATGCAGTTCAGACTGATATTATAGCTGATAGGATTGCCACCGTTGTTGCCTCTGCTCTACGCAGTTCCGATAAATATCATAGTATTGAGCGAGCAACCAAATTAGGAGTTGAGGTATTCACCGACACGGCTGACCCAGCAGAAGCCGAATCTTGGCTGGTTAAGATTGAGAGAGTATTTGATGTTATGGGTTGTCTAGGTGATCGAAAAGTACGTCTTGCTACTTTTCTGTTAGAAGGAGGTGTGTACGATTGGTAGAAATCTGTACAGAGTAAGTATGTTGATCATTCTGTGATCACTTGGAGTGATTTTAGAGATGATTTTAATGAGTATTACTGCCCTCGTTCCTACAAAAATGATAAACAGAATGAAATTTTAAGGTTAGTGCAAACTTCTTCAGTGGTTGAGTATTAGAAAAAGTTTATAGAATTGTCAAAGTATACCGCGGCCCTTGTAGCTAATGAAGCTGATTAGTGTATGAGGTTTGATTATGGGTTGAGAGAAGAAATTAGATAAGTGGTAACAGTATCAGGGTATGAAAATTTTGGGATATTAGTGGAAGCAGCGCCGAGAGTTGAGAAAAGTATTTCTGAATGGCAAAGCAGTCCACAACAAACAAGGTCTAAAGTCGGTAGTAATCAGACATGGGTAGGAGTCCTTGTGAATAGACCACCGAAGAGGGATCGTATGAGAAGTGGATTAGGTGTTTCCACCTCTGATAGCTCTAGTGTTGCCAGATTTCCCAGTACCAGTCGTGTGGGAAATTTAATCCTGGTGAGTGCCTTAAGGGCGCAGGTGTTTGTTATCACTGTGGTCAGACTGGACATATGAGTAGAGAGTGTTCAGTTCGCTTTCAGCAGGGTGGTTTATCACAGGGAACACAGTCCAGTGTTAGTATTTCTAGACTGAATCAGACCAAGACCTGTTGGCAGGTAAGGTGGATACTACTAGTGCTATTCAGTATGATGTTGTGGGTAGCAGTGGTAATAGACAGAAATGTCAGGCTGGATGTCCCATGACTTAAGGAAGAGTTTTGCTGTGACTCAGCACGATGCTGATGAGTCGCCAAATGTGGTCATAGGTACGTTAGTTATTTTTGGTAGGAAGGCTCGTCCTCTAATTGATTCAGGTGATACGCATTCATTTATATCATATGCATTTACTACTTATGCAGAATATATGTTAGAATCGTTAGAGAGATTTGGTTGTAGTAACTCCAATAGGAGATTCACCTTTAGCTTATAGTATGTACAAAGATTGCATGATTAGAGTGAATGATCGGGAGTGGAAAGTTAATTTGATTTCCCTTGATATTCATGATTTTAATGTTATAATGGGTATGGATTTCTTAGCTGCAAATCATGCTACAGTTGATTGTTTTCGCGAGGAGGTAGTATTCAGAAGGCCAAGGCTGAAATGTTCTTAGAGATTTCATGTATCATATCAGTACTTGATGCTGGGAGATTTTTATTATTTTTATTTTATTTTTTTTAAAAGGTTGCCAAGCTTATTTGACCAATGTGATTGACACCCACATTACTAAGTTGAAACTTGAAGATATACTAGCGGTAAGCGATTTCCATGATGTTTTTCTAAAGATCTTCTAGGACTACCTCCAAATAGGGAAATTGAGGTTACCATTGATTTGGTCCTAGGGACTACCCCGATTTCACAAACACCTTACAAAGTGACTCTAGTCGAGCTGAAGGAATTGAAAGTTCAGTTGCAAGATCTAGTTGTTAAAGGTTTCATTAGACAAGTACATCCCCTTGGGGAACGCCAATATTATTTGTGAAAAAGAAGGATGGCACAATGAGATTATGTATAGACTACAGCCAGTTGGATAAAGTGATTATTCACAATAAGTATCATTTGCCTCGTATAGATGATTTATTTGACCAACTTCGAGGTGCCACAGTATTTTCTAAGGTTGATTTGCGTTCAGGATGCCATCAACTCAAATTAGGGATGTTGATGTACAGAAAACTGCTGTTAGGTTGCGATAGGGCCACTATGAGTTTCTGGTGATACCATTTAGATTGACTAAAGCCCCAGTAGCATTTATAGATCAGATGAACAGGGTACTTCATCCATATTTAGACAAATTTGTGATTGTTTTTATTGATGACATTGGTTTATTCTCGCAATCGTGATGAGCATGCTGGGCACCTAATGATTATTTTACAGATTATGCGAGATAAGCAGTTGTATGCCAAGATCAGTAAATGTGAATTTTGGCTGGATAAAGTTGTGTTTCTGGGTCATGTTATCTCAGCAGAAGACATTTATGTAGATCCTTTAAAAATTGAGGCTGTGATGAGATGTGAACGCCCTACTAATGTTACAGAAGTACGGAGTTTTTTTCGGCTAGCAGGTTATTATCGTTGGTTTGTAGAGATTTTTTCTAAAATTGGTCTTCCTCTAATTAGTTTGACCCGTAAGGACTCTAAATTTGTGTGGATTGAGGACTGTGAAAAGAGTTTTCAAGAGGTGAAGAAAAGATTAGTTTCTGCTTCTATATTCACTCTTCCATCTCTTGGAGAAGAGTTTGTGATTTATAGTGATGCTTCACGCGAAGGACTAGGTTACGTTTTAATGCAGAATGGAAAGGTTATAGTTTATGTTTATAGACAATTGATGAAGCATGAGCTAAACTACCCAACACATGATTTTGAGTTAGCTGCAGTGGTGTTGGCACTGAAGATTTGGAGACACTATCTTTACAGTGAGAAATGTCAAATAGTCACCGACCATAAAAGTTAAAGTATATATTTGATCAGAAGGAATTGAATTTGAGACAAAGATGATGGTTGGAGTTGATAAAGGATTACATATGATGGGATAAATTGTAGTTTAAGGAAGAGAATTATTGGATAAGTATATTTATGTAAATTAGGTAAAAAGATATGAAGGAAGTGAGTTGAAGAAACAATATTGAGTTTTATTCAGGAATATGCATTGAGGTAGGGAAAATGGAAGGATTGATTAGCATATCATTTTCCACATATATGCAACTATGGTTTGATGAATTAAATGAGGTTAAGTATATTATAGAATTAAAAAGAAAAAGAAGAAAAGAGCAAGAAATAGTAGAGTTGGAATTTATGGAGATTAAGAAATTAGAATACAAAATATTAGTGGCATATTGACATGTGAAAAGTCCACATGACAAATATGATGAGTATTAATTGTGATCTGGAGAAAATTGATATGACTAAATGTTAGGGGACATGATATGGCCATAAGTATGTGATGAAGTTATATGATTACAACATGATATGGCGAATAGCAAGTAAATGAATGATATGGTGGTGTTATAGAAAGCAACGTGATGATATATTTGGTATATTAAGTAAATTAGTTTTGTCAAGGCTATTTTTTTTTAGATTATTATGTTATGTTATATACGATTTGGCAAACGAGGAAAGTGGAGTCCACTATATTTTGGACCTTATCAGTTTACTAAGCGGATTGGCCCATTTGACTATCGATTAGATTTGTCAGATGAATTATCCAGGATCCATGTTTTTCATGTTTCTATGCTTAGCAAGTACATTGCCGATGCTTCTCATGTGCTAGTCTCAGCCAATTCAGTTGAAGGAGAATTTGATCTATATAGAAGAGCCATTGAGGATTTTAGACAGATCGAATTTCGAGGACGAAATTCTTTTAAGGAGGTGAGATTGTTACAACCATATTTTTTTTTAGTCAAAGTCTAAGGTTGAATTGTCAAAGTCTAGGTCAAATAGGACTTAAGTGAAGCAAGTAATTTTTCTTGGGGTTTATTTTGTAATGGATTATATATGAGAGTTAAGATGGATGAGATTTATAGTGGAGGATCTATTTATGCATCTAATGATAGCTGGGGACTTGCTTTGCAATTACCATCTAATGTCTCTCTAATTAGCAAGTTGTAGACTCTTTCCCTTTTCATTTTACACACATACACACACGAGACACACACTTGGAGAAGAACCGAGAGAGAGACCGAGAGAAAAGAGAGATAGAAGTGAAGGAAAGGAAATAGAAGAAGAAGAAAAGGAAAGGAAGAAAAGAATAGAAGAAGTAAGTATTATTTTCCTCAATTTTGGGTTTAATTTATATTGTTTTTGTCAAGAGATAAAGGAATTCATTATGTCTATTTTCTAAGATTTTAATCTTGTTTCGGAATTTTTAAAGTAGGGAAAAGATTATAACTTCTAGTTTAAGATTCTTGATTTATTAGTTTCCAATTGTATCAAGGTAATGATTTTTATTTTGGACAAACCCTAGATTTTGAATTGGATGCTTGAATAAGTATTGTTCGTGGGAATTATAGTGGTGATTAAATACTTACAAGATAGCATGAGATTATGGAACAAGATGGTGATTTAATTGGTTGAATGCTAGTTATTAGTTGTCACTTGATTGAAGTGGATAATTGCAATTATTCTTAGATTGAAGGGTTATGTTGATTTATTGGGTATTAGTAAATGAACTAGAGAGTGTAATTGGTCCCATTTGATTAAATGAATAAATTGGGACATTTATTCAAGTATCGAGAAATTGGATTGAAGTGGTATAACATTGCATATTAGAGGTTTTTGTACTTGATAGTGGTTGAATTAATTATTTTGTATGGTTTTCAGGTGGTGACATCGAGATTGGAAAAGCCTACCGATCTTCATAGACTGTAGCTTGTTTTGAGTGAGTGGAAAAACTTATTTTTCAGAAATAAATAGTTATTGAATTTATATCGTATTAGAAAGTTAATTATTTTATATAACTGGTTTCAAAGCATGATTTTTCAGAATCAAATGGATTTCATACTCAATCCTTTTAAAGTTAAATTTAGTTCATTTGATCATTTCTCTAGCATGTTGTATCCATATGTTATATTTCAGTATATTTAAAGTTATTTTAAAACCACTAGAAAGTACCTAGGTGATTTTACCCAAGTCTGCACTGATGTGAATGTGTTTCCACAGTGTATGACATCATATGGTTATTTTACCCAACCTGCACTGATGTGAATGTGTTTCCACAGTGTATGGTCAATTATGGTGATTTTACCCGCTCTGCACTATTGTGAATGTGTTTCCATAGTGTATGACCAGATTATAGCTCTGCGCGCGTATGACCAGAATTACAGAATTTCAAAATCTCAGAATTACAGAATCGAATAGCTTTGCCATATATATCGGTACTTATCGATACATGAGTAAGGTTATTCAGGGTACCTTTTTGGTGTGATATTTCAGTATTTCTACAGCTTGTTTGATTTGCAATCATAGAATTCAGATTATTCAGTTTTCAGTTCAAAGATTTCAGCTTATAGTATTGAACTACAAATTTATTCAAGAGATTTTGTAGATATCAAATTAGCTATATTCATTATACTTTATAGTTATTTTTTAGAATGAAGAAAAAAAAAATTATTTTATGATTTAATCATGTTTAAGTTTTTAAGAGTACTATCAGATTTTAGAATTTCATTAAGTTGCATAAAATCAAAGATTTTCAGAAAATATGCATAAATGGAAGAAAAATATTCTTATTTCTAATATATCCACTTACTGAGTTACAAACTCATATATTTTGTTAATTTTTGTCTCTTATCAGATAGTAGCATGAGTTGAGCAGCATTGGAGCCTAGTTGTTCACCGTGTAGAGCCACATTTTGTCGATTTTTGTATGACTCATTTTATCAATTTGCATTGAACATATTTCTGTTGGGGTACATGTTTTTATTGTTAGAAAGTTAAAGTTGTAATTCATGTATCCATATCATGGGCTCATTGCATATTGAGTATTTTGAGACTTTTGATATACAATGTTGGTAATTGTCGACTTTCTTGTGCTGTTTTTGAATAGTTTGAATTTTGAGGGGCTGGTGTACCCTATTTTAATTTTATATGTTCTGGTTGGAGGATTTTGACTATTGTTTAGGTGGTTTTGGTCCATATTACAAGAGAAATTCTGTCAAAATTTTTATAGAAATGTGTCACAGTTGGAACACGTCATAGTCGCCTTGGTGGTGGGTCTAGCGCTTAGCTGGTATCTACCATCGGCGCACGACACGTGTCAAGTCTATTAGGGTGACTTGGGATGGGTCGTGACATATAACACTTCGCTTTCACTCATCTACATTACCATCATTTTTACTTTTGCTTATATTTTCTTCACATTTGAGATCGCGTGTCTTGAAATTGGAGTTTCTTTCTCTGGTAAGTGATTTCTTTTGACTACTCATATATTGTTTTCTTCTTCTAATTCTTTTACAAGATTGTTTTATTAACTGTTGAAGAAATGAATTTTGGATCCCAATCTTGATGGGTCTTTCGAATTTTTTGTTGTTGTGCTTTTAGGATTGTTTTAAGTCATATGGTGTACCAATTCAGTCACAAAGTCATTTGGGATTAAGTAAGGGATTTCTATGTCATTCTTGAAAGAAATCTAGCATTGCCCGCTTCAATGGATCTTCAACTTTTCTTTTATATTTGGTTTCTTGAATCGGGATTGAAAGATCAGTTAATTTTCTCGTTCTATTGAAGAAGAAAAACCATATAAAATTTGGAGTATCTTTACGAAGTTAATTTTGACACTAGCAAAACTCATCTTCTAGAAAAGTAACATAATTAGCAAACGAAAGTTGTTTGAGCTAAAACCTATCATTTGTTGTGTGTAATTTGTTGAATCATGTGAATTGCGCGTCTTTGGCATTGTTAAATCACGGGATTTTGACTTCACGAGAATGCAAAGGCAATGCTTTGGTTGATAATATAGGCCACAAAACAGCCTCGAATTGATCATAATACACTCAGCTAATTTCCTTAATTTGAGATGAAGTATCAACATTTTTTCTTTCTGTAATTTAGTTACTAGAAACATTTTTGTTAACTAGCCAGAATGGTCTCCATATTGTCTAGAATTCTCAAAATGGGTTTTTGGATATGAGTGTGTATTTGAAGATTTGGTAGGTAATATATGGTGATGAAGACTGGACGTAGGGAGAGAAATGGGAGAAAAAAGTGAAGAAAGTGAAGAAGGAGGTTCTGAATCGCGTGCTAAAAACTGAATTCTTGACCTTCCAGACGTCTGCTTCAAGAAGATCAAAATTTTCTATCAATCCGGACGCCAGTACACGAACGTCCATTATCCTATCTTGTAACCCATCTCAACGTCCCCTTCACGATCCAAATGTCTACTTTCTCATATTTTTGTATCCCACTAGAAGCAAACATGCAATAAATATCAAATAATACCACACATTGAAACTAATCACATAAGAGCACAAAATATGATTTCAACTTAGCCATGTAGTTCAAATTCATCAATAATGCCCAAACCTCTTCGAATATGTGATAATCTATTAAGTGCCAATTTATTTTCCCGTTAACAAATTCTAACATAGTATCTTCCTTTTATGCATGATCTCGTAGGAAGTGGTGTTTAATCTCAATATGCTTTCATTCGAGAGTACAAGGTGAGATTTTTGACAAGTTTATGGCACTAGTGTCATCACACATGATAGGAATATGATCAAATGATAAGTGATAGTTACTAAGGGTTTGTTTTATCAATAATAATTGTGCTTAAAAACTAGCAACCGAGTTATATTCGGCTTCGGCGATGGATAAAGCGACGGAATTTTCTTTCTTACTAAACCATGTTACAAATGCAAAGCCTAGAAAAGGACATGTTCCATTAGTGCTTTTGCGATCAATAGTGCAATCGGCCTAATCGACATCCGAATAGCTAAGTAAATCAATGTGAATGCCCTTTGGATACCAAAGTCCTAAGACAATAGTGCCACTAAGATATCTAAATATACATTTTACTACACTAAGATGTGATTCTTTAGGATTTGAATGAAATCAAGCACATAAATACACACTAAACATAATATCGGGTCTACTTGCGATTAAGTAAAGAAAGAATTCGACCATACCTCGATATTTAGTTACATCAATGAAAGTACCTTGATCATCTTTGTCCAATTTTATGGATGAGCTCATCGGAGTGTTCATTGCCTTCAAGTCTTCCATTTCAAACCTCTTAAGCAGGTCCAATATATACTTATTTTCACTAATGAATATCCCATCATTAGTTTGTCTAATTTGGAGTCCAATAAAGAATTTGAGTTCTCCTATCATGCTCATTTCGAACTCCTTGCTCATGCATTTGGAAAATTCTTCATAAAAAGAAATATTAATAGAACCAAAGATAAATCATCAACATAGATTTGAACAATAATCATATCATCCTTTTTAATTTTGATAAAAGAGTAGTATCCACTTTTGTCCATTGAAAAATCATTTGAAAGTAGAAGTTTGCTCAACTTTTCATACCAAACTCTAGGAGCTTGCTTTAAACCATAAAGATCTTTTCTAAGTTTGAAAATACAATTCGAATACTTATGATTTTTAGAACTGGGGTTTGCTTTAAAAAATATTTTCTTGAATAAAAATCATTTAGAAATGCACGTTTAACATCCATTTGATAAATAGTGAATCCCTTATGGCAAGCAAAAGTAAGAAGCATGCAAATTGATTCTAATCTAAAAACACGTGCAAATGTGTCCTCAAAATCGATACCTTCTTCTTGATTGTAACATTGGGTTACTAATTTAGCCTTGTCACTCACAATTATCCTGTTTTCATCTCGTTTATTTCTAAAAACACATTTTGTATCAATGACGGTTTGGTCATTTGGTCTAACGATTAAATCCCAAACATAATTTCTTTCAAATTTATTTATTTCTTTTGGCATAGCTAGAATCCAAAATTCATCAAATTTGGCTTCTATGAAATTCTTTGGTTTAATTTGCAAAATGAAAGCACAAATATTAAGATGATTTCTAGTAGAAGCTCTAGTAGTAATACATTTGGATGGATCACTAATAATTTCTTTTGGATGAGAAGGAATAAACCTCCATTTTTTAGGTAAAGTCATTTGGTACTTCGGAAGGTTATATTTCACTTTGTTGAACGTCTGTTTCTTCCTTATATTCATCTTTTGAATCTTCCTTATTTTGATCTTAAATATTCATTTGTTCGAAATGAATTTCCAAATCTACATCATTGATAATACATTTCTCTCAATCAAGAGGATAAGTTTCATCAAAAGTAACATGGATAAATTATTCAACGGTTAGGGTTCTTTTGTAAAAGACTCTATAAGCTTTGCTTGTCGATAAATATCCTAGAAAGATTCCAATATCGAATTTTGAATCAAACTTTTCCATATTTTCTTTTTTGTTTAAAGTAAAACATTTGCGACCAAATACTTTGAAATTATTGATGTTTGGAATTCTATTTTTCCAAAACTCATAGGGATTTTCTATTTTCTTTCGACTACCTAAAACTCTACTAACAATGTAACAAGCTGTGATAACGGTTTTTGCCCAAAAGTATTTTGGTAAGGTATTTTCATTAAGCATAGTCCTAACCATTTCTTGCAATGTACGAATCTTCTTTTCTACTACACCTTTTTGTTGTGAAGTTCTAGGAGCCGATAAATTATGTTCTTATCCATTTTCATTTCAAAAATTATCAAAAGTGATGTTAGCAAACCCTTCTCCATAATCACTTCTAATAGTTGTAATGAAATATCCCTTTTCATTTTGAACATTTTTAAAAGGCGTTCAAGGCTTCATTCTTTAGATTTAAAAATAAGACCTAAGTGAATCTCGAAAAATCGTCGACAATGACTAATGCATAATGTTTATCACTCAAGTTAGAGGTTTTAGAAGGTCCATGTGGAGAAGTTGTAAAGGTTTTATAGTTGAAGAGTATTGCCTAAGCTTGAAAGAAGTTTTCACTTGTTTTCTAAGTTAGCATGCATCAAAAATTTTGTCATTTTCGAACTTCAAATTAGACAATCCTTTAACAAAATGATTTTTGGAAATTTTTTATGGACGGTCCATGCTAACATGACATGATCTTCTATGTCAGAACCAAGTATCAATTTTAAAACTAGATAAACATTTTTCATCACTTTCGAATTTAATGTTTATGTTATAGACATCTTTACTTCGGCTTCCTATAAACATAATCTCTTTAGATGTAGCATTCTTAATAAGGCATTTAGAAGAATCAAATTTAATATTGTAACATTTATCACATAATTCTTAGCAAGTAATGTTTGAGGTTATCAACTAATAAAACATTTTCAATAGAAGAACATGAGTGATTTCCAATGTTTCCAATGACAATAATTTTTCCTTCGGCATTATCTCCAGAGGTGATGTGACGTCTATCATTCCTTTTGAGATTCGACAATATAGAGATCAATTTGCGGTCATGCGTTTTGAGCAACCACTATCCAATAACCACTTGCTCGTTACTTTTTTTCGTACATACAAGAATAATTCTTTTTTTTTTTTTTGGTACCCATGCAAATTTGGGTCCTTGATAATTAGTTTTAGTGAACTCTTGAATCTACTTATTTTTTATTTTCAAAGAGTAGCCTCTTTTTGGCTAAACAATTAAATATAACATGTCAATTTTTATTACAAAACTACATGTAATGTTTGAAATAGAGGAATTTGAAGCTTTAACAAATAAATTTTTTAGAAATTTTTGTTTCAAAAAAGGTTTATATCCAATCCCTCCTTTGTCAAAAATACATTCTTGTTCACCAAGCATCAAATCAAAGTTTTTCTTGCCTTGAGTGAATTTTTAAAAAAAATTGAATTAAATCTACAACTTTCTCTCTCAATGAGGAATTTTCTTTGATTAAGGAGTTGTAATCAACATTTTCTTTTTCAAAATCCTTTTGAGTTTCTATTTTTTTTTTAACTTCATTTATCAATAAAGAGTGCTTCTTTTTGAGAATTGAGTGACTTAAGACAAGTTTTTCAAACACTTCAAGAATCTCATCATAAAAAGTAGATAAATCATCATATGAACATTTTTCAGTAGAATTTATCTCATCGTCGATTGCCATGAAACACATGTTGGTAACTTCATCTTTACTTTCATTATCATCATGATGTCATCGCTCTCATCCCATGTCGCTTGCAGTACTTTTTTTTGATAATGTTTTTCTTATTTGGACATCCAGTTCTCTTGTTCCCGGGTTTATCACAATTATAGTAAATAACCTTTTTGATATTTTCTTCACATTTTTTTTTCTTTTTTCTTTCAAAAACTTTTCCACTTCTTGACAAAGACTAGATCCTCAAGTTCTTCATCACTCATGTTTTCACTTGTAGTACCTTCATCAGTTGTCGATTTTAAAGCAATTTGGTACTTTGGAGGCTCCTTTGTTTCTTCTTTACTTCTCCTCTTTTTCTCTGTCTCAGCATTGTTGAGTTCATAAGTCATCAAGATTCCATAGAGCCCTTCCAAAGGATAAGTGTTGACATCCTTGATATTTTCTATCAACGTACTTAGCGACCTCTAGTCCTCCGAGAGACCTAAACATTTTACTCACAAGTTCACCGTTAGTAAATTTTCAATCAAAACCTTTGAGACCATTGATGATATCAGTGAAATGAGCAATCATATCAACAATAGGCTCATTTTGTTTCATAAAGAATTTTTCAAGTTCCTTAAGCAAAATTTTATTTTGGTTTCTTTCACTTTGCTAGTGCCCAAGTGTGTAACTTTTAATTCGTGGCATATATCAAAAGCAGAATCACATGTACTAATGCGATTAAATTCATTATTATCCAAGGCACAATAAAGTATGATTTTGGCTATAGTATTCAATGATAATTTTCGTTTGTCTTTCATCTCTAGGTTTTGGAATTATTTGATCCGATTTACCATCCTCTTTAATGATCTTTTTAGGCACATAGGGATCAAATTCAATAACTTCCCAAACATTATAATATATAGATTGAACTTAAATCATCATCCTAATTTTTCAATAATTATAATGTGTGCCATTAGAGAAAGGTGAACGATTTGTAGAATGCTCCTTAATATTTTGAAAATTGTTGTTAGCCATTACTTAAGATTTTGAAATCCTTTT
Organism: Fraxinus americana; assembly: GCA_035079005.1. Taxonomy (NCBI): domain Eukaryota; kingdom Viridiplantae; phylum Streptophyta; class Magnoliopsida; order Lamiales; family Oleaceae; genus Fraxinus; species Fraxinus americana. The sequence continues at coordinate 14,687,915 of CM068712.1, read as the reverse complement.
AGAAGAAATAAGCTCTTTACTCTGATACCAATTGAAAACCAAATATTAACTAACCAGGAGGGGAATGAATTGATTTTTAAAACTTTTTTGAGAAATTTATATAAGTTATGAATGAATAAATCAATTAAGTAATATGCACAAATACAAAGAGTGATAGATAAAAGGGAAGAGATTGTGCAAATGAAAAATGGTTCAGTTTCGATCCAAAACAATAATCACGTCCTTCATTTTCAATCTCTTCATCACGAGAAAGTCCTTTTCACTAAATTTGATTTGACTTATGGTGCAATCCAAACCCTTACAATGCTTTCGATGACTTATAAACAAATAGCACCAATCCTTATACAATATTGAGTTTTCCGGGACCTCAATACGACCCAAACTATTAAGTTTTCTAGGGACCTCAATATGACCCACAAGTTTGAAGAGAAATGATTTTACAATTTGAATATTCTCTCTTAATAAATGATAGAGACGAAGAGGCTAACATTTCAATAAATAGCAATAAATGAGGGCTCAAGTGTTAGATGAGAAAACTTTGATGATAAAGATGAATGAAGAATTTGATTCAGTCAATCAAAAATGTTTTTACAATAAATGATTTGATGATAAATAAGATGTAAAATCAATGTACTTTTTCTCAAGAATATCTCACTTTAATGATGTCAAAAAGCCTTACGATGAATGTAAAAAGTAAATGTATTTATAGAGTTCAAAGAGAAAAAATATCTATGGAATCGAACAATCGATCGGACATCCATTTTATTATTCGGACATGCGAAACTAGCCATTGTGTACCAATGTAAGAACAGTAAAAAAAAATAACTGTTACATGAACCAACGTCCGGATGATCCGGGCTTTCACTACTTTTTCTGGAGGTCTGCATTTTGTAAATTTAACTCATTTTGACTTTGCTTGGTCCGATGTGAAAGTTTTTGAATAATGTAATAGTGTTTCACAAAATATGATCTAGGTTCAATTTTTCTTTTGATAGAAGAAATTTTTTACAAGTGATGGTCAAAAAGAATTTTTAGCGCATAAAAATTGTTTTTGAGCCTTTATCATTTAGTGCTGAGAATTGAAGCGTTTATACATTTACAAATGCATAAAAATGTCTAGTATAAGATCTTCCTTCGATGTTTGACTTTTTAAAGCTCTTTCCCTCGAATGATTTATCTTAAGTGTTTAACTTCCATCTCGATTTTTATTGTACGTCTGATTTGTAATGCAAATCTTTTGATAGTGACATTTTTATCCCCAATCGATCAACTTTACAATAATAGCTTTGAAGAGTTAAATTTAATTGTTAGAAATAAAATTAACTTGTTTGTTATAATCAAAACATTAACGATAAAGTCAACCGTAGGTCAACAATTTAGACAAGTAGTGGAAAAGGGTCAATAAATTTGAACTCTTTCTGGCACCTTTAGTGATTTTGTTTGTATACTTTCCCTTTATGCAATCAATACAAGTCCCAAAATCAGTAAAGTCAAGAGTTGATAAAACCCCTTCATTTACTAATCTTTTAAGTTTTAGAGGAGTTTTCTTTAACTATACAACGCTTATTGCTAATAAGATTACCATGCATTTTGGATAAGTTACACTCATAAGTGGGATCCAAATCAAATTTATATAAATTATCAACCAAAACACCATGTCCAACAATAACTGAATTGTAAAATAGGCTAACGCTTCTGTTTTCAAATACAAACTTAAAACTCAAAGGTGCTAGTCTTGAAATAGAAACTAGATTATGAGAAAAGCTTGGAACATAAAAGGTTTTTTAATATTCAAATGAAAACTAGAATCTAAAACTAATCTATAAGTTCTCACGCTGTCAATAGTTGAACTCAACTAATTTTTAGAATAGACTCTTTGTTCATTTGATTGTGGTTTCCTTAGGTCCAGAAAGCCTACATAGTGTTGGTAATGTGAATTGTAGTACCCGAATCAATCCACCATGTATTGTTTGGAATATTAACCAAAAGAGATTCATGACACACTAAAGAGATAAGAGTACCTTTATTTTCGAGTCATTTCTTGTACTTGAAACGATCTTTCTTCATATGCCCTTTCTTCTTGCAAAAGAAACATACATCCTTATTACATTTTTACTTCATTGGCATTTTATTCTGCATTTTAGGACCATATTTACCCTTGTTCTCATTTTCTTTATCATGAATTGTCAGGTGAGTAATTTTCAACTTATCATGATTTAGCCCCACTTCCTCTTGAATATACATTGTGGGGAGTTCATTCACCATTTTTCCTTATTTGTATTATACGATATTTTAAATGGATCATAATCCGTAGGAAGAGAGTTCAAAATGAGATGAACAATGAATGATTTGAAAATCTCTATCTCCAGGGATTTAAGATGAGCAACACTGTCTCTCATTTCCATTATGTGCTCACGCACATCTTTAGAATTGTTAAACTTCATGTATGAAAGCTTTTTCATTAAGGTGATGGCCAACATTTTGTCAAAATTTACAAATCACTCTTCAATAGCCTTTATGAAGTCCTTAGCCTTATCATATTGAAGGATTGATCCCCTAATGTTTTTACTGACACGAGTCTTCATGAGACTCAAGCTCAAGCGATTAGATTTTTCCCACGATTCATATAATGACCTCTCCTCTAACATACTTAATTTCGTTGCACAAGTAGTTTATCCACACAGAGGGTCAAGTCGAGATCCACACACCCCAAAGTAAAGAGAATTTGCTCCTTCTAGTCAAAAAAGTTATCATGGCATAAAATTGAAATTCGAATAGAGTTATTGAAAAAAATTTGGAATTACTGCATAAGATGAACACATGCATTAATGCTATCGAGGTTGTTCTTATATTGGATTAACCAATGTCAATTCAATTTTGCAAATTCAAAACTTCATGTGGGTAGAGGTTGTTATCACACATTGAATTTACAAAGACTTTAACAATATTAAATGCAAGTATTTTCATACCTGTGGGCCTAGGAAATTGCTAGTTTCGATATTAATAATTACTTTATTACAATTAAATTCTTAAGATAACTATTTCCCTTTGGGGCAAAAATAATTATCCTAGGAATTAACTGCACTTTATAAGATGTCGTATGCACCACCAAAATAACTCCTTATGATTATATGTTCCACGATATAGCATTATAACTAAAGATGCTTTGACTAATCTTATGTTATATCCCCGGTTCAGTGAGGATGAAAATTAAATTTTGATAAAAGTTGATGAAATGTGTGGTTGAAAAATTGTAGGACTCATGAAGTATGTAATTAAAATTGATTGTTGATTTTGATTTAGACAAAAATCTGAATTTTAATCATTACCTAACAGGGGCATAATAACATGTTGAAAATGAAATCCCAGATGACATCTCCAAAATAAAGATCTTTAAGGGGGTTGTACTAAATCCTCCATCAAAATATTCAACATATTTCTCAAATGTGTAAATTTTAACCACCACACTATTTATATTTCTTAAAATTCCAATGCATAAACGGATTGCTGCTCAAACATAGAAATATAAACTAATGTAAGGTAATCAATACGTTCAAGTTCAGTGCAATTTGTATATAATTAAAATATATCTAATTCATGAATTACAACTAATTAATTGCGTACCGACATCTTTAGTGCTTTGGACAATCTAATTCCATTAAACAATTATATGCCATAATAATTCCAACCAAGGATAACCTGCTTGAAGTTACATTAATAAAGGCGAGCCCAAGCATTTAAATTTCATATTATGATAGCATATACTACATTGGCAACAATTACTCAGAAAAGCAGTTATTCCAGCTTATAGAAACAGAAGGCCAATGTGCATGAATTCAAATATGTACTTCAAGACGTGACATATAAAAGGATACATGAATACTGCATTTTAAGTAACCATTTAGTAAATTAATCATTTAACTTCAAACGATTAGCCTTTAAGAAATCATTTAATATGAAAAATTAAGCCCTTAATAATCATATGCACAGAATGGCTAGGATTTGCAGAAACAAGATTCTCTTAAAAATTAAACTATTAAAATATAATTACATCATTTAGAAACATAAATATGCCACAAGTCTATAGTCATTATATTCAAAAGTTCTATATGCATCTACATATACATGTACTGACTTCTGTGTGCATATTTTCACGAGAAAATCTTAATAACATGAATGAAGGATGGCTTTGATACCATATGTAAGACATAAATTGTGTATCTCTAGCCATGTTATCTAAAATATAATTACAAACTACCGTAGAAATGAGTCCTGAAAGCACCAAAAGTCTTCCAGCTAAAAACCTACTTAATGACCCCTTTAACTTGATGGAAAAAACACGGGGACTTCCAATTTTAATTGAGAAATTCTGTAGGGATTTTTTACTGGTTTGTCTGGGACTCTTCGGTATCTATATAGAGACAACCACCATACAACTTTCCTCCATCATGAAAGTAGGTAGTTTTCTCCAACAATAACTTCCCTCTAATAACCAAATGAGAAGTTATTTAGGTAGTTAATTAACCCATCATTTAAACTTTAAATTGATTTGACTTTATAGAATAATGCTACTTTACCTGAAAAATGTGACATAATGGTTGACAAAATAAGTGTCGGCAAAATGTGATTGGTTGAAAAAGTTGACTGTATTTTAAACAGTCCAATAATAGGTTGCCATGTGGCATTATGTCAATGATTATGTCAACAATTATGTTCATGTAGCATGACTCGACTTTATATTGATCATGTAAGCATCAAATAGTTCCCAAAAAAAAAAAAAACAAATTAAAGTCTTTTAAGCACAAATTTAGTCTATGCTGCATATTATATACTATGATCAGACGCTCCAACGCTAGACAAAACTTCAGAATTGAACCAGAAGGAATAGAACTCGAACCGAGCGATTTAGTTTGATTCTTCTTAAGTTAAATACACGAACGGATATTAGAATAAAAAATCAATGGGTTTTGCTCAATTCTCGATTTTAGACCATGAATCAAAGAACCGAACTCCCTAATTTTTTTCTAAGTAAATTTGTCGACTAATTGATTGAGCCCAAAACATTATTTTCCTATTCTTCAAATCCTAAAACATTTGAAACCTTGATTTGTACATAAAATTGGATAAGAGAAAAATCTAGACTTTTGAGAGTTTCAAAGATAGAGTTTGCATTGAAGAAACATGGTTGTGCGAGAACATTGAGACATGTAATAAAGTATATTATATTTTTCATATATGATTAGTTGGACATGTTTTTGTTTATTTATGTTTGTTAACCGTATTTTTTCAATTATTTCTTGTAGAGTTTCTTAGTTTGACAAGTCAATCAATGGATGATTAATATAAATTGTTGATAAGTACTAGCAATATTTTAAAATATTTTATTTCTATAACTTTTAATTTATGTTTCATTTTTTTTTTTATATAGATTTAAAGGCTTGAAATAAAAGAATCAATGAGATGGAATATTTTAATGTTGTTTTTTACGTTTCGATAATTTCTATACATTGGTGAATGAATCTTATTAGACAACCTGTTATTTGTATTTTTATTTAAATTGGACTACATTTTTTTGTAAGAGTTAATATAATATATCATTAGTTGGATTAATATAGTGTTATTGTAAATGTTAAAAAAAATTAATTATGGTACGGAACCAAACTGAACCCACAATTAAATTTAGACACAACGATTTCATTTACTAAATACCCGAAAATTCTTGTTTGGTTCGATTTTCTTTAGAACCAAATCCAACTGAACTGGATCATGTCTCGCCGTAACACACTCTCTCACATTCTTCACTAACTAAAAATATGAAAAATTCAATTTATTTGTTTGCTAGAAATCTTATTAAACTGCTCTATTTAAAATATTCATATTATTAGAAAACATATAACTGTAATTTATATAAATTAAATTTTTGAAGAAGTGCCTTTTCCTTGACGAATGAGGAAATTAAAATGCCAACCACATGATGGCAAGTGTTGGATATATCAATTAGTTTTACAATAAGTAATTGAATGTCGGGAAAATTGTAGCAACAGTCCTTAATCTTTTACTTTTTTGGAGACTTTTTTCCTAACCTTTAATTTGTGCCAACAGAGATCCTAAACTTTTGAAAAATTAGAAGCTGGGGTCCAAATGAATAGAATACATCCATTTGACCGTTATTTGACCAAGGAAATCAAATTTTATAAATTTTGACCAACTGAAAAAGGGTAAAATGGTAATTTTGTTTTTCTCACATTAAATAAATTAAGAATTAGAAAAAAAAACCTAAAAAATAAAACATCATCCTCCGCCACATCATCCCCACCAATCCCCATTCACCCCGACCCCGACCCCCATCCCACTCCAAACAAATCAAAATCATCGGTTATCGACCTCTGTCGACCACCATATCATCCCACAAACCTAGAAATCAACACCATCCCCAATAAAAAAAAAGAAACAAATTAAAACGAACCTTAATCTTGATCCTAATGATTCTGAGGAGTTCGGCTTCAGCTCGGGAGGTGGTGGTATGATGTGATTTTGAAGTTGTAATTACACGTACAACTCCCAGTGCTAGGTTTGTCAAAAGAAATCAAAATCTCAGCTTCTTTTCTTCTTTTTCATTTTCTTGATTTGGGTTTTGTTCTTTAATGTTGTTTGAAAATTTTACGACGGATTTCGCGTATTAAAATACAGAAATCGTTACAAATTGTATTTTGAAAAATACAAATGGATATAAATCTTCTTGTAATTGCAAAATCCTCTGATTAATGATTTGAATGTTTAAAGACGAGGAGCCACGTGACTTGAATCCAAGATTTCGAGATTTGTTGAGAATTTGATTTGTCAAGAACTTGACTTGTTCGATACTTGAATTTCGGAGCTTGGATTTGCACTTCGAAACTTAGACTTGATTTTGATTTAATTCGAAGAAGACTTTGATCTTCTTGGGTTTGCTCAATTTGAAAAAGATTTTAATCTTCTTGGGTTCGCCGGACTTGGAATTGAGAGGATTTCTTCTGTTCGTTCGACTGTAGGATTTTTTCAACACTTCAAAATTTTCTTCTCCTTTTTTTTCTTCTCCCTTTTGATTATGGACCTTTGGTCATATTTATAGGGAAAAGTCGTGACCAATTTTGGTAACCACTTAATTAATTCAATTATAATGATTATAACTGAATAATTGTGGATTTTGAAATAGTGGGATGAACCTTTAAAATTTTATGGGCTTTAGTAGGCTTTAGTTTAGTAAACTTAATTAGGCTAGTTATTTAAATTGATCCAACCCACTATTTGTTATTTTATTTATTTTTTTGTATCTACAAATGCCCCATCAAGATTTATTCATTAACAAATCTTGATTTTCGATTTTTTTTAACGTGACCATTATTCAATTATTTCTTTATTTTACACAATTCATAACTTACTTGATTTTTTTTTAAAGACTTTTTATATTTTATGGTAAGTTGGATTTAAATGAAGCTCGATACTTACATATTTATATGAACGAATTAGAAGGTTTAGAGACAAGTATATCAAACAAATGTATGAATTTAACAAACTGTTTGGTATTTGTTTGGCAGAAACCAAATTGGTTTCTTTTTTTTTTTCTTCAGTTTCTTTCTTCTTTTTTTCTTGATTTCTAGAATTCACGTTTTCACTTTTTTTTTTTTTGAAAACTACATGAGCCTGTTCATGTGAATAGTGCTGGACACTGTTCACGTGAAAAGTAACAGTTTTTTTTAAGTATGATTGCTATAAGGTTGGAACTAACATGTAAGGGAGAGGAAATATAGAAGTAAAACCTACTTTCTCTCTCTACCCCAAACGCTCTCCCTTCTCTTTAGAATGGGAGACAAAGACAAATCCATCAACACCCTTGATCCACCACCAAAACCACCGGAAAACACCACCACTACCGATGACAACACACCTCCAACACCTTCCTATACAACTTTTCAACAATCAACAACAATATTTGAAGAAATCAGATCTGGTTTGAACCAAAAAACGAGTGGCACGTATCCCAATGCACTCGTTTCACCCACTTTGACTCAGAATTTGGTGATGGGACCACCACCATTGATTTCAGAAGGCCCAAAAACCTTAGGGTAGTGTCGGAGGCAATCAATTTTGCCGAAATCAAAACTTTGAATTCCGTGCAATTCGCGACTGATTTTTCAATTCCTCCTTTTGTAGGACCCACCTTGCTACAAGCGCCTAATATTCATGTGTCCCATGATGAGGTAATGCTTTGACAGAAAAATCAGGCCGATCAGAGCTCAGACGGTCCCCGAATCGCCCCAAACGTGAACGCCCAGTAGGTCGGAAAAATGCAAATTCCGGCCAATCTTGACCTCATCTCTGACAACGCGCCTAATAGCCATGTTCAAGATGAAATTTCGTACCACCCTGTAAAAAATCATCAAATTTTAAGTCCGGAAGTCCGTAGCTGCCAGACGTAGCCACCGGCGGTCGGCCGACAGCTCACTGGTGGTGCCCCAAACTTGAAAGTTTTATGTTGCTGCCTCTCAAGCAAAACTATTATATCTCAATCTTGAATCACATAATCCAGAAAAAGTCATTTGCACCGGCTCTTCAGGCTTTACAGGACACCACTGATTACATGTTGGTCTCTAAAGACCCGTATATACATAATGGTGAGCCAGCGGTCTTATTTACAGAAGAGGAGGAGGAGGAGGAGGAGGATGAGCATCTTTCTGCACCATACAGGTTCACACTTGTTGGCAAATTCTCTCATCGTAAGCCTTCTATGATTAAGGTACGCGATAGTTTTTTATGCTTTGGATTTCACGGTGATTATATGATAGGATTGATAGATACTTATCATATTTTGATTCACTTGGCACACGAGGACGATTATTCTCGCTTATTCCTTAAGCCCACATGGTACATTGACGGGTGTCCCATGAGAGTAACCAAATGGACGCCTAGTTTCAGCATGAGACCCCCATTGTCCTTGTTTGGATTTCATTTCCATTACTGCCCATCCACGTTAGGGCAAAGAGCAGTTTGTTTGCTATTTCTAAGGCTATTGGACTTCCGCTCCGTATTGATGAAACTACTTCTGATTTACGACGACCTAGTGAGGCACGAGTTTGTATTGAGGTTGATCTTGATTTTAAGCTCCCTGGTAGGATATAGATTGAAAGGGAGAAAAGAGGTGGATACTGGCAGAATGTTGCTTATGACAAGATACCAGATTATTGTTTTACGTGTAGACACTTTGGGCACACGATGAGCATTGTATGATTGGATCACACCCTGCACCACAACCACCCACTGCACCACCCCCTATTGACCCTACTCTTAGGCCTCTTCAACCGGCCAAAGACAAGGGTAAGGGAAATGAGATAGTTGTGGAATCTCGTCAGAGATGGACACCAGTTAAGAGAGATCAGAGGAAACAGCACCATGCCAGCACTTCAAGAGACCCTTTTTTACCACCACCAGCTACCACAGTTTATCCTACCGCTATGCTTTCTACACATACTGAGTCTCAGTCAGTTGTTCCTTCTGTGGTTCTTTCTCCAGTTCCAGCTCCAGCAGTTAATAGCAAAGTTGCTCATCAGACTCATATTCAGGCCTAGTCAGTTGCTCCTTCAGTCCCTCCTCCCTTTGTTACAGTTTCGCTAGTTACCAGCACAGCAGCTCTCCAGGTTGATCTTGTATTACCGCCTACTTCTACTTCGATTGCTACTACTTTAGCTCCTTCTCAGACTGTCATATCTTCTTTTACTTCATATTTTAATCCCCTTGTGGATTATGTGATTCAAGCTCCTCCTGAGGCCTCTTCCGACTCCACAACACCTCTAGATACTTTATTATCTACTTTACTACCGTCTACTCAGATCATGATTGCACAACATCTAGTTTCTACTATATCTACTCTGCCATTGGCTTCTACTATATTCTATGATCCGATGTTGGATGAGATATTGTAGAGGCCTCAAATATTTGATTATCCATCGGACACAGTCACCAGGGCTGCTCATATTGTAGGCTCGACACAAGGTAGGGTTCAGGCACCCATTTCTACGTCTCGTCCTCCCATTTGTTATCAAAATGTAGAGGCATCTATTCCTTCTTTGCAATTGGCTCAGTCATATACAGAGGGTTCATCTCAAATTGAGGTTCGCCAGCAGAGCCCCTTCTGTAGATCTTCTTGTGATGATTTGGTTAGTTTGAGTGAGAGGACAGAGGATGATGGATTTGTCCCTATTATGCAGAAGAGACATCCACGAGCTACTAACATCCCATTCCCGAGCAGAAGCGTCACTAGGAGTTATTCACAGAGTACCTCCTCACATTCCATGTCCCTATGAGTGCCATCATATGGAATGTGAGAGGTGTAGCTAATGTAGCTACTCGCAGGCGCCTGAGAAAACTTATTCAGCTTCATCGGGTTTATCTCTTAGTTATTCTGGAGCCTATGGTTTTGGAGATGAAGTTCGATTTTGTTCATTGTTATCTACTTTTCGACACTGGAGTTCAAAATACGTCGAATAAGATTTGGGTATTCTAGAATATGGGTACTACCGTTACTGTTATTGATGATCATATCCGGTTCCTACATGTCAGAGTTGCGGATCCTAGACTAGCACGACCTATTTACTTGACTTCTGTTTATGCTGCTTGTCAGGCCTACGTTAGGAGGGACTTGTGGGCGGGTCTTCACCACATTTCCCTTTCTATGGATGATCCTTGGCTTGTTGGGGGTGACTTTAACGTCATCACACATGATGGTGAGCGTACTGGTCATAGTCGTCCAGATCGTGGTTCTACTGATTTTTCTGATATATTGGACTGTGGCTTAAAGGACGATGGCTTTTCTGGGTCTCAGTTTACCTAGACGAATGGCAGGGTTAGTAAGAGATTGGATAGAGTTTTGATTAACTCTTTAGCTGCAGATTTTTGTAGACAGCTTACCGTGACTCATCTGAATCGTACTTCATCTGATCACTCACCTCTACTTTTATAGTGGATTTATGATGATGATTCAGGTCCTAGACCATTTAGATTCCTCAATGTTTGGATCAAGCATCATGACTTCTCAGCCTTCATTTTTCAAAAGTGGTCACTCCTTACTCATCTTACAGGAATGGCTACCCTGTGGGAGAAGTTCTTTAGGCTGAAATATGGACTAAGGTGGTGGAATCGATGGGTATTTGGTAATGTGCTCCAGAGAGTTAGAGACACTAAGGAGAGGGTTGACTAGGCAGAGATTGATTTTGAGGTTAATCCTACACCGGAGCACCGTTACTTACGTCATCATGCACAAGCTGATTTGAACCGGACCTTAGCTATTGAGGAGGATTTTTGGAAGCAAAAGGCCGTCTCTTGTTGGGTATGTGAAGGAGATCGCAATACCAGATATTTTCATTCGCTAGTACAGGGACAATGGATCAAATCTCATATTAGGACCATCACGACTCAGGCAGGGGAAGTTCTAACCACTCTGCGGATATTCAGAGCTCGGCAATCTATTTTTTCTAGGAATTATTATCAGCTCCTTCACAGCCTCTGGAGTATATTCATCCTAATGTCATACCTAGGACACCGACTAAGGCAGACAATATGACGCTGAACCGTCTCCCTTTTTCAGTATTGATGCTGATAGTGCTGCGGGCCATAATGGATTTTCATCATTGTTCTACCAACACTGTTGGGATATTATATTGGATGATGTATACAGTGCAATCATTGATTTCTTTGAGGGTGGTCATTTGTCGAGAGGATTTGCTGCTATGTCTATTATTTTGCTTTCGAAGAGGGTGAATGCTTGTAGATAGATGGATTACCGACCTATCAGCCTATGTACGATGTTCAATAACCTTATCACAAAGCTATTGAACAACATATTGAGTTCATTTCTACCTTGTATTATTTCCTCTCAGCAAAGTGGATTTGTCCCCAGTCAACTTATTGAGGACAATGTTTTGTTGACTCAGGAGCTTCTACACACGTTGGATAATAGAATGCGTGGAGGGAATGTTATGCTGAAACTTGACATGGCTAAAACATATGATCGTATGGATTGGGGATTCATTTATTCTATACTGGAGGCGTTTGGTTTTGACTAGTTGTGGATTGATCAGATCAGGCGTTGTATATCAGAGTGTCGATTCTCGGTACTTCTGAATTGGCGACCATGTGGTTTCTTTTCTTCATCGCGGGGACTCAGACAAGGAGATCTTATCTCTCCATCCTTATTTATTATTGATACAAATTACTTTTCTCGATTACTTACTTAGAGGTTTCAGACATATCCTAGTATGCAGTATCAACAAGGAGGTAGTACTCTTGTCTCTCATCTTTCTTTTGCTGATGATATGATTATATTTACCAATGGACAGAAGAAGTCTATCAGAAGGGTCATCGATTGTTTGGAGCACTACGATGGGGTCTCTGGCCAATTGGTGAATAGAGACAAGAGTGATCTTATATTGCCTAGGCGGGCATCTGATATTCAGATACGGAGGTTAGTGAATTTAACTGGATTTTCACATCAGAGACAACCGTTCACATATCTGGGAGTCGCTATGTTTAAAGGGGCTAAGAGGAGCGTTCTGTATGATGATCTTATTATGAAGGTTGGGAATAGGATTTCTGGATGGGTTCACACCTTCTCTCTCTCTTAGTGGTAGGATTACTCTACTGATGTCTGTTTTATCCTCTATACTACTGTATCTATTCCAGATTATGCGACCTCCTAAGGTCATTCTGAAAAGGCTAGAGAGTATATTTGTACGATTCTTATGGGATTCTAAGGACCATGCGCATCGTCTACACTGGCGTAGTTGGAAGGCAATTTACCTTCCTGCAGACGAGGGAGGTCTGGGCTTTAGACGATTATAGGATATGGTGGATACATTTTCATTGAAGCTATGGTGGTTGTTCAGGTCTCAAAGTTCTCTTTGGGCTCAGGTTCTACTGGGCAAATATTGTAGAGGGACACATCATTTGCTTACAGCAGTTCCTAACTCAGCCTGTCCTATTTGGAAGAGACTGAAGAAATTTGGACCATGTGCCGAGACACACATTGCGTGGCGCCTTGGGATATGGCAGATCTTCTTTTGGCATGATTGTTGGATGGGTAATTTTACATTGATATCCATTTTTCCACACAGACAGCATATATCTGCGATGGTTTAGGACTTTTTCAAGGAGATTGGATGGGATTTTGGGCAATTACTTCAGGCTCTTCCATCAGCTACGGCAGAGCAGATCGCGACCATTCCACTATATCTTGATGTCTTAGATCGTATTTTCTGGAGGGCCACATCAGATGGAAGATTTAATAGTAAATCAACATGGCAGCTGATCCGCTCTAGCAGGCCAGTTCAGGATTCATTTCGCCTACTGTGGAGCCCTTCATACCTACTACTTTTTTGTTTTTCTGTTGGAGACTATGGCAGGATTTAATACCAATTAATATCATTATCCGGAGGAGGATCGACAGTCATTTGGCTTCTCGATGTCAGTGTTGTTCTAATATTGAGACCATCACTCATATTTTTACTCTTAGCAGTATTTCAGATCATGTTTGGCAACATTTTGGGGCTTTATTTTAGATTACCATGAGTACACGAGAGAGTGTCAGACAGAGATTTCTGAAACAGAGGTATTCTGGATAGTTTGCAAGGATCGGACACATTCGCATCATTATTCCTCTATTGATTTTCTGGTTTCTTTGGATTGAGATGAATAATGCAAAGCACATGAACATATATATGAGCTCGAGACGTATTATCTGAAGATTTTACCGTATGGTATCCTTCATCCATATTGGTGGACTATTCTGACCGTTACATTGGCGTAATGACATGCAGTTTGCTATACTTTCTGGTATTTCTTTGACTCTCCCCCATCTCTTCCCCCTATCATGGTTTGGTGGTGCTTTCCATCAGTTGGATCTGTCAAGATCAACATCGATGGTTGTGTCAAGGATCAGTTTGCAAGCGGGGGAGGCATCATTAGGGACTACGCAGAAAATTGTATCAGAGCTTTCTCAGCTTCATATGGACAATGTATGATACTAGAGGTAGAACTCAGGGCTATTCATGACGGGATACTATTGGCTAGAGATCTTGGTTTGTCAGATATTTGGGTTGGGGTAGATTCAACTGTTGCCATTCACTGCATCACTAGAGGTGGCGGACCGTGGCCTATCCAGGGGATACTCAAACAAATTTCAGATTTCGTTTCATTTGACAGAGATATGGTCTCCCATATCTTCAAAGAAGGGAACCAAGTTGTAGATGCACTTGCTACCGAGGGTTGGCATCATCGTAGATACCAGAAATATGGACCAGCCGACCTACCAGACATATCAGGGCGCTTGTTCAGATTGACATATATGGTTTGCCCAACACTAGAGTTTAGATATCTGTATTTTGCTTTTACTTTTATTTTTGCTTTAACTTGTTCTTTTTGTAAGGGAAGTAGTACTCATTTTTTACTGCTTTCCTTTTATTCTTTACTTTCACTATTAGGGAAGTAGTACTTCCTTATTTATTGATTTCATTCATATCATTTGTAACCACGATATTCCTTCACCACAAGTGATAACATTTTAATAAAATCTCGGAGGTACCGCCCTTCTTCCGCAAAAAAAAAAAAGGGTGGAACTAACATTCTTCATTTTTATTTTCTGGGATTCAACTTTTGGAACAAGTCAAAGATTTTGAGGTTTGAATTTTCATTGTGTAGAGTAAAATTTTATGTTGCAATTACTTTACGGGTTTAGAAAATATTTGCTCATGAACAAACTTAAAATCACAAACTTTTTTCAAGCGCATTAAAGACCAATAGCTGCCACCTTTCGCCATCCGAGGCACTTTATTTTTGGGAGCAAAGACCACCACCTTTTGCCATCCGAGGCACTTTGTGTTTGGGACCAAGGATCGACTCCTTCGACTATCCGAGGCACTTTGTGTTTGGGACCAAGGACCGACTCATTCGACTATCCAAGGCACTTTGTGTTTGGAACCAAGGATCGACTCTTTCGACCGTCCATGGCATTTTGTGTTTGGAGGCTCTTTACATATTTGAGAGGTTCATGATTTAGACAATAAATAAATTTAAACGATTTACTGCCCGTTAAAATTTTTTTTGCTAACTTTCTCCCCCTTTTTTGTAGGAATGGCTGAGACAAGCTCTACTTTAAAAGATACTGATGTGAAGTACCATGCCTAGCCTGACATACGAGGTGAACTTAAACTCAACATCCATAAGCCAACTACAGATCCTTCTTCTGAGGTCTTGGAGCCTTTATCGGAGTTGCATATGCCCATTATTAGTGAATGCCATGAGAATTTAGAAGCTGGTACGTCTAATCAATCCATGTCATCTTTCCTTTTTGTGTTTTCCACCTCATCATTCCCAAAGCATGGAGTGCATCCCAAGAGACGTAATTTATGAAAGGATTAACAACAAAGAAATACGGTGGGGAAGTGTGCTTATCAGTCGTGGAGAGATTTCTTTTCTTCCAAAGTTTTGGGAGTGGTCTTCATGGGTCCAGAAACTTCTGGTCAAGAGAAATCTTCGCCAGTTAGCTTCTACAGTCAGCTCTGCTACAAAGGATTATCATCGCCCAAATTCTATCTACAGAGATCTTTGCGAGATTTAGTGTCCAGAAACTAATACTTTTGTGACCGTCTGTGGTGAAATTGGCATTTCTCTTTGGGACATCCGCGAGATAAGTGGATTTTCGATCGTAGGTGATTACTATGAGGAAATAGTCCCAAGCTTTTCATAGCTGATAGGTCAACATTCCAAGTCATGTATGTACCTCTTTAATGTTTTCGCACTAATTGCGAATATAAATGAATCTGATTGCATTAGTCACGAAGAATGGATTAATTTTTGGTTTCGCGAGAATGGTTGTGCCCAGAATCCTCGGCAACACAGAAATTATAAGAATTCTATGAGTCTAAATCCATTAAAGAGGCGTCATCGAAGAGCTTCAAAGGAAATACATAGGCCCGTAGTTGTAGACATGTCGAGAGATGTTTTTCGTAGGGATCAGAGTCATTGGAGCGATTTACCAATATCTTTCTCTATAGAAGAAAAAAAGGAATTAGAAATAGCAGCTTATCTCTTCCTATGACTTTGTCGTTTCGTTCTTCCATCTGGGGATGAGTGTATAAGAGTTGAGACTTTTAAAGTGTCTTCTAGAATGGCAGTTGAGTACACTTAGTTCCTAGTTCCTCCTATATTAGTGAGTATTTATAGAGGACTTACACGGACATTGAACCATCAATCAAACCCGAACCTTGGCTTGATTTCACATTCATTTCCTAGACATTTTCTTTACGCTTAGGCTGTAACTTATTTTGTCCGAGGTGTTTATGTTCATGTAGACAAGAGTTATACTCGTCCTATAATCCGAAGATATGTTGGTACCTTAAATGCTTTCCAGTCTTGGGAGAAAAATGTTGTTGATTGTCGGGACCTTATCCGTAGAATGATGGATGCCAATGACTTTTGTTGCAATCCATTTCCCTCATCATCCCACCCCGATGTACGAGTGGATGACCAACCAAGGTCTGTAGATACCTCAGAATTTATGATGAGTATTTGATCTGGATTTGCTTTTTATCGTCGAGGAAACTCCCTTTCATTCTTGAGGCATATAATCCTCACAGGTTTGCGAGACAACTTAGCTTTAGACAAAAACTTCCCGGTTCACCAAAAAAGTTGGATATTGCTCTCAGTGCAGGCGATATGTATTGTGTCTGGTTATATTTGACTCAAATGATGTGTGGATCTATATTTCATATTCTAGAGTATGTGAAAGATACACATCAAAACGTTGATGCAAAATACCAAATTTGGTGGAATAATCAAGTGTTGTCGATCCCGACCAAGGTTCAGGCACATGTTTTATCTTCTAGTGAGAGCCATGACTTTGTTCTTAATCCGGTTCTGAACAGGATCATAGCCAAAGGGTTAAGTCATCCACATATCATTCCTGAAGAGATTTCTCGAAAGAGGGAATTGGATATTCGAAATGAAAGAGGCATTAAGAAGATAAAATTTAAAATCCCTTCAACAAAGTTTGCTTCTACCTTTGAGCCTGCTAATAAGATGCCTGAAGTATTTTTGATTCCAGACCATAGTAGTTTTGGAGATCGAGCATCTCACGCACTTGGAAAGACTCTAACTCAGGGAGATGAGAGTTCTGGAGATCAGGTATATTATTATTATTATTATTATTATTATTATTATTATTATTATTATTATTATTATTATTATTATTATTATTATTATTATTATTATTTTTAACATGCTACCTGTATTTGATCTTATGCAACGAACTTCAATTTCAGGCTCCTCTTTCCCGACTATATAAGATTAAACGATCGGTAAAACCAATGCCACTTCAAGCTGTCCCAAATCCTTCAAAAGGCGACGTAGGAGTTTCTCACATTAACATCAGTTTTCCAAATACACCATCAGATGACGAATTTTTAATTATGTCACCTAGAACACGCAACGTGGGTAGGTTTCACATTTCCTTACATAATCCATGGAGTCTTGCACCATAGTCAGCCAATAGTACCCCATCCTCTTTATTCGAAAATGGAGCTTAGGTCTGGACTGATGAACACCATAAAATCCAGAGTGGGCTTCTTCCATGACACATGTTGCTTCATCTTTACTTAAAGATCGAAGGAAAACTCCATCAAATGATCGTCGATAACACTCCTAGGTATGAATTTGATTTTCTACGAATCAAATCGTTTCATAAGCATTGATGCATATTCATGATATGGCTTCAAGTCTGAATTATGGACTTTATACTCAGCTAGAAGTTGGTTGATTATCAATTTAAGATCTCCAAAGACTTCCAGCTGATGGATGTCCATATCTAACGCTGTCTCTAAGCCAATGATAAAGCCTTGATATTCCGCCTTATTGTTTGAACATTTCTCCATCAATGCAAAATGGTACGACATTACAAGGTCTTGGGGAGTGACAAAGATGACTCATGCTCCAGCACCATAACTTCGAGCTGCCCCATCGAAGTACGGCCTCCATGATGGTATGACTTCAGTAAATAGAACTTCTTCATCCGAAAGGTCTTCCTGTAGTTCCCATTCCGTTGGGACTGGATGGTCGGCAAGGAAATCTGCCAAAACTTGTCATTTGATGGCTTTCTGTAAAATGAATTTGATGTCAAATTCAGACAATAGCAACGCCCATTTTCCAATCCTTCCGAAAAGAATCGATTTGGATATTATGTACTTTAATGGATCAATTTTTGAAACAAGACTGATTGTGTGTGATAGCATATAATGTCTTAATTTTTTAGCCGCGAAAATTAACGTAAGGCATATTTTTTCAATAGGCGAATACTTCATTTCAGCGCCTACCAGTGTTCGGCTCAAGTAATAGAGTGCATTCTCCTTTCCTTCTTTGTTGGCTTGGACGAGAAGTGCTCTTAGAGAATATTCTTGTGCCGCAATATAAAGAGTTAGTGGTTTCCCTCGGACCAGAGCTATGATTACTGGTGGGTGAGACAAATATTGCTTGATGCTTTGGAAAGCACTTCGACAAGCATCATCCCATTCAAATGGTACATCTTTCTTTACCAATTTGTTGAATGGATGGCAACGTCCGACAAGGTTAGAGATAAATCTGCGAATGTATACGAATTTTCCTTGAAGACTTTTCAACTCATGCACATTTCTTGGTTCTGGCATGTTGATTATGGCGTCAATTTTTGATTAATCTATTTCAAAACCCCTATGTCTCACAATAAGGCCAAGAAATTTTTCAGATGTGACACCAAATTCAAACTTTAGCGAATTCATCTTTAATTGGTGTCGTCAAAGTCTTTCGAAAACATCCCGTAAATCTTGTAGGTGATTGTCACGTTTCATTGTTTTTATGACAATATCATCTACATAGCATTCTACGTTCTTATGTAGCATGTCGTCGAAGATCTTCTGCATTGCCCATTGGTAAGTTGCCCCGACATTTTTTAATCCAAATGTTATAACTTTATAACAAAATATGCCATTAGCGGTACTGAATGCTGTAAGTTGCTCATCTTTCGAATTTATGCGTATTTGGTTGTATCTAAAAAATCCATGAAAGATAAGACTTCATACCCGGTAGTTGCATCCACCATTAACTCTATTATCGGGAGTGAAAAATCATCTTTCGGACATGCTTAATTTGGATCACGAAAGTCAACACAAACTCGTAATTGTCCATTCTTCTTTTTGACAGGAACAATATTCGCGATCCAAGTTGGGCACTTAACTTCACATATGAATCTATCTTCAATAAGTTTGTTAACTTCCATTTCAATTTGGAGAATCAATTCTAGCTGAAATCTTCTCTGAGATTGCTTAATTGGTCGAACTCCATGTCTTACTGCAAGGTGATGTACTGCAACCCTCGGATCCAACCCCAACATTTCTTTGTAAGACCACACAAATACATCTTTGTATTCTTGAAGCAAATTGATGTACTCTGATTCCTCTTTTTGACCGAAGAGAGCACTTACAAACACTGGTCTCGGGTCTTCTTCAGTCCCCAAGTTTAATTGCTTCAAGTCATCCATGGTAGCTTGTTCCATTTCTTCAAACGTAGGTGGGGGCCGGTTCAAGTTCATCTATTGTGGCAGAGTTTTCAGACTCAGGTTTTAAGTTGGGAGCTTCTTCAAAAGCTATGATATTAATGGAGACTTCTTCTTCATCCTCATTATTCTTTAGAGAAGGGTAAACTTTTTGATGTTTTCGTCTTTTTCTTGATTGTTGAGGCTTTGACGTGGATCAGAATTTTTAATTCCAAGTCGAGAAAATGCAGATTGTCTTCGAGATGACTTCTCGGGAGCTTATGCTTTATTATCAATTTGGGTAGAAGGAGAAGGATACTCACTTAACCTTTGGAAGACAGAAGTTTTACCTTGTACGACAACCATTGTGGAGGGTTCCCATTTTAACCTTTTAAACACCAAAACTCTGACATTCTCGTTTTCAATCCGATCGAACACTGAAGGTCTCGACTGTTTAGATTTCTCTCCTGTAAATTCATAGATTTGAATCATGATTGGGTTTGAGGAAACCTTCTTGACTTTAATCTTTCTTGGTGGATTTGGATCATATCCCAAACCATACTTGGGTTACGACATAAGGGTTCCGTCAAAATTGGAAGGGATACGCCGACCCGAAAGGACAACATCAAGATCATCTAATTCGTGAGACTCTCATTTCCCAAATCCGGCATTATCAAACAAATTTTTAACTTGAGGATTATAACACCCCTTGAAAGTCTGTTTTGGTTCATCGGCTCTTTTAGTACCTGGCTTATCTTGTTTGGACGAGCTAGAAATACTGAGCTTTGATATGTCTAGAATAGATGTCAAAGCTTCCAATTTTGATTTACGATCTCCACGGACTGTCGTGAGTTGATGGGGCAGAAACAATTTTGGAATACTAGGTATTGGAAGAGTTAACTCTTTTCTCAACACCTCAACATCGGTCGATTCTATTTGAGGTTTTTTACCTTTAGAAAACCTTTCAGATGTAAATCTTGATTTACCTTTGATAAGTTGATGAGGTTGAGCAACACCAGATGTATTATCATCGTTTGTATCTCCTTTAGTTTTGAATCCAAGCATGGTCATCCTTGCAAAATTACACTCATCATTCTCTATGTAAAATTTGGCATCAGCAAAATGAGATTCAACCTCGAGGAATCGTTTAGAGTCAGCTATCACACATTTGACTTCTCCATCTCGACTGTATTTGAAGCATTGGTGCCAAGTCGAAGGTACAACCCCAGTTTCATGTAGCCAAACACATTCAATAAGTAATTCGTATGATGTTTTAGCCTCGATGATATGGAAGAGAATTGAGGAAACTAACTCTTCTATTTGCAACTTCAAACGAATCACGACAATGGCTCATTGACCTTTCTAGTTAAATCCCTGAATCATGATCTTGCTCCTAGACAGATCACTAGTATTAATTCCAAGTTTCTTCATCATTTTGACTGGCATGATGTTTAATCGATCATTATGCGATTTATCCAGCATTCTCGAATATAACCACTAACATACAGTGGTCTATTATGTAAACGAGAACCCAGTTTTAAATCTTCATCATCAAATGTAATGGTGGCCATACAGTCTTGTCGGGTTGTGGAGCCAACATGTTTTAAAACTTTGTCTTCGTATTCTTCCAGATCAATCAATGCTGCGACTAACGCCATTCGATCATCGAAAGGGAGACTAAGAGACTCTGCTAAACTCGTACTAGAAGGAATATTATAGAGTCGTGAGACCGTTCTCTTCTATTTTGAACTCTCTTTCGATAAGTTCTTTGCTTCATTTTTATCCCCCACGTTGATAACATTTGAGGTAAAACATTCATTGTTTAAGAATCCCTTGGGAAAATAATCACCCAGGGTTGGAAGTCTAGGAGAAACGCATGAAGCAGTTTCTACTCTCGTTGATTTAGTAGACATTCTTGATTTAGCTTTAGACTTTTTCCTTTGGTTGTTTCTTGGTCTTGATTTCTCGTCACAAACACTAGAACCAGGGAATTGTGGAGTCTTTTGATGACGTCTTTTTACAAGGGTCCATCATCCCTGACTTTCTTCTAGTGTTACTTTTTTATTGGGTTGAACTTTCATACCCAATGCCCTCAATTTCAGTGTTGCTAGAGGTGTAGAAGGCGGTATTTTACCTTACCTATTTCGTTTGACATTCAGTATTTATCCTTCTTACTTATGAAGGTAGACCAACCATCACCGATTTCGTCTTCAGACTCCGAATCAGAATCCTAAACATCCATCATAATTTCATAAAAGCTTGGACGATTGGGTGCACGTGGTCCCCCCATCCCTGGATAGACGTAATTGATGGTAATTTCTCCGTCTACTTCAAAGTTCACTGGGATGGCTCTTTTTGGAAGTTGCGGTCTGAACTCTTCAACCGATGATTTACTAGCATTGTATGTATGAGAAAATGTGTGCTCCTTCTTTGCAATGGGGATTGGATCAAATGATCCAAACGAAACCATCGAGCAGGCGACCGTTGGGGTTTTTGAGGTTTTAAGTTTGATCTTATTTTCTTTGTCCAAACGAACAATAAGATCTTTCAATACAAAATATTTTTCCACCGGGTGACTGATGATTCTATGAAATTTATAATATTTAGGATGATCTACCTTACCAACTTCTTCAGGTCTCTTTGGCGCCGAAAGTTCGATTATATTCTGTTCGAGGAGTTGATCTAGAATTCGAGGAACTTCAGAATCAGAGAATGGGTACTCCTTCTCTTCAAGTTCTTTCAAAGTCACATGACCTCTGCTTTGGACTAGTCCCTTGGTAGGTCTGAACTCTGGTTTTGTTTTTGGTTTTGATCTCGACCCTTGGAAGGCTATCTTTCTAGGGATAGTGAAAATTGTCATTACCTTTTTAGACTTACCTGCCTTGACATCCTTTGTTATTTCTTTCTTAGGATCTTTCTTGTCACATGGATCACTTGGTAAGTAACTCCCATGCCTTGCAATTTGGAGCTCCAGGTCATGAGCACGTGTCGCCAACTCTTCAAAGGAGTGAGACATATTTGGTTGGAGATTGTAGAGTAATCCCCAATGCATGCCTTGTACACACAAGTCAATGGAAGACACTTCGCTTATTCGCTCTTTGTAATTTAGCACGAGGTTTCTCCAACGTTCGATGTACTCTACAATGGGCTCTTCCTTACTCTGCATCATTCGAGCAAGTTTTGGAAGGCTGATAGTTCGCTTGGTACTATAGAAACATGTTAAGAATTCTCGTTCAAGTTGATCCCAACTATCAATTGACCTAGCATGTAAGTCGGTATACCATTCAAATGCAGGGCCTTTGAGGGAGCATATGAACTGTTTCACCATGGTGTCGTTGTAGGTGCCTGCATTGTTACATGTCTCAATAAAATGAGCAACCTGTTGCTTCAGGTTTCCCTTTCCATCAAAACATTAGAATTTCGGAGGCTGGTAACCGAGTGACATCTTTATTTCGTCAATTCGACAACTATAGGGCTTAGCATACACCAATGAAGATTGCAATGAACCACCATACTGGGCACGAATGGTATCCTCAATTATATGTTGAAGTTGGTGGATAGATAGAAAGCAAACTGAGAGTTGAGTGGTATCATGCAGAACGTTTTGAACAACTGTTCGATCATGCATATCTTGTTTCTGTTAGCGTTCGTGGACTTCCGATCTTTAACTTTAGAAGATTCTGGATTTTCTTGATCTTTAGTCGATAGATTTTCCAACTCTAGCCTATGCATGAGTACAGCAACCTGTGCATCTTTCTCTTCTAGTGACTTTGTTAATTTTTCAATGGCTAAAGCCATTTGTTGGATTCGATCATCCGAGCCTGACGTCGCTTCCTTGACCATCATCGACTCAAGTGATTCTTCGACGAAGTATCGTCTCTCCACTTTTGCAGAGAAGTGGTATGATGGGATCCAGAAAAGGATCTACCATTGGAAACGGAGCCCGAACGAAAATTTTTCGTCGAACTCTTGGTCTTTTCTGTTGAACCAGAGTTTGGCTTTGTGAAAGAAATTTTCATTCTGCCTTTGTTGGAGAACTTTTTTAGTAGTGGGACCAGTTGAGTCTTCGCACTTCTTGTTTGGGTTCTGGTCACACAAACCAGTTCTGTAAGTGTCTCTTCAAGATGAGTCCTAGTTTACTTCGCCTGTTCGTTTGCCATTGTTGATGTAGTGGTAAAAAATTGAAGATTCTAAGATCGAAAGATGAGAGGACAAGAAAGTCTCATTGGGCGTGCCAAGAAATTTGTACGATGGATTTTGCGTATTAAAATACAGAAGTCGTTACAAATTATATTTTGAGAAATACAAATTGATATAAATCTTCTTGTAATTGCAAAATTCTCTGATTAATGATCTGAACGTTTGAAAACGAGGAGCCACGTGACTTGAATCCAATACTTCGAGATTTGTTGAGAATTTGATTTGTCGAGAACTTGACTTGTTTGATACTTGAATTTTGGAGCTTGGATTTGCACTTCAAAACTTGAACTTTATTTTGATTTAATTCGAAGAAGACTTTGATCTTCTTGGGTTTGCTCGATTTGAAGAAAATTTTGATTTTCCTCGTGTTCGCCGGACTTGGAATTGAGAGGATTTCTTCTCTTCCTTTGACTGTGGGATATTTTCAGCACTTCGTGATTTTCTTCTCCTTTTTCTCCCTTTTCATTATGGACCTTTGGTCCTATTTATAGGGGAAATTCGTAACCAATTTTGGTAACCACTTAATTAATTCAATTATAATAATTATAATTGAATAATTGTGGATTTTGAAATAGTGGGATGGGCCTTTAAAATTTTATGGGCCTTAGTGGGCTTTAGTTTAGTAAACTTAATTGGGCTAGTTATTTAAATTGACCCAACCCATTATTTTTTATTTTATTTATTTATTTATTTATGTCTACAAAAACATTTCTCGATCGAGTGAATTTGGATATGAAAATGGGAATGTGTTTTTTCCTTTGGGGTGTTACGATTTTTTGGATTTACATTTTTTTGTGGTTGCGAGCACTGGTGGTGGGTGGCGGCGGTGTGGGTGGGTAGTGGCATTGGTCGTAGTGTTGGTGGGGTCAGTGGTGGCTGGGTTGCGGATGGGTTTCTGGTTTTGATTGAGTCTATGGTATAGTATTTGGTGGTTGCAGATTGTAGGCAGAGGTGGACATGTAGTGGTGGTGGTGGTTCTTTCCTCAAATTTGTCTCATCAGCTTGGTGATGGTGGTGGTGTGGTGGTTCTATTGTTTGAACTTATCTTAGCTTGTCAATTTTCATTTTGATTTTTCATTTGGGTTCTCTATTTGGCAGTAGAGAAGATGGTAGCTGCGGTTGGTTGGGGATGATGATGATTTTTTATTTAATTATTTTTATATGAAAAGAGATAAATTTATCATTTTACCCTTATAAAAATAATTAATAATGTAGTTAAAATAATTTTCTTGGTCAACTAACAGAAAAGTGGATGAATTCCATCCATTTGAAGTTCTGATGCATATTTCTGAAATGTTGAGGACCTCCACCAGCACAAATTAAAAGGTAGGATAAAGTTTGCAAAAATTGAAATAATTAGGGACCGTTGCTGCAATTTTCCCTTGAATGTATTGGAGAATTAGTGGTTGCAATATGGCCTTGCCGTCATGTGTACTAAGCTGCTAAAACAAAATTCCGAGTGCATTTCAACCTCTTGCAATGATTCCTCCAGTTGAATTGCTTTCTTCCATCTCTTCAAGCAATTCTAAACTTATTTTCCACTAGCCAATTCCACCAAGTTGGCTTCTTTTGAATTACTGTGTTTCTTATATATATTTGCTAAATAAAAATAGAATGAGCGGTCATTAAGATTTTCGTGATATGAGGAATTGTTTTTCATTTAATTTTTTTGCAACGATAGTTAGGTTTCCCTCCACTTGGCCCCTGTTTGGTGTAGTTAAAAATTAGTTTTTTAGTAGATTTTGATCAAAGTTAATGAAAGTTATGAATCCTATTAAATATGTGATTAAAATAAAATGTTGACCTTAACTTGAATTTTAATTAACCATTTAAACTACACAAAATATAGGTTTAATGTTAAAAATTCGAATTTTTATTGAATAAACAGTGTTCCTATATTTTTATTTCAAATAAAAATATTAAGTATAAAAGCTCGTGGATTTATAGATAATATAAAGCATGTCTTGATGTACACATTTCAGCATAATGCCCCAAACGAAAACTCAATTTTGTCAAGATATGCTTTAACTGGTTTTAAGTTCAGTTCAAAATTAGGATTCCACTTAATATGGTTGCCATGAAAATTAATTGGCTAAATGTTTTATTCCCGTTTTAACAAATACTAGTTTTTTGCTCGTGCAATGCACGATCGGTTTTGTTATTTTGAAAGTAATTTTAGCGTCCTCAATGTTAAGGATTAATGTAATATATGTGCACTAATTGAAACGCTAATTGGTAGATGTACACGTTAGAATACAGAGTATACTTACATATATATCTAAGTGTTTAGGTAGTATTTAATCATGAAACGATTCTTTTATACAGAAGAAAAGAAGAAAAAAGGTTAAAATCACAATACAGTGAAGTAGAAGCAAGTAACAAAATAAGAAGAAGAATAAAAGCTCAAATTCACTTAGTTGCCCAAGTACATTCACTATGTGCTGTGTAAAGCTATAGAAATAAAGTGATGTGTAATTGGGATTATAAGCATAAAGAAATCTATTAGGAAATTGAGGACCTGGAATCATCGATAATGGTAACTGGGATGCGATTTGGTTAGATGTCTTCCGACAGCCTTGTAGGTGGCACCATTGGAGGAACATTGGTTGGACAATCCTCCACTGCAACTGTAACTATGAAGCTCGATTCCCCCATCTTAACATCCTCGGTGGCTACTATTCTCATGCCAGCAGCATTCCCCATTGCTCCAGACGTTGAAGCACCAACTCCCGTTGCTGAAGTTCATTCATTCTGGATCGGGCCTGCAGAAGTTCTGCTTCAAGGATAGATATCACTGGAACAGCATTTGTTGGTTCGTTTGAGTATGGGTTAGCCTAATACTTGCTTTAATGTATCTAATGTTTTACAACCAACAAGATCCGACTTTGTTGCCCCTTCCATTGAGTCGTAAAGTTCAAATAGGGCTTAAACTGCAAAAAACAAAAGTAATTTGAATATCAGATAGGCTAAAAATAGAAGTTGAGAACAAAAATAAAGAGAACTTTATATTTGTTAATGAAATGGATCCAAGTTTTAGTAATCAAGTGATAAAAAATGTAAGAATTTGTAGCTAAATAGAAATTATAAAGAGGAAAATAATGCAGTCGGATGAAGATGATAATGGAAACTGATTGATTATAATTGAATCAGTAAATCATCTTGTATCTTATCATCAGTACAAGAGTGAATATATAGAAGGAAAGAGGGGGTAAAAGGTGATCCTAGAAAACTACAATAGAAAGAATATTTGTGCACTTAACCATGTGCAATCACACGAGCTGGCAGCTGATAGGTTCTCTTCCTTATGGAATATTTTCATCTCCAGCTAATATGTTTATTGCCTTATACACAATAGATAAGCTAGCTATATTATCTACATTATACATTCTAATAGCCCCCCTCAAGATGGAGAATAGACGTTTTCTATTCCCATCTTGGACAAATAAGATCTTAGAGTAATAGAAGATAGTGCCTTGGTGAATATATCCACAAGTTGTGATTGAGTGTGAATATAGGATGTAGAAATGTGTCCGGCCTTGATCAGATCTCTGATTAAGTGACAGTCCAATTCTATATGCTTAGTCCTTTCATGAAATATCGGGTTGGAGGCAACATGCAATGTAACCTGGTTATCACAGTGCAAGGTGACAGGTTGGGAGTGATGAACTTGAAGATCCTTTAGAATATATTTTAACCATGTAATCTCACAATAAGTGCTAGCCATTGACCTGTATTCTGCTTCAGTAGATGAACGAGACACCATAGTTTGTTTCTTGGACTTCCTTTAGAATATAAATGCTTTCAACAGCCTGCAAACTTGGATGGGGGTCCCTTTTGTACGGCTTGGAGGTCTCTGCATATAAACTTCTTCATGTAGAACTCCATGTAAGAAAGCATTACTCACATCAAATTGCTTCAAGTGCCAAATTTGAACTGCTGCTACTGCCAACAAACATCGAATTGTTACAAGTTTTGCAGCATGTGAAAATGTTTCATTGTAATATATTCCTTCTCTTTGGTTATATCATTTGGCCACAATCGTGGCTTTGTGCCTTTCAATGCTTCCATCTGAGTTGTACTTTAGCTTGTACACCCATTTGCACCCAATTGCTGTCTTTCTTGGTGGAAGATCAATGAGAGTCTAGGTTCTATTCAACTCAAGAACTTCTATCTCTGAATTCATTGCATTGCACCAATTAGGATCACTTACAGCTTGATGATAAGTGTTAGGTTCAAAATGAATGCAAATGGAGTTTGAAAAGGCTTTGAACTGAGGTGATAATTTTTGATAAGAAATAGTGTTAGAGAGTGGAAAAGCCTTACCTACAGAGGCTGGAGACCCTGTCTTGAGGGAAGATTGAGATTGTTGATTTGATGTAGCTTGGTGACAGTGAAAATCTTGGAAGTACTGGGGTGCTTTCTTGAATCTTGTGGAATTTTTAATGATAGGTGGTGTTTGAAGAGTACCATCAGGTGTAAGACTGTTGGGAATGATCAGGTTTATTAGGACTAGATAAACCATGTGTTTCATCTGATGTTGATTAATGAATGTAATTAGCAATGTCAGGGAGTAGCTTGGTAAAGACAAATTCAGCCTTGTCAATGATTTTTTCGGATGGTTTGCAAGGAAAATGAGCTTCATGAAATGCTACATCCCTAGATATAAATATGGTTTTTGTTTGTAAATCCATCACTTTGTATCCTTTCACTCCAAAAGGGTAACCCAAGAAAACACAATGGCGCCCTCTAGGATCAAATTTCTTCTCTCATGTGTTAAAGTGGAAGCAAAGCAAAGGCATCCAAAAATTCTAAGATGAGAATATATTGGTTTACACTTGAACAACACTTCAAAAGGTGACTTGTTTTACAGCAATGGTATGGGAACTCTATTTATCAGGTATGCTGCTGTGAGAATGTATTCATTCCAGTAAAACAGAGGTAAGCCTGATTGATACTTCAAGGTTCTTGCAACATTCATTAAATGCTGATGTTTTCTTTCATCTATACCGTTTTGTTGAGGGGTCTCAACACAACTTCTTTGATGAATGATCCCCTTTAGGTTGTAAAATTCAGTTAGTTTAAACTCAGGCCCATTGTCGCTTCTCAAGATTTTAACTGAAACTTGGAACTGGTTTTCTATCATTTGGACAAATGCCTTAATTGAATTACCAACGTCAGATTTTTTTTAAGCAAATACACCCAAGTGGCTTGTGAAAAGTCATCCACCACTGAAAGAAAATATTTGGATCCATTATGAGCTATGGTGGGGCAGGGACCCCAGATGTCACAATGGATGATATCAAAGATTTGTTTAGTTTTATGTGAACTTATGGAAAAAAGATTCTTGTGTTGCTTTGCCAATGGACAGATAAAACATGGAATTTCATTATCATTCTTGAAATGAGAAATAACAAAAGTATCAGGAATGAGTTTCACTCTGGAATCAGATATGTGTCCTAATTTATAGTGCCATAAGTGTGGCTAAACATCAAAACTAATAACATAAGCTGCTGTAAAATACTGTCTAAGGTTAAGGGCTGATAAGGTGGTTACTAAGGCTATGGATGGAACTTTGTGTAGCATGAGTCGATATAGGCCATTCCAAACTTCACCCTTTCCAATTGTCCTCCAAGATAAAAGGTCCTGCATAAAACAAGTATCAGACATGAATATCAAGTAATAAGGGATCTGATGTGTTAACCTTTTGACAGATAGTAAATTGAAGTGGAAATTGGGAACATATAACACATCTTTGAGGAGTAAAGAATCTGTGACTTTTACTTTACTAGAATATGTAGCTGGAACCACTTCCCCAGTGGGTAATTTTACTGAGAGAGAGGTTCTTTCTTTGATGGAGGTGAAAAAGTTGGTGTCACAGATCATATGATCTATTGCACCAGTGTCAATAATCCAAGGAATACCATCAGAATTCTGAGAGGGTGTGGGTGCAACAAATAAACAAGTGGCTTTACCAGATAAATCAGACTGAGGTTTGGATTTTGAGTGATCAATGGTCTACACATGATTGACAGAATGGTTGATCTGTGAGTTATCCTTAGATTGAAGTAAGGCAGGGAACTCTCGATACTCTCCCTTAGTTAGAGAAATTGGCCTCTTACTTTCTTCCTACATCACACTTGATTGATTTGAAAAACTCCCATATCTTCTCTGGCCTTTGTATAACTTATGATTTGGAAGGTAAGCGTGCAACTTAAAACACTTCTCCATAGTGTGTCCTATCATGCTACAGTGTGTGCAGACAAGAGGCTCAGTATTTCTTGCCTTAAAACACTTATCCAAATTGTATCCTGGGATTTTACAATATGTGCAATATGGTCTGTCCTTTTTAACAGTGAAATTCAATTTTCCATAGCTGATGGTTTTGTTGTCTCCATAGGACCTCCTAGTTTCCGTTGTAATGGCTTCATTGTTCACAGTAGTAGAGGTGATTTGCTTCTGTCTCTCCTGCTGCTGTATGTAGGAAAACACCTTATTCACTGGTGGAAGAGGATCAAGCATCATCACTTGAGCTCTTGTATTATCATAAATTTCATTTAGCCCCATTAGGAATTTAATTCCACAATCACGTTGGTGTCTATCCACCAGCACCTTCAATTGACCACAGCTACATTCTTGAATGGGATCATAAACTGACAATTCATCCCAAATGGTCTTCATTACAAAATCACCTTCTTGCTCCAGATTAGCCAATGCCTTCTTTAATTCATATATTCTGGGTCCATTTTTTTGAGTAAATCGATCCTTAAGCTCAGCCCATATCTCACTTGCGTCATCCATAAATATAACACTGGATCTAAGAGAGGGAGATATGTATTTTGGATCCATGACACTACCATGTCATTACATCTTTCTCATGGATGTAAAGAGGCACTGCTTGCTTCAGGTTTAGGCAATGTTCCATTAATGAAACTGGGCTTGTTTTTAGATCGGAGTACTCGCCGGAGTGCCTTTGACCAGGTAGAATAGTTTTATGTGGTTAGTAACTCTGTCAATAGAACAGCTCCTGGATTATCCGAGTTCTCCAACCTGTAATGGTCGGAAAGGTCAGGAGTTCGGATAGGGGTTGTGTTTTCACTGCTAGCAGAACTCATTTCAGCAATGGTGGTCATGGCTCTGATACCATGTAAGAATTTGCAGCTGAATAGAAATTATAAAGAGGAAAATAATGCAGTCGGATGAAGATGATAATGGAAATTGATTGATTACAATTTAATCAGTAAATTCATCTTGTATCTTATCATCAATACAAGAGTGAATATATAGAAGGAAAGAGAGGGCAAAAGGTGATCCTAACAAACTACAACACAAAGAATAATTGTGCACCTAACCATGTGCAATCACACGAGCTGGCAGCTTGGCTGATAGGTTCTCTTTCTTATGGAATATTTTTATCTCCAGCTGATATGTTTATTGCATTATATACAATAGATAAGCTAGCTACATTATCTATATTATACATTCTAACATAAACACACCACAAATCTTCAAGTACAAAATTTTTCAATCACCTTTAAAAAAAGCCAAACATATAATTGTACGGAATACCACATTTTGCAAAAGAGGATCTCTCTTGTTATAGGTACATGCATTGATAATCCGAATTAAACCTAGCAATGAGAATTTCTAACAAATTGGGTAAAAGAAGACATGGAACAAAATAATATGAACAGAAAAATGGAAAAGATGGGAGAATACACGGGTAGCCATACTACAAGTAAAAAATGTAGGAAAACTGAAAAGAAAAATGGAGAACCTCTTAGCTTCTTGAATAGTTCTTCAACAACTTTCAACTCCAAGGTATCACTTGTTTGGAGAATATTATTTGCTTTTCCAGTTTGAACATTTTTTCTAGACTTCAAACTGATTTCCACCCAAGGTTAGATTCGTGCTCCTGCGTGTCATATTTAAAAGCACCTATGGGTAATTCGTCTGTAAGATACTTAAGCCACATTTTAGCTATTTCTCTTGTGGCCAAATCCATTTGATTGGACCAGCTTTTCAAATTATTTCCTTCTTTTCAACTATATTTTATATTCTCTCTTGTTTAGAGGATTACTTTGGTATATATTGATATAAGAATTTTAATGTAAAGAGAGCATTATGATAATATCTTTAGTAGCTTTTGTAAAAATATATAAGATTATGAAAATAAATTTCAATTTCTTTGGTCTCGGTACATATTAAAGGTACATAGTCTTTCAAGATAATGAGAAGAGAAGTATATTCATATTAGAAAATGGGTATTTATGTGATGAAGTTACTGGTAAATATGGATGACTAAAAGTCTTTGTAAAGATTGGGTGCTGCAAATCTTGAGCCCAAATCTACCATTTGATCCATTTAATCCATGTCAACAATCCGGCCCAATTTTCAGTCCAATATATTGAAGATTCCAGAATTGGAGAAGTCGTGTTTTATAAACACGCCTTTACTTATTTGAGGCGTTTTGTTGGGTCATCAACACTTGGAAAATGGACAATCGTTGGATCATCACTATTTGGTTATCTCTTATAAATTGGAATCGTTGACTTGCTAAAGGAAGATGGATGATCTCTCTCGACAGCGTTGTTCTTACTGAGTGTATATTCTGTGATTTCTAAGTGAAATCATATTAGTGTAAAAGGAGAGTGATAATATATATCTCTTGGTGAGATTGTGATGTAATTGTTTAGGGTTGATTTGTGTTTCGAGAGACAGAATACTTGGTGTTCTTCTGTAATTGATTTCTTGCATGTTTTGGGGCTGTTCTAGTAGATTCGAGAAAAATCCTAAAGTATTCTCAACGGGGGATTAGGCGTTAGAAGCGATCGACGAACCTTCGAGGCCATGGACCGAAAAATTCTTCGTCTTCTTATTTTCTTGCAATTTACTTTGTGTATTTTTCATTTAATTGGTTGAATCACAAAACAATCGATTAATCTGGGACCAAAAGTGGTATCAGAGCGAGAAATTTTTTCAAAACTTGAAATTCTTTTAATTTTTTCTTTACTATCTATTTTTGTTGATTCTTCTGGTTTTGAAAATTACTAGATCTAGCAGATCTATTGTTATTTTACAGAAAGGGTTCTTCGATTGGAATCTTATGTCAATCCATGGTATTTCTTGATTATCTCTTACATATTTTGCAGTTCTGGTAAGGATTGCTTAAACCCCCGTGGTAAAATCTTGTTTTCAAAGTTAAAAATTTAGGATTTCTGGAAAAAAAACCCCATGATTTTCCTTTTCTAGAGATCCTTGAGAAATCCCTAGAATCTGAGAGAATTAGGGTTCGGTCTAAGAAATCCATTAGGGATTTTCCTTTTCTTTTGATGTCATATACTTGGTGTATATTGTGACATTTAAGTCATTCGGTTGATAATCATAAATCATTTGAACAAATGTGAATACTTAATCTGTGTATTGATTTTCATATTGTGTATATACTTTGTGTATATACCTGCATACATATTTTAAATTTGTTAATTGTTGTTTACTATGTGTAGTACCTCGGTTGGACACATTGTACTTCCTGTGATTTGTTTAAATTGAAGCGGTTTGTGCTTTCTTATTTGTTCATTTTCTTGAACACGATAGTAACACATTTGCACAGTATGACCACTAAAATTGATGTTCAGAATTGGGATGGCAAAGGAGACTTTTGTGTCTGGAGCCAGAAAATGAAAGCCCTTTTGATGCAACTAAAATGTACTAAAGCTATTGATGAATCTTGGCAAAAAAACCTTATCTACTGATAGGAAGACTGATCAAAATGAATTAGCCTGGAATACTTTGTTCCTTCATCTATCTGATTCTGTTATTAGGAAAATAGGAGAGACTGAAACTGTTGCTGAGTTATGCCCAGCCTTATAGAAACAATATGTCACTAAGTCTTTACCTAATAAATGCTTTCTCTGGAAACCATTTTTCAGTCATAAGTTTGATCCTAGTGCGGATTTATAAGAGAATATGGATAGATTTAATAGGATCACTCAAGGCCTTATTAGTTATGGGAAAAGATCTCAGAAGATCAAAGGTAGTTGGTCTACTTAATGCCCTTGGTGATAAGTATAAATATATAAAAATAATTTAGAATATGGTAAAAGTGACATAACTTTGAGATTATCCATAATTCTTTAAGGAACAAAGACTTGGAACTTAAATCAGAACATAAGGAAGTTCTTCATGTAGAGAAATCCTTATCCAATCCTAAATTCTCTACTAAAGGCTTGAGTAATTTCAATCGACTAATTACAACAAAGATAAAAACTTCTCAAAGAAGAAATGGGGGAATAATAAAGCGAAGGATAAAAAATGTATAAAGGAAAAGCTAAGAACGGGAAGTTTTACTATCGTGGCAAAACTAGACACTTGATAAAAAATTGCTTTAAGAAAGCTAATGACTTAGGAAGTGGATCCAATCATGATAATAGGACTTCAACCATTGCTGCTTCTTATAAAGAAGCAAATGCTGATGTTGGGGTAGCATATGTCTCCTCATTAGAGAGGCCCGATCAAAGTTGGGTTCTTGATTCAAGCTGCTCCTTTCACATGAGTCCCAATATCTGCTGGTATTCCGATTTCTCCAATCTTAGTGATGGTTTTGTAAAACTGGGAAACAATGAGTTTTGTCAAGTAAAAGGAATTGGTAACATTGTTCTAAAATTGAAAAATGGCCAAGTGCTAAGGCTGAATCATATTAGGTATGTTCCAGCACTTATAAGGAATCTCATCTCTTTAGGGGTTTTAGATGATGAAAAATATCAAATTGAGATTAATAATGGTTTTACAAATATAATCAGAAACTTATTGTCAGTTCACCAAAAATTAATGGAATCTATATCATAAACCCTGAATCTGTTTTTCAAAATACTGCTTTAAACTTAGTGACACAAATTGATAAATCAAAATTATGGCATAAAAGATTAGGCCATCTTAGTGAGAAGGGTTTAAAACTTCTTTCAAAGGTTGGTGTCTTTGGAAGGGACAATGTTTAAAAGTTAACCTTTTGTGAACATTGTTTTATAGAAAAATATAACAGAATGCCCTTGAAGACAGGCATACATAAGTCACAAAACATACTTGGATACATACATGGTGACCTGTAGGGGCCTGTTCATATACCTACAGCATCTGGCTATAGATTTTATCTCCTTACCATTGATGATTACTCCAAGAAGGTCTAGGCTTTCTTATTAAAATCTAAGTCTGATACTTTCTTGATCTTTAAGGACTGGAAAACTTTGACAGAAAATTAGACAGGTAAGAAGATCAAAATACTGAAAATTGACAATGGGTTAGAATTCGGTACTACTGAATTTAATCAGTACTGCAGTAATCAGGGCATCCTTAGACACAGGACTGTGACTTAGACCCCTTAGCAAAATGATATTGCTGAAAGAAATAACATGACAATCCTTGAAAGAACTAAATGCATACTGATTAGTTCAGGACTGCCAAAAATCTTTTGGGGAGAGGCAGTAAAGACTGCCTGCTATTTGATAAACAAATGTCCCTCTAGTTCCTTAGATAATAAAGTACCAGAACACGTTTGGTCAGGATCTATTCCTAATTATACTCATATGAAAACCTTTGGGTGTGCAGCCTATGCTCACCAAACTAATTCAAAACTTGATCCCAGATCTCTTAAATGTGTTTTCTTAGGTTATGGGGAAGGAATAAAAGGTTATAAATTTTGGATCAAAGAAGTTAGAGGATTTAAGGTGATAATGTACAGATCAGTAGTTTTTAATGAAGAAGTATTTCCTTGTCTTGGTGACAAACCTGTAGAAGAAATAACTGGCAATGATTTTGTTATCACTGAAATTGATTTTAGTAATCAAAATGTTCCTGAACAGACTTAGATTGAGGTGGAGCCACCTCAGACTAAGCCTCAGCCTGTCACAAATGATGAAAATCTAGATAATACTCAGGATTTTGTGCCTGCACATGACCTACAGGACTATCAGTTGACTAGGGACAAAGAAAGAAAACAAATAAGACCTTCTTCTAGGTATCAATATACATATTATGTATTTGCACAAATAGATTCCTATCCTCTAGATACAGAACCTGAATCATATGAAGAGGCTGTTGCCTCTAAGGAATCTACCAAGTGGCTTGTAGCCATGAAAGATGATATGAGTTATCTATACAAAAATAAAACCTGGAACTTAGTTGAAAAACCCAGAGACTGTAAACTAATTGATTGTAAATGGGTTTATAAGATTAAAGATGGAGAGTATAAATCAAATGATAGTAGATACATGGCAAGACTTGTAGTTAAAGGGTTTACACAAAGAAAGGGTATAGATTATGGTGAAATATTTTCACCTGTAGTTAAATACACCTCCATTAAGATATTGCGGCACTTGTAGCACAATTTGATTTAGAATTAGAGTAACTTGAAGTGAAAACAACCTTCTTGTATGGTTCTTTAGATGAAACTATAGACATGTCACAACCAAAGGGATTTCAGGTTAATGGTGAAGAACACTTAGTGTCTCTATTGAACAAGTCTCGGTATGGTCTTAAACAGGCTCCAAGGCAATGGTATAAAAGATTTGATTCTTTTATACAAGGCTTAAAGTTTAAAAATCTAACTATGATCCCTATTTTTACTTCAAAATGAGTGGAAAATCTGAATCATTATATGTGGACGATATGCTTCTAGCTGGTCATAATTCTGTTGCTTTAAATTCTATAAAAGAAAAACTAAAATTTGAATTTGAGATAAAAAGATATAGGACCTGTAAGGAAGATATTAGGTATGTAAATAAAAAGGGATAGACCAAATGGGAAACTAGTTCTGACTCGAAAAGCTTATATTGAAAAAGTGATTAAAAGATTTTCTTTACATAATGCCAAACCTGTTAGTCTACCTTTGTCTGGAAATGTGAAATTATCTATTAACCAATCACCCAAAAATGAAGACGAACTTAAAAGATTGTTGCATGTGCCATATACAAATGTTGTTGGATCTGTTATGTATGTTATGGTATGTTCTAGGCCTGATATAGCTTATGCTATCAGTATACTAAGTAGATTTATAAGCAACCCAGGTGAGCTTCTTTGGGAAGCTATGAAAAATTTAATTAGATACTTGAAAGGCACACAGAACTTAGGACTCATGTTTAAAACTGCTAAAACTGGTTTCAAGTTGAAAGGTTATGTTGATTCTGAATTAACTGGAAATTCTGATAATAGAGAGTCAACCATCGCATATGACTATGTGATAAATAACACTTGCATTAATTAGAAATCACAACTTCAGAAACTGGTTACTTTTTCCTCAACTGAGACTGAATACATTGCTACTACAGAGGTAGTAAAAAAAGGTATTTGGCTGATGGGCTTACTAAATGACTTGGAACTTATAGAAAGTCAGGTGGAGTTATGTTCCGATAATCAAAGTGCCATTTTTTTACGTACAAATCCAGATTTTCATGGTAGAACTAAACATATAGATGTTAAGTTTCATTTCATTAGAGATATAATTGAAAAATGTGAAATAAAATTGGTTAAAATTCCCACTAAAATAAATCCTGCTGATGCAGGTACAAAGGTAATACCTCTTAGTAAATTCTTTGATTATTTAAGATTGTTGAATCTTGAAGTTTACTAACACTTTGTTTTAAACAGGTAAATAAGAGCAAGTGAAGATAGTTTTATTAGAATCCACTTAGGCATGGCCCCAAAATCTCAGTAAGGTGGAGATTGTAAAGATTGGGTAATACAATTCTTGAGCCCAAGTCTGCCATTTGATCCATTTAATCCATGTCAACAATCCGGCCCAATTTTCAGTCCAATATACTAAAGATTCCAGAATTGGAAAAGTCATGTTTTATAAACACACCTTTACTTATTTGAGGTGTTTTGCTAGGTCATCAACACCTGGAAAATGGACAAACGTTGGATTATTACTATTTGGTTATCTATTATAATTTGGAATCGTTGACTTGCTGAAAGAAGATGGATGATTTCTTTAACCCCAGCTCTCTCTCTCTATCTCTCTCTCTCTCTCTCTCTCTCTCTCTCTCTCTCTCTCTCTCAACTGCATTGTTCTTACTGAGTGTATATTCTGTGATTTCTGAGTGAAATCATATTAGTGTAAAAGGAGATTGATAATATCTCTCTCGTGGTGAGATTGTGCTGTAATTGTTTAGGGTTGATATGTGTTTCGAGAGACATAATACTTGGTGTTCTTCTGTAATTGATTTCTTGCTAGTTTTGGGGCTGTTCTAGTGGATTTGAGCAAAATCCTAACGGATGCTCAATGGTGGTTAGGCGTTAGAAATGGTCGCCGAACATTCGGAGCCTTGGGCCGAAAAAATCTTCGTTTACTTTGTGTATTTTTCGTTTAACTGGTTGAATCACAAAACAATCGCTTAATCTGGGACCAACAGTCTTATTCTGCATTAGCAAAACTGAAAGAGGTAAAAACCAATGACACGTCGAATTTAAATTGTTCGCATGTAGTTCAATTGTATTGACCATGAAGTGAAGACGGTAAAAGCACCTACGTGCAAAACATGATCAATTTGCTCGTCTTCACTTCTGGTTAGTCTTTCCATCATAACTGAGCCATAGGATCTATTTTCTTTGGGATATTTTGGTTCGTCTGCAACAAATATATCAATAACTTGAACAAATAAAACAAAAAATTTATATTGAAAAATCCCAAACTCTGAACTAAGACATATATAGATGCAGATACACATATATACTTGGAAGATAGTGGAGTAAGGAAAGTTTGAAGGATCTGCATATACTATAGCATTAATCCAGAAGCACGAGACGATGCCAGAACTGATACATCTTAAGCTTGACGTTTGTCAACTAAATTTTCACCATGTTTGCAACCTTCTCTTGGCAATGCTTTCTTCCACAATTACAAAAAGTTACATATGGCATTATCCATTTGTGCCATTTTTGAAATTGACTCCACAAAAAAAGTATTTCCTAAAATTAGAAACAATAGGTAATATATGTCAATAATTTGTTCATATAAAAATTAAAGAATTTTTGAACACAAGCATTTCGAGATTTTAAAATCAACAACAATTTTGTATGCACGATTTGCATGGTAATTGGAACTAACACATTCACAAGTCACCAGTGGTAAAATCATTTGTAATATTGGCATTGTTAACTCCATATTCAAATTGAACGATCGAGATAATGCACATATTTGTCGTAGTGCCATCATGACAAATTATAACATCTTGAACGACTGCCAATGAGTTTTTGTATATGAGTCTGTTCATTACATTTTTGTGATATACTACAAATGAAAAATATTAAGAACTAAAAACATCAAATAATGTATATATTAAACTATCTTTTAGAGATCATTGTTATCAGATATTAACTCAAATGGCTTTATACGAAAGAAATAAAACACATTAAAACTGATAGAGGAAAATAAACAGTGCAAACTACAATAAATACATCAAAGTCCTATTATTAGAAGTTCAATATTTATTCAAAATTGAGACCAAGGAAAGTCATACTTAAAAGTAGCTTGTGCACTTTGAACGGTTACTTTGTCATCAATAGCATCTCGATGGGGAAGACCGAGGTCATAATAGTTTATATCCAACTCCCCAAAAGGCAAGATGAGCTGCAACATTACATAAAAAAAATATAGACATAACATAGAAAAATCACCTATGATCGCATTCGTCTTGATAAAGAATAGTTAAGTTCAAACATTTGTGCTACTGAATGTACCATTCCCTCCAATAACATAAAAGATACTCAATGACCCCATATATATGGAAAGACATGAACACGAGAAAATAGCAAGCCCAATTTCAAGACAGTTAATAGAAAAAATTCATATACAAAAGCAACATGTACCTTTTATATATATTGCACCACGTCATCCAAGTTTCTCTTAGAATAAAATCTCAAGTCCAAGAGTTGAGAGGTGAAATTAAAGAATTAAAAGCTTTGTTTCAAGTGAAGAGTAAAAGTTCTCAACAAGAAAATAATGGAAGTGAAAAACTAGAATTAATGAATGTTATTCTAAATTACATATACTTTCTATATTCAAAATCATTAATTGTACAATTGGATATGAATTTTACAGCCTAGAGATAGAAGCTTGAATGGTTTAGATGACCTTCAAAATAAGATATGCAAATTGTTATATTGGTTTGGGAAAGCTGATATTGTTGCAAAATGTGAAATCGCATCAACAAATCCAAGGGATCTAGTACATCATGTACTCCTTGGTAATGAACGTTGGAGAGTTTGTTGTCAGCTTATATCGTCCTACACGTGAGTTTTTTTCTTCTTGAAGATGCATTAGGAAGTACAATTGCATGGCCAATTAGGTACATCGAAGTGGATTCGCTATAATCAAAACAACGATATGCTTAACTTCGTTTCTATTTTAATTCCACTTGCATTTACATCTAGTCTCAATTGTCTAAAATCAAGAAGTTGATGGGTGGTTTATTTGGATTGAACATCATATTTTTATTTGGTTTCCAAAGTGATTATTTATATAAAATGACTTGAGATCATGACAACATTTAAAGTTTTATGGCTCTATATGTTAGTATTCTAGCCGTACCCTTAATCATTTTTTGGAAGGTATGGTGTTTATAGATGAATTTCTGTTAGAGCTCATATGTTAATCAAATTCTCTTTATAGTTTTACTAATAATATACTCAAGTAATTACTTGTCATATGTACCATGTTGATTAGATAAAAGTTAATATATTTATTAATATACTTTTGATTTACATGTTCACTATAAGTTTATTTATTATACCTTATTATTTTTGTGGTGTGCGGGGAGTTGATATTTTGTGGGATAGCTAATTTGTCGGTCAAAGAAGTTAACTTTGATATAGTTTAACCTTTTTTTTTTTGACATAGTAGTCTTTTGAGAATTGTTGAGATGAATTTTACATTGACATATTGTATTGAACTGTATTCAATATTTATATTTATTGAAAGAATGGAAAACTTGATTATTTGTGGATTAATTTTGTTTTGTAATTATTATAAGTTTGCTGGTAATCAAATAAATAAATAATTTTTAAATTGATGTTTACGGCGTGCTACATATTTTACGACGTTCAGAGGCATGCCGTAAAAAGTATATCACATTTTACGGCATCATTCACTGAACGCCGTAAAAGGTACTAAATCTATGACTTACATTTTAACACACTGTAGAAGTAATAACGGCGTTCTCTAAACGGCGTACGTTACATGTCGTAAAAAGTGACCCACTTTTTATGACATTTTTTTATATGGCGTGTTGCTGTACGTCGTAAAGAGTTATTTATGGCATACAATGCATGCCGTAAAAGGTGAACTTTATTGTAGTGAATGGAAATCCACCTGCATAGTCATTAGGAAAAGAAGGAATAAAAAATTAGAGCTCGAGTTTAATTAGACATTGCATGAAAGCTTAGCCAATCACATTGAATAATGGCATGCACGCCCTACAATTGATAAATGAACTAAAGAATTATGTTTGTACATGTAGGTTCCAAAAATAAAATAAAAATGAACACTTTATGATAATTGTAGAAAGTCCATAGTTCCAAAATGATTTTCGATCTTTTTAATACTACTTCTCAAATTTATGGAAGATGTATTCAATTCAATATTTAATAATGTAGGCACAATTCTAATGCACCTTCAAGTTCTAAGAAATCCCAAATAAAACTTCTAAAGATTCACTTTAGTTCTCAAAATTATTTTTTCTATCTAGAGTTTGATGCCTCAAAGTTTTCGTTTTTCGTTTATATTGCAAAAAATGAAGTCTGGCATAAAATTCATACTTATACATCTTAATGTCAGACTCGTAAAATACAGAAGAAACATCATAAATTGATATGGAAGAAATGTTCATTAACAAAAATTAGTACTCACCCAACATTAAAAAAGGATGGTTATTTTAGTCCATGAGAACTACCAAAAACAGTAGAGTAGAATGGAGACATTTAAAGCATGTTTGGTAGGGCTTAAAATCCAATTAAAATTGAAAATATAGTTGTTATTGGGTCTAACTCGTCTAATAAAAGTCAACCATAACGGCTAGTTTTTCAATTTTAATCCGATTTTAATCTCTACCGAACACGCAGTTAAGCTTAATCCAATAATCCCCATTTAGCAAATATCCAATAAAAAAGAGCAAATTCTTCCAACCCACCCCTTTAACCCTACCTACAGTTAAGAAACTTACTACGAAAAATATGACTGAATTTCCACTAATTGTTATACAGATCCCAGTGCAAGCAACTCTAGAGCTGGAGGTTGCTCGGAAAAGTCCTGCAGGCTGAGAACATTAGAACAATACAAAACATCAAAGATAAATGAACAAAAGATGGCGGGTTATAATTTTCTGAAAACCAAATTTATTTACCAATAATGGAAACACTTTCTCAGTTGCAAGGACTGAAAATCCGCCATGAGTACTTGTATCACTCGCCGTCAATGTTTTGCAGAAGTAATTCCTTGGCTGTTTGCTGGGGGCACCCAAATATACGTGTAGGATGAGAAAGGTAACATCCATTTTCTCTTGCTGCATTATAGGCACGTTAGGATTTAACAATATAGAAATGAAACGTGAAATAAGTGATGAACTAATCTTAAGAGTTGACGTACTGGGCTCAATGGGTACAAGGTCATTTGAGCATAGACCTTATCTGTCTCTATATCAGCTTGGATAACAAACAATAAGCTTCTACAACAAACCTGTAAGTTTAATTGAAACACTACCAAAATTAAAGATATCTTACATGCATGGTCACATTAAGCGAATATTGGAACAAGCAGAAGGAAACACTACAACAAAAACATCATACGGCAAAGTTCAAAAAACGATGCCGTAGACCTACGGCAACGTTTGGACGTGTGTTGCAAATCAAGATGTTGTCGTAGAGTAGAGAGATACGACAACGTTTTTTGAACGTTGCCGAAAGTTTTCGGCAACGTTTGCCAAACATTTCGAAAGACTCTACGGCAACGTTTGACAAACGTTGCCGTAGAGTCTTTCGCAACGTTTGGCAAACGTTGCCGTATCTCTCTATGGCAACGCTTGCCAAACGTTGCCGTAGGGTACTGGTTATTTATTTATTTTTTTTAACAACAACAATTTATGCAAATTAATTGACAAAATTGAAAATGCATCTTATGAACAAATTTTGGAATTGCATAAAAATTAATAATTTCATTACAAATTTTTGAATCCATACAAACATTAGAATGTGATAAAACACCACTTAAATAAAAAGAAGTTTCAAAATGAAATAAAATAGTAATGGAAACACTCGATCATAAACGGAACACAGAAGCTAATCTCCTTCTTCTTTCCAAATGCCTTCACGGCTGCCGCACGTTTTTCAACAGCCTTTTTCTCTTCCTCAGTCTCTTCACCAAACAAATCCACATCATCGTCGTCGTCATCCTCGGCCGTAGTGACATCATCTAATACCTTCAACTGTTAATCTTAAAAGGCTAAAACAAAAATAATACATAGAAATCAAGAAACCTTAATAACCAAATGAACCTCGGCTTCAAAATGGAAAGTGCTATTGTCTCGGCTTCTTTAAGAGTTAGATCCTGCACAAAAACAAACAAACAAATGAACCTCACATCCTAGGGGTACAATTTACTTTTGCATCATGTTATGATATTTTCACATGGAGAGCCTTACATTTTACACATCTCACTAAAAGTATGAGTTTACTTCTAGAGTCCAAGATATCAAGAAAGTTAGGAATAATCATTGGTCAAGTAGATGTAACATGTAGCTAAGTAACAAAATTTGGCACCTTGTTATACTGCTCTTGCAAAGAGCTGTCAGCACCTTCAGAACCTGAACTAATGGCTTTTGCATTGCATTGGTAGAACGTGCCAGAACAATCAGTATAGTATCTGCTTATTACAAACTCCAATTAGTAGAAAATACCAGCAGAAATGAATACCTAAATAATCGGAACGTAGTGGAAGTAAAATTGTCCAAAAATATACATACAAACAACGCATTTTGGAATAAAAAAAAATTGCTTTTCACAGGGAGGGAACGAGTTTCCTGAAAAATTATTGAGCTGATGGTCACCTTTAAATTTTTGTTACATAACTTATTTTGGAGTGTGAAGACAATGTATGAACTAAGTAATAGAAACAACACTCCATGCACTATGAAAATCATATCTATAGGTGGTTTGATATCAATTAAAAATTCAATAGAGTGGATAGTTTCCTACGCATGTTAGTAGTTATATACTTTCCACGTGCCCAACGGTATGGAGACACAAATTAATTTGATTATTCAATTCCAGTTAGCACGTATGGTCTAGATATAAATTTTTACTCATTGTTCCAGAATTCAGGATGCTCTAGCATGTTCATCCTGTCAATAAAATTTCTTCAAGACCTCCAAACACTTCATTTAAGGACTAATTTACATGGTTAGCACCAAAAATGTCAGCATTTACCATGACATAAATTCATTTAAGGACTAATGTAAATGCATATTTTCCTTTTTCATTCTATATTATTATTGCATCAAGAGTTATAGGCAAGTCAATGCTCACCCCCAAGCCATCACCAATATTAGGATGTGGGTCACACATTTCCACAAACACCTGGAGTGCGATATCACTTGAATGCATTCGTGCAATAATTTGACCCAATTTTCTTGGAACCATAAGACAGAAAAATGAATAGAGATGTGCATGATTCATTAACACGACAAACGCAAGAGTTTTGTTTATTTTATTGATCAAGTCTTTCACTTTTACCAAAG
Source organism: Fraxinus americana (assembly GCA_035079005.1). Taxonomy (NCBI): domain Eukaryota; kingdom Viridiplantae; phylum Streptophyta; class Magnoliopsida; order Lamiales; family Oleaceae; genus Fraxinus; species Fraxinus americana. The sequence continues at coordinate 14,643,350 of CM068712.1, read as the reverse complement.
TATAATGAATATAAATTAACACCTATCTGGGCCAAGTTTAAAGAGAACAAAAAACCACCATAGAAGGAAGACCGAGAGGGCCGAAGTTGGAGAAGTGTGCGAAGGTCCCAAATTCTAATTCCGTCCGATTGACCCATGGTCACAGACCACCTCGGCTGCCTTTCCCTCCACATGGCGCACCCATCCCAACCATAGGTCTTCCTCAATTTTGTCCAGAACGCGATCGATTTTTGGATGCAGTTAAGGGTTTGTGCGAATCGGTGCTCACGATTGAGTGAGATGAGGTGAGGTTGGTTGTGTGGTTGGTTGTTGTTGGTGGGCGTGGTGCTGAAAAATGGAGGCAGCAGGTTGGAAAGGAATGAACGGGTGAATTACGAGTTGGGAAGAGACGTGAATAAATAAGGTTTGGGTTAATTTCGGTTGCCTGTATTTAAAAAAATACAAAAGTTTCCGCAACGTTTGTCAAACGTTGCGAAAGGTGAGACTTTTTGCAACATTTGTCAAACGTAGCGAAAGGTGAAACATTCCGCAACACTCAATAAATGTTGCAAAAAGGGGTCTATTGCAACATTTTTCTAAAAAACGTTGCAAAAAGTATTTACTAATATCAATTGCAACATTCACTTACTAAAATGTTGCCAAAAGACCCTTTTAGCAACATTTATCAACAAATGTTGCCTTTTTAGTGTTGCAAATGACTATTTTTGTTGTAGTGAAAGGCCGTGGAAATTTCTTTAACTATAAAATAGATATTGAGGCTCTAACTAAAGTAGCAATGTCAAAAAATTGAAATATTATTTCATGTTGTACCCACTAATTTATCTATTTTCATAATCACTTTGTTGGTTCTTGGCATATGATGGACATGAATAAAATTCAAGATTATGAAACTAAGTACGCAAATTGAATTGATCGAAAGACCAAATATTTTTTTACCTCAAGGCTCCTAGAGCTTTTAGTACCGAGGCCAACTGTCAAGTCCTCTCTCTCTCCTCATCCTCTTCCTCCTCTTCTTTCCTTTCTCTTTCATTTCCAACCAATCACTCTCATCCACACCCAAACGTTGCTGTTCCATCCCAATTTTCTCCACTAATAAGGCCTCCGCAGACCGCTTCATCAGAGTCTCCGACCACCGCTCTCCAGGCCTCGCCATGCTTCTCCCACTAAGGTCCTAAAAATTTTCCGTGTACTCATGATGCAAAGAGGACTCTCTCCCTCATTGCATCCTCAGAGAAGTATTGCCCACTTGCTATTCAGTTATCCATATATGCCAGCATCCGATTCGTGATCTTTGCAGACTTTGAATTCTTAACTGATTTATATGCCATTTGATTTTGTAATCAGCTTTGAACACATCAAATTCTTTGAGTTCCTCAACAGATAATTTTGATCCATACTACTCTAAATCTATCATATTAGCACATGATTAGAGCAGAAATCAGAAATTTATGAACTTTTCAAGCAATCCGTGTTTGTTTTTCCATCTAATAAAAACAGATTATGTCCACAATCAAAGGCAGTGTGCAGTGCATGAAGCATCTCCTAAACCCAAAGAAAACAGTCATATCCCCATTACAGTGGGAACGAGTGAAATACAACCTAAACATAAAATTCTATCATATGAATTGTACATAAACAGAAAAGGGGCTTCACTATCTACGTCTAATTTCAATAATAACACTCCAACGAAGAATAAGATGAAGGAAAACCCAAAGAATATAAAATAAATTTGAAGGGACTTTGAATAATTTATCACTTTTAACATATCTATGATGAGAAACAGATACCCAATTACCCAAAAGGAAGTTACAAGAATATATGCATACATATAAGCGAATAGTTGTACTTGAATGGAAATCCTAAGACAAATTGCTAAGATTTATAGACAAACAAATAATTCTGATTTCGACGAACATATTGCAGTATTATATTCTGAAATAAAAAAAACTCAGATTACATAAATTAAAGAACAATTTGAAATGAAGGAAAAAGGCAAAAACATAAAGAGCATATTGCAACCTAAGGGACAATAGTTGGCTTCTTAGGAGAAACCTTTTCTTTCGTACTAAAGAAAATTTGACTTATATCATTTGCAGCTTCTTAAAATCAAAAGAGAAAGGATCAGGAAAAGGGTAATTTTATTTCTATTTATTCAGCACAAGGTATGCTTTGTACCTGTACAATGCTCACAAATGTTCGATTATTAGAAGTTTCACATTCCAATTCCCCATTTTCACCACCAGCTGCAATTTTTTTTGCTATCAGTCATCTTCTTTAGTTGATGAATAGATGAAGGGAAGAAGCTGGAGAAGAAGAGTAATTGGCGGGAAATATTGTTATCCCCAATTTCTATTGAAACTCAATTTTCATATCTATACCGTATACAAAGCTACCATATTTATAGAAAATAGAAGGAAACAAAATGACTAAACTGAACTCTACTATTTACATTATTTACATAGATTCTAACACTCCCCCTTAAGATGGGAGATGAACATTCAACATTCCCATCTTATCAACCAAATACTTAAAACGATTTCCTCCCAATGCCTTTGTTAAAATATCTGCTAACTGATCTTGAGATGGAACATGAAGCATCTTTATTTCTCCAAGTTGAACCTTATCTCTCACAAGGTGACAATCGATCTCAATATGTTTAGTTTTCTCATGGAAAACCGGGTTGCTAGCAATATGGATTGCTGACTTGCTGTCACAGAACAATAAGGCAGCTGTGTTATGTTTAATTCCAAGATCATCAAGAATGTTTCTCGGCCAACTTAACTCACACACAGCTGCAGCCATGGACCTGTACTCTGCCTCTACTGATGATCTGGAGACCGTAGGTTGTTTCTTTGATCTCCAAGATACTAATGAATTGCCAAGGAACATACAATATCCAGTTATCGATCTTCTTGTGTCTGAGCACGCTGCCCAATCAGCATCGCAAAACCCTTTAAGAACCATATCAGATTCACTTTCAAATAACAACCCTGTGCTGGAGTTCCTTTAAGATATCGTAGCACATGGTGAGCAGCTTCCAAATGTGGCTTCCTTGGTGATTGAAGAAATTGACTGAGAACCTGTACAGCATATGACAGATCCGGTCTCATTATAGTTAGATATAGGATTCTCCCTACTAATCTCCTATACATGCTGGCATCCTCAATGAGTTCTCCCTGATCTTTACTGAGCTTTAAACTCTGTGGTAAAGGAAATTTAGCAGGTTTGGAACCAAGGTAACCAGCATCAAACAACACATCCAGAGCATATTTCCTCTGATTCACTGAGATACCTTTTGCAGATCTGGCTACTTCCAGCCCTAAAAAGATCTTCAAAATACCCAAGTCTTTCAGTTTAAATTGCTCATTCAACTCTCTTTTGAATTGTTCAATAAATGAAAGATTATCTCCTCCTATGATGATATCATCCACGTAAATGAGCAGGGTAGTAAAGGATCCCTTCTCCTATTTGCTGAACAAGGAGTAATCAGATTTAGATTGACTGAATCCTTGTGAAATGATAAATGAAGTAAGCTTGGTGTTCCATTGTCTAGATGCCTGTTTAAGCCCATAAATGGACTTGTTTAAACGACAAACAATCTTCTCACCACACTCCCCCTGCTGCTCATAACCCCTAGGCATCCACATGTAGACCTCCTCATCTAGTTCACCATGGAGGAAAGCATTATTTATGTCTAACTGATGGAGATGCCAACGCTTATGAGCAGCTACTACCTGTAAAGTCTTTACAGTCACTAACTTAGCAACAGGCGAGAATGTTTCTTCATAGTCAAGGCCAGCTTGTTGCGTGAAGCCTTTAGCAACAAGCCTGGCTTTCTATCTTTCCTCATTCCCATCAGATTTGAGTTTGACCTTAAAAACCCATTTGCAAGCAACAGGCTTTTTATGTGCAGGTAAGGTAGTCACTGTCCAGGTATTATTCAATACCAGTGCCTGATACTCAGCCTCCATGGCCTTACACCAATCTGGATTTTTGACAGCCTCTTCATATGATCTTGGCTCAGATAAAGCGGATAAGGCAAGAGAATACCTTTTGTGAGCAGGTGATAACCTGCTATAATCCAGAAATGCAGCAATAGGATACTGCCAGCCAGCCAAATGATCCTTCTTCATGGAATCAAAATGGAAATGGGATACCTGAGATGTAAGATTACAATGATAATCTTGAAGGTAGGTAGGAGCTCTTTTAGAACGAGTGGATTGTCTGATAGGAGCTATGGGATAAGGTAAAGGAGCTGAGGGAGGATTATTGATTTGAAGAGAAGTAGAAGGACTAGGAGGTGAACTGATATCAGTAAGCTCAATGGAAATGCTATTATCAAGATTTGGAATCATCACAGCAGATGGTGAAGAATCACAACTCTGTGATGGAAAAAGAAACGGATAAGAGGGAAATGAATTATCAGAATTTGATAGTGAACGAAGGAAAATAGGATGATGAAAAGGGAATGTGGTCTCATGAAAAGTAACATCCCTAGAAGCAAAGACACTGTGACTTAGCAGATTATATAGCTTGTAGGCTTTCATACCATAGGGATAGCCAAGAAAAATGCAAGGAATAGCTCTAGGGTCGAATTTGGTACGGTTTCTTTTGATACTAGAAGCGTAACACAGGCAACCAAAAACTTTCAGATGTGAATAAGATGGTGAGGTTTGATATAACACCTCATAAGGTGTCTTGTTACCTAGAATCAAAGTAGGAGTTCTGTTAATTAAATACGTGGCAACAAGAATAGAATCCCCCCAGAATTTATGAGGTAAGTTGGCCTGAAACTTGATGGTTCTGGCAACATTCAGTAGATGCTGATGTTTTCTCTCTACAACCCCATTTTACTGAGGTGTTTCAATACAACTCAGCTGATGGAGTATGCCATGAGACTGAAAGAATTCGTTCATAAGAAATTCAGATCCATTGTCAGATCCGAGAACCTTTATTTTGCAGTCAAAATGAGTAAGAATCATTTGATAAAAGGAGTGAATTATAGGTCTGGTCTGTGACTTATCTCTCATTAAGTAGGTCCAAGTCATGTGAGAATGATCATCAACGATGGTTAAGAAAAAATGAGAACCATCCAGTGAAGGGAGAGAGTAGGGTCCCCATATGTCACAATGGATAATGTCAAAACTTTTTAGAGCTCTATTGTCACTTCTTGGGAAAGATAATCTTTGTTGTTTAGCTCTAGGACATATGGTGCAATGTAAGTGCTTATTGAATGTTATGGCAGGAATAATATCATGTGAGACAGACAATTTTGAGACTGGAGGATGTCCCATACGACAATGCCATAGATCAATGTCAGAATTTATATTGATATCACTTATGGAATTACAAGAAGATTGTCTAGATTTATTACACTGTGATCTGACATCAGAATTGCAATTGGAATCAGGAAAAGCAGAAAAGCGATGTGGAGTTTCAGAATTTTCACAACTGAAAGGATGTTTTTCATAGATTTTCTGAGCAGGAATTTGGAAGATATATAGTCCATCTTCAAGTTTACCCATTCCAATCGTCTTCCATGTCAAAAGATCCTGGACAAAACAAGATTGATGCAAAAATATCAGCAAACAATTATGCCTGAGAATCGGTCTGCTGGCTGAAATTAGATTGAAAGTAAAACAAGGCACCACTAACACTCCAGTCAAAACCAATGTATCAGATAACCTGACTTCACCAATATGCGTAGCCTCAACAGTATCCCTATTAGGTAGTCTAACAGCAGCTTTAACTTTATGAGATATAGAAGTTAAATGCAAAACTGAACATACCATATGCTCTGAAGCACCAGTGTCTATAATCCATTTCACCGCATTAGTTTTAATGTCAGAATGAATATGATTACCTGAAAAAGAAAAGGCATCTGGTACAGAATAACCAGTTCTTGATACATCCTGAGGTTGTGACTCAGTTTGCACTCGAGGATTAGCATTACCAGAATTCATTTGTCCTTTCAACTGAGGCATCAGCATTGCAAGAACTTGTTTACACTGATCTGGTGTGATGGTGAGTTTTGAAAAAGGTTCTACCATAGTTTGGGAAGCAACATCAGAAGATTGTCCAACTGCATTGGCTACAATATTTCTATTTCTAGCCAAACGATGTCCAGGGGGATATCATACAATTTTAAAACACTTTGCCTTAATATGCCCAATCATACCACAGTGACTGCATATAGGCTTGTCTCTTTTTTGAATGAATCTGGTACTCCTTTGACCTCCATTATATCCTTGGTCAATGTTATTTGCAAAAGCAGAGGTCTTAAAATTAGGTTGCTGTTTGGTGATAACCTCTCTCTGCTTTTCATCTTGCAAAATCAATGCAAACACTTTATTCAAAGGTGGAAGATGATCCATTAACAAGATATGGCCTCTTACTCCTGAATAATGTTCATCCAAGCCCATTAGAAATTGTATAACCTGATCTGCTTGCTTATAATCAGATCCACCAATGTCAGGTCTGTAATTCTCCAATTCCTCCCATAGTCCTTTGAATCGATTAAAGTAGGAGTTAACTGAACTATTTTCCTGTGAAATAATAGAAATCTGCTTCTTTAATTCATAAATTCGAGGTCCATTACCCTGACTATATCGTTCCTTCAGCTCAATCCATATCTCTCTGGCTGAATCTTTGTGCATCACACTAGGATAGAGCTCCTTTGGAATGGAATTGATGAGGAAGATACTACGTGATTGCATCTTCTCCAAGAGCTATGTAAAGGATCGTCAGATCCAGGCTTCCTAATCGTTCCATCAACGAATCCCTCTTTACTTTTCACGCTGAGAGCCATAATGGCAGCACGACTCCATGTCGTATAGTTATCTTCTGCAAGTATAATAGAAATCAGCTGCATTCCTGTGTTATCGCTATAATGCAGGTAATATGGATTATTCGGATATGTAATTGATCCGCTGATAAATGAGTTCACTTCTTCTCCTATCATTTCTCCAATCGAAGACCCCTGAGGTTCCATCGCAGCAATCTTTATCGCTCTGATACCATGTGAAAATAGATGAAGGGAAGAAGTTGGAGAAGAAGAGTAATTGGCGGGAAAAATTGTTATCCCCAATTTCTATTGAAACTCAATTTTCATATCTATATCGTATACAAAGCTACCGTATTTATAGAAAATAGAAGGAAACAAAATGACTAAACTGACCTCTACTATTTACATTATTTACACTATTTCTAACAGATAGCCTGAACCAGGATTCCTGAAAGTAGCAAATACAACAGTTAATTAGAATTTAATGATCACGGCGAATATTTAATGATTGTATCCAAACGACCTTAGGAATTGACGTAAATCCAAATGACAAACTGATATGGAGGAAGTTATCTAGTACTGGACCATTTCGTGTATAATTCTGACTTAAGAATACTGGATTATTTAACTTTGACCTTCAAAGGGAAGATTTAAAGAGTCAATAACCTAAAAATATTTGAAGCGGTAACTCCATTATCTATTCTTCTATTCGCCGGTTCCTTTTCGAGTAAGCCTATTCAACCTCATTCTAAACATGTTATTTTCCTAACTTTCTCAAAAATTTCTCAAACGAGGGAGGCATGATACTTGAAAGAGAAAAACCAAAAATTACTTAAAAGATTAAGGAAATTGCTTTACTAATTAATTTATCCACCTTCAATTAACACTGCTTAAATCTATTAAAGAATGGCAAAAATCTAGTGCTGTAATACCCCAGACCAAGAAAGTTTAAGAAAGTTTTAGAGATTTGATAGGTACTACTCATACCAACAAGGTGCACCTTCTTTTCCGGAAGTCCATCGTTGGAAACTCCACAGTTAAGCGTGCTTGGCTTGGAGCAATTCTATGATGGGTGACCCCTCTGGGAAGTTTTCTCGGGAAGCGTACGAGTGAGGACAAAGCATGCTGAAAAGACCCATGTTGGTACAGTGGGGACAGTACGTCGTCGATCTAACGGCCAGGACAGCCCGTTAAGTGGGACCCGGGTCATTACAAATGGTATCAGAGCCGTTTGCCAGTTGGAAATCGGGAACTAAGTGCTATGCGGGACAAAGTGCTACGCCATAGGACGGGAGCCACCTCTTGAACTCGTAGGAGCCACCTCTAGAATCCCAACGCCTGGCAACGGATCCTCAGATGGATCAAGCGCGACGAGGACGTCGCGAGTCTAACGGGGGGTGATTGTAGTACCCCAAACCAAGAAAGTTTAAGAGATTTGATAGGTACTACTCATACCAACAAGGTGCACATTCTTTTCCGGAAGTCCATCGTTGGAAACTTCACAGTTAAGCGTGCTTGGCTTGGAGCAATTCTATGATGGGTGACCCCTCTGGGAAGTTTTCTCGGGGAGCGTGCGAGTGAGGACAGAGCATGCTGAAAAGACCCATGTTGGTACAGTGAGGACAGTACGTCGTCGATCTAACGGCCAGGACAGCCCGTTAAGTGGGACCCGGGTCGTTACAAGTGCATTGCTCTATGAAGGGAAATAGAACAGCATAACACTATGAGAAAATTTTGAAAAATAATAATACTAAAAATAATTTTATATCATATTGAAGCTTCAAAAGCCATAATAAGCAATTTAATCCAATCCATTAGCTTTAAACGAGCATATGAACACAAAATGAACAAATTTGAAAGGATTTTTTTTTATCGATTTGCGCTTTTATTACCTTCAATAAGATTAGGTGAACATCTCAAAATTTCCCCATCTATTTCATTGGAAAAGTAAAGAGAAGAAATAGTTTGTAGGTTACTTATCTCGAAACTTCCATCCTTAGTTGCTCGTTAACTACAACATCTCTATTGTGTATAACATATTGGTTCATTAGTCTCAAAAGAATTCTATAGGGACATGAAATTTCATAGTTTAGCTATCCAAAATTTAAGTGTATGATCATGCTCATGAAAGACAAGAAATAGCATTAGAAGGCCAATTGGCCAAGATTAAGAGAGAGGGTTAAAGATTTGTAGCTCATGATCACAATCTACAAGTTATTACAGAGGCAAGCTTTCCGGTGGAGAAAAAGTTGGCACTTTCCAGGGCTCTCGTGGTGCTAAACGACCAGCATGATCCATGGTAACCTTAGTTTACACATTCGAGAATTTCTGGTGAGAATCATATGCAGAGATTTACCAAATTAAACATAGATTCAAAGTGAATACCCGGGTAACACGAGAGCTTTAAAATCGAAATATAATTCCTTTTCAAGGATTGATACACTAGGTTCAACAGTTTATTATCATTAGATTCTACTAAATAAAAAGATATTCCAATTAAAAAGTTGCAACTAAACTGACGGAACATAATTTTTGACTGGCGCAACGGCACTATGGTCTCTCCTATCGAAGTCAGTGGAAAGATCATTAGTCGGAACGATCGACGCATGTTAGCATCGGCAGGTAGGCGAAGATAGGTGCTACAAATCATGAAGGATAAAGAAATCGTGATGTAGTCTTCTCTTTCACCTCTTTTGTACTGTTGTCGAGAGAGAAAATTTGGGTTAGTAAGAAACACTTTGGGTATGCAATCATGCTACATATACAAGCTCAAAAATAGGGGACACGTGTCGACACGTGATTGGACAGTTTGTAAAAAACACTCAAATAGGTTTTGTCAAATCAATCAGTCCATTATTTTCTTGTCTTTGAGCCTGTTCAATCATCATTATTTTTTGGTACCATACATTACTATAGTTGCCAAAACACAAGAGAGATATTTTTTATACATATGAAAAGGCTATTAGACCCTCGACTTGAGAATTACTTGACACAAATACAAGGGTAGGATGGGAAGACAACAAAAGCATCTTGAATGAATTGTGGATGATAGATTCCCTCTTTTAAGAGAGTAGTGATAGTGATGATCCATAAGCAAAAGTCTCCAAATTAAAAGCCACTGTTTAAAACCATGCAATTGTAATAAAAACGTTAATGAGAATTGGAGTTTACCAATTGGGCTCAATAATTTGCACATATTATTACGAGGAAATTAAACACGCTTTCCAATTCAGTAGTCAAGTACATGATAACCCAAGAATAACTAAGCAAGAGGGGGGTGAATTGGTTTTTCGAAACTTTTTCGACAATTAGTCTCAAAACTATTCAATACACAAGATATGAATGTAAAGTGTGATTAGAGAAGTAAATATGTAAATTCGATAACTTAATTCAAGTAATGTCACTTAAGTAGAAATAGCACAATGTAAATAGCAATTTAAAGTAAAGTGCAATAATGTAAAGATGACAAACGAATTTAATGGGGTTCGATACACAATGTGTTCTACGTCCCCGTTACCAAGCTCTCCATCACGAGTAAGGCCAAATGCACTATAATGGTAACTTACAAACAAGGAATACCGATCCTTAAGTGACTTACAACAAGGATCACTTATCCTTAGGTGACTTACAAGAAGGAGCACCTATCCTTAAGTGACTTTCAACATGGAGCACTTATCCTTAATAACAATCGAGTTTTCACAAGGCTCTCGAAACCACTAAAATATAAATGATAGTTTTACAATCGAAAGAACTCTCTTAACAAATGATATAATCAAGTCAAATATTTAGAGAGTTAGTATAACGTTTCAACAGATAGCAAATAATAAAGCTCAAATGTTTATGATGAAAACTTTGATGAATGATAGATAATGAAATAGTTTGTATGCTTGTATCAAAGTTTACAACATTTGATCTCTATAAACAAATAATACAAGTTAATTATGAAGAGAGATCTACACTTCAATATAAGTGTTGGCAAGGAAAACTTTTATCAAAAATTGAAAAATAGATAAGATTGTGAAAAGTTCTTTGCAAAATAGAGTTCTTGATAAATTAGATGAAATATGTTTGATTGATCAAAAATCTCTTTGTAAATAAATGAAGTAGAATGTAGAATCAAGTAAATTCAACGATTTTCAATAAATAAGCTCTCTAAAAATCTCTTGTAGGTTGGTAAAATTGAATGCAACAAGAGATGAATATTTATATAGCAAAGAAGACACAATCAGTCACTTTCAGTTGAGTAAGTTCGGTCGACCGTTGCAAAAATCAAACCGTTGGAGTTTCGGTTGATACTTCGACCTAGCGGATCGATAGACCAGTTCATACTTCGGTCGACCGAAGTGTTTAAATAGGTAAGGTTGCAAATCCGGTAAGTAGTGTAAATACGGTGAGACCTTGTAAATATGGTAAGTAGTGTAGATATGGTAAGTAGTGTAAATACGGTGAGACCTTGTAAATACGGTACGAGCTTGCAAATACAGTAAGCAGTCCATTTCGGTCGACCAAAGTATACAAGTTTTGGAATTTAGTTTTTTATATGAAAATATTCATTTTTCAAAGTCTTTTTTAATGCAAGTGATGAATTTATGAGAAATAGTTTGAGCTTAATGTATTTGCTAAAATTGATAAGTTATACCTTTACATATAAATCGAAGCAACTTCTAAGATTCTAATTCTTCATGGTTCTTGATTTCTTCGAGTCTCTTTTGATTGTTTGTTCTTCAACGGATGACGATTTGTACCTTTGAGTGTTTAGGAAGAATTATACATTAAAAACTCAATAAACTAGATATGTTAGAAATATAAATGTATTGTTTGTTATAATCAAAACAAGTAGAGCTAATCATAGGTCAACAATTTCTCCCTTTTTGATTATGAAAAACATTATGTGATTTGTAGAAATATACAAGATATTCCCCATATCTTTTACACATCAATGGAAACCAAGTTTGTATCATATGCATTTCTACAATTCATTGACATAGTAAATCACATCTAGAAGTCATCATACTTAATAGAAATAATTTGAAGTCACAATTCATAATAGCAATAGTAATGACAATTCATAATAGCAATCACATTTCCTTTTCCCCCTTTGTCATCATAAAAAAGAATGAGGACTTAAAAAAAACTTCTCCCATAATCAAGACATAGGTGCAAGTTAGGAGAGATAAGTGAAATGTAATCAACAATTCATAACAAGTGATATAAATCATAGGTCATGTCTAAAAATAGAATTAAGTAGAAGTACGGTTCAAAGTGCATCGTTCAAAGTGCATCAAACTAGAAAATGTGTTTTAGAAGACTTTTTGCATAAGTCAGAACTAAATAGATCAAAAAAAAGAAACTTCAATCGTTCGCCGATGGAGGGGGGCCTCGAGGATAAATGGAGTACATGTGCAAAGAAGGTTTCTTGAGATAAACTCATTTGCTCCATTCGTTGATCAAGCGCATTAACAGTAGTAGTAAAAGAATCAATCCGGCCTTATAGAATGTTGAATTGATCTTCGGACATTTGTTGGCCGGGAGTAGGTGCAACTTGTGGAGTAGGCATACATCGTGCCCGCGGTGCATTATCGCCATCACCACCACCATCACCATCATTACCACCATCACCACCATCACCACCATTATTACTCATTTCTTCTTTCGCCTCTTCCTCAGTAAATGGCCAGTAGTAGGGCCCGAGGCATTGTCGAAGCCTTGGGTATGACACACCCATTGCCCATCACCTTTGACGATTTTCATGCGTTCAAGGGTTTTAATGTCAATGACATATGTGTGTTTTGGCTTAAGAATAAGTTCATCGTCTAATGGCACGTTAAAGTGTTGAAATTTTTTTGTGAGAAGCATGCCATAGGGTAGACCTAAGACTCGAGAAGATGAGTGGACATGCCGAATGTGTTTTAAGAAAATATAGGGAAAATCCAACTTACGTCCAACAAGAAGTGAATCAAGATGATAAACTTCTTCACTGTGACCACTCCTAGGGACGATAATATGTGCAATTGCACGATGAAGAACTTTACAAGGGATAGTGAGGTGGTTTAGGTTTAAGGTCATTTCAGTAGTCAATGGACGGTCGGTAACCCGACAACAAGCCTCGAGTTCGTTGTAGCCTTCAAACATAACTGGATAATTTTGGATGTAGGCATAATTTTCACATTCCTCTAAATCAAGTATGTAGAGTACCTCTATCAAGAGTGAAACGTTTGTCCTTAATCGTGCAAGTGATGTGATGTGAATAAAATGATAGATTTCGATAAAATTCAAGAATTAATCTAGGATAGGCAATTTTAGAGATGAGATAATATTTTTCCATCCTATAGTCTCAAAGTATTCTTCTCTCTTAAATGACGGTGCTTAAAGATAGAATTCGAAAATATCAATTGACTTACCGATAAGAATGGAGCAATCGGTGAAACGATCGAGCACGGGTGTGTCAGCCTCGACATGTGACGAGCTCGCTTTACTTTTCTTAGATCTTTTCTTCGGAGGCATGGTTTGAACCGGATTTCTCGAAAAAAGAGTGAGTGAGATTTCGGATTTTCAAATTTTGGTGGAAACAATTACGTGAAAGTGAATAGAGAATGAGTAGCCCACAAGGATTTGAAGTATTTTAGTGATTTGGAGGGGATTTGCAAGAGATTTTTGAAGAGGATTTTGAGATTTCAAGTGTTGAAATAAAAACCTAGTTTTTCAAAATTTTTGACAATAATGGAAGAGAAACCTTCAATTTTGACATGAATAGGTGATGGGTGTTGTTGATTTGTTGGAATTTTAAATGAAAAATGTGAGATTTGTAGGTTTTGAAGAGAGAAGAAGGAGAGAAGTTCGTATTTTTAGGGTTGAATGAAGATTTTGGAGGTAAAAACTGAGATTTAAAGGAGATGAATCGCGACAACTTCGGTCGACTGGACTAATTTTCGGTCGACCGAAACTCTGCAGGTTTTTAAACATGGAGCTGCAGTTGTTTTCGGTTGACAGTTGGTCGACTGAAATATATGTTTCGATCATACAGTTGGTCGACCGAACGATGGTTTCGGTCGATCAATAGGTCGACCGCAGATCTCAGATTCATCAATAATACCCAAGCCTCTTTTAATTTAAGAAAATCTATCGAGAGCTAGAGGTTTAGTAAGAATGTCGGCCAATTGTTTATCGATGCTAACAAATTCTAAATAAATATCACCTTTTTGCATGTGATCTCTAAGAAAATGATGTCGAATTTCAACATGTTTTGTGTGAGTGTAAAATGGGATTTTTAGACAAATTAATAGCACTAGTGTTATCACACATAATGGGAGTATTTTCAAAAGTTAAATGATAATGACTAAGGATTTGTTTCATCTAAAGAGCTTGAACACAACAACTAGCGGCCGAGATATATTCGGCTTCGGTGGTTGATAGTGCAACGGAATTTTGTTTCTTGCTAAACCATGAAACAAGGGCAAATCCTATAAAGTGACACATTCCAATTGTGTTTTTTCAATCAATTGTGCAACCCACCCAATTGGCATCCAAATAGCTAATAAGGTCAATGTGCGTGTCTTTAGGATACCATAGTCCTAAAGTTCTAATACCACATAGATATCTAAAAATTCGTTTTAAGGTACTTAGATGTGATTCCTTAGGATTAGATTGAAATTTAGCACATAAGAAAACACTAAACATGATATCAGGTCTACTAACAGTTAAATAAAGAGGAGATCCGATCATACCTCGATATTTTGTTACATCGATTGAAGTACCGTGCTCATCTTTATCCAATTTGATTGATGAACTCATTGGAGTATTCATCGACTTTAAGTCTTCAAAATCAAATTTCTTGAGCATATCTATGATATACTTTGTTTGACTAATGAAGATGCTTTCATTAGTTTGTTTGATTTAAAAGTCCGAGGAAGAACTTTAGTTCTCCCATTATATTCATTTCGAATTCTTTTCTCATACATTTTGAGAACTCTTCACAAAGGGAAATATTAGTGACACCAAAAATAATGTCATCAACGTAAACTTGTACAACAATCATGTCATTCTTTTTGGTTTTGCTAAAAAGTGTAGTATCCACATTTCCCGTTTGAAAACCATTTGAGATAAGAAATTTGGTCAATCTTTCATACCAAGCTCTAGGAGCTTGTTTCAAACCATATAGAGTTTTTCTAAGTTTAAACACATTTTCCTGAAATTTATGATTTTTGAAACCGGGAGGTTGCTCAATATAAACTTCTTCTTGAATAAAGCCTTTTAAAAATGCACTTTTTACATCCATTTGATAAAGAGTAAAATCTTTATGGCATGCAAAAGCAAGAAGCATGCGAATAGATTCTAATCTAGCAACAGGTGCGAAGGTTTCTTTGAAATCTATACATTCTTCTTGATTGTAACCTTGGACCACTAATCTAGCCTTTTTACGCACAATTGTACCATTTTCATCTCGTTTGTTTCGAAAGACCCATTTCATACCAATAACGGTTTGATCATTTGGTCTATCAACCAAATCCCAAACATGATTTCTCTCAAATTGATTTAGTTCTTCTTGCATTGCTAGAATCCAAAACTCATCAAATTTGGCTTCTTTGAAATTCATTAGTTCAATTTGTGAGATGAATGTGCAATTATTTAGAAAACTTTTGGTAGAATTTCTAGTACTTACACCTTTTGAGGGGTCACCGATTATCAGCTCCTTTGGATGAGAGGGAACAAACTTCCATTCAATGGGAAGTGTTGGATAATCTTGATCTTTGGGAGATTCTCCTTCTCCTTGTTGAGAAATTTGTTTTTCCAAATCTTTAACTTCATCATCTTTAGGATCTTCCTTGTTTTGATCTTGAATGTTCATTTGCTCAAGAGAAATTTTCAAACCTACATCAATACCTTTCTCTTGACCAAGAGAATAAGTTTCATCAAATGTAACATGCATGGATTCTTCCACTACTAAAGTTCTTTTGTTGAAAACTCGATAAACTTTGCTAGTAGGTGGATATCCAAGGAAGATTCCAACATCGAATTTTGAATCAAATTTTCCCAAATTTTCTTTTGTATTAAGTATAAAGCATTTGCAACCAAAGACTTTAAAATAACTAATGTTAGGAACTCTATTTTTCCAAAACTCATATAGAGTTTGGTGTTCTTTCGACTTACCAAAACTCTATTCATAATGTAGCAAGCGGTGTTAACGGCTTCGACCCAAAAATATTTGGGTAAATTGTTTTCATTTAACATGGTTCTAGCCAATTCTTGCAATGTGCAATTCTTTCATTTTACTATACCATTTTGTTGAGGAGTTCTAGGAGCCGAAAAATTATGTTCATATCCATTTTCTTTACAAAAATCATCAAAGGCAATATTATCAAATTCTCCACCATGATCACTTCTAATGTTTGTGATAGAATATCCTTTTTCATTTTGAACATTTTTACAAAAATGTTTAAATACTTTAAAAGCTTCATTTTTCAAGTTCAAAAACAAAACCCAAGTGAATCTTAAGAAGTCATCAACAATGACAAATGCATAGTGCTTGCCACTTAAACTTACGATTTTTGATGGTCCAAAAAGATCCATGTGAAGAAGTTGTAAAGGGCTTATGGTTGAAGAGAATTTCTTGGTTTTGAAAGAACTTTTTGTTTGTTTTCCAAATTGACAAGCATCACAAATTTTGTCTTTTTCAAATTTCAAATTTGGTAGACCTTTAACAAAGCAAATTTTTGAGATTTTTGAAATTAGGTCTATACTAACATGGCCGAATCTTGTATGCCATGACCAAGTATCATCTTTAAAGCTTGACAGACATTTTAATTCTTTTTTCAAATTCAATGTTAATGACATAAACATCTTTACTTCGACTTCCTATGAACAATACCTCTTTTGATGTAGCATCCTTAATAAGGCATTTCGAATAATCAAATTTGATATGATAACCTTTATCACATAGTTGACTAATATTTAGCAAATTGTGTTTGAGATTATCTACTAACAAAACATTTTCAATAGAAGGAGATGAATGATTACCAATATTTCCAATGCCCATGATTTTTCCTTTGGCATTATCTCCAAATGTGATATGACCCCCATCTTTCTTTTTGAAGTTTGACAATAATGTTTTGCCTCCGATCATGTGTTTTGAGCAACCACTATCCAAGAACTGATTGCTCTTTATCCTTGAAGACACCTATAAGAATTGATTCAAATTTTTGATCTTGGTACCCATTTAACTTTGGGTCCTTGATAGTTAGTGCTAGTGGACCCTTGAACCCACTTATTTCATTGAAAGAGTAATTTCTTTTTGATTAAGCAATTAAAAGCTAAATGTCCACATTTGTTACAAAAGCTACATGTGGTGTTAGATGTTTTGACAAATATGTTTTTAAGAGATTTTTACTTTAGAGAGGGTTTGTATCCAATTTCTCCTCTATCAAAAACACATTTTTGTTTCCAAGTAGGGAATGTCATTTGTGATTACCTCATTTCAATTGCCATAAAGCACATGTTTACAACTTCATCTTGACTTTCATTTTCTTCTTGTTCATCATCACTTTCATCCCAAGTGGCTTGTAGAGCTTTCTTCTTGAAAAATTTTCTTTTGTTGGGACATTCGGTTCGCTTGTGACCGGGTTTGTCACAATCATAGCATACAACATTCTTGTTCTTTTCCTCACCTTTATCGTTTTTCTTTTGGAATTGACGGTTGTTGCGAAAGTATCTCCATTTTTTGACAAGGAGAACAAGATCATCAAGTTCCTCATCACTCTTGTTTGAGTTTGAGGTTTCTTAATCATTTGATGATTTCAAAGAAATTTGTCTTCTAAGAGTGTCCTTCTTTTCTTCCTCTTTTACTTTTCTAGATTTCTCCTTTATTTCGGCATGATTTAGCTCATAAGTCATCAAGGTTCCATAGAGCTCTTCCAAAGGATATGTGTTGACATCTTTTGTGTTCTCTAGCAACATCCTCAATGAGTCACAATCTTCCGAGACCTAAGAATTTTGCTAACAAGTTCACCATTAGTGAATTTCAATCAAAGCCTTTAAGGCCATTAAAAATATTGGTGAATCGAGTAATCATGCTAGCAATGGGTTCATCTTGTTTTATAAAGAAGTTTTCAAAATTTTTGAACAAGAGATTTATCTTAGTTTCGTTTACTTTGTGATAAGTGTGTTTTTACACACTTATTGTAGGCCCAAACATAGATAATTATTAATAAATATGTGAAATATAGTTTAATTCGATGTAATTTGTGTTTTACAGGACAACAATGATGAACGTGGTGAAAATTTGAATAAACAAGCGAAAAACGACTAAAATGAAGCACAATCAAAGTTTGAGGACTCAAGTGCAATTACTGAAACGTTGTGTCGATCTCACGATGAAGATTTTAGAGTGTTGGACATCAATTGGATGAGGAAAGAAGACAAAGGGATAAAATATAGTGGAAGTACTATCACATATCAACTTCTAACTGAAAAAGTTATGCTTCGAATTTTCAGTCTGAGTTTGAGACCCATATTTGGAATAGAAGACGTTCGAATTTGAAGATTTATATTTCAAGAAGATTTGTAGCCCATTGAGTAAACTTTCTAATTGAATTTGAATAATCTCAATCGGATATCGGGATCAAAAGATATGACCAAAATATTGAAAACTGTTGGAAAGTCACTCTAATTTTGTTCCATGCGGTTGCATGGAATATAACCATGCAACCGCACGGTTATTCTTCGACGCGAATTTTTTGGTTTCCTTTTTCGAGTCAAATACCTATGGAAATAAATCTTGTGATGCATATATAAACCCTAGGGCCGTCCAGAACATAGAGGAGGAGATTTTTGAAGGTTTTCAGAGAGAAAAAGATGCACAAACAAGAAGAATAACATCACGATGCGAAGATTCAATTCAAGATTATTCGGGGTGATGTCGTTTTTTTATCTATTTTTCTGATTTTCTTCTTTTCACCATGCTAGGCTAGATTTATATGTACTAGGTGAACGAAGAACCTCGTAATATGATCTTTTAATACCCTATTTTGCAATTTGATATTCAAACACGATTGATGAATGTTGAATGATTTATATTACACTTTATTGCCTCCATAGTTAAATGCATGTGATTATGTGAATTTGGGTGATCTATTTTATGCATTCGAAAGAAGGGTAATAGATTCTACAAGGTATAAATCATCGTAGGGTCCGATAGGGGATAGAAATATACCGTTATGCTTTACGTGAATCTCTAAGTATTTATAGAACATCATGCATTCTTATATATTGCATTTGTCATAGAAATATAGTCAAATTGTATGCGAGAATAGGTTCAATTCTGCTCGAAAGAGATTATTAGATAAGTTAGAAACATTGATTCTTCAACCAATTCATTGTGTTATCGAATTGAGAAATAGAGGTTAAGAGTGAGCTTGTTTGGTGATTCGGGATCCTAGTGAGCTTTACATTTATTAATTTCATCAAACTTTTGCATTCAACATAATTTTGCATTCATTTAGTCACATTAGCTTAAATTACATTTTAGTCATATTTTAGTCATAGTTTAGTCATAAAGTCCAAATAACCAACAATCTTGAGTTTAATAGATTCAGTTAAGGTCTTAATAATAGAAATAAAATTAAATCAATTCTCGTGGGATGATACTAGATATTTTACAATTTCCACTTTATTACTTGTTTACGAACTGTGCACTTGCGGTGATTTACAAAGCAAACTTATTTTCGTGAACACTTTGTTTGTACCCGTGTGTGTGATTTCTAATGCATGTCAAATATCATATACGAAATCACATGTGCTAATATGATTAAATTCATTTATATTTAAAGCACAATAAAAAAAATTTTGACTTTTGCATTCAAAGACAATTTTCTTTTATCATCCTCATCATATTCTTCTCTAGGTTTTGAAATAATTTAGTCCGGTTGTCCATCAACTTTAATTACCTTAGTAAGTTTATGAGGACCAAATTCAATAACCTCCCAAATATTATAATCAATTGATTGAATATAAATCATCAATCTATTTTTCCAATAATTATAATGTGCACCATCAAATAAAGGAGGACGATTTGTAGAATGCCCCTCAATATTAAGATTAGTCATAACACAAGATAGTAAAATATATATAAATGTGCACCTAGACTCTGATACCAATTGATAACCCAAGAATAACTAACCAAGAGGGGGTTGAATTGGTTTTTTGAAACTTTTCGACAATTAGTTTTAAAACTATTCAATACACAAGATATGAATGTAAATTGTGATTAGAGAAGTAAATATGCAAATTCGATAACTTAATTCAAGTATTGTCACTTAAGTAGAAATAACACAATGTAAATAGCAATTTAAAGTAAAGTGCAATAATGTAAAGATGACAACCGAATTTAATGGGATTCGATACACAATGTGTTCTACATCCCCGTTACCAAACTCTCCGCCACGAATAAGGCCAAATGCACTATAATGGTAACTTACAAACAAAGAGTGCCGATCCTTAAGTGACTTACAATAAGGAGCACTTATCCATATGTGACTTACAGCAAGAAGCACCTATACTTAAGTGACTTTCAACATAGATCACTTATCCTTAATAACAATCGAATTTTCACAAGGCTCTCGAAACCACTAAAGAATAAATGATAATTTTACAATTGAAAGAACTCTCTTAACAAATGATATAATCAAGTCAAGTATTTAGAGAGTTAGGATAACGCTTCAATAGATAGCAAATAGTAAAGCTCAATTGTTTATGATGAAAACTTTGATGAATGATAGATAATGAAATAGTTTGTATGTTTGTATCAAAGTTTTCAACATTTGATCTCTCTTAACAAATAATACAAGTATGAAGAGAGATCTACACTTCAATATAAGTGTTGGCAAGGAAAACTTTTATCAAGAATTGAAAAATAGATGAGATTGTGGAAAGTTCTTTGCAAAATAGAGTTCTTGATAAATTAGATGAAATATGTTTGATTGATCAAGAATCTGATGCGAACCTCGTAGCAACGGTGACTACGAAACCCACAACTAGATTGATGTAAAACTCAAGAACGCCAATTAGATCCGGTTTTGGACTTGAACCCAACGAAGTGAACCAAAAAATCCAACGATAACAAAGATGCGTTGAACCCTTGATTACACAATGAAGAAGCCACGATCCGATGTTTTGAACGCCACAAGATTTAGATCTTGATAAGTTCGATTTTTTGTTCAATTGAAGAACACGGGAAAGCAATAGCCTCTCCAAAATAATGAATTGTCAAAAGTTTTTTTGAATACAATGAAAGTTTTTGGTATTTATACCAAACCCTACAAATTAGGTAAAAACGTGCATAATCTCATAAATAAGGTAGGAAGTTGACTAAACAAAGAATCCTTGTAAAATAAGGAAATTCGTAAAAAAATAAAATTTTTCCCCTGATGTTGGGCGCCGGGGCGCCAATACCCCCTGTAAATTTTGGGAGAGGAGGCGCCTTCGAATGGCGCGGGGGTGCCAATACCCCCTGTAATATGCGTCTTCAGTTAATGTGGGGGCGCCACTATCCCCTGTTTTCCAGGTTCAGCTGCTTGAATCAAGCTCATCCATCCCGATTTCGACCTCGACCCAACATGGAACTTGCTCCAATCTTTATCACGATCGCCATATCGTCAACCGTAGCTTAAACAAGCAATTTCATTGATTCTTTCACCTGCTTTGCCCTCGATCGAGTCATCGGTCCTTCTTCCACTAGCAATGGATCCTTTCCCGGACTTGCCCTCATCTCGATAGCACCTTGGATCATATCATCCCCTCCCTCTTCGAAAAGATTCGACCTCGAATCCGAACCTGTAGTAAATGAAGTAACGTTAGCAATATTGAAAATGTTAACCATTATATACTTACCGAGTAGAAGTAGACTTTAGCCTGCATTCGCGATCATAGCAATGTAATGGAATGGTCTTTCTTCTTTGGGGTATAGATTGGACCACACTCGAGTTCGTATCCTCTTTCTTCGTGTGTATACCCAATCACCATCACCTGGATCCAATGGTACACTCCAAGAATGTTCCAATTTGTAGACGTGGGACAATTCAAGTACAATCTCCTATTTTTCATCTAGTTTACCACTTATATCAACAGTTAAAGTAATTAAACCTGACAAAATTAGGAGATTAAAACCACAAGCCATATCAAAACATGCGTAATAAGTAGTAGAAACTGTCAATTTAATCCCTAACACATGCCATCCAACTTTCCACAAGTAGTTATGTAGACCTAAATTAATATATTTCAAATATGTAACACGCGCATCTAAATCTCTGCCACTTACTATGGTATCGTCACGTAACATGTGACCTCGCACTTCAACATACATGCATAGTCCATTGCAATATAAAATATTGTCATAAACTAATAATTTTTTTCCTATGAATGCACACAAAAGATGACTATTTAATCCCATGAAAGTATCAGATGGACTAGTGAGTTCAAACAACCTAACTAACCACTTATAAATTTCATAGTTGACCTTATATTCAAGTGTACCACAAATATATGACACATGCAAATCATCAACTATAGCATCTAGCTGAGGTGTAGTTGTGAGGTTAAAATTACATGCTCCAAGTGAAAACTTATCCCTACATGCTAAACCATCATCTAACCTATGTATGAGATGGGAATACCTTACCATTGGTGATTCATCGCGCCTCCTCCATGTCTCATCCTTCCTAGGTAATAGTAACAATGGCACAATACATGGATTCAGATTTTTCCTTCATACCCCATTTGACATTCAACTCTCGGCATATAAACTCCCTCCATTTCTCTTGAAACTCCTTTGCCTCCTTAGGGAACTCATATTCAACCTCCTGTAATGAAGAATTAACAAAACTGGGGTAGGGATGGTTAGTTTCAACCACAAGTTGCTATCAATTGTCCGAATTGGGTGGAGTCCCAATAGGAATCCTCATATGGACCAGATCTTCAAAACCCTGCAAGACAGAAATAGCCAAACTAGGGAGGGGTGTGTGAGTTTCCTCGGAGTTGAGGGATGACTCCTTGCTTACCAACAACAAAATCTATCTTGTACCAACTATAGCCTTTTTACATTCACTCTCCCTTGCAAAGAAACTCGCTTCCGGTTTTTCTGTCCTCTCAACTACCCTTTTTCTCTCCTCTCATGTGGCCTCTCTCTCTTTCTCCCACTATCATCCACCTCACCATTTTCTTTTTTACACCCTAGCTCACTGTTTTCTCTTCTCTCATGTGGCCTCTCTCTCTTGTCCCCACGCTTAGCCGCCTCACCATTTTCTCTCTTACTCACTAGCTCGCTATTTTCTCTCCTTTTCCTAGACTCTTTTGCTCTTATCTCTTCCTCATTCCTCAATTTAACTTGGTCTTCATAAACTTTTGTTGGTGTTAATGGCGCAAGAGTAATAGTCTGTCCCTCCTTGACAAATCTATACCGGTTCCTATACCCATCATGTGTAACTTTTCTATCATACTGACATGGCCTGCCCAACAGAAATGGCCCGCATGCATAGGTACCACGTCACATACAACCTTGTTACTATAACTCCCAATCTAGAAATTAATCATCACCTGTTTATTCACCCTAACTTCTCCACTTTCATTCAACCATTGGAGTTTATAAGGCCTAGGGTGTTTAAATAATACTAATCCCAATTTCTCAACCAAGGTCATGCTAGCTACATTTTTGCAACTTCTACCATCAATAATTAAACTATATACCTTATCGTGGATAAGGCACCGGGTGTGGAATAGGTTTTCACGCTGCTACTCTGTATCATCTGCCTTGACTTGAATACTAAGAGCTCTCATTGTGACCAACAGTTCCCCAACGACAAATTCCACTTTCCCCTCTTCATCAATCTCCTTCAACGCTGGCATGTCATCATATTTGTAATACCCAGACCAGGAAAGTTTAAAAGATTTGATAGGTACTACTCATACCAACAAAGTGTACCTTCTTTTCCTGGAAGTCCATCGTTAGAAACTCCACAGTTAAACATGTTTGGCTTGGAGCAATTCTATGATGGGTGACCCCCTGGGAAGTTTTCTTGGGTAACGTGCGAGTGAGGATAAAGCATGCTGAAAAGACCAATATTGGTACAATGGGGACAGTACGTCGTTAATCTAATGGTTGGGACAACCCGTTAAGTGGGACCCGAGTCGTGTTACAAATGGTATCAGAGCCCAATTGCTAGCCGAAAATCGGGAACTAAGTGCTATACGGGACAAAGAGCTACGCCATAGGGCGGGAGCCACCTCTTGAACCCGTAGGAGGCACCTCTAGAATCCCAACGCCTGGCAACGAGTCCTCAGATAGATCAAATGCGACGAGGATGTCACGAGTCTAACGGTGGGTGATTCCAGGAAAGCTTAAAAGATTTGATAGGTACTACTCATACCAACAAGGTGCACTTTTTCGGAAGTTCGTCGTTAGAAACTCCATAGTTAAGCGTACTTGGCTTGGAGCAAGTCTATGATGGGTGACCCCATAGGAAGTTTTCTTGGAGAGCGTGCGAGTGGATAAAGCATGATGAAAAGACCCATGTTGGTACAGTGGGGACAGTACGTCGTCGATCTAACGGCCAGGACAGCCAGTTAAGTGGGACCCAGGTCGTTACAATATTCTCCTTCACTCTCACTTACCACATCTCCATCATCCAGTAGAATCATTACCCTTTTGTTAGGACACTGAGAAGCGATGTGCCCCGTTCCTAAACACCGAAAACATTTTATATCCCTATTCCTTGGTTGCTGTGACTCCATTTTGGGTACGGGTTTGCTAGCACTTTCTTCCTTTCCTCTTTGTATTTCAGTCATTCCTTTAGCTACTGCTTCATTCACCTTATCACCTTCCCACCTCGACTTCTAATTTGGGTTAGAAGACGAAGTGTTCATCGGTTGCCTTGCAGTTTGGTGTGCTGTCGTAGGCACCCAAAAATAATCCTTAAACCTCTAAAACTAATGTAGTAGTGGAAGTAAGGGTCGATCCCACGAAGAGTGTGTAATTCAATATTTTATGCTTCGTACAATGATTGGGGGGTTTTTGTATGCAACAATTGTAAATAACATAATCAATAACAATGAAAATTAAATTAACGAAATCAATCAAATAACTAACCTTGGTCTAAGTCCACATCCACCATCGGAAATCCACAATTGATCATAGATACAAGGATAATTCAATTCATATTTCGAATATTCATCGTTGGAATTGATTCCTATTTCTCCTTAATTTTAGTTAATTAGAAACCAGCGTTCTAATTAACCCTAATTATTAAATAACCCAGGACAGCGCTCAAGATTCAATTTAATAACGACTTTACACAATAGAGAAATCGATGAACTAGATAACACAAACACCAGCGGTTGCATTCAATCTATTTAAACATTCTTCTTAAGATTCAATAACCTCTATCGCAGACAATTATCAAATCCTAGTGCTTCACAAGTTAAAGAGATCAAACAATTATGGATTTGATGTTTAACTTAGCGGTAGATTGTTACAATCAATAAACTAGCGGGCCCTCTAGCAATTAAACGCAACAAATCATAGAAATAAATGCAGAAGAACATTCAATACGCAAAATATAAATCAAACAATAAGAAAACTATTTAGATCTCACAATATGTGGTTCCGAGGCTTCAATTTCCTTCAACCAAGCGTAGAAGTTTAGTTACACATGATAAATCTAAGAAAAATAGAGAGAAAATAGGTTGGAGGCGTTCTGGTGTGTGTTCGGATGTTTTTAGGGTTGAAAAGTCGTGCAAGATATGTTATCAAAGGAGTTTAAGTCAATTTAAGAAACCTGAGATTCGGCATCAGGGAACAACCATGCGATCGCAAGGCATTAAGTCATGCTGTCGCAAGGAACAAATGAATTCAACCCTCAGACTCTCGGTGATGGTCTGTCCGATCGCGCGGAATTAAAGCCATGCGATCACAAGGCTTTACAAAACTTCCTCTGGATAGCCTTCAGTATTTTTGTTGTAACTTTCTCTTCAGATGTCCAATTGAGGTGATTCAAGATGCATTGGAAATCTAACTCAAAGGGATACAACTTTTATTTAGATGATATCTTCGAATTCGATCGTTTAATATGTCAAAAACTGGTCTCAATATGAGGCTAAAAATTGGTGCAAAACTATTCAGCTTGAAAGTTGATATGTGATAATGTCTTGGCTATATTTCACCCCTTTGACTTCTTTCTTCATCCAATTGGCCACTAGCACTCTCAAGTATTCATCGTGAGGTTCGATATAACTTTTGAATATTTGCACTTTGGTTCCCGAACTTTCGCTTTCTTTCATTTTGGTCATTTTCCCCTCATTTCTTCCAACTTATGCCATATCCATCGAATTGCCACCTAAACCAAAATATGAGAATACTAAGTACATTTAGGCATAAAATAGTCATATGAGCGCATTAAATAAAGATATAAAATGTGTATTTTACATTCCTATCAAATTCCCCCACACTTAACTTTTGCTCGTCCTCGGGCAAAACTCAAATTTAATTCCCCAAAAACACTAGGTCATAATGCCAAGAACATAGAACCATCAAGATTTTTCAAAACACATAAAATTTCATGAATAAACATTCCACACAACTCATATTCAATTAGCAAGCATTTTCATATAAAGATGGAGTAAACTAAACATGTAGACTCTCACGGATATAAGCACTCAACTCTCATGTATTTAAAAGGGTAAGTGTTTCGCTCAAATTCATTCCAATGGAGGTGTTCTACCATATGCTTGCATATCTTCTCATTCGCCACCACTTAGATCACATGCTTTACAAGAATCATAAGGACTTTCCGAAGGTTGTAATGTGGCTTATGGTCAAGGTGGGAAATATTTGGATATGTGACTCAAGAGCCATCGAAACTAGTGGAGTAAAGATAAATAGACTTAGCTCAAACATATACATAAGACATGTAAACCAACCACTCCACATAATAGCTTCATCATTTTATTTTATTTTTGCATCTATCCCACACAAATCGAACTCTTTCTTGAGATGTAGGAAGAGTTATGAATATAGATCTTTTTCAACATTAAAATCACTCTCCTCCACCACGTATTTTCTTTTTCTTTCTTTTCTTTTCTTTCAATCATTTTTTTTTCTCTTTTGTTTTTCTTGCACAATGTAAACTCCAAATGATACATCAATACTGGAACTCCCTGAATTGACATAGAAAATTTGTTCCAATTCACCAATAATAGCACTACCATAAATCTTGATACCCCCACACTTATTTTCTTGCATACCTACACTTCTCATGATATTCAACAATACTCCACTAGCTCTAAGACTTGGGTAAAGATATTGTTTTTCCAGTTTAAAGCTTGTAATGTGAGTTTATACAAAGAAAATGCAATGAGGCTCAAAGGGGCTCACAATGGAAAATTCAATTACAGGGTCGACTATTTGGCTAATGAAGCTTATTTATGTAACAAAGATTGCCTTAATCATGTTCATGCATGCATGTGTCAATGTGATCTTGAAGAGAATTAAGGCAAGTTCTAGAGAAACAAAACCATGAAAGAATATCACACATGAAAAAATAATGAGACTGTTATGGATGTGTTAGTCTAAAGGCTCAAAATCTCACCGGCTTTTGTCCACATAATTTAGTTACTACCATCCTCAAAGAAAATAACTCCACTAATCAACTCTAAGTTGAAGGATTATTCATTCAATCATGTTATGAGTTCTTCAAAAACCTAATTAATTCTAGCAAATAGCATACACAACTCCAAAACAATCATTTAACTCTCAATTCATTTTCATGAAAAATCATTCAAAAATTTGTGAAATTAAACTCAATCTAAATCTAAACTCAATCTAAATCCCCTCCCCCACACTTAAAACTTACATTGTCCCCAATGTAAGGTGAAATGCAAAGAAAAGACAGATAACTAAAATATGAATGCGAAAAATAAAAAAATAAAAAAAAATAAAATAAAAATAAAAAGATAAAGGAACGAACTCCCATTGGGTTGCCTCCCAAGCAGCGCCTTTGTTTATTATCTTTGACTCGACTTATTGCTTTTTTATTTAGCCCGGGTCTATCATGGTTGGCTTCGATCTTCTTTGCAGTGCACCAAGTCCATTGGGAATGATAACTGGTAGTGTTCCTCCACCTCCATGGAATGTATACTTGTAGTGACTGGGGTGAAGCTTCAAATCCGGAATGAAAATCTGCAAAACAAAGGATAAATGTTTCTCATTAGAAACAGCACATTACAAAACAAGAATTATTACCCGACTTTGGAAGATCATTTAATCTTTGCCGGTTCGCTCTTTGTAACTCGGTGTTTAAGGTCAACTCCTCTTTTTCATTCCCAAGATGCTCATTAATCCATGATTCCCATTCATTTTTACCAGCAAATTTGAAAACATCCTGTGCTAATTGATCAATTACATCAATAAAATGAACATGATTATTAATACACGAATGTTTCATGGAATCATAGATATTAAGCTTAATGATCTTCTCATCAAATTCCATGGTTAATGTACCATTATTAAAATCCATTTTAGTTTTGGATGTCCTTAAGAATGGTCTTCCTAACAAGATAGGGGTAGTATGATTACTATTGCCCATGTCAAGTACATAAAAATCAGCAAGAAAAAACAAATCATCAATTTTCACAAGAACATCTTCAACCACCCCCTTAGGATATGCATTAGATTTATCAGCTAGTTGAATTATCACGCCAGTGTTATTTAAGGGTCCAAGTTTCAAGGAATTGTATACAGAATATGGCATGACATTAATAGATGCTCCTGAATCTAGCATGCCCTTTTCAAACTTAGTGTCGCCTATAATGCAAGGGATAGTGAACATACCTGGATCCGTGCACTTTATTGGAAGTTTCTCTTGAATAATTGCAGATACCTGTTCTCCAACTTTTACCCTTTCAATCCCCTTCAATTTCTGTTTCCTCTTACTTGTGCACAATTGTTTCAAAAATTTAGCATAACGAGGTACTTGTTTAATAATATCTAAATGTGGAATATTTACCTCGCATTTACTAAAAATTTCATGCAACTCATCATGATCTCGTTCATATTTTCTACATCCTACTAGAGCTTGAGGAAAAGGAGGGACATGTTTATAATTCGAAAGAGGTGGAAACTTACGCTCAGTTACCTCATTATCGTTGGGAGCACTCTTTTCTGCTATGATATATTCCTCATTTTCTTCCTTCAATGATGTAGGGACTATCTTCACTGGAACTTCAACCTCCATGCTACTCCTCATGATCTCGTTCATATTTTCTACATCCTCATTATCGTTGGGAGCACTCTTTTCTGCTGTGATATATTCCTCATTTTCTTCCTTCAATGATGTAGGGACTATCTTCACTGGAACTTCAACCTCCGTACCACTCCTCGACGTGATTGCAGTTACATTTTCCCTTGAATTTACTACCGTTTGAGAGGGTAGTTTCCCCGCATTCTGTGACTCCAACCGATTGACCGCGTTAGCCATTTGACCAATCTGCTTCTCCAAACATTGAATGCTAGCCATTCTCTCCTGTTGAAATTGTAAAGTGTTAGTGGCTATAGATTTAACAATATCTTCTAAAGACATACCAGAGTTAGAAGTTTGGCCCTGTTGTTGTCTAGGAGGGTATGGCTGATTATATTGCTGGAAATTCTGCCAATTTTGATTCATAGGTTGATTCACTTGTCGATTCCCATAGCTAAGATTTGGATGATCCCTCCATCCTTGGTTGTACGTGTTTGAATATGGATCATAATTCTTCTGTGGTTGTCCAAGAAAGCTACCGGTTGTATTTACGTGTTCAATGAATTCTTCTTGAAGTGTTGGGCACATATTAGTTGGATGGCCTACCAATGAACAAATTCCACATGCATTCGCTGTTTGCACATTACCTGCAACCATTCGACAAATAAGAGTAGTTAGACTTGCAAGTTGTTGTTCAATGGATGAGACATTTACCTCATTAATATATTTCGATGGCATGTCGAGTCTAGTGCCGAATTGTTGAGAATTGGCGGCCATAGTTGCAATCAAGTTCCTCAAACTATCAAGGAAACTCAAAAAAAAATGACAAACAAGTTAAAAAAATAAATAAATAAACTAGAATAAGAAAAACAAATAAAATTCTATGCTAAAATTCCTAAAAACAATAAATTGCTTAAAAACCTAGAAAATTATGATTTTTTTTTTCAAAAATAAATAAAATAACTAAAGAAGCACAAAAATAAATTAACACCACTCCCCGGCAACGGCGCCAAAATTTGGTGTGCCGTCGTAGGCACCCAAAAATAATCCTTAAACCTCTAAAACTAATGTAGTAGTGGAAGTAAGGGTCGATCCCACGAAGAGTGTGTAATTCAATATTTTATGCTTCGTACAATGATTGGGGGGTTTTTGTATGCAACAATTGTAAATAACATAATCAATAACAATGAAAATTAAATTAACGAAATCAATCAAATAACTAACCTTGGTCTAAGTCCACATCCACCATCGGAAATCCACAATTGATCATAGATACAAGGATAATTCAATTCATATTTCGAATATTCATCGTTGGAATTGATTCCTATTTCTCCTTAAT
Organism: Fraxinus americana; assembly: GCA_035079005.1. Classification (NCBI taxonomy): domain Eukaryota; kingdom Viridiplantae; phylum Streptophyta; class Magnoliopsida; order Lamiales; family Oleaceae; genus Fraxinus; species Fraxinus americana. The sequence goes on along the minus strand of CM068712.1, from coordinate 14,612,953 downwards.
TTTAGTTAATTAGAAACCAGCGTTCTAATTAACCCTAATTATTAAATAACTCCAGACCAGCGCTCAAGATTCAATTTAATAACAGCTTTACACAATAGAGAAATCGATGAACTAGATAACACAAACACCAGCGGTTGCATTCAATCTATTTAAGCATTCTTCTTAAGATTCAATAACCTCTATCGCAGACAATTATCAAATCCTAGTGCTTCACAAGTTAAAGAGATCAAACAATTACGGATTTGATGTTTAACTTAGCGGTAGATTGTTACAATCAATAAACTAGCGGGCCCTCTAGCAATTAAACGCAACAAATCATAGAAATAAATGCAGAAGAACATTCAATACGCAAAATATAAATCAAACAATAAGAAAACTATTTAGATCTCACAATATGTGGTTTCGAGGCTTCAATTTCCTTCAACCAAGCGTAGAAGTTTAGTTACACATGATAGATAGGTTGGAGGCGTTCTGGTGTGTGTTCGGATGTTTTTAGGGTTGAAAAGTCGTGCAAGATATGTTGCCAAAAGAGTTTGAGTCAATTTAGGAAACTTGAGATTCGGCATCAGGAAACAACCATGCGATCGCAAGGTATTAAGTCATGCTGTCGCAAGGAACAAATAAATTCAACCTTCAGACTCTCGGTAATGGTCTGTGCGATCGCGAGGAATTAAAGTCATGCGATCGCAAGGCTTTACAAAACTTCCTCCGGACAGCCTTCAGTATTTTGGTCGTAACTTTCTCTCCAGATGTCCGATTGAGGTGATTCAAGATGCATTGGAAATCTAACTCAAAGGGCTACAACTTTTATTCAGATTACATCTTCGAATTCGATCGTTTGATATGTCAAAAACTGGTCTTAATATGAGGCTGAAAACCGGTGCAAAACTTTTCAGCTTGAAAGTTGATATGTGATAATGTCTTGGCTATATTTCACCCCTTTGACTTCTTTCTTCATCCAATTGGCCACTAGCACTCTCAAGTATTCATCGTGAGGTTCGATATAACTTTTGAATATTTGCACTTTGGTTCCCGAACTTTCGCTTTCTTTCATTTTGGTCATTTTCCCCTCATTTCTTCCAACTTATGTCATATCCATCGAATTGCCACCTAAACCAAAATATGAGAATACTAAGTACATTTAGGCATAAAATAGTCATATGAGCGCATTAAATAAAGATGTAAAATGTGTATTTTACATTCCTATCACAGTTCCCTTCCTCTTCAACTGTCTTTCCACCTTCATGGCTACATGCAAACATATCTTCCAACATTACATAATGCTGTAATTCCACCACATTAGAAATCTCCTTAATCAATCCATTCAAGAACCTAGCCATGGTAGATCTCAATCTTCCTCTACATTTGTCCTAATCATCAAAATCTCCATCTCCTTATGATAATCTTCTACACTCTTCGACCCCTGATACAAACTCTGCAATTTTTTATGGAGCTCCCTATAGTAATGACCAGGCACAAACCGTTTCCTCATCATCGCCTTCAATTCATCCCAAGTATTTATAGGCCTCTGTCGATTTCGACGCCATAAAGTAACCACTTGATCCCACCAAGTTATAGCGTAATCAATGAATTCCAACACCGCAATCTTCACCTTCTTATCCTCCGAATAGCTATGGCAATCAAAAATCAACTCCACCTTTTTTTCCCATTCTAAATATGCCTCGGGATCACTCCTACCCTTAAATTGTGGAATCGTCATTTTTACATGACCCAAATTACCATCAGTTTCACCTCCATGATTATTTCTATCACATCGTTCAAACCTATCGCCTCTATGCCTCATTCGTTCCATCTTATCCCTTTCATACTCATCTTCACCTCATTCACTATCGATCTCATGTTCATCCATCCTAGAAACTTGCCTACCCGCCATCCTATAGTGAGGTACATCCGCTGGTTGTTCCCTACTAAGATTTACCATCAAAACATTCAATTGCTACATCTTTGTTCCCATATCCATCAACAATCGTTCAAACCTATCCATCCTATCATCCTGTAAATTGGTCCGATTACCGTTCCTGCTGGAATTTGAACCTTCCACGTCTAACATTCTCTCAATTTCTGCCTTATCAAGTTTACTCGGAATCACTCAATTGGCTTTCACCCTCTAATAATCTCACCCTCTGCCTTTTACCTCTCACTGTTTTAACCAAGTGCTTCCAAAGACAACAATGAACTCACCGGGTCAAACTTGTGACTTCAAAATCCGAATATGTAGATGATTGTGACTCAAGAGGAGTATAGGAATTTTGGAATGACGATGGAAAGAATACAAGAAAATTCAACTATAATTTTTGACTCAAAGTGGATGACAAGAACAAATTGATGATCCGAAATTGTACAATATTGGTATTAAATCAATCAAACAAACCTCTATTTTTTTATTTTTCTTTCTCTATACGGATGAACAGTACCATACGTGAACAATAAATTTTTTTTTTCACAGATAAACAATAACCGCGATGAACAGGAACTTTTTTTAACACAAGATTATACTACCAACAAGAAATTTATGAATCTAGGACGACTTAAGAACATGAAGAAACTACGAAAATGATGAAATTTACTAACTCAACAAGAAAATAAAGGATATAACCTGACAGAATTGGAGTCAAAGCTCTGATACCAACTGATACGAACTCCGTAGCAACGGTGACTACGAAACCCACAACTAGATTGATGTGGAACCCAAGAACGCCAATTAGATCCGGTTTCGGATTTGAACCCAACCAAGTGAACCAAAAAAACCCAACGATAACAAAGATATGTTGAACCCCTTGATTACACAATGAAGAACCCACGATCCGATGTTTTGAATGCCACAAGATTTAGATCTTGATAAGTTCTATTTTTTGTTCAATTGAAGAACAAGGGAAAGCAACAGCCTCTCCAAAATAATGAATTGTCAAAAGTTCTTTTGAATACAATGAAAGTTTTTTGTATTTATACCAAACCCTATAAACTAGGTAAAAACGTGCATAATCTCATAAATAAGGTATGAGATTGACTAAATATAGAATTTTAGTAAAATAAGGAAATTCGCGAAAAAATAATTTTTTCCCCCGGATGTTGGACGCGAGGGCGCCCATACCCCCTGTAAATGTTGGGCGCAGGGACACCTTGGAATGGTGTGGGGATGCCAATACCCCCTGTAATATGCTGCTTCAGTTGGGCGCGGGGGCGCCACTACCCCTTGTTTTTCAGGTTCAGCTGCTTGAATCAAGCTCATCCATCCCGATTCCGGCCTCTACTCCAACATGGAACTTGCTCCAATCTTCGTCACGATCGCCATATCGTCAACCGTAGCTTGAACAAGCAATGTCATCGCTTCTTTCACCTATTTTTCCCTCGATCGAGTCATCGATCCTTCTTCCACTAGAAATGGATCCTTCCTCGGACTTGCCCTCGTCTCGATGGCTCTTTGGATCATATCAGAATCTGTTTGTAATAAATGGAGTAGAATGTAGAATCAAGTAAATTCAATGATTTTCAATAAATAAGCTCTCTAAAAATCTCTTGTAGGTTGGTGAAATTGAATGCGAGAAAAGATGAATATTTATAGAGCAAAGAAGACACAATTAGTCTCTTTCGGTTGAGTAATTTCAGTCAACCGAAAGTGTGATATAGCCGTTACAAAAATCAAACCGTTGGAGTTTCGGTTGATACTTCGGTCGAGTGGGTCGGTCGACCGGTTCATACTTCGGTCGACCGAAGTGTTTAAATAGGTTAGGTTGCAAATCCGATAAGTAGTGTAAATATGGTGAGACCTTGTAAATACGATAAGTAGTGAGTTTGCAAATACGGCTTGCAAATACGGTAAGCAACCCATTTTAGTCGACCAAAGTATACAAGTTTTGGAATTTAGTTTTTTATATCAAAATATTCGTTTTTCAAAATCATTTTTAATGCAAGTGATGAATTATGAGAAATGGTTTGAGCTTAATGCATTTGCTAAAATCAATGAGTTATACATTTACATATAAATCGAAGCAATTCTAAGATTCTAATTCTTCAAGGTTCTTGATCTATTCGAGTCTCTTTTGATTGTTTGTTCTTCAACGGATGACGATTTGTGCCTTTGAGTGTTTAGGAAGAATTATACATGAAAAACTCAAGAAACTAGATATGTTAAAAACATAAATATATCGTTTGTTATAATCAAAACAAGTAGAGCTAATCATAGGTCAACATTACAAAGGTTTATCTTACAAAAATCATCTACACCCACCTTATCCTTAACCACGCGCCCTACACCCATGCCCACACAACCGAGATTTGCTCTCTCTCTCTCTCTCTCTCTCTCTCTCTCTCTCTCTCTACCATGTCTATACATGCTCTCTCTCTCCTTCATTTTTTCCCAAAATCACCTCTATCTCCCAGATCCACACCGTCGTCATCCATCATATCGGATGCCCAGTGTCTCTCTTTCAACCATATATGTATATGCTCTCTCTCTCTCTCTCTCTCTCTCTCTCTCTCTCTCTCTCTCTCTCTCTCTCTCTCTCTCTCCCTTCTTTGATTCTTCCTAAAACTACTCCTGTCTTCTAGATCTACATCAACATTATTCATCACCTGTCAGACACCCACTGTTGCTTACTACATATCGGACACCACTATCACCCACCTCCATTGTCTCTTCTCCCATTTTATATTTCCTTCGATCTTGAGGTCCTCTTTGTTTCCTCGCCGTTGAAATCAATGCCTCATCTACTTCTCTTACGTATGTTTCGGTGACACTTGTTTGGGTTATGGTGCAATGGTGTTTAGGTTGTGGTACATTAGTACAATTGTGGTGTTGTTTATGCCTCGCCTCTACTTCCCTCAGGTTGTGGTGCGGTGATGCATGTTGCTGTTTAGGTGCCGCCTAATTGGGTTATAATGCATTGTGGTACTTTTTGTGCTTTTAGTCTACTCCTCTTAGGTTGTGGTGCGATTGTGCTAGTGATGATGGTGCAATAGATGTGTGGTGCATCGTTGTTTGTGTAGTGCTGGGTTACAAATTTGTATAGAGGTGGTGGTGCGATGTACAAATCTAAGTGGGCGATGATGCAATGCTCGTGCTATGGTGAGATGACAACGATATTTTAGTAATGTCAATGGTGGTGGAGTGGTGGTGGGTGGGACGAAGAACGATTGTAACCAATAAAATGGGTAAAATGTGATCAATAAATATATGTGACCTAAAAATGTATGATTTGCGACCAAATTTGATAATGTGACCACAATTTGTGCATTTGTGACCGTAACCTTTGGTGGTGGTGGTGGTGGTGGTGGTGGAGATTGTAGATTTGAAGTGGTGGGGGAGATTTAGATAATGTAGTGTGGTGTGGTGTGATGTGGTGGCCTGTTAATTGTATAGTTGTGACCATTTAATTGTTAATTGGATCATGCTACATGTATCAAATTTTTTTACCGAATCTTTTACCTACTACTCACAATGTGGATGAGGACCACATTATCGGAATTTTTAAATACACGCGGAACCTACGCATTATGTGAGAAGGGGTAATCCATTATGTACAAATCATTATGTACAAATGGATTAACCCTTGTTAATTTGTGACTTATTAAAATGTGTGATTTGTAATTAAATATATAGTTGTTACCTACAAATTTTGTCTTTGTATTTTTCCCTTTTATTATAGTGAGATTGGCCCACACTGAGATTTCTGTACATGCAACTATTAAGAAATTGGACTATCAGGTTTTTAATATGGGCTTGAAAACAGTATACCATAACTTTACATATTGGGTTAATAACAAATAAAGTGAAATATTGAATCTGGGTTATAAATATCAGGCCCCTTTGAAATGCCAATAAGCTAATAATCGAAGTAACAAATGCACACACATATAGATTTAAATTTGTTTAAAAAGAGGTATTATTTAAACTTTTAGTATATTTAGATAGCAATATAGCATTTCTATAAGAACACCAAATTCGTTTAGATCTTTTAGAATATTAGAGTATTGATATATATATATACACACAATTATACCTTAATGGAAATAATATTTTCAGGAATAGTGTGCATATAAAGTTGCTTTTAAAGACCAATACATTATTCTTCTGGAATAACTACGTGGACAATGCATATGCTTCTTTAGAAACAACACAAAGAATACAATATTCTCATGGAATATGGACTTAGTTAAATAGTGTTTTTTTCTTCCAAGAACAAGAACTCAATGTTCTTCTGAAATATTGACACGTATATAATTTTTAATTCATTTATATAATATATTCTTCAAAAATATTGATATGTAAATATTTATGCTTTTTTAGAGAAAAAAAATATAAAATCCTTATAATTTATATAAGAAGTTATGCTCTTCAGGAGCAATAAAATAATATTCATACAATAAAGACAGATAATAATATATACCGATTTGGCATTGAGAAATTTAATTATAAGACAATAGTACAGTAATCTATTATTTTGAATAGAAGAGAAGAATTTCTATGCTAACTCAACTGAATGGAACTCATGTTTTCTTTGAAAAAAATTAATTTGCTCGAAATTCGTGATGATAACGTTTTATAAGTCGAGAGAAAAAGACAAAATAAAAATAAAAATAGAGAAGCCAATAAACTTATGTGTTTGATTTTTTTTTCAAGAATCAAAATCTCATATTTATATGTTAGAATTAGAATTACAGTGATAAAATGGAAATTCACAATTACTACTTTATTTATAATACATACATACATATTTTTTTATAATTACATAATATGTTTTTGTTTAATTTTCTCGGAATCAAATTAGTCAAGTTTGCACATTTGTTTTCTTACAAGTTTATGAAAATAAGACATTATTCTCCTACTAAAAGTCATAATTTGTTTTCTGCTTTTACAAGTCAAAGACTACAAGGAAGAAATTTCTGGCTGTTAGCCATTTTTATGGAATTAAAAAGTTACCATTTCAATAAATAAATAAAATTACTTTCTTGTTAAAAATTACTTCTGACCACAGTCTTTATCACTGTAGTCGCGTCTCATGGATATAATATAGTATAATCAAAATAATAGCAATTAAATTGCAACGATAATATAATTTCTTCACAAGGATATTTTAGATATATTAATTTCCTTTTAGATGACATACGTCTCAAAAAAAAGGTCGATTTGTATGTGATGCTGAAATTTAGAAATAATTGAGGATATTGATATTTTTGAAACGTGAATACTATCTCTATTCTATTTAAACTTTCAAATATCGTGATCCGACAATTTTTTTGCTTTGACGGATTACAAATCGTGTCGATTTTAAAATTTATTCCTACAAGTGTTTCAATTTCAAAAAATGATGTGCTTCTGGTCAAGTGGCAGGACTCTTCAATCCTAAATAAATATCCTCATGGGCCCCGTCCAAGTAGCAGGGCTCCTCAATCTTAGACAAATATCCTGTATGAAAATTCAAATTGGAGACACATTCAAACTAACTGAAAATTCTTCCCACTACCACTTTGTTGGGAAAACTAGATATGTATAAATATATGTGAACAAAGTCAAAAAAGGGTGGAGACTGAGAACATGACTGGTTACATGATTTCGAGTTTTTAGATATCATGGTCAATCCATATATATCAAGTTTTGCATTATTAAACAAATGGAATGCGTTACATCAAAGTGTGGCTGGATCCACTACTTACACAAGTTAAATGGATTTGTCAATAATGACTCGCACCATTAATTTTATATAATAAAACAAACTAAGAAATCACATTGTCATTTCTTGAACAATATTATAGTCATTGTTTGACAATTATTATTTGAGTAAAATGGAGTTTTGAATAGTAATTTTTTTTTAAATGTGTTGTTAAAAGTAGGAAAAAATTTTGAATTCACGTGCAGAATATTTTATTATATGAATGTATGATTGAAAATAAGTATTTACAAAAAAGAGTTTTGAAATAATGATTATAAAAAATAGGCATAGTTTTATTTGTGAGGTCATCTTGACAATGTATTGAAGTAATATGCCAGAAGTGGATCAAGATCTTTTACTATTTTAGGATCCAAGTCAAACTTCTTGGTTTTGTTGTATGATATTTTTGACATTCAAGGACCACTACTTTACCAATATATTTATTTTTATTAAATTATGTTTATATGTTCAACGTGAAATGTTCAATAAAAAGGGCCACTTTGTATATTTGCTTGTTTTATTGTTTTTTTTTTTATCCAATCTAATTAGAGCACATTAGGCTTTTGGCCCTACAAATATGAGCTTTCGATTCTTCTATCTTTATCTCTTTCGAGGGAAGATCATCATTTCAAATAGCTCGGTGCAATAATGTATTGTACCGATATGAGAATGTGTCAACTACATCCTCACCCTCTTTCGAGTCGGTCTCGCAATGACAGCTAGTTTGTGGGACATCTTGCTCTGAACTCATTTCGCCACTCGCTAGTTGACAAGATGCGTTCACCATCCATTTCTAAGGACACTTCGCCACCCGATGGGATCATTCACATAAAAAGCACATCAATTTAGGAGTGGCATCAGATCTTTCATCTGTTACTTTTCCTTTATTCCAGTTGTTACTGTTGCTACCATTATAGTTTCCTTGAGACTGTTTTGATAGTTTCCCTGCAAAGTTACTATGATGGTGTCGTGATAGGCTCCTCCCTTATTATGAGATTAATGTTCTTCCCCATTTGAGTTTGAGTTGGGTCTGTAAAGTTTGTTTCCACCTCCAATAGTTTGACTATTCCCCAAAGGTCGATCTTTCCTCGATTCCAGTTGATAGTCACTTAAGCATTCGGCGGCTCCCATGGCTACGTTCAAATCAGTAACCTTCTGTCTTTGAAGTTTCATACGTGTCCATGGTTTCAACACTTCCATGAAGGTGAATAGTTTATCATTTTCCGACATATCTAGAATATTCAACATATGTCTTCAAAAGACATTCGTATACTCTCTGATGGAGCTTGTATGTTTCGGTTCTCGTAGTGCCCGTCGTGCCTGATATTCCACATTTTCTGAAAAAAGTTACGATCTGATCGCTTCCTTGAGGAGATCCCAATAATCTATTCAGACCATGTTGGCCTGAATATCAGCATACTTTGTCCGCCACCATAGTTTTGCATCTCCACAAAGATACATGTTAGCTATTCAATTGCTAGGGACAGACACATTGGAAAAAGGTAAGGGGAAGCTGATTTTGTTACGCATATTTTAAGTGTGATCAAAGGTGTTCAGTCTAGCTGGGGCCTTCTACAAAAGTATTTAGTGTTAATTCTGTCGCAATGTGTGTTTCGGCCTTATTTGGTAAATTTTAAATTATTTGTGATTTTTGGGAACCATAGGTAATTTTACGGAGCAATGCTTGGATTCATTTATCCTAGTTGGATATTGTGGAAGAGGTAGAGAGTTTTTGGTTCATTGGAGTAGTCTAGTCTTGTTGAAGAGATCGGTTCATTTCTTGGAGTCAAGTTTTTTCTCCAGGTGGGAAAATTTTGGAGTTTCGTTCATTGCCGTAAAATTTGTATCAAGTTGGAGATTGTTGGATTTGTGACCCAAATTCATCTAGGGTTTGCGTCTTTTTATGTATAGGGTTTTGAAAGCATCTAAATAGGGTTCATGGAGGAAAAATGGATTGACGGCACTAGCTTATCGCTTGTTGGACACTCGAGTGGCGATAAGGAATTTTTAGCAGCGAGCTGCCACTCGCCGGCCCTCGAGGGGTGCGAGCCGGGCATTGAGCACCTCAGCATTCCGAGTTTTCCTTGTTTTGTTTATTCCACTTAACTTTTTGACCTAGTTCCATCTTTAGGGATGTTATTAGGATTTAACATGTACCCATATATATATTTGGCTTTTCTTCAAGTTAGAACATGTTTTATCTCATGCTTACCGTAAATTAGCATTGTGTAGGAACACAATATTGTTGTAATTTCTCTCATCACTATTGTTAAATAAAATCTCCAATTTCTCTGTCAAATTAAATCATTGTTTCATATGTTCTTGTTTTTGGCGATCCATACTTCATATCGTGCCACATAACTTCATCCTATTTCTAACAATTTTCAATTGCGACATTGCTATCAATTGAAAAAAAAAAGTGTAATAACTCGACTATCCAAAATTGATTGATATTGCCTCTAAAATCGCAAGACAAGTTGTATTTAAGTGATCGTTTAGAATATTTTCGTATTGTTATTTGATTGTAATATAAATATTTTGAATATTTCATTATATTTGTTATTTTATTATTGATCTTGAGTCAACAAATTTAGTTTTATAAAAGTCTTATTAAATGAAAAAAAAATTGACTGTTTACTGCGATCTAAGAGCTCAAATTCTGAAATTCATCTAAGGTCACGTGAAACGCAAGTACGGTCCTAGGGTGAAGGTGGAAAAGAAGAATATTGATTTTCTATTATTTTTTTTCTTTCGATTTAATTGTTTTAATTGTTATATGTGAGATTTTATAAAATTATCATTTTACCCTTTTAAATTGGTCAAATTTTGGTCAAATCGTTAAGTTTTGGTCAACTAACGGGGAATGGACGGAATCCGTCTATCTACCCTCCAACTACAAAAAAATTGAAAGGTTTAGGATTGTGGATGTCCTCCCACTACAACGAATTGAAAGGTTTGCAATTGTGGATGTCACGTGTGAACGTTTGGGTATAATCTATAACTAAGTGAAAGATTTGAGACGATATTTGCAATTTTATCCTTTATTTAACAACTCTGTCAAAAAGTAGAATTCACCTTTTAAATTCAACTATTAGAAAATACAATTACAGATGAGTAATATTATTAATCTAGAATTTAGATGATTATTGATCTATGTGAAATATTGTCACGTTATAACTTTGAATGCAATTTTTTTTAGACGTTTGACAATGTGATGGTGAATCTATTGTCACATAAACAATAATCATCAAAATTCTAGATGAATAGCATTATTCATCAAAAAAATATGGAGTAGGAGCAATGCATTTTGTCTATAAATAACAAAATATTATCATATTACTACCCAATTTAATTGAAGACAATCTAAACTTCTATGGAAAAATTATTTTAATGTCACCTTATATGGCTTGTACCCCAATTTGCATTAGAACATTTATTTATTTGTAAGTTTTATAATTACCATATAACTACTTTTCTTCTTATGCTAGTTTCCTTTATTATGAAATATTGTCACACTTTGGAATTTCAACGATGTTTATTCTCACACTTTGGAATTTCCGTTTCTAGAAGATAGTGCCATCATGATGTTTCATCGACATTGTTGAAATCCATAATTTTGAGGTCGAGTAAAAATTTCAACGTTAAAAAAAAAATCGAACATTCCTGACATTATTTACAAGCATTACTAATAAGTAATACCTAACAATAATCAAAAATTTATGGTGTTGGATCATACACTGAGTAGACTCCCTCGGCCTGACACGACTCAAACTCTAATTTTGATCATGAAAATAAACCAACAATAGTCAAATAAAAATGACCCAGTCAAATAAACAAAACAATGATCAGAATATGGTGAAAAATCTAAACTGTTTACTTTGACATACAAACAACTTCTTGACCACTGACCTATATTAATTTGCTGATTCAACAGTTTTGACCTTTTCCATAATTTTAAGTATGAATTTAATCAGTTTCTTCATTCCTCGAATATTATTCAAACATTAATAAAAGAATAGGGTCAAAAATTTAGTGCTGGTTAGAAAAGTCAGCATTTCCAGCCAAGTATTTTGTCTGTCCTCTTTTGTGTTCTCATTTATCCCCCCTTTTTTGTCTACAAATGAAAGTCAAGTCCCTGTTTGAATCACATTAAAATTTTCATTTTCATTCTTCTACCCATTTTCAATCACATCAATAACTTTCATTCTTTTTCAATCACACATTATCCATCAATCTACTATTCTAAAATACATTCTTCCAAAATAATGTGGCTCAAACACACCTTAAGATTATTTTTGAAATCCTAAAAAATTAATTTGAGCATCTCAAGTTTGATTTAGGAGTTTGAAATTAAAGTAGTCCATGCAGTTGACAATATAGATTATTTGTTTAGAGAGATGTTGTGTGTATAGGGCCATTTGTTTAGAGAGATGCTATGTAGGGGACAGATGTCCCCCCTACTTGTACGAGACCACATGTTTATAACTCATTTGTTTATCACATGTATGATTTTGTCTCGTGTAGAAAAACAAAATCACAAGGTTGTGTTTGGCAAACAAAATTCAGCCCCTATAGGATAGAGATTAAAATTAGATTTTTAACCAATTTTGTAAAAAGTTCTTGAAATGTGTGATTGAAAAGTTGTGTGATTCATGAAATATTTGATTTAAATTAATTGTTGACATTGACATTGATAAAAATCTAAATTATAATTTCTATCAAACAGAGGTTACGTATAAAATGATGATAGACCATGTATATATATGAAATAGTAATTTTTATTTTTTAAAAGCTAATTTGATAAAATAATACGCAGTGAGGAGGTGAGTTAGTAGAATAAAAGATAGTACAAATGACATTTTTTTTGAATTATTTTTTTAAAATAGTATCTACCATAATCATCTTAATATTATCCACCTGATACTATATCCTCTAACTTCATATATAATTTTCTATAAGATCTAATTTTTTTGTGTCAAATGTGTTTTGGGAGAAAATGAATTATTATTTTCTCCTTTTTTTTTTCCAATGTCCCAAAATAATGTCCAACTTTTTGAAAAAATAAAAATAAAAAATCTTTTAGAGAAATATGGACTTAATTGAGCTATGTATATCTCAATCTAAAGTAATAATAGTTTAATAGAAAAATGAAAGGAATGAATTAACCGAAATACAAAAAGAAAACATTAAACTATTAAATAAAGGATATATTTTTTAATTTATCAATACGTATTTGCATCGAGATTAGCGCGAAAAAGAATGAAGATTTAACATGCACGAATCGTCCATCAATTGTATGTTTGATTAAATTTTTTTGGTATTTTTAAACACTATTTTACTGGATTTTACAAGAAAATCTATTTATTCGTGACATACATTTGTTTGTTATTTTATGTTGAGAAGTATTTGTTTACCTCGATAAATGATCAGACACGTGGCCAACAAAATAATATTCAACGACAGTCCCTTCTTGCATATGGTAACACATCGTTAGCCACTCGTGACCTTTTCCAGTGGAGGTGGAAGAGGCCACGAGTACTCCGACGATCAAGTTAGCAATTTCGTAATCCGGGGAACCATCGGAGCGTGGCTGTATGTGCGAGTGCATGATCTCCAAAGTTTGAAGGTTACTTTCAAGGCCAAGAGCTAGTGAGAGAGAGAAAAAGTCACCTCATTTACCTTAATGAGGGAATGTATATACTAAGGGGAAGGGAGAGGAGAACCGTTGGATGTAGGGACACGTGGCTTCGGATCTTGGATAGATCATCCATTCATAGGTGTCAATCAGTCTATCTATAGGCTGGTAGGTATTAAATGTTTCTTGACATATCAATGTTAATTGACCAATTGGAGTTTCCCACACATCCCATCAACCAGACTAAGGATTTGATTTTGGGGAGATCTTCCCACAAAAGATCTTGGAAGGCGCGGGGAAGTGAGTATGGGGTGTGGCGAATGCGGAATGCAGGCATTTGCATCCGTCGTGTGTGGCGGATGAGTTCTGATCTTCTACGAGGTAAGCAGCGTTTCGATTCGGGTATTGGGTTTGGTTCGTCCAATATAAATTCAGTTCATCCCGATACAGATTCAGTTCTCCGCCACGTGGCAGCGCGAAATCAGTTTGTACACACACGGCGGACGGACTAGAAGGATGAGATGGAGGGCCTCTAAAAGGCTAACAACAGTCCCTCAAATCCGTGTATGGATATTTTATATAATGCATGGACTTTATTGATGTTGCTATTGCAAGTCATTTTGTGGAGTGTACGCGTTAGTCGTTGTAGGGGAGATGAAAAAGGTAAGCAGGAGTGAAGTCTGACGCAAGAACGAAGCATTGGGTGAGCAAATTTGGGAAAAGTTGTCGTAGAGGTGAGGTCCTTGCTGAAGGACGAAGTGACGAACATTGGTAACTTTGGGAAAAGTTGTTGCAAAGGCGTAGTCCTTGCTGATTAACAAAGTGATGAGTGTTGGCAACTTTGTGAAAAGTTATTGCAAAGGCGAAGTCCTTGCCGAAGGACGAAATGATGAGTGTTGGCAACTTTGGGAGAAATTGTTGCAAAGGCGAAGTCCTTGCTGAATAACGAAGTGATGAGTGTTGGCAACTTTGGAAAAAGTTGTTGCAAAGGCAAAAGTCCTTGCTGAAGGATAAGTGATAAGTGTTGGCAACTTTGGGAAAAGTTGTTGCAAAGGCAAAGTCATTGCTAATTAACGAAGTGATGAGTGTTCGCAACTTTGGAAAAGTTGTTGCAAAGGCGAAGTCCTTGCTGAAGGACGAAGTGATGAGTGTTAGTTGTTGCAAAGGTGAAGTCCTTACTAATTAGACTACTTAGGGCTTTGTGCTAATATTTTGGTGTTTTTCGCATCTTCCCAATGTAATTATGAGGGTATCGCTTGCTTCCAAGGCACGCCCCCTAGATAATAAATGGCAATCATGACAATGACTAGGCAATTTCAAGGCAATGTGCTTGGGCAGGGAGTGAAGCACACCACTCCATCAGGGTCGTTGGCTTATGTGACCATTGGGTTTAACGGTGATGATGTACAATAGATTTCAGGCACATGCAGAAGATTGTTCGGTACTAATGTTTTGTCATTTAAGGCAGGTAAGTATGTGGTTCCAAATGTGAGATAAGCAACTTATTTCCATTTCCTACCATGATCTTTTCCTTACCAGTATAGTCACTAGCTGGTCTAATGTTACCTTTGTCAGAAGTGATATGGTTGCTAGCTCCAGTATCTGCAAACCATGTTGGATCGTTCACGGTATTATGAGAAGCTATGAGAGCATTTAGTGATGAGTTATAGCAGCTCCTCTGGATTGGTGATGTCCCAGTGTATCTTTCATCATATCTGAAATTGCACACATTTGCTTTCTGCCTAATTTTTCCACATACTTAGCAAACTGGTCTATCACCTCCATGTAAACTTCCTCCTCTGTTTCTGCCTCTTCTGCCACTTCTGTAATGATTCAAATTGGTAAACATTTCCCCCATATTTGACCTGTTGAACCTGTAGTGATGATTACTGAAACCAGACCTCTAAGAGAGGTTAGCTGAGATTTGGTCAATGTTTATCCCTGCCATCTCGTTTCTGATTGAGTTGAGGTGTTCATGTCTGCTTTTATAGGTCATCAGTGTGGATTGAAGTTCTCACCAAGTAATGTGATCCCTGCTATTGATTTGAACAACAATTGGTGTATAATCTTCATCAAGACCTGCTGAGACCTGAGTAATTAGATCAGATTGAGTGATAGTTTTGCCAGCAATTTCAAGGTTATCAGCAAGCTGCTTGACTTTGTTTAAGTACTGGTCAATATTCAGGTTTCCTTTCCTTGATTTTTGGAGTTCACCAGTAAGAAAGGTGATCCTAGATCTATTTTTGCACTCCATAGCTCTCCTCAATAGCAGTCCACAATTCCTTTGAGTTTGTTGCACCCATCACTCTTATGGTTATATCTGATGTCATTAAAGCGTAAAGCCATCCCATAAGCAACTGGTCTGTAGACATCCATTGGCAATATTCTAGATTCTTAATCATCTCAATGCTGGTTCCAACTTCACCAGTAATTTGGGCAAGATTGACACCAAAGGGTGTGAGGTGATTGTTTCCAGGTGGTGGTGCAGTAGTGCTACTGGAAAAGGATGCAGAAGCAGTAGCAGGGTCAACATTTTGAGGTGTGTTACTGGCGTTGGCCATGGTTGCTCTGATACCAAGTTAGAATTATAAGAAAAGGCAAGATGATGATAAACCGTATTTGAATCAGTTATTCAATACAATTCTAGCTTCAGCTGCTAGATTATATAATACAAGGCAAGGTTAAAAGAATGATCTAGAACTAATGCTTGTTAGATAGTTTCTTGATTTATGGATCATGTTGGAATCTTTAAACAACAACTTGGTGGTCCAAAAAGGTACACAATGCAAACCGGTAATGACAGCAAGGAGTGAGGAAGTTGAGCTGGATATGTGACTGTTAATTCTCAATATCAAGCACCCATTGCCAATCAAAGGGATAAGACTTAGCCTCATCTAAGCGTACATCATCGATGAAATTATGAAAGTGATAATCATAAGATTTATCCTCATCTAAGCACTCATTGCTAATGAAGGCGAAAAGGCTAAATGAGATAATATGTCTTTAATTCTATTAATGGTAATTGTAATTTCACTCAAATGTCAATTAGGCAACTTTACTTCAATTTGTTTTGATTAGGTGACTATACTTCAATTTATTTCAACCCTGTAACTGTATTTTAATTTGTCATAGTTTAGGTAACTTTGTCCAGTTTCGTCAATAATTGACTATTGCATCATCGATTTCTGTAATCAAAGTCACTGAATTTGATAGAATTGCCTTAATTGAAATTAAACTTAAAGTGTAGTTACCTGATTAACATTAAAGTGAAAGTATAGTTACCGTGAATGGAGTTTACATGTATTACTATGATAAACAAAAATATTTGTTTAATGTTAATGAACATATGACACTTACCTGATGTCGGGGATTGGTTGAAGCAAGGGGGACATATTTCATGAACATGGAGAAATTTACCCTATTCAAATTTCTAAATGAAATGAACTGAAATCACATACTGGAATGTTATGGAATATATTTTTGGACAATTTTACCCTTTCAATCCGTGATCATTTAACTTGCAAATAATCATTTTTCTTAACTGAGGATATGGGTGTCATAATTTTAAAAGCTTGAGAATACAAATTCAACAAATGATAAGTAAGATCGTGGTTGGGATCCTAATAGAATTTACTCCAATTTTTAACTGCATAGAACGATGAAATGCAGGTTAGATTGGTCATACATTTTAGGCCGGGCGATAGTGGAGTGTTGTATTTATAGGAACAATACCATGTTACTGTGTTATAAATTCATCTCATTTTAAGTTAAAATGTCAATTTAGTCTTTCATAATTATTGCCTATATTGGGATCAATATCAAGGTGAGAATTAAATTAGGTTGTCTACTGCTTTAAAAGGTTATATAATCATATTTTTTTTAATACATTAATTAGGCAAATAAGTTGTCTACTACTTTAAAAGATCATATAATCATTTTTTTTTTTAATACATTCAATTATGTGTTAATGGAATTCTATAATACAATACATGTACATTTTATACATTCCTTTTTCAATTATAGCAAGGAAATTCTTTTATAATAGATTTTGTGAAATGTAGTTTTTTAGAAAATCTATAGTTAAATAATAGGAAAAAGTTATGCATCAACGTACAAAAATATTTTATTGGAAGAATGTGTAACTAAAAATAATTTTGGAGAAAATGAGTTTTAGAAAATGTGGACCAAACAAATGGCCCAATATGTTGCTACATACGTAACTCAATTTAGGTTAAGCCAGCCTTTTTCCAACAATTTATAGATTAAGGATCTATTTTATGTAGATTCGTGTGTAGAAATTATTTTCTTGAAGAATGCATAATAAAAAAAATGAAAGAATTTATACCAAATGGCCAAGTGGTGAGGACCCCTTCAAATTCAATTTTGTTGGCTGTTTAGACTGTGTTGTTGGCCATTCCTTTGGAAACCAAGGACGACGACTCCTGAGAATTAATAAATTGTGTATATTTTGAAATATCAAAACTTTACGTGGACGTATTTTTTTATGTTTTCTTGTCCCATTAAAATTTATTGTGATATGTCAGAATTTGATTGATAAAACAATTAAGGAGTGGTCGTAGTGAATACAAGTCCTTTTCAATTTCTTTTTCAAAAAACAAATATTTATACAATTAATTTGATAGAAACTTATTTTTTTCAATAAATTTACTTGCAAGTAACTTTTAAAAAAGCTACCTTCCCCGACCCACCTCTCTTCACTCTCCAACTGGCAGTAAAAGTGACCATGCAATGCAATGATAAAATTAGAAGCAAAGATTTAATTAAAAAGCCAATGGCAATCACTTTCTTCTTTACCAACTACAGCCAATAGGATGAGTACTTAATTAACCTGGTCAAGTGGCAGTAAAACATCTGGAAGTCGATTTAATTAATTAATTAATAATTACTTTTGAATGATGAAAGTTAGACGCAAAGATTACGATTAATCTTATCTTTAATATAAAGTATAATCATTCATTCAATATGCCGTTAAACAGAAAAGGGTAAGATGATGCTGTCAATGAGTTCTAAGGTCTAAACATAGAAAAGGACTTGGAAAAGTCGGGGAGGTTTTACATCAAAATCTGTCACCTTTTTTCGATTATTTCAATGCCTTTAATGATGGTTTTGAATTTTTTTTTTTTTTTTGCCAAGAAATGAGCAAATTGGTCCCAATATTTTTTTCAATAATTAATCGCACAACCGAGCAACAATTTTTTTTATTATTTTGTAAAATAATGATTTGGACCTCGAAGTGAAAAAGAGAAAATATATATTTGTGGAATGGAAATTGTTATTTGTTTCTCATATTTCATCACGTAAGTTTTCTTATAAATTTTATTTTTTTAATTTTATTTTTTGACATTAATAAAAATAACTTTATTAACTTGTATCATCACAAACAAAGATGAAAGAATTTTGAGAATACAATTATTCCACTTGCAACTAACAAAAATTAAATTTGTGAACCTCAAACCAAATAACACAACACAGGCCACAATCAAAGAAATAAATGAATAAGAATAAATTATCTAACAAGAATCCCTTATTCAGAGAAAATTGAAAATCTAACTTGAGAATCATGGATGGTAATGTTATATTCTTCTATTAAATTTCAACTAACAAATATTGTGAATTGGCCGTAATTAAGACAATATTACCTACATAACTTTTTTTTTTAAAATATTACAAATGGAATGACTTTATAATAGCATTAGAAACAACTATAGTTCTATAGAAATAATATATGGAAATTGAAAAAATATAGCCGTTTGAGCCACCTTTTTATAGAATGAGAATAAAAAATATAGTCGTTATTGGGGCGCACACAAAAGATAAAAAAATTGAATTTAAATGTTGATATGATTGATAACGGACATATTTTTCATTTTAATGAGATAAAAAGGTGGCCCAAACGGGGGCATGGTAACACGAAAACAATTATTTATTTACAATATGAAAATAATTCTATATAATTAACAAGAACAAAACGTAATATAAATACATTTGACTTTTTCGGAGCACTATTAAGTGAGAGTGTGGGTCCATTTAGACTTGGTCAATGATACCACTCTAGTCGGCACTATACAATAAATATTGTCGTGTTAATTATGCTCAGAAGCTCTGATACTATTTGTTATGTTAATTATGTCCAAAATCTCTGATACCAATTGTTGAAAATTCAAGAATCATGTACCGCTCGATACCACTTGATATGAAACCAATCACTAGATTAAGATCTTGAAGTTATATGGCACAATAATGGAGTATTTGATCACAAGTAAAAGAATAAAAAAAGACAAGAAAATATGGTAGAAGAATTATGAGATTTTATTGTATCAATAAGAATAGAAAAATATGCAGTTAATCCTAAAATTCAAGTAATCTCTTTTCTCACAATATAAAATTGTATAGAATAGTCTAATATTTATGGGGAACATGTAGGGGATGTCCAAACCCTCCTAATAGAGTTGTTGATGAAGTAGAATACCAAAAAATCGAGTCCAAAACAAATTTCAACTCACAATGAGTTTCCAAAATAGAACTTCAACTTAACATAGGACTCCAATAGCACACCAAATTGAATTTTTCTTGACATATACTTCAATTAGAATACTTCAATTACTTAAATAAGGAATTCGGGTCACGTCCAAATTCTAACAATTTCCACCTTGATACAAATTTCACTGCAACGAACAAAACTCCAAAATTTTCTCCACCTGAAGAAGAAAATTCATCGGTAATGAATGAACTGACTCTTTAACAATAACCAAAATTGATTTCTCCAACCAAATACAAAATACTCCACCTCTTCCAATTAATCCAAACACTACTCTATATAATTACCTCAAATTCTCAAAAAATCATAATAATTTAAAATTTACCAAATTGGGTTGTAACACACCCCAAAGTAAAATCAAACTCAAATACTTTTAAAGAAGATCCATTGCTAGATTGTACACATTTTACTACACTAAAAACATGCTCAACAAAATCAGAATCCACATGCCTTTTTCCATTGAGTCCCTCCCTAGCAATAGAATACAATGGCACCGCAAGTGATGGTAGCAAAGCGGTATTATCTATATTTTCTGAACTCAATTTAATAGTATTCTTCAAATTCGACAATTTACGAGCTCCTAAAAGTATTGTACCAAATTGAATGTCCACCACAGTACTGAATATGTGCTGATTAACTCTTGTAGATTCTGCATGACCCTGCAAAATGTATAATTGAGACTTTTTTTTGTCCCTCCAATACAATTTGGGCACCCTTACAAAATTTCAAAACTCCACAACCACCAAAGAACTCATAATCATTTGAATCAAGGATAGATAACAGGATTAGATTCTTCTTCAAATCCGAAATATGTCGAATATGGCTAAGTGTTCTAATTGTCCCATCCAATAACTTCAATCTGACGGTGCCAATTTTAGCTACCCTACAAGGTGTGTTTTCTCCTATAACCACGACACATTTAGAAACAGTTTCATATGTAGTAAACAAGTCCTTATTAGGACATATATAAAACACACACGCTAAATCTAGAATCCAATCATCCTCTGGTTTAGACACGATGTTAGAAATAGCCAGAGATCTCCCTCACTTACAATGTTCTCTGCAAGGTCTGTTTCATCTGAAGTCTCTAATTGCTTCACATATCGACTTGCAGCCAACATTTCTATATTCTGCAATTTGTAGCAATCTTTCTTCATGTGTCCCTTCTTCTTACAGAAGTTACAAATCTGATTACTGAACTTAAACTTCGATATGCCACTTCTAGAACCACCATGAGCAACAAGACCTTCTTCATCTATGACCTCTAAAACCAGATGCTTCATCTTCTCTTTTGAAAACAAAGCATCATACACCTCATCTATGTTGAGAGTATCACGACTATACAAGATCGTGTCTCTAAATGAAGAAAACGAAGCGGGCAACAGACATAATATGATCAATGCCAAATCTTCTTCATCATACTTCACTTCCAAAGTTTCCAAATCAACGACGATCTCTTTAAATATAGCCAGATAATCTTGCAATGATCATCCTTCTGCCATTCGATGAGAGTATAAACGTTGCTTGAGATGCAACTTACTTGTCAAATTTTTAATCATGCACAATTGCTCCAACTTCAACCATAAAGCAGCTATTGAACCCTCTTTCAAAACATCCTGAAAAATGGTATTCGATGATGAAGATGACTGGATTCTTATCATTCCGCAATTTTTCCTCCGCGGTCAAAATTGTGGGGATCTTGTTAATTCCCAGCAATGCATCATTCAAATCCTGTTGTGCGAGTGCTGCACGTATCTTAACTCGCCATAACAAAAATCTTGCGCTTTAATCCAAAAGTGGAATGTCATATCATAGAAGCCGTCACGAACAAAAAACTCGAACAAATTAAACCCTACGCTATTGCGGAACTGCTGAACCTGATGCTCTGATATCACTTGTTGTGTTAATTATGCCAAAAGCTCTTATACCACTTGTTAGGAATTCAAGAATCACGTATTGCTCGATACCAATTGATATGAAACCAAACACCGAATTGAGATATTGAAGTTATATGACACAATAATGAAATATTTCATCACGAGCAAAAGAAGATAAGAAAATATGGCAAAGGAATTATGAGATATTATTATACCAATAATAATAGAGAAATATACAATTGATCTTAAATTTCAAAATAATCTCTTTTCTTACAATATAAAATCATATAGAAGAACCTAATATTTATAGGGAACATATAGGAAATGTCAAAACTCTCCTAATAGAGTTGTTAATGAAATATGATACCAAAAAATCGAGTTCAAAACAAATTTCAACTCCCAATAGACTTCCAAAATAGAACTTCAACTTGACATATAATTCTAATAGCATTTCAAATTGAATTTTTTTTGACGTACACTTCAATTAATATTCTTAAATTAATTTAATAAGAAATTCGAGTCACACTCAAATTCTAACAAAAACAATTAGTCAATTACAGTTTATCATTTAATTGAACTTACCATATAATGTTAACTTACTAATGTTTTGGCGCTAAAGATCATTATTAGAAGTAAATGTAATATTTATTCAGACTATTGTGAGTAAATTTTAGTATCAAAGCGATCATGCACTTTAAGAAAAAGTTTTTTTAACAAAACATAATATAAATACATTTGACTTTTTTCTGCGCACTATTAAGTGATAGTGTGGGTCCATTTAGACTTGGTCAATTATACTAATCTAATGGGCACTATACAATAAATACAAGGGAGATTTTCACAAATATCACTAAATTTGAAAATACACAAAAAATTTGTATGTGCACTCAATTTGTTCAAAAATGTCACTTTTTTGACTTGAAATGTCCAAATTACCCTTGGGTCACCTTTGTAAGAACAATTAATGCTTGATTGGATTGTCATTAATGGTTTGATTTGATGATTTAGTTTTTATTATTTTATTCATTGTATATATGTATATTATATTCAATAACATGTATTTTCTTCCATAAAATAAAGAAAAGAAATTCAAATCCTAATATAAACAAACCCTAAATCCTAAATAGACTTCCATGAACATATTTTCTTCCAAAAACTTCATCTTCTTCATTCATCTTCTTCATTTATTCCTTCATCAAGAACACATACTTAATTGATCATCTATTTCGAAAGATTAGCTATTATTTCATCTCTTAACTCATTCTTCGTAAATGTAATACAATATGGTGATAATAAATTTCAAATTATTACTCATTGATTTCTTAGGTTTTTGACCATGATTATGACGGTAAAGAAATTTGTAATAGTTCATTAAATGTGATTGATTCCATATTTAATGAATCATTGACTTATTTTTTTTTCCAAAATACATTGTCATGTTGAATGTGAATTGATTATCACCATTAATGTTCTATAATAACGTCTTAAAAATTTCTGAAATCATTGTTCGGAAACCACCCGATATTTCGTACTGAAATGGTTGAATGCAGTGTTTCAAACCGTCGGGTCCCGACAGTTAAACTGTCGAATTCGACACTTGAGAACTGTTGCGACTTGCTTAGCTGTTTTCCTCATTTGATGGTATTCAATGTTGATAATTTGATTGTGTGCCGACTTCTTACAGTTGCAATCTCAACATTGCAGGTATGAGTGATGGTTTGAGATTCATAGTCTCGTACGGGGGAAATTTCACAAATGTGGACGACGAATGGAAGTGGAGAGGGGACAAAACAACTTCCATTTTGGTGCCGACAAATATTATGGTAGCCGGACTTACTTTACGGTTGAAGGAAAAACTTGGTATTGTTGATCCCAGTAGTGAAATTGAATTGAAGTTCAGAGTCCTCAATGTGAATGTACCTCCGGCTGAAATACGCGATGATGAAGACCTGAGTTGGTACATATCGGTTCATAAGGAAACCGCAATATGCGTTACGGTGTTAGAAGTCGAGCCCCCAATTCTTGGCATGGCAACGGATACAAATTGGCCGGATCGTATGATTGTCGTAGGGGATGTTCATCAAAACGTACAAAATGAGGACATAAGTCATCATCTTAATATCTCAACTGAAATTGCACCCGAGGCGTCGTTTTCTGATATTGGGGTTGCACCCTTACATGAGAACTTGGACAATCCATTAAATGCCAACGTTCCCGCTAATATTGCTGAACGGATTACACCTGTTAATACATCGGACCTTGTCGAACGGGAAATATTCTTCAGTAAGAATGAATTGTACTCGAAGATTCGTGTACTCGCATTGCAAGAGAAGTTTGAATTCCGAGTTAGTAGGTCAAGCATGAAGATGTTAACCGTGAAATGCGCCGACAGGAATTGCAAGTGGATGCTACGTGCCTCGACGGTGAAGAAGTCTACACTCTTTATGATCCGTAAATTCAAGAAGCAGAACACATGTTCCATAGACGTGCGTCATAACGCACACCGTCATGCCACTAGTTCTATAATTGCCGAACTGATATTGGAAAAACTTGACACTCCAAACCACAAGTACGATCCTGCTGCTATTTCACGTGATATGGAACATGAGTTTGGAGTAAGAATTAGTTACAGCAAAGCACGTAGGGGGAAGGTGTTGCTTTACTCGGTTTGCATGGTGAGCAGGGGATAGTTTTCATCAACTTGCTCGTACTGTCACGTCCTTGGAGAACATAACCCCGGAACTGTAACCGACATCCAAGTCGACGGCCATAATAGGTTTACTTATTTCTTCCTAGCATTTGGTGCAAGCATTCGTGGTTACTTGCAATTCTTGAGGCCCGTAATTTGTGTAGACGGCAGTCACTTGAAAGGTCCATACAAAGGTACACTTTTGCTAGCAACTGCCTAAGATGCTAACAAACAGATCTACCCTTTAGCATGGGGGATCGTAGATGTCGAAACAAATAAATCATGGTCGTGATTTCTGTCCAACTTGAGAGATCTTATAGGCGATTTTGATGAACTTGTATTTGTGTCGGACAGGAAAACAAGTATAGAAAAAGTTATTTCTCAACTTTTTCCCTTGTCTCAACATGGTTGTTGTATGTGGCATACGGAAAAGAACTTAATACAGAGATAAAATAATGCTAGTTCAGTTTTCCTATTCAAACGCGCGGCGACAACGTATCGGGTGGAAGAATTCGAACGACTTATGGGACAGATTCGTAGGATAAGTGGGAGATCGTACGAGTACTTGGAGCGAGCAGGATTTCCTTTTTGGTCCAAAGCACTATTCGTTGGGCACAGATATAATATTATAACAAACAACAATGCGGAATCCCTGAACGCAATGTTGAGACATGCCCGTTCGTTACCGATCACAAGCTTTGTTGAACACATTCGGAGCACAATGCAGAAGTGGTTTTATGAACGTCGAACGACTTCAAACTCATGCAGTACCGTGTTGTCATCAAACATGGAGAGCGAGTTACGGGCAACGTTCGATGCTGGTTCTCGACTTCGAGCTCATTCCTTGACAGCAAACTTAACATAGGTCGGAATATCCAACGACACGGACACGGTAGATTTTTCTGAGAACACATGCACATGCCGTGAATTCCAACTAAATTGTATGCCATGTGTTCATGCAACCCATGCAGCTTGCCTAAGAGGTTCGTCCTTGTACGATTTATGTTCTCCTTGCTACACAGCGGACTACTGAAAGGGTGCTTACAGTGAAGCAATATATCCCGTCCCGCGGGAAGATAATTGGGTTGTTCCGAACGACATTACAGGTACTCATATTTTGCCACCATTGGTACGTCGTCCGCCAGGTAGACCCCCTTACATGTCGTAAGAGATCCAGACACGAGTCCACCACTTCTAGGCCACGAACCCGGCGCTGCACTTGGTGCAGCAGATTTGGTCATAACCGAGCCACATGCACGAACACCATCGTATCGCAACCCAGTTAACATTGCTATCTACATTTCAGTTGTTTTGTATGTTACTGTACTGACCACCTCCCATTTGTAATTAGGGAATTTTGTAAATTAAAGTACTATTGGCCATCAACTGTATGGCATTACCATACTTTGTCTCTTATTGTACTTTGAAAGTAACAAGTGTAGTGACGTTGTCTGTCACACCCCGACACTTAATCTGTCGATCTCAACATATATTCTCTGTTTCTCGACAGTTCGAACAATACAGCAATTGAATTTAACAAACACATTGCAAAAGGGACATTGTTTCCCATGGATTTCATTAATAACCATAATTACATATGCGCAAAATAGCTGGATGAACATAATATGAACGTCAATAAGGGCTCCTCGCCAAAAATGTACAAAATTGGAGGCCAGACATCTACGATGTCTTTCTAACACATCGTACCATGAGTACTACAACGTCGTTTCCTTCCCAGTTAGAGTCCACGTTCATCCCACATCAAAATTTATATACATACTTACCGATAGATTATTTAGTGACGTGACGGTATCCCATCATCAGTCTAATTTTAATTGCACACGAATCCGGCATCTGCCACTGTCAACATTAGAGTCATTCGACAATATGATAATTATTTCAGGAGCTCCTGCGATGGGGGCCACGCGTACATCATCGCTGCCATCATCAGAGTCGTCGACGACATTGTGGAGCACACTGTTTGGTGATTACAATTCTTCGCTGGTTAGTGCGTCGAGGTCGGGAAACGGAACAGGGAAAGTGACTCTCCAACCACGTAAAGGGACGTCCTCTTCATCATCCGACGAAATTACGATGGGGACGTCTACAGATGAGCCGGGCATCGGAGTCGGATTATTGAAGAGCTCGATGTCGTTGCTCGCGGTGGAGGAAGCCATATGTTTGAATAATGACTAGATACGAATTTAATAAATGTCTATTGCACTAACATGTAGGTTTCTCAAGTGTTACTTGTATGAGAATAAAGATGTACTATATATAATGAATTGGGTGATTTCCACATTTATGATGCACACTTGCTAACCACCTAGTCAATGTCAAACTTAAATTAGACAGGAAAGGGACCTTGATGAGACATCGTAAAAGAGTTGAAGTCTACTGACCCTTTTATATTACAATTTACTTCATATTTATTTACCATAGCATTTGCCAATTGTAAATAAGCTGTATCTGTTGCATTTTTGTATCTTCATACGTACGAAATTATGATTCTCAATACCAATATTTTCATACTAGACGATTGCCGTAATTAAGGGTTGCATGTCTTAAATAACTCGCACTTCGAACTATATATAATCACCTAACTGGACCATAAATTAATCCATGCAACAAAAATTTGGATAGTTGTATCACATCAAATTTCCAGATAATGCACAATTTGCCGTAAATGTTTGAAACAATTCATATGCCAAGAACATTACAAAATTATCTAATTTACTGAAACCAGGCTAGACATTACACCATTTGCACCATATGCCATTAACCAGACTCAACATTACAAAACAAATTCCACGCGGATTTGGCAAGAATCTATTGAAATGAAACTGTGTGGAAAATTTTTGTCCGTCGGAGTCATGTTACGTCCACGTTCAAAAACACATAGTTACTTGATAGGTATCGGCACAAAAGATCTAAAACGAACAAAATTTGGCTCAACTATTTCTTCCGTGTTTGCCTCTTACCCCTAGTGTACGAAGTCCTTGTCGATGCTGCTGACATTCGAAGGCGATTGGAACGCCGCCTGCGAATAGGTGCCGATATAGGCTACACTGGGTCGGACGTTGGGCCACCTACGGAACATAAACAATAGACAAATTTTTAATATGGAACTATCTAAATGAAATATCTAAATGTCAGGTTTCGTTTCTTTCCTTCCACCTCCTCCGCTCCTGAAGCAGTCCCCGCCTCCATCTCCCCTGAAGCAGTCCTCGCAGCGTCGCTCTCATTGCCATGCAGATCTTGACCTGTTTCGACCTGGCCACTCATTCCTCCTACAACCGGCCCTCCTGCCACTACAGAACAACGGAGGAAAAACACTTTCCAATAATCTCCATATAAGGTAACACAGGTCGGTGAAATGAAGAAACGAAATGAAACGTAAAAAAGTAGACATAGTCAAACTGGAAAATAATTTATCATTACCTATGAAGAGTCTTAAGCTAGATAGTTCAAAAACCTAAAAACATAAACTGACAAAAAGATGTAAACAACACATTGCACACATCGTTCAGTGGATCGACCAAGTGAGATAGGGCTACGAAACTTGGCAACGTACCCAAGGAAAATAAAAATCCTAAAAGCAATGAATTACAGATAAATAGTGGAAATTAAAACAGACTACTAAAAGAAATTACAACTCCTAATTTTTCAACTGGAATGCAAGGAAGGATACAAAGTTTTGGCCCTCAAAACTGCTCCAGTCTAATATTATGTGCTACAATTAATATATTGATTTTCTCTAATATTGGCATTGAGAATCATAATTTCGTAAAGCGTACCTTCAGGTTCTCCGCTACCCAACTCCAAATCGTGTTCTTCCGGCATCTGATTCATGTCAACACCAAAGTCAGTTTCATGACCTGCATATTGTTACAGTGAGACAGTAAATGCAGGTTATTTCAGTCTGTCATATGACAAATAACGAGAGCCATAATAGAAGGTAGAAGAAAATTCGAAAAAGTACCTCCATATGGTTGTGGAGAATGTTCAGGGACATCGTTTCGCACGTCATTCGGAACTGCAGATGCGGTGGCAACGGCAGGTACCACTACCATCGATATGAATTCCCGAACTCTAGCGTTTTCAGCCGTAACGTGCTCGAATATTTCAAGTTTCACGGTTCGGAGTCGCATCTCAAATAGGACTCTTTGATCCAACAACATGTCCTCGACGTCCGATCTTGTCAACCCACCTCCCATTTGTACACCCGTCATCCCTCCCTGTGCACGATCAGCATGGTTCTCTCCATCGTCACCGTCCCTGACGTTGTCCGAACTAGAATCGTCATTTTGTTCGGTAGACTACACAGTACGATCACCTGTACTAGAATCCTTGTCATCTTCTTGTTTACTCGAATCATGCCCATCTCCTCCACCGACATCGGCCACGGCAGCAAACTGTGCATCGACCACATTATTTGCAATGTCGTCCAAAATAGACATGACATTATCATCAAACGGCATAAGAGTTGCCATTTAGTGTTGGTTTCGCTCCAGCTCGGTCGGACGCAGCGTTGCGAAAACATGCAGCTGCGGATGATGAAACACTTTGATCAGGTCACTTGAAAAATAGGGCATATTTGGATTGAATGCCAACAAAATGTTGCCTATCTTGGGAGACGAAAGGTTACCTGCACTTTCTTGAAGAAGGCATCGTATGTGCGATCTTTGCGTTCCGTTTTGTAGGCCGTCCCGGCTCAGAATACGTGGGGATCGTTCACCAAGCTGCTGACCAAAACGTTGACCAATTTTAGGAATCGCCTCGAAGGCCCATATCTATTGTCCATGGGTCAAACATAGTGAATTAGTGTCGCATCAATTATCCCATACATTGTCAAGTTAATAAGAACTTCAGCTGAAATTGAAATAAAAGACATTGTCACCTGCATGGCTATGGGAAAGCCGTGAACTGTGTAACTAATCTCCTTCTCGCGCTTCCTCTTTGCACAGCGAAGTTTGCTAGCGTATCTGCCCTGGAATCCCTTGTTGAGACGAGAGTACCCCACTCTACCTCAAGGGTAGGCAAAAAAAAATCAAGGTCGTCAACAATCGAAAGTGTCACGAACTCGATACCCACATTATTGTCTAGAGCGTTGAAGACTCCTTCTACTATGAGTGCAAGCCCCAGCTTGTATCGATCAGCCCGTGGGGTCGACAATCGAACTAATGTTTTCTCGATCTGGGCACAGGAAATCTTGTCCAAAGATCTAAAATACTTGTCCTTTAGTCTCTTTTTTCCAATACTCAATGAAACCGATCGTCATCAGGCAGGACACCGCAACACAGGCCGGTAACCACTGCATACTCTTGCAGTCCAAACCGGCAATAGTTTCCTTGCACGTTGAACCACAATTCGTGCTCCTTGTCTGTTCGGATGCCTCTGAAGACAAGTTGTTGAATGAGCTGGGCAGAGAATTGGATGTCTGAAATTGCGGTAAAGAAGCCAAGGGATGACTCGCGGAAATCGTGGCGTTGTCGTTCGTCGAAGTGCTCCAACACCCTTTGCACGTACTTGAGGTTACTTCGCTGGGATATGCGTGCACGCAACCTTGCGTCTTCCGAAATCAAGGCTTTGAACTCCATGGACTCTGCAATGAATAAGAAGGTGAAAACATCAGCTTATCACACATCATGAATGTATGCGATGGTAAAAACGGATGCAAACAAATAGCAATCAACAAATGTACATCAACTATATAACGACATGAAACTATTACCCAATGCAACATGAACAAGTTGTAAAAGTACATGTCACGAAGATTTAACCATAAATGGAACATAATGTGCTTCACATTATTGCTGGTCTAACTGTCGGGATCGACAGTTCAGTTGTACCCAATTTACTATCCCTATTTGACGCGTCTAACGCAGCTAACTGTCGGGAACAACAGAACACATGTTCTCATTTCACCCAGACGTAGATACTTTATAAGGTAAACCAGAGCATGGAAGTGGTGACATATAGCAATCAACAATTCTCCAATGTTCAGTTTTGGAGGTTACAACTTCGTCATGTTTAAAATGATGGACTTCATAAAATTGCTAATAATCACCTCACGTAGCAATGACACTACGAGCATATTTATAAAAAGTTTCGGTACAATTATTAAGTTCACCGTTTACTCTTTCGAAAATATCAATAAACATTCTTCCAAGTTCCATGGATAGTTTATGGTAGACAAGATAGCATGTATCATGGATACAGATATCCCAACTCTAGGTTTACCCACGATTTTGTTTCGCATGGAATTTCAATATCAATTATTTCCATAAAGGTGGCACACAGTGACCACAAAAATCAATCTCAAAACCCAAAATGAGCTGATAATGATCACACTGGATTCAGTGGCCATTTAATGTGAGGAATAACAATCTTAAAGCAAAATTCCAGTAGCAATTGCCATCAATTATCTAAATCTACCTTAATAACAATAAACAAACTTAAACGAGCTCGGACAATTATCACATTATGATACATGAACACTACCTTGATGGCGAAATTCACTCACTTCCCATTATTATTGTTGAAGTAGAGAAAGGAGTATTGAGAAACAATGGCTTGACTTTTCCATTGATTAAGAATGAATATATATACACAAAATTGGGCATTGCCGTGAGAGATCCAAAACACAGAAATAGGAAACTATCCTAGAATTAGGGGATTACAACTAAATCCCTAAATGCTAAATCCCTAAATAAAGTTTCACAAATCTGAAATCACAATCACAGCATATAAAAATTCACAAATCACCAATAACTAAATCAAAATCCCTAAATAAAGCTAGAAACAACCAATAAATTATAAATCAATCGGGTAAACAGAAGAAAAATAGAATTAAATAAAAATGGGAACTTACCTCGCCAGTGACAGGAGCAGTGTGACGGCGGACGACGACGAGAATGGCAGCTTCGAAGGGGCGGAGCTCGGCCTCGGTGCTTGAAAACGGAATGCCGAACGCGGAAGTGCAGGGGCAGCGGGACAGGAGAAATGAGGAGAGCTGGAGAAAGGGGAGAAATCGGACGGCTAAGACTAGAGAGGAGAGCTGGAGAGGCGAGTTGTGGAGAGAAGAGTAAGGTAGGTTTCAATTTTGTCGTTGTTGTGGCCGGTGGTGGGTGATTTACAGTGAGGTTGGCCGGTGGAGTTGTCTTCGCCTTTCTCTCTCTTTCTCTGGCCGGAGGAGGTGAAAGGTTTTGGAGAGATGAAAATGATTTCCCCCCTTTTTTTTCCTTCTTTTGACGATTGGACAATTTGGACAATTTTTGATGTGTAGTCAAATCCCAATCAATGCAAGACATGGGAGGTATTTAATTTATGCATAGAGGTAAAAATGTCCAATTTTGACATTCTTGCAACTCCTTAAAAAAAGTGACATTTTGGTACATACATGATGGCAAAATGCCATTTGGTGTAATTTCCTCTAAAAAAATACAATTAGTCAATTATAGTTAATCATTTAATTGAACTTACTAATGTTTTGAAGTAATGGAAATAAATGTAATATTTATTCATAGATTATTGTGAGTAAATTTTAGTATCAAAGCAAATGTGCACTTTAAGAAAAAGTTTATGAGAGTCCTTCTATAGAAATGCCATAATTTAAGAAATTCCTTAATTAAATTAACTCTCTTTCCATTAACGGCTGTCAACTTCATATTGGTCTCTTAGAGTGTGTTTGGGACACATTCTTTTGAAAGAATGTATTATTGAATAATAGATTGATGGAGAATGTGTGGTTAAAAATAAAGGAAAAGTTATTGATGTGATGGAAAATATTATTTTATTGAAAAATGTGTGGTTGAAAATAATTAGAAAAATGAGAATGAAAAAAATAATGTGTATCAAACAGAACCTTATACTATTCGTCTCTCTCTAAAAAAAACACGTACATTCCATTTGCAATTTAGCGTAGACTTCCACATGCCGTCAGGTATAATGTACTTATCATCTTAGGCTCAACCTTTTCTATTTTATAATTTTTTTCAGATTTACGGACAAGAAAATATATTAAAAAAACTCCAGATTGACCATTCTCATCCCTTTTCATATTCAAGGAGCCTGACTTGACCAAATCTTAGAGTGAGTTTGTTTTCCATTTTTATAATAAGAATGAATTTTGGAATAGTAAATTAACGAAAAATGTGTGGTTAAAAAATAAAAAAAAAATTTAGATTTACGTATAATATTATTTTATTGAAGAATGTGTGGTTGAAAATAAGAGGAAAAAATGTATTTTACGAAACATTGGTATCAAACAAGTGCTAAACAATGGTGTTTAAAAAGCCCCCACCCCAACCCTACAATCTCACCTAATTTTCGAAATCTATATTAAAAAAGTTAATTACATCATCGGATCTTATCTGTATGGATGCTATACATCAATTTGTATATAAGGACCACCTAATATCAATCAATAGCTAGCAACAATTGAAGTTGTGTGATTTCCTCTCTAAATTTATAGCTATCAAGTTGATAAAAAGAGAGAGAGGTCATGGAGTCGAATATGGTTGCCCTATTTGAAGCTTTAGAGCCTAAAACTTTGTTAATTTTCTTCGTCGTACCTCTTCTTTTCATGTTTCTTGTATCAAGATTTCGTCGGAAACCCTATCCACCAGGACCTAAGGGGTGGCCGGTGTTAGGAAACATGGGGATCATGGACCAACTAACTCACCGGGGCCTCGCAAGAATTGCAAAGAAATACGGCGGCATCTTCCATCTCCGCATCGGGTTTCTACACATGGTGGCAATATCGAGTCCCGATATCGCACGCCAAGTGTTACAAGTCCAAGACAACATATTTTCGAACCGTCCAGCCACTATTGCCATAAGTTACTTGACTTATGATAGGGCTGATATGGCATTTGCTCACTACGGACCCTTCTGGCGGCAGATGCGAAAGCTCTGCGTGATGAAACTCTTCAGCCGCAAACGGGCGGAGTCTTGGGACTCCGTCCGCGACGAGGTGGACTATATGATCCGCCAGGTTGCAACAAACTCCGGTTCTCCCGTGAACATCGGCGAGTTAGTCTTCGGCCTAACGAGAAACATTATCTACCGGGCTGCGTTCGGTTCGAGTTCGCACGAGGGACAGGATGATTTCATCAAGATTTTGCAAGAATTTTCCAAACTTTTTGGTGCTTTTAACATTGCAGATTTCGTTCCATGGCTTGGTTGGATGGATCCACAGGGCCTAAACAACAGATTGCAAAAAGCTCGTGCTTCACTTGATGGATTCATTGATTCAATTATCGATGAACATATGCAGAAAAAGAAGCCCAATGATGCGGTCGAAACTGATATGGTGGATGAGTTATTAGCTTTTTACAGTGATGAAGCAATTGTTACGGAATCAGAGGATTTGCAGAACTCTATCAAACTCACCAGAGATAACATCAAAGCCATCATCATGGTACGCAACTCTAATTGTTTACTGAGATAATTGTTTTTTTTTTCTGTATGGTGTTGGTGGGATAAATCCCAAACAAGTAATTATATTATGTTTTTGGAAAAATAAAATAAATTTCGTCTTTATTTCTTTTTGGGTCTTCTATTTAAATTGTATTATATTTTAGTTGCAAAAAGTCATTTCATATCAATTGCACACGAACATAAATAAATGGGTTTTTACCACATTTATTTCATACTTATCTGTTAATATCCATAGCAATTTGCTATAAGATTTTTTTCTTCTTTCTATAAAGTGACTTTCAATTTAATATAGTAAACACGCGTCATGTAATTATATTTATTAATACACAGCAAAGGATATCCTCAATTGAGATTTAGATAAAATTTATAAGATTATAAATTTTAATAAATTTCGTGAATTTGAATAAATTTCTATTAAAAGAATATCATATAATTATAGTCAAATTGTTGATGCCACTGAAAATATAACATAACGAATGAAATCATGTTAACAAAGAAAATATGATGTCTTTTCAGGATGTAATGTTTGGTGGCACTGAGACGGTGGCGTCGGCCATTGAGTGGGCCATGGCGGAGCTGATGAGAAGCCCAGAAGATCTAAAGAAAGTCCAACAAGAATTAGCCACCGTCGTCGGCCTAGACCGGAGAGTTGAAGAGTCGGACTTCGAGAAGCTCACCTACCTCCGGTGCTGTCTCAAGGAGGTGCTCCGTCTCCATCCGCCAATTCCCCTCCTCCTCCACGAGACGTCCGAAGCGGCAGTGGTGGCGGGGTATCAGATTCCGGCCAAGTCCCGTGTCATGATCAATGCATGGGCCATTGGACGTGACAAGAATGCATGGGAGGATCCGGATGAGTTCAAACCCGCTAGGTTTCTCAGAGACGGGGTGCCGGATTTTAAAGGAAGTAATTTTGAGTTCATTCCATTCGGGTCGGGTCGGAGGTCCTGCCCCGGTATGCAACTCGGGCTTTATGCATTGGAAGTGGCTGTGGCTAATCTTCTCCACTGTTTCACTTGGGAACTGCCTGATGGGATGAAACCGAGTGAACTCGACATGGATGATATTTTTGGACTCACTGCGCCACGAGCAACTCGGCTTAAGGCGGTGCCGAGTCCAAGATTGCTGTGTCAACTCTACTGAGTCAACGTTGACACACTGTGAAATGGAGTGTGACATATTTTCTATTTTCGACTTTTTCTTAATAATTTTTTTCCATATATATGCATGTATATTTTAGGAGAAAAAGAAAAAGAAATAATGATTTGACACGACGTGAACATTGAATTGTCGTGCAAGTTTGGTTTGTTATTGAAAATTGCTTTTTAGCATTTCTCCTTTTTAGTGTTTTGATCGTGAACTTATCTCATGATGATGAAGGTTGCCAAAGAAATAGAAAAGGAAAATTCTAGTGGTACATAATTTTCCTACATAATGGTACACATAATACCCATATGGGGTGGGACCCACTTCAAAAGTGGATCCCACATCATGTGAGTATTATATTTATGTTACTCTCTATGTACCCCAAGCAAAGCTCAATAGAAAATTAAGAGCATTTGACCAACTTACACTATCAATTTCAAATAAACTTTGTCCCAGGAACACACAATTAATCGAAGAGGAGTGTGTTAGTTTTACGATAGATGAGCAACCGAACTTTAGGAAGTTGTTGAGCGTCCGATGGGTCATATGGTTTTCAATCCAACAGGTTAGTCAAAATAGGTTAAAACAAAGAATTAATCTTGTTTTACCAAATAATCATGTTGGAATGAAAATAATGCTACATGGATATAATGGGGTTATATCATGATTTATATACAAACGAGGTGTCAGAAGAGAGTTGAATTTTTTTTTTTAATTGATCGAATAAATTCTCATCCAATCAAATCACGTATATTTAAATCATTATATAGTGTGGGAGCAGCTGCCCCACAAGTGACGCATTTAGTGTCATCTCCTCAACATGCTGGAGTAAATCTAAAACTTTTATTCAGAATGTCAAACCCCTCATCAAATATACAAAAGAACGTCTCATACAAATTAAATATAAAGTTGTAAATATAGACATTTCTGCTCCACCTAAATGGACAGGAGAATTGTTCTTGCAATTTGCTAAAATAATATAAAAACCAATTTTTGGTTTGGAGAAAGATTACAAGTCACATATGCACTCGTTGGGCAATGCAAATGTAATTAAAACGAACTACCAACAATTTTGAAATAGACAAATTGCATTAATTATGCATTGACATTATGCTTGGTGAAACGTTAACACCAATTAGTCTACATCTCCAGCCCCCGGTGGGAAGAAAAAAAATAAATCAATGTTGACATGACAAAAGAACATTAATTATATTATTATCCACTGGATGCAGGAGATTAATTTTGTAACGCCAATTATGGGTTAATTATGACGACGTTCATTCAAAAATTTGAGCAATTAGGTCAAGAACCTTCCTTGCTCTATAGAAACGAAAGAAAACGGGGAAGACACAATACATGTGGGGTCCACTTTTTTAAATAATATTTAAATCAGGTGGGACCCACATCATGTGAGTATTCTGTATAACCTCTAGCACAATTTTTCTGTACATTCAGCATTGTTGTTAGGTCAATGATCACTTTACTTATTATTATTATTATATAGTAATAGTAATTCAAGGTTCCGGCGCTTGCTCTAATTCTCAATCAACTAAATACATTAATCCATGTGGCACCATTTAGGTGTCAACTTGTCACCAATCAACATTATTTATTATGCCAAGTCAACAAATTTAAGAGTTAACAATTCAGAATTGAGCATCTTCAGATAAGAAAACTTAATACAACTTTAATTTTTGCAAGATTTTTAGGCTTCGCTTGTTGGAGAAAGTAATGGTGAATCAAAGTAATAGATGAAACCGAAGGCCCGTGTTCACACGGTTTCCTTAAATCGAATTCGCCGCCTCATCGGGGTGCACGAGGTTTTTGTTCGATGTTCGATTCTCAGGATACAATCGGTTATCGGTCCACGTTGCACTACGTTACCGACCTACGAACTTGCTGTGTCTATCTCTCGAAGGAATAAGCGAAGAAAAGAAAAGAAATAAAGAACAGAAGCTTGAAATGAAGGAGGAGGAAAGCTGCTGTTGTGCTTGCTGTTCACTATGTTTTTTGTGTCTATGATGTGTGTTTCTTCAACCAACGGGAACCTCTATATATACACATGGATGAGAGGTGTGGTCATTAAGACATTGAAGAGGAATTGAAGAGCACGGCTGAAACTGAAATATGAAATTTATTCCATGAATTAAAATCTGAAACTGAAGGAGGGGAACAACGGACTGAGCTGCTGAAATGGAAACTGATCATATGCTGAAATGGAAACTGATCATATTTTCATTCATTTTCCATTCATTTCCAACAATCCCCCACATGAATGAAAATTTGGAAACGAAGACTAATGAGAGAGTAGAACGAATCAATCTTGCGTAGGATAGGTAGCATCTAGCTTTGAACCTTCCCTTGTGAAAATCTATCGAGTATTACTAGCAAACCAGTGGATCTGATACCTTGAACTGTTTCGCCATTTGTGTAAACCAAGACAATAGACCTCACACAGGACCATTCTAGACACAACGTAGTTCTCAATGTTGTGTTCGTTTTGGCCATGAACACGTCGCCTGGTTCTGCAAGTGTTTGTTCAAGGATGTAGCCTTCCCAATCCTTATAGAAGCGGCCCCACTTCGCACTCACATAGGTGACCTCTTAACTCAGCTTTTCACAACAAAGCTTAAGGGTCATTAAAAGCATAGCTTAACTCGCATCTTCCAATCACTTGTGAGCACCATAGGAATGAGCGAAGGAGAACATTCTCGGTGATTTACACGGATATACATAGTTTAGTTGTCCCTTTGAACCTAGATCCTGGATCTCCATTCAACTAGGTTGGGTTTCCACCATGATACCTTTCAACGTCATAGGCCGCAAGCCCATTCCCTCGATGCTTTTTCAACTAGCTCTCGAGTTAACCCTTTTGTTAACGGATCCGCAATATATCATTTGACTTCACGTAGTCCGTAGTGACAATACCTTGTGAGAGCTTGTCGAATGGTATTATGTCGTCTTCGAATATGTCGAGACTTACCATTATACATATTACTCGTACCGCCAATTGCCGATTGATTATCGCAATAAACACAAATTGCAAATGCACAAAGCTTCTGACCATCTTGGAATATCTTCAACAACCGGCGAAGCCACTCGCTTCTTCGGTTGCTTTGTCCAAAGCAATGAATTCTGATTCCATTGTAGATCTTGCGATACAAGTTTGTTTGGACGATTTCCAAGAGACAGCTGCACCACCAAGAATGAAGACATATCCACTAGTAGATTTTGAATTTGACATATCAGATATCCAATTTGCATCAGCATACCCTTCGGACATTCTTGATAGGTATCTAGAATAATGTAGCCCAAAATCACGAGTGTACCTCAAATAATGTAACACCACGAAAATGGCTTCCGTGGATAGCACCTGGTTACTCGTGTAGCGACTCAATCGCTAACCGAGTATGCTATATCCGGTCTTGTACAAGTCATTAGATACATTAAACTCCCAATTATCCTAGAATACTCCAAGCGACACACCATCACCAGTGTTCTTGGATAAGTGGAGACTCAAATCAACTGGAGTCCTGGCCACAGCCGTATCTGACTTGTTGAACTTGTCTAGTATCTTATCGATATAATGAGATTGAGATAACGCAAGTCTATTTGGTGTTCGAGTGATTTTTACTCCCAAAATGACATCCGCAAGACCCATGTCTTTCATGTCAAATTTTGAGTTTAACATATTCTTAGTGGCTTTGATAATCTTATCAGAGCCGCGACAATGAGCATGTCATCGACATACAGACACAATATGACATATCCATCATTAGTGTCCTTCACATATACACACTTGTCGCACTCATTGATTCTAAAACCACTAGAAATCATAGCATTA
This sequence comes from Fraxinus americana, assembly GCA_035079005.1. Lineage (NCBI taxonomy): Eukaryota > Viridiplantae > Streptophyta > Magnoliopsida > Lamiales > Oleaceae > Fraxinus > Fraxinus americana. The sequence goes on along the minus strand of CM068712.1, from coordinate 14,574,092 downwards.
TCGAACTTCTCATGCCATTGATTCGGTGCTTGCTTTAAACCATAAAGCGATTTAACCAAATACGTACTTTCCTTTCTTGACCTGGAGCCGAAACCCCTCTCAAGTTGCTCCATGTAGATTTCTTCATTCAAATCTCCATTCAGAAAGTCATTTTTACATCCATCCGATGTATTTCCGTATTTCGCAAGATCATAATAGCAATTATCATCCGGATAGAAGTTATTCTCAACACAGGAGAATAAGTATCAAAGTAATCTAAGCCTTCTTTTTGCTTATAACCTTTGATTACTAACCGAGCTTTATATTTATCAATAGAGCCATCAGCTTTCATCTTCTTCTTGAAGATCCACTTGTAGCCCAAAGGCTTACAGCCCGGTGAAAGATCTACTAATTCCCAGGTATGATTCTGTAGGATAGAATCGATTTCACTCTTGATGGCTTCTTTCCACAAATGACCATCTGGAGATGATATAGTTTCTTTATAGCTTTGAGGATCATTCTCCATCAAATATGTGAGGAAATCAGGACCAAACGTCTTAGTAGTTTTGGTCCTTTTGCTCCATCTAGGCTCATCCTCTCCTTTTTCAACTGGATCTTTGCTGCTACTAGTAGCAGAAGATTCCATAGTACGTTTAACAGGAGTTAACTGTTTAGGAGATTTACAAGGAAATATATTCTCAAAGAATTGTGCATTCCTAGACTCCATAATCGTGTTCGGATGAATATCAGGTACATTCGAATGATGCACAAGGAACCTATATGCACTACTATTTTGTGCATAACCAATGAACACACAGTCAACTGTTTTAGGTCCAATCTTGACCTTCTTAGGAGGAGGCACCACAACTTTGGCAAGACACCCCACATTCGTAAGTATTTATACGATGGTGTTCGACTCCGTCCAAAGTTCATACGAGTCTTATCCATATTCTTTCTTAATACTTTATTCAAAATGTAATTCGCCGAAAGAATAGCTTCTCCCCACATGTTCGCGGACAATCCGTAGCTAATCAACATAGCATTCATCATTTCTTTTAACGTTCGATTCTTACGCCGCGCAATTCCGTCATTGAGGTGAATAAGGTGCGGTAGTTTGGTGAATTATTCCATGTTTAGCACAAAATTCACCAAATGGTGATTCATATTCACCACCACGATCACTTCATAGCACCTTTATTTTCTTACTAAATTGATTTTCAACTTCATTCTTATAAAGAATGAATTTATCGATAGCTTCGTCTTTACTTTTCAGCAAGTACACATAACAATATCTCGTGCTATCGTCGACAAAAGTAATAAAGTACTTATTGCCGCCTCGTGTTTGGACAAATTTCAAGTCACACACATCACTGTGGACTAGTCCCAATGGCTCGGTACTTCTTTCAATACTATGAAACGAAGACCTAGTAAGCTTAGCCTCAACGCAGGTTTCACATTTATGATTTGAATCAATTTGAAACCTAGGCAAGTAGTTTAGTTTGCTTAGTCTACGTAATGCATTGTAATTTACGTGACCTAATGTACCATGCCATAGATTAAAGGACTCAAGCAAGTAAACAGAAGGAGTTTTCTCATTATTCATAATAGTTGGGGTTACAGCAATTACATTCAATTTGAACAGGCCATCAGTCATATAGCCTTTCCCAACATAAACTCCTATTTTTGTGATCACTAGCTTATCCGCTTCAATTACCATGCGGAAACCATTCTTGCTCGTAAGAGACCTGCAAAACCGAGATTCTTGCGAATCTCTCGACACGTACAACACATTAGTTAGAGTAAGCTCGCTGCAGGTCATCTTCTGTGGATCACCTCGCCTTTACCAAGCACTTCGGTTGCAGATTTCCCATAAACAACTTTTCACCATTTGTAACTGGTGTAAAAGTAGTGAACATACTCCTGTTGGAGCAGACATGGCAAGTGGCCCCAGTGTCTAGCCACCACTCCTTAGGGTTAGACCCTACCAGGTTAACCTCACTAATCACAGCCGTGAGATTTAGGTCAGACATGTCATCTGAGAGATGATCTCTCTCATTTCCAACCATATTAGCCTAAGGGCGCTGTTTATTAGGCTTCTTTCCTACCGCACCGGTAGGCTTCAACTGAGACCCTTTCATGGTCTGCTTTTTGTCTTTCCAATTCCCGTTACCATGTTTGGCTTTAAAGGATAAACCTTTCTTCGTACCAGAACTTTGACTGTGTTCTAATACATTAGCTTTCTCAGAGTAAGAATTCCCTGACTTACGTTCAGCCTTTTTGTTATCCTCCTCAATGCCCAGCTTGATAATTAAATCCTCGAAAGACATCTCTTTCCTCTTATGCTGCAAATAGCTTTTGAAAGCCTTCCACTGAGGAGGTAGCTTATGAATAGCAGTAGCCACCTGTAGAGATTCTGACATAATCAGACCCTCAGCATGCATTTCTTGCAAGAGCACTTGATACTCCTGAACTTGGCTCACCACTGAACGTGAATCAACCATTTCGAAGTCCATACACCGACTGGCCAAGAATTTCTTAGACCCAGCATCCTCGGACTTGTACTTCTTTTCTAAGGACTCCCAAAACTCCTTAGCAGACTTCTTTACCACATACACGTGGTACAGAGAATTCTGTAGTCCATCCAAGACATAGTTGCGACACAAAAAAATCAGCACTTTTCCATGCATCCCAAGCCGCACGCCTATGCATATCAGTGTCATTTTCGCCATAACGGGGCATCCTATGAGGAAACGTGCAAGGCCCAAAGTAGTAAGATAAAAAATCATTTTATTCTGCCATGTCTTAAAATCAGTGCCAGCAAATTTATCCGGTCGAATTGCATGATTCACCGGAAATTGAACCGGAAACGGTGGCAAAGGTACCGAGGCCGCAGCCCTAGGTACTGGCAAAGGTATTGTGCCAAATTGGATTGCCGAGGCCGCAGCCATAGGCAAAGTGAGGTTCACTCCAACATGAGGAATTCCGCCACTAATAGTCCCATCAACAGAAGGAATGCCAGTCGAGGTCCCCACAGGGTTGATAACGGTCATCACAGGATTTGGTACACCGGTACCAACAGTGTTGTTGTTCACATCGTCATTTCCATGTGACGCCATTTAACCTTAAAGAACGACAACGAAAAGTTTAGAACAATAAATAAATTCAAAATCTATGTTATCAATTCGGAAAACTTCGGAATTGAAATGAGAACAAATAATTTAGTCAAATTTTAACAACTTAACAGTTATTTAAAACATGTATTAGAAAATTATTAACCAATGATTACAATCAATTATTAAAAGAAAATTAACCAATTATATACTAATTATGAAGTAATAATAAGCAATCAAATAATAGCCAATCATGAGCAATCAAATCATTACTAATAATCTAAATAATTAGCTAATTATTACAAATGATTGTAATACCATGCTAGTATATAAAACTCATGCAAAACCATGTAAAAGCCATGCAAAAACCACTTTTTTTTTTTAAACGTGCAGACACCGTTTTTTTTTTCCTTTCTCCTTTTCTCTCTTTCAATCTTGAAAACTATCTTAATACACTTGTAACAAATAATGAACACAACTGAGAAACAAAACAAAGGAAAAGAAAAATTAATATGATCCGGAGAAAAAAAACTATAGAAATCGAAAATATAGAAACTGATGAGTAATCTAAATAAATATGATTCTCCAAAAAAGAATTCGATTTAAGCTTGTTGGAGAAAATAATGGTGAATCAAAGTAATAGATGAAACCGAAGGCCCGTGTTCACACGGTTTCCTTAAATCGAATTCGCCGCCTCATCGGGGTGCACGAGGTTTTTGTTCGGTGTTCGATTCTCAGGATACAATCGGTTATCAATCCACGTTGCACTACGTTACCGACCTACGAACTTGCTGTGTCTATCTCTCGAAGGAATAAGCGAAGAAAAGAAAAGAAATAAAGAACAGAAGCTTGAAATGAAGGAGGAGGAAAGCTGCTGTTGTGCTTGCTGTTCACTATGTTTTTTGTGTCTATGATGTGTGTTTCTTCAACCAACGGGATCCTCTATATATACACATGGATGAGAGGTGTGGTCATTAAGACATTGAAGAGGAATTGAAGAGCACGGCTGAAACTGAAATATGAAATTTATTCCATGAATTAAAATCTGAAACTGAAGGAGGGGAACAGCTGCTGAAACGGACTGAGCTGCTGAAATGGAAACTGATCATATGCTGAAATGGAAACTTATCATATTTTCATTCATTTTCCATTCATTTCCAACAGCTCATACGGTAAACTTGCACGTTGTGAACAACGAAATTTGCTAATTTGGAGTAATAAATAAGAATAATGATGTTTTGGTGCAAGACAGGATATTCCTTACGAGCATTCATTTCGTAGGTCGGTCGTGTGAATGGAATGTTTATTTTTCGAAGCAAAATTTCTACGGCAGCTTGACATAAACTGTACAGCATTGGACTTTTTAAAGATTGATAGATGCTTCTACCACCTTCTATTTTGAGTTTTCTACAAAAATGAAAAATCTAAGCAATATTTTCATTGTTCGAATTATTAATGTGAATATTTGGTTAATTAGTTGAGTTCAGGGCAGAATTTCTATTGAAGTGACCCATAGAAAAAAATATTTTATAAAAAAGTTATTTTTACCTTTAAAAAATAAGTGGGGTTGGGGGCAGCCCTGACCCCATCCATTCCTCCACCCTTGTTGAGCTACAATAATAATATATGTTTGAGCACCATTTTATTGTAAAAATGTGTTTTGTAATAATAGATTGATGGAGAATATGTGGTTAAAAAATAAGAAAAATTTTGGGTTTGCATGATTATACACAAATATTCCCAATTTAATGCATCTTTCAAGAATGGACTTTGTCAATTTCTACCTCATTAGGACTTCATTTCAAATTTTAAAAATTACTCATATTCACAAACACATTCTTATGGAATGAGGGTTGGATTAGACATGTATATACTACTGTTGGGGAAAGTATTAATATGTCGTGTGGACCGACGTATGTAATTAATTGTGTATAAAATGTTATTTTAAAGTTAAACCCAAAATTAAAGCTAGTGGTAATTACACAAAACCATAGTTTATGTATTTACATTTCCAAAATCAGGATGGAAGTTTCACATTTCCAAAATCAGATATTTTTTATTTTAATTAATATTTTTATTAAATATTAATAATAATATTATAAAAATTAATATATATACACGCACCCCCACCCCCTAAATTTATTTTCAAACCCTAAAATCACGTCACTCTCTCTCATCCGTCTCTCTCATCCCTGTTTCTCTCAAACCCAATTTGAAACCACTGCCGTTGTCGTCGCGCTGGCTGCAGCAACCCAATCATCGGAAGTCGATTTGCAGCAACCCACTATTTCGACGGCGATTTGCAGTTTACACTCGACAGGTTGCTGCGATTTGAGATTTGCCCTCGACAGTTACTGTTACGATTTGCAATCGACGAGGTCGCCGCTGTTTGCGATGGCGATTTGCAGTCATCTCCACTCCCTGGTGATCTCCTCTCCAGTCCATCCTACCACCGTCATCTCCTCTCTTCTCCCCGGTCGGGCACCGTACCCATCCCTCATCCGATTCCTAAATCCACCCTCATTCGACGATGGGAAACGGTAGCAGCATAGTTGCTCGCACCGATGCAGCGTCGCCTCTGTGTTTTTTTTATTTGATATACGGTGGATGATTTTTTGGTTGGTGATTTCTGATTAGATATACTATTAATGGCTTGTTACTAGTTGTGGTGGTAGTAGTATGCGAAGTGTTGGTGGTGGTGTGCAGTTTACGGTGGCGAAGGGGTACTGATGTTCTTTATTTTTAAATACTGTTAGTTGCGGCCAATAAAATTTGTGACTATAACTGGCGATGGTCGACTATGGAGGTAGTGGTGGTTGTCTTGGCGGTAGTGCAGTGGGGTGTAGATGATGCAGCGAAAGCGTCATGACGCTCGACGACTGAAGCAAGGTGGCTCTGTTGTGGGTTGGTGTGGTAGGTAGCGGTGGATGTTATGTTGGATATGATGGTGGTGTTGGTGGTGCCGTACGTTTGACAACGGTGTCGTGGTGGTGGCGGCGGCGATCATAGCCATGTGCTGTGACCTGTTGTGACCTGTTGTGACCTATGCTGTGACTATCAACAAAAACTTGAACCATGTGTAAAAACATTTTGTGACCTGTGCTGTGGCCATTTGAAATAAACCTGTGACTATCAACAAGAATCTAGGCCATGTGCAAAAATATTTTGTGATATGTATTGTAACCATTTGAAAATAACATGAGACTATGAACAAAATCGTGAGCCATGTGCAATATATTCCGTGTCTTGTGCTGTGACCATTTGATTATAATCCGTGACTATTAATAAAAATGTGAGACATGAGCCTTATCGTGTTATCAATCATTATAAACAAACAACCATGCATTGTGACTTGTGACCTGGGCTGTAACTTGTGACCTGAGCTGTAACTTGTGACTTGTGACCGTAAAAAAAAAACATATCAAACGTACAAAAAAATATAGCGTAGTTGTCGCCGGAATATTCGTCGGAGTTAGAACAATTACCGGAATCGGAGCAGTCGCTGGAAAAAATAGACGCTGGAACGGTCACCGGAATAGTTGTCGGAACGGTTGCCGGAATCGGCCGGAACGGTGTCGAAAGTTCGCCGCAGTAGGGCGGTGATCGGAACGGTCGCCGGAGCGGTAAGGGTGGTGAAGGTGAGATGGATTAATTATATTATATTAGAATTAAATATTTAATAATAAATTAATTCATAAATAAATAAAATTTTAAAAATTTTTAATAAAAATCTGATTTTGGAAATTTCAAACTTGTTTTCTTATTTTAGATTAAACTTATACTCTTGAATATGTAATCTTCCCTTAAAGTTATGTAACAAGAAATTAAGTAATTGGATTTTGGACATCTAAATAAAGTGGGCCTGATTAAATGTGTAAATATCGAATCCATTAGGATTCTATTTGACTATAGTTATATATGGAAAATGTATGTAGGGTTATGATCCACAATTCATATTTAATTTCTCAATCTATCTGTCATCCTATCAAAACAACAATACCAAGAGAAAACATATTGAAGAGAAGATCCAAAACCCGTATAAAGGAATTCAAGAATCAAGAAGAAGGATTAAAAAATTCAAGAATCCATAATCAAGAATCAAGAAAAATGACAAAGACAATCAAGACTAAAGAACAAAAAATCAAGATTTAAAGGGATTGCAAGTTCAAGCTTCAAGATTCGAATCAATGGATTCAGATATGTTTCACATTAACTAATTTTTTTGGTGATTTGATATGTAAATATTGACAATTCATGAATGTTTTATAAAGTTTAAGTTTCATAAAATTCAACGTATACAACCTAGACAGCTTCTCAAATCATTACCGCACAATTAATAGATACTTCCATTTCAATTTTTTGAAATCGTACATTTAAATACGGATACCGACATAAGATATTTATATTTAATAATTAACACCTTTTTAGTTTCTGATCGTTATCAGTAAAATCTTTTAGATCCGAATAATAGTTACTTTTCCAGATTAAATAATTTTGAGTTAAACTTTATATAAATGTAAAACATTTCCTCAAAGGGACACGAACATGAGCCTAAGAAGAGTATTCAGGCACTATTGTAATGGTCCGTGAGTCTACATGTACGTGTCAGATAGTCCAATTAAACCTTATTATTAAGTGAAAAGTAAGGAAAATGGAGTGATGTATTTGTTGGGAAAAATATTAATTTGTCATGTGGACAAACATATTTAATTAATTGTATATATAAGGCTAGTGGAAATTACACGGTTTTAGACATTTCAAATTCATAGTTCAAAAATCAGGTGAGAAGGTTTTATAACCAAAAATTAGATATTGAACTAATAATTAAATATTAATTATTTTTTTAATTATTGATAATAATTAAATATTATGTATAGAATAAGCTTAAAGACATATACCCTGCATTTCAGAAAGATCGTAATGTTTTGATATCAAGGTCCAACCTAATTGAGGTTATAACAGGTAATAGCCTACATTTCAGCACACCCTGGACCAATGTTGACTACATGTTCATGCCAATCCTTCCTGCCATCAAAGCACACCGGATGCTTTGTATGCTAAAATTCAAAACCCATACCATGATGTTGTTCAATTTTTGCTGGTTAGAGCTACAGTGATTGGAAGATTCTACAAGGAATTTGGCTATACTTGAAAATTTTGCTTGCTCTAATGAATGCTTTGGAAATGTCGAAAAAGAACCTTGATTATCATGAATCCCAACTGCACGTACAATCACATATACAGAGAGTAGGTCATAGAACTAAAGTATATAATTGTCCAACTAATTTCAGTTTCAGCTTTTCCGCACAATAACATGTGATGAGAAACATCAATTCGTGATGAGAGCATTCAATTTGTGAACAAAATATTTCGAATGGTTACCTAGAATATCTTATCCCATGCTGATCAAAGTTTCTGTGGCATGTAAATTAGAGCTTCTGCTGAAATCGTGGTGAGAAAAATATTGTCTTGACTAGAGCATTCAATTTGTGAGAAAAATATTTGAAGCGTTTACCTGAAATATATTCTCCGGCGTTCATCAGATCTTATGTGGCCTGCATTGAGTTTTTCTGTTGAACCCGTGACAAGAAAAATCAATTTCTGATTATAGCATTCAATTCGTGACTACAATATTATAAGTTGTTACCTGAAATCTCTTCTCCTGCTTCAATCAAATTTTTTGTAGCCTGCTATTTGGATTTGTTGAAGAACTTATAATATATTTAGATCATAGATAAAACAAAAATTGTAATCGGAATTTTCAATTGTAACTTGAACAATCAATTCGTGGTCAAAATAATCAGATTATTATCTGGATTGTCTTCTCCGATGACGAGAATTTATAATTTGTTAGCTAAACTGTTCGATTATTTTCAATATATCAAATTGATTTCGAAAATTTGTGATGAGAAATAACAGTTTGTGATTAAAACGTTCAATTTGGGATCAAAATCAATCAAAACGCTTACCTACTTTGTCTTCTTCGACGATTGAAAGAGGTTCCGTGTCGTGGAAATTTGAATCCTAGTTAATCTGTAATTTGGGGATGTGAATTTGTATTGTACGGAGTCCTGTTATAAAAGGAAAGCATGCTTAATTGTAGGAAACAGATGTAACAAAATCTACACACACACACACACACACACACATACATACACCTGACTTTTGAAGTTTCAAACTATATACATGACTTGTGATTTAGTGTATACTAAATCATTAAGTTGTGATTTTTTCCGTAAATGTTATCTTAAAGTTAAGTCCGAAATTAAAATGATCTAATAAAGAATTAAGTAATTTGATTTTGGACATTTAAATAAAGTGTGGGTCTAATTATATGTGTAGAGAGCGAATCCATTAGGATTGTAATTGACGATAGGTTGATTACATATGGAAACTATAGTTTCATAAATTTCAACAATATTTTCTGTTTTCAACTTTTTTCAAAGATAAAAAGTCCCATATATATGCATATATATATTATAGGAGAAAAGGGAACACAAAAATAATAGTTTGACATAAGATGTGAACATTGAATTGTCGTGTGTAAATTTGGTTTGTTATTGAAAATTTGTTAATGAGCATTTCCTCTATTTAGTTTTTGGTTGTGAACTTATCTCTTGATTTCATGGTTGTCAAAGAACTAGAAAATTAGGTGTATTTGACGAACTTACACCATCTATTTTAAGTAAAATATGTCCCAGTAACACACAAGTAATCCAAGAGTGTGTTAGTCTTACAATATATGAGCAACCGCACTTTAGGAAGTTGTCGAGTGTTCAATGAGATTTTATGGGTATCAATATGTCCATCCAACAAGTCGATCAAAATTAGGTTAAAAAGAATGAAAGAACTAATCTTGTTTTACCAAACCGTCATAATGGTGGAATATTTCATATTAATAAAATAATATAAAAATATAGACTTTGGAGGGGGCGATTTTGACATAACCTCCCGCTAACAAAATATAGTCAAGCAACTTGACCAGTCAAGAAGATTAGGAGCTAATGAGTTAAAAAGAAAAAAAAGGTTCAAGAGTCCTTTTTCATGCTTTGTATCTCCATTCACCCTATTCTAAATTTCGCAATCTCTTTATCACTATCTTTGTTGTAATCTACGGAGCACAATAGGGTAATTCCAAAACTTCTATTCAAAGTGTCAAACACCTCGTCAATATCTTCATGTTCATGTCCAAAAGCATTTCAGCCTAATAAACGTCTCGTGCAGATGAAACAAAGTTGGTTACATATGTCCTAAATATAGACGTTTGATCCACCTAAATGAACACGAGAATTATTTTTGTGATGTGCGAAAATAATATCAAACCCATTTTGCTTATGGTTTCCTAAATACAATCTATAAGGGTCCGTTTGATTGTAAATGTGAAAAATGGGTGAAAAGAAAATGTTTTACTGGGAATTGAATTGCCTAAAATTTGTTTTACTGAGAATTGTAATTAATTGTATTTGATTGGTATAATTTTTCACTGGAAAATGATGAAAATTTGATGTCCGTTTGGTTTCTTTTTTATGAAAATTATCCATTAAAGTGATAAATTTTTCTACCATTAAGTCTAAAATTTGTTCCAATTACCAAAAAGTTAAAAAAAAAAAATTTAAATTAGAAAAAATTATCATACCGAATAACACTCGTTTGACTTTGTTTTCCATATAATTTGTCAACAAAAGTGAAAAATTTTTTTACAATGGATGATAGAATGTGTTGTCATTGCTAAAAAAAAGGTGGAAATTGTTTTCCCACCTAATAGGTGGGAAAACAAAATCAAGCAAATGTGCATCATACCTAGAAAAAGGTGAGAAAAATAAAAGCCAGGCAAATTTGTGTTATCTAACACCCTTAATTGGCTAAAGTTGGAAAATATTTTCTTTTTCCACTCATTTTCTAGGCTAAATATTTTCTTTTTCCACTCATTTTCTAGGCTATCAGACAGGGCCTAAATGGATTACTAACTACTGATTAACTGTTTTCCTTATTTATTAAGTTCCGTTTGGTACAAATAAAAATTTAGATTTTAATATAAATCAATGTCAACAATTAATTTTAACAACATAATTTTATGGGATCCATAATTTTTATTTATACATTTCATCCACATTTTATCAAAATATACTAAAATATTTATTTGAATTCCCACCAAACATGGACTAAAATAGAAACCTCCATTTCATTGTACCATTTGAAGATGTTGACTTACTAGAAACAAAAAAAAAACATCAATGTGCCGAAATTTAGTGCTAACATCAACACAAGAACTACTTTTTTTTTATATTAGGTGGAGAGGAATTATTTTGGTTTCACATCATGTGTAACACATGATTTGGAGAAAGAATACACGTCACGTATGTACACGTTGAGCATTGCAAGCCTAATTAAAACGAACGGCCAACAATTTTGAAATAGACAAATTGTATTAATTATTCATTCACTTTATGCTTGATAAAAAGTTAACACCAATTGTGTGTTAATTATGACTATGGTCACATAAAAATTTGAGTAATTACGTCGATGATCATTGAGTTATTTTCTTATAGTAATGGTCAATCGAGTTTTTAATGCTTATATCTTTCTATATATAAAAAGTGCCCATTTAACGAAATTTGTTGGTTTAACGGAAAAGCTAACGGAATTTGTTGTTTTAACGGATTATGTAACGGAATTTCTTGTTTTAAACAGTTAGCGGCACCTTCCTTCAATGTTTTTGTCATAACTTTGTATTTCGATGTTCGATTGAGGCGATTCAAAATGTGTTAGAAAGCTAACACATCTGGCTACAACTTTGATCCAGACATCATTCTCCAATTCGATCACTTTCTATGCCAAAAATATGTCTCAATATAACGGACTATGTAACGGAATGTTTTGTTTTAAACAGGCAGTTGCACCTTCTTTCAGTGTTTTTATCATAACTTTGTATTTCGATATCCGATTGAGGCGATTCAAAATGCGTTGGAAAGCTAAATCATCTGGTTACAACTTTAATTCAAACATCATTCTCCAATTGGATAATTTTCTATGCTAAAAATAGGTCTCAATATAACGGACTATGTAACGAAATTTCTTGTTTTAAACAGACAGCTGCACCTTCTTCCAATATTTTTATTATAACTTTGTATTCTGATATCTGATTGAGGCGATTCAAAATGAGTTAGAAAGCTAACTCATCTGGCTACAATTTCGATTCAGACATCATTCTCCAATTTGATCACTTTCTATGCCAAAAATATGTCTCAATATAACGGACTATGTAACAGAATTTTTTGTTTTAAACAGGCAGCTGCACCTTCATTCAGTATTTTTATCATAACTTTGTATTCCGATATCCGATTGAGGCAATTCAAAATGCGTTGGAAATCTAACTCATTTGGTTATAACTTTGGTTCAGACATCATTCTCCAATTCGACCACTTTATATGCCAAAAATAGGTCTCAATGTAACGGACTATGTAACGGAATTTCTTGTTTTAAACAGGCATCTTCACCTTCTTTCAATATTTGTATCATAACTTTGTATTTCGATGTCCTATTGAGGCGATGCAAAATGCGTTGGAAAGCTAACGCATCTGGATACAATTTTAATTCAGACATCATTCTCCAATTCAATCACTTCCTATGCCAAAAATAGGTCTCAATATGAGACTAAAACACCGAAGCATAATTTTTCGGTTGGAAATTGATTTGTGATCATCTTTTGACTAAATTTGATCCCCTTGACATCTTCCTTTATCCAATTGACTCCGAGCACTCTCAAATCTTCATCGTGAGATTCGGCACAACTTTTAAGTATTTACATTTTAGCCCCCGAACTTTGGATCCCTTACAATTTAGCCATTTCTCCAAATTTGTCTACTTTTGCTTATTTTCTTCAATCTCACCAACCTACATCATAATATCAAAATCACACATCTAATTATTTATCAATTACATAAACATTATATCATTAATTATTTATAGGGTGTTTGTTCCTACTTTTCAGCAGAAATCAAGCCGTTGGCAACACAATTCATGTTGTTGGGAGCCGCAATTTTGGACCAATTCTCTCATTGTAGGGCTGTAGGTTTGAAAAAAAAGGGTAACAGAATCAATTTTCCTTCCTCCTTACAGCGCGCCCAAACACGCCCTTAATTAACCAAAAAAAATTACATCTTTATTAATAATAAATTAATTATTAAACAAAAATATTAAATATAAACTAAGTAAACGTGCATTGCACGTTGCTTGCACCTAGTATATATATATATAAGAGTTGAAAATTGAGAATTAAACATGGTCAGATGAGAAAATTTAAAACAACTTTAATCTTTGCCTGATTTTTTGGCTTCACTCGTACGTTAAACCGACACTTTTTCAGCAATGATTTGTTCTAATTTAGCGTAATATATAATGATGTTTAGTGTCACGTCGACAGTTAATAACGTCAAAGGATTTAACTTTAATATTCCAAGAATAATGCTACGATCAAAGATGATCACCAGTATATGTGATAGGTAATGTGCTTTGAAATGATATGACCAAACTTTACTAGTCTTATCATTTAATCCCAGATAAATATATGCATATATATTATAGGAGAAAAAGGAACACGAAATAACAGTTTGACACAAGCGTGAACGTTGAAATGTCGTGTGTAAATTTGGTTTGTTATTGAAATTTTGTTTATGAGCATTTCCTCTATTTAATTTTTGATTGTGAACTTCTTGAGTCGTGGTTGTCAAAGAAATAGAAAATTGAGAGCATTTGACAAACTTACACCATCTATGTCGAGTAAATTTGTCTCGGGAAAACACAAGTAATCCAAGAGGATTGTGTTAGTCTTACATTAGATCAATTGCACTTTAGGAAGTCGTTGAGCGTCCAATGAGATTATCTGATTTATTAATGTGTCTATCCAACAGGTCGATCAAAAATAGATTAAAAAGAATATGAGAGCTGATCTTGTTTTACCAAACCATCATATTGGTCGAATATTTCTTATTAAGAAAATAATATAAAAATATAGACTTTGGAAGGGAACTTTTGACATAACCTCCCGCTCACAAAGTATTGTCGAGAAACTTCACCAATCAAAAAGATTAGGAGCTAATGAGTTAAAAAAAAAAAGGTTCAAGAGTCCTTTTTCATGCTTTGTATCTCCATTCACCCTATTATAAAGTTCGCAATCTCTTCATCACTATCTTTGTTGTAATCTACGGAGCACGAAGGGTAATTCCAAAACTTCTATTCAAAATGTCAAACACCTCGTCAATATCTTCATGTTCATGTCCAAAAGCATTTCATCATAATGAACGTCTCGTGCAGATGAAACAAAGTTGGTTACATATGTCCTAAATATAGACGTTTGCTCCACCTAAATGAACCTAAGAATTATTTTTGTGATGTGCGAAAATAATATCAAACCCATTTTGCTTCTGGTTTCCTCAATACGATCTATAAATGGATTACTAACTACTGATTACTGTTTTCCTTATTTATTAAGTTTTTTGGTAGAAATAAATATTCGGATTTTAATATAAGTCAATGTCAACAATTAATTTTAACAGCATAATTTTATGGGATCCATAATTGTTATTTATACATTTCATCCACATTTTATCAAAATATACAAAAAAAATTATTTGGATTCCCACCAAACATGGACTAAAATAGAAACCTCCATTTCATTGTACCATTTGGAGATGTTGACTTACTAGAAACAAACAAAACATCAATGTGCCGAAATTTAGTGCTAACATCAACACAAGAACTAATTTTTTTACATCAGGTGGAGAGGAATTATTTTGGGTTCACATCATATGTGTAACACTTGATTTGGAGAAAGAATACACGTTGAGCATTGCAAGCCTAATTAAAACGAACGGCCAACAATTTTGAAATAGACAAATATTATTAATTATTCATTCACATTATGCTTGATAAAAAGTCAACACCAATTGTGGGTTAATTATGACCATGGTCACATAAAAATTTGAGTAATTACGTCGATGATCATTGAGTTATTTTCTTACAGTAATAGTCATCCAAGTTTTTTAATGCTTACACTAATTGTCAATCAAATAAATACATTAACCTATGTGACACCATTAAGGTGTCGACATTATTTATTATGCCAAGTCAACAAAATATAAGAGTTGGAAATTGAGAATTAAACATGGTCGGATGAGAAAATTTAAAACAACTTTAATTTTTGCCTTATTTTTTGGCTTCACTTGTATGGTAAACCGACACTTTTTCAGCAACGATTTTTGCTAAATCAGCGTAATATATAATGACGTTTAGTGTCATGTCGACAGTTAATAATGTCAAAGGATTTTACTTTAATATTCCAAGAATAATGTTACGATCAGGGATGATCACCAGTCTATGTGATATATAATGTGCTTTGAACTGATATGACCAAATAAATATATGGATATGAGATCACTTTATTAGTCTTATCATTTAATCCCATATATATATATGCATATATATTATAGGAGAAAAAGGAACACGAAATAACAGTTTGACACAAGCATGAACGTTGAAATGTCGTGTGTAAATTTGGTTTGTTATTGAAAATTTGTTTATGAGCATTTCCTCTATTTAGTTTTTGGTTGTGAACTTATCTCTTGATTCGTGGTTGTCAAAGAAATAGTAAATTGAGAGCATTTGACAAACTTACACCTCTATGTCAAGTAAATTTGTCTCGCGAAAACACAAGTAATCCAAGAGAAGTGTGTTAGTTTTACATTAGATGAGCAATCGCACTTTAGGAAGTCGTTGAACGTCCAATGAGATTATATGATTTATCAATGTTCCCATCCTACCGGTCACGATCTAAAATATGTTCAAAAGAATGAAAGAGATGATCTTGTTTTACCAAACCATCATATTGGCGGAATATTTATTATTAAGAAAATATTATAAAAATATAGACTTTGGAGCAGAGCTTTTGACATAACCTCCCACTAACAAAATATAGCCGAGAAACTTGACCAATCAAGAAGATTAGGAGCTAATGAGTTAAAAAAAAAAAGGGTTCAAGAGTCCTTTTTCATGCTTTGTATCACCATTCACCCTATTATAAAATCTCTTCATCACTATCTTGTTGCAATATATGGAGCACGATAGGGTAATTCCAAAACTTCTATTCAAAATGTCAAACACCTCGTCAATATCTTCTTGTTCATGTCCGAAAGCATTTCAGCATAATGAACGTCTCGTGCAAATGAAACAAAGTTGGTTATATATGTCCTAAATATGGACTTTTTTCAACCGACCTAAATGAACTAGGGTTGGACAAAACTCTCGAACTGAACCAATCGAATCGGACCTGAAACGAAGAGTCGAATATTCCTAATTTTTTATATTGAATAAGTTAAATTATTTTATTTTTTTCTAAATAAATTTGTTAACTAATTAATTTAGCTCAAACCTAAAATATGATTATATTTTAGCTCAAACCTAAAATATGATTTTTCTTATTTCTAATTTCCAGCCCAAGTCCAATTAATCAAGTTGACCTAAATTTTATTTAAATCTCTTAATCTATCGTAGTGTTATTTCTGTTTGGAGAAATCGAATTGGAAGCCTCTTTTTGTTATTGTGAGCTCAATATACTCCTCTTCCTGTGATTTTAGCTATCAAATATATGATAACTCAACAAAGAGAAGCGCAAAATATATCATGGGATTAGACTACCTTGTTTTGTAAGAGCTAAAATTAAACATGGCATTAGTTGAATTAATGTAACGTTGTTATAAATATATAAAAAAAATGATTATATGGAAAACTATAACCGAATGGAATCGAGTCGAACCTGAACGGTTCCATAATTAAATTTGGACCCAAAGGTTTCATTTACTAAATACCCAAAAATTCGGATTCGGTTTGATTATCCTTAGATCCGAACCGGACCGAATTGAACCATTTTCAGCCCTAAAAAGGACACAAGAATTATTCTTGCGATATGCTAAAATAATATCAAACCCATTTTGCTTATAGTTTCCTCAATATGATCTATAAATGGATTACTAACTATTAATTAACCATTTTCCTTATTTATTAAGTGCCATTTGGTAGAAATAAAAATTCAGATTTTAATATAAATCAATGTCAACAATTAATTTTAACTACATATTTTATGGAATTCACAACTTTTTAACTATATATTTCATTCACTTTTTTATCAAAATTTGTTGAGAAATTGACTTAAATTCCCACCAAACATGGACCAGAAACCTCCATTTCATTGTACCATTTGAAGACATTAAGGGTGCGTTTGATTGCAAGACATTATGAAAGTGAAATTTTTTTTTACACTTGGTTATGAAATTTGGTTCCAATGCTAAAAAAAAAAAAAAAGTCAGCAGCTGGTGGGAAAATAAATTCCCACAAAACCTTGAATTGGGTGGAAAACAAATGGGAGGGAAAAAGTGACCCATCAAACAAATCAAATGCAAGGAAAAAGAATCTATTTTCCAACTTCCAAAGAAAATTTGGCATATCAATAACTAGAAACACACAAAACATCTATGTGCCGAAATTTAGTGCTAACATTGATGAGTGTTCTACACTCATGATATTTATGTCACTTAATTCATTATTTTGTCATTCTTGAGAGAGTTTTAGAGTGTTTTTATGTGTGTTTCGATGTTGTGATGTAGGTTGATGAGATTGAAGAAAATAAATAAAAGTTGGAAAGGAAATGACTAAATTGTGAGAGATCTAAAGTTCGGGGACTAAAGTGCAAATATTGAAAAGTTATACCGAACCTCACGATGAAGATTTGAGAGTGATCGGAGCCAATTGGATGACAAAAGATGTCAAAGGGATCAAATTTAGTCAAAATATGATCACAAATCAATTTACAGCCGAAAAGTTTTGCTCCAGATTTTTAGACTCATATTGAGACTCATTTTTGACATAGTGAACGATTGAATTGGATAATGATGTCTGAAGCAAAGTTGTAGGCCTTTGAGTTAGCTTTCCAACGCAACTTGAATCATCTCAATCGGATATCAGGAGAAAGAGTTATGTTAAAAATACTGAAAGAAGCGTAAACTGAATTTCAGCGAACTGGGCGCCTTGGCGCTCAAGATGGGCGCCTTGGCGCCCACAATGCTGAAAATCAGCAGACTACGCGGTGCCCAGGCGCCCAATCTGGGCGCCCGATACCGAGAAAGAGAAAAAATGGAAATTTTAAAAGATTTTCGGCCCGGTCCAACCCTATTTCGTCTTGCAACTTGTGGACACTATAAATACCATCATAAAGACCTAATTTTAGAGGTTGGAGAAGGAGGAAAATGATACAAAATGGCTAAATCTTCAAGGACAATAAGAAGAAGAATTTGAAGAAATCAAGTGAAGAAAGGGTGGAAACATCAAAGGGGACTACGATCAACACTCCAAAAAGAGTTTTTCTTACCTCATCCTTTATGTTTTTCATTGTAAATTGTTTAGATTTTATGAATTTCTTCATGAACTAAATAATTTAGCTAGGGTTTGATGTAGCCACTTGAGATTATGATTTGATGAATTTATAATTACTTCCTTTGGATTTCCTACGTGTATTTAATTGTGTTATGAATTTAATGCTTTCAATTACCTGATCAATAATTGAATGAATTGATGTTAGTTAATTCCGGCACTCGAGAGAGGGGAATTTAGGCGTGATCATAGGATTGACGTAACGTAGGTTTTATGAGTTTCGAGAGAAAGTGTAAAATCTATGAAGCTTACTTCACAAAAGAATTGGGACTTTGATAAATTCTAGGCTTTAATTCGAAATAGAGATATTGAGATTGAATTGTAGGATTAATTTCTAGTCGGCACTCGAGAGAGGAGAGAGAAATACAATTGGATTCTTGCTTTTAAATATTGAAAAATTAATTGGATAATTTGATATCATTGAATCATAATTGAAAGTTGGTGAAATCATTCCCTACGCTTCTTCATTTTGATAATTTATAATCCTCAATTTTGTCTCAACCAATTTCATTACTTTAGTTTAAAACAATCAACCAATCATTAATCAATTGTCTAGATAAAATAGAAGTTGCATAATTATAGTACTTAGTGGAATTAAATTACAATCCCTGTGGGTTCGACATCCTAACTTTCATACTATATTACAAAACTTGACACCGTACACTTGCGGCATAAATTCATGTTATAGAAAACGCGTGACAAGTTTTTGGCCCCGTTGCCGGGGATTGTTTAATTTAATTTTCACTAATATTATTACCAAGTAGCTTTTATTTTAATTTAGATTATTTTTATTATTTTTTATTTTGTTAATTTTAGTCACCCACCTTAATCTCTTTGATATTTTTTCAGGTACTATTCGATAATATGTGCATGATTCTAACGTTGGCAAGAGAGCATAACAACTTTAATAAGTACTCTCGACATGGATAAAAATGACATGCTTATAGAAGACATCTTTTGTCAACTTTGCTATGGGATGCATTACACTGAGCAATGTTTGCAGAGACGCACCGACTCCCGTGCGATAAAGCTTCTAGGATTCATAGAATATTTAAGATGTCGAAAAGAAGCAATTGACAAATCTGATGAATGCTACATGCCTTTGGGAGATTATGTACCAGACGATTGGGATGAGGACATCACACTCGAGGGAAATGGTCCTCCTTTGTTTAACGAGAGGGTAATTGCAAAGTACTATAACAAACTTGCTAAGTTGGTAAAGTGCAACATACGTATTGGAGACTGAGTTCTTTGGAATGAATTGAGAAGGTGGCAATACAATCCACTCGAAGGGGTTGAAAATAGAGACTTCTCGTTGCCCGTGGACTTACACTGTGAACTGACTATTCAACCTAAAAAAATATCAATTATTGAAGAAGAACGAAAGATGAAGACAAAATAATCACAAAGGAACCAAGCGAAGAAGTGACAATTAATGAAGATGAATTAAACACACATTCATTCGATCTCATTGATTGTCCAACAATTGAATTTGTGATTAAGCTTGAGGAGGAGCATGAAGTCTACATAGTTGAATTCGAATAGGATAGAATAGACAATTCGTATCACATGGAAAGGGGTAATGTTGAGTTTTGGAGATCCAATGAAAAGTGGAACAATACCAAAAGAAGAAAAATGGACAAGGCATCCAAAGCCTTCTTTAGATGTCCATGAGTCAATTGCCAAAGTCGAGCTAAAGACTATAAAAAAGCGCTTCTTGGGAGGCAACCCAAGCTTTCTTGCCCTTTTGATTTATTTTGCGTTTGAATTTATGATAGTTTAGTTTATTTTATAGTTTAGTTAGAATTCTTCAGCCATACCCCATTCCCCTTAGGTCATTGAGTATTTAAGTTTATTGTTAGATGTTTGAATTAAGTAACACTTGTTCCATGCAATTAATCTCTAAAATTTGATTTTTCAGGAACATGACGTAGCGAAACATCCAAGCCAACATTGACAAGGAGAAAACGGGATGCATCTCAAGTTTGGGGAGAAAGATAAAAGAAACATCCACCAACACCAGCATCATCAACACCACAACGTCACGGGCAATACAGACAATTCAGGGAAGTCTCCTCCTTTTTCTTTAATTTTACATTGAGGACAATGTTTAATTTAAGTTTGAGGGGTGTAGTCTAATTGCCTTAGTTTTATTTTTTTTGTTTTGTGTGATTTGTGTGCATGAAAAAAAAAATTTTTTTTTACACATTTTAACAGGTTTGTATGAGTTAGATAGCCTTGCCGGCATTGGTTTATGTAATTGAGAACATTCTTTTGTTTATGAATTGTGGATAAAGTTTTGCTTATTCATGAGAAACGGAAAATATTTATGCACGTGAGTTAATTGTGATGTTGTACATGAGTAGGTTGATTCATGTTTATTGGTTGAAATAGAGAACTTGGATGCTATACCCACGTAACCAATAAACAAGATTCACATCCCTAAATCAAATATAGGATGTTTGGATGGTCGAACTTTTGTAGGGAGACATGGATGTAGATGTGGATTCCATGTGTGCTAAATGTTGTGTGGGTATCGAGACCTATGGGATGAAAATTGGGTGAAAAACCTAAGTTAGAGGTCAATTTTCGAGAATAAGTGTTTAATAAAGGGCATTGCACTAATCACTGCATAAAAGGGAAGCCACCTTAAAAAAGATCCTAATGAGGACAATCATAACAATCTTATTGTAAGGTGTCTCTTCGTAGCCTTTATGACTCGAGTGAATAAGTCTGCAAGGGTTTAAAACCTGGTGCCCTAAAGTCATTTGATTTGGGAGTCATCGGCCTAAAACTCGCTACAGGGGTCATTTAGAAAGCTCAATGGAGAACGTCCCCACATAAGATATATATATAAAAAAAAAGAAACAAGTGCATAAAACAGAAGCGCACCATATACCTTAATTAAGCCCTGAACACTTATTTTAGAGGATTAGACTTCTGATAAGGGGTTAGTAACTTGGTTGAGTCTTGAAGGTTGAAACAGTCATAATAAGGAGAATCCATATTTGTTGATATGTTGAACTGCAATTAGTGAAATCCGACCAAACTTGAGTGGTGTAAGAAGTAGTATTGAATATCAACTGTAGAATACACCTTGGGGAATGAAAAGAAAACAAGTTTGGGGGTGTATGAATCCCACGAGCGAAGTAAGGAAATATTTGACTTTTTAGGTCGGGAATTGGATCTATTTATTAATGTACAGCGTTGCACTTAACTCTTCACACACACACCCGTTTTGCATTGAATAGGTAGGAAGTGAGCTTTTACATTATAATTTTGAAGCGATTCATGAAATTGATGTTATGTTTTCAATTCTGAGCTATGAAGGCAAGATATCTAGCACAATTTATTTTAAGTGGTTTTGTTCGTATTTATCTGTTTGTGTGTTTGTTAGTAATTTCCTTTAGTTCGGTGTTTGCTCGAGGACAAGCAAAATATTATGTTTGGGGGAATTTGATGAGTGTTCTACACTCATGATATTTATGTCACTTAATTCATTATTTTGTCATTCTTGAGAGAGTTTTAGAGTGTTTTTATGTGTGTTTTGATGTTGTGATGTAGGTTGATGAGATTGAAGAAAATAAACAAAAGTTGAAAGGAAATGGCTAAATTGTAAGAGATCTAAAGTTCGGGGACTAAAGTACAAATATTGAAAAGTTATACCGAGCCTCACGATGAAGATTTGAGAGTGATCAGAGCCAATTGGATGAGGAAAGATGTCAAAGGAATCAAATTTAGTCAAAATATGATCACAAATCAATTTACAACCGAAAAGTTTTGCTCCAGATTTTTAGTCTCATATTGAGACTCATTTTTGACATAGTAAACAATTGAATTGGAGAATGATGTCTGAAGCAAAGTTGTAGGCCTTTGAGTTAGCTTTCCAACGCAACTTGAATCATCTCAATCGGATATCAGGAGAAAGAGTTATGTTAAAAATACTGAAAGAAGCGTATAATGAATTTCAGCGAACCAGGCGCCTTGGCGCTCAAGGTGGGCGCCTTGGCGCCCACATTGCTGAAAATAACCAGAATACGCGGCGCCCAGGCGCCCAATCTGGGCGCCTGGGTGCCCCGACCCGAGAAGGAAGAAACTTGAAAATTTTAAAAGATTTTCGGCCCGGTCTAACCCTATTCCGTCTTACAACTTGTGGACACTATAAATACTACCATAAAGACCTAATTTTGGAGGTTGGGGGAAGGAGGAAAAAGATACAAAACGGCTAAATCTTCAAGGACAATAAGAAGAAGGATTTGAAGAAATCAAGTGAAGAAAGGGTGGAAACATCAAAGGGGACTTCGATCAACACTCCAAAAAGAGTTTTTCTTACTTCCTCCTCTATGTTTTTCATTGTAGATTGTTTAGATTTTATGAATTTCTTCATGAACTAAATAATTTAGCTAGGGTTTGATGTAGCCGAACTTGAGATTATGATTTAATTATATTATAATTATTTATGTTTGATTTTCCAAATATATTTAATTGTGTCATGAATTTAATGCTTTCAATTACCTAATCAATAATTGTATGAATAGATGCTAGTCAATTCCGGCACTCGAGAGAGGGGAATTTAGGCGTGATCATAGGATTGACGCAACGTAGGTTTATGGGTTTCGAGAGAAAGTGTAAAATCTATGAAGCTTACTTCACAAAAGAATCGGGACTTTGATAAATTCTAAGCTTTAATTCGGAATAGAGATATTGGGATTGAATTGTAGGATTAATTTCTAGCCGGTACTCGAGAGAGGGGAGAGAAATACAATTGGATTCTTGCTTTTAAATCTTGGAAAATTAATTGGATAATTTGATATCATTGAATCATAATTGAAAGTTGGTGAAATCATTCCCTAGGGTTCTTCATTTTGATAATTTATATTCCTCAATTTTGTCTCAACCAATTTCATTATTTTAGTTTAAAATAATCAACCAATCATTCATCAATTGTCTAGATAAAATAGAAGTTGCATAATTATAGTACTTAGTGGAATTAAATTACAATCCCTGTGGGTTCGACATCCTAACTTTCATCAACACAAGAACTAATTTTTTTACATTAGGTGGAGAGGAATTATTTTGGGTTCACATCATATGTAACATTTGGAGAAAGAATACATGTCACATATGTACACGTGGAGCAATGCAAACCTAATTAAAACGAACTTCCAACAATTTTGAAATAGAGTTAACACCACTTATGGGTTAATTATGACCATGGTCAAATTACGTCGATGATCATTGAGTTATTTTCTTACCGTAATAGTCATTCGAGTTTCAAATGCTTACACTAATTGGCGATGAAATACCTATGTGGTACCATTAAGGTGTCAACATGTCACCAATTGACATTATTTTTCATTCCAAGTCAACAAAATATAAGAGTTAAAAATTGAGAATGAAGCATGTTCAGGTGAGAAAACAACTTTAATTTTTGCCTGATTTTTCCCTAGTATGGTAAATCCATACTTTTCTAACAACGATTTTTGCTACTTCCACGTAATAAATAACGATGTTTAGTGTCACGTTGACAGTTAATAGTGTCAAATGATTTAACTTTAATATTTCAAGAATAATGATACGATCAGAGATGATCACCAGATTCACCCATCTATGTGATATGTAATGTACTTTGAAATGATAAGACAAAATAAACATATGGATATGAGATCACTTTATTGATCTTATCATTTAGTATATCCCCATGGGATTATCATCTCTTTGTTAAATAAACAACTTTACTTTATTTTTAACGAAGTGATAATTAGTAAAACTTTTAGAAAATTGAGTAAGTATTATCGTAAAAAAATAATGATATTCATAATAAGGGACTGCAATAGTTATCTTATGTGATAGTTTGTTATTTGATACAACAGAATTACAAGAAACTAATGTCACAAATAACAAGTTGTCACACTACTGCAGTCTCTGACTATGAATAGCATTATTACATTTCATGGTACTCATAACTTTTCAATAACACATTTCATCAATTTGTTTTATCAAAATCTAATAAAAATTGATTTTTATCTGGACCAAAAAAGGGGCAAAAATTTAGTTTATTGTTATATCTACAATAATTAAAATATTTATTTACTACAATTATATTATCGTAATTCGTTGTTAGTCGCTAATGAGAGAATGGACGCACCAACAAATTGTGTACAACAGTTTATGTATGAAAAAGCATTATGTAATTGCCAATATTTTTTTATCTCAGATGCCTTAAAATTACGTACTGTCAAAAAAAGTATGGTTTTGTACTGAAAATTCAAGCTAAAAGTAACTATTAAAAAATTTTACAAATGAGATAATACTCTTGTTTGGTGGGGATTAAAATTATATTTTTTAATAGATTTTGATAAAAATTAATAAAAATGTGTTGTTGAAAAGTTGTGATTCCTATAAAATATATAATTAAAATGAATTATTTACTTTACTTAAATTAAAATATAAATTTAAATCTTTACCAAAAAGAGCAATAACTTATTTAACTTTTACACAGCCTCTGCTTTGAGCCATATTTTTTGAAAATATATTTTGTAAATTATGATTTTTTTTGAGAATTTATAGTTAAAAAATTTAAATTTACATGCAAATTTATGTTATTAAAAGAATATATAAAGTTTTTAAAAATAAGACATTTAAAATTGAGTTTAGCCAAAAAAAAAAAAAAAAATTAATAATAAAGAAAAATAATAATTTTTAAAAAATGAGACTCAAACTAGTCTTTTGCTATTTGCTTACAAATATGAGAAATGTTATTTGTACACTTGAAAGTGTATATCTTGTTTGACACTTGCTTTGTTTTAAAAAAATTGCTGACGAAAAAGTTGTTTTTTTTTTATTTTAAATTTTCAAATCACAGCTTACCATGGCTCAAACTTGGTGTACACCAATTGAACAAATATTCATTTTGTAGGTTGTTCGTGTGCATGGAATGTATATTTTGCAAAGAAAAATTTCTACATCAACTTGACAATAATGTGCAGCTTGAGACATTTTCAAGATTGATAGATGCTTCTATTTCGTTTTTCTACATCAATTTGCTTGTTAAGATCGAAAAAGAAAAAACAAAAATAAACATGCGTCTATGTTAAGAACTTCATTTTTCAGATCAAGAATTCAAGATACGATGTTGATTAATCATGAAAATAAAGTCCGGGATCAAGTCCCCTATCAAAAGTAGAGAACATAATTTTTCTTTATTTTATTTTATTTCTTTCTTATTCTTCCTTCCTTCCTTCTTTTTTTTTTTTTTTTTTTCTTTTCGTTGGTAAATTAAATGTTTACGACGCGACAGATTGGAGAAGACATAACCCTTTAGTCTTTTGATTTCAAGAAGGGTTGTGCTACTTGTATATTATGACATCCATAATGGATGACATAATGTACAAGTGGCAGTACATTATTGGAGGGTGTGCTGGCCCACCGACACACTCTCCAATAATGTACTGTCACTTGTACATTATGTCATCCATTATGGATGGCATAATGTACAAGTAGAATTATCCTTTCAAGAAATGTCTTACTTTGAATATAAAATAGGATTAAACTTATTACTTAGGATCAATGATAATGACTATTTTCAAGTGCTGAAATGATAGCTTTTAATTGGCAGCTTTTTCTTTTATTTTTTAACAATTAATAAAATTTTGTCAAGTGTATTTCTGTATAAAATCATGTCATTGACCATGTTTCTATAGCAGATCTGTATAAATTAATGTACAAACTATCAAGATATCAACTTCAACTATATAATAAAAACTCAATTAGAATTAAAAGAGTTTAATTTCTATTAGTAAAAATTCTCAACTTTTTGACTCGTTAAAACGTGATTATACACAAGTTAAAGTCAACAATTAATTTTAACCACACATTTCATATATCTCACAACTTTTCAACGAAACATTTTATCAATTTTTATTAAAAATCTAATTTTAATCCCGACCAAACGGGAGCTAATGTATCTTTGAAGGATGGACTTTATCAATTTTCGACCTCATTAGGAGATCATTTTAAATTTTAAAAATTACTAATAACCACAAACTAATTTTTATGGGACGAGGGTCGAATTAGACCACTTGTAAACACGACCTAGGCAAATACTCCAACGTTTTCTAAGCATAAATATCACAATCGAGATTTATGTCGTAAAGTAAGTTCTCGTAAATGAATCATCCATGATACAACTAATGAATATATATGAAGAAAACATTTTTTTTGAATAATTATTTTATATATGAAGTCACGATTTCACATCATATTAATTGAGACATACAGACAAATACAATATTGTGTTATCAATTTAAAATAAAACGCCACCAGATCTGAAGATGAATTTTTAAAGCCGGTGATGTACCTACCCCCACAATCCATAGATGGATTTTGATATGTATAGCCCCTCATAGGGCGGAGCCAGCCCTTCAAATTAGGAGGGTCCTGGAGTTGAAGGGGCGGGGGCCCACAGGGGTTTGGGGGCAGTGCTCCCGAAATTTTTTTTTGAAACAATATCTGTTAAAATGATGAAAGTTGATACTTTGTGGTGGAGAAAGGAAATAAATGTACATAAATTAATGTACGAAAACTTCACAAAAAAATCAAGAAACATATAAAAGAAACTACTAATCTTTTGAAATACTTCTCCATCACTGAGGTTGAGGATTGAGGAAACTCTTTCACTCATAATTGATAAACAACACAACTTCACAAACAATTGAATGGACTGAATGGGATGGATTACGAGATTAAAAAAAAAAAATTTGAGCCCAAAAAATAAAAATAAAATAAAATAATTTTTTTGTCAAAAAATTGGTGGGGGGGGGGGGGGGGAAGTCTTGGTCCCCCCATGAGCCCCCCCCCCCTCCCCTCCCCTCCCCTCCGCCCCTGCTCATAATAGGGGGTGCAAGCCCAATAAAAAAATCGTGGGCCCCTATTATAAGGTAATCGTACATCGAAGTGTCAACCCCCACGTGTATACATAGCAAAACCCATTCAGAGATACTTTCACTTAATTTTTTTTTTTTTTTTTTGGAATCGTACATTTAATTGCGGATACTTTCACTTAATTTTTTTGAAATCGTATATTTAATAATTGCGGACATTGTTATCGAAATTTATATCTTGTAAGTGTACGGATCGTAACAAGTAATATCGTGGACCAATGAGTCCAAATATCGTTCACATGATGACTATTATCTAACAATTGGTTAAATTATTCATAACTTTAAGGAAAAATTGCAGCCGTGGTCCCAAACCTTTCATTTTATTGCAGATTATATCCAAACCTTTTATTTTTGTGATCGAAGTCCTAATCCTTTATATGTAGTTGCAGCGTCCGTCCCAAGCCTTTAATTCTGTCCATAAAACCGTCAGTCAAAGTTTCAACAGTAATTTTGACTTTAAAAAATAGCAGCGCTGGTCCCAAACCTTTCATTTTGTTGCAGATTACACCTAAGCCTTTAATTTTTGCGATCGAAATCCCAAACATTTATATAAAATTACAGCGTTGGTCCATTTCACGCATTTCGTCCATAAAATCATCAGTCAACATTGAAACGGTAATTTTAACTCAAATGACATCTTAATTGATGGGTAAAATTGTCAAAACAAGTTATCCCAAAAAAATATTTTTTTTCTTCAAATCCTTCAATCTTTTCACAGCCATCACATTCTCATCATCGATAACTATCACATTCTCATCACGTTGACTGACGATTTGATGGACGGAATGCATGAAATGGACCAACGCTGTAATTATATATAAAGGTTTGGGACTTCGGCAGCAAAAATTAAACGTTTGGGTGTAATCTGCAACAAAATGAAAGGTTTGGGACCAGCGTTGCAATTTTTTCGAGTCAAAATTACTGTTAAAATGTTGACTGACGGTTTTATGGACAGAATTAAAGGCATGGACCGACGCTGCAACTACATATAAAGGTTTGGGACTTCGGCCGCAAAAATAAAAGGTTTGGGTGTAATCTGCAACAAAATGAAAAGTTTGGGACCACGGCCGCAATTTTCCCTAACTTTAATTTGATCGAAAATAAAAAATAATTTTGTAATTGGTGTCTAAGGGCATGTTTGGTATGACTCAAAATCCAATTAAAATTGAAAATATAGTCGTTATTGGGTCCCACTATCTAATAAAAGTCAACAATAACGACTATTTTTTCAATTTTAATCCGGCCAAACACCCTCTAAATTACTCTAACCAAACTAAATTAATCTAACATGCACAATTTATCAAAGTTCGATTTTAAAATTAGGAATATGGATGCTGTGACTTACAATTTTACCTATGGATCCTCTTTAATTCGCCATTCAAAATTCATTACTATTGTAGTGTTCGGTCGAATTCTTATAAAGTATTCAATTTACCCCTCTAGAGTTCTCATTGAATCTATTTAACTAATTCAATTTCATATCTATATGTGAATCAACCTTAGTTAAAAGAAATATTTGTTCTAAGAATTCATCTAATGATCGCAATAATTAATATAGATATCTCTACACATTGCACTAAATTACCAGATTTTTCTTTGTGGTCTAAATTTAAAACTCATCTCTCGATTCATAATAGATTCACAAAATCATGAATAATTGGCCAAAGAATTCAAAGTATTAAATTCATGAATAAAATAAATACATATGCATTTAAAAAACTAGAATCTTGAATAGAAGAAATAAAGGATCACACATGGATTACGTTGTTCGCCCTAGCTATGAATTTAGGTACTCGTAATAATGAAAGAAAAACAAAAAGTATAGAGTTCATAACAAGGTTTTGAAATCTTGATCATTAAAAGAATTTGATCTTATATCATGAATCTTTTTCAACCTCAAAAGTTTTCAAACCCTAACTTTTGCTATTTGATTTAGATATTATGTGTTTTTCTCTTCCCCAAATTATGTAGAACTACTTCAAAAGTGTCAAAAACTTGTATGTATACTCCTCCCCATATTTTTGTCAAATATAGGATTTTATGGGCTTCAAAATGCACCCTACATACACCTAGGCGGTGCCTCGGCGCCATTGGAGTGGCGCTGTGGCGTCGCGAAGACAGAATGGCACTACCTTTCAGGGAAATTCTAGCACTGCACCTCTTTTAATAATTTTATCATAACTTTCTCTTCTAATGTTCGATTTAGATAATTCAAATTGGGTTGTAAAGATAACTCGAAGTACTACAGGTTTACAAGAAATATCTATTTTCCAATTCGATTGTTTACTAGACCAAAAATGGGTCTCAATCTTCGACTTAAAATCTAGAACATCCTTGTGCTGTTGAAAATTGATTTTTGGAAATATTTTGGTCATATTTCACTCCTTTTGACTTCTAATTACATCAATTTACCCTTATCTTTCTCTTTCATCGTGAGCTTTAGGACAACGTTCGAGTATTTACACTTTAGTCCCTAAAATATTTTCCATTTTTTCGTCAATTTTCACTTCTTTCTTTCAAATCCACTTCATTTTATCGTGTTTCACCTAATAAATGAAATGTGCAATAAATTAGGCTATAATTGTTTAAAAAAATTATTAAATGTCTATAATTTGAAGTCCAAATAAGTGTATAAAATACACTTATTAAACACCCCCAAATTTAAACATTTGTTTGTCCTCAAACAAAACCATAACCTAACTTAACAAACAATCAAACATGCAAAAGGTTTTTGTTAGATAACCTGTCATTTTGTCTTAAGATTGAAATCATTACATTAAATCTATAAAGAGCTTCAAGGTCGCATTACCAAAATCAATATCTACCTTTTCAATGCAAAACTAATATGTGTGTGTGTGTGTGTGTGAAGAATTAAGTAAAACACTATGTGTGTGTGTGTGTGTTTTGATTCTCGACCCTCGATGGTCAAATTGTTACTTTCATCACTCGTAAAATTCACACACCCCCAAACTTATTCTGTTTCACTCTTTTTAGTATGTGATATAAGGCTAAATCTTTATACCAACTCAACGCCCTCTTTAGTTTATATGTATCTCACTAATTGCAAGTCGACACTTCAACAAACAAGGATTCTCCAAATTTTGATTACTTCAACCTCCAAGACTCTACTAGGCTAATAATCCCCTGTCAAAGATCTAGCTTTCTCAAATAAGTGTTTGAGACTTAATCAAGGCATTTAGTATGTAAATAGATAATTTTTATTTTTATTTTTTTTTATCTTATGTACATACTTCTCTCCATTAAACTCTCTAAATGACCATTGTCGCGAGTTTTTAGTCGATGACTCCCAAATCAGATGAACATTGGGCATCGGGTTTTAGATACCCTTACAGGCTTAATCACTCGAGTCATAAAGACTCGGAAGAGACGTTTCACAATGAGATAGCTTTTTTTTCTCTCTTTTTCCCTTTTTTTTAGATACCCTTACAGGCTTAATCACTCAATACTCCTCATTAAACACTCATTCTCAAAAATCGACCCTTGATTTAAGATTTTCACCTAATTTTCATCATATTGACATTAGATAATTCACACAAGAATTTACACACATGGAATCCCCATTCATATTTATATTTTCCTACAACAATAAAATTAACCCCAAACTAATTTAAATATGGTCGAAAGATATATATATATATATATATATATATATATATATATATATATATATATATATATATATATATATATATATATATATATTTTTGGGTTTAGTATCTAAGTTCTACTATTTCAACCTATTAAGCATATGAATCAACTAATTACTTTATAATGCTATAATGAATGTGAGCAAATATTATATTACATGGATAAGAATCAATTAATAAGTATATAACATATACACAGTTCATAAATTAATACATAATTCCAAATATAATTGCCTGCAAGGCTACCTAACCTATACAAGCACACGATAAACAAAAAATTTATTTAATTTTAAATTTCCAATTTTTTCTATGTATAACAAAAAAGTAGAAACACACAATCATATAAGAATAATAAAACTAAAAACTCAATTTTTTTCCACCCTCAAACTTAAAGTAGTCATTTTCTTCAATGTTTTAAAGTCTAAGTATATCACATATAGGGGTGGGGAAGAAATCCCCAGATTTTCTGTTTGATATTTGAGGTAACTTGTTGGATCAGTTCATTCATTTCTTTTCTGAGCTACCTCTTACTTGATATCCATATACCTTTGAAAAATGAAAGAAGACAAATATAAGAGTTAAGAGACACTTTAAAAGCAATAATATGGCGTATATGATAACCAAAATTTTTTTTTACGTCCTTGGAGCTTTGAAAAATGTGCTACATATCTTTTCTATTGTTTTTTACTCAAATATATGATTTTCTTTTAATATGCTTAATATCGATATGTTGCCCCTCTTATTGAAACGTAAACATGCCTAAAATTAATGCACCATAATAGACTATATGCAATGCAAATACAGAAAGCATAATAAATAAAATGGTAAGAAATTGGGTTGTCTCCCAATAAGTGCTTAATTTAAAATATTTAGCAAAATTTTGTACAAGTGCTTCATGGCACTTTGAATATGGCTTTGGAGGTTATGTTTAACTTACTTAATTTGACTTTGTTCCATATTTCACACGTCCTCCGTAATAGTACTTTGCCCTTTTTAATACTGTATGACTTGTCTAAATTACCCAATTCGAACTCAACTAAGAAAACTTCAATTTCCTTATCGACTTTAATCACAAAATTAATGAAGCTGGAAGTCTGCATGCTAATCACATCTTCTTTGAATGCCACTAATTCATTTGGCTCATTCGTGATTGATTTATTCATTTCTACATGTTCTTTTTCTTTAGTTGGTTCCTCAGGTTTAATAATGAAGAGATCCTCCATTGGCATGTTATTTGACTCATATTAAATTACCTCATCTTCAATCCATTTATATTTTTGTATGATGATGTCTCCCGTCACTATTTCATCGTCATAATCTTGTTCATATTGATCATCAGATATAGCTTTCCTTACTTCCTTTGTAGTCGCCAAAAACAAGCAATTTTTTTGTAAGATGCAATACCCCACAATATTCACAAGTTGGGTTTAATCTCCTCATAAACAATAAATTTGATATTTAGCCTATTCGGAAAGCCATCCTTATCAAATACAATATGTTGATCGTATCCCCCTTTTTAAGTTTTTGTCTGAAGAGGAATTTTCCAAAGAGCATGTCACCTTCATTTAAGTCGGGATTAATCATTGTGAATTTTTGACCTCTTGCTTCTTTTTATACCCTATCAATGGAGCAAAGAAAAACAAGTAGATCAATTGAAAAAAAGAAAAAAAAGAAAAAAATCAAACAAAAGCAAGAAATAATTAAAACCAATATTAAATAAAAATAGTCTCCGACAATAGCGCCAAAAACTTGTTGTCGATTTTTATATCTCACAAGTGTACGGATCATAACAAGTAATATATTGGACCAATGAGTCCGGATATTGTTCCCACAATGACCACTATTTAACAATTGATTAAATTATTCTAACTTTAATTTGTTCGAAAACAAATAATAATTTTGTGATTGATGTCTAAATTACTCTAACCAAACTAAATTAGTCTAATGTAGACAATTTATCGAAGTTGGATTTTAAAAGTAGGAATGTGGATGCTAGGACTTATATTTTTACCTATGGATCCCCTTTAATTGGCCAAACAGGATTCATTACTATTGTAGTGTTCGGTTGAATTCTTCTAAAGTATACAATTTACCTTTCTCGAGTTCTCATTAAGTTTATTTAACTAATTCAATTACATATCTCTATATGATTCAACCTTAGATAAATGTATTTGTTCTAAGAATTCATCTAATGACCGTAATAATTAGTATATGTATCTCAGACATTATACTAAATTACCGGATTTATTATATGGTCTAAATCTAAAACTCATATCTCGATTCGTAATAGATTCACAAAAACATTGAATAATTGGCCAAAGAATTCAAAGCATTAAATTCATGAATAAAATCAACGCATATGCATTTAAAGAACTAGAATCTTGAATAAAAGAAATAAATGGTCACACATAGATAACATTGTTTGCCCTAACTATAAATTTAGGTACTCATAATAATGAAAGAAAAACAAAAAGATATTGACGTACAAGAAATGGATAGCTTGATTGTGAATTCTCACTTATTGTAATGATGTCCTTAAAACTACATGGCATTTGACTTTATAAAGTATACTCTTATATGTATGAGACTTACGAAAATATCAATAAGAGCTATTTTTTAAATCATCATGTTACTACAGTCATTAAAGGTTGATGAATATTTCATATGAAGACGATATTATTTGAAAATTATACAAGACAACATATGACATACTTCACTGGAATTTGCAATATTGAAAATATTGACGTACAAGAAACGGATAGCTTGATTGTGAATTCTCACTTATTGAAATCAGTAAGAGTAGTTGTACTCTTTTACCTTTGATCAAATTTTGTCCCACTGAATTTTCTTGACAGTTTTATCGAGACAACATTGTATTACTCCAAATTATTTGTATACTTTTTTCATCTGTTGGCATTTTTGTCCCATCGGGTTTTTTTATCAAACGAGGTTTCAATAAAATAGTTATTGTTCAAATAATCATTAAAAGGAAAATCTTGTAAAACTATAAGATAAATATTAATGATTATGCAGTCGTATCACCATACATAAATAAGTTTTATTTAGTTTAGAAAATCTATTTTATTTCAATTGTAACTCTCATTTTGAACCTTTTAAATACCTCTTGATTATTAATAAAATACACATTTGGGTTTTGACTCATTTATTTGCTCTCATTTGCTGTCTAGTTTATAACACAGCTCATTGTACAACTACAAACTGCAGAAACCGCCCCTATTCAGCATAAATTCCCCCATTCTGCCATTTTTCTCTTATGCTAAATATAAAATTATACTTGTTTTCTTATTTGTCTTTTTACACATATAATTAATAACATTATATTTATCAAATTTTAGTTTTCTATTTTTCTATATAAACAAGATTTATCCCAAAAAAACTTAACTAAAAAGAGGGGGGGAAAACCAACTTAGATCTTTATTCAATGTCCTTCATTATATTTTGGCATTACAGTAAAGAAAATATAATTTATTCAATCATTATTACATAAGTTTGACAAATTCTTTATTATATCTTTTGGCATTACAATAAAGATTATGAACATATTTGAGTCCTATGTTTTTTTTTTTCCAAAATGTATTTTGAATAGTATTTTCATGAAAAGATTGTTGTTAAAAAATAAAGAAAAAGTTTGAGATTACGTATAATATTATTTTATTGAAAAATGTGTTGTTGAAAAGAATGAAGACCAAACAAGGACTATATATTCTATCATTATTTCATAAGTTTTACGATATTTAACTGAAAACAATATTCATATTTGAATAAAACATTTTAAGAAATGAGAAAAAGAAAAGTAAAAACAAAAATAGTTAACTATTATGTTTCCAATTATATTATAAATACATAAAAAAATTCTTTTGATTCGAAGGGTAAAGTACACGACGTTTATTGGGCATGAACATATCAGTCGAATAAAAGTATTCATGCCCGTAGTGATGATATCCGTGGACATCAATAAAGCTAGTTGTGCAAATATGGTTGACAACTATCTGTTGTCCCAATCCGAACATTTGAGGTAAAAAAATGTTTTTAACAATTCTTAAAATAGATGAATGTGATGCTGTCAAATAGGATGTTGTCAACAAATATTGTACAAGTAGCATGATTCGTGTGGATATATTCATGTGAGGGAGTCCGTCTAAACCAAATAATGAGCAAGTTTCATAAGCGATAGATCATAGATAAGAATTGAAGGGAGATATCTTCTAAATATATTTCATATAGTTGAGAAAGTCTATTATACAAAACAATTTAACCTTGTAATGTACATGTAATGTTCAAGAAGAAAATACAAGTCAAACACAGGAGCTAGCCTCCATTCACCTCAAAAACTAAACATCAACACAAACACAAACACAAACACAGCTAAATCTTCATCACAAGTAGTAAACAATAAAACTTCTGCTTTTACCCCTCGTAGCACTTTGTCAAATTTGAAAGCAAAGGGGCAAATGGACAGGAAATTAGACTGCTAAATAGCAGATAATACATTATAGATCAAGGTTGATTCCTCCTCCATATTTATTTATTATGCGTGAAGGATTAGCCTCTTACTTTGGGCGTCGGTAGGAATACAGTATGTCATCGAGAGACTCTTTTATTTGATTCCCCACTTTGCGGACATTCTTGGCCACCCCATTTGCAACCAGGTTGGCATTTCGCATAAACCTGTATGTGAACAAAAAAAAAAGCTCTTAAAATTACAGTTCTAGACAGAAAAAGAAAATTGAAAACAAACAAGGGAATCAGCTGAATTTGATTTGAATCAACCAAGCCATTCCATGTTTTCTGCAAGGTTCAATTAATTGTAGTGCTTGAACAAAGCCATAGTTTATGCTCAAGTTCCACATACAGTAGATTCTGAAAAGCTTATATTTTTCAGTGCAGCCAGATATTTATTAATTCAAAAAGGCTAGTTTTTCTCAAATTTTTCGTCATTATTAACAAGAAATTTACCTAAACAATAGAAATAATGCTAAATCAACAGAAACCACCAAAACATGTAAAAATGACCATTCATTAATAATTTTTAATCATACATATACATTGCAACACACAACATCAAATAATAGAGCAATCATAAGTAATAAACTCCTATAAAACGCAACTAGAAACCATACAAAGAATATTTAATCCCAGGTCCTCAGCCATAGTCCTTTAAACCACTGGATGAAGGCCTCATTGGCAATAAAATTATAATGGTATCATAAGACAGGATTCACTGTAGCACACAATCCACCGCAACATGATAGGACCAAGCATATGAAGACCAACCGATTAAAGATGCTGATATTATAAATAAAGAGTGGAAAATACAATGGTTCATGACACTTGGAGAAAGCTAGGCATGTGATATCTATGCGCCAGCTCACAGCTCAAAGGCGAGTGAAGAGATGTCGGGCATCATATATTTTTGAGGGAATGAGGGTAGCGTTGTGCACATAAAACAATTCTCAAAACTTGATGCCTCTAGTCTATTTTCCTCTCATATTCTCTCTTTCATAAAAATTCAATACCCATTCCTACCAGAACAAGGCGAAACATTTAATGACATTTGATGTAACATCAATAAGAGTCAAAAGCACTACGCATCCGCTACCAAACAACGAGTAGCATATAAATGGTGGGCCAAGAGATTCTAGTGGCATAGTTCACAGAAAAATATACCCATAAAATTTGGATGGAAGCTCCCACAGTCACTCGACTCTAAACTCAAATCCTAATCACTAAAATAAACCACACTCCACCAAGAAAACAAATCTGACGTACGACAACTCTATTAAAAATACAGCAGGAAATTATTTCTTGTAGCAATAGGATTTTATTTCTTGTTTAGAATAGGACTTTTTATCCTTTCAAATTTTTGATAACTATTTCTTTTAGATTTTAAAAACACATCTCTCTTAACCTATTAGGGATAGGAGATTATTTTGCCTATATAAACAAAGGCTTCACAATTTTTTTAATAACCAATTCATTGCAACAAAATTATTTTACAAATTTTTGAGTAGATTCAACTTTATTCTCCTTTCAAGAACCCCAATTCCACTTCTACACCAAAATTGGTATCAGTGCAACGTTCTTGTAACGACCCAAAGCCTATGAGACGTTAGATACATATTGTAAAAATAGAACTTTCATAAAAGATAATTATCCCCAACGCTACAATAATTAAAAATAAAACACTTTCTTAATCATAAAATTTATTGCAAAAAAAAAATCATAAATTAACTCCTCTTTATTATAGCACCAGTTGCCAATTCCAAAATCTAATGCATCGAACCTCAATTATCTAAACGAGAGAATTATAAATAATGAGATAAAATCTCAATAGTGAGCCACATAAATTGAAATTCATAAATAAAATTTAGTAATTCTTAGCGTACATAAAGAGATACGGGGATTAGAAACCAAACTTAAATGGTCATAATCCCCGTACATAAAATCATTACATAGGGAGACACAGGAATTAAGAATCATACTTCATTGCTATAATTCTAATGCCTAGCGCTACTAAACTCTTGTCCCATGAATTTACACATATAGGACCCATATGAAATTCATAACTTAGAATTTTGTATTTTAAAATATGAAAAAAATAATTTAACATACAACATATGACTTTACTTACCTCGTAAATTTGAAGAGGATTTCATAAAACACGTACGAAAGAACTTGACCTCAAACAATCGTTTACGAACTGTGTAGTGTGGGACATAGTAATACACACGTGTCCATATATATATATATATATATATATATTAACTTTAATCCTACTAAGTACTCTCCTTAGTTTTCTATATTACTTTAAAATTTCCAAATAAATCCCTTGATAGAGATTTTACTGATAATGAAAAAATTTATAATATTTTAGTTACTGAACAAGATATAAAAAATTTAATATCTAAATTAGAAAAATGGAAATTTTAGGAGAAAATGTATTAAAATATTGGGAAAATGATAAGATTTTATGTGAGTTAAAGATAAAAAATCCAGAATATATAGTAAAAACTAAAAATATAGAAGCTACAAACATAGACATAGAAGATTTTAAAATGCATATAGAAGAACTATTAAAATTTGGAGTAATTAGAAAATCAGATAGTCCTCATAGATCAGCAGCCTTTATTGTAAGAAAACATTCAAAAATAATGAGAGGAAAAAGTAGAATGGTTATTAATTATAAGAGATTAAATGATAATATAATAGTGCTTATAATATACAAGATAAGACAGTTTTAATAAATAAAATACAAGATTGTAAAATTTTTAGTAAGTTTGATTTAAAATCAGGTTTTTGGCAGATTAGTATTAAATGGACAGCTTTTACATGTCTAGAAGGCCATTTTGAATAGTTATTTATGCCATTTGAAATAAAAAATGAACCTAGTATATTTCAAAGAAAAATGGAAAGTATATTTAATAAACTTAGTAAACTTGTAATTGTTTATATATATGATATTCTAGTTTTTAGTAAAAACAGAAGAGAACATAGAGGACATTCGCAGATTGTTTTCTCAGAATTTATTAGACATGATTTAATAATTAGTAAAAAGAAAATGGTTTTATTTAAAGAATATACAGATTTTTTAGGAGTAAATATAGAAGAAGGAAAAATAAAATTACAACCTCATATAGCCCAAAAAGCTTTAGAATTTTCAGATAAATTAGAAGATTTAAAAAAAATTCAAAAATTTTAAGGATTAATTAATTATGCTAGACCATTTATAAAAGATTTTGGAAAAATTGCAGGACCATTATATGCAAAGACCTCTTCTACAGGACAAAGGTATTTTAATCAAAAAGATGTAAAATTCGTTCAAGAAATAAAAAATAAAATAAAAAATTTGCCAGAATTATCTATGCCATTAGATACAGATTATTTAATTATTTAGACAGATGGAAGTTTATTGGGATGGGGTGCAGTATTAATTTGTAAACCTAATAAATATTCAGAAAAGAGTTTAGAAAAATATGTAGACATAATAGTGGGAATTATAAAGAAAAAGGTAATATGAGTAGTATAGATGCAGAATTATTAGCAGTAAACTATGCTTTAGATAGTTTTGAATTATTTATTATTTCTAAAAAAGAAATAACTATAAGAACAGATTGTGAAGCCATTGTTTCATTTTATAATAAATTAAAATTAGATTCTAAAAAGAGTAGTAGAAGGAGATGGTTAAATTTTATAGATAGAATAGTTAATACTGGAATTAGTATAAATTTTGAATATATAAAAGGTAGTGATAACAAAGCAACAGATATATTAAGTAGAATTATTAATAAAAAAATTTATGAGATTAATTTGGTTTAAATTTTACAGATGACCAGACCTCTTCCCAAACCAGGAATTCCTCTGGAAAATTCTTTTGCATCTAATGAATTACTACAGACATCATCTATTCAAAACAGGCCATATTATCAAGAAAGAATTAGATTTGGTAATCAAGAACTTCTATGTTTTCCAAATAGTAATATCTCTTTTAAAGTTTTAAAACATATTTCATTATTTAGAGAGGAAAAATGTTCGTTAGATAATATTTGGATTTCGTACAATAAAAATCCAAAAGATCAAAAATATTTTCTTGCATGTTTAAATGCCTTGTCAGAACACTTTAATCAGAATAGATGTAAGTATAAGTTTTATGTTGTTGTTAAAGGAAAAAATCCTAGTGTTTTTCATACATGGTTAGAAATTTTAGAGTGTATTAAAGATTTTAAAGATCCATTATATAAAGGTTTTACAAATTTTCAAGAGGCTCTTGAAGCAGCTAGACAGAACATTATAATAAAGTTTTATATTTCACCTTCTCTCAAAATCTTTTCAGATCCCCCATTAGATTTTTCTCCAAGCAAAGACGAAAATATTTTCTGTACACATTGTGAATGTATGCAGAATAATTTTAGAATTATTAATGAATCAAACCAAGATCTTATGTCTCAAAGAACTTTTCTCCAGAAAAAGATAACTCAGCTTGAAAAAGAAATAATTGAGTTAAAACTCAGTTTATCCAAAGGTACTATTGAGCCTAAGAAGTCAATAGCTAATCCAACTCAAACGGTAGTTGGTAAAGATTTTTCAAATCCGTTGATGGCTATGAACTTGCCAAAAGTTCAACAGACTCAGAAGACTGTTGATTCTTCTACTAGAAAATTTTTTCAAACTCAACAGACTGATAAATCTGTTACAGAAAAAAGTAAAGAAATTTGGGATTTGTTAAGACAACCTAGTGGTAAATATGACTTTTTAGTAAAGTATAGTCCACCAGAAAATCAAAATTCAGATTTTCCAAGTTCATCACATAATCAAGAAGACCATAATGATAAAGAAAAAGCTATTGTTGAAGATAGTCGAGATTCAGATCTAGCACTCTTTCAAGATAGTCAAGACCCAGATGAAGATTTGATTCCAATTAACAAATTTTTTGCCCAGATTCAAGAATTTCAAAAACAATTAAAGAATGATGAAGGAACTTCTTCCAAAAGAAGAAAAAAGAAAATTTTCATAAAGAAAAAGAAAGGAAATGAAGTTGAAGACAAGATTGATGAAGCAATCAAAAAAGCTTTTGAGACAATTTTAGAGAAGAAAGACGTAAAAGAAAAAGAAATTCCAGAATGTCCACAAAGAGAAGAAGATTTCTCACAGGCAAGTAATGAAAATGAAGATCCAAAGAACTAAGGCTACAATAATTCAGATAGTGGAATGTCATTTTCATCCATTGCAGAGCATAAACTAAATACATAAATCCTACCGACGCAAGAAGATAGATCACTTTAAGATTTTGATAAAGCAGTCGACGCTTCAAGACAAAACTTTTGATAAAGTGCAAGAACAGTAAAGATGCTCCGACAAAGATTGACATAAAGAAAGATTTTTAAGATTTTTTCAGACTTTGTAAAAAGAAAGATTCTCGTTTGGGATATTTTAGACATTTTGCTCCCAAGAATTTCTCTATATAAGGAGGTATTTTCATTCGGAGAAAGTATGAGCTTACAACCTGTGTAAACCTTGCTTTCAATCCCTTGAAACCTTTCCTTAAAGAAAAATTCTCAATCCAAAAACTGTATAGCTGAATCAGACTATGTACAAATTTCTCAAGGTATAAAAGTTTTTAAAGTTTATTTTAAGTCTTTGAGGGACTTCCCGAAAGGGAAATCCTTAGTTATATTTCTTTAAGATTTCTTTATAAATCCCTGTAAAAATATTTTTAATTTTTGTAAAGATTTATTGTGTTTTAAATTTTGTAATTATGTTGAGTAATATTTCATTTCATCTTAAGCATATCATGAAAGCATAACTTAATTTTTAGAAGCCTTACTGTTTGTAGGTTAATGCCTGGGTGACCTAGAAAAGTGAGAATA
Source organism: Fraxinus americana (assembly GCA_035079005.1). Lineage (NCBI taxonomy): Eukaryota > Viridiplantae > Streptophyta > Magnoliopsida > Lamiales > Oleaceae > Fraxinus > Fraxinus americana. The sequence continues at coordinate 14,532,528 of CM068712.1, read as the reverse complement.
ATAGGATGAGGGTGCCCTTTAAGATGTTCTCTTGATACTAGGGAAAAGGAATCAATTAATCTATGAATTCTTTAAGGGAGTGCAACGGGTAACCTTAAAGAAAAGAATTAGGTTAAAGTTGATATGTCTTAAGTGGTGAAAAAAAAAAGGGATTTATTTGGAAATTTTAAAGTAATATAGAAAACTAAGGAGAGTACTTAGTAAGATTAAAGCTAATTTTGAAAAACAGTTGTCTTTAAACAGTTGTATACCTTTATATATATATATATATATATATATATATATATATATATATATATATATATATATATATAATATTATAATTTAACCCAATCAATTATAATTATACATATATAGACGCACGTAATTGTAGTGATCACACAATTAAATGAATCAATCATAATTATATATAATTATATCTATAATATTCACACATATATGTTAGTTTACTTATTTAGGAAGGAATCTTCCTAACTTACCTTTTACGGAAATTTACTTAATTTTCACAATCAACCATAATCGTACATAATTATATACATATATAGATGCGCATAATTATAATAATCCTATAATTTAAATTAATCAATCATAATTATATATAGAGCCTGTTTGAGCCCCATTTTTCTTAATAATGTATTTTGAAATAGTAAATTGATGAAGAATGTGTGATTGAAGAGGGAAAAATGTATTTTGAAAATAATGGTAATCAAACAAGGGCATAATTATATACATATATATATACACGTAATTACAGTAATCACATAATTTAAAACAATTAATCATAATTGTATATAAATTATATATATACATATATAAATGTACGTAATTATAGTAATCATAAAATTTAAATCAACGTATCATAATTATATTTAATTATATACATATATAGACACGTATACATATATAGATACATGTAGTTATAGTAATACTATAATTTAATTTAATCGATCATAATTATATATAATTATATATATGATATATTCACACATGTATGGTAGTTTACTTATTTAAGAATGAATTTTCCTAATTTATTTTTTCCATATATAAGAAAGAAGTTTACTTAATTCCATTCAATTTTTATGTGTGTGTGTATAGTTCAGGAAATCGTACTTGTAGTCCTTCCAATAATGGCCGATATGCAATTTTATTCCCTAAACTTTCATCATTTTGCACTAAGTTTCTAATTTTCATAATTAACAACTATAAAATATTTTGTGGGTATTATAGTTCTACCCTTAATTGATGGTTACTTGTGGTGCTAGTGGTATGCATTCCAGCATCGATAATCGAAGGATTGCAAAATTACAAACCTCAATCTAGAATATAAAAAGAATAATGGATAGTACGAAGATGTTGCCAACAAAATGTTTTTACAAATTTTGTTGGTCGATTCAATGAGTTCAGAAAAAGACAACAAGTGACTGGATATTTTCTTCAAGTCCAAGCTAGGTTCGAACCCTAGCAACATGATGCAAATTCGGAGATTTTCCTCCTGATTTATTAATATTCTCTTCTTCAACCTCACTCGAGGACGAATTTTTTCCAAGTGAAGGAGATTGATGTACAACAATTTTAATATAAATAGGACAAGAAAATATTTCTTTTTGTAATAAGATTTTTTTTCTTGTTTAGATTAGGACTTTATTCTTTCAAGTTTTTGATTACTTTTTCTTGTAAGTTTTACTTATCTTCTTAAGCTATTAAGATTAAAAGATTATTTTGCCTATATAAACAAATACTGCACAATATTTTCAATAAATAACCTATTACAATAAATTATTCTAAAAATTTTTGAGTTGGTTCAACTTTATTCTTACTTAAGTAATTCAATTTCGCTCCCGCACCAAAATGATATCAGGGCAAAGTTTTACCCTTGAATTATGGCCACCTATGAGGGTAGTGGCATGCATCATCGTAACGACGATCAAATGATTGCAAAACTACAAACCTCGGTCAGGGCTGATAAAAAATTACAGATTGACTATGAATGTTAGTCACTTCAATGAGTCCAGAAAACGGTAACAGTTGGCTAGATATTTTCTTGAAGCCCAAGCTAGGTTCGAATTCAAACAACGTAATGCAAAAATTTCGGAGATTTTCTTCATAATATTCTTTTCTTCAACCTCTCTCGAAGACGGATATTTTCTTAGCGTGAGAGATTGATGTGTGACAATTTTTTTACAAATAGGATATTTTATCATAGAATTTTATTTCTTGTTTACATTAGGACTTTTAATTCTTTCACCGTTTTTATTACTTTGTCTTTTAGGTTGAAATAATTTATCTTCCTTAATCTATTAGGATTAAGAGATTATTTCATCTATATAGACAAAGGTTTTTTTGTAAGTTTTTTAATAACCAATTTATTACAATAAAATTATTCTACAAATATTCAATTTGGTTCAAATTTATTCTTCTTTAAAGAACTCTATTTCCTCTTCCGCACCAAGATCACTTTCCTAGCTTGATATCTCGCCAAACAAACAAGGCTTAAGAGTAACTTTGCTTTCAAGCAAAAGATTCGAGAGTACATTGGTATTATGTAATACAATCACTATTGTTTGGTAAACCTTTTATATATATTGTACTCGTCACAATATTAAGCACTCCTTTTACTTCGACTATTTACATGGTACAAATCCACAGAGAAAGTATTCTATTTACCAAAACCGCATAAAATGAAACAAGAAGCTTGAAATCTGCATCAAAAAATAACTAGTCTTCACTCAATAGTAGCAAGGACACGGACCAAGAGGAAAAACACATTCCTATTTAAGCAGAAATATTTTAGATATTTGTTATATTGGAGATTTTTTTACTGTAGATCTCATGTTAGCGTACAATTTTTTTTCAGTACCCCATCCATTTTTGACGATTTTTATAACGACTAAGGCGACAATTTCAGGCCTGTCTTATATCAATTTATTCACTTTTTACATAGTATTTGATTAGCAATTTATAACCATAAAAGTTATTTGCTCTTGAAAACTAAAGTACTTATAATAAAATTACACAGCCAAAGCTAGTCATTTATCCACAGAGGTAAAATAAAATTTATCTAAAACATAGAGAGATTATGTTATGAAGACCAAAATCATATTTTAAAACAAGTTTTATTTATTGGTGAAGGACTAAAGTTCAGTTTTACCAATAAGCTATCAAGCATGGTCCTTTTTCATTGCGATGACTAAAGATATTACTGATAAGTGGATAAATTTCCATTTTTGTAAGTCATAGTGTCACACCCCATTTTATACTAGTCAAAAGTCAAGATTTCGTTTCAAAGTCAAAGTCAATTAGGGACTTAAATGGAATACATTATTTTCTTGGGGTTTATTATACAATTGACAATATTTGAGGGTTTAAGATGAATATAGTTTAAACTTGGAGATTTAGTTTACTAGTAAGGAAAGTTCATGACTAGATTTTACTCAAAACATAAAAGGAGGGACTTGATTGCAAATATGGGAATTAGTGGAGAACAAGTGTCACTCTATACAAAGTACTGCGAGCAGAGAAACGGTAAAAAAAAAATAAAGGAAGGGAAAGGAAGGAAGAAGAGCTTGGGTTCAATTTCTTCATTTCTTCAAGAGGTAAAGAAGTAATTTTTTTTATGGAATGATGATGTTAAATTTTCTAGGGTCCTAAGTTGTTGGTTTAATTTTCAGATTTAGTGAAATAAGTATAATTTCTTGCTTAAGCTGCTTGATTAATAAATTTCCATTTGAATCAAGGTAAGCAATTCTAGCAAACCCTAGAATTTTTAAATGGGTTATTGAGTAAATATAGTTTGTGAAAATGATTATGTTGATGGAATTACTCACCTGAAATAATGAATTTATGGAACAAGATGTAAAGTAAATTGGTGGAAGTGTGATTTCAAGTTTTCACTATATTGGAAGGTGTGATTATTTTTATGATTGGGATGAAGGTAATTTTGGATAGATCATGCTACATGTACCGAATTTTTTTACCGAATATTTTACTTACTACTCACAATGGGGATACGGACCACATTGTTGGAATTTTTAAATACACGCGGGTCTCGCGGATTATGTGAGGGGGTAATCCATTATGTGCAAACCATTATATACAAATGGAGTAAATATTGGTGAATGTATTAGAAAGTAGAATTGCTCCAATTGATTAAACAAATTTTGTGGAATTTATTCAAGTATCAAGAAATAAGTTTAAGTATTCCATCATTAGGTATTAAAGGTTTCTTGATTTGATAGTGGTTAAATTGGTTATTTTGGATCATATTTCAAGTGGTGACGAAAAGATTAAAAAAGCTTATCAACCTTCATAGCATGTAACTTGTCTTGAGTGAGTGGAAAAAACTTATTTTCCAAAAATAAGTATTTATTAAACTTAAGATAGATCAGAAAGTTACTTATTTCATATAGTTGAATTGACAGCATGATTTTCAGAATAACATGAATTTTATAATTAGTTCTTTTAAAAGTTAAATTCAATTCAAATAAATCATTTCGTTTGTATGTTATATTAGTATGTTTCAACGTATCTAAAGTTATTTTTAAAATCATCTGAAAGTACCCAGGTGATTTTTCCGCTCTACACTGGTGTGAAGGTGTATCTACAGTGTAGATCATTATGCTGGTTTTACCCGCTCTGCATTATTGTGAATGTGTTTCCATAGTGTGACCATATTATAGCCTTTGGGCAGCTCTATGCGCGTATGATCAAAATTACGAAATTTCATAATTAAATAGTTTTTCCATGAATATCGGTATTAATCGATAAATGAGTATTGTTATTCCATGTACCTTTTTGGTGTGACTTTTCAGTATTGTACAACTTATCAAATTTCAGACTATAGAATCTAGTTTATTCAATTTACAAAATAAAGATTTCAACTTAAAATACTGTGAAATGATATATTTATTCATAGTATGGATATCAGATTTATTATATCGTTATATCTTACAGTTGTTTATTCATAATAAAGAGTAAAAAATTTTATGATTTCATTATATTTTAGTCTTAAAAAGTATTTTCTGATTTTAGACTTTCCTAAAGTTGTAATAGCACGAGTAAGAGTTTTCAGAAAGTTTGCATAGATGGAAAGTACACTTATTTGCGAAATATCCACTCACTAAGTTACAAATTCATATATTTTATCACCCTTTTTCCTTAACAGATATTAGCTGAGTAGAGCAACGTTGGAGCATGTCGATCCAATGAGTTGAGCCACATATTGTCATTAGTTGTATGACTAATTTTGTTAGTTTATATAGTTCATATTTCATTTAGGATACATACATCTTTTGTCAGAAAAGTTAATTTGTAATTTATGTATCTGTATCATGGGTTCATTGCATATTTGGTATCTTTAGTGTATTTGGGGGCTTTTGTTTGTAAATAATAGTAAAGATCAATTTGACAGTACTGTATTTTGAATAGTTTGTGTTTTGAGGGGCTGGTGTACCCTATTTTAAATTATATGTACAAGTTTGAGGAAAACAATTATAGTTTAGGAGGTTTTAGTCCATATTACAAAGGAAACTGTCAAAAATTTTATAAAAATATAACACAGTCAAAGTTGCCTTGGTGGCAGGTCCGACACTTAGCTGGTATCTACTATCAACGCACGTTACGTGTCAGGTCCACTAGGGTGATTCAGGACGGGTCGTGTCACGTAGCTTGAACAAAATTGATTGGAGAGGGAAGTACAAAGATATCTAGATAACTTACAATATCACATTACAACGAAAAATGTTCTCATTTAACTGTAATTTGCAGTTATTAGTTGACTGCAAACTATAGTACATATATTTGTGTCAAAAAAATGATATTAGGTATAAGTGTAATTCTAAATGTTAATTTGTTATTAAGCCCGGCTATCAAGATAGACATGTTGGTCAATCAAAATTTGGATATTTAGCTAGACCTGACATTCAACTCAGCCAAACACTAAAAATTTGATTTCAAAATGAAACAAAGAACGTGCTTGCCTGCTCAGGAACTCATCCCCAGCCGAATGAGTCGGTTTATGTGTCCGACGTTGTGGCAACCCATTAACATCTGCAAGACACAGACAAATTTAATAGATTACCATAACAACTACAAGGAGAGGTGTGTCCTATAAAATACATAGGGAATGACATCATGCATGCCCATAAATGTCTGCATTGCTAATGAAATAAAGAGCATCTAAAAGAGGTAGAGAAAGTGGAGTTGTCCACAATAATTTCATGTAGAAAATGCCACAATAGTAGAAGTTTGCCTCAACCACATACTGGTGCAACCATATATTCGTTAATAAAGCAAATAATTATCTATATATACATAAGAGAAGCATCTTTATGCAGCCTTTCAAAAAAATATACTATGGGCATACATCTTATAACAAGTAATAATATAATTTCCACTCGCCTCAAATGAATACCCTACCCCCTATTTAGTTAAAAGCTTATACAGTTTATACCACTAAATCACCATAGTACCCCTCCCCTACTTTAACTAAATAAATGGAAAAATTGCCTTTGGGGCATATCATACACACATCCTCGACATATTGACAGGAATTTGTTACTGGGAATAATGTATAACCATATAAAATTTATATTTAACTACATAGTTTTATGTGCTAGTCCAACTGTCAACTATATTACTGGATTCAAAATTGATAGCTATTTTCTATTTAACATGTCAAAGTAAATAACTGATTCAGAACCACCTTCGTATAGACATTTTATACGGCAAGCATTTTGCCCAAGAAGTATCCATCATGTTTATAACAGGAATAAGCTTGAGACCTCTTGTTATTTCCACTAAGCAAAAGAAAATTTTTTTATTTCCCATACTGATTAATATGTTCAGTAAAAATTGACTGCAGCCAAAAATGTTAGCCAGAACAAGGTCTGTAGTTGGTAATTAATCAGATGAAGGATCAGTATATTGCTGTTCCATTTATGTCAAACCTTATTTCAAAAGGCAGTATACTCTACGTTTTTGGATGGTGTTCGTGTGTGTTGGGGAGTGGGCGGAGCTACAAGAAGATAAAAATGAAGAAAGAGAAGACAGGATATTAACTTTTCTTTTTACCATTTTTATGGTTGAAATTTTCTTCTTACAGCAGGGTAACATCAAAAGTTGACATTAACTTCACATTTGTTTATAGTAATGCAAAAGGTCACATGGTTATCATGGTATGAAAAAACCCTGCTGAGGCCCGCCTCACTGCGAGGCGCAGCTTCTGTGTCTCGAGGCTCAATCTGTGAGGCAAAAAAAATTGAGGCGCACGCCTCTACATCCGAGGCAAAAAAAATGAGGCGCACGTTTCATTTGAAGTATTTTTTTTAGATTTTTGAAAATGAATTAAAAAAGGCTCTCTTTAAAAAAGAGAAGGGCCCACTTAAAAAGACACTTTGGGCCAAACAAAGTATTAAAAAATCTGAATACCAAAAGGCAGCCAGAAATCCTTCTACACGGCAGTCAGGAATCTTCCCAAAACTAAACGGCAGCCAGAAAACTTATCTTTAATCCTTCGCTTAAAAGAGGTCCTCAAGTGCTGCTTCTATGTCTCTTTTCTCCTTTGCTTCTGCCTTCTTCTAGTAACTTACAATTTAAAATTGTTTCACTAGACTTTGCTTAACTTTTTTCTTGTTCAGTGCATCGACGCCAGATTGCACCTATTTTATTTTTGGTGAGGCTTACGCCTCGCCTCATGACAAAAAAAGCCTCAGTACCCGTTTACGTTTTTTCAAACTATGATGGTTATGTCCTTTATCAAATATAAAACAGAAATAGATTATTTCACAGTCATCATGCTAAGACTAGTACATGAAGTGTAAGTTCATTCATGGTGCGACTCCACAGGTATATGCAAAGAGGTATAGAACTTGAAGGTTACAAAAGACAACAATACGTCATCGTAATGATCAAGCTCAACCAGTTCATCGAAGGTGGAATCTGGACTTAGAACGCGAAAATGACTTATTTAATTCACCAATCCTTCTCTTTCTTTTATTTTATATAATTATTTTATTTAAATTATCTTAAGTTTCTAAAAATATAGAAGAAAAAGGGGAAGTAGAGAATGGAGCGATTTTTCAAATTGGGTCAAATATTTGTGTTTGTCCGTTTACAAAGATGTCACCCATTGGATCGACAATGCAATGTTGACTTGAGGAATTTAGATATAATAAGACAACTCCAATGAGATTAAAAATGAAAATTCGTAAGGACTTAAAGCACACACAATATTCCCTGAACAGAAGCTAGGCCATTAAAAATACTAACACCTAGTTGGAAACATATATAACTTGAACATGGCTTCAACCACTAGATCACACAATGGTGCAAAATCTGCATTTGGAAATCAAAAACAACCTGCTGCTCATAAATAAATCATTAAATTCCACCTAACAGTTGCACATTGTAAACAATCTGCATTAAAAAGAAAAGAAAGAACAGTTACCTTCTCTATTGTGAATAGGAGCAGGAGCAGGAGCAGGAGCAGAGTCAGCAGCATTAACTCTTCGATCTACTAAAACCTGAGCAAAAGTCTCAATGATGTCAACATGTCATAAGATGGGATAAAGAAGACACTAGGAAGCGAGAAAACATTGAAACCAAAAAATGTCACGTGGTAAATAAAACCTTCAACAGGACGGGATTAAGCCCCTATTTGACAACCATTATTTAAACTTTTTTTTCTACATACTCATTTTCAACTATACATTCACACAATAAAATATTCTGCATGTAAACCCAAAATTTTTCCACCCTTTTTAATCACACATTCTCCAAAAATTCACAATTCAAACCATTGTTTTTCCTAAGTAATGGTTGTCAAACAGGGGCCAAACCTACTGGAGTTTTATGTCCAGAATAGTGCCATTTATTGCATTAGATATTCACCATCCACGCACCAGAGTGCAGCACACATGGAGATTGAAAGATGATGTTACTTGTTATTAGTGGTAGACATAATAAAAAAAAAAAAACCACATTCAATGAAATGTTTGTGCTTCTTTAAATTGAATAGAGAAAGACAAAAAAACTGAAAAAGTAAGGGTAATGTATTTTTCATAATCTTAACCATTCTATGAGGCAAATAAAAAGAAACTCAAACCATATGTAAGAAGGGGGGAGATGCTGACCTCAAGGCCAAAACAAACTGGCAATTCTGTTTGTGTCTCTTGTCCATCAGCTACCTGCTTTTTCCGGTCCGGGTAAAGGGAATAACCAACACACGCATATCTAAAATCTGTGAGGCTTCTACCCTCTTTAGAGGCTTCCATCTCAGATTCTCCAACAATATATCGCGGTACTAGTCATCAAACATGGAATCAGTACTCACCCGAGTTATTAATTTTATGAAAATCAATATGAAGAAAACTACACAGATAACTGCATGATCTGATGTTTATACTGCTGAGATATGTTACATCATGCACAAGTCCACAAAATTCAAGAGAGCATTGAGAGAACTATTCATTTTCATTTCTTTTTAAGACCTATATCTCTTCAAAACAAACTAGTTGTACTTAGCAAAATGGAAACCTACGAGCAAAGAGCTCATCGTATTCTAAAAGCAAATCTAAGACGTGGCAGATAAAGAAACATACACAGACCACACATACATGTCTAATTGGGTAAAATAAAGAGACTTTTCTTTCACCATGAACACTTTTCTTTCTTTCTCAATGTAAGAATCATACGCAAGAGGAGAAAATGCTTGTGAACTAGCATTCACGGATATAAAATCTGTAACCTTACATAAAAGAAATTCAGTCCTAAACTGTTTCAAAATAAACAAAAAATTTCCACTATCTTTTTTATTCAGAATTTCGAAAATTAAATATCCTTGCCAAAGCACTCAAGGCACAATATTTTTCAAGATATTGAATACAGTAGAATGAAAAAATTCAATAAAGAAAAAAACACAATGTTCGAGGAAATCAATTTTCAAAATCGCCAATCAAAAAAAAAATCCGCAAAAAAATAATGAAAAAAATCCCCAAATAATAAATAATCGATCAAAACAATCTTGGAACATAAATATTCATTTAACGGGAAAAATCCAGGAAAATAAAAGGGTAATTAGGGTTACCATTGGGAAGGGACCGGGAGAGACCAACGCAAAGAGGGTTTCGAGAATCGGCTTTTAAATGGGACGAGTAATAAAGGCAACCTTTACAAGACTTCCCAGTGTGAATATTTGCATTTGTATTCTTCGAAGAAGATGTTGAAGAGTGTTCTTTCAGTTGATTCGTGTCTTCCATCTTGTGGTTGATTGATTCGTTTGACGGTTTTGCTTCCAAATCCAATCCCTTGCTCGGATTTCGCTCATCTTCTTCACCCATTTTTCTTCTCTGGTACTTCTTTGTACCGAATACTGAGTTTCTTTTTTTTTATTCGGATTGGTAGAATTATTTTGGCCAAATACTCCTCTTGGGTTTATTTTCCATTTTTATCTTTTTATCCAATTTTTTTCTAAAATACTTTTTTTTTTCTTTTTTCTTTTCTATTAAAAATAGCAGAAAATCTCCTAAAAATATTTTTATTTGCAATATACCCCTACTTATTAAAAGTCGCAGAAAAACCCCCGTTTAAAAACTTTTGTGTGAAAAAACCCACCTACCGTCAAATTTTTCCTTTAAAAATAGTAAAAATGTCAAAGTTAAAAAGTAATAATTGTAATTTTAATATCTAAACTTTTTATCATTTTATAAATTATACCAAATTTTTTTATACACAATCCCAAAACCTTTAAAACATTTTTTTTCCACCCCACCCCTCTTCATTTTCTCCCCAGCTTTAGTCTTTAACCCACATTTTCTATGATGAATCTCGATGAATAAAACGTTCCCTTTTTCTGTGTACTAAAGATTATGATTTTAGATTAAAATGTCGACTGTAGAAATTATAATTGCTTAGTAATTAATCGGAACCTCGGGAGGTTTACGCAGTCCAGGCAATTCCCATTTGATTCCCTTCTTGGTTTTTTCTCCAATTCTTGTTCCTCTTTTTCCATACGATCGCTTGATTTTGGAATAATCAAAAGCGTCTCAAAGGCCTTAACCAAAGGCATCACTCTTCCAGTCCCACGATCCGACACACTCTTCCTTGCCTCTTCCAACAATATTGCCCTCCTTCTCTTCATACTATTTCAACATTCACCTCATTCCCATTCAAATCATCTTCATTTTCCCCGTTAATCTCAAGAAAATCACCATTTTTCTCCACCATCCCTTCGTATCCTTGTGCAAAATCTGTATCAGAATTCATGGAATTGACTTCACTCTCCTCTTCGCGCTACTCTACCATTGCATTCCTTTAACTTCTTGAAATCAACCACATCGTCTATTTTACCACGGTTCTTAAAAAAAAATCTTGAGAAGCCCATAGGCTCTCATAGCCACACAAACACTTTGATCTCTCATTTGTCTTCTTACACTTGGTACAAGCCACATCAGCCGCCAAATCATTCTATTCATCTTTCTATGATTTCTTCTTTGTGATCACAAACTTCCTCCCTCGAATCTTGTTCTTCAGCGAAGGCACAAAATTAGGGTTTTCGGAAACTACCTTCTTTGTGCTTTTTGTAGATTTCACCAATGGCAAATTCGACAACTTTAAACTGGACCCAACACATTGGGATTCAAATTCTCTTAGTTTTTCAAGGAGATGAAGAATTCAATGGGATTTTGATTGAACTGGGTTGTAATTGTAAAGGTGATTTGGGGGCTATTCACAAGAACTGTGCTGAAACCTTGTTCAAGATCAAAGGGAGACACGTGAGTTCAAATTATGCCCTTGTTTGACATTCATTTTTTTCTCCTTCTCTTTCTCATTTTTTTTTTCTCTTTCTTCATTTTAACCACATTCTATCAATACAATAATATTACACATAAACCCAAAAATTCTCATTACTTTTTAACCACACATTCTTCTTCCATCAATCACTATTCCAAATCAAATGCTTTTCTAAAATGGGTGTTAAACACAACCTATATTAAATTAATTGGTTATTATGTGAAAAATAAATTAAAAAATTATTTTGGGGGAAGAAGATGAAGTGGGCTAGGATGGGGTATGGTGAAAAATAAAGTTTTAAAGATTTGAAATTGTGAGTGGCATATATAAAACATTTGGATTTAATTTGTAAAAAATTAAAATGTTGGGTACTGAAATTGCAATTATTTCCTTTTAATTTTGTTATTTGTTTTTTTACTAATGTCAACGAAAAATCTAACTGCTATTGACGGTAGGGGGTTTTTGCACGAAAGGTTTCAAATAGAGGGTTTTTTGCGATTTTCAATAGATATGGGTATATCACAAATGAAAACGTTTCTACGGGGTTTTTCTGCTATTAATCCATTTTCTTTTCAACAACACATTCATCAATAAAATAATATTATGCGCAAACCCAAAATTTTTTCTTATTTTTTTACCACACATTTTTCATCATTCTACTATTCCAAAATGCATTATACACCAAAAAATAGGGTTCAAACATACCCCTTAATAAAAATTACATAATTACTAAGATTCAAAATATATTTTCAAAGGGAAAGTTGTAGCGGAGGTCCCAAACTTTTTATTTTGTTATAGAATGCACTTTAACCTTTCATTTTTGCAGCCACAATTCCAAACATTTAACGTTCACCCAATTGGAGTCTATTTGACAAATTAAATCCACTTATCCATTAGTCCACCCCGAAATTAAACAAAAAAAAAAAACCAAAAAAAATTAATGTTTGCTTCACCAAACATCCAACCCTACTCTATACCTATCAACAACAAAACCTAAAAAACTTGTCATCGCTACCCATTGTCACTCGTCTACCCAATGTCGCACCGTCACCCCCACAAACACTGCCACCAATGATCCAAATATCAAACAACAGTACAAAATCACTCAAATCCAAAAAAAATTTAGGGTGTGTCTGGGAGAGAGTATCCCAAGAGTTAAAAAACTTAGAGTGTGTCTGGGAGAGATTATCCTAATTGAAAATCAATTTTTGCATCAAATCTTAAGGCCTACTGACTACTATCTTGAGAAGTGTGAGCGTGGAAATTGCACAAAATGGACCATTTAATCCTCAGTGAATTGGGTAAGGTTTGTGTGAACGTGTAATGTGGAGGGCAAACTGGGAAATTGTACTGTACTTGCCTCTATTTGTCCTGCAAAGGTGTCAGCTATTTTGCAATAAACAATTTTCCAACGATTCTTTTTTGATCAGCAACGGTCCGAATTATACTGTCTAGTACGCCCAGACATGCCCTATAGATATTTGCTTTCCGACAAATTGCCAACCTACCGAAACTTGTTGACCCAGATCCATTCCCACTTCCACAAACTTCTGAAACCTTTTGTTATATACGTGTTTACTCTCACTCCACCATTTAAAGTAACCCATTTTCTTCGTCGTCTTCTTCGACAAAATTCAGGGGCTAAGGTGGAGTCTTGAGCTCTTCTTCTTCTCCATCATCAGGCCCTGCAAATTTCAATGCACTCCCTTCTAATCTTTGAGTACTCCAAAGCAAAATCAATCTTTATCATCAAATTTCGAGCCTACAACTCAAAAGTTGAGCAATAATTCTGAACGAAAAATTGAGGATAAAAAACATGCAATTCGAGTTAATTTAGATAGAATGAGAAGTCAGAAAATGGATTTGACCTATTGAACTCATTGATCACCTCTGGAGAAAGGAATCCCAATGGTTATGGTTTGAAACTAGGGGTGGGCATTTTTTTCTTAAATCAGACTAGAACCGATTATACCTCGAGAATCAATCAGTTCCGATCCGATTCTCGGTACTGCCTTGAGAACCAACAATAAATTCGATTCTCTCGAATTTCTCTTTTTACTTGAACCAAGATGTTACATTTTTGAACATTAGACTCTAAAATCATCTCACATTAAAATTCCATTTTCCATATGCTTCTGCTTCTTCTTCTTTCCTTTAATGGGTAATCAAAATTTAAGTTTAAATAATTTTATAAATATTTTTCAAATTCATAGTTTTCAGTACAATAGGAAAAATATATTTTTAGTTCAATATTTCATAGGAATTTAAATTTATCGTTGTTTTCAAAGTGTTCGGCTATCAATAATCACGATCCTTAAAAAATTCTAAAAATAATCAGGCTATTGTTGAATGAATTTTCTTAAATAATAATTTTCAATCGAGATTTTACCATTTATCATGTGTTTAATAGTTTATCATTTTTTGCTTTTATAAGTTGATCGAAATTTTTTTTATTGTTGGATTACAAGAGTGGCAAGTGGTTTAATATTCTATTTTTGTCTATTTTCAATTTGAAAAGTAGTTTCGTACTTTATTTTTATAATTTTTTTCAATATAAAGAACCGAACTGGACAGAATTGAAACTGGTTGGTTCGGTTCTGATTCGATTCTATAGTTGAGTATGGAACCAATGGTTCCATTTCTAAGATTTCCATTGGTACTCGGTGCGGTTTGATTCCTTTCAGAACCGGATCAAACTAGACCGCTCTCACTCCTATTTGAAACGACTAATTGAGAAGCCTATTGAAGCAAAGATGACTAATTGCTCTCTTGGGCAAAATATCAAATTGCCACCTTTAGCAACCAAAAAGGGTAGGAGAGAAAGCAGTGGTAAATATCAGTGGAAGAGTTAAAAAAAGAGGTATGCAAAGGAAGGGTCTTATGATGAGGAGATTGCGATGAATAGAATAAAGAGGAAAATAGGTAGTGAAAATCTGAGAATTGTGAAGGTGGAAACTTGAGTTTAGGTCATTTAGGTAGTGGGAATTTATAGTTTCACACGGGCTTTGATGTGTCGCGATTTGTTCCATTTACATGGTTTAATCCACCTCAGGTGCCTTTCTCTCTTCCATGTTCTGGAAAGGAAGAAAGGGTGTGCTTTGTACCGAGCAACATGATAGCTCCGCAAGTTGGTGTTTGCGAAACTAAAATCTTTGTTCTTTCTCGAACAAAACAAATCTTAGGCATAAACTATATGACTACCTTAAGCAAATTACGAATAATAGACTCAACGTTAAACTACTATCCATATATACCTCAAGTTTGAATTCAAGTCAACACTTCATAAAGATCCAAATATCAAAAATATATTTTACTTTATCTGATGCTCGACCTCCAATGTGTGTGTGATTTACCAACATTGAACTCACATCCATACTAGAACACAACCCATTCTTCTTGTTGCTAGTTTTTCCTCACATCTCTCATGTAAGATCACTCATTATGATTTTCTCTTTAATCCCGAAGTATTTCTAGCATATGTGGGTTTCTTATAATCATTATAATGCATTTTCTACACAAAGTGATAATAAATAGATACTTGTAAACCTAGAAAGAAGATAGTAAGTATTTTCTAGAGTTTTAATCTATGTAACGAACTTTAGGTCAATGACTTCCAAATCAGATGACTATAAGGTACCAGGTTTTAAATACCCTAACAGACTTAATAACTTGAGTCATAAAGGTTACGAAGAAGGGTATAAGATACATCACACTTTCTTTTAATATGAAACTAGAATTTAAAAAATGGTCATGCCTATTCTAGACTCCTTAACTCAAACTCCTTCAACCAAGTGTGGGATCCAAGAACTCCAAACCATCAAACTTTTATAAATACAAACACTAGCCTTCCCACACCCAAACTATGTTTTTAGCTATTTGATTACTATATTAAGGATCTAGGAATTCAACTCAAGCCTAGGTCAATAATGTCAACATATGGAGCTGAGCTACGAGCCGAAACTCAAAGGTCGGGCTCGGCTCAAACAAAAAAGGTTCGAGCTTTTTTTGGCTCAAGTCGAGCCGAGCAAAAGCTCGACCCGAGCTTTCAACTCGAGCCTTAGCGGGCCGAGCAGACTCGATTTTTTCTTTCTTTTTTTGGGTTTTTTTTATTGTTTTTCTTTTCATGTTAAACTACCTGCAATGTGCAGGCAGTTGTCAAATTGCTTGCACTTGCATGTAGATGTGTACGTTTTACTTTTTTTTATTTTTTTTCTATTCAATTTTTTTAACAAGCGGCTCGAGCATTTGGCCCAAAATGGGGCTCGGTGGTTCCGAGCCTCAAGTCAGCTCAGCTTTGGCTTTTTTGAGTCGAGCCACGGGCTGCCGGAGCCGTTGAGCCATTTTGACATCCCTAGTTCCATCTACATAATCAAGTCATGCCTCAACATAAGTGATGAGTCAATATTTGCTATGTGTTCAAATAATCAAATCTAATATGGATAAGTACTCAAGTTAAAAATACAAGTTATGGTGTTGTCTAGTATTCTAACTAAAATTGTACTCTACTCAAACAAATAAGTATCATCATTGGCGGTGTTTGCAGTGGTGACAATGGATAGTGCGACGTCGGGTTGATGGGTAGCGATGGTGCTAGAGGTTGTTTCTTAGGTTTTGGTGTTGGGGTAGGGAGTGGAGGTGGGGGTGAGGGTAGGTGTAGGGGTTTGGAGAAGACAAACAATTATTTTGTTTTGTTTTTTAAAAGTGTTTGTTTAATTATTTAATTTTAGAAAATATAAATTCACTATTTTACCCTTCACTTAATTTGTAAAATTGAGTCAAACATTTAATTTAGGGGTTGACTAATGGATAAGTGGATGAAATCTGTTAAATGGATTCCAGTGAAGTTTTAGACTGCGATCGCAAAAATGAAAAGTTAAGGTATATTCTGTTACAAAATAAAAGGTTTGGGACGTCCGTTGCAATTTTCCTTTTCAAAATTAATAAATTTGTGGTTTTTTTTTTTTTCAAAAAATTAGGTTGTCACATTTGGGACCACTCTTAAAAATTTGGTCATATTTTGAAACTCTTAATAAAAATTTGTGATCTATAATTTAATTAATTAGGTCACGATCATAATAACATACAATTTATGGTTAGGATCACGTATTAGTCACAAACTTGGATTCCATAAAGTTATGGTTACAAAGACACAATTTGTATTTTACAATTACGTATTTTAGTCATAAATCAAGCTTTTAGTAGGTCACAAATTATCCAAAGTTATGGTCACAAAGATATAATTTGTAGGCCACAATTATATATTTAGTCACAAATCACATATTTAGTCGGCCACATATTATCTATTGATCATAAATTATCCAATTAACTAGTCGCAATTATCCAATTAATTGAATACAGACAATCTTGTCCCACTCTCATCCCCTTCCCTTCCCTTATTTCCTATTTTTCACCTACTTTCTTTTTCTCGCCACCACCGCACCATCATCGACAACTATTGGTTTCTTTCTTACCCAACCTCACAACACCTTACACCACTCCACATCACATTCACAACCGTAGAGAGAGAGAGAGAGAGAGACAAATAGACAGAAAAATGGTCGTCATTGTAGCCCTCAACTCCCTTCTCCTCAGAATCCACCACCATCTCAACCATCACCACAAATGCCACACCACCTCACCAACACCACCATCGTATCACCACCTGCATAGATCTGTACACTGCATCACTACCACCACATTACCACAATGTAGGTTCGCAACCCACTACTACACAAACAACGCATCACATATCCACTATACTACCACCATGCATATATGTAACCTACCACTACACAAACAACAATGCAACATACATCTACTGTAACCCCTATCGCATCCATCAAATGGTCTAAGTTCATAACATTTGTGGGGTTGGTCTAGGGATGAAGCTGAGTGAACAAAAGAGAATAACTCAATTCGATTTCCGGCCTCCACCTACAAGGTAGTTGAAGAAAAAGTAAAAGCTGCAGCGAATGAAGGAGGAGCGGAAGTAGCCAATGAAGAAGTGGGGAGGGGAGCTAGAGTCCGATGAAGTCCTTGTGATAGTCATGGTGATAGAGAATAGACACATTAGAAATGGTGTTTTTGCGGTGGCGGCGACTTTTTTATCGACATCGGTGATGACTGATTGAAAGTAGTGGAATGGGGTTGGGGTTAGGTTTAGTTTTTCTATATTAAGTGGGTGCGTGTGGAATAGGAAAGGGTGTTTGGTGTGGATTAAATTTTGAGTTTTAGTAGATTATGATAGAAGTTTTGAAATGTGTGGTTGAAAAGTTGTGGGATCATGAAATATGTGATTAATATTGATTGTTTGATTTTGACTTGGATTAAAATTAGATTGTAATCTGGACCAAACATGGGCTGAAATAGAAAATTAAAAAGTAGGGGGTAAGTAAGTTTAATTACAAACAAAAAATCAATAAAAAAACTATTCAAAAGTGAGACTTCAAATTATTATTCGTTGACGTGTAACTTTTGTTATAAATTAGAGAGAAAAGAGAACGTCAATAGATTAATTTGTATTTTAGTTAAAATTAATGTCCTATATTTATAAGTTATAGTTACGGTCTTAAGGGTACCATAGCCATTTACAAATAATAGTTAATTTACAACTTCTCTATTGAATAATTATTTGTACAATAATTATCTCGTTAAAACCTTGTTTGACAAAATTTCGATGAAAAATAATACAACTACTATCCTTGATTTCAATTAATGAAAATTATTCCATGTTATCTTGTTATAGCCCCAAGAGATATCGTTCTCATACAAGACGTTTATTAATTTTTGTTGGACTTGAATCAGCATGATGATCCATTTAAAAATAGATTTTGTTATTGCTTTTTTTGAGAGTTTCTTATACAATTTATAACATACGAAAGTAAAATAATAGTTATATTGAGAGTATATGCCATGCACAAATAATATGCCTTGTTATAATCTTGCTAGAAAATTTTTGTGGGAGAAGTGCCGGTGAAGAAATAAAAAGTACATTATTATTTTTTAGTAAACTATAAAAGTAGCATAATTAAAAAAGTTGTCAAGAAAATTGAATGGACAAAATTTTGGTTAAGGAAAAAGAGGACAACGAATATTTACTTTCCCTCATGATAATATCACTTAAATTTTATGTCTCGAGCATATTATATCCTTTAGGGATATTATTAATAGATATGTGAGATGGGTTGATTATAACCACATTTATTAGACATGCGTCGAGTTTTATGCATTATCACGCTAATAAGATATAGACTTGTAATTATATCCATCACATGATAATTTATCATTTATATAATTCTTTGCAAATTCATCATGTGAAAATTTGTACATTACATGTAACGAATTTCGTTTTCTCATTTTCTTTTCACACAAATATACACCTTTAGGTGTTAGAACTACATGTCTAGAAACTTCATGTTTCTCTAATAAGTTCAATTTTGAGTTAATTGTGTCTTTTTATTTGATCGATTTTTTTCGTTGGTACTCTTCGATGAATTTCCTCAAATATCCTCAATATAATTTATACTATAAAGCATTGCATTTTATTTCCTTACAATATGTAAAAGAGGAAGTTGAAGTTACTGTTACTAAGCCAAATGGGCTTTTTGCCAGCCGTTTAACCAAGCCATCGAAGCCGAGCCGAAAAGAGGAGATATTTTTTTGACCTTTTGGTTTCCTGCCTTTCTTTCTACGCTTTCCTCTCTCTGATGCTGCTTTCCCCTTCTCTTTCTCACGTCTACCTTTTCTGAAACCCTAAAGAATTTCAACAAATTTCTTCACTTTAACCTCTTGCTCTCTCATTTCTATGCTTTCCTCTCTATCTAGATGATGCTTTCCCGTTCTCTCTCTCTCTCATGATTTTGTCTCCTTTTTCTGAAACTCTAAAGAATTCAACGAATTTCTTCACTTTAACCTTTTGTTCTCTCATTTCTACATTTTCTACCTGGCCATTGAAAAGGTAACATTTACTGCTGTTCGACCGTAAACCCTTGACGTCTAACTTGTTTTAATACTTGCCATTTCCCTAATATGTTTCCCGGTTTTTTTAGTTCCTTTTTTCCGATTTGTGCTGCGATGTCTACTAGCTCAGTGAAACAGTAAGATTTGGTCAGATTTAATGATTGTACTTGTGAGTATTTATTTGGATTGAATTCTGAATTTTCTTTCGACTTATGAATTTGTTCGGTGCTTGTCGCAGATTTCAAGTTTGCTTGTTCATGTATTTTTCCACTCGAAACATCTAACTTGTTTTCATACTTTCCATTTCCCTAATATGTTTCCCGATTTTTTAGTTCCTTTTTGCCGATTTCTGGAGCTACGACTACCGGCTCATTGAAACGGTAAGATTTAATGATTGTGCCTGTGCGTATTTATTTGGATTGAATTATGAAGACAAGTTTGCTTGTTTCATGTATTTTTGCCCTCGAAAAATACATGATGAAACAAGCAAACTTGTTTAATTTGTTGGGTGCTTCTCGATAAATTGATATCAGAAAAGGGGCGTTTCATTTGGAATTTATAATGAGGATTTGAGTGAGTGTTTTATATTTTAGAGTTTGCATATCTGTTTATTTACTGCAGATCTGAAATTTTCCCTGTAGTATGTTCTTTCTCTATAATAGTTGTGACGTGTAGCGACCGAGAACTTTTAAATAATATAAAATTTATTTCTCGAAAAACGTGTCGCTCAACTTTAACCCTAATTTTAAAGAGATAGCGCGTTCGTCTAGCCGTTGTAAACGAATTTAAATTATTTCGAATCGAGTCCAATATCGAATAATTATTTTAGTGTCAATTCCGATTTATTTTATTTGGATCAATTTTTAATAATTTAAAGCCCAATATTATATAAGTCCAATTATATAAGTCAAAAAACGAATTCATTTCAGCCCAATCACCATAGGCCCAAAGACAGGATGATCCCTAAAGCCCAAATTATTGACCTAATAGACCACCTAGGGAATTGTGCCCTAAAATTTCCTATTTTATTCACCATCATCTCATTCTCCCTCACCTCACACTCACGTAGCATCCATTTTCCTTTTGGTAAGTCATTGTTCCTTGTTTCATTCACTGCAAATCACCATTAATGCTAGAACATCCATTTCTAGCATCAACAGTGAACTCACAGCTGTATCAACTGCAGAACCACCCATTCCCCAACATTCCCAAACTTGCAAACTCACCACCCAGTTTTTCCCCAACCAACCAACTGCATCTCAGTTGAAAACCACTGTCGACACTAACCTAGCTCAAACCAGCAAGCTGGAAATTTCACCAGCACCAAACCACCACCTCACTACCAATCGAACCACCCAAGTTTACAGCCAAACCCACTGCTTCGAACACCAGTCAACAAAACCACCACCAAGCTCACCAACTCCACTGCCCAAACTACCAAGCCCAAAACCGTGACCTCCACCAACCACCAAGCCACCCACAGCTCACTCCAAACCCAAACAACTCAAACCACCACACACCGACAGCCTCCACCTCTAAAAGCCGAGTACAAACCGCCCAAACTCCACCTCAAACCGCCACTGAATCAACCCAAATCATGAAATAAAAACCCTAAATCAATAACCCATAAACTTACCTAACTCATGCACCCATTTTCAGCACGATTTCCAGCAAAAAACCCAAAGGAAATCGACCCCCAAGCCTCGATTGAAATTCAAACCACGCCTCAACCGCCTCCACACGCACATCGATGCCACCACGCGACGGTGGCGCTGAACTGACCACCGACAGGTGGCAGAATGGGAGGAGGGGCTGAGTCCCTTTCTTTCCGTCGCCGTCTCTCTCTCTCTCTGTCGAGTGAATGAGAGAGAGAGATGAATGATTTTCATTTAAGAGTGTATTTGGGATAGTGGTGTCAAATGAGCCGAGCGGCTCGCCCGCTCGGCTAGTACTGTTCACGCCCACGAGCCGCTCGGGCTCGTCAAAAAACGAGCCCGAGCACGAGTCGAGCGGGCTGGTGGGCTAGACGAGCCGAGCCCGCTCGGCTCTTCACTATTCACGAGCGGCTCGGCGAGCGGCTCGCCGAGCCGCTCGTCTCGTCTAGACGAGCCAGCAGGCTCGTCTAAGACGAGCCCATATATTATAAAAAAAAAATTAAACTTAAAATTAAGTGACCTGGTCACCAAGTGACCAAACGGTCACTGATTTTCAGTGACCGTTTGGTCACTTAATTTAAAATTTTTTTTTTCTTCTACTTTTTTTTCCAATTCTTCTCCTATAAATACTCAACCCATTACAACATTTTTTTCCCACCAAACTTTCATTCTATACTCTCTACTCTACAATTTACAAATCATTATCAACAATATCATTCATTTATTCTATAATTCTCTTCTACATTTTTTTACATTATTATCTTCATTTTACAACACATAGCATATACACTAGCCACTAGTACGTAATCTTCATTCGCTTCTCATTTCTACATTTCTACATTCTATTTCAACAATTCACAAATGGATCCACGAGCATTTGTTGAAAACTTGTTCGGTATGGAAGGCGAAACACCTGCCCAAAATCAATTTGGGAATGAATTTGCCAGTCTCAAACAACTACCAATTCCAGAAGACATTGACGATTTCGACGTTCATGAAGTCGATCCGATTGATTTGGATGACGTTGATGTTGATCCTAGTGTTCCTATTGATTTGGAACAAGATGAAGAACCTGCACTAAATATTCCCGATGCAAGAGGGAAGAGAAAGGAGAAGAAGCAGGCAAAATGTTGGGACCATTATTGGTTAACACTGGTCGTGTGATCGATGGACTTCCAGAAACGAAAGCAGTATGTAAATACTGTCAACAACGACTGGCATGGCAAAAAGGCATTGGAACCACTCACCTCAACCGTCATTACAAAGCATGTGCGGCCAAACATGGGCTTCTTGAACGTGGACAAATGCAACTACAGTTTGGTACTAGTAGAACCGGTGCTACTACTACGCCACTTTCTACGTGGATGTATTCGAAGGAGGAAGCACGAAAGGGAATGGTGAAGTTCGTTGCCGCGGCGGAGCTGCCACTAGCAATAGTGGACAACGAACATTTCGTAAACTACGTCAAACAATATCTTCAACCAAGGTACGTTGGGGTAAGTCGAAATACTCTCCGTTCTAATATAATTGAATATTTTCTTAATGCAAAGCAATTATTGATTGGGGATTTAGAAAAATACGGGGGTGTCATATCTTTAACTTCGGATTTATGGGAAGGGATTAATAAGAGAGGTTATATAGGCGCATAATTGCACACTATAGACCCACTTTGGGTTATGCATAAAAAAATTATTTCTTTTAAAATTGTCGAGTATCCTCATAATGCTAACACTATATTTAATGCAATTATGTTAATAATTAAAGAATATAAATGCGAGAGTAAAATTCGTTCTTTTACTTTTGACAATGCTTCTGTAAATAAAGTAGTTATCGATAAATTGCATAGAGTACTTCAACCCGATTTTGGTGGTTATTTATTCCATATTCGATGTGTGTGCCATATTTTTAATTTAATTGTATAAGACGGTTTAAAACATGTGAATGACGAAATTAGTCGAATTAGGAATGCACTTATGTATATCATGATTACACCTAGTAGAAAACAAGCATTTGAAAAATTTTGTGAACAAGCTGAGAACTCTAATACGAAAACTTTTATTACTGACGTAGGTCATAGATGGAATTCAACTTACTTATTATTAAAATCCTATGAAAGTTTTGAAACGTTTATCATTAAATTTTATAACAATATGCATATTAGAGACGAAAACAATAATATCTTAAATGAATTCGATTGGACTACGATTTTTAAAATTAAAAAATTTTTGGCAAGTTTTTATACGTCTACAAATGTATTGTCTGGTGTTTATTATCACACTAGTTGTATTGTTCTTGAACGTTTTTATATAATTGTTAGAACTTTTAAGAGATATCAAAATGACCCTGATTTTCATGCGGTTATATATGTTATGTAATTAAAATTTAGAAAATATTGGAAAGAATTACCTATGTTATTTCCTTTAGCATGCGTCATTGATCCCATATAGAATTTATTGGGTACTAAATTTATAATTGACCAAATTTCAAATGCTTTAACTTTTAATATGCCTATTGCTTATAGGAATTTGAAACAAACGTCAACTGAAATGTATGAATTATATGCTTCACGAATGGGTACACAAAGTACTCGTGTACCTACTCCTCCTCCCGCTAATATAAACGATGAATATTTGAAGTAATTAAATTATTAGAAAACATAGACTCAAATAGATATGATTCAACTGCATATGCATATGGTTCCTCTAGTAGTAGTAGTATGTGTTCCACTGCATGTACTCAAACTTCGAGTAGTAGTCCAAATGCGTTGCCATCTGAATTATTCGTTATACTATGCCTAGTAACAAATCAGTTAAGAAAAGTTCAGAAGATGTAATCGAATTCTGGCGAAATAATGAACGTCGTTGGCCAATTGTTTCTGCAATTGCAAAAGATCTACTAACACCTCCGGTTAGCGTAGCTTCGGAGTACGCACTAGTGCAGGGAAGAGGGTTCTCTCTGATATTCGAAGTCGACTAAAAGAAGATATTTTGGAAACGTTAATGTGCGTGAAGGATTGGGAAGACGCTAATTATCGAATTCAACATAAATATGTCGAAATTGCATGTAATCAAGTAAGTGATATTTAATTTCAATACATTCATTACAAAATTTTATTTTCATACATTTATAATTTTTTAAAAAAATTGTACACGTAAAAAATTTTTCGTGTACAATTTTAACTCCGTCTACACGAAATTGAAGTAGCCGGTCCCAAGCCCGGATAAAGGAGGAGAGTTTATCTTTTTTTTTTTTAAATAAATGTATATTTACTATTTTAAAAATTATAAATGTTTTGACTTTTGACGAGCCCCGATAAATGTTATGAAAAATATATATTTAAAAAAAATAGACTTGTAGTACTAGTAGCGTTATTTATTATTAAAAAAAATGCGAGCCGGCGAGGCGAGCTCGGGCACGAGCCGAGCTCGCCCAAATGGTAACGAGTCGAGCTTGAGCTCGGCTCGTTACCAACGAGCCACGAGCTCGGCTAGTGCGACAATGGGCCGAGCCGAGCATTGACACCACTAATTTGGGACACATTCTTTTGAAAGAATGTATTATTGAATAGTAGATTGATGGAGAATGTGTGGTTAAAAATGAAGGAAAAGTTATTGATGTGATGGAAAATATTATTTTATTGAAAAATATGTGGTTGAAAATGAGTAGAAGAATGAAAATGAAAAAATAATGTGTACCAAACAGGACCTAAATGATTTTGATTTTAGAAATTGATTCCCTAATCCCCAAGTTTTAAAAGAATTTATTTAAGTCCCAATGTTATTATGTTTTATGTTTTAATTTATTATTTTGAATTTAGAATTTGCCCCTTAAGCCCCCACATTTTAAAAGTGTTATTTAAGTACTATGTTTTAAAAGTCTTTAATTTCAGTCCTTTAATTTTATTTTCAGTTTTAGTAAATGTTAAATTAAGTCCCTAGTTTATAAAAAAGTCAATTTCAGCCCTTTAGTTTTAATTTCAGTTTTAATATATTTACAGTTTAGTCCCTAAACTGTAAAATTTATCATTTCAGCCCCTAAACTTTTATTTTTAGTTTTAACAGATTTACAATTTAGTCTGTAACTTCTAAAAGTTCAATTTCAGCCATTAAACTTTGATTTTCAGTTTCAATAGTTTTCAATTAAGTCCCTAGAGTTCCTATTTCTCATATTTAGCCCCAATACTTTGAAAATTATATTTTCAACCCTTAGATTTGTCAAATTCAATTTTAATAAATATCCAATTAGGTCTCTAAACCTTATTTTATCGTTTTAAGACTTTAAAATTTCGAAATACTAATTCAAACCTAATTTCTATTTTTGACTAGACAAAACGTACGGGCGATTAAGAGCTTGAAGTTATTTTCCCGCTCAACTTTTCACACAACTCGAAATATTTGAGGTAGACTCGCCACCATTAATTATTTTAAATTATAATTGCGTGTCTTATGTGAATTTACGTGAATTATATGTTTTAATGTATGAGAAGAGAATATGTCATATAAGATATATGATATTGTTATGCTTGCCATAACTTATATGCTTTATTGCATGAGAAATAAGAGAATCTCTTATGAGATAAGATGAGAATGTTATGCATAATTTATGTGCTTTAAATGAATGAGAAAGACTACCCACAACCCATGATTTTAAAGAGCCTATGATTTTCAAGAAAATGAACCAAAGATGATGATGATATCACATTGTATATTGTATAAGTGTGTATTCAATTATTCTGTAAATTAATTATCGACGATGAGTTTACTGAGTATTTCTTAGAAATAATCACCCCATTATTTTAACAATATTTGCAGATTTCGGAGGCGATCGTGATTGATGGGCACTGTGGCAACGATTTAATGAATTCAGATATTTACATTTAGAAAGAATTTTGTATTTGAACGCTATTAACGTACTCATTATTTCCGTATTTCCAAAACTCAAGATTTGAAGTTTAATCAAATTTTCTTAAGTTATTAAAATGAATTTTATTGCCGTTAGGGTTTTACAATTATAAATGTGATGTTTAAAATTTAGTAATTTTCCCAAAACTTTTTAGTTAAATCAGGTACAAAAGAAGATGACGTGGCAATCCGGGTTAACGGAACTCGGCGTGCTACATGACGTGTCAATGGAAGAAAAAAAATCATAAATGTGGGCAATCTGTTCGATCATCGAGGCGGAGTCGATTTTTATGGAATAGGGAAATTGCTGCTATTCCAACTGTTTCTTCCTGTTGGTATCTATATCTATATTTTATTGATTCTCTTAATTCATTTATAGTTTTTTTTTCTTATTTATGTTGTGGGCTTTGTTTTGCTGATTATAAAATAAAACATTGTGATTTCATTTTTTTTTTCCATTTTTGCCGTTCACAATATAGATTCACAGGGTTTGGCTGTAGCTAAATTGAGTAAGATTACTCCTCAAATAGATGAACAGCGGAAAGCAAAAAGAGTGAAAACTGGAAAACAATCTGGTGAGAATCCTTCTATAATGTTTAATGTCTTTTTGCTCCTAATTTGTGATGAGTATAAAATTTGTTGATGTAATGTTCATGTTTATTTTACTATCAAGTACTTAATTCATTTCTTTACTTATTAGGATGTTCGAATGAGCAAGATTGTATTGAGAATCTTTTCTCAAAAGCTCATGTGCTACCTGAAACTACTATTTGTGGCGCTATTAAATTTTTCAGAGAAACAAATGGATTTTGTTGTTCAAATGGACATATTCTTCTGAAAGCGAGCGATGTGCCTTTAGATTTATATATGTTGTTTACTTCGAACTCTGAAGAATCGTTACATTTTCGAAAAATGGTGAGATGTTATAACTGTAATTTTTCTATGACATCATTTGGTGTGAATTGTGATAAAACATTATGCACAAACTATAACGATATCTATACATTTAGAATTCAGGGTCAAATATACCATTTTATGAATGAAATTATTCCAAAGGACAATCGGCCTTCTCATTTGCAACTTTACTTTTGTTACACCGATAATGAAGTGCAAAATAGATTAAATTTGAGCGAATGGTTAATTGAATCTGTTGTCATTAAGTTAATGAAGAGTTTAGAGAATAATCCTTACGCTTCCTTTTTTCGAACTTTGGGTGGTATTCCTGATTTAGAAAATCATTCTATTCATTTGCGATGTAATCCACATACTGATCAGAGAAGATTTAATACACCCAGTGTTTCACAAGTTGCAGCTATTTGGGTTGACCATGATGATTGTGGGGATCTTCATATGCGAGATATTGTAGTTCACTGTAAAAATGGAAATCACAATAGAATACAATATTATTATGGTTGTTATGACCCACTTCAATATTCAATTCTTTTTCCTTATGGTGAAACAGGTTGGCACCAAGGTATTCAACTAATTAATACGGACAAAAAAAATCACATGTTTGCATAAATTAAGACATGGTTGATGCAGTAAAGTTTTCGTCTCCTGAAGAACTAATTGAGAAAGAAACATTAGGTTAGTTGATGATATCCAACAATTTTAGTTTAGTTTATGCATTTTAAAATATTTTATGTGCACTGTTAACTTTATTTTAGTTATTGTATGATTTGTTAACATATTCTTTTTATAAAATTGTAGTGATGGAAAATAACTATTATTATATTCTAGTAGGTTATTACAACAGTATGTCGTTGACATGTATGTAAAAATTGAAACATCTAGATTAGATTATTTTCAACTAATCATAGTGTGCTTCGTGCTGAATTATATCAAGGAATTGTGGACAGTATTGAGATTGGTGAAAGAAGAGGTAACAAAGTTGGCCGTTTGATTGTTTTGCCTCGAACTTTTATTGGAGGTCCTAGAGATTTGAAAAAATGTTATATGGATGCTATGTCTTTAGTCCAAAGATTTGGTAAGCCTGATATATTTTTAACAATGACTTGTAATCCAAATTGGCCAGAAATTATGGAACAAATGAAGTACAATGATGAGGCTCAAAATAGACATGATTTAATAGCTCGAATTTTTAGAGCAAAACTTGAAGAATTAAAGACGGATATATTGAAAAGAAAAATATTCGGTTGAGTTGTTGCACATATATATGTTATAGAATTTCAAAAAAGAGGACTCCCACATGTGCATTTTTTACTCATTTTGGAAAATAATTGTAAAATTAACTCTCCTAAATTAGTCGATAAATTTGTTAGTGCTGAGATTCCTGATGAAATTCATTATCCTTATCTACATTCTCTTGTTGTTAAACATATGATGCATGATCCATGTGGTGTATTAAATTCAAAAAATGTTTGTATGAATAATAGGAATAAATGTAGATTTAATTTTCCAAAAAATATTCAATGAAAACACAATTATGGATGAAAACTGTTACCCTAATTATAAACAACCTAATAATGGGAAAAAAGTGAAGATTAGGAACCATTTTTTAGATAACAGGTGGGTTGTTCCATACAACCCATACTTATTAATGAAATTTAATTCTCATATTAATGTTGAGATATGTTCGTCGATTCAAGCTGTTAAATATTTATATAAATATGTTTATAAGGGGCATGACAAAATTAATTTTACTGTGAATGATAATGAAGATGAATTTGTTTATGATGAAATTAAAATGTACCAATCAGCTAGATGGGTATCTCCACCCGAAACTGCGTGGAGAATATTTGGATTTCTTTTATATGATATAAATCCACCTGTTATTGCTCTCCAGTTGCACCTGGAAAACTATCAATCTATTATGTATAAAGTATTTGATGATTTAGAAAAAAATTTGAAAAAAGATTACTACAAAAGATCAATGTTGATAGAGTACTTTCGGATGAATAATAGTAATTCGAAAGCGAAAAATTTGTTTTACAAAGAATTCCCTGAACATTTTGTGTGGAATTCACAATGTAAATCCTGGTGTAAGAGAAAAAATAAAACTTTCTCAATAGGATGAATTGTTTCTGTAAATATTCCAGAAGGAGAAAGATATTATTTAAGAAAATTGCTAAACCATGTTAAGGGAGCTATTTCTTATGAAGATTTGAAAAATGTTAATGGAATTCATGCTTCGACATTCCGTGATGCTGCATTATTACAAGGTTTGCTTAATGGTGATACTGATTGTGAAATCTGTTTGGAAGAAGCTTCTCAGTATCAAATGCCATCAACATTGCGAGAATTATTTGCTACAATTTTGACATTGTGTGATCCTCATAATCCCCAAAAATTATGGAAGGTTTTTAAACAACATATGATAGAGGATTATATAAAGGAAGGTATAAATACAGAACTAGCCGAATTAAAGGTGTTAGACGATTTGAATGACATATTACAACTTTCGGGTAGAAGTATAAATGATTTTCGAATAGTCGAAAAGCATATTCCCTTAGAAGATAACATTCATCTTTCAAAAACTATTGCAGACGAATTGCAAATATTGGTTTCGGATGAAGATCTCTTAAGTGAAACAAAATTAAATTTAGATCAAAGAAAAGCATATGATATAATTTTGAATGATGTTTTCAAACAACTCCATGGTGTTTATTTTATTGACGGTTCTGGAGGAACAGGAAAACCATTTTTATATTGCGCTTTACTTGCAGCTGTAAGATCGAAAGACATGGTGGCTTTGGCTAGTGTATCTTCTGGGGTGACAGCAGGATTACTTCCTGGAGGTGGGACTGCTCACTTAAGATTTAAGCTCCCACTTCAGGTTAGTAATAAATCAACTACTTCAGTTAGTAAACAACCATCTTTAGCTGAATTACTAAGAATGACACAATTGAAAATATGGGATGAAGCTCCTATGCTAAATAAAGCAGTGATTGAATCATTAGATGAGATGTTACAAGATATAACAGAAGTTAAAGTTCCATTCGGAGGAAAGGTCGTAGTTCTAGGAGGTGACTTCCATCAAATATTACCCGTTGTTCCAAAAGGACAAAAAGAAGATATTGTTAATGCAACATTTGTTAATTCACATTTATGGCCAGTTATTAAAAAAATTAAATTAGTTCAAAATATGAGAGCCCAGATAGATTTACCTTTTTGTGAATTTTTACTACGCATTGGAAACTGGACTGAGCCTTTACATCCGTGCAATATGATTAAATTTCCAAACGAAATGATTATTGCTCATGATGATGACACCACTTCCATAACACAGTTGATAGATATTGTCTTCCTTGAATTAAGTACTTACCCAGATAATATTGAAACAATGCTTAATAGAATCATATTGAGTCCAGAAAATGAGCATGTTGATTTCATAAATACTATGTTAATACAACAGTTTCCCGGTGACTCAATTAAGTACTATAGTTTTGATGAACCAATAAATATTAAAGTACATTCATGTGATGAGGATTTTTTCAATACTCTAACTCCTAATGGTGTTCCACCACATGAATTAATTTTGAAAGAAAATTGCCCTATTATTTTATTTAGGAACATTAATCCATCTGAAGGTTTGTGCAATGGAACTAGGCTTATTTGTAAAAGATTTGATCGAAATGTAATTGATGCTGAGATTGCTGTTGGACAATATAAAAACAAGAGAGTTTTTCTACCCCTATACCATTTGTGCCTTTTGAAAATGATATCAGTCCAATTCGATTCAAAAGAAGTCAATTCCCAGTTCGTGTATGCTTTGCTATGACTATAAATAAAGGTCAGGGTCAAACTCTTGATTTTGTTGGATTGTATTTACTGGAACCCTTATTTTCTCATGGACAACTTTATGTTGCATTATCTAGAGCAAAAAGTAGTAAATGTATTAAAGTTCTTATGGAGCCAAATGGAGATAGACACATCCATTATACATGTACGAAGAATGTTGTATATAAAGAAGTTCTAGATGCAATTTCTTAAGAAGTACATTCAAAATCAGACTTTTGTGAATATGTATGGTGTGATACTCATCTAAGTTTTTGGGATTTCAGGTTGTAATTTTTTTCCCCAAATTTCAAATTCTGATTGTCAATTTCTTTTATCTTATATATATAGTGAGCAACACATACCCTGTCACTCCTACTCTATACATACATGCATATCCTCTACCTACTCTGCCACTTTCTCTCTGCAGAAGATACATGCATGTATCTATATATACTTATGACAGATAGCATGTGACGATTTCATCTTTTCATCTTTAGTGCTTTCATTTGTTGGATCTTTAAACTGGTTAATATTGTGATGATTCAAAATACTACAAATTTTTGGTGAATATATTTGTAAAAAAATGTAGAAATCATGCGTGTGCTTTATGCACTGTTTAACGAATGGCAGTATGGTGTGTCTATTCAATCTGATTTTCTGTGATTATGTATGTATTAAGTATGTATTATATATATAATGTATTATATATATATATATATATATATATATATATACTTATATTACTGGAACAGCTAGCCTAAGGTTTAACTAAAAAAAAGTAAGCCGGTTTTTCTCTTCTCTTGCTTCGCGGATATTCCTCTTCTTTTCATTAGCATTTCCTTCTTCTACCTTTTGCTTTCAATTTCAATATTTGACGATGTTTCTTTCTCATTCTCATGTAGTTGTGCTTCCATAAAAATGGCATCCAAACTGAAATTAATTCCAGACATTGCACCAAGAGAAATGGGATGGACATGTAAAGTCGTAGTTGTAGAAAAAACATCTTCAAGAACATCACAAAAGGAAAATGGGACTTATCAACACCTCTGGTTGATGGATACTGGGGTAATATTCTTAGATGATGCTTCTTCAAGCCTATTTGTTTCTTAATATAAATAAAATAAAATCATACTACATTTGTTTACTCTGTATGTAAGTATATTATTTTTAATAAATATATCTAGGAAAACAAAGTCCAAGCTACAATATTTGCTCAGAATATCAAAACTCTTGAAAACACCTTAGTGCCATCAAAGACCTACCTGATTTCCAATGCATATGTCAAGA
Source organism: Fraxinus americana (assembly GCA_035079005.1). Lineage (NCBI taxonomy): Eukaryota > Viridiplantae > Streptophyta > Magnoliopsida > Lamiales > Oleaceae > Fraxinus > Fraxinus americana. Next base: position 14,500,199 of record CM068712.1, on the reverse strand, counting down.
ACACAAATGAACGGTTCAGATCAGCTTTTGGACATACACAATGGACAATCACTGGTTCAACTCGAATTGAAGAATCAGATGACTACCACTGCCCTGTTGTAGAGTCGTGCTTCCAGTTTACTCCATTCGATGAACTTCAGAATTACATAGACACTGATGTCGAAATAGGTAGTAGTACTACCAGTGTATTTATTTTTCGACTTCTTGCTAATCATTATATTCTCAAACTACTGCTTCATGCACACTTTTTTCCAATTTGCCTTTGTAGCATTTGTTGGCATTGCTGTTGACATTAGGCCAAAACGAAAGATTCCAAGTAATAACAAAGTTGCTACTACTGTGCAGGACATTGTTCTTGTGAATGAAAGTTAAGTACGAATAATTATAAATCTTTACACACAGAATAATATTTTTATCTAATATAATATGACAGTTTCTTCAAATGTCATATCTCCATGTTCAGATTACAAACAATTATTCTGACTATATAGGACAACTTTATAGACCATAAAGGTATTGAAATCAGTGATTGCCTTATGAAAAACCAATCATAGTTGGTAACCATTTGAAGGTCACTTCATTTAAAGGTAAATGAGGTCTCCATGCAGTCATCCTTTTCAAAAGTTTTTACTATAGGGAATATCTAACTTCATTGCTTATATACTTCTGTCCATGTTAATAGTGATATCATTATCAACTAAGGCAAACAGTTCAATCCTGATTAATCCTAAGTTTGAAAAACTTTCTAAAGTTAGAGAATGGTCAGTTGACTGTTTATGCATTTTTCATGCATTTTCCATTGGATGTGTTTCACTAAAAAAATACCATTCAACTTTATCTTCATTACAAGAGTTCAAAGAAACAAAGACGTACTCACAGAAATCATCTTTCAAAAGAGTTACGATCGGCCAAACACGTCCACTATTTTACCTCCTCCAGAAAGCACAATCATCAACATCAAAGACATTTCTGAATTGCCATTGCCGGTAAAAGTAAAACCATAACATTTTCTCTTTACATTTACACTTTCTTCCATTACTATACCACATAACAAATCCATGTTGCAGCGCAAATCATTCTGGATTAAAGGTCAATTAGAATTGAAGGCAGGATCTCAATCACTTTGCTATATGGCTTGTGACACATGTAGTTGGATGTCATATGCTCAGTTGAACGAAATGTATTTTTTCAATTATTGCAAATACATGCATGCAAGAGCACTCCCAAGGTATTAATATATAGCTAATAGTAAGATTCAATTGTCCATCACACTTATTTCGTTTTTTCGTTTTCCAGAGCGCGATGCAATGTTCATATTGCAGATGCTACCGGTTCTATTTCTGCGTCCTTATTTGGTGAAGTGGCAGAAAATTCTTGCAACTCCCAGCTGAAACATTGATGAAGGATTGTTTAACAGTAGAGTAATCTTTATGCTTCCATTTCTGAATATTTCATGCTTACTTATATTGATATAGTGAAATTTATATACAGTCAGAAGATTTCATCAAGGTTCATGATTTGAATTGTCCAATTCAAGATCGATTGATTTATATGAAGTATGGAACTTTGGACCCCAAAACAAACCAGCCAAGATTTGACATCGTCTAGCTTTTGGATAATAATTGTGGAACTACTAATGGATCTCCATTGACATCTCCGTATGTACCAAAGATAGATAGAGTCTCGCTTCAAACCAATGCACATAACACTCGAAGAAATTTGGTGTTTGAAGAAGGGAGCATTGAGCATGATAAGTGTATTTTCTACACTTATTTGGGGCTTAAAACTATAGAATTTTATTGATTTTTTGAAAAAATTTTATATAACTTATGTTATATTGCATTGTGTAGGCAAACCTTTATATTTGATGAAAAATTGGAGAAAAGAAGCAAAATATGGTGAAAAGTGGTAAAATCCAAAGTTAGAGGATCAAATTACAAATACTCAAGAAGATACTTTAAAGATTGTTAGGAGACAATTGGATTGAAATTAGAATTCAAAAAGGAATGGAACATGATCAAAGTATAATCAAAATCAATTTCCAATCGCTCAAGGTATATTCCAGATTTTTAGCCGAATATTGAGACCCATTTTTGGCATAGTAAACATCCGAATTGGAAAAACTCTATTTCAATCAAAGTTGTATCCCTTTAAGTTATCTTTCCAACCCACTTTCAATCGCACCAATCGGACATCAGAAGAGAAAGTTATGACTAAAATACGGATTGCTGTGCAGAGACAAAAAATCCGCGCACGAAGGCAACTTTCCTTATTCGATTAAAACTCTTTTGGAAACCAATTTGCACGTGATTTTCAACCAATTTTCGGCTCCTATAAAGAGAGAACAATAGAATACATATGGAGAACCTCCCTAGACCTAAAAATCTCTATATTATACATATTTTGGAGGTGAAGAAAGTGGCCAACAACGTGGAATCAAGGGGAATTGCATAGGATATTGAAAATTCTTCATCCGGATTCAAGTTTCACATCAAGAACGTGGATTTTTCCAACTTCTTCCATCTTTCTTATTTTTGGGTGATATTTTTCCAATTATTCTTGTGTAATTTAATTTCTACAATATGCTAGGCTAAATTCCCTTGTATTGGATGGATGATGAAGCTAATTAATTTTTAGTTTTTAATTCGATATCATGTGTTTTTAATTTAATTCTTGCATTGTGATTTCATAAACATATATGAATTTATTGTTTTTAATGTTTGCGCACCATTGTGACAATTAGTTGCTTATTCATAGTGTTGGAAAACTCACGGTAGATAGAACACTTTTATGGAACACACGGACAATAAATATTAGGAATAATATTTATGGCGTGTGCGGTCATGTGTGATAATCCTAAACGTCAATGCTTGCTTGTCATATGAATTCGGACTAGGAATAGGATCGTCTTATGGCAATCATAGATTTATTATATTTTGGGAAAGAATAGTAAATGAAAGTGAAATTATCGATCGTCGCAATTGCATGAATCGAATTAATTATCACTGGTTGAGAATTGAAATTAAGAATTGATTAGTGGAGTCGGAAATCCAATACACTCACCCACATTTGATTTAAAACCATTTTTTTATTACTTTCGTAGTTATAGAACGTAATCAACTAAAAATCAACCATCTTTTGTTACATTTGCGAATTTAAATATATCAAATACTTTAAAATTGTGCCTTATTCCCTGTGGGACGATAACTCACTCATAACAATTAGTATTTGTACAACGAACTCGTACGCTTGCGAGATTTTTGCGTAACAAGTTTTTGGCGCCGTTGCCGGGAACTAACGGATTTAATTTTTGTTTAGTAATCTATACTAAATTCGATTTGTATTTTATTTTATTGATTTTGGCTACCAACCCTAATCTCTCTTATTTAATATTCTATCTAGGTACCGTTCAGCAATGCATCTAAGATCCTAACACGGTATGGTGAAAAGATTTTTGCAACAAATAACCTTAAAATGGAGGACGATGAAGAAGATATATATTGTGAATTATGTTATGGGGTACATTATACTGGTTACTGCGTGAATACATGCACTGAACCTTTTCGGCTCAAGCTCCTACGGTTTAAACAATATTTAAGATGTCGGAGACTCGCAATTGACACGTCTAATGAAAGCTACATGTATGAAGGGAAGTGTATCCCTTCCGAGACATTTGTAGAATTTGGTCATTCCATGTTGAACGAGGAGGCAATTGCAAAATACTACACTGATCTTGCCAAATTAGATGAAAACAAAATGTGTCTGGGAGATGGCATATTCTGGATTGAATTTAGAAGGTAGAGATACAATCCACTCGAAAAATTTAAAAGAAAAGAGTTTACATTGCTCGTGGATTTAGATTGTGAATCGTCCATTCTACCCGAGGAGATCAATTATGGAAGACGAGAACAAAGATGATGAAAGATTAATTACAAGGGAACAAAGCGATGACGAGGCAATTAATGAAGACAATGTTAACCCATATTCTGTAGACTTCATTGATTGCCCTATCATTGAATTTGTAATTAAGCTCGAAGAGAAGGAAGAAGTTTACGTAGTTGAATTCAAATCGGAGGAGACAGACATATCATATCACATTGGAGATGGCAGTGTTAAAATTTGTAGAAGCAATGAAGAGTGGAGCAAAGTCAGAAGAGGCAAATTGAGCAAGGCATCAAAAGCGTTCTTCAAAATTCCATGATGTCGAAACAACAAAGTTAAGCTAATGACTTTAAACAAGCGCTGGTTGGGAGGCAACCCAACACTTCTATCCCTTTTATTTATTTTGCTTTTTGGTTTTAAGATAACTTAGATTATTATTATTATTATTATTATTATTATTATTATTATTATTATTATTATTATTATTAGGGACTCATCATCCATAACTCGTTTCCCCTTAGGTCTTCATTATGTTAATTGGTTTATTAGATGTTAGAGTTAAGTAACACTTGTTCCAAGCATTTGATCTTGAATATTTTATTTGACCGCATTGTGCAGGAACATGACGTCGCGGAACACTTAAACCAACTAGGACCAAGGAGCTTAAAGGAGCAATATGAAAGTTAGCGATTGGATTACAAGCCAAATCAGGGGAGTCTTTTCTTCATTTTCTTCTCCACCCCTTTATATGCGATTTAGAATGTATTGAGGACAATGTCTAGTTTAAGTTTGGGGGTGGAAAACATGATTTTTCATTTTTCTTTTATATGTTTTTGTGTACTTTTATTATTTCAGATAAAATAAAATAAAAAAAAATTCTTTTTGTGTGCTTGTGTGAGCTAGTTGGCCTAGCTGGCAATGAGAATGTATTGAATTATAAATTGATTTATGAATGGTGAATAGTTGCATGCTTAGATTAATTTTTATTTTTCCATGTGAAATTTGATATATATTAAGCACGTGAATTAAGTTAAGTATTGTGTAAGAATGAGTTGATTTCATAATGGATAGGTTGAAATAGTAGACCATATATGTTAATACCCAAAACCACTAAATTTTTCATCCTCAGACCAAATTTAGAATAGTTTGGGGGATTTCACCACTGTAGGAAGATGTTGAGATAAATGGGGATTCCATGTGTGGAAAAAAAAAATTGTGTGGATTAAGGTCACTAGGATACAATTGGATGAAAATCTCAAGTTAGAAGTCGTTTTACTTGAATTGGTGTTTAATAAGGGACATTGCACTAATCAAGGTAAAAAATAAAAAATAATAAAATAATAAAATAAAAAATAATTTTATTTGAAAATTTCTTTTTGTAGCCTTTATGACTTGAGCAATTAAGCATGCAAGGGTCTTTAAAACCTGGTGCCCTATGGTCATCTGACTTGGGAGTCATCAGCCGAAAGCTTGTTACATGAGTCACTTAGAAAGCTTAAGGGAGAGAATGATTCAAATAAAGAAAAAAAAGCGTTGAAAAAAAAATTTGATTGAGAAAAAAAAAATAGAAAAAAGCAGGTGCATGAAACAAAAGAAGCACCAAATGCCCTGGTTATGTCCCAAACACTTGTTTAAGGAAATTAGACTTTTTGATAAGGGATTATTAGCCTAATTAAATCCTAGAGATTGAAGCAATCAAACTAGAAGAATCCTTGTTTATTGACATATCGACTTGTAATTAGTGAGATTTACCTAAACTGGAGAGGTGAGGATAGTAGAAAAATCAACCTTATGTCACACACTTGAAAAAGAGCGAAAAGAATAAGTTTGGGAATGTGTGAATCTTACGAGAGATAAAAGAACATATTTGACCATTGAGGGTCGGGAATTGAAACAACTCATGAATATATGATACTATACTTAATTCTTCATCCACAAATGTCGATTTTACATTGAAAAAGTAGATTTTAATTTTTGTATTGTGATTTTGAAGCTGTGCATAGATTGGATATTATGATTTCAATTTTCAGATAAAAAGCCAGGGTAACTAGCTATATCGTTTTATATTTCTTGATTGTGTGACCACCAATTAGATAATTAGCATTGCATGTTTGTGTGTTTGTTAGGTTTTAGTTTTGTTTGAGGACAAATAAAGATTCAAGTTTGGGGGTTTGATAAGTGTATTTTCTATACTTATTCGGGGCTTAAAACTATAGAATTTTATTGATTTTTTGACAAAACTTTACATAATTTATGTTATATTGCATTGTGTAGGTAAAACTTTATGTTTGATGAAGAATTGGAGAAAATAAGCAAAATATGGTGAAAATGGTAAAATCCAAAGTTCGAGGATCAAATTACAAATACTCAAGACGATACTTTGAAGATTGTTAGGAGACAATTGGATTGAAATTAGAATTCAAAAAGGAATAGAACATGATCAAAGTATTATCAAAATCAATTTCCAATCGCTCAAGATATATTCCAGATTTTTAGCCAAATATTGAGACCCATTTTTGGTATAGTAAACTTCCGAATTGGAAAAACTCTATTTCAATCAAAGTTGTATCCCTTTAAGTTATCTTTCCAACGCCTTTGAATCGAACCAATCGGATATCAGAAGAGAAAGTTATGACTAAAATACGGATTGCTGTGCAGAGACAAAAAATCCGCGCACGAAGGCAACTTTCCTTATTCGATTAGAACTCTTTTGGAAACCAATTTGCACGTGATTTTCAACCAATTTTCGGCTCCTATAAAGAGAGAACAACAGAATACATATGGAGAACCTCCCTAGGCCTAAAAATCTCTATATTATACATATTTTGGAGGCAAAGAACGTGGCTAACAACGTAGAATCAAGACGAATTGCATAGGATATTGAAAATTTTTCATCCGGATTCAAGTTTCACATCAAGAACGTGGATTTTTCCAACTATTTCCATTTTTCTTATTTCCGGGTGATATTTTTCCAATTATTCTTGTGTAATTTAATTTCTACAATATGTTAGGCTAAATTCTCTTGTATTGGATGGATGATGAAGTTAATTAATTTTTAGTTTTTAATTCGATATCATGTGTTTTTAATTTAATTCTTGCATTGTGATTTCATAAACATATATGAATTTATTGTTTTTAATATTTGCGCACCATTATGACAGTTAGTTGCTTATTCGTAGTGTTGGAAAACACACGGTAGGTAAAACACTATTTATGGAACACACGGACAATAAATATTAGGAATAATATTTATGGCGTGTGCGGTCATATGTGATAATCCTAAACTTTAATGCTTGCTTGTCATATGAATTCGGACTAGGAATAAGATCGTCTCGCGGCAATCATAGATTTATTATATCTTGGGAAAGAATAGTAAATGAAAGTGGAATTATCGATCGTCGCAATTGCATGAATCGAATTAATTATCACTAGTTGAGAATTGAAATTAAGAATTGATTAGTGGAGTCGGAAATCCAATATACTCACCCACATTTGATTTAGAACCATTTTTTTATTATTTTCGTAATTATAGAACGTAATCAACTAAAAATCAACCATCTTTTGTTACATTTGCGAATTTAAATATATCGACTACTCTGAAATTGAGCCTTATTCCCTGTGGGACGATAACTCACTCATCACAATTATTACTTGTATAACGAACTCGTACGCTTGCGAGATTTTTGCGTAACAGAGCACCTGAAGAAATAGAAGATGGTAGCATTAGCTGTTGAAGAAATTATTGGAGATTCCTCTAGCATCAATGTGAATCCAACTGAAAGCTAAATGATGATAACCTCCACCAGTTCAAATTAGAAATCAAGTTGATGATTTTGATGCTTCGTTGAAGATCGAAGTGTTTCGTGAATTAGCATATCAGCAATCTTTTTGAAGAAGAAAACATTTCTTCTTGGAACTTATCTATTGGAATTTTCATGTGTTCATGAATTTGGATCTTGTTTTTTGAAGCTAGATTTCTGTAATGAACTGGGTTTTTGAAGCTACAATTCTGTGATAAACTGGAATGTATTTTGCTCTTGAAATGTATGAAACAATCTTTTCAAATTACCTTGCTTTTTTTACATATCCACTTTTTTTTTTTTTTTTTATGAAGGGTGTTGTTACATGAGGATAATACTCAACATATAATGTAGAGATGACCACAAATATAAAAAGCAGGCTTCAGGCTTCAAAAGGATTCTAAGAAACATCAACAAGAATGACATTCATTCAAAGAATAATTAATTACTTCATCGCTACAAATCATTAACATATCCTACAAAAATGTGAACTAATATAAATTATAATCTGAAATTTCCACGGTAGTGTACCCGAACAAGCAGGTATACAATATGATCAGAAGACGACAACTACCAACTAATATATACATGTTTTCAATCAAATACATAATCGTCGGAGTACAATTTCTTACAAAATGATAACATATGTCGTGCAACGCACGATTCATACTAGTATATATAAAAGTGTTGTCAGATTTTGTTTTTCCGATTCAATTTCTTTCCTCGTAACAATATAAATTATTGAAATATCTCAATTTTCAATATTTTTGGTACCTAAACTTCTTCTGGATTTTTGATACTCACTAAGAGTATATACCTCCTCAACGGGTCCATTTTTATTATTTGCTCCATTTTCTTTTGAAGATTTTTATCTTAGAATCGAAAGTCATCACACTTTAAGCATGCCATAAATTTATCAAATATAGCATTAATAAATTGCCCTCTCATGACGTCAATTTGAATTGGAAAATTTAAAGTTGGTGTGTAAGATTGTTAACATATTTGATTAGTGAATATATCTAAGAAAATTATATTTGGAACTTTTGGTTCAAATTATCCCGTGCAAAGATCTAAACTACAAAAAAAATGATGCATCATATTTATTATTTTCAACTTCTTGAATCCCCCTAATGTTGAGAAAGTCTTTCAATCAAAATTACAGTGGACAAATCATTTTAGTAAGTATCACCCGTTGGGGTCTAAGATGTTTTACGAGAGTTCAAATAAAACATTCATTTTTTGCATTATTTAATGTCCATCTCAGTGCATTGTCGTGTTATTTGACATACACTGCACCATAAAAAATATTAGATAAAAAATATTAGGTTCTGATCACATGCCAACTATAGATGGAAATTTTTTCATATTAGCAAGATGTGTATGTGTGCTGCATATAAAATAACATTCTAATGGATAGAAAAGGAAAGTGTTTTGTTCTTAATAGTAATGATTTCGAAAGTAATTGAATACATTTAACAATCAATTGTGTTAAACCATTTACCATTCTCCTATCTAATATTTATCAAAAGTTTGGAATGTAAATTCAGTAGCATTGACAAGACGCACTGTCTTGATAATATTTATGAAAATTATGCTTATACATTAAAATTTGAACAATTAATCTTCTAGAATTCGAAGTTGTGAATATATAATAACAACATGCAATCATTTAGTAGATGTATCTATTAGATACAAATAATATTTAGATAGTCACATAGAGGGTAACAGACCCATATATCATGCTAGTTAATTTTTTTTAGAAAGAAATTTGTTCGCGTGAAACTTGCAAGCGTACGGGATCGTTGTACAAATAATAAGATTTGTGAGTTAAGAGTATCGTTCCCACGATGAATAAGGTCTAATTTGTAGTTCAATAACTACTATTAAATTCGAAGTATAATGAAATCAAAATGATGGTTTGTATATTTTTTATACTAATCCTAAACTAATGATGCAAATAAAGAGTTTATTTAATATGTGAATGTTTGTATTGGAATCCTGAATCCCCCTACTGCTATTTAGTTCAATTCTTAATTCTTAATCTTGTAAATTCATGTATTTAAGACAATCGATAATCCATTGTTATTCAATATTCTTTTCCAAGATATATTAAACATATGTCTAACACGATCTGATCCTATTCCTAATCCGAATTCATATGAAAATCATGCATCAATTCATATGATTTATCACACATGATTGCACATGTCATAGATATTATTCCTAATACCTATTGTCCATGTGTTGATTTTGCCGCGTTCTAGACTTATTGTGAGTATTCCTACACTACAACAAGCAACTTACTATCTAATTGGTGATCAAACAATCAAATAGTTCAATGGGAATACAAAACCAATCAAGAAAAATCAAGAAGTACAAAATTAATTGTCTCGAATTAAAATAAATAAGTAATAAGTTCATCATTCATCTAATACAATGAAAAACTAGCCTAACATTCTTATAATTAAATTATACAAGAATAATCGGAAAAACATCACCTCGAAAATAAGAAAGATGGAAGAAATACAAAAAATCTACGTTCTTGACTCAAATCTTTAAACCGGGCTATAAATCTTCAAAATCCTTGCATGATTCGCCTTGAATTGATGTGCTAGACTCCTTCTTGTGGTGAAAATTTGGATTTGATATGCTATAAGTAGTTCACGCCATTCACCCCCCCCCCATTTGAAACTAGGTTAAATTTGGTTTTTATAGGAATTTGGATAAAACCAGAAAATTGGGCCGTTCAGACCCAGAATTAACCTGTGGGCGGGCGCCGTGTTCTTCCTTGCCCACGCGTCGTTCAAGTAGTTTGTTCCCGATAAATAAAAACTAAGCTCGTGCGCACGCAAGAGATTTTGCCTATGCGCACGCGCAAGCAAAAAATCTTTCAATTGTTGCACTTTGATCCCCGAATTTCATTCCTTACATATTTTGGTTCCTTCTTTGCATTTTCTTGACCCACCATCTTCTAACTTCGTCTAATTGAATCCAACTATTGACCTATGGTTGGCGTCTCATTTTGATTATTACAAACAAATTATGTTTATTACTGACAAATTGATTTTAAGTGTCCATGGTGATTATTGCGCATAAGTATATTCGATGGCACAAAATTCGAGATCAAGAAACTTGCAAGCAGCTCAAATAGAAACAAGATCAAACAATCGAGGCTATTAAAGAATGATGTTGCAAATCCCGCAAAAATGACTACGAAAATCGAGACACAAGTACAAATCAAGCAATGCACGTCAAGTTATTCAAACTAAGTACTTAGATGTTTCATGATCATATGTAAAGGTAAAACTCTCTTTATGTGGTAATGCATTGTGACAAGCTCAAAGTTTTGATTTTATGACAAAAACATTTTTAACTTTACAAATGTGTTTTTCAAATAGTAAAAATCGTAACACATATTTTAAATATGACAAATACCTTGAAAAACATTTTAAAACGTTCCTCCAATACCAACATTTGTTAAAAATTTAAGAGAGGACGTTCCGGGCCAAAATTGGTTGTACCGGACGTCCGGTACGATTTACCGGACGTCCGGTAAAATCAATTTTTGGCCAACGGTCATATTTTTAAACGGTAAATTTTCCTGACAAAAAATAACGGCTATTTGACCGTCCGATATTTTACCGGACGTCCGGTAGAGTGCGTCCGATAGAATAGAACTTCTGACCGTTTGAATGCTATAAATACATCACTACTCCTTCACTTGTATTTACAACTCTTGAGTATCAAAGTGAGGCTATTTTTGATTACAACTACCTGATTTCTATTTTCAAAAAGATCAAAAAGCATCAAAACCATTGAAAAACTTTTGAGTGATTAATCTTTGTGGAAATCTTTTATTCATCAAGAAGTTTTCTTCATTTCAACACTTTGAGCCAAACTCATTATCATCTATTGAAGTGTTTCTCCTCTTCTCTTCTTGTTACCAATCTTGATTTTATCATTCTATAAGAAGAGAAGATTTCACTTGTAAATTCATTTTGAATTGTGGGTCGTGTTGAGGTCCCGGAAAGCTCAACATTGTAAAATGATCGGTGCTCCTTGGTTGTAAGTCACCGGAAGCGTTGTAAAAGGTTGGATTGCACCATTAAGTCAACCAACATAGTGAAAAAGGCCTTGCTCGTGTTGGAGAGCTTGGTAACGGGGACATAGATCATCGGTTTGGATCGAACCTCCATAACATATCGTTTGAACTCTCTAACTCTCTTTTACTTATAGCTTTTATATTTGTGCTTATTACTTAGATTAATCTATTTAGTCTTTAATTAATTGAATTTAGATTAATTCTTTGAAAAAGTTTTAAATAACCAATTCACCCCCCCTCTTGGTTAGCCTATCTTGGGTTTACAATTGGTATCAGAGCCCGGTAATCACTTCTTTAAGATCTCACAATCTTGAGTAATGGCTAACATCGGTTTTCAAAATCTCGAGGGGCATTCTACCAACCGTCCTCCCTTCTTTGATGGCACACATTATAATTATTGGAAAGCTAGAATGATGATTTATGTTCAATCTATTGATTATAATATTTGGGAAATTATTGAATATGGTCCATATGTGCCTACTAAGACTATTAAAATTGATGGCAAACCCGATCAATGTATTCCCAAGCCTAGAGAGGAATATGATGAAGAAGATAGGAGAAAGTTGTCATTAAATGCTAAGGCCAAGAATTTGCTTTATTGTGCACTAGATAAAAATGAATTCAATAGAATTAGCACATGTGATTCGGCTCATGAAATTTGGCATGCTCTAGAAGTCACTCATGTTGGAACAAACAAATTTAAGGAAACTAAAATAAATATGCTAGTCAAAGAATTTGAAAATTTCTTTATAAAGCAAGATGAGCCCATTGTTAATATGATTACTCGTTTCACCGATATTGTTAATAGTTTACAAGATTTTGATCGAAAATATACTAACAGTGAACTTGTGAGCAAAATGCTTAGGTCACTCTCGGAGGAATGGAGTCCCATACGAATGCTTATAGAAAACACAAGGGATGTGAATACATATCCGTTGGAAGAACTATATGGAACATTGATGACCTATGAACTCAACAATGCCGAGATCAAGGAAAAGACAAAGAAAAGCAAAGAGGAATCAAAAGAAACTCCTAGACGACAAATTGCTTTAAAATCGGCAATTGATGAGGAGATATCAACAAGTAACATGAGTGATGAAGAGCTCGATGATCTTGTACTTCTCGTAAAAAAATGGAGAGGCTTTCGAAACAACAAAAAATTTCAAAGAAAAGACGACAAAGAAGAAGAAAAGAGCAAAAAGATTATTTGCTATGAATGTGACAAACTCGGCCACAAGAGAACCGAGTGCCCAAACAAGAAGAGAAGTTTCAACAAAAAGGCATTTCAAGCTACTTGGGATGATAGTGACGATGAAGATCAAAATGAAAGCGATGATCAACATGAAATCGCAAACATGTGCTTCATGGCCTTCGAAGATGAGGTAAGTGCAAAAGAAAAAGTCTCTTATGATGAATTACTCGATTCTTACGATGAATTACTTGAAGTCTTTTGAAAAACTTGCATTAAGTCATTCTATTCTTAAAAAGAAAAATTCCCTATTAAAAGATGAATTAAGGAAAACTTTGGAAAATTCAAAAGAAAACATTGACCATGTTTTATTGATTAAGGAAAATAGTTCTCTAAAAGAAAAAGTTAATGATTTGACAAAAATAGTTTATAAATTTACCGAAGGAAAGAAGAACTTTGATTTAATGCTTGGAAATCAAAAATGTGTTTTTGATAAAGGGGGAATCGGATTCAAGCCATTTTTAAAACAAAAATCTCTTAAAAACATGTTTGTCAAAGCTTCAAACACTACTTGTACCTTTTGTAATAGAATTGGACATGTCTCTTTTAATTGCTTAGTTAAAAAGAAATTATATTTTGAAAACAAAAATAAGTGGATTAAAGAGTCCTCACAAACTAACTATCAAGGACCCAAGTTTGTATGGGTACCAAAAATCAAAAATCAAATTGTTTTTGTAGATACCAAAGAAAACCAATAGCAAGTGGTTCTTGGATAGTGGATGTTCAAAGCATATGACCGGAGATCGATCACTACTTTCAAACTTCAAAACAAAGGATGGAGGTCATGTGACTTTTGGAGACAATACAAAAGGGAAGATAATCGGAATCGGCAACATTGGTAATTACTTATCCCCTTCTATTGAAAATGTTTTGTTAGTCGATAATCTCAAACATAATTTGCTAAGTATTAGTCAATTATGTGATAAAGGTTACAACATAAAATTCGATTCTTCCAAATGCCTAATTAAGGATGCTATATCAAAAGAGGTGATTTTCATAGGGAGCCGAAACAAGGATATTTATATCATTAATATCGAATATGAAAATAATGAACATTGCTTGCTTGGATTCAAAGACGAAACTTGGCTTTGGCATAGAGGACTTGGTCATGTAAACATGGAACTTATTTCAAAAATTTCTAAAAATTGTCTTGTGAAAGGATTGCCAAACTTGAAATTTGACAAAGACAAAATTTGTGATGCATGTCAACTTGGGAAGCAAGTCAAAAGTTCTTTTAAATCAAAAATATTTTCTTCTACAACAAAACCCTTGCAACTTCTCCACATGGATCTTTTTGGACCGTCAAGAACGGCTAGTCTAAGTGGTAAATATTATGCTTTTGTTATCGTTGATGATTTTTCTAGATTTACATGGGTAATATTTTTAAGTGCAAAAGATGAAGCCTTAAAAGCTTTCAAACATTTTTGTAAGAAAGTTGAAAATGAAAAGGGTCACACTATTACTACAATTAGAAGTGACCACGGTGGAGAATTTGACAATCTTGCATTTGATGATTTTTGCAAAAATAATGGATATGAACACAACTTTTCGGCTCCTAGAACTCCTCAACAAAATGGTGTAGTAGAAAGGAAGAATCGCACATTACAAGAAATGGCTCGAACCATGCTAAATGAAAATAATTTACCAAAATACTTTTGGGCCGAAGCCGTTAATACCGCATGCTATATCATAAATAGAGTCTTAGTTAGTCGCAAGAAAACCAAAACTCCATACGAGCTTTGGAAAAATAGAATACCCAACATTAGTTATTTCAAAGTGTTCGGTTGTAAATGTTTTGTCTTAAACACAAAAGACAATTTGGGAAAATTTGACTCAAAATTCGATATAGGAATTTTTCTTGGTTATTCATTGACTAGCAAAGCATATAGAGTTTTCAACAAAAGAACTCTAGTCGTTGAAGAATCAATACACGTTACTTTTGACGAAACTAATCTACTTGGTCAAGAGAAGGGTGTTGATGACGATGTAGGTTTAGAGACTTCTTTTGAACAAATGAATGTCCAAGACAAAGAAGTTCCTAATGAAGAACAATCAAAGAAGCCCAACGATCAAGAAAAAGAAGAAGCACCAACCGAAACCCAAAATGACTCCACCTTGCCAAAGGAATAGAAGTTTGTCTCATCTCACCCAAAGGAGTTAATAATTGACGATCCATCAAAAGGTATTACTACTAGAACTTCTCTTAGAAATCATCTTGGTAGTTGTGCATTCATTTCACAAATTGAACCCAAAAATTTTAAAGAAGCGGAATTTGATGAGTTTTGGATTTTAGCAATGCAAGATGAACTTAATGAATTTGAAAGAAACTATGTTTGAGACTTGGTTGCTAGACCAACAAATCAAACCGTTATTGGCACTAAATGGGTTTTTCGAAACAAAAAGGATGAAAATGGAATTATTATGCGTAACAAGGCTAGATTAGTGGCCCAAGGTTACAATCAAGAAGAAAGAATTAATTATGAAGAAACCTTTGCACCCGTAGCTCGACTAGAATCCATTCGCATGCTTCTTGCATTTGCATGTCACAAAAATTTCAGCTTTATCAAATGGATGTTAAAAGTGCATTTTTGAATGGATTTATTCAAGAAGAAGTCTATGTTGAGCAACCACCCGGGTTTACAAATCATAAGTTTCCCAATCATGTGTTCAAACTTCGAAAAGCTCTTTATGGTCTTAAACAAGCTCCCAGAGCATGGTATGAACGTTTGAGCAAATTTCTACTTTCAAATGGTTTTTCTATTGGAAAAGTGGACACTACTCTTTTCATCAAAACCCAAAATCAAGACATACTCATTCAAATTTATGTTGATGACATCATTTTTGGTTCAACAAATATTCAACTTTGTGAAGAATTTTCTAAAAACATGAGCATGGAATTTGAAATGAGCATGATGGGTGAACTCAAATTTTTTCTCGGACTTCAAATAAAACAAACATGTGATGGTGACATGTTAAAGAGGTTCGAAATGCATGATCTAAAATCTATGAATACTCCGATGAGCACTTCCATAAAGCTTGACAAAGATGATCAAGGAACTTCCGTCGACATTACCAAATATCGAGGTATGATTGGATCCCTTCTTTATTTAACCCCAAGTAGACCCGACATTATGTTCAGTGTATGCTTATGTGCTCGATTTCAATCAAACCTTAAGGAATCCCACCTCAAAGCCGTAAAAAGAATCTTTAGATATCTTAGTGGGACTCAAAACTTAGGACTTTGGTATCCGAAACGAACTCACTTTGACCTACTTAGTTACTCGGATGCCGATTGGGCCGGTTGTCAAGTTGATAGGAAAAGCACTAGTGGCACTTGACACTTTCTCGGTTTCGCCTTGGTTCATGGTTTAATAAGAAACAAAACTCTGTAGCCCTATCTACGGCCGAGGCCGAATATATTTCCGCCGCTAGCTGTTGTGCTCAATTGCTATGGATGAAACAAACTCTTAGCGATTTTCAATTGTCATATGATCATATTACCATCATGTGTGACAACACTAATGCCATCAATTTATCCAAAAATCCTGTTCTACACTCTTGCACGAAGCACATTGAGATAAGACATCATTTTCTAAGGGATCATGTTTCAAACGGTGATATCTCACTTGAATTTGTTGACACCAAAAATCAATTAGCCGATATTTTCACAAAACCCATTGCGCTCGATCATTTCTCGACCATTCGTCGAAATTTAGGGCTTATTGAACTAAAATGATTTCTATAATTTCAGGTTCTCCATAGTCCTGGTAAAAATCCTTCATCATCCTTTTATTTAAAAAAAAAAAAATATCGGATGTCCGGTATGGACTGTCCGGTAAGGCAGAAAGTTTTCTGCCTTTTTATTTCTTTTTACCGGACGTCCGGTAAAATTAGTGGACGTCTGGTACTCTGTTTTTACAGCCTTTTATCGCGACTTGTCTCTTTCACTCCCCTTTCAATTCCTCATTTTTTTCTCTCAAACTCGACTCTCCTCTCATCAAACCTCAAATTCCCTCTCTATATCATCACTTCCACTTCGATTCCTCAAGCCAATTTCGCCCTCTTCTCGCGTTTTTACCATTACCCATACGATTTTTCCTCTTGCATTCACAAATCCTCAAACCCTAGATTTCTTCTCATTTCTTTAACTCTTGCTCGAAATCTACAAGTGAGCAATCTACTATTTTGTGCAACATACTCTATCTCCCATCACATTTTCAGTTTTCAAATTCTTCACTCAGGCTCTAATCTGAAAATCCAAAAACTTCTCACCTATGTCGACTTCTCAAAGCAAAGGCAAAGGCAAGAGGCTAAAGCACACTGTCCGGCGTTCGCCTCCATCTCCATCTCTATCTCAGTCATCCGCAGAAGAGGACACCGATCTTGAACTGGAATCGCCAACGAACCCTCTTACGAAGGCACCCATCCTATTAGGTAAAAACGTTAACCTCATTTCCTTTACTCTAGATGCATTATCTTTTAGGATTGAGGAATACATTACGAGCATGGGATGGACCTCTATTTGCACGATTCACGAAAATGCCTATCCGGATTTAATTCGCACTTTTTATAACACAATGACTATTAATCCTCGTACGGGAGACATTTCATGCTTTTTGAAAAATACCCATATCACGGTGTCCAAACCACTTCTTCGCACAATACTTGAACTCGAACCGTGTAGCATTCAAAAATTTGTGCACAAAGTCCACCCGACGGTGGAAGGATACGATCCTACCGATGCCTGTCGTCGTGTGACCGGTAAAAATTTTGAAAACATCACCAAGATTTCGACAAACCAACTTACTCTCCCATGCAAGGTCCTACAAAACATTATTGCAAATATTATTTTACCTCGAAAGGGGCACCGGGATGAGGTAAATTGTTTTGACCTATTTCTCCTCGACTCCTTCCTTGTTGGTCGGCGAGTTGATTTCCCGACTATTGCATTAGGTCTCATGAAACTTGTTAGATCTACACGCACATCTAAGGCACTTCCCTACGGCATGCTCCTCACTAAGATCTTTCACCACTTTGAGGTTCCTCTTCAAGATGAAGCCTTCATTAAACCACTACCCACCGACACCATTAGTCCCATGAAAATCGTTAGAAAGGATGGGAAATGGGTGTCTGAAACAAAGGGGTTCGACCTGACATCGGGGCCTTCTACTCTACCATTCGACGAGGAGGACATTAATGATGACGACGGTATGGATGCATCACCTCTCGCTACCTCAAGACATGGAGCCTCTCGACCAGGGCATGACACCGATCAGCTTTCCCTTCTTCACGGGGCGGATGGAATCCCTTGCTACGACTGTCGGAGGCATCACTGAGGAGCTTCATCACGTACGGGCACAGCAGGACATGATCATTGCTAGGAAGGAAGCTATGCAGGACCAGATGACTGCATTCTTTGCCGACGTTCTTACCCGACTTCCACCTCCTCCTCCAGCTCCGTAGATTTCTGATTTTCTGTAGATTTATTGCTTTTAAAACTATGGTTGAACTTTTGATTATGTACTATATCTTTATTATGACTATGAAATGATTTTCTGTTTTGGTTGCTATTCTTGCTTCTCGACACTTGCGAATTTTTTTGCTTATACCAAAAGGGGGAAGACATGGATATGATTTGATTTGCATGATTATACTTAAGATGTGATTTACATAATTTCACTTAAAAATGGGGAATTGTAGTGAAATTAATAGGGGGAATACTTATATCTATTTCTTATCAAATTTGTTCATACATATATCTTGCAAATCATATTGTGTTTGTCATAATCAAAAAGGGGGAAATTGTTGACCTATGGTTGACGTCTCGTTTTGATTATTACAAACAAATTATGTTTATTACTGACAAATTGATTTTAAGTGTCCATTGTGATTATTGCGCATAAGTATATTCGATGGTACAAAGTTCGAGATCAAGAAACTTGCAAGCAGCTCAAATAGAAACAAGATCAAACAATCGAGGCTATTAAAGAATGATGTTGCAAATCCCGCAAAAATGACTACGAAAATCGAGACACAAGTACAAATCAAGCAATGCACGTCAAGTTATTCAAACTAAGTACTTAGATGTTTCATGATCATATGTTCTCTTTATGTGGTAATGCATCGTGACAAGCTCAAAGTTTTGATTTTATGACAAAAACATTTTTAACATTACAAATGTGTTTTTCAAATAGTAAAAATCGTAACACATATTTTAAATATGACAAATACCTTGAAAAACATTTTAAAACGTTCCTCCAATACCAACATTTGTTAAAAATTTAAGAGAGGACGTTCCGGGCTAAAATTGGTTGTACCGAACGTCCGGTACGATCTACCGGACGTCCGATAAAATCAATTTTTGGCCAACGGTCATATTTTTAAACGGTAAATTTTCCTCACAAAAAATAACGGCTATTTGACCGTCCGATATTTTACCGGACGTCCGGTAGAGTGCGTCCGATAGAACAGAACTTCTGACCGTTTGAATGCTATAAATACATCACTACTCCTTCACTTGTATTTACAACTCTTGAGTATCAAAGTGAGGCTATTTTTGATTACAACTACCTGATTTCTATTTTCAAAAAGATCAAAAAGCATCAAAACCATTGAAAAACTTTTGAGTGATTAATCTTTGTGGAAATCTTTTATTCATCAAGAAGTTTTCTTCATTTCAACACTTTGAGCCAAACTCATTATCATCTATTGAAGTGTTTCTCCTCTTCTCTTCTTGTTACCAATCTTGATTTTATCATTCTATAAGAAGAGAAGATTTCACTTGTAAATTCATTTTGAATTGTGGGTCGTGTTGAGGTCCCGGAAAGCTCAACATTGTAAAAGGATCGGTGCTCCTTGGTTGTAAGTCACCGGAAGCGTTGTAAGAGGTTGGATTGCACCATTAAGTCAATCAACATAGTGAAAAAAGCCTTGCTCGTGTCGAAGAACTTGGTAACGAGGGACGTAGATCATCGGTTTGGATCGAACCTCCATAACATATCGTTTGAACTCTCTAACTCTCTTTTACTTATAGCTTTTATATTTGTGTTTATTACTTAGATTAATCTATTTAGTCTTTACTTAATTGAATTTAGATTAATTCTTTGAAAAAGTTTTAAATAACCAATTCACCCCCTCTTGGTTAGCCAATCTTGGGTTTACACCAACATCTCTCCAATTATTGATACTAGGTCCGAATCATCTATAAGCATTTTGCGATTTAGTCCCCAAACTTTGTATTTGATACAATTTAGTCATTTTCCCCTATCTTTGCATTCTTTTCTCCAATTCTTCATCAAACATTAAGTTTTACCTACGAAATGAAATAACACAAATTAGATAGTATTTTATCCAAAGAACAATAAAATATCATCATTTAGGATATCGAATAAGTGTAGAAACTACACTTATCACACCCCCAAACTTGATTCTTTGTTTGTCCTCAACCAAAATTAAAACATATTACACACAAACACACATTGTTGATTACCTAATTGGTGGCAAACCAATTGAATAAAGCAAAAATTTTAGCTAGCTAACCTGACTTTTTATTTCATGATTGAAATCATAATATCAGATCTGTACACAGCTTCAAAATCACAATACAAAAATTAAAATTTACTTCTCTAATGTAAAATAGATGTGTGTGTGAAGAATTAAGCATAACATTATGAATTTATGAGTTGTTTCAATTCCCAACACTCAATGGTCAAATATATTCTTTCATCACTCGTAAGATTCACACACCCCCAAACTTATTATTTTCGCTATTTTCAAGTGTGTGATCTAATGTTGAATTCTATACTATCATCACCACTCTAGTTTAGGTAAATCTCACTAATTTCCAGTCAATATCTCAATAAATAAGGACTCTCTATTAAGTTCGATTGTTTCAATATCTAGGATTTAATTAGGCTAACAATTTCTTATCAAAAGTCAAATTTTCTCAAAGAATTATTTGAGACATCAAGGTATTTGGTGCGTCTGTTTCATGCACCTGTTTTTTCTTTTTTTCTTCATATTTTTTCTAAATTTTTTTTACAACACTTTTTTTTTTATTTGCAGCATTCTCTCTCTTAATCTTTCTAAATGACCAATGTAACAAGTTTTAGGCCGATGACTCCCAAGTCAATTGATTTAGGGCAATATGTTTTAACACCCTTACAGACTTTATAACTCGAGTCATAAAGGCTATGAAAAGAAATTTTCAAATAAATTTTTTTTTTTTTGTCTTGATTAGTGTAATATCCCTCATCAAACACTTATTCAAGTAAAATGACTTCTAATTTGAGATTTTCACCCAATTCATCCTACTAACCTTAGACATTCCACACAAAATTTTTAATTTCACACATGGAATCCACATTTATCTCAACATCTTCCTACAACAGTGAAATCCCCTAAACTATTATAAATTTGATCTAAGGATGTAAAATTTAGTGATTTTGAATTTAGCATCTATGGTCCACTATTTCAACCTATCCAATTATGAAATCAATTCATTCATACACAATGCTTAACTTAATTCATGTGCTCAATATATATGAAATTTCATATGGAAAAGGAAAAATTAATCTAAGCATGTAATTTATTCACTATTCATATATCAATTAACGATTCAATATTTTTTTTATCACCAGCCATACCAACTAACTCACATAAGCACACAAAAAGAAAATATTTAATTTTTTTAAAACTTTCAATTTTTTTTTATCTAAACTAATGCAATAAAATTACACAAAAACACATAAATATAAGAATGATACAAATACATAAAAAAAATGAAAAAAAAAATAAAAATGAAAACTCATGTTTTCCACCCCCAAACTTAAACTAGATATTGTCCTCAATGTCTTAAATTTCAAATCTGCATATAAATGGGTGGGTAAGAAAATGAAGAAAAGACTCTCTTGATATTATTTTATTGAAGAATACGTGATTGAGAAGAAGAGAGGGAAAATGTATTTTGAAAAAAATAGAGATCAAACGAGCCCTAAACTTTTTTCCTCCACTTTTGCACCATATTTGGTTCTTCTAGACCTTCAATATTAATTTTGCAAACCAATTTGATCTTAAAGTGATTATCTAAGTAGTGACATATTATATTGTGACAATGAAAACAACTTTGGGATATGATACCATTCAAATTCGTAATTAAACAACCACAAATGACTATTTTCATATACTTATTAAGAAGATTTGCAAGAAAATCTCAAATGTCGCCATCATATTCAAATCAATGTAACAAAGTGTTAGATCAATGGTAAGAGCCAAAGCAAATGACTAACAAGTCATGACTCTCGAATATCATTTTTTTACAAATCATTAAACTCTATTTGAGCCTCATTTTTGGAGAAAATGAGTTTTGTAATAATGATTTTCTTAAAAAATGTGTGGTTAAAAAATAGGAAAAAATTATGAATTAAAGTGTAAAATTATTTTATTAGAAGAACGTGGTTGAAAATAAGTTTGAAAAAAATTAATATTTAGATAATGAAGCTAATCATAGCTAAGAGTTCGTTTGATTGCGAGCATGAAATTTGCATGGAAAAATAAATAAATTTTAAGTAATTCAATTGATTAAACATGTTTGATTGATTTAGTTTTCAACTTAGAAAATATTATACTTGTTCATTTTTTATTAGTGAGTAGATGCGATATAATAGAGAGAGAGAGAGAGAGAGAGAGTGAATTCCTTGGAAAATAAAATTCTAATCCCCCTAAAGAAAATATTTTCTTTGATTTTGAAAAAAATATAGACACGTGACCAAAAGTAGGAAAATGTTTTTTATGGAAAAAAATGTCAATCAAATAGCACAAAAGTAGGAATTTGAATGGAAAAAACACATTTTCCATGGAAAATATTCTCAACGAACGCACTATAAGAGTAAACACTATAATTGGGTGCTCAATTATAATAAAACCAAACAATAAAAAACTTGACTTATAAATCTTTGAACATCAAACACATTTTCCATATACATCAAATATAAATTTGAAGCAACATGCCACCAAAGTATAAAGACTGGAGAGATGATATATACTATGAGAGAGAACTTTACTAATTTGATATGACTTCTTGATATGGAAATAATTATTAATTGAATGAGGAACAATTAGTGCTAATATATAAAAAATAGCCATGAAGAATCGGTCACGGCCTACAACGACCCTTACCCAAGAAAGTGGTTTTGGTGGCCGAAAAGTGGTGAAATTTTGTCCCAAAGTGGCGGCTGTGATAAGTGCGAGTTTTTGCACTTATTCGGACCATTAATTTAAATATTTGTGAGTTTTTATTATCAATTTATTACTTAATTTAGTTATTTTTATTTTATAGGTGAAAACTCGAGTTTGAATGATGATTGAAGGAATTTATGCGAGAAATGAGCAAAAAGAATCAAAGACGCAAAATTTCAAAGTTTGGGGACCAAATTGTACAAGTGTCGAAAATTGAAGGACTTGACGTGCAATTTCTGAAACTTTGGCCACAAAATCTGTTTTTGGGCAGAGAAGGGAGAGCCGAGGTGTCACTGTAGAAAAGTCTAGGCGCCAATGTAGCAAATTTGACATTTTTAAATTGTTAGGGACCAATTTATTTTCTTTTTCAAAGGTTGAGGGCTTGGGTTGCAATTAATCATTAGGTTTGATTTATTCTAAAAGTCCAGCAGCCTTTTGGAGTGGAGAGACGTCCAGCAGCCGAGATTGATATTTTTTTCTCTTTCTTTTTTATTTTTTGCTTTTCTTTCTTCTCCTTTACTTATTTTATTTGATTTCCTTTGGCATTTTGGACAAATCTTGGAGCTTGGCATAGTGAAATAGCTTGGAGAAGAAGACCTATTGATTTTCTCTTTATCAATAAGTTTTTCTTTTCTCTAATTTATTTTCCATTAATGAGTTCTAAGAATTTATTTGTTATTTTTGAATATTTAATGGGTAACTAAACATACTTGTGATTGGGGATAATTTCAAACTCGAGTTATGATTTTCAATTAATTTGTGCATTATAGTTCTCTTAATTAATGTGTTTAATCCATTGATTTATATGTTTATTTTGTTATTCTTGATTGTTTAGGTGTACAACTAAATGATTGAGTTTGTTCAATGAATGCTATTTTAGGATTTATAGTACGTAATCGCTATTTATTCTAAAACCTAGTGGCAATTACATTTCAATGGATTATGAAGAATTTTCAATTGATTGTATGTGGATTAACACTTAAGTAAGTAAACCGAGCTTGTGAGTTTGCCCTTAATTCAATTCATCTCTTTAGTCGTAATGCTTTTGTTAAATTAAATTTAGAGAGCTTGTTCTAAGTTGTTTAATGAATAGGGTTGAGTAAAGAGCTTGTTTTATTCAACCAACATGTAAGAAGAGATTGAGATAATTGAGCTTGTAATTATTCTCGAATTGTTAATCTAGAGAACGAAAATTTATTGTGTAATTGATATGAAAATCATTCTCGTGGTAACGAAATATCCCCCCAATCACATCTTCACATCTTTGATTTAAAAACTACTTTGTTTATTTCCAAATTCAAGTCTTTACTATTTTGAAGTTATTGCTTTCTTTAATTCAACAAACCAAACCCCCCCATTTAATCACTTTAATTTATAATTGTTAATTTCAATTTCTAGTTTGCAATTGATTAAATTGAAACAATCCTCTGCGGGAAATGACCCTTACTTGCCATTTTACTATTTAAGAAGACACATTTAAAGCTAAGTAAGGAAATTAGTTGGTACCTCATTTTGAGCGTATCATCACACCCCCAAACTTAAATCTTTGTTAGTCCTCGAACAAAGTTAAACAAACAAGCATGCAATCACACAAATTAAAACCAAACGATAATACTATAATAACAAACACTCCAAAAGTTAGATAGTTTGCCACATTGTTTCGATTCTTACATTATGCTAATAACTTATGAAATGTTTCCAAAAATGCTACAACAAATACCTTTTAACTTACACCATGCTTGACTCGTGTGTGTGTGTAGTCATTCCAATTCATCGCAATACACAAGTTAGTGATTTTCCCGACCCTCAATAGTCAAATTTTCCTTTCTCACTCGTGGGATGCACATTCCCCCAAACTTGATATTTTCACTCTAACCCAATGTGTCAAAAACTTAAGGTTGCCCTCAAATCACTCATCATTTTTTTTTTCTCTTGTTTGGTGGGGTCTAACCGGCAATCTCAACATTTAGTCATGTGATGATTCTCCACTAGATGAGAGTTTCGACATTCAAGCTTATACCAAGTAATTCAAACCCACTAGTTATCTAAGCCCACTCACCAAATACAATTGCACAAGTTTTTTTTTTTTTTTTCTTATCAAATCTCATGTTTTACCTTACTCCTTTAAACTTTCTTTTTGACTCTTGTAGCAAGCTTTAGGTCGATAGCTCCCCGGTTGTTTAGACCAAAGGGTACCGGGTTTCAAGATACCCCAACAGACTTAATAACTTGAGTCAAAAAGGCTACGACGTGAGGACCAAGATTCAACATGTGCAAAATTATTCTTTTGAGCACAACAAGACAAAATGGGGCTTAGATCCCTAACATATGGTCATTACTCAGCTTATACTTGGCCAAAAAAAACTCCACACAATTTTTTCTTCAACATGCATGGAATCACCACACTTCTAGATAATATCCTTCATCGGCTCAACCACCCCCAAACTTATCCTTTCATTAGTAGAGTGATTGAAGAATTGATAATAGCATGGTCATTTAAGTTCCCTTAACAAACTGCAAGTGCAGCCAACAAGTGCGTGCAATGAATTTCATGACCAAAGTGCCCAATAAAGAGTCAATCATGGAATAAGTGGATGAAAATAAACAACACTTAGCATTTATCTCCACAATTCATAAATCAATGCAATGCAACAACTCAAAACACAACTGGCAAAGTTATCAAACTATACAAACAAGCACAAAAGCAAATATTTAACCCGAAATTTGAGTTTTGACAAAAAATTTTAGCAAGTACAAATTTAGCCACAAAACCCACCCCCAAACTTAAATTGCACATTGTCCTCAATGTAAAAGCAAGAAATATAAAGAGCAATAGGTTCAAGTACTCCCCTGAGTTGTTTTTTTATGGTGATGGCTGTGAGGATGGTTGGGGACCATTGGCGACTATTAATGCTCAATGTTTTGTTGCGACGCTCGAGAATCTGCCATATGGGGACAACAAAAATACTCGAAAACAAACAAAAAAAAATGTTAGAGAAATAAGTAAATAAAGAACAATGGGTTGCCTCCCATCCAGCGCTTCTTTAGAGTCTATAGCTAGACTTTGTCCTTGCTCATTCTTCAATTGGATCCTCCAATCGCATTTCCTCCATGTTTTGAGGCACAAAGGGTTCAAAATATGGCTTTAATCGATGTCCATTCACCTTAAACTCCTTCTCAGTTTGTAGACTTTTGATTTCTACTGCACCATGAGGAAAAACATTAGTAACAACAAAAGGCCCAATCCATCGAGAACGTAATTTACCTGGAAATAACTTAAGGCGTGAATGGAAAAGAAGAACTTTTTGTCCAACAACAAAAGTTTTTCTTGAAATCATCTTATCATGGTATGCCTTTGTCTTTTCTTTGTAAATTCTTGAACTTTCATATGCATCATTTCGAATTTCCTCAAGTTCATTAAGTTGAAGCTTTCTTTGATCACTCGCCACACCTAGGTCCATGTTGCATTGCTTGACTGCCCAAAATGCCTTGTGTTCAAGTTCAACCGAGAGGTGACAAGGCTTACCATAAACTAGCCGATAAGGGGACATGCCAATTGGTGTTTTGTATGCTGTCCTATAAGCCCAAAGTGCATCATTGAGGCGAAGACTCCAATCCTTTCTATTGGGATTCACAGTTTTTTCGAGGATGGATTTGACCTCTCGATTTGACACTTCGACTTGCCCACAAGTTTGTGGATGGTAAGGTGTAGACACTTTATGGGTGATGTTGTATCTCTTCAATAGGGCCCAAAAAGAGCGGTTGCAAAAATGAAGTCCCCCATCACTAATAATAGCTCTTGGTGTTCCAAACCTTGCGAAAATGTTAGACTTAACAAAATCTACAACCACTTTAGAATCATTAGTTCGAGTGGCCCTTGCTTCCACCCATTTTGACACATAATCAACAGCAAGTATGATGTAAAGATTACCATAAGATGAAGGGAAAGGTCCCATGAAATCAATGCCCCAAACATCAAAAATTTCAACAAAAAGTATAGGTGTTTGTGGCATTTGATTTCGGGCTCCCAACGTACCAACTCTTTGACATCGATCACAAGATTTGCAAAAGAGGAATGCATCTTTGAATAAAGTGGGCCAAAAGAATCCACTCTCAAGCACCTTAAGAGCCGTCCTCTTTGCTCCAAAATGTCCACCACATGCATAGGAATGACAAAATGTTAGTATTGAATGAAATTCATTTTCAGGCACACACCTTCTTATCAATTGATCAGGACAATGTTTCCACAAGTACGGCTCATCCCACACAAAATACTTCACCATTGCCTTGAGTTTTTGCCTTTGAGCAGTTGTCAAGTCACTTGGAATTTTCTTAGTGACTAAATAATTCACTATATCCGCAAACCAAGGAGATGTATCTGTGACATGAAGCAATTGTTCATCGGGGAAGCTCTCTTGCAATGGAAGAGTTTCCCTCTCGTGGATAAGACGGTTGAGGTGGTCGGCCACAGAATTTTCACTACCCTTTTTGTCTTTAATCTCAAGGTCAAACTCTTGTAAGAGGAGTATCCATCTAATGAGTCTTGGTTTTGCCTCTTTCTTGGCAAGCAAGTACTTTAGAGCTGCATGATCAGAAAAGACAGTTACTTTAGTGCCAATAAGATATGAACGAAATTTCTCTAAAGCAAAAATAACTGCTAAAAGCTCTTTCTCGGTAGTAGAATAATTAAGTTGGGCATCATTCAAAGTTCTTGATGCATAATAAATAACATGAGGTGTTTTTTCCAACTCGTTGCCCTAAAACTGCTCCCAATGCAAAGTCACTTGCATCGCACATTAACTCGAATGGCCTATTCCAATCTGGTGGTTGAATGATGGGTGCCGATGTCAAGAGTTCCTTTAAACTTTCAAATGCCTTTCTACAATCTTCATCAAAATGGAATGGCACCTCCTTTTGCAACACTTTGCATAATGGTCTTGCATTCTTTGAAAAATCCTTGATAAATCTTCGATAGAATCCTGCATGTCCAAGAAAAGAACGAATCTCCCTCACACTTGTTGGAGGGAGTAAAGAGCGAATTAAATCAATTTTAGATTTATCAACCTCTATCCCCTTAGATGAAATGACATGACCTAACACTATGCCTTGATCAACCATAAAATGACATTTTTCCCAATTAAGTACTAGATTAACATCCATACATCTCTTAAGCACAAGTGTGAGATTTTTCAAGCAACTATCAAAAGTATTACCATAAACACTAAAATCATCCATGAATACCTCTATGATGCTTTCAATATAATCAGAGAATATACTTATCATGCATCTTTGAAAGGTTGCGGGAGCATTGCAAAGACCGAATGGCATGCGACGGTAAGCAAATGTGCCAAATGGGCAAGTGAATGTTGTCTTTTCTTGGTCCTCCGGAGCAATCACAATTTGGTTATAACCTGAATAACCATCAAGAAAACAATAGTGAGAATGACCTGCTAATCTTTCTAACATTTGATCAATAAAAGGTAAAGGAAAGTGATCTTTTCGAGTTGCACAGTTAAGTTTTCTATAATCAATACAAACCCTCCAACCCGTTTGGACCCGAGTTGGTACAAGCTCATTCTCTTCATTTGTCACCACTGTCACTCCAGACTTTTTTGGAACAACTTGGACCGGGCTTACCCACTTGCTATCTGAGATGGGAAAGATAACACCAACGTCTAACAATTTCAAAATTTCTTTCTTCACAACCTCCATCATTGGAGGATTCAAGCGACGTTGCGGTTCTCTTGATGTCTTTGCTCCATCTTCAAGCAATATCCTATGCATGCACATGGAAGGGCTTATCCCCTTAATGTCGGCTATGGTCCAACCAATAGCTATTTTGTGTTCCTTAAGCACACGGATAAGCCTATCTTCTTGAAGTGTTGTGAGATTCTTTGCAATGATCACCGGTAGTGTTTCACCATCTCCCAAATATACATACTTCAAATGCTCGGGGAGAGGCTTGAGTTCTAAAGTGGGGGCCTGCATCACCGAAGGTAAAAGTTTCTCTTTAGATATCGGAAGACTAATATATGAGAGATTATACCTTGGTGGAATGCTCGGTAGTGACTCAAGTGATGCCACAGTTTCTACAATATCCTCACACAATTGTAGATTCTTGCTCAACCCGGTGAGATTGTTAACATCAATGCTTTTAATCAAAGTGGTATCCAATGCATCTTCATTTGATAATTCGAAAAAATTTTGTACTAATAAATCCATTATATCAATTGAAAAACAAGAGTGCACATCACTGGGATACCTCATTGCTTCAAAGATATTGAAGCGAATAATCTCACCATCAAACTCCATTGTCAAAGTACCACCATATACATCTATCTTTGTACGCGCCGTCCTCATAAATGGTCTTCCCAAGAGCAATGGTGGCGACAAAGATGTTGATTCATCTTGCATGTCAAGAACATAGAAATCTGCTGGAAAAATCAATTGATTTACCTGCACCAAAACATCCTCCAACACACCCTTTGGAAATGCATTAGATCTATCAGCAAGTTGAATAATAACACCGGTTTCTTTAAGTGATCCTAAATTTAAAGAAGCATAAATAGAATATGGCATAACATTAATAGATGCTCCTAAATCTAGCATTGCTTTTTCAAACCTAGTGTTACCAATAATGCAAGGGATGGTAAAACTTCCCGGATCCTTACATTTTGGTGGGAGTTTCCTTTGTAAAACCGCCGAGACATTTTCCCCAACACTTACCACTTCATTACCTTTTAACTTACGCTTGTTGGTGCATAATTCCTTGAGGAATTTTGCATAACGGGGCACTTGATAAATGGCATCCAGAAGTGGTATGTTCACTTGAACGTTGCGAAAGGTCTCCAATATTTCCTTCTCATGTTCATCCTTTTTGGACTTTGTAAACCTGCCAGGAAATGGAGGGGAGGGAACATTAGTAGGAATAGAACTTTTAGAATTTACCTTAGATCCCAAGGTTGGAGTCGCAGTTTCATCTTTCTCAGTTGCTAAGTTCTTCTCTTGCGTTGACTCCTCAACGTGATCTTTCATCTTCCTTGGTGCCTCTTCTAAAATCTTTCCACTTCTCAATGTCACGGCACTAGCATTTTCTCTCGGGTTGATTGTTTGAGAAGGGAGTTTTCCCGATCCTTGAGCCTCCATTTTACCCACCGTGTTGGCCAATTGACTCATTTGTGTCTCCAAATTCTTGATTGAGGTCTTTGTCTCTTGTTGAAATTGCATTGTGCTAGAAGCTAAGGATTTAACCATATCTTCAAGAGACATACTTGAACTTGGAGGCGGAGTTTGTTGACGAGGTTGAGAGTACTGTGGTTGCCTTTGTTGATTAAAACCCGGTGGATGATTAAACTGTGGTTGTGGGGCTATGAAATGATTTCCTCCATAACTGAGATTAGGATGATCTCTCAATCCGGGATTATATGTGTTAGAATATGGATCATATCTATTTCTCTGTTGCATTGGAAATCCCCCAATGGCATTTGCTTGCTCTGAGGCTCCTTCTTGTAGTGTCGGGCATGCATCAGTAGGATGTCCCACAACAGAACAAATCCCACACACTTTTGCTTGTTGAATTGTACCAAGTGCCATTTGTTGTACAAGAGAAGTGAGACCGGCCAATTGTCTTTCAATTTGAGAGGTTGCTCCTATCTCACTTACTTGTTTAACCGGTGCCTCTTCCCTACTACCAAATTGTTGTGAGTTGGCGGCCATGTTTGCTATCAAGTCTCTAGCAACTGCTGGTGTTTTATCCATTAAAGCTCCTCCACTAGCTGCATCGATCATACTTCTCTCCATCTGGAGTAATCCTTCATAGAAGTATTGTAGAAGTAATTGCTCACTGATTTGGTGATTTGGGCAACTAGCACAAAGTCTTTTGAATGTCTCCCAAAATTCATAGAGATTTTCCCCTTGAAATTGTCGAATGCTACATATCTCTTTCCTGATGTTTGTAGCCTTTGAAGCTGGGAAATACCTCTCCAAAAAGTGTTTTTGCATGTCATTCCACGTGGTAATAAGACCGGAAGGCAAATAGTAAAGCCATTCCTTAGCAGTATCTGCAAGAGAGAAAGGAAATGCCCGCAATTTCACTTGCTCCTCCGATATACCCGTTGGTTTCATGCTTGAGCAAACCACATGAAACTCCTTCAAATGTTTATTGGGATCCTCTCCAGCAAATCCATGAAATGTGGGAAGTAGATGAATCATTCCGGACTTTAGTTCAAATCCCACCTCTAGTTGAGGATATTGAATGCATAGAGGTTGTTGGACAAAAGTTGGAGCTGCAAGTTCCTTTAATGTTCGATTTGCATCCGCCATTTCAGACTCTATATGTTCGGACTCACTTGATGATTCAATGCTCAATTGCCTTAGAAGTTCAGTTGGAGAAATGTCTTCTCCACTTTCCGATGTGTTGACCTCTCTTCTTGATCTTAGGTTGTAGTGTGTAGTAGGCTTTTTGCTCATTCACAACCTAAATAACAAGAAAATGACAAAACTAAGGAAAATAGAAACAAAAAGAAAATATTGCAATTAACAAATTAATAGAACAATCCCCGGCGACACGGCGCCAAAATTGATACGCTCAAAATGAGGTACCAACTAATTTCCTTACTTAGCTTTAAATGTGTCGTCTTAAATAGTAAAATGGCAAGTAAGGGTCATTTCCCGCAGAGGATTGTTTCAATTTAATCAATTGCAAACTAGAAATTGAAATTAACAATTATAAATTAAAGTGATTAAATGGGGGGGGGGGTTTGGTTTGTTGAACTAAAGAAAGCAATAACTTCAAAATAGTAAAGACTTGAATTTGGAAATAAACAAAGTAGTTTTTAAATCAAAGATGTGAAGATGTGATTGGGGGGATATTTCGTTACCACGAGAATGATTTTCATATCAATTACACAATAAATTTTCGTTCTCTAGATTAACAATTCGAGAATAATTACAAGCTCAATTATCTCAATCTCTTCTTACATGTTGGTTGAATAAAACAAGCTCTTTACTCAACCCTATTCATTAAACAACTTAGAACAAGCTCTCTAAATTTAATTTAACAAAAGCATTACGACTAAAGAGATGAATTGAATTAAGGGCAAACTCACAAGCTCGGTTTACTTACTTAAGTGTTAATCCACATACAATCAATTGAAAATTCTTCATAATCCATTGAAATGTAATTGCCACTAGGTTTTAGAATAAATAGCGATTACGTACTATAAATCCTAAAATAGCATTCATTGAACAAACTCAATCATTTAGTTGTACACCTAAACAATCAAGAATAACAAAATAAACATATAAATCAATGGATTAAACACATTAATTAAGAGAACTATAATGCACAAATTAATTGAAAATCATAACTCGGGTTTGAAATTATCCCCAATCACAAGTATGTTTAGTTACCCATTAAATATTCAAAAATAACAAATAAATTCTTAGAACTCATTAATGGAAAATAAATTAGAGAAAAGAAAAACTTATTGATAAAGAGAAAATCAATGGGTCTTCTTCTCCAAGCTATTTCACTATGCCAAGCTCCAAGATTTGTCCAAAATGCCAAAGGAAATCCAATAAAATAAGTAAAGGAGAAGAAAGAAAAGCAAAAAATAAAAAATAAAGAGAAAAAAATATCAATCTCGGCTGCTGGACGTCTCTCACCCTCAAAAAGGCTGCTGGACTTTTAGAATAAATCAAACCTAATGATTAATTGCAACCCAAGCCCTCAACCTTTGAAAAAGAAAATAAATTGGTCCCTAACAATTTAAAAATGTCAAATTTGCTACATTGGCGCCTAGACTTTTCTACAGTGACACCTCGGCTCTCCCTTCTCTGCCCAAAAACAGATTTTGTGGCCAAAGTTTCAGAAATTGCACGTCAAGTCCTTCAATTTTCGACACTTGTACAATTTGGTCCCCAAACTTTGAAATTTTGCGTCTTTGATTCTTTTTGCTCATTTCTCGCATAAATTCCTTCAAACATCATTCAAACTCGAGTTTTCACCTATAAAATAAAAATAACTAAATTAAGTAATAAATTGATAATAAAAACTCACAAATATTTAAATTAATGGTCCGAATAAGTGCAAAAACTCGCACTTATCAGGCTGGCAGTGCTGTCATGTGCGAGCTACCGAATTTGGGACGAAATTTCGACAATCCGTTGGAGTTAGGGTCGATTCTTGGGTGGGTTGAGTAGAAGGTAGCGATGGCTTCAAGGTGGTATATGGTTTCAGCGGCCAAGGTGGCCGGAGGTTGGAGTTATAATTATCCAAAGGTAGTGGGTTGAGAAGGGAATGATTTTGGGTTTTAGATGAAATTTGCACTTAAAGTCCTTATTGTTCTATGTTCATGTGTTTTGATCATTTAAGTTTGAATTTAAATCATAACGATCCTTCAGTGATCATTTGTGAAAGAAATTGAAATTTCAGTGACCGTTTGTGAAAGCGCATGAAACTTCAATGACCGTTTCTGTAAGGTTTAAACTTCAGTGACCATTTGTGAAATTAATCCAATAATATAACAATCTCATAATATTAATCAATAAAGTTATAATTCTCAATAGTAACGACACAATATTCTTCTAAGATATTAATTTATATAAAGTTATGATTCCTAAAAATAACAAAATAACATTTTTCAGGAACATTGATTTTAATAATTTATTCTTTTTTAGGAGCAGTAGTTAAATCAAAGATTTAACTATTATGCATCCAATCTTTCCAAATGAAATTAAAATAATAATTGTAAAACTAAACTTATTTGGATATTAAAATCTATAAAAACCTTGAAGGAATTCACAAATTTTGAAGGGAGTTCATATTTGACATATCTAGAAAAACTTCCAAGTATGTAACTCACAAATCTTGATTGAAAAGTTTAGTGATGTTTTATACAATCTTATAAATAAATAACAATCTTACTAAAAATGTATTACAAACTAGAGAAAAAGGACAAATGAGTCAATTGAATTTTATTGAGCCTAAGCCCATTATTTTATAGGTAAGAATTAAAACTGCAAAAGTACAATAATCATTCACTTATTTGTATTTAATTTACAACAAAACTTATATTTCTCTTTCACCAAAGATGGCAGAATAAATTTGTCGTGTATAATTAATGTCCTTATAGTACAAGACTTTTATAAAACAAAAAAGAAATCTCATTGCCAAAAAAATGATGCAATTTGAAACAAACAATTGTGTTGGAAGATATATTCTTCATAAGAAACATTTAGGCCCTGTTCTCTTTGCTGTTTTCGGACCATTTTCTGTTTTCGATTTTTCAAAACAGTGAAAACGCGTTCTCTTTCTTGTTTTCGAAAATGAATTTTTGAAAACAAAAAAAAAATATCAACTGAAAACCGAAAACGTCTTTTTGGACGTTTTGGACGTTTCCTTCACAAAGAATCAAAAACGCGGAAAACAGGTTTCTCTCTTCATTTTCCCTTTCTTCCTCAGCTACGGCCTACGGTTCCACTCCTCCTTCCATCAATGACTTCCACCACCTGCCACCTAAGCTGCCAAACCAC
Source organism: Fraxinus americana (assembly GCA_035079005.1). Lineage (NCBI taxonomy): Eukaryota > Viridiplantae > Streptophyta > Magnoliopsida > Lamiales > Oleaceae > Fraxinus > Fraxinus americana. Next base: position 14,465,395 of record CM068712.1, on the reverse strand, counting down.
CACAACACCGGCACTCCCTCACCTCTCTCTACAACCTCCGACCATCGCCTTCCCATCGACCGCAGGAAACAACCCCAATTCCTATCCAAAACCGCGAGTGCAGTCACGATTTTTCGCCAGTAACTTCCACATCTGGCCACCCTCTCGATCGTGCAGCACCACCAAAACATTTCTCACAACTAGGCGCATCTATTTCTACCATGTGTCAGCCTCAATTTCGTCCGGAATAAATTTGAGCTTGTTGGACGATCCGAGTAAGTGATGTCCGAGCAGTTTGAAATTTTTTTGGTTTTTTGTTCCAATTGTTATGAAATTTATTTTGTTTTGCATCTATTTGATGATATGGATTTGGTTTTGTTTCCAATTTTTTGAATTTTTGGTTCAGTTAATTTTGTGCATAAAGTGTGAGGTTTCAGGGGAGATGCAGTAAAGAGTGTTTGATGAAATGCCTGAAAGGAATGTGGTGTCATGTGAAGACTCTGTTGCAGTGTATTTAGCTTAGACTGGAGCATTTATCATCTAGATTTTGAAGGTGATACACATGGGATCTGTGGGTGAATGTGAGTTTATTTGTTTAGACTGGAGCATTTGCCAATTGACATAGGGGATAGGAATTTGAGATACAAAGCTAGACTCGATGATTTATTTGAAATAGATCTGAATTTCTATTAGCATGTAGATGAGATGTATAAGTATATAAGATGTAACTTATTCTTGAAATGCCCATCAAAGTTTTTTCTAACACAGAAATGAATTTGAACAAGGGCTATGATACTAGCTTCTTATGTTTCTACAGAATTGTGTGGGTTATTGATTATAACCAAAACTGTGGTGTCTGTAGTGTGCCATAGCAATAAGTTGAAAGGTTAACAATGTCAATTCATGGTTTGCTAGTGACACAAGAGAAGGAGGGAGAAAGGTGTAGAATGCACCACTTTGTTTTAAGGCGTCAAACTTCTCACACCCTCTCCAATGATGAATCTTCTAAGAGATGGAATTGTAAGAGAAGTTGATTTTGGTGTATATAGATTTATCATGATAATAGTCCAACCATTAAACTCTCAAAGAATCCAGTTTTACATGGGAGGAGCAAGAACACACGTGAAATACCATTTCCTTCGTGATCTCATAAAAGGAGGAGTTATTGAATTGGTTTATTAGTGAAGACCAGGTGGCACATATTTTAACCAAGCCTCTCGAATTGGCTACACTTGTGAAGTTTCATTATTTAACTGGAGTTTGTTCGATTTCTACTTTAAACTGATTGTATAACATTCAGTTTAAGGGAATGTGTTAAAGTTTTATTTGTTTTATTATTAGTTAGCAGAATAAGTCTTTAATAAGTCTTTGTAGTCTTTGGAATCACATCAATCGGAGGCATGTAGAAATAGTTTTTCGTAATTTTAGAATGCTATGCTATATTTACCTGAGAGCAGATAAAATTTATTTATTTTTATGCCATTTGATGTTTTTTGTCATTTATTGGTTGCAAATGAGTTTTGCTAACACATGTTTAAGGGACTTTCCCTTGAAGAATTGATTCTGTCTCTGACTATTTCTTGTCTATTTAGAGCATGTTTGGCTAAGATTATATTGATGTTGTAGGGAAATTGCAAAGCATCTTTCACTTCCACCAGTGAAACTGCATTGCAGCATGCTCGCTGAAGATGCAATAAAGGCAACTGTGAAAGATTACGAGTCAAAGCGAGCAAAATCAAATGCCAGTGAAGAGGCTGCCCCTGTGGAGAAAGCTGCTGATGCTTGATGGCGTATTTGTGACGACTACTCCTATGTGATTTGTCATTGAAGACCTTTCTTTTTATTTTTCTTTGCTCAATTACGAATGTGATAAAATAATGGATTGAACTTGAAATTTCTTTAAAGACCTTTCTTGTAATTGTCATTTTCTCTCACCTCCTTCCTGTAGCTGCTATCTTTGGCATACTTTATGGGTGTATTTAGTATTTACATGGCAGACTTTTTGTTCGAAAATTACACATGCGTATGATGTAATGGGGATCAAACATAGGCTCAATGTGTTTGACAATGCAATTCTTTTTATTAACAATAAATTACTTTTTTGATTAAAAAAGAGTAAGATGGACAAGAAAATAGAAATATGAATAAAATAATGTTGATAGTGTTAGAAGTGTGCTTGACCCAATCATGACGAAGTTCTCTTCATATGCCTCACTGTATTTCATGCTTAACATGGCTCCCAAAATATATGAGATAATGATTTTTCAAAACTTAGGTTAAATCATTGTTATTTTAGCTCATTACTAAAGTAAGGAAGCATTGGTTTTTATTCGATGTTAGTTAATTATTGTCACAAGTAATGTACAAGGACAAAAATAAGGATTTGTCAGATTTAATTTAATGTGTTTTTTATATCTGAAAACAAATATTTCAAGATTCACTAACTTTAAATTTTATATGTTATTTAGCCCCCGTTTGGCACCCATTTTTTTTTCATTCTCACTCTCATTTTTTTTCTCTTTCTTCATTTCAACCACACATTCTATCAATAAAATAATATTACACATAAACCTAAAAATTTTCCTTACTTTTTAATCACATATTCTTCCATCAATCACTATTCAAAAACACATTTTTTTCACAAAAATGGGTGTCAAACACCCCCCTTAATATTATATTAATATTAAACTATTAAAATTTATTGAATAATCATATTTCTTGAATAAAATATTATTAAAAAAATATTCTCAAAATTTCAAAGTAAACGCGTTTTCCATTTTCATATTTCTCAAAATAATTTTTCAAAATGACAAAAAGAACGCATTTTCAGAAATTTCAAAACAGATACTCAAAACACAAAGCACAAAATGAATTCAAAACACAAAACTGAAACACAAAGAGAACGACCCCTTACTTGTGCTAGAACACTAAACGCAAAATGCTCGTAACATTACATATATTGTGTACATATAACTTAACACGGTTGTGTTACATATACATAATAGCTCGCATAATGATTTACCAACAAATGATATGTCGAGAATTAATTGGAACAAAATCTCATCAATTAAATAACTTACCCACTTGTATTTTGACACATCATCATTATGTAAACAGTTATGTACAAGAAACATTTTTCTAATTAAAATATCTATAGAAATAGAGTATGCACGGGAGTTTACATACAAACATATAAAAATGGGGGGGGGGAGACGAAGGTGGATCTATTAAATTTCTTGTGCATCTATTTGGTACTTTTACAGCCCACTTGATCTCCTCAGTAATATGAACTTGCAAAGACATTCTATATCACCACCTGTTTTACCTGTTTCATTTGTACAATTCTTATGATTGATACCTGTTTAGAGAACAAGGGTAAACTGAAATCTAGATACAAGTACTAAGCTGTAACTAATAAAATATCCTTGGTTCAACAGTAACACTTAAAATTAGATCCAAACCTCCATTTCTGACAAAGATGAAACCTCTGATGCAATTCCACTCCATGCCAGAAGTTCAGTACAATCTATGTTTTGAAAGCAGGGGGACTAAAAATAGGATAATAAGTATCCAGTTCGAGCTGTTCTAGGATCTCTTGGGTACTCCAAAGATACGAGGAGTGACCATCAATTATGCTAGTTACGTCAACCTGTCAAAGTCAATGGAGAGCCACTATAAGACAAAAACGAAATCCCTAACAAATGCTATGCTGTGTTGTGTTGACCAGCATTAGCAATAATACTTACATTTTCAATTCCAGGCACTTCCACCGGTTGAATTCCCGCCAATCCTTGTGTAAGAAGACTGTCATAGGAAAATGGAAACATCAAATAAATTGGAAAATCAATGAGCAAGAGAGTGGACAACAAAACTCACTTGTTCCTTTGTACATGATACTACTAACGGCACTTGGGCATGTATTTCAATTCAAAAAGCAAGATGTAATTTAACCACCAATTTCACAATCCTAAAAATTTCAACAGTAGATTTAAGAGTTGCGTACTTGGCACGGAATGCAATTCCAAGTATCCAATCATTAGTAGAATATGCATTCACAAATCTCCCAGCCACCACCTGCACAATGAAGAAGGCTAAACATATGCATTAACAGTAACAGATTATTCTTGATACAATATCAATATTTGTGATTATTAGTGCAGAAGGTAAAGCAACAATGCCTTTCGAGTAGCTTCCCAATTCATATCTTTAATTGCAATGGGTGCTCCAAGTAGAACAACTCTTTCCACAAGTCCAGCTGACAAAAATTGGGGGAGTGAATCATTATTATAGAATACAGAACTTAAAAGAGATTTTCTTTTGGCGATGGTGTTCCCACTTAAAAAGTTTAAGTTGTTAGAAGGACAACGACATCCAGATAACATTAATTTTTCTCAAAGGTTTAGCACATGAAATTATTGATTTACAATTAGTTGTGGGAGGCCGTGAATCTTAATTCTGTGACATGTCAATATTCTAAATCTGATTCCATATTAAATCACCATCATATCTTAAATGTAAGTTGTCAAAAAGGGCACGATTTTAATCACTGACACCTTCAACTGGAGGTGGGGGTGGAAGGGGTATTGTGAATTAGAAGTCATCGGAATAACAGGACCCAGGTTTATATATTTAAAGTCAAATTTGAAATCTGGTTAGAGTTGATACACCATAGAACTTTCCAGAATCACTTGTTTGAATTCTTAAACCTGGCGGTACTTCTTTGTTAATTTGATGGTCAAGGACTGGGAAATAAACGAGGCTCCAAGAAAATGCTAATCTGGTAATTTTATATGACCAAGAGAGCATTTGGAGGAAAGAAGCAAAGACTAGTAAAACCCAAATGTTTAGCATATTCTAAGGTTTGAAGTTTCAACATTGAGAGACAGAACTACGAGATTTTTAAGCGCGAGTCCAAAGCTAGCAATAAGATAATAAGGTAAAATCCCATGTCAAATACTAAATTGTAATTAAATGGCAGAAATATATCAATCGTTTCTAGCATTTCATTCTGTCACAAACTTCGAACCATCGCCCATTCTATGTTTACGGTAGCGTGTGCAAGGAACTCTATAGACTACTGGTACAGTACTTGCCTACTAATTCCTAAAGTGTTTGAGTCCATGTTGCCAGGTTCTAGCTATCCAATCCACAGAAAATCTTGTTTAATTTGGCATATTATAAATGAGCATGCGCCTGCCACATCATAAAAGAATTGGGCCCCTACATTAGGGGATATGTTAAAAATATAAAGAGATGAACACGTTTCACCTTTCTTTATACTCGTCAAGTCTTAATAGCATTAACTTTTTCCAATCTTTTATTTTAGGATGGAGCAATAAACTGTGCCAAAGATTAGTGGGGTCAGCTAGAAGGTGTTACTCACCACTATTTTCACTTTCAGCCAAAATCTGGAGACAACTAAAAATAACTCTTGCACCAAGTGAGAAACCTACAAGTGTCACAGGCCTGGAAAATTCATGAAAAGCCAGAAATAAAAATTGGATGAATAGTAAACTCTAACTTCGAATGTAATTCAATAAGGATAATCACAATTTCTTCTTTTCTAACCTATGTCCTTGCAATCCCTTTAACAATACTTCAGCAAGCAGTTTTCCAGCCTTATCAGATCTACACAAAATGGAATCAAATAAGATCACTGGTGCGGAAGAATTTAGAAATTCTTGTAATAAGAATTGAAAATAATAATTATATTGGAATAATCTTGCTTTGTATTGATATATGATTGATTGATTAAAAAGTGTACAATACCCCTATATTTAGTGTCAAAATTATCCATAATCCTATTAATAAAAGGAAATTAAAATAAAAAAACTAAATTCTAAAAGGAAATAAACTAATCCTAATCTAAACAAGATTTAAGGATAAACCTATTACAACTAAAAAAGGAAATTAGAAAAGATAATTTAAAAAAGACAAATTCTTAGATAAAATGAAACTATTAATTGTAGTTGTGATGTACTACATCAATCCCCTCCACTTAACTAAAACTAGCCCTCGAGTTTTGTGGATGTAAGGAAAACTCATATGGAGGAAAGTAGTCGAAAATATCAGCAACATTGAAAGTATTAAAAATGTTCATATCAGCGGGAATGTCAACTTTGTAAGCATTATCACCAATCTTTTGAAGAATGCGAAAATGACCAATCTTCTTATCTTTAAGCTTAGTGTAAGTGCCAACAGGAAAACAATTTTTGTGGAGATGGATCATCACCAAATCACATTCGTTGAACAGCTTAAGGCGTCGATGTTGATCTGCAACAGTCTTGTAACGAATATTAGCATCTTCTAAATTTTGTTTTACTTCATAATGAATTCTTTGAATACTTTCAGCAAACTCTTCTGCATTAGAATTGACATTTGGAAGTCGAATCAATTCTACTGTATTTCTTGGAACACTAGTGTAAACGACTTCAAATGGAGTCTTCTTGGTGGATCGATTAAGCATACTATTAAAAGCAAATTCAATCTGTGGAAGGGCAAACTAGCTCCAGGTGCCAAATCAACAAAGGAACCTTACAGATCTCTAGAACTTGAACTTCTGGACCTTTTTTAATCCATGCAATCTTCTATGAAGAAGGGTATCTCTCAATCTTCAGATTTAGAGCTTTTACCACTGCTTTGGAAACGACATTCTCACTACTACCAATGTCAATGATTACGTTGCATACCTTACTACGAACAGTGCATCGAGTCTGGAAGATTTTTTGTCGTCGTAAGCTATCAGGCTTTTTTGGTGCAAGTAAAAGGCGTTGGACAATGCACGCCAACTCTTTCCCAGTATTTGCATCTGTAACATTACCACCCTCATAGTTACCGACCTCAAAATTTTGTTCTTCATCACTTTCGCTCTCTTCTACAATGTTAATGGATCACCTGTTTGGACAGCTATTTGAAAATGTCCTGATTGGTTACACCGATAGCACTTTCCAAGATTAGGACGCGCATAAGGGTCATTATTTGTTTGTTGCTGTGCTTGGTTTCTGTTTTGAATGTTAGATTAAATAGGAGCTGAAGTTCCAATTTGATTCTGTACCGAATTCTGAATTGGCATGGTACCTAGGGCTGTCATGGATTGGATTTTGATCCGAATCCGACGAAATTAATGGGAGATGGATTTAGGGTCTCGGTCCGATAACCCGATCAAGATCCGAATCCGATAATCTGTTAACTAAATGGATCAAATATGGATATATGTCAATCCGATCCGATAACAATCCGATCCGATTTGTTATAAATAATTGAGTGGGTAACATATTTTCATGGCATATTATTTTTCACTAAAATAAATAAATGAGAAAATAAATAAATTTAGAATAAAAAATAATCAAATTCAAAACATAAAAAAGTTAAAAAAAAATTATAATTATTAAACTTGTTTAAGAATTGGAAAATTTAAAAAAAAAAGTTGATTTCAACCAATGTTTTTCTAATTTTAGTTTACTAATTTAAAGTGAATAAATATCTATATTTTTCTTAATTAAATTTATTATTGTAATTTATTTTACAAATTCAAAAACTAATAATTAATATGTAACAAATAATTTGATTTGTTAAAGGAAATAATGAAATAAAATATTTATATTTAGAATTGAAATTCAATTTTACATTATCCCACATCGAATGTCAATAGAAAAATAGAAAATTGCCTCTCCTTTAAAGAGGAATATCATGATGATAGAAGTCACTATTGGGCTTGCTAGGAAAAATAGGTGGGCCTCAAGTTAGTTCAAAATTTTTTCCCCTAATTTTTATTAATTTCGGATCGGATATCCAATAACATTGCAAATCGGATATGGATTTAGCAATTAAATATCCGTTGGATTATCGAATCGGATCGGATAAATTTTCTTATCGAATCAGATATAGGCAGATCCGATCCATATCCGATCCATTTACAGCCCTAGTGGTACCCTTGCTGTTATTATTATTGTTGCCTGATGTCGTTGCACCCTTTGGAGTAGAATAAGTTTCTTGAATTGGTCGTCGAAGATTGCCTTGAGTACGTGTTGTGGTCCTATTCATCTGATTTTCCACTTTCATTGCTAAATTGACTGCATCTGTCATGGTCTAAACCTCCTGAAGAGCTAATTGATCTTGAATGACTAATTTTAGGCCTTCTATATATCAAGCAATTAATTGAGCTTCTGTTTCAGAAATATTAACTTGGGCATTTAAACGATAGAAATCCTTCGTGTACTAGTTTACTGTTCGGTTGTTCTGTCGACAATTCTGATATTGCTGGTACAAAAATTGCTCATAATTTGGAGGGAGAAATCGTCTTAGCAATAACCGTTTCATCTTGGGCCAAGTTTGCACACGTTTTCCTTGTTATTGACAATTAAATTGAAGTTGTTCTCACCATGCCGAAACTCTACCCTTTAATTTACACCCCACAAGCTTAACTTGACTTTGATCCGAGATATTCAAATAGTCGAAAAAAAATTTCGACGGTATGGATCCAAACAAAAAAATCTTCAATATTTAATCGGCCGTCAAAACTTGGCAAGTCCATCTTCATATTAAATTCTTGAACATTTATACCCCAATTATTAGCCATTGGTCGAAAATTATCTTCTTCGGATAAATAGTCGAAACCCCGTGGCCTTCTTTGTTAAAAGCCTCTATCCCTCGGCTGAAAATTAGGATCTCGATCAAAATTAACTCCTCGATCAACATTGTAACCACAGTCAACATTATAGCATCAGTCAAAATTATGTGGGTCAAAATTGATTCCTTCCCTGAAATCAAATAGCGCCTCTGCCTCTCGCTCAAAATTTTTCGTCGGAGCTCGCGATCGGTCACTGAGCTCCTCGTCGCCGCCGATTGGAACCCTTCGCCGGAGGTTGCCTTCATCTCACCTGTTTCTTCGCTCGTAGAACCGTATAGAGGCAGCTTCACAAGGGTCGCGATTCGCGACTGGGTTCGCGCACCAGGCAACTCTATCATGTATTTCTGGGTTCTGCTGCCAAAGTCGATCATCTGCAAGGGGCCGACGTCCTTCCCCCACACCTGGGTCGACGTAGGGATGGGTAATAGGGCGCTTCTCCCTCCTTGCTGGAACCCCATGATTTCTTACATTCAGGTTAGCATCTTCCTCATCGTCGAAATCTGAGTTGATATCTCTCTGTACATTTTTCTGCCCGCCCATCTGTTCTGCCCTGGGTGCATTATGCTTCTCAATAGTCATCGCATTAGCATCTGTGTGATATTGCGAAGAGTTTCATTCATCCCTTCTAGTCGTTCAATATTTTCAAACCTCCATTCGTTGTCGGTGATTTGTTTGCCACTCAAACCATCCTCAGCCATCAGATTGAGGAGAATTCCTTGCTCTGATACCAATTTTGGTGCGGAAGCGTTTAAAAATTCTTGTAATAAGAATTGAAAATAAGAATTATATTGGAATAATCTTACTTTGTATTGATATATGATTGATTGATTAAAAAGTGTACAATACCCCTATATTTATACCCCTATATTTATAGACAAAATTGTCCATAATCCTATTAATAAAAGAAAACTAAAATAAAGAAACTAAATTCTAAAAGGAAATAAACTAATCATAATCTAAACAAGATTTAAGAATAAACCTATTACAACTAGAAAAGGACATTAGAAAAGATAATTTAAAAAAGACAAACTCCTAGATAAAGTGAAACTATTAATTGTAGTTGTGATGTACTACATCAATCACTCTAAACATGGACAACATCACAATATATGAAAGAGAAGCCATCATCCTTCCTACATATCATAACATATCATACAATTGCAACACACAAAACAAAAAGAAAGAAAAACTCGTACATTTTCATAAAATGCTTTGCCTACCCACACCCCTAAAGGAAAATTTATCAAAGAATATAATTGATAGTGTCCAATCATTTCTCAACTAGCAATTAGGTTTTTTTTATTAAATATAAATATCTGTCCTACCACAAAGACTCAGTTTCAATGGAAATTAATTTTTGAACAGCTTATTTTCCTTGTTGACATTGTTATCTTATTGACAATCAAGTGACTAGGAAAACCTGTCCACAGCAATTGCCCATTTGCTATCGATAAAGTCAGTAAGAGTAAGTAATGTTGCTGGCCAAGCCAATGCTGTTAAAAGTGAGCTTAGTACAGTCATCATGGCACCTCGCTTCATCATTTCCATGGCAAGTCCTGCAGCAAGTAATCATGTTATGTCATATTGCACAATTCCAATGGAGGTAGCAAGTTAAGCAATATTCAGCTGCAAGGACAAAATTGTTTACTTGAAGTAAGCCAGTCTTGAATTGCTGTGCTTACAGAAATTAGATTCTTAGACTCCCACTGCAGTGCATACCTAAGAAAGATTAAGAAAGAACATCGTCATAAAATATGTTCAGAAGAATACAAGTCTCTACCATATAGAGTTGGTAAGAAGACCTGCAACATCATAACCAAGGAGTTTCACTGGACAAATTCTAAAAATTTCAAAAGAAAAATATGACATGTTAACATCACTTGCTTTGCCCAACTACCACGGCAGGCCAGACCTCAACAAGAGAGGATATCATAACATTAATATCTTTAGTTGTAGCACTAAAACATGTAGGAAAAGACAGTCTACCTCTCCAAGTTATCATGTTGTACTTCCCAAGGTCTCACAAAATCTTCCTTCTCAAAAACAAATCCAGACACCAAGATCTCAACTGCTAGCAGCTGACAAAATAAGCTTAAATGAGGAAATACAAAAAAATGCATGTGCCCACAAACAAACACGTTTCCACTTTATAAGAAGTTAAAAATAAAATAATGCAGAAGCTTTCAACATGGACGGTAATATCCACTAAATCACATTAAACAACCTACCAGGGATTAAAGGTATGAGAATGTATCCAAATATCTTTTCTTTTTTCTATTTAGGCAAAGCTATAAAACTTACTCCTTGGTTATGATTTTCTCCTATCGCTTTGAACTCAAATTCATCAACATCTCCAATTCTCCTAGCCATTTTACTACCTGTAAGTCCAGCTCCAGCAGCTGGGTGGATAGAAATGTCAGAAAAAAAAAATTAGATTAAAGAAGTAATCCGATGATTTTTCAGATGAATTGAGGTCATTAAAATTGTTATTTCATGGCGTGAAGAGCATAGCATCAACAATAGCTCAATCACCAATTTTTTATATTAAGATACTCAGCAAGAAAAGAATTCAGATGAGATATTTTGCTATCCTACCAATCCATCTAAGTACTCACCACCAAAAGATGCTGCAACTGCAACAGAACCAGCAACACTTCCTGCAGCAGTGGCAACAGCAGCAAACCCACTTGCTCCAATCACTGGGATTATAGTTCCTAATGTGGGTGCTAAAGCACCAAACCCTGCCGCAATTGCTGGAGCAGCTAAACCTGATGTAGAGAGACTTGGAAGAGTAAATATGTATATTCCATAAAAACTTGTTTGCTTTGACCAAAAATAACTGAGCTCTTTCTAGGAATATGTACAAACGCACAAACAATCCAGGATGGTAAAAAATGTACCATACCGCCAGTAATTGCCATTAAGGTTCCTCCAGTTAATGCAGCAGCACCTATGATACCTCCACGTTTCCACTTAGCCCATGAGGTTTTTGGAGATTGGGTTTCTTCTTTTGATTCTTCCTCTTTTAGTAGAGCCATTGCCGAACAAGCAACCATGGTTTCCATGGCTTCCTGTAAAGGCATAATTTGAGAAGACAAATGACAAGATGCAAAAACCAATTCAAAATCCTATCACTACAAATGCTTACAAAAAATTCTAAGGAAGGATATTTTTCAACAGCGATCTAATGCTCTTCTCATGAAAGTTTGACATATTATGTGAGGTTAATAGGCATAGACATGTATCAGATATAGTACTTAATAGTTATTTCTCTTAAAGATGGATCATAAAGAAAGAAATCAGATGACTGAAGACAAACGACAACATCTTAGAAAAGAAGAATATAGGACAAAAATGACACGGTCATTTAACCCTAAACCAAAATCAAAAACTATGTCAACTCACATTTGCTTTTTTGATTTTGAAAAAGCATTGAGCATCAACACCAACTTTGATTATAGCAATATTAATGACAACAGAAATGTCATTATTTTTGCTTTAAACTTTTTAATCAAAATGTCTCGGTCATTAACCCTAATCAAAATCCAAGAAAACGTGAAAACTATTGCAAGTCATATTCGCTCGGAATTGAAAGGGGAATTTGATGATTTGATCAAGGTAGTGGAGAGTGGGTCTATAGAGGGTTCTAGGATCACTCAATGTCATAAGTGTGGGGTAGGATTAGCTGAGTCTCCAGCAAATGGAAAATTTGTAGCGAATTTGGATTCTAAGGAATTACCATCGATAAGGGCTCAAACTAAAGATAAGCAGGTGGTGGATAAGCCTAGAGGTGAATCTCAGACTCGGACTGAAGTGGTGAATTCCTACGGTGATGGAAATAAGGTCGAGACGGAGGAAACAGATCGGGATGAAATGGATTCAATGGTCGAGGTATATCGAGAGGTAGAACCTTGGGTTGAGGTAGGGGAGCCAGGTACTATGAATTTGAATTCGGAGTTATTAGAAACTACAAAATGTCCTACAAATAAGGGTGCGTTGGACGCGATTCCATCTGTAAAGGGATTATTGTTGGTTAGTGAGCAAGGGAACGGAACTGTATTGGTAGATAGTTCAGTGTTGGCACTTGAGAAATAGCAAGGGCCGATAGGTTCGGCAACTATGATAGTGAATACCTACTGTAGGAGATATTCCAAGTCTCCGAAGAAAGGGGATTCAGGGAATGATAATGCTTTGGTAGTGTGGGTTGGAGCCGCCGAGAAGGGGGATACGGACTATGACATTGTACGGGTGGAGGAAGAGGAGGGACGCTGTTATGATCCCATTTATGCTGAGGAGATGGTGAAAGTTAGTGCACTTGACGATAGACACCGACCATCAAATTGGATCCTTCAAAAAATTTTGAATTTCAACAAGATATAGGTGTGTCATGTGATGGGTATGAAAATAGGCTTTTACAACTATTCGAGGAATTGGAGGCTAATGGAGAAATGGGTTGGGTACATCAAGAGGCAAGAAAAGAAGAAAGGGGGATCTGGAGCTTAAGCGTCTCGAATGCTCGGTTAATTATGATCTCAACGGTGGAGAGCCAAGGAGAGGTCACATGAGGAGGGATGACGAAATGTTAAGATGATTCCAAAAATAACTAGTTGGAATGTGAGGGGGATTAATGAATCTTGCAAAAGATTGGGTGTTCGGAATCTATTAAGGGGATGGAGGGCTGACCTTGTATGTCTAGAAGAAACAAAGTTGGAGATCGTTTTGAGAGCGGTTGTGTGCAGCCTTTGGGGGGGACAACATGGGGGTATTAGCTTGCAGGATCATCGGGGGCATCAAGAGGAGTGCTAGTAATGTGGGACACTAGAGTTTTTGATATAAAGGAGGTTAGTGAAAGGTTATTCTCTCTATCGCTTTCGTTTAGAAATATTGGGGATAGCTTTCATTGGATATTTATAGGAGTTTATGGGCCTAATGCAGATAAAAGTAGAGGTGGATTGTGGGATGAATTGGCTGGGATGATGAATTGGTAGAACCTCCCAACGTGTATTAGATGAGATTTTAATGTGGTTCGATTTCCCATTGAGAGGTCCAGTGGGGGGAGATTAATAGGGGCAATGGAGGATTTTTCAGGTTTTATCAGGGAGAACATGTTGGTGGACTTGCCTTTGATTGGGGGAGAATTTACTTGATCATCCAATCGAGACCACCCGTCCAATCTCGAATAGATCGATTTTTGGTTTGTGGGGAGTGGGAGGCTAAGTACCCAGAGGTCACGCAACGGAGATTGGGGAGGTTGTATTCAGATCATTTACCCATTTCGTTATCTAGGAATGCAAGGCACAGTGGAAGAATGTCTTTAGGTTTGAGATTATGTGGCTAAAAGGAGAAGGTTTCGGGGAACAAGTACGGAATTGGTGGGCTTCCTATGATTTTAGGGGGTCTCCTAGTTATGTGTTAGATCGGAAATTGAAGGCTTTGCAAAAAGATCTTAAGAGGTGAAATGAGGAGGTGGTGGGAGATGTTACCCATCGCAAAAATCAATGCCTATCAGATATAGAAAAGTTAGATAGGAGGGAGGAAAGTGGAAGACTGTTAGGGGACGATAGGGCGAGACGTGGAGAATTAAGGGAAAAGTTAGAAAAGTTGGTGGAGATGGAGGAGATTGTCTGGCGTCAGAAATCTAGGGTCAAGTGGTTGAAAGAGGGAGACAAATGCACCCAATTTTTCCATAAGGTAGCTAATTCCAATATGTGCAACAATTTTATCACTATGTTGGAGGTTGATGGGGTCACTTATGAGGATCCACAGGATATCGGGACCCATATGGTAAGCTTTTATCAGAATCTTTATTGTGAGCAGGTGGACTGGAGGTCAAAATGGGAAGGGCTAGACTTTGTTACTATTAATGAGGATGCTAATTGGTTAGAGAGACCATTTGGGGAGGATGAAATTAGGGAGGTGGTGTTCAGCATGAATGACAATAAAGCCCCAGGACCTGATGGGTTCTCTTTCTCATTCTATAAGGCTTGTTGGGAAGTGGTGCGATCAGACATTGTGGAGGTTCTTACCTATTTCTTTCAGTGTGGAAGATTCTTAATAAGTACCAATACTACATTATTATGCTAATTCCTAAGAAATTGGGAGCGACGGATATTAAGGACTTTCGACCTATTAGCTTGGTAAGTGGGGTATACAAGATTATCGCAAAGATTTGGCGAATAGATTGAAGGAGGTGCTGGAGAAAGTGGTGTCTAAATTTCAGAATGCTTTTGTCAAAGGGCGCCAGATTTTGGATTCCGTACTTATAGCAAATAAATGCATTGATTCAAGATTGCGGCTAGGGGTTCCAGGAATGTTATGTAAGCTCGACATTCAGAAGGCATAAATCTCGTTAACTGGGGAATTGTTTTGCTTATACTCAGGCAATGTGGCTTTGGGGAGAAGTGGTGCCAGTGGATTCAGTTTTGCATCTCTACGGTTTCATTCTCAATTATGGTGAATGGCACTCCAGAGAGTTATTTTCGTAATAGTACAAGATTGAGGCAAGATGATCCTTTGTCACCATTGATGTTTGTCATTGTTATGGAAGCATTCAGTAGGATGCTTGAGAAGGCCATGAGATAAAGTTTGTTAAGAGGCTTTGTTGTTGAGCAATTGCTGGTTTCTCATCTGCTATTTGCAGATGATATGCTGATTTTCTGCAATGTGGATGATGAGCAATTTAGGAACTTGTGTCGTTTACTCTTGTGCTTTGAAGACGTTTCTGGATTGAAAATAAATTTGGGAAAGTATGAGGCTATCACAGTAGGAGAGGTCGATAACGTGGAGGAGTTGGCTGCGATCTTGGGTTGCAGGGTAGCGCAATTACCTATGACATATCTTGGGCTTCCTTTAGGAGCACGGTTTAAAAGCACACAGATTTGGAACAGTATTGTGGAAATGGTGGAGAGAAGGCTAGCGGGTTGGAAACATATGTACCTTTCGAAGGGAGGCCATCTTACTCTCATAAAGTCCACTTTGTCGAATCTCCCTACTTATTTCTTGTCATTGTTTCCTATTCCTGTTGCAGTGGCAAAAAGATTAGAGAAATTCCAAAGGGAGTTTCTTTGGGGAGGAATAGGGGAGAAAATGAAATTACATTTGGTTAACTGGTGTGCAGTTTGTTCTCCTATTGGATTTGGTGGTCTTGGAATGAAAAGTCTAGTACTGTTTAATAAGGCCTTGTTAGATAAGTGGTTGTGGCGATTCGAAGTGGAGAGAGTTTTTGGAGAGATTATAGGAGCAAAATATGGTGTTATGGAGAGGGGATGGTGCTCAGGTGAGAGACGTGGTTCTTATGGGGTGAGCTTGTGGCGGTATATCCGACAAGGGTAGAGCGACTTTCGGGATAGGTTGTCTCTTGTAGTGGGGAATGGTAATAGCATCAGCTTTTGGGATGATTGTTAGTGTGGAGATCAACCGCTTAAGGTGTGATTTCCTTCTTTGTATCGTATTGCATTGGAGCGGATTAATTTAATGCTGCGGCTACTGAGTATATAGACAGGCTACCTAATTTCATGTTGTTACTTTCTGATTTGAATTGATAATATACTTCCTGTGTATTATGCATTGATTAATAAAATACTTGATTACCTTTCAAAAAAAAAACTTTGGTTATACTCCCCAGGATACTATAAGCAGATTTTTAAAACAGGTAAAAAAGATTTCTTTTTTTATATAGATGATCAGAAAATTTTATTAATCAAAAGAATACATAGAAAGTGTATTATCAGTTTATACAAGAAAGAAAAGATATGAAGTTAAGCAGCCCCTCTACAGAATTGCTAGTCACTGCATTAAACCAAGTATACAAAGTCAGATAAAATTGTTCTCTAAATTGCTCTGTGGTCCGTATTTGGTCTTCGAAGTATCGGTTGTTCATTTCCCTCCACACACACCATACAATGCACCCCGGGATAAGATTCCATACTAGCTTGCTATCCTTATTACGAAGTTTCCTCCTCCATACCCGTAACACGTCCTCTATACGTCTAGGCAATACCCAATCAATATGTTGAGAAGTCAGAATACTATTCCACAGCCAACGGACACCGTTATAGTGAATGAACAAGTGGTCATGCGTCTCCCCATTGCTCCTACACATATAGCACCACTCGATAACATAAAAGCCTCTTTTACGGAGATTATCTATCGTTAATGTCTGTCCCCTCACAACCGTCCACAATAAAAATGCCACCCTGGGGGCAATTTGCAATTCCGCACCAACATTCAGGGGAATGAACTCTCCACAGGTCCCAAGAGAGAACTAAACTAAGAGCTAACTGAAAAAATACCATTCCGTGCCACCCTCCATCGACTATGATCATCCTCCCCTACCCGAATTTGCATCTCATACAAATCCGTTAGAAACAATGCGTAGTCATCCAATTCTCAATCCGGCAAACCCCTCTGAAAAGTGATATTCCAACTGTAACTCCCATTGTGGATGGCTAAAACGTCAATCACCATAGCAGAAGGCATCATAGTAATGCGATACATGGGAGGAAACCCCAACTTTAGCGGTATATCTCCACACCAACAATCATCCCAAAATCTGATATTATTACTATTCCCCACCACAAAAGTCAAACTATTCCGAAAGTCATTCCATCATCGTCGAATATACCTCCATAGACTCACCCCGTGCCGTAAGACCCACGACGCATGCTATTGGGCTGCTAGAAGACTTCATATATTTATGACCATACCATTTTTCATGCTTGATTCAGAATTAGCAATATTTGTACTTCATTTTGCTTGATACAAAGGCATGAACATAAAATCCTTCACACTACCCCAACAATTCAGTTCACAAGATAGAGAAGGTCTGCTGCTTCATGTTAATGCACAGAATCCTTTTTGTACACTGTTACCGACGCAATCCTAGTACGTAATTTAACATAATACGACATTCCTCAGCTAGGTCCATCATATCTCATATAAAGCGCAAAACTACTTGGCATTCTTATCCATAACAAGCAACTTAAAGCATCATAAAACAAAATATTATGCCGCTGAATGTTAGAAATTTTATAGGGTTTGCACAATATATAGCTGGACAATTGAATCAATAAAGTGCAAGTATACCAGTTTTATCCACTTCACATTAAACCATGCAGCTAGCAACCGTAATGCCACACGGTGTCTTGCATCATATCCCTTTCTTTGCCTGGTGCATTTCTTGTCGTCTCCAGGTATATCTGCCAGACAAGCTGAAAGAAGTTCATATAGAACTGCCACTTTCCTTGGATAACTTACCTCTTCCAATTGTTTTTCATCAAATTCAAAGCTGGCTTGTATATGTACTTGTTCAGTGATAGATGGCTTGTGACTTATCTCCTTCGGACTATTGTCAGGCACTTTTTCCTCTTCCTGTTTAGTTTTGGACACTATTTCGGCACTCGAAAACTTCTCCTGACAAGCATTCTTATACTCACGATGCTTCTCCTTTTTGGACTCATCATCAACAGAATTTCTTTCCATGCTTGAAGCCATGGCATCCACACCATTCGCCAAAGCATGTTCCTTATCTACAGCTTCTGAAGGCATGCCACCACTTTCTTCTGCAAGAAGCCTTAGGAACTGAATAGAAGAAAAAGGGACAGCAATTAGAATTCATATGCATTCGCCGCAACAGATCCTTAGGACATTATAGAATATCACTAATATAATTGTCAGGATTTATAAGCACTTCTGTAATTGCATTCAACCACCGTATATTTCACAATTGAGCATAGGGTGGCACGACATAGCATAACCACAAATTTCTTATAGTGACTCAAAATGATCTGACAATGAACATCATGATATACAAATGCTGGTGGGTAAAGCCTAAGCAGATTAAAATGGTATCAAACTTCATGCAGATTGTGAATTGATAAGATTAATACACAAATTGTTACCCTTGTAGTTGGAAACATTATGTTTGGTGAGCCAAAAACCTTCTTCTTTTTTTTTATTGAGAATCGATACGATTAATACAGAAATTGTTACCCTTGTAGTTGGAAACATTACGTTTGGTGAGCCAACAACCTTCTTTTTTTTTTTTTTTTTGGAGACTTCCCAAATTCCAGTATGCACAAGGCAAAATTATCAAAATGAAGAAGCAAGTCATAATAAAATAAACAATTTAGTCGATGATTGCCAAAATTTCCAATTCTACGCAACAACTCCCAACAAGATTGCTCAAGGGCAATAGCTCAACCAGTTTATGACCGTCTTCTAGTGCTATTACTGAAAATATTGTAAGTCAGAGTTTTAAAATTGTGGCCAATGCAACGTACCTCAAGTGGTAAAGGTTATTGCCCTAGCACATGAGATCCAAGATCAAGCCCCACCAATATGCAGACTATTTAGTTCTTGCATTGTAGTTGCTTTGGTCAACATTATTGGGGATTTTCATGAGAATAATAATATTTTTTACTTTGTTCTGGATATTCTTACCAGGCATGTTGTGTTTCTTGACTATATTTCAATTGGTTTAGTATAATAAACGGACTATTTAGTTCTAGTTATTTAGTTACTTGTGCCAGACTAAGTGCATTTATTTCACAGTAATTGACTTTTTTGTGGATAACCATGTCTTCAATAACATATCTCAATTGGTTGAGTTTATATGCTTAAACATAGGCTTGATCAGAGATATCATCACATACACCACTACTAGAAGCTAAGCTTATACACAATAAACTTGGAGTTAACCAAATGTATTCGTAATTATGTTTTGGAGATTTTACAATACACAAATGAATTATTATCATCATAAATGAAAACAACACATTCTATTGTTCACCGAATTTACTCATTCTTTCATCTTTGATCATCTGTTGTATTAATTTTATCACAATATTAAAGCTTGGCCTTAAAAGCATAGGACAAGTCTCACTTAAAAGTTAAAACATTTGAATCAGTTTATTCACATTTTCCCTAGTTTGTGCCATTGTCTCGCCTTTCAGTGGATGTTTTTAGGAGTTTATGGGCCTAATGTTGATGAAAGTAGAGGTGGATTGTGGGATGAATAAACTGGGATGATGACTTGGCGGAACCTCCCAACGTGTTTAAGAGGTGATTTTAATGTGGTTCGATTTTCTACTAAGAGATCTAGTGGGGGAGATTAACAAGGGCTATGAAGGACTTTTCAAATTTTATCGAGGAGAACATGCTCGTGGATTTGCCTTTGATTGGGGGAGACTTTACTTGGTCTTCTAATCGAGACCAACCTGTCCATTCCAGAATTGATCGATTTTTGGTTTGGGGTGAATGGGAGGCTAAGTACCCAGAGGTCAATCAGAGAAGATTGGGGAGGTTGTATTCAGATCATTTCCCTATTTCGTTATCTAGGAATGAGACGCAGTGGAGGAAGACCTTTCAGATTGGAGAAGATGTGGCTCAAAGTAGAAGGTTTTGGGGAACGAGTTCGGTCTTAGTGGACATCTTATGGCTTCAAGGGCTCTCATAGTTATGTGTTAGATCGGAAATTGAAAGCATTGAAAAGGGATCTTAAGAGGTGGTGGTGGGAGATGTTACATATCGTAAAATCAATGTCTTGCAGATATAGAAGAGTTGGATAGGAGGGAGGAAAGTCAAGGATTAGTAGGGGATGATAGGCCGAGACGTGGCGAATTAAGGGAAAAGTTGGAGAGATTGGTGGAGATGGAAGAGACAGCTTGGCGCCAGAAATCTAGGGTCAAGTGGTTGAAAGAGGGGGACAAATGCACCCAATTTTTCCTTAAAGTCGCTAATTCTAATAGGCGCAACAATTCTATTAATATGTTGGAGGTTGACGGGGTTACTTGTGAGGATCCATAAGATATCGGGACCCAAATGGTAAGTTTTTATCAGACTCTTTATCGCAAACAATGGGACTGGAGACCTGAATTAGATGGGTTAGATTTTTCTACTATTGATAAGGAGGACGCTAGTTATTTAGAGAGACCTTTTGGGGAGGATGAAATTAAGGAGGTGGTGTTCAGTATGAATGATAATAAGGCTCCATAACCTGACGGGTTCTCTTTCTCATTCTATAAGGCTTGTTGGGAAGTGGTTCGATCAGACATTGTGGATGTCTTTACGTATTTCTTCCAGCGTGGGAAGTTTTTAAGAAGCGCTAATGCTACATTTATTGTGTTAATTCCTAAGAAACCAGGAGCGACAGATATTAAGGACTTTCGTCCTATTAGCCTAGTGAGTGAGATTTACAAGATTATTGCAAAAATTTGACGAATAGATTAAATGAGGTGTTGGGAAAAGTGGTGTCAAAATTTCAAAATGCTTTCGTTAAAGGGCGCCAGATTTTTGATCCTGTACTTATTGCAAATGAATGCATTGACTCAAAACTGCGTTTGGGGGTTCCAGGAATGTTATGTAAGCTTGACATCCAGAAGGCTTATGATCACGTCAACTGGGGATTTGTTTTGTATATGCTAAGGCGATGTGGTTTTGGGGAAAAGTGGTGCCGGTGGATTCAGTTTTGTATCTCTACAGTTTCTTTCTCAGCTTAGGTTAATGGCACTCCAGAGGGTTATTTTCGTAGTAGCAGAGGATTGCGGCAAGGGGATCCTTTGTCTCCATTGCTGTTTGTCATTGTCATGGAAGCTTTTAGTAGGATGCTTGAGAAGGTTGTAAAGGAAAGTTTGTTGAGGCGTTTTTTTGTTGAGCAGCTGCAGGTTTCTCGTTTACTATTTACAGATGATACGCTTATTTTTTGCGATGCGGATGTTGAGCAATTTAGGAATTTGCACCGTCTACTCCTATGCTTTGAGGCCGTATTTGGATTGAAAATAAATTTGTGAAAATCTGAAGCTATCACAGTGGGAGAGGTCGATAACGTGGAAGAGTTAGCTGCAATATTAGGTTGCAGGGTTGCGCAACTGCCTATGACATATCTCGGGCTTCCATTAGGAGCGCGGTTTAAAAGTACAAAAATATGGAACAGTATTGTGGAAAGGGTGGAGAGAAGGCTGGCGGGTTGGAAGCGCATGTATTTGTCTAAGGGAGGCCGTCTCATAAAGTCTACGTTGTCGAATCTTCCTACTTATTTTTTGTCATTGTTTCCGATTCTTGGTGCAGTAGATAAAAGATTAGAGAGGATCCAGAGGGAGTTTCTTTGGGGAGGAGAGGAAATTACATTTGGTTAACTGGGCTGTAGTTTGTTCCCCCATAAGGTTGGGTGGTCTCGAATTGAGGAGTCTCGCATTGTTTAATAAGACCTTGTTGGGTAAGTGGTTGTGGAGATTTGGAGTGGAGAGGGAGAGTTTTTGGAGAGAAATTATAGGGGCAAAATATGGTGTTATGAAAGGGGGATGGTGCTCAGTTGAGAATCGTGGTTCTTATGAGGTGAGTTTGTGCCGGTATATACGACGAGGGTGGAGCGACTTTCGTAATAGATTGTCTTTTGTTGTAGGGAATGGCAACATCATCAGTTTTTGGGATGATTGTTGGTGTGGAGATTTCCTGAGATTTCCTTCTTTGTATTGTACTTTGTATCGTATTGCGTTGGTGTCATCTGCTATGGTGCATGATGTATTAGATGTTCATAAAGAGCTTCAGTTGGAACATAGCTTTTGGTCAGGGTTTGCAGGATTGGAAATTGGATGATTATGTGCTGTTCTTGGCATCTCTTTACGAGGTACACATCAGAGCAAGAAAGGGTGATTGTAGAGGTGGATGTTGACACGGGACGATTGTTTTTCTGTTCGCACTTATTTTAGATCTTTATTGGGACTTGTGGAGAGTTCATTCCCATGAAAGATGGTTTGAAAATGTAAATTGCCCCCACGAGCGGCATTTTTACTATGGACAGTGGTCAGAGGACATGTGTTAACGGTGGATAATCTTTGTACGAGAGGTTTCTATGTCACATAGTGGTATTATATGTGCAAGAGGGATATGGAGACGGTTGATCACTTGTTTCTTCATTGTGATCTCACTCGTTTATTGTGGAATGATATTTTGGCGTCGCAACACAAGGATTGGGTGTTGCCGAGACGTATGGAAGACGTTTTAAAGGCATGAAGGAGAGTTTCGAAATAAGGATTATTTTAGGTTGTATCGTATGGTGTGTTTGGAGAGAAAGAAACAACCGCTGCTTTGAAGATTTAACACGGACAACGGAGCAGATTAGGGAGTTTTTTTATTTAACATTGTATAATTGGTTTTATGCAGCGGCTACTAAGCATATAGATGACCTGCCTAATTTCATGTTGTTATTTTCTGATTTAAAGTGATAATACACTTCCTGTGTATTATGCATTGATCAATAAAATACTCGATTACCTTTCAAAAAAAAAACATGGTATCACAGAGGGTATAGATATGTGAGCATCACCACCATAGCCTTTGAATCTGCCATAAGACTTCAAAGGATAGTTTTGATTCTAATGTATGTGGACACTGTTTCATTACGTTTTCCTTATTCCTATAGTCTTAGGACCCAAACAAGAAAATATGGGAGATTAACGCAACTAAAGACCTAGGACTAAAGGCCCAGGGTCGACTGTGTCTTAAGTCTGGCTGTTACATGTTGTCTACAATAGTTCTACACGCGAACCTAGCTATATAATATTCTTAACCATATTTAGATTCTATTTTTTAGGTAATTACAGATTAGATATTAGGAGATCTCCTGTGATTTCTCTTTTCCTAGTAAAGCGTTTAGCTTACTGCCTTTTAATGAGAATTACCACAAAGGCAAATCATTTTTTCCAAAGCTCTCTTTCCATTTTGACATGGTATCAAAGGTACAACTCTGAACCGCGATCAATTCTGGTGCATCGGGGATTTCACTCATCTTGTGCAACTCTCGTGGCAAATTTCTAGACTTCTTTTTATGGTGCAAACAACTATTCTGTAGCACCCCGAAAATTTTAGAATAAAATTTTGTATTCAATTTTATCATTTTGAAAGTTGAGGGACTAAAAATAAAGTATTAAATTCTTATGTTTTGGGTCAAATATTTGGTTTTTGATAGAGTGACAAAAGTATATCAATATGGATCTCGTTGGATAGCTCATTTTTAATCATGAAAATAGGCTCGAGAAAAAGTTAATTCGGATAAGTAGGTCTCAAGATATTAAAGTTTAAAGAAATTTGTAATTTATTTATATTTTTAAAATAAAATTGAAATTGAATGAGGATTGTTACGTGTAGAGAATGGATGTGAAAATAATATTTTATTAGAATTTATATTTAAAGTCAAAGTTGTCATTATCACCTTTTGAGATTGAAATCTTTTCTTTTTTTGTGATGGACAAGTGTCATCTTGTGATTTTCTATAGAGAAATCAATTTTTATCAAACTAGATAGACACGAGTTTTATCACAATTCTACTATGACTCAACTACTGTTTTTCCCTATAAATAGTGTGTCCATATCTCACAATTCACCACACAGAATTTTACACAGCAATTTTCATATAGAAAGCAGCTGTAAATTCTAAATATATTTTTTATATCAAAAGCTCATTTCATCAATCAAGGTAAGATACTTTTTGTGCAAGTTGTTTGTTTCCTTATGCTTTTATGTTCAGTAATTTATACATGAATTGTCAGTGGACCTTTGAGTTCAACCTAACGAAATGTGAAATCCTTCGGGAATTCAAAATGAGAAATGATGGGTATTTCGCTTGGTCACCGATATACTCCATAAAGAGAAATGTGATATGAATTGTTTATATTATTGTCATTTAATTGCATATGAGAACTGCACGTATCTTACTGGGTGTTTTCAAAATTATCACTCTTACAATTTTTACAGGTTAGTTCGGGTCGATTAGAGATGTGGCGGGATGTGACGGGTCAAAATTATCACTCTTACAAACGTTTGTTTTACTTGAATGAATTATTATGCTTGGGAGTTTTGAGTTCCAATGGCTAGGTTGAGCATCATCTTATTCTCAATCTGAGGCTAAGGACATTTGGAATTACTTAAAAAAGATTGACAATAAAGACAACATGACTAGGAGGTTTCCATTGGAGTATGAGATAGCCAATATCACACACAATTCAAGAAAATTTTACTGGTTTTCAAAATCTTTTGACTACTATTAAGACATCGTTTATACTAATGTTTCTACTACAGCTCTCTCTCGTCCAAGCAATGCATGAAATCAGCAAGAGAGATCAGTTCTTGATTAAGTTGTGATCAGATTTTGAAGTCACACACTCTAATATGATGAACCGTGATCCTATACCATCTTTGGATGCTCGCTTGAGTACCCTTGGCTGTAAATCTGCAACATTAAAGTGGGATCGCACAGTGAATGAAAAAAAAACGCACGACGATTTGAGATTCTAGATTCGCCATTGGAGGAGATTTCAGATTCTGCATTGGAAGGAGATTGCCTTAGTGAACCTAAACAGGAAATTTGGGTTAAGGAGAGTTTATTAAGTTCCATTGGATTGAGCTATTACTTGGATAAACCTTTCAAAAAAAAAAAAAAGATATTACTTGGATAAGGCCTAACAGGTAGAGAACCAAACTTTACTATTGAAGCAGGCCAAAGTGGGATTAGGTCCCGTTTGTGCTAAGCTTACGAATGCAGGTTTCAACCCAAGCCCATTACTCATCCTTCCATCACTTCTTAAACCAGAAACAACTTCCTTTGCTAAGCCAATCCCTAATCTGAAATTACCAAGCTCCTTCAAGCAAATTAAGAATGCCGAATTGCAGTCCAAAATAAAAAGGATGTGCGCTTCCAGTGTGACAAGAAATTTTTAATTGGGTATCATTGTAGAAACAAGGAACTACAAATTCTTGCATTCAACGATAGATCCAACGGAATAGAGCTTAACGACAGCGAGGGACAGGTGCCAGATGAGGAATATGTTGTGTATGCGACTTATATAGAGTGCGAAACACAAATTTACTGGAAGAATAGACCGATGCTAGAGAAGAGCAAAGTGGAGTGAGGGGAGCAGAGCGCACCAAACGAAACGGAGGCTGATAATCGACCCATGTTAAATCCTTGTGGACGTAGGCACATTGACATGTAACCTTATTATTCACACTCAATAAAATATCTCCGCTTCGCTCCTTGTGGACGTAGGCACATTGCTTAACCACGTTAAATCCTTGTGTTGATTTCTCTTTTTAACTTCTCTATGATTCATATATTCTTTTGATGTTGTATGTGGATGACATGCTAATTGCTACTAAGAACATATATAAGGTAGACGGATTGAAGTCTTTGTTGAGCAGAAAGTTTGATATGAAAGACTTAGGACTAGCTAAGAGGATTCTTGGCATGGATATCAAGAGATAAGAAGGCCAAAAAATTATGAGTGTCTCAGAAAAATTATTTGGAGAAAGTGTTGGAAAGATTTAGCATGTCCGATGCAAAACGAGTGGTTACACCATTAACAAATCACTTCAGATTGAGTACTAATCAGTGTCCAAAAAATGAAGAAGAAAGTACAAAGATGTCAAAAATGCCATGTGCTAGTGCAGTGTGGTGTTTGATGTACGCAATGGTGTATACCAAACCAGATCTAGAACATGTGATCAGTATGGCGAGCAAGTACATGGCTAATATTAACAGAGAGCATTGGAGAGCTGTAAATTGGTTTTCTAAGCACTTGAGAGGTACAATGGAGTGTAAGATCATGTTTGAGAGAAAACATCATAATGTTTCAGTTCAGGGATAGGTAGATGCAGCTTATGCATGCGACTTGGATGACGAAGGTCTCATACAACGTATGTTTTCACGCTAGTAGGGGGCTTATATGTTGGAGATCAATGGTGTAGTTACTTGTGGCATTATCCACAACTGAAGTAGAGTACATGGCGACAGCTGAGGCAGCAAATGCATTATTGCGGTTGAGAAGGCGACACGGAGCTTGGGATCAAGATGGAATGAAGCTATATTGTGATGGTCGGAGCACCATCTTCTTAGTAAAGAACCAAATTTATCATGCAAGAAACAAACACATTGATGTAAGATTTTACAAGATAAGAGAGTTGGTTACTTTAGGAGAAATGTTGCTAGAGAAGGTGTATACGTCAGAGAATGTAGCAAACATGTTGACAAAGCCAATCACAATGGATAAGTTCAAGCATTGATTAATATTTTTATGTGTTAAAGAGGAAGTGTTCCAATCTATTGGTCCCAGATGGTGTTTTTCCCAGGCTATATTTCTTCTATTGTTTTTCCCAAGGGGTGAATATTCGTCAAGATGGAGATTTTTTACTATATGTTTGACAGGGACGCTAAAATTAAAAGGGGTGGCCCACGCGGTACGGTACATGGATATTTATTTGTACGGTTCCTAAAGTCTTATATGTGCCGGGCTAGGGTTAGTACATATATATTGATTATGTAACTTTATTATTCATACTAAATAAAATATTTCCACTGCACTCCTTGTGGACGTAGGCACATTGTTGAATCACGTTAAATCCTTATGTTGATTTCTCTTTTTCACTTCTCTATTATTGCATTTAAAATCCAACATAGCGAGTATTTGGTGAGGATTAAAATTAGTTTTTTAGTAGATTGTGATATAAGTTTTTGAAATGTGTGATTGAAAAGCTGTGGAACTCATGAAAGATGTGGTTAATATTGATTGTTTGACTTTGACTTAAATTAAAATCTGATTTTAATCAGAAACAAACAAGGCCATAACATAATGGTATTAGACATCTGATGGAGTTATCTATAACTTATGTTGTTGGCTGACAGCTCCTAAAACAATATGCGTCCAAAGGCGGGTAGTGGGACTTGGTGATGATAGATTTTGGGCTTGCCCACAATTTTAAGTTGGTTGAACGGGCTTGAAAATTGAGAATTTTGTTGGTAGGTGCAATTGGTTTTCAGGGTTCTATTTGATAATATACTCGAGATTAAGTCCGCGCACTTCAAGGGGCTGAACCGTCCCTTTTTACGATATGACTGTGACTAAAGTTCTAGCAAAAATAAATAAATAAATAATTGTTCGGTTGTATGATATCCCAAAGTCTGTAATTCTCCGGACTTTAACCTTGAGGACAAGGTGAATTTCGTGGGCGGGATATTGATAGAACTCCAGATTAAAAGTTATTTGTTGTGGGGGTTTAGGAGAATATGTAGTATAAGCAAGCAACTATCTATTAATAAGGGAGGGTAGTTTCATTTGGGGGGTATTTAGAAAACTGGAATTAGTGTGTGTGAGAGGGTTGAACCTCTCGAAAGTTCAATCAACAACACTTTGTAATTCAACTTTTTTAGCAATACAATTCTACATTTTAATCCTTTGCTTCATAATCTGTGTTGGTACCTATCAGATTCAGTGTTTTACCATCGGCTACTGTATTCTTAGGGTGTTGCTCATTTCATGGCAAACAAAGAAACAATATAGCATTTCTTGCTCATCTGCCAAAACAGAATCTAGATGTGAGCTTTATTGGTTAGGTTATTGTCTTCAAGATAGTGGGATGCCTCTTTCCACTAGCCTGTTGACATATATAGTGGAAATCAAGTTGCATTCATATTTCTGACTACCCAGTTTTCAGAAACGCACCAAATGTATCAAAGCAAATGCATTTATGAAGTTTGATCTGTCAGGCATACATCTAATGATTACAAGCAAAATAAGTAATCAGAAGGTAAAGAACTTACCGCTCCAACATGATGCTTTGGTGGTGAACATCCAGAAGTTTCCTCGAGTCCGGACCACGCTTTATTATCAATCTCTAGAAACCTGTTCAGTTATCAGCCTCAACTGCAAAAGCAAACAGACACACCCGCAAGCACACTCCCATTTTCACATGGACAATTATAAATACACACATATTATAGAGGGAGAAAAATATTACTTGAAAATTGGGCGGAGAAGGCATGAAGATTCGTGGACCCAAAGCTGGGGATCCTCCGAAACGGAGTCAGAACTGCTGCCACTGCTGACACGCTCATCCGACGAGCGGCCATCATCGTCGTCAACAGAGGGAAAACCCAATGGGCGAGTCTGGTGGATCTGAGCCTGATGCAGCGCCAGCCCAAACAGCGCTCCTGCCGCGTACTTCTGCGCCGGCGTCAAAATCGACGACGATGACGACATTCTTTTTGTCTTTTTCTCCCAATTCCAATTATTTTTGCAAAACCAGTAATTTGAATGGATTTATTAACATTTGGTCTTCCGCTATTAACACCTGAAAACCGAAAATTAAATTGAAATTGAGCAACAGTAATTCTGTTTCTCGTCGATGGATTCTTGATTTTCTCTACAAAATTTTGGACCCTTTCAAATCAATCAGACTCGGTACCTTCGTTGAACGTAGTGTTCTGTTATCCAGGTCAACTACAATTTTTCTGTTGACATTCTCCTCATTTGCAGTCTGAAAGAAAAATGGCAGTGTTAGTCCTCAACTTGTAACATTGAGAAAGTTGGTCTCTCACGTTTTTATTTTGTTTTCAGGTTCGTCAATAGACAATTTTCGTCCAAATATGCCCGAGTTTGGGTTAGTTAAAAAAAGTTTATAAAATTCAAGTCAAAATTAATAATTAATTTAATCACATATTTTATGAAATTCATTACGTTTATCAATTTTTTAACTAAATATTTCATCATTTTTTTATTAAAATTTATTAAAAATTTAATTTTAGTTAAATCGAGGGCTATATGTTAATAAAATGTCGTGTGAAGGACATGTAGATAAAATTGAAAATACCATTAATTTTAAGGATAAAGCTAGGCGTACAGTCGACATTCACAGTCCCGTTCACAATGTTTTGAATTTGCTGACTTGGCACCAAGTTCTGTGGACCAACCCGGTTGGTAATCAGTTGACCCGGCCCAATTGTGAGTTTTCCCCCCAAACACCCGAATTCGAGCCCTAAACCTTCAGCTCTCGCCTCACTCCCCCAGCTCCCCCCACCGCTCTCTCCCCACCGAAATCGCCCAGCTCTCCCCCTTCTCCCACAGCTCGCCCTAAACCTTGGAAAGCTCTCGCCGGCAAAACCTTCAGCTGAAGCTCTCCCCCCACCGAATCGCGAAACCTTCAGCTGAAGCTCCCCCAGATCTCCCCCCACCAAATCGCGATCTTCTCCCACAGCTGCTCACACCCGTCCTTCTCCCGCAACGTCGAAGAGTTCTCCCAACTGAGACGAAGGTTTTCAGCACCACACCACGTCAATTGGTTGAAAATTTCTTTAACCCAAATCGCCCCATCTCCCCCAACTAAGACGAAGAACCGCAGCACCACTCTGCTTTTCGCGACTGCTTCATCTCCGACGCACTTGGGAACGGACTGCTCGGCTGGAGGTGACGTCGAAGAGATGACTGAGAAAGGTAGGATCGAAAATGTGTTGAATATTATACTTTGAAATGTACAAGTACGTGTGTATGATTTTGATTTTCTGTACTGGACAACACGTTATTGAAATTCCACTGTAATGATATCATATGTATGGTGAACATCATCCTATTCAATTTGGAATGTATGAATTGTGAACTTGGTGTGTTGTTCTAAACATAATCCGATTCATTTTGACCTAGGAAAAGACATAGTTGAAGTATTGGATGACGAAGTATCTGTGGAAGCCAATGCTGAGAACTTGGTGGATAATGAAATCCCGTTGGGAGACAATAATTCAGGAAAAGAAGTTACGAATGTCCCTGTGGTTGGTATGCAGTTTAACGATGAAAAGGAGTTGTTCGAATTTTACAAAAGATATGCGTACGAAGTAGGTTTTCCGGTTAGGAGAAGGAATTCGAAAAAGGGTGATGATGGATTAGTGAGATATGTTACGCTGACGTGCAGTCGTGAGGGAAGTCGAAGCAATAAAAAAAGCGCTTCGTTGAAACCGCAACCAACAATGCGAGACGGAGTTGCAAAGCGAGATGC
Source organism: Fraxinus americana (assembly GCA_035079005.1). NCBI lineage: Eukaryota > Viridiplantae > Streptophyta > Magnoliopsida > Lamiales > Oleaceae > Fraxinus > Fraxinus americana. The sequence goes on along the minus strand of CM068712.1, from coordinate 14,434,974 downwards.
TGCTTCCTCAGATATTCGTGGAATATGGAAAATTTGCACGGTTGACCTCGAACATAATCATAAAACAAGTCCGTCTAAGTCTAGGTTGTATCGATGCAATCGAGAATTGAGTGCACATGTAAAGCGAAAGCTAGAAGTGAATGATATGGCTGGAATTCCTTTGCACAAGAGTTACAACTCTGCAGTAGTTGAAGCTGGTGGGTATGAGAATATGACTTGCATTGAAAAGGATTGTCGCAATTATGTTGAAAATGTGAGGCGATTGAGACTAGATAAAGGAGATGCCGCGGCTATACAAACATACTTTTCTGAAATGCAAGCACGTTGCTCTGGGTTTTACTTTTCTATGGATTTGGATGATGAGTCACGGCTTAAGAATATTTTCTGGGCAGATAATAGATGTAGGCTAGCATATAAGGAGTTTGGGGATGTCGTAACTTTTGATACCACTTACCTCACTAATAAATACGACATGCCGTTTGCCCCATTTGTCGGAGTTAATCATCACGGGCAATCAACACTGCTTGGATGTGGGTTGCTATCAAATGAGGATACACATACATTTGTTTGGTTGTTTAGAACATGGTTGTTGTGTATGCACGGTTTAGAACATGGTTGTTGTGTATGCACGGTCGCAGATTTGTCGCACATGGTTGTTGTGTATGCACGGTTCATCCATTAACATTGACATGTCCAAAACATATAATCATGTCAAGCACTATCCTAAAAGATAGACTTTTACAACTAATCATCCGAAATTCCTTTCCCCTTGCGCATCTTTATGTTGAGGGAAATCTCCAAGTCATTTTCCTCCGTTAGCTTGGCAAGGGTTTTCAACATATGCGACAAATCTGCGACCGGCTCACCTCCGTTTGTAATGCCACTAGATTCACCGTCATCGTGCAATGGACATTTTGAGTCGGGATCATTTTTACACCATTTGAAGTACACTGTGATCAGCGGGTGCAACAATGAAAGAATTGCCCTTTATGTTCATTATTTTTTTCCACTTCCATCCATTTGTGAAGCCCAAACCACAATTCGGGCATCTTCTCTTCTTCGGGCATTCGTGACAAAGATATGTCCTGCCTTTCTACAACAATGACAAATTCCCGAGTTCTTGCCTCCCATCGAATTTATCTGGTTCAACCACATAAACAGAATCACATCAATATAACACAAACTCATCATTACTCATTGGATTAACACAATTCACATATGACATTTTCGAAAACAATTTTGCATAAAATTAGTTTGATAACAACAATATTGCCAATATCGTGATTATAATCAACGTTCAATTTAAAGATTGTATACATACACAATAATATATTACTTTTCTTTAACAAAAGCTAAATGTTGATTTTCAGCTACACAACAATGATTTAAGTAAAAGTTTATCAAACACTTAAGCAATGTTATTTTCGAACTAATACTATAATTCCAACAATCACATGAACATCCAATTTTTGTCTATGTTATGTAATAGACAGAGAGTTGAAACTTGGTAAAACACGAGGGCCAAATATCAGTGGATGAACAACACAACTATGTCATGTAATAAACAGACAGTTGAAAATTGGTAAAAAACGAGGGCCAAAAATCATCCCAAAAACAACACAAATTCAATACAATCATCCCAGTAAAAGAGCCACTGATTTGTACAATGGACAATACGCATAAAGATATAGGTTCAATTCAATAACATCGAAAATTTCTTACCCAACACGAATTAGAATCACTATTGTCATTTCAATAAACTCACTATTCTCTCACCCAACACAAATTCAATAATGAAATCCCAGTAAAAGAGCCACTGATTTGTACAGAACGTTATGTGTTGTAACGAAATCACTATTATCTTACCCAACACGAAGTAGAAAATTGGTCGTGTCTAAACTGGGGAACCTCTGTTGGTTGTCGCCTCTTTCTTTGAAGAACTGTTGCGGGGTGGTGGTGCGGTGGTTCCCGCAAAAGGCGGCTCACTGTGGTTTTCTCGTCACAGTACAGATGGGGCGATTTGGGGGAGAGTTCGGGTTCGTCTCAGTTGGGGGAGATTCGGGGAGATGGACTTGATTAGGTTTACAAAAACCTTCGTCTCAGTTGGGGGAACTCTTCGACGTTGTGGGAGAAGGACGGGTTTAGGGCGAGCTGTGGGAGAAGATCGCGATTTTGGGGAGAAGGGGGAGAGCTGGGCGATTTCGGTGGGGAGAGAGCGGTGGGGGGAGCTGGGGGAGTGAGGCGAGAGCTGAAGGTTTAGGGCTCGAATTCGGGTGTTTGGGGGGAAAACTCACAATTGGGCCGGGTCAACTGATTACCAACCGGGTTGGTCCACAGAACTTGGTGCCAAGTCAGCAAATTCAAAACATTGTGAACGGGACTGTGAATGTCGACTGTACGCCTAGCTTTATCCTAATTTTAATATATGTCATTTCTTTCAAATCCAACGTGAATGTCTCCTCACGTCATCATAAGATATATACATAAAATATATTAAATATTACATCAAGTGCGAATAATTTTTTAGACGAATCTAATCATATTATATCAATTATTTCAATAATATCTTCATTTTCCTTTTTCAATATGTATTTAATTTATTTAACAATTTAGTTACCATCATTTCTCATATGTACTTTTATTAATGTATGAATTATCTATTATTAATTCTCAATTAATTAATATTTAAATTCATTTAATTAATATTCATATTCATTTTATGCATTTCAGTATTATTAATTCTAATTAGAATTTCATTATTCACGTCTATGCCTGCTAATTAACACTTCGTTTTATTTAATTGAAAATTAAATAAATGGTTTTAGATTCATTGTCACATATATATTCTTTGATATTAATTCTAAATGAATTAACATTCAAGTATATTCAAATATTATCTTACAATACTTATAAAACATCAGTTGCACATTCAACGTTGACTAGTAAAAGAAAATGTCACTAATAGAGTTGAAAAAAGTTAACACTACGAGCGCGGTAATGAAGTAACATTAAAGAGAGGCAATAAGGAACTCAATTCGGTCAACAAATTCATAATTTATACTTGGAAGAGGAGAGAAACCTTCTTAATTGAGTAGGCCATTTTTTTATTATTAAATTGGTTTTGTAAATTTTAGTTAATTGTCGAAATATGCACTGTGTGAAATTTGTATGGGTGATTATATGTCTAACCAAATCAGTATATTCACAGATAGGTTCTTACTCACAACTCGGCTAGAATCTGTGTTTTTTTATGTAAATACTAGTTTCATATTAATCTTGAAATGTAGAAGTGATTTTAAAGTAAAATGACAATATTTTCTTTGCATGTCAATATCTCCTAATATTTGTACGATTTTATTTGAAAGAAGATTTTAAGGATTGACATCTCCATCAATTAAACGATAATTAGGAGTTTTCTTTATCGGTTTAATGATATATTCTTACCTATTTTCTTATAGAATATTTTGGTGAGTCATTATTTCCTTAGGAGTCTTTCATTTTGTTTAAAAGATGATTCTAGGAAAATAATTTCTAAGCCTTAATAATGATAAATTAGGGCACACATTTTTGCAAAGAAAAAGCGGCTGCTGGATTCTTTATATATATTTTTAAGTAATTCTATTCGTAATCACGTGTTAAGCACCAATCCACATTGTTATATATTCGTTTAAATGCAATGTCACATAACATATTTAATTGAACACATGTAAAGTGTAGCTATCTAGACTAGTGTTTTGCAACCTTGGATCTTTAATTTCTTTGAGACAATGTTGATTTGGTGCATAAAATTAATTCACACAGTAGTTACATTTTGCTGTAAAATAAAAATGAGATTCTAATTCCCATTTTTGGAGAAGTCTTACACAATCATAGGAGTCAGGGTAAACACAATTCGATTTCATCGATTTTTGAATTACTTTCAACAAAATAATTTCAAATAGTTTGAATAAATTCGAAACCAAATCAAATTATTTCATTTTGCAATCAAATCAATTTTTCAGTTCGATTTGGTTTCAAACCACGATTTTAACGATATATGGTAACTGTATTTTTATGCACTTATTCGAGCTTCTATTCTTATTTATTTTTTGCTACTAAGTTGAGCAAATATTTACTTAATTTTGTCTAAGTTATGTTAATTGTTGAAAAACTCCAACTTGAATGCAATTGGCACTGAAAATGGAGAATTTGAGTAGGGATGGCAAAAAAATTCATTCAACCCGAAACTCGTGGGACCATGCCCCCAACGGGGAGATGATTACCCGCCTAATCGGGTAAACGGGGCGGGGCAGGGATGGGGTGGGGGTCATTGCCCCGAAACGGGTACCGGGCAGGTACAGGAATTATGTAGTTCCCACCCCGCTACCCGTTCCGTTTAAAGTTAATTTTAAATTTAAGTTTTTTATCAAACAAAAATAATAGATTTATCATATTTTTAAAGAGAACATAAGTTGTTTATAATAAATTGGTAAAAAAGTAATAATATTTATTAAGTAAAGACATAAAAAAATAAAAGCAAAAAATAAAATAAATAAAAAATAAATAGGGCAATAAATGGGGCAAATGACCTACCCCTATGGGGATGGGGTAAAATAACAAAAATACCCGATGTGACGGGGGTGGGAATGATCTACTCGTCCCATACCTACCCCGTTGTCATATCTAATTTTGAACTAATTTGAAAATGGATCAGTGCAATAAAGACTAACCAGATGGCATGAGATTGATTAGAAGTAAAATGAGAGTTATTGGTGCTTCGGGGGTGAAATTCAAATTTTGAAAAGTTTAGAGACTAAATTCCTCATTTTCAAAACTTGAAACGATCCAATTTCAGAAGATTATAGAGTTTGGCGGACCAGTCTAAAAGATTTTGGAAGTTTCAGCATTGAAATTGAAGTTTAGAATGAAAAAGGACAAAACATTGATAAAAACTTGAAGGACCAAAGTCGGACTAAAAAAGTAAAGTTGGGGCCCAAATTGGATGAAACAAAAGTTAGAAAAGGGAAAAAGGTCGAAGGTTGATCAATATCAACTGTAATCGTAGTCCAGTTAGGTAGGCTATTTGTGGAGGTCCAGGCCACGTTTCGACCCACAAGCAATATATTACGTCTTTTTTTCTTTTTGATTATTTAATCCGTCTTGACTCATTTTCAAAGCACAAACTCCCAAAATTCTCCAAAACATATAAATAAACATTATTTAGGTCATAAAAAGAGGTTACGTCGTAAGAAAATTAGAGAGAAAAGTCAAGGCAAAATTTAAGAAACTAGGGTTTTGAAGTTCTTGGCTTGGGAGGAAAAAAATGTAAGGTCTCGAATTTTATATTCTTAAGTTGGTTGATGTAGCTCATTTAAGAAACGAGTTATGGAAGCTCGGCCTATTTAAGGTTATGAAAGTACAAGTCATAAGTTATTTAAAAGTCTAAAAATTTAAGACATTAAGTTAAGTAATGTCGCACTTTGATTCACAAATTTGGTAACTTGCTCTAGTATGGTAACCACTCTGATTCACAAATTTTCTTAGTCTTTGATCAAATGATGCTAAATGTCCCATCGAATTTCTACTTAGAGCATCGGCAACAACATCAGCATTACCTAGATAGTAATGAATAGAGCAATCATAATCCTTCATTAGCTCCAACCATCGTTTCTGTCTCATATTCAATTCCTTCTTTGTAAAGAAATATTTGAGACTATTATGATCCGTGTAAATGTCACACTTTCTTCCATATAAATAATGGCGCCACATTTTTTATGCATGAACTACTGCCCCAAGTTCTAGATCATGCGTCGAGTAATTCTGCTCATGTTACTTCAATTGCCTTGATGCATAGGCAATCACTTTTCCATACTACATCAATACACATCCCAAGCCTTGTTGGATGCATCAATATATATATAACAAGTCCTTCTGAACCATCGGGTATTGTTAACACAAGTGATGTAGTCAATCGTTGCTTTAGCTCCTGAAAGCTTTGCTCACACTTATCTTTCCATTGAAACTTTACTCATTTCCTTATCAATTGCGTCATTGGTCCAACTATTTTGGAGAATCCTTCTATAAATCTCCCATAATACCCAGCTACTCCTAGAAAGCTTCAAACTTCACCAGCGTTAGTCGGTGTATTCCAATTAGGTACTGCATCCACTTTTACTGGATCCATTTCAATTCCTTAGGCAGTAACTACATGACCGAGGAATCCAATTCGCTCAAACCAAAATTCACACTTTTTAAATTTGACGTATAATTTTTCCTTACACAGTATTTCTAATGCTATTTTAAGATGTTACTCATGTTGATCTTTACTCTTGAAGTATATCAAAATATCACCAATGAAGACTATGACAAATTGATCCAAATATTGATAAAATACGCGATTCATTAAATCCATGAATACTGTTGGAGCATTTGTCTAACCAAACGGCATAACTATGAACTCATAATGTCCATAATGAGTTCTGAAGGCCGTCTTGGGTATATCACTCACCTTAACCTTCAATTGATAATATCCAGATCATAAGCCAATCTTGGAAAATAACTTAGCCCTCTTTTAGTTGATCAAACAAATCCTCGATTCTTGGGAGAGGATACTTATTCTTGATGGTCAAATGGTTCAACTCCCGATAGTCGATGTATATCCTTATACAGTTATACTTCCATCTTTCTTCTTTACGAACAACACTTGTGCAGCCCATGGTGATACACTTGATCGAATAAAGCCAATGTCTAACAATTTTTGTAACTGAATTTTCAACTCTTGAAGTTCCTTTGGAGGCATTCTGTATGGAGCTTTAGATACTGATGCCGCTCCGGGAACCAGTTCTATTGTTAACTCCACTTGTCTATTTGGTAGAGTACCAAGTAGATCCTCTGGAAACACATCTATAATTCTTGTACCACTGGGACGTCTTCAATCTTTCTCGTCGCATGTTTTTCTCCTATGATGTTAACTAGAAACCCTTGATATGTTTCTTTTCTCAACATTTACTCGGCTTGCAAGGCCGATACCATTTGAAGATGGGGTTCGGTCTTTGTTCAAAGAAAAGAAAATTGTTCTTTTCCTGGTTTCTAAAAAGACACTTCCTTCTCTCTACAACAGATGGTTGCATAATTACTTCACAACCAATCCATGCACAAAATCACATCAAAATCTTTCATCTCTATCAGATACAAATTAGCTTCTAATATTTTTCCCTCAATTTCAAGATTCATAGACACAACTAACTGATCAGTATTCAATGTTCTGCTTGAAAGGATGCTAACTTCTAGTGTACTTTCTGACTTATCACAAGTAATACTAGATTTAGCAATGAAAGACGTTGATACAAAAGAATGAGTAGTTCTAGAATCAAACAGTACATATGTATCAGATATTAGTAAAATACCTACTATTATGTTTGAGTTCTTCTCTGCATCCTTCGGAGTTAGTGTAAAAACTTATACTTTTCCCTTTTTGATATATCACTGCTATCATCCTTCTTCTGAGTAAATATGGGCCAATCCTTAGCAATATGTCATGGTTTACCATACCGAAAACGGGCATTCTTCACATACACACATTCACCACGATGAGGTTTACCACACTTGGGACACGATGCTGCTGCAACTACAATGGCCTTACTAGCACTAGATCCAATATTAGATTTCTTATTCTGCCATTTGACATTTCTTTTGTCTTGACCACTCCATTTTCTCTTTCCAAATTGCCTTTTATCATGTTAGTTGTACAATTGACTGTGTTGCTCTGCATTAGCTTTCTGATACCAAATAGTGTGAGCTCGTTTCAACTCTCACGGTATGATGTAAAACGATTTGACATAAGAATCATGCTTAGGCATGGATTTAACCCTTGTTCGAATCTTCAAGCCTTCTTAATTTTCTTGTCAATCAGGTGTGGAGCATACATTGAGAGTTGATCGAACTTTCGCTCGTTAAAAAAAAAAAAACAAAGAACTATTAATATGATTGTAACTTATCTCTTTGAATGCCCACTAATAAAACAATTAGTCCATCAAATTAACTTGGAATAATTGTTTTTAGGGTCCGTTTGATTGCAAATATGGAAAATGAGTGGAAAGAAAATGAATTTTAGGGAATTAAATTGTTTAGAAATTGTTTTATTGGGAATTGTAATTAATTGTGTTTGATTGGTATAATTTTCCACTTGGAAAATATTGAAAATTTGGCATCCGTTTGGCTTTATTTTTCATGAAAATTGCCCATTAAAATAATAAATTTTTTAACCATTGGGTCTAGCATTTGTTCCAATTCCCCAAAAAATTTTTATTTAAATTTGGAAAACCAAAAACCATCAAAACAAGAAGGAATAATTTTATGGAAAAGCTGAAAAATCAGGCGTGTGGAAGAAAAGTGGGAAAAGAAAATTGTCAGGAATCCAACAGGGCATTAATGTGAAAAATATGAATTTTTTAAATTCAAAAATAATTTTACAAAAATACTTTAGAAAAACATCTACATGGTGATTCTAACCTAGGTTGCCTAATGAAATACATTGTAGATGACCATTCTAGCAACCTAATTATTCATTAAATCTTTGTAATCAAATTTATTTAAACTTAATGTCTCAAATTATTGGGCTTTTAACTAACTTATGGCTTGTATTTTCATAACCTTAAATGACCCGAGTTTCCATAGCTCCTTTTTTTAAATGGGCTACATCAACCAATTTAAGAATATAAAATTCGGGACCTTACACAAAAATCTTAGTGCAAGATTGTCAAATTTTCCTCGTTTTTCCTTTAAGCCCAAGTACACTAGTCTTGTATTTTTTTTTCTTCTTTGATGACCTTTAACTAAACGATTAGTTTAGACGAATGAATGTAACCTAGTTTTTGAATATTAACCTTAATTATCATATTTAGATTTTTAATTGATGTGCGTGTTCTTTATGTTTTGAATTATTTGATCACTAATTCATTGATTCATAAACGGTAATAATGTCAAGAGGTGAATTATTTGTTTAGATCATATAATAAAAAAAACTGCAATTTGAATAAAAGTTAGAGGTACACTTTTATGGTTGTTCGCAATCATTAATTGAATTCTTCTGTGATTGAAGACTTTTGATTAATGCTTACGTTTATTCAAGTAGAGATATAGTGAGTTAACTTAATTGAATAAAAAAATTTTTGAACTCAAGAGAGGTAAATCAAGAATTTGATAAATTTAATGTTTATCAAATTTTGGTGATTGAGATTGAGGAGAATATTAATTACAATTAGTTCTAACTTCCGTTTGATGTTTTTTTTTTTTCAATTATCTGCTTATTTTTTCTTTGTTTTATTGACAAAGAAAAAAAATAAGCAAGAGACTAGAAACAATATGCAATGATTAATCCATGAAGATGACATGATTGTGCGAGATGTCTTTACCAAGAAATAATTTAACATGACGAGATATACTTCACTATAAGGATTTTTAATCAATCATCTGGGCTTATATGTGAATTATTTTTTATTAAATTAAAAGATATCAATTTTGATTAAGCATGTTTAAAGTGATCCGATAAAGTTTCCATATTTTGGGTTTTGAAGCATCTAATTGAAGTATGAACTTTATGTGTAAAGATCAGACATGTTTCTAATTTCATGATGAGCTGAATTAGGTTAACATGCTATTAGTATATATATACGGTTATGGTTCTTGGATAACACGTGCGATTGTTCATTCTATTCCAACTCTCATCATCAGAAAGAGAAATAAAGGAACAATGTGTTGATCTAGAAGACTAAAATTGCAGGACTTACTTGTTGCATTAACCATGTTTGATTCAGGTACGCTTCCACTTTGATTCAGAATTATTGGTGATCTAACATGAAAGATCATTGTGAAGGTAATGAATTTCCAACAAGTGGTATCAGAGCTTATTCATGTTGAATCATTGAGAATCAAAAATTTTAATTTGGTTATTGTGATAATTTCATTATTTTCAAATTTAGCAATTCCAGATTTAGTTTTGTTGAATTTGAAAACTTTTCGATCTTCAATGTTTCAGTTTAAAAAATAAATAAAAATTCATGTAGTCAGCGCGGCACAACACCGTATAATAGTTTGCAGTGCAGTGATGAGCGCTGCCTCATATCCCTCTCTCCACCTCCCCCATGTTTCCTTTAGATTTAGGGTTTGGGTGAATTTTTGGGGACGAGATCCTGAGCTGAAAATTTTGATAAACTCAGGTCCTTGTTTGCAATTTCATATTGGAGTTAGGGTTGCAATTTTAATAATTCAGCCCCTTAAGTTTAAAATTCATCTAATTGGGCCTTTAAAGTTTCGAGTTTAATAATTCAGTCCCTGGAGTTTGAAAATTAATTAATTTGGGTCATTAAAGTTCTGATTTTGTAATTAAAACCCTCAAAGTTTTTAATTTGTTCAAATTGGCCCATAACGTTTTGAATAATTAATTTTTGACCCATAAAGTTTTGGATTATTAACCCTTAGGCCCCTAAAATTTCAAAATAAATAAAATATGCAAATTCAGTGATTTTCTTTTTCAAATTTTGATATAATGGACTCTTTTGAAAGGTATAATATTCGAAAATAAATTAATTGAAACAATATGTTTCCAAATCAACCTCTCTTGTGGAAATTAATTAACTTGGAATATGAAAAAATGTTTGTGTGTGTGTTATTCATGCGAATATTTGATAGGCTCAAAAGAAAGTTAATATTTGGCTGAATTGCATATGCACATGTGGTGATAAACATGTAGTGATTATTTGGTTTAACGTGTGATCAATAAATCGGTCCAAATAAAGATTTAGTGATTGACATGTTCTTTATTGTCAGTGTTTGATCACTACACCAAGAGTACTACTTACAAGTAAATATTTATGTCCAAAAACTAAATATTGATGTTGTGCTAGGTATCTTGTGATGGACACTACCATTATTTGAAATTATTATTTGCATATTAAGGATATTTATGTGAGCTATTCCAATTAATTGTTCTCTAATTCAGTTTTCGGTTCTACTGCTAATATCTCTGCTAGCATCAATTCAATTTCAATACTTAATGGCATACACTTCAAGGCATGGAAAGAGAACGTGATGATTTTTCTCGGAGTCATGGATCTGGACCTTGCTTTACGAGTCGATCAACTCCTACAATTACTGATAAGAGTACCTCTGATGACAATAGGGGGATGGAAAAGTGGAAACGATCGAATTGCATAAGTTTGATGGTCATAAATCACGCTATTCCAAACGCATTTCAGGGCACTATGTCCGATAAGGTGACTACGGCTAATGGTTTCATTGAGGACCTTGAGAAGGGGTTTGCCAATAATAAAAAGGTTGAAACTAGTACACTTTTGGCAAACCTTATCTCAATGAGATACATAGAGAAATGAAACATACGGAAGTACATTATAGAAATGTCTCATATTGCTTTAAAACCAAAAGCACCCAAGTTGGATTTATCTGAAAACTTGTTGGTATACTTGATTTTAATTTCCCTTCTGACAAAATTCAGTCAATTCAAGGTGAGTACAATTGTCAAAAGGACTCATAATCCCTTAATGAGCTCATCTCTCACTGTGTTCAAGAAGAGGAAAGATTAAAGCATGACAAGACAGAAAGTGTTCATTTAGCCAGCACTTCCAAGGACAAAATGAACAACAAAAGGAAAAATGATAAGGAAGATGCGGGTACAATATCACAAAATAAATAGCATAAGGAACAAACTAAAGGTGATTGCTTCTTCTGTGGAGCTATAGGTCATAAAAAGAACTGTACCAACTACACGTATGGCGTGCCAAGAAATGTATTCTTCTTCATTTGGTTTGTTTTGAGGTTAATTTAACTTCAATACCTAGACACTCATAATGGATAGATTCTGGTGTAACAACTCACATCAGTGTGTCTATGCAGGGTTACCCGAGTTGTCGAAAATCAAATAATGTTGAAAAATACATCTATGTTAGCGACGATAAGACGGTGGAAGTAGAGGCAATAGGAAAATTTAGATTATTGTTAAAACTAGATTTTATTTGGATCTTAATGAAACATTTATTGTACTGTCTTTTAGACGGAATTTGATTTCCATTTCTATTTTGGATATATCTGGTTATTCTTGTTAATTTAGGAATGAAAAATTTAGTTGGTTTTATAATTCAAAATTGGTTGGTTACAGTTCTTTATCAGGTTACGATAATATTTATTTAATTAATATGATTGCTTTTTTTTAGTAAATCATTGTATTTAAGTACTCTAAGTGTAAAGCAAAAATTAACCAGCAAGAATCCTACCTCGTTGTGACACAAGAAATTAGGTCACATCTCTAGGAGGAGAATTGAGAGACTTGTGTCTAACGGAATTCTTGATCCTCTTAACTTTACAGATTATGACATGTGTGTTAACTGTATAAAGGAAAAACAAACAAATAAAAGAAGATTTCAAGCCAACGGGACTTTGGACGTTTTGAAACTTATACATACGGACAGTTGTAGACCATTCCCTACGGTTTTTGGAATGGTCAACAATATTTTATAACGTTCATTGACGATTTTTCTTGATATGGCTATATATATCTCATTCATGAAAAGTCATAATCGCTGAATATGTTCAAAAACTATAAAGCTAAAGTTGAGAACCAACTCAGCAAAAGGATTAAAAGTTTCAGATCTGACCGTGGTGGTAAATACTATGGCAGATATGAAGGTTCAGGTAAACAACGTCCATGACCATTTGCTAATTCCTAAATGAATGCGGTATCATCTCACAATACAATACAATATGTTGCTGGAAGGCGAAATAGAATGCTTAAAGATATGGTGAGGAGTATGATTACTCATTCTATCTTGCCAGAATCATTCTAGGTGAAGCATTAAAGACCGTACCTTATATACTCAACAGAGTTCCAACTAAGGCCACTAAACCCTTTATGAGCTTTGGACTGCAAGATGCCTAATTTGAAGCACGTGCACATTTGGGATATCCAGCTTAGGCAAGGCCTTATATGCCAAATGAAAAGAAACTGGACCATGGACTATTAGTTACTATTTTATTGGATATTCTGAAAGATTTAGGGGTTACAAGTTTTATGATCCCACAACTAAGGCTATTTTTGAGACAGGAAATGCTCGGTTCTTTGAAAATGTTGAGTTTGAGAGGGAAAAAAGGGTTATAAATTTTGACTTTGAGGAGGAATACATTGAAATTCCTCCAATTGCCTTGACAATGATTAGGATCAAGTTTCTATCCCTGACATTGTTCAAGAAGCACTCAAGATCAATATAATGTCGTTGTATCTCCCTCTGAAGGTCAACACTTGTTCCAGAAGAACAAATTCTATAGTTTCAAGAACCAATGCTATTAAGAAGATCTACTAGAGAGAGGATAAGTGCAATTTCAGATGATCACATCCTATTTTTCCAAGAGCATGAAGTTGACATTGGAGTGGTGGAAAATGATCCGATCAACTTCCATTAACCCATGAAAAGTTCTAACTCTCAAAAGTGGCTCGATACCGTGAATGAAGAAATAAAGTCCATGAAGGACAATGATGTGTAGGACCTCGTTCCATTGCCTAAAGGTGCAAAACTCATTGGTCGGAAATGAATATTTAAGACCAAGAGGGATTTGAAGGGTGAAGTAGAAAGGTATAAGACTCGTCTTGTCCCAAAGAGCTTTACACAGAAAGAAGGCATCGATTATAAAGAGATTTTCTCTTCGGTTTCTTCGAAATATTCTTTCAGGATTATAATGATATTGGTAGCGCATTTCGATCTTGAGTTACATCATATGGATATTAAGACAAAGTTTTTCAATGGTGACATTGATGAAACAATTTATATGGTGCAACCAGAAAATTTTACTTCAGATGATACAAAGCAAATTGTTTGTAGTAAAGAAATCCATCTATGGACTTAAACATGTCTTTCGTCAATGGTATTACAAGTTTCATCAAGTGAGCATCTCATATGGTTTTGAGATGAATATGATCGATGATTGTAGATACCACAAGTTCAGTGGGATTAAGTATATTTTTTCTGGTTTTATACGTCGATGACGTATTGCTTGCCAGCAGCGATATAGGCTTAATGCATGAAACTAAGAAATTTCTTACAAGGAATTTTGAGATGAAAGATCTTGGTATCTACAACGGGATCGTTTTCGGGGTATTCTTGGATTATCACGAAAGAATTATATCGAAAAGGTACTTAAAATATTTGACATGCAATAATGTAAACCAGGTGACACCCCTGTGGCTAAAGGATACAACTTTAGTTTAAGTCAATGTCCCAAAAATGACTTGGAAACTAAAGAAATGCAGAAAATTCCTTATTCTTCAGCTATAGGGAGTTTGATATATGCTGAGGTTTGTTCGCATCCGGATATAGGGAGTTTACAAATATTAGTCTTCTTAACATCTAATGATTATAATCAAAATAAGTGTGGAAATTAAAGTTTACCTTTCCAACATGACGCTTAGGCGTTGAAGATCCAGCAGTTTCCTCAAGTCTGGACCATGCTTAGTTCAATCCCTCCAAACCTGTTCAGTTATCAGCCTTAAATGAAAGTTCGCCGCAGTAATTTGTAAACACTCATAATATTTTGCAACTGCACAAGCAAAACCCCCAGTGCACAAGTATTTCTATATTACTCATGCGCGCACACTTATATGTACACGCTCATGTTGATGCGATATTAGGAATTTTAATGCAATAAATAATCATACAAACAATGGTCTATAGAAGTTGAAATAATAAACAAATGGAACCGTCGGTTCCAAATATAATTCGGGAACCGTTCGGGTTCGATTCGGCTCTGTACTATAATTAATTTTTTTAACATTTAGAATAACATTACATAAATACACATGAAAGTAGATACTAATACTAATAACAAAAAGTAGATACAAATACGAAGTTCAATATTAGTTTTTACAAATAAACGTAATATTTTAAAGTATTGATAATACTTACCAACTATGTAATGTAACCATCAGTTGTTTGACTTGCCATACTAGCTACTAAGAAACTCTACAAGAAAAAAATGAAAAAAAAAATCACAATTAACAAACATAAATAAACTACAAATAGTTCTAATAAAATTTAATAAGAAAAAAATATAATATATATTTTATTACCTGTCTCAATGCCCTCATATAACTACATTTAGCTCTTTCTCCACCAAGTATCTTAGGCTATGTTTGATAGCCATTATTTTGCCTAAAACTAGGAAAATAATTTCCATATTCTCCATTTTGGTTTGTTTGATAGCCAATAACTTCCATTGAAAATATTTTCCCACATAATGACTCACCTGCCCAAATTCTTTCAAATTGATGAAAATGATTTCCCACCAATTTGGTGGGAAAGCATTTTCCATGTTTTGCCAATTTTTTTTTTTTTTTTTTTTTTACTTTTCGGTAAGTTAACAAATTTCATAACCAATTATAAAAAAAAAATTCAATTTAATGGACAATTTCCATATAAAACGAAGCCAAACGAACACTAAATTTTGATGAAAAAATAGTTTTCGAGCAAATTTTATTTTATTTTATTTTATTTTTTTTATTTTTTACTTTTTGGCAATGTTAACAAATTTCGTAATCAATTGTAAAAAAAATCATTTTAATGGATAATTTTCATATAAAATAAAGCCAAACGTGAACAAAAAAATCCAAATTTTCAAATTTTTTTCGGGTGGAAAATTATACCAATCAAACACACTTAATTAACAATTTCTTATAAAACAATTTCAAGACAATTACTTCCCCTGGAAATCATTTTCTTTCCACCCATTTTCCACCATCACAATCAAACGCACCCTTAGTGAAATGATTCCATATTTCTAACCTCTCTTTAGGCCCTTTTCTGTCTCCCATTTTAGCATCCATAATTGGTATCACCTGGATATGAAAAAAGCTGAACAATTGGTTTCACCTCTCATTAACAAAAGCACTGGATATGAAAAAATAGAACCATAGAGCAAAGTATTATTTGTACATAAATCAAAAAATATGATCAGTTATTCAATATAAAATTGAAGTAATAAAATAAACAAGTCCTTTTATCTATTTCTATTTTGCAATACAAAATAAAGTGACATTTTGGAGAGAATTGCAGTTTTGGAACAAGGTTAAAAGTGAACCTCAAACTCTTACAGTATGCTATATTTTTAATGCTAGCTAAATAAATAGATACACAATAAATAAAATAATTAGAGATTGTTCAAACTACAAAGACTACCAACTCAACAATTCCAAATTACAAGTTACCTCTTTCGAACTTCAAATAGCCTGTATATCCGTGGTCTTGGTTGGACTCGGCGGCGTTCCTCTTTTTTGTGTGTAGATTTTCAATTTCAATTTAGGTTTTCTCTTTGGTCGGACTTGGTTTGAGCATTTGTGAGTGGGGGTTAAAGAATATATATGAGGACAACTGTAACCCAAATTAAAACTCAGCCCAAAACGTAACCTAAACCCACCATGAGTGGCTGAAATAATAACTAAAGCCTAGCCCAAGACTGAAACTAAACTCAATCTAAACTAAGTCCAATAGGAAACAAAAGTCAAACTATAAACCAGTCCAAAATTAAACGGGTTAAAGAATATATATATATATAGGTCAAATAGTTAAAACAAAAAATTGTTAATTTGTTTAGAAAAAAATAAAATAAATTGATTTATCCCAAAAAAAAAAAATTCGGTTCTTTTTCGGTTCTTCGGTTCCTACTCTAGAATCGAATCAAACCCATCGGTTCTCAATTTAGATACATGTTTGGATTTTTAATTTAGGAAAACCTGTTCGGTTCGGACATTTTGCCCAACCCTATACACATATATCAAATATATACAGAGAGAAAATGATTACTTCAAAATTGGTGGAAAAGACAGGAGGATACGTGGACCCAAATATGGTGATCATATGAACTGCAGCCAGCACTGCTGCTACTGCAGACACGCTCCTCCGACCAGCCCGATCGTCGTCGACGGAGGTAATGCCAAATTGGCAAGTCTTGGCCTGCTGCTGCGCAAGCTTAAACAACGCTCCTGTGGCGTACTTCAAAATCGATGATGATGACGATGCCATTCTCTTTCTTTTTCACAAAATTCAAATTAATATTTCAATTCGAATCCAACTTGGTACTATGAAGAACATAATGTTATCCCAGGTAAATTGCAATTTATTTCCTGATTACATTTTCTTCTCTTTAGCACAGTTGGGAAGGAAAATTGCAATGTTAGTGCTCTTTTTTTATATCTAGTAACAACTTAGCTCTTAGCTTTTAGAAATTAGCAAGTTAGTTAAAGCTGATGGTTTTAAGGACTTTTATAGCCTTTTATTTTAAAGTGATCAACTTTTGTGCAATTAGTGGACTATTAAAGATTTGTATATAATTAGCCCACATGCCTCCATTAAAATTATAATTCATTTTTCTCTCACTTCTTATTAATCACACATTTTCCAATAAAATAATATTTTATATAATCTCAAAATCATTTCTTATTTTTTAACCATATATTTTTAAGAAAAACACTATTTCAATCATTAAAATTTCAAATATTAGGATACAAAAGGGGATCTTAAGGAAAGTCTTTCGTACACTTCTATAGATTTAGATTTTAAAACTTCTATAAAATTTTAAAAGTTTCATTTGACTTTCGAAAACTTTAATTTAAAATAAATTCACTTGAGAAGGTAGATGTTCGATCCTTATCGTCTCCTTCCTCCTCCCTCATATAATAAAAGTATTTTTAAAAGAATAAAAAAATTTAAAGTATTTTATTATCTCCTTCCTCGTCCCTCATATATATAACCAACAGTTATCTCCTATTACCTATTGTAGTGTGTCAAATCACCCGAGCACTTAGCATAAGTTAAGATAAACTAAGCAATGGTACTTAGAAGATCAATCATATATTTTACAATATTTCACATTCTTTGATAAAGAAATATCTAATTTTCAATATTATCAATGTGTTAAACCTTTAAAAAGTAAAAACCAATCAATATATTTAAAATTTAAATTAGTCTTTTTTTAATAAAATCTTATAAAATTGAATTACAAACTGATATTTTACACAAAAAATTGAATGGGAAAAGGAAAGAAAAAATAATTTAGAAGAATTTTTTCATTACAATTTAATCTTTTCTCTTAGAAAGGGGATGAACGATAAAGAAAGAGAAAAAATAACAAATATGACCAATAGAAGAGAGAAAAATAATAATTTTTGTAATTATGACTTTAGGGTTCGTGAAAGAGAAAATGAAAGAAAAATATTGAAATGACAAAAAATGCATTAAAAAAATTCTTTTAGGAAAGTCTTCCAAAATCTTAGGGTGAATGAAAGAAAAATTTTAAGATTTATTTATTGTACTTTTTGCTTGAAAGATAGTATCTAGAGACTTCTAATAAAAAAAAATTAAAAGTGATTGATATTTTTAATACCACACGATTTATAGAGGCTCCTGAAAAGTTTTTTTTATTGAATAAATCGTTATTTCTAAAATCCTTTTAAACTTTTGGAGTCTTAAAAAATTTATATCAAATATTCATGAACTTTTTAAAATCATTAAAAGTCTTTAAATGTATCAATTAAATATATACCGAGATTTTGTTTTCATGTAGGGATGACAAAATAATCCATTCAACCCGATAATAGGATGAGAATTATCCGCTTAATTGGGTAAACGGGGTGGTGGCAGGATGGGGATCGTTGACCCTAAGAGGGTACGAAATGAGGTAAGAGAAACATAGTCCCCGCCACCTTTCGTGTTTAAAAAAAAAATCAAATTTATCCTTTATTTGATTCCCATTATTTTCAAAATACATTTTTCTTTATCTTCTTTTTAATCACGCATTTTTCAATAAGATAATATTACGTGTAAACCCAAATTTTTTTTTATTTTTTAACCACACATTATCTATCAATTTACTATTCCAAAATGCATTCTCAGATTATAATGTAGCTCAAACAAGCTCTTAAATTTTTTATCAAAAATGAAAAAAAAAATTATCATCATTTTTATAGAGAACATGATTTGTTCTTAAAAAAATTGAAAAAAAGTAACAATATTCGCTAACTAAAGATAAAAAAAATAAAAGCAAAAGATAAAATAAATAAAAATAAACAAGCACAATAAATGGGGCAGGAGACTTGCCCCGAATCTATCCTAACTTGCTATTGGGATGGAATAAGGTAATAAAAATGCTCGACGAAACGAAGTACTCGAATAGCCGACATGCCCCATACTTGCCTCGTTGCCATCTCTATTTCCATGATAGTCAATGGACAATTTTCATCCAAATATAGGTGAAAATTGCATTTCGAAGTGTCAAAGGCATCGCTCTACTTAGCCTTTGACCTTTGCAATCGTCGTTTGCTCAACCATGACCGAGGTGGTCGATATTAAAGAAATGGAGTTGAATTTGAAGAACACCACCGAGGTGGTTGATAATTAGAGAATCCTTACTACAAAGCAGCGTCTCAAAATGCCTGAAGAGCAAAATGACAAATTATGCTAAATCTTTGAGACCCTCGAGGAAATGGTAGAGACGACTGAGACGAAGATTCATGAATTAGAAATCAATTTGGATGATGCCGCATGGCTTGTGCAGTGATAATTGATGTTGCTACTATCATTGTTTTCGATGTGTAGGGAGAAATAGAAATGTTTAGATTTCAGATGCAAACAATTTAACATTTGATTAGCAATGGGTAATCTCCCGTACATGAGTATGCTCTAAGGCTCAAAATTGGTGTACCACGCTCCTAAAGAGGGACATGTAATGCAAAAGAAATAGAAAATTTCCTATTTGATATGGAATGGTACTTTTTTGTGGCTATAGAAGACGAGGCAAGAAAAGTATCGAAAACTACCATGTATCTGTTGAGAATTTACTTAACATGCACAGCGAAAAGAAAACAATTTTCAATTCTCAAACGAGAATGATACCTTTGATGAAACTGTGATGAGAATGATACATTTGATGAATTCCACAAACTCTTTTGCTTTTTCATTAACTCCAATGATCACGATCTGCAATCCAAGCTGTCCAATTGTCCAGCCTCCAATGGTGATCCACACAGAGAACAAGAATGACGGCTAGGGTTTTCCTTTCTTGTGCTAGCAAGAATAATGAAAAATTCCATATTGTTTTCAAACCCTAGTAGTCTATTAATATAAGTCCAAATGGGTTCGGCCCATCTGTTAAACTTAACTCGGTCCAATATTTAATTAATCAAATTAATTAAATCTGGTCCATGAATTAATTAATCCAATTAATTAATTCGGGTCTATTAATAAACAACCCAATTAATTAATTATCCAACACTTGTCAAATAATCAATTGGTAAATCTCATTCTTCTGATTCTCTTTTGTGTGTGACCCATTAGGTTCCCGATCACGATGCCTAACGACGTGAATTATTATTTTGATCTAATCAAAATCGATAAATTAAAATGCCCCTTTTAATTTATCACTAATTCACTTTCGTTGTCCCAAATTGACATCTAGCAATGTGTCGGGCAATACATGTGACGGAAAATATCACGTAGTATGACAAAGCCAAACTTGTTCGTTTACCGTGAAACTATAATCCTTTCGTCAATATGATCCGATCAATTATGAGAAATGGATATGTGTCAATATCAATTATCGATCATATCTTTTATCCCACTGTTAAGTCATTGTACGTCGAAAACTCTTTTCCGACTTATGAGTTCAACTTGGCCAAGGATTTCATTCTCAACTTAACTGGATAAAATGTAGATCATAATCTCTTACTATTTAAGAGTGACGAATCATCTATTGGTCACTCACAACCATCATATGATTCTTGACTACCCGAACGATGTTGTATTAGCGACTCTTGGCAGAGAAACATCCAACACCATCAAAGTATGACTGTCCTCATATAAGGTACCATGATGACCTCAAGTCAAAGGACCAATTCCACTACCGAACGTTGGAGATTAACCACTAACACTCAGATAGTTATCCATGTGGAATCTCTCAGCGGGTCTCCAATGTTTTGTTCTATAACAAAACATCCCCCACACTTTAGCTTGTGAGATCAGCTACTTACTTCACAAGTAAGAATGCCACACGCGATAGTCTATCCGTAATAACGATATCTGTATCTTGTTATTACTTTGACCACGGACTATTTAAGATTCAGTCATATGTAATTTGTATCTCACAATCACAACTCCTTGTGATTAACAAATCACCAAGATTTGAATCTACGAATTCTATTATTTAATTTATTAGAATATTAATTCAATTAAATAATAGATATTGTCATACACATGCATTAATTATATATATATTCAAAGTGTTTATGTCCAAAGTTGATTGGACCTAGGGCATAACACTTACAAACTCCCACTTGTACTAGATCCAATCACTTATGTATCTTATACCATAAGAGTCTACATGACGATCATGTTTATGCTGCGACAACTCTTTGTCAGTGGATCTGCAATTTAATAACTTGTGGGAATTTGTTCTTTATTTACGTCATTTCATTGTATTATCTTTCCAATGAGATAACACTGCCTTAACATATGTTTGGATCATTGATGAGACCTTAGTTTCTTTGCTTGCACGATGGCTCCATTGTTATCACAATGCATAAGCGTATGATCAACAATGTTAGGAACTACTCCAAGTTTATTAATGAACTTCCTGATCCAGATCACAAATTTTATTGTTTTATAAAGTAATGATGTATAAGGCTTCTATTATTGAATCAACGGTTATTTTAGATTTGGAATATTTCCAACACACCCCTTAAGAGTAAACCAATGTCTTATTTGAGATATACTATTATTCTAATCCGACTAGTTATCCATGAACTATCAATTCATTTTCTTCATATAAAATCTTCTCGAGATTTTATCTGTATAGATTGGAATGAGTTAAGCAATCTTCTAGATCTATCTTTATAGATCAACTTGCTTCTATCATATCTATCACAGAGAAATTATTTGACAATTATAATTTCAACAATTGAAATATAGAGACGTCGTTTCCTATAATATGTCTCATACATATAATATCGGGAATGCGACAATGCTCTCACTATCTTCTTGTAAACGCACAATTCGTCTTCATTTTTGATAAAATCAAATATTTTGACTTTTTGCATCAAATCGAAGATTCCAGCTCCAAGAGGCTTGTTTCAATCCATATTGACATTTTCTTGTAAACTCATTTACAACCTATGGGTTCTAATCCATTAGGCAAGTCGGTCAAGGTCAAACCTTGGTTACATACAACAAGTCCATCTCTTTAAGTCAACACTTGACTTTATTTCGGCGTAATTAGTACGTTCATTTTCCTTGATTAGTAATCATGGATTCGTACCTTCTAGGAGGTCAAATGATCCTACAAGATTTGCACGGAGCTAACGTGTCCTCAGAAGTCTCCACTTCCTGATCAAGAGTATATCCCTCAGCAGGTGTGGGATAAGACTCAAGTTCATCTATTTGATCAATTATATCCGTGAAATCTTGAACTCCTTCAAGATTTATTCTGCTCGCACTGTCTCTCTTAGAATAAGCACTTTATCTAAGAGTATAACATGTCTTGAGATGAACATCTTCCTCTCAACGAGATTATAGAATTGATATCCAATTATCTCTGGGATATCCACAAATATATATTTATCGGATTTAGTCTTAAACTTATCTGATTCAGTGCGCTTCACATAAGCGTCACAACCCAAACTTTCATATGAGATATGTTGGGCCATTCCATAACTCGTATGGAGTTTTTGTTAACAGATTTAGATGAGATACGATTTAGTGCGCAGCACGTATCAATCAGTGCATGACCTCAAAACGATTTTTGAATGTTTGCATGGCTGTTCTTAATTGCACTATATCTAATAGTGTACGATTCCTCATTTCAGATGCACCATTATGTTGCAATGTATGTAGAGGAATCCACTGCGTGAGAATCTCATTCTCTTTTAGATAATCTAAAATTCTTCCTTTTAGATATTCTCCACATCGATCAAATCTTAGTGTGAGAATATATTTACCTATTTGTTTATCAACTTTTAGTTTGAATCCCTTGAACATTTCAAGAGTTTCATGTTTGAATTTCATCAAATATACATGATCATTTCTGAAATGGTCATTAGTAAATGTGATGAGATAAAATAAACTTCACCTGACATTGATTAATATGAGTCCACATACATCACTATGTATTAGACCTAGTAATTGTGCAGATCTTTCTCCTTTTCAAGTAAAAGGAGGTTTGGTCACTGTGCCTAACAGGCATAATTCGTATTTGTCAAATGATTCAAAATCATTTGACCCAAATATACATCTCTATGTAAGTTTGGAATTGTATTCTTATTTATGTGGCCAAATCCACAATGCCAGATATAGGTGTTATTTAGATTATCATTTTTATGCCTTTTAATTTCTATACTCATTATAAAATACTCAATGTTTAGAATATAAATATCATTTTGTAATTTACCATAACCATTTAGATCTTATCAAGATAAAAAGGAACAACAATTATCCTTAACATTAAAATAATTCATGTCAAAACATGAAATTTTTTTTAATGCTCTTGGTAATGGTGAGAACAAAATTGACATTTCTCTAATTCTAATATCAAAGTTAAAAGCAATGGAAAGAAATATGCTTCTACAGGCAATGCAACAACTTTTGCTCATTTTCAACGTGTAGGTCAACTTCTCAATTCTGCAGCGATCTACTTTTATTTAGTTTCTGCATATTTATGCAAATATGAGATCCATATCTAGTATCTAATACCCATGAAACTAATGAAGTAGATATAAGCCTTGCAATTTCATTTCCAATGATCTACCATTCCAAAATGATAATAAGGATCATTAGATTTGGTATTGTCCTTATTCACTTTAACTGTCTTAGTCATCTTGGTTGCTTTCTTAAAGCATCCTTCAGACTTCCATATAAAAATTTATGACTAAGATTTGTCCACTGCAAATACAGATGTTGGACTTAACAGTTTTAAGCATGTTCAGCATCTCAATGAGCTTGCTTCGAGTTTATTCATGTTAAATTCATAATTAGTTATGAATAACTCTCTGACAGAGATTGCAGAACCAAGTCTATACTTAGTTCATTGTTCATGACTGAACGTAATCAAGACAACTTCTCAAAGTAGTCTGCATCTTCAGCACACGAGCACCGACTGAAGATTCTTCTGCCATTATGCACCGGTATAGTTGCTAGGAAATATCACATATTTCCTCATATGATTGTTCATCATTCAACACAATGAGATGAAAAATCATGTGTTAGCATCTATATTCTTATGTTGCTTTGTAACTCAGGTGACATAATCACAAACATCACATATGTTGTAGTACTATCGTCATCACTGTGTTTATTATAGCAGCCACCTCTCCTTTTATCGAGTCATCAACAGGTGTCTCTAGAAAGGGCTACTCAAGGACACAACCAATTTTTCATACCTGTGAACAATTCTCAGATTGCGGCATCAATCAAGAAAATTTGCTTTGGTTGTTGGCATACAATATGCCTCTCAAATATATGTGGTTACTCATGATTCAATAAATGTAAACGACGAAAAGTAAATAAATAATATATATAATGCATGAATTAATTTAACATTGTCTTTTATTAAATTAATTTTGCTCCCACTATTTGACTCAAATTTATGACTCTCTCACATAAATTTATAGAATCCGTACTTGATTCCCAGTGGGGTGGGATCCCATTTGTTATATTAAAACCTTGAGTGTACTCAACAAGCCCTAATAAAATATTTGAGTAGATACTATTATCAATTGTATCTCCATACAACTCCCAGATCATTAAGCTGACAACTCTTTATCTTCACACATCTTATGTGTTAGCTTAACATACCTCTAAGAATTATCTCCTTGGGTATACTCAACAAGAGATAAATATTAGTTAAGTCAGACCCATCATTCAGAAATATCTAATATTTCATAGTGTCAAACATATCCCTAATAGACCAGCCTTGAGTGTACTCAACAAGTTAAGATCGATTTAGGACTCTCGTTTTTCACTATAATAATGGAAGGCAAATAACAAATTGACTTAATATTTTTAACCAGGGTTTTTCATGCAAAATGTCTCATCGTAATAATTATATATATTTTATTATACATCAACATGCAAATAAACATACATATAATAGTGTGGATGATTATGGACTTATACTATCTAGTCTTCCCGAGCCATAAGAAAGACTAGTCGGTCAGTTCCTAGAGGGTATAGCATTGATTCATACAATGCTCCATCTCTATGGTCTCCTCTTCTTCTTATTTCTTCGATTAGTCCAGCTACAACTTGTATCCTATACTAGTTGGCACGGGAGCCAAAATAATATTGGACGCACAGGCCCATAATAATAACAATAATAACGGACTCGCAGATCCAAAATAAATTAAAGCTCGCAGGTCCCATAAAACAACAAGAATAAAACTAACCATTCAACACATCCACATGGTCGAGTCCATAATCATCCACTAATAAAACATTCATCATATAAATGCATTCCTATATAATATCTAATATTATATGCAAACATGTTTCAAGTTTCTAACAATTAAAATCGTCTAAACTAATTTAGACAAATGGATCAGAACAATTAAATAACTAATTAATCTAATTAATTAATTAATTTAATTAACAGACTTATTTAATTAAATTCAAATTTCAATTAAAAATCAAATTAGAGTCCAACTCTAATTCTACAATTATAGGGCGGAACTATTTAATTAAAATCAAATTTTAATTAAATACCAAATTAGAGTCCAACTCTAATTCCAATAAAATTTTAGGGTAAGACAATTTAATTAAAATCAAATTTTAATTAAATGTCAAATTAAAGTCCAACTCTAATTACAACAACAGACTAGAGTGGTTGATTTAATTAAAATCAAATTTTAATTAAATATTAAATTAAAGTCCAACTCTAATTTAAAATGAATTAATATTTTAATTTAGGATAAAACTCCTAAATAAAATAAAATTCAATTTAGGATCAAAATTTAATATTTAAGTTAAAATCCAATTTTAACGAAAATAGAAAAAGTTGTCAATTTTAAATGGGTCAAAACTCATTTGAAAATCAAATTTAAAACAATTTTAATATTTTTATTCAAAACCATTTTGAAATTTACAATAAGACCCAAGTTTAAAATTAAAAGCAAGCCCTTCAACTATATTAATTGCATGACATGCCCCTTTTATAAAATTTGCAAACTAACCCTAAATCATAATTGCAGACGGGTCCCCTCAATTTCATAAATTGTAGGAGAGGCCCCGTCCCTAAAACACTCCACCCGTGTGTAAAAACCCAGAAAATTGCCCATCCTTCTCGCCTTGGAGTTACGGACGACGCCAAGACCGGTGGGGTGTCGCCGGAGTGCTTAGCGCACGGTGGGCTGCAAAAAGCAGCAGCCCGTGCGCTGCACTTAGCAGTCGGCGCTGCTGCTAGCGGCGCTGCTGCTACAACTAGCAGCAGCGCCCGGCACCGAGATCAACAGCGGCGAAGCAGCACCCACTACTGCTTCGTAGTGCCGTCTCTGTCGGCGTCGCCGCCGGCGTTAATGCAGTCGACCCCCTTTTTTTTTTAATTTTTAAACAGATTTTAAAGTATGAAAAATCAAATTTATTTAATTGCTAGAAATATGAAAATAACAACAATCAACTTTTGATTGTTTTGTAATACGAAACAATTTCTAACAAACACAAAGTAGGCTCTGATATCACTGTTGGGAATTTACTTAACATGCACAGCGGAAATAAAACAATTTTCAAATTCCCAAACGAGAATCTGCAATGTGTTTAGATAGAAACTGTGATGAGAATGATACCTTTAACGAATTCCACAAACTCTTTTACTTTTTCTTGAACTCCAATGATCACGATCTGCAATCCAAGCTGTCCAATTGTCCAGCCTCTAATGGTGATCCACACAGAGAACAAGAATGACGGCTAGGGTTTTCTTTTCTTCTGCTAGAAAGAATAATGAAAAATTTCATATTGTTTTCAAACCCTAGTAATCTATTAATATAAGTCTAAATAGGTTCGGCACATCTGTTAAACTTAATCCGGTCCAATATTTAATTAATCAAACTAATTAAATCTGGTCCATGAATTAATTAATCTAATTAATTAATTCGAGCCTATTAATAAACAACCAAATTAATTAATTATCCATCACTTGTCAATTAATTAATTGGTAAATCTCATTCTTCTGATTCTCTTTTGTGTGTGACCCATTAGGTTTCCGATCACAATACCTAACGACGTGAATTATTATTTTGATCTAATCAAAATTGATAAATTAAAATGCCCCTTTTAATTTATCACTAATTCACTTTCGTTGTCACAGATTGACATCTACCAATGTGTCGGACAATACATGTGACGGGAAATATCACGTAGTATGACAAAACCAAACTTGTTCGTTTACCGTGAAACTATAATCCTTTCGTCAATATGATCCGATCAATTATGAGATATGGATATGTGTCAATCTCAATTATCGATCATATCTTTTATCCCACTGTTAAGTCAATGTACGTCGAAAACTCTTTTCCGACTTATGAGTTCACTTTGGCCAAGGATTTCATTATCAACTTAACTGGATAAAATGTAGATCATAATCTCTTACTATCTAAGAGTGACGAATCCTCTATTGGTCATTCACAACCATCATATGATTCTTGACATACCCGAACGATGTTGTATTAGCGACCCTTGGCAGAGCAACATCCAACACGCGATAGTTTATCCGTAAATCAAAGGACTAATTCCACTACCGAACATTAGAGATTAACCACTAACACTCAGATAGTTATCCATGTTGAATCTCTCATCGGGTCTCCAATATTTTGTTCTATAACAAAACATCCATGTGTTCATTCAAGTGTCACCACACTTTAGCTTGTGAGATCAGCTACTTACTTCACAAGTAAGAATGCCACACGCGATAGTTTATCCGTAATAACGATATCCGTATCTCGTTATTACTTCGACCACGGACGATTCATGATTCAGTCATATGTAATTTGTATGTCACAATCACAACTCCTTGTGATTAACAAATCACCAAGACTTGAATCTGCGGATTCTATTATTTAATTTATTAGTATATTAATTCAATTAAATAATAAATATTGTCATACACATGCATTGATTATATATATATATATTCAAAGTGTTTATGTCCAAAGTTGATTGGACCTAGGGCATAACACTTACAATATCTGGGTAGAGATGCAAAGCTATGATGGAGAACTAAATAGGAAGATATCTAAGCCAACATGCTAGATAGACCTTGAGATCACATAAATATAGCGATAATTTTTTCCATGAAACTGTAGAATATCAGGCTTCACAAACATTACAAGAGTTGAAACATAGTAGTTCCATCTAGGATTAGGTGGAAGCCTTTTTTGGGCATATGCTGGATGTTCGGGACATACTACAGAAGAATACGCTCTCCACTTTTGAGGAATCACTAAAAACTCTAGACACTGATTCAACTCTTAAAGACAATTGGTGATTGATTTGAGCACAACAATAGGATTTGCCAAATTGATGAAATATCATCAATCCAAACGAAAAAGGACCAACCACAATAAGATAATCAGTCCAAAGGGGAGGAAACAAATCCTTTGAACCTAGCTCAAGCTCAATTGTTAGGGCACACAATATTATCAACAAAAGAGAAGCCACTAAAGAAACATTTAGGACAACTAAAACAAAAGAAAGGCACATGAGAATAAATGGTTCCACTTCTCTGAAAGATAAATGCTTACCATACAATGAGCCTCATTGGGTGAAGGATTGCTAGCACAAATGTATAAATGCCTTGACCCAACTAACAGCTTGTGTATCTAGCTCAAAATTAGCAATCCTACAAGCTAGCTACTAGTGAGAGGCTGAATATGAGAATGACTAGGACAAGTTTGGTATGTTCTCACATCGATGCGATACAATATTACACCAAATGATCGAAAAAAGTCACATTTGAAAATCTTTATGTCTGGAGGGCCAGGCCTAAAGCATATTGGTGTGAAGATCAATGGAAAGTTAATTAGGGCTACTCATAGCTGTTTTACAAGTGATGAAGTATAGCTACTTAGGCTTGTGCTAGGGAAATGTGGTGGACAATTCAAAGAAATCAACTCCACTACTCAATTGATTGTAGGAGTAGCCAAATATGTGCTCATTAAAGTTGGACCTTTCAAAAGGATAACTAACATATCAACATTTTAGATTGATGACTTCAAACTAATTTTGGGATTGTAATTCCTTGTGGATACAAAGTGTTACCACGTACCAAAACTTTGATGATGAGATGATGGAGAGTAAGTAATATGTCATTTCCACATTAGTTGAAAAATTGGAGAGAAGTGAGTGCGTATCTAGTAAATATGAGTGTAAAAGGGAATGAACTTTTGTTTATATACATCATTCGAGAAGAGATTGAAGGTGACTATACTTGTCCCAAAACTCGTGAGAAAGATTTTGTAAGAATTTAAGATGTTATGCCATATTAATTACCATAAAGATTACCACCGTGGATAGCAATGGATCATGAAATTGTTATTTTCGATTCCAAGCCTTCTTCTGGGCACCATATCATCCTAACTTGAGCTTGAGTATCTTAGGAAATAATTGACAAAAATTATGGGCAGATGCATCATTCTAACAAAATTACCATTGGAGCTCCATTTTTATTTCAAAAGTATGCTAATGGCTCAATATGTTTTGTAACTATTGAGCTCTTAACATGATTATAGAGAAGAACAATTATCCTATTCTTCTAAAATGGAATGTTTTGACCATTTGTGAAGGAAAAGCACTTCACAAAAATTGATTTGAGATCCAAATGATTGCATGTATCAAGGCAGGGGATGAGTAGAGAATGGTGGTAACTAGATATGTGGAATTCAAATTTAAGGTTATACATTTCGGCTTGACCAATGCTCCAACTATGTTCTATACACTAACAAATCAGGTATTCATGGGTTTCTAGATGACTTTGTGGTGGTGTAAAACAACATTGTGATTTATAGTGGGAACCTTGTAGTAGTAATTTATGTAACGTACGAGGAAGGTATTTGCCCGATTGCAGGATAATAAACTTTATATATGCTAATTCGTCTAAGTGCTTAGTTGCTGAGACAAGTATCAGTGTTCTAGATCACATCATTGAGGAAAGAAAATCTGCATGGACCTGTAGAAAATTATGGTTTCAAGGAGTGGCAACAGTTGAAGAATGTGCATGATGTGCGTTCATTTCTTTAACTAGCCAACTATTATTAGAGATTTGTGAAGGGATACTTGGAGATAACAATGTGAATTGAAATGAGGGAAAAAATTTGAAATTGATCTACTCAACGGCAACCCGCCTTAGAAAAACTAAAGGAGTCTATGTGGACAGATCTTGTTGAGTTTTTTGATACCCAATAAATCCCGAACAATGATATATAAACCGATATTGGATAAATTGAAAAATTGACACTTCAATGGAATGACCCAAACTTAGAACTATTTGGACAATTGAAGGTACCCTAATTTTAGTTAGAGCTGCTCGTGGCCCATTTCTCCATTTCTTGGATGACTTATAAGTGTTGGCCCATGTGTTGTTTTGGACTTGGGCTTTTTCCCTTTATACCCAAAGTATCCTATATATATGCTGCTTATTCTCGTGATGTTAATGTGTTATTTTTACCACTTCCTTAAAGATGGAATTCGGCTGCTGCTTCATTGTCTCTTCTTCATTCGGTTCTTCCCTTTCTTCTGCCTTTGTGGTTGCTTTGAGTTGGTGCCTTTGTGTCCAAAATAACACCATTATTTGTGTCCTTTGTGGGTGTAACCATAGCAACCGAAGAGTAGGTAAATAGTTGTGGGTTTTAGGTTGTTAATTGTGATGGTTGATTTCGGTTGGATATATAAACTGAGTCCTGATTCCACTAAATCGAAGGTCCATTCCACTACAATAGGTATTAGAGCTACGTTTGGTGGTGAATTTTTGATGAAAATAGATCCAAAAATCGGTAGGATAGGAAGAGAAACTAGATTAAAATTCTGTCCCGATTTTTGTAAAAAACTGCACTTGCAATCCTGATTTTCGGCTAAACCAGTGGCCATTTGAAGAATCCAATACCACAGGGAAAATCAGCAGGTGGAAGCGCACCTGTGTCCCTCATCCGTGAGGATGATGGCAGCCGACGACAACGACGCGTGAAGACTCTGACGACCACGCGTGAGGGCGCGTAACAGGTTCTCCGGTGACGGTTTCTTCAGACAAAATCTTTCTAACGTGATTTCTAATATTTTGGTATCGTTAGTTTTCTATTTCAGGTTATACGGTATAAACTGGACGATTTTGCTCCAGGGCATTTGCGTTTCAGTTCTGTGTTCGATTGGTTGCTGCAATTCCTGAAAGCTTTTTGGCGAATAGTGGTGGTCTTAAAGTGGTAAATTCGCTTCTCTCGTTATTTAGTACTCAAATTGGTCCACTCTGATATATTGACTTTCTCAAATTTAAATTTCAGTATTAGCGCATCATCGTATGAGGTGACATTAGGATTGGGGTTACCGTGTGGGGTAACCATTGTTTGTGCTAGAAATTTAGGAATTATTTGCCATATTTGAAGTGTTGGACTTAATTGCAAGTTGATAATTACTTCTGTGTTTAATTGTCTGTATTGCATAAGAATTTGAATTTTTTGTTGATATACCTTCGTGTTGTATTGATTATCTCGTTAGAACACCTAGACTTGAACCGTATGAAATTCTCTTGATCTGAGATCTTAAGTCTCACAAAATCTTGGGAATCTAAAATGGTGTATATTGTTGCCTTAGAATTACTTTCTGTGATTTATTTGTGTATTTTTGGTTGTTTTGTTTTTCAAAATGTCTTCACATTTTGAAGTTGGAATTTTTAATGGAAAAATGGGACTTTTCAATTTGGCAACAAAAGATGAAGGAGATTTTGGTTCAACAAAACGTTTCAAAAGCCATAGATGACAAATTTTCTACAAATATGATGAACTGTCTTACACTTTAATTATTTTACACATATCTGACACCATTTTGAGAAAAGTTGGAAACTTTGATTCTATAAAAAAAACTTTGGCAAAAGTTGGAGGACTCATACTTGCTTAAGTATACTCCTAATAAATTGTACTTACTTGAAAGATTTTCCAACTTTAAAATGGATCCTGAAAGGATCTTGACGACAATTTGGATATTTTCAACAAATTTGTTCAAGATATCGTTAATTGTGATGAAAAAGTGTTTGATACGTATAAGGACATTGTTTTGCTGAATTCTATGTCTGATTCATTTAGAGAGGTTACGAATGCAATTAAGTATGGTAGAGACACTTTAACACTCGAGATTGTCATAGATTCTCTTACGAGTAAGGAGATAGAGATTAAAGCTGAAAACAGAATAAAAGAAGTGGTGAGTTGCATATAATGAGGAGTAGAATGAAGTTTAAACACATGAATTTGGGTAGAGCTCAAGACAATGGTGATTCGAGTAGTGACTCCAGTGAAGAGGATGGTAAGAAGAAGGGCAATAGAAGGGACAAGTCTAGTAGTAGACGTCTAGTCGTAGACGGTGTTATAGTTGCCATAAGACTGGATACTTTATTAGGGACTATCGTAAGAAAAATGATAAGCAAAATGGTAAGATGAAAGACGAGGCGAATGTGGTTAAAGGGTCGAGTGATGACCCTAGTGAGGTTTATTGAGTGTAAACTTAGTTACTGCATGTGCATCAGTGTGTAATCCTTTCTGTATGTATGTGATTGCTTAATTCGGTCGAGTGATTATACGTGCATTCCAATGTGTTTGATATGTGCATTTGCATGAATTTGAGAGCAATTTAATTACTTGGTGTAATTGTTTGCATGTATAATGGGTTAAGATGCATTATCAGTGTGTTGCATGTCTAATGGTGAGATGGAGTAAAGATTCCCAAGGGTACATTGGTAGTTTGTACCGGGGATGTGGAATGTGCCATTTAGATCACGAGTTGAGAGGTGATCAAATATTGAAATTCCTTATCTGCGAAGAGACCTTAATCAGGTAGAGTGTGAGAGACAAGCACTTCTATAATTTCTTTTAGGTAAAGACCCATTATCCACTTAGGTTGTGAGAAGTGATGTGGTGATAGAGGATTATACCAAGGACTTAGGATCTATAGATCTACCCGTTAGACATAGGTCGGAGTGATTGAAACCATGAACGATGGGTCCAATATATAGAGGTAAGAGTTGTTCACGAAGAGATACAGCCCAAAAGGCAACATATTCTCGAAAAGTCACACAAGTACATTTGGCGCTAGTTGACTGCCGATTCGGCAGCTCGAGCGCTCAAAGCAAGGACATCGCTG
Organism: Fraxinus americana; assembly: GCA_035079005.1. Lineage (NCBI taxonomy): Eukaryota > Viridiplantae > Streptophyta > Magnoliopsida > Lamiales > Oleaceae > Fraxinus > Fraxinus americana. The sequence goes on along the minus strand of CM068712.1, from coordinate 14,401,570 downwards.
CTTGCTTGGCACAAAGCTACCACTCGAGCTGCGGTTTTATCCATCGACTTTTCCGTTTTATTAAAAAATTCTAACTTCATCCATTAATTTCTCATTCACCTAGAAATAATTTTTGACTTTCAAATATACCAAATTCATCTACTCGAGAATGTGTTCAATCAATTTCTCGCAAAATTTGAGTAGCGGGACCTAGGGGCGAGCCCCATAGTGCCTGCATTGAACTTTGGGCTCAGGCTCATTCCTTTTTTTTTTTTTTTTTTCATATTTGGAATGCAATGGTGGGATGGACCAAAGTTTGTTGAATTAGTATTTAAAGTTTGTGTGCACTTTCCTATTTGTTGAATTAGTATGCTAAAGATAAGTGTAATAGACATTTGCAATATGACTAATCAAAGTTTTATCTTCTCGGTTTCGATGGGATGCATCTATGAATCGACAGAGTTTCTATGTAACAACGAAAAATTCATTTTTTTGTAAGACAAAAAGACAATTATTCTAGTATAAAAATTCGTCATTCTTATTTTTTATTTTTTTGAATAAGGTTCTACAAGAGAAAAAGACAATACATCCTAACATAGAAATCCAATGTTTTGAATGAGATAATTTTTGAAGATTTATAATAGAGTTATTTTACAACGATATCAAAATATGAAAATTCAAAAAAAAAAAAGAAGTGTAACCTATAAACTACGTCATTTTTAATATTTTTTTAATATTGTTTCGTTTTTATTATTATTAAAAACTTCGATATCTATTAAATTGTGTCCGCACTGAACAAATTTCTTGGCTCCGCCCCTAGCGGGACCCATCCAAATATTTGGTCGAAGATTGATAAAAATCAATTTTCCATCAACTTTTTTCAACTATTTTTCAACATCTTTTTGAAATCGTTGCCGAGACTATTTTATTAACTTCTTTACTTTGATTAATTTTTGTTTTAATTTTTTTTTCTTTTATATTTTGGTTCTTCTTGATTTTAATTTGCTGTTAAAGAAAAAGGAAAACAAAGGAAAAGCAACAAGAACACGATATGTCAGATTATGAAATTAATGAGGAAGACGTGCTTATGGCATCAAAAGGCAACAAGCCATGATGGCGGGATATGCACCTGATGAAATTGACAAGGATAACTTGCTCATGGTTTATTTTTTCCTCCACGAGTCGTTAAAGAGGGACTGCATCGGAAAGTTAATTAGATCTTTAATATTTTTATCCTTGATCTAGTTCTAGTTTAAATTTTCTTATAATAATAATAATAATAATAATAATAATAAATACCAATGCCTGGTGATTTTTTAGACTTTTCTGCTCGTATTTTATTTGTTCATCTTTCAGGTTCTTACAATTTCCTGGTTTGAGCTTAGATTACTTCTCTTAGTAGTTTAAATTTCTAACAGCAATACCTGTTAATTTTTTTCCCTTTTTCTTCCATTGCATCCCCCCACCCCCATAAAGAGCATCGTAGGTATCAACTGAATTACAATCTACAGACAGTGAATTTGATAGAAGGTATCTCTCGTCAGTTAGCCTCATTGACAACTACTAGTTCTACTGAGCCTTCTATGTCGCCTTGTCGAGATCCAATTGATCTACATTCTACTGCGTTCTAACAGTCGCCCGAGACTAGTCACTTCGACCCCCTATGTGAGGAGGCATAAGGGCGGACGCAGAAGTTTAAAGTTGGGGGGCACAATTGAATTTACAAAGAAGTTGGGAGCACTTTTACAATCAAAAATTTACGTCCAAAAAATTTTACCCCATGTAATTTTGCATCCGAAAATTTACATGGGATATGACTTTTTCGGATGTAAAATTTCGAAAAATTTTGATGTCATATTTTATATAAAATTTCCTATTAAAATGATGAAAATTACATTGAAAAATTTGTATCGCAAAAATAATAAATGTTAATGAAATAATTGAATTTTTTTAAAAAATATGCGAGTTAGACGTCTTTCTTTAAAACTCTCGTTTAATATATTTTTAACTATTTTCAATATCTATTTGGACGATATGCTTATAATATAGTTCTTAAAATAAGATTTGAGATGACATAAGCAATTTGTATATTCGATTAGCATACAATTGTCAAAGAATTTTTAACATTAGCATGTTATCGAAATTCAAATTTATTGTGATTTTGCCCCTGTTTGGTGGAGATTAAAATCAATTTTTTAGTAAATTTTGATGAAAGTTAAACAGCCATGGATTCCATGAAATATGTTATTAAAATTAATTGTTAACTTTAATTTAAATTAAAATTTAGTTTTCAATCGATACCAAACATGACTTTATAAAAAAAAAAAAAATTTTAAAAGTTGGGGGGTCACGTTCCCCCTGGGTCCGCCCATGAGGAGGCATGATTTTAATCAATTTGAGCATGACACGTACTCAAATCCTGTCAGTTCCCTTCGTATGATGAGGAAGGCATCTTATAATCCTTATTCCAATGCATATAATCCAGGGCGGAGGGATCAACCGAATTTCTCATGATCACAAGGTTCTCAGCAAAATGGTACAACTGTTCGGGTAGATCAATCGAAAAATTCCACAACAAAAACCAGGGGAGGAGGCATTCCCAAAAGTTAGCACAGCCCACACAAGCAGCACTAGATAAGTAGAATCACACCATTTCAAAATTCACGAATGTAATCCATGTCTAATATTGAAAAGATGGTAGGACAACGAGGATCGTCAGTCTAGCATTTGGCAACAATCACTAAGAAATGAAAATTTCCAAGCAAACAACTTCCTAATCTGAAAGGAGTGAACAAAACTTCAAGCAACCAACAAGAGGATGCTAATAAGCCCTTGTTTTTGGAGAATGCGTGGTTATAAAGTAGGAAAAAAAATTGGATTTACGTTTAAAATATTTTATTGTGTAAATGTGTTATTGAAAATGAGTATGAATTTTTATTGTATAAATGTGTGGTTGAAAATAAGTATGAGAGTTAAAAAGTTTAAAAATAACGATTGTCAAACAAGAACTAAAACCGTCATGATTTTGAGACGTGGCAAACAGTTTGACAACCAAGTGGAAACTTTAGATGGAAAAACATCGTGAAGTAATTTTTTTGATCAACAAACAAATGAAACTCATCTCAAGAAAATAACAGAAGTGAGACATCCTACATCCCAAATGCTCAATTTTCTCAAAGGTTGGTGATCAACTGATTCTTCAAGTGTACGGACCGTGACAAATAAAGATAGTGGATTTTAAGTCCAAGTTGGTACCTCCTACTAATTTATCCTAATCTAACTCCAATATAAATTTATTTAGTAAAAAATTATCAAAGTAAAGTGATTGTTTATACCTAAATTATCCTAAGCTAATCTAAATCAACCTAACTAATCTAATTTTCGGAGAACTTTTGGGATTAAGTGGTTAAGAATTTCGGTTTCACTTAGACTATTTGATATTCATTCAATTTAACATCATTCAACCTATTTTTCATATGGATTAACAACTAAATTAACCAATTTTAGTTGGTAATATTTATCGAGTAAAACTAACCCTATACTCAAGCACGAATTTACTATATATATATGTATAAGTTCATACACGTGTGAATACCTTTAATTAGCAGGAACTCTATCAAGATTGCATAGACTATTATTATCTCTTGATTTCTTATAACACTTATGTCACTTATTGCACGAACTAGATAAATTATCTCCTCTCGATCTCAATATTATCTTTAAATCGAACAATTGATAATGAACCAATTAAATATCAATCAAACATACAATAAGCAATTAGCACATAATTAAAGTTGCATGAAATCAATTGAATTAGATGAAATATTAGATATAAGCTACACTATTGATCCTAACAACCATTTATTTAGCCAAACATATAATTACGAAATTAAATAATAAAAAGATGAAAAACATCACCGAAATCAATACAAGGAATAAAGAAAAATAATCATAACAATTGTTGTTCTTGGCACCCAATTCCCATCAACGGATATTCAATCTCTTCTTCAAAGCATGTATATCTTTCGACCAATTATATCGTTCAACCTTCAAATTTCAAATTGAAATATAAACTCAGAGGATTCAATATATTTGGAAGTGTTATTTTGTCTTAAGATTGTATCTCTAGCTTCGCTTTTTAATTGAATGAAAGATTCTTATTTATAAATTCCAATTTAGGTCTAAAATAGTACCAAGATGATAGAGAACCATAGTTTTAATCAAACTAGGATATTCCAAATTGCTGAAACTATATTTTCACTTGTGTAAATTGGTCCATGTTTCATCTTTTTGTTCAAATTGAGTCCTTAGATATTGTAATTGATGTCCTTCAACTTCCAAATATGACTTCCTTGATCCCCAACTTTTAGAATATGTCAACTTTAATCTTTTTTTTTTTTTTTTATCAATTATCATTCCTTTTCATTTATTCTCATCTAATACTGAGTTTTCTCCTAAAAATAATTAATAAACAAGCATAACTAAGTATCGAGCTCGTAATAATCACTCCTAAAGGCCACTTTTGAAGCTCTTATCAAACACTCCCAAACTTAAATTTTTGTTTTTACTCAAATAAAGCAAATTAAAAACTTAATTATACTGCAAACAAATATACTCAACTCGAATATATAATTCAATGTTTTCTTAGAGTGAATATTTAAATAATAAAATCCAAACAAGTTGTTACGTCTCGCCACCAAGGCTCAAATAAAAGTATCACGCAAGCAATCCACATAGGCAAGAAAGTCAACAAAGACCTAACGGTCAAATGTAAAGAAATCATATGGATGGCCGAAGCTCTTATGCCGGAGCACTGTCTAACGGCTAAAGTGCATAAATCCAAGGCATTGCACAAAAAAATCGAAGAAATTGAGGTTCTTCACCTAAAGGACAAATATAAAGCCTCCTCCAACCAAGGCCCTCACTTCACCCCAAATTCAGGAAACTAAAGTTGTCTCTTACAAGATCTACAATCAATCTTTAAGAATGATTGATGTAACGTTTATAATTATGTCAGATGTGTCAGTATGTTGTATAGGGCGGCTGATATGCTGTCAATATATTTATTGTATGACAGACATTGATGTGAAGCCTCAGTCAAGAAGATGAGGTCACGTGATTCTGATCCAACGGATATCACGTCGGTCAAAACACTATAAATAGAACTACTTTTGTAAATGAAAAAATGTTGGATTTTTAGACTTTGAACTCTTGATAATACAAACCATCCTGCAAACTTTACATACATAGTTTTGCTCCTCACATATATTTTAGGTTGATCTTTTATTTGGTTTACATTAGCATTCGATTGGTGATTGTCGTTAGTGCAATTACCATTGTTTCACCCGTCGAAGCTCGAACCCACTGTAGAGCATCTCCCGCTTCTCACCGATTTTTCGATCAAAACGCGTCGAAATTTGCTTGAGTTGGTGGGAGTGGGCCGGACATTTGTTTTCCACATAAGCGTCGCGTTTTTGGGGGTCAACGCAAGTTAATAAAATACAAGAATTAATAGTTATTTCATAAATTTCACATATCTTATATTCAACTTTTGAGTGTGTGTCAAACATTATCAATTTCATCTATACAACTTGAATCGAGCCATGTATTTCAACTTCCAAAGTTTTGCTTCCCAAACAATACCAAATTCCATATATGTCTATATAATCTCTCATCACTCATACTGCTCTCTTGATTTTTCAATTTCTTTTTCCCAGAAGTGAACTAAAAAAATAATATTGGACTTATTTTTATCATCAACTCAATCATTCTCAAATCCCTAATCGATGACAAGACTTAGCCGAACATAGACATTACTTATAGTTGTTTGCTACTGCCTCTACACTCTTTGGCGTGTTTCAATTTTCTCTCTTTCTTTTATTTTGTTTCTATTTTTGGGATCTTTTTTTAAAGGTAGTTTTCAATCTATTGATAAGTGCATTTTATGGGCTTATTCGAGCTTCTATTCTTATTTAATTATATATAAATGAGAGATTGTCTACTTAATTTGTTTAAAGTATGTTAACTATAAGAAAATAACAACTTGGATACAATTTATGTGAAAATAATCTATTTAGAGCTTAATTGGAGTTGATTTGAAGCAATTGAAGGTTAATCCAATTACAAGAGATCTATTGGAAGTATTAATGGAGCACTCGGTAAAAATTCATAAGTTTTGAGAGTTAAATTCGACATTTGAAAAGTTTGAGAACTAAATTGTAAAATCTAAAACTTGTATCGGATCAACTATAATGATTTTAGAATGAAGAGGATTTAAATGCAATATTAGAAGATGGAGGACTAAAAGCACATAAAAAAGGAGTTCAATTGGAAAATGATTTGTTTTCTTTTTCTTCTTAAACTCTTTCATGGAATTCAATTTGAACAAGGATTTTACAAAATCTTGTTCTATAATTAGGGGGGCTTGTAGGATTTCATTAAACACATATATTCAAGACAAGGCTTGGATTCATTGTACATATATTATTCAAGTCAAAAAGAGGAAAAATCAAGAAATCAATCAAGAAACTAGGGTTTCAAGATTTTCACAAGAAGAAGGTAGAATCGTGGTGCAGATCTTCATTTTTTTCACGTTTTCCTGAAAACCCGGCGATGTACTTTAATTCCTTCTTCTTTTATTTTTTTCACATGATGTGTAATTAAGCATTTGTTAGGATGAATGGTTGTAACCTAATTTTGAACATTAATTTTAATTTAAAAGTTTTAATCTCAAATTAATTGTGTGAATTGTTTTTATTTCCAATCTTAAGGCTTGGATTAATTGGCCACTAATTGATTGATTTTGTGAGCAATAATTACATGAAGATGTGGACTATTTGTTTAGACCATATGGTAAAAATCGGGAACTAGTATAAAAGCATAGAGATACTCTACTAGTTAATGTGATTGTTACATGAATTCTTAGATATTTAATGCGTTTAACTAATGTATATCTGGATTCATATAAACATATGAAATTGACTTAGTTAAATAAATTCAATAAAAGCTCAAGAGGGTAAATTGATGATGTTAGAAGAATCCAATTGAGTAAACATAATCAATTGTATAAAATTTGGTGATTGAGATTAACGGGATAACCATCGTGAATTCTAACACTTAAACCATCATATTAAAAAAAAATCACTTCTTATTTTTTTTAGTATATTTAAAATATAAAATCACAAAAAGAAAAATAATTACTTTATTTATTTTCGATCAATTTGAAGTTAGGAATAATTGAATCAATTGTTAGTAATAGTCCTCGTGAAAATGATATTCGAACTCATAGGTCCACTTTATTATTTGTTACTATCCATACACTTGCGGGATATAAAATTGATAACATCTACATTGTAAGTAACACGGTTCTCCAATAAATTATCTTCTAAACATTGATGATGAATAAGGTCAAATTACTCAACACTAGCTTCAGACAATGCAATTATCATTTTCCAACGTGACATGGCTAATGCAATGTATTTCACCTTTTTAGGCCAACAATAAGAATCGAAGAATAGTGTAAAGTGATGATGTTCTTATTTTGGATGAATCTAATCATCCCGGACTTACGAGGTGATTTGTGTAATAAATACATAATACGATCTTAAGATATACTAAGATAGTTAATTTACGCAAATTATTGCGAAGTTATTCATAAGTTCAATAAAGAATAAGTTCGTGCACAATTTGTTCAAAATATAAGTACTTATTTGAAAAATCAAGAGTTATCACACTAATTCAAATTTTGATTCTAGATAGGCACAATATTATCATTAAATATGAATCACATTATTCAAGCTAAGTCACACACAAGCAAGCAAGACAAAGTAAAAAAAAAAAAAAATTCCAGAATTTTCATTTTTTTTTTTTAATTTTATTTAACTTAAAATTAAATGTAGTTTAATCACACATAAATTATTCATACAAATTAAATTACAAGAAAAACTAAATTCTCCACTCCTAAATCCAATTTCTACATTGTCCTCAATATAGCACTCTAAAATTAAAAAAAAAAAAAAAAATATATATATATATATATATATATATATATATATATATATATATATATATATATATATATATATATATATAGAAATTAAATAAAAAAGAGGAATTTTAAACTCGTCGGATAGGTGTTGAACGATTAAATTGATCTTAAAACTTGTAGAATCATTTCCTTTCCCTTTCTCCTCCTTTAAAAGGGATTTCTTATTCTTGATGTCAATTTTCTACAATTTAAATTATAAGCAATATTAGAAACAATTAATAAGCAATAATATTCAAGATCCCGAAGATAATTCAAACAAACTCCCTGTTATATCTACCTTAATTCAGTTAAATAAATTGGCGGTTGTGTGAATTTCGATACCAATATGTGAATGAGGTGAAGAGTTTTGAAGATTTGAAATTAAAACTTATTAAACTTTTAAAATAACAAAAAACGGATTTTTTTTTTCAATTTTAAAGTTTTCAATTTTTTAAAGATTTTTTTAACTTCTTTTGGATTTGACTGTGGTCAAACCGCAATTGATCGCCGATTTGCAAATTGGGGTTGACCTTGGTCAACTTCATTTATTTATTTATTTATTTTTTAAATTGACTGTGGTGCTAGAAAGACGACACTAAATATTCAATATTACAAATCCTTTTTAATATTTAAACGTATCTAAATACTAAATGCAATACTATTGTTTATACGGAATGCAATATACAACTAGAATTAAAGAGTTAAAAGTTAGAAGAATGTATTACTCATTTACTCCCATTAAATGTTAAAAGAATGTATTACTTTAATACAAGTATTTGACGATACTTTGAATATGGTTTTGTACTTTGAATATGGTTTCGAAGGCCTTGCTTAAATTGCACAAGATTACAATTGTCCTCCAATCTTTAACATGGTCTTTTTCCAAGTAATGAGACTTGACTTCATCATTGATTTGAACTCAACAAGGTATATTATTAAACTTATAAATTACGTGGCATAAGTATAATGGAGGAGATCCTATATTGATCGACTCGATATATATTATTTAATTGAATTTGGGTTATTAAACTAAGCAATCGCATTTTGGGCTTGGGCTCGACCCACTAACCCACGTGGCCTATTTGCATTTTCTTAGGGCAGGCCCTGAAATTTTGGATGTCGTGTGCGACATTTTAAAATGGTATCCGTTTCATGAAAATAAAAAAAAAATATTATATTTCAATAATATTATATCATCACAAAATTATGATATTTAATACTGTTTATTTTTTTAAATGTCATGAATAAAAAAAGTACAAATAAAGTTCAAAAGCACCTTCCAAACTTCATCAAAATTTATCTCATCAACAAAGAACCATCCAAACCCCTAAACTTTTCATACAATTCCATACAAGAAAATCATGAAATCAGAAACATCAAATATTACATGTAAACTTTGAAATACAATAAATCATGTAAAAATATTTCTTCTCGCAATTCTAGAAGCAAACTAACTAATTAATCTTTCATTTCTAACAAATCTTGTTCAATAGATATCAAAGTTAGATCATTCAATCGTTCTTACAGCATGGTTCATTGTAAATAAAATTTTAATAACTTCAATTTTGAAAAAAAAATTCTTTCGACAAATGCAACAATAACAATAATTGACAGTAATACTCTATAAACAATAAATGTATTCGGAAACGATCCAATCTTTTCAAATAAGACAATATATCAAAAGTTGTTTTTGTTTCTTTTGGTATTTCAAATAAGTTAATATATCAAAATTTGTCTTTGTTTCTTTTGGTAAAAGATTACGCAAAATTTTTAACTCTTGAAGCAATTATTTGCCATAAATCGCAAATATTTACATGTCTTAGAACAATGTCAAGATAATCACAACATACTTTCAAATCAGCAACATCCAAATGCGTTTAACTTGTCAAAAGAAATAGAAATCCAATTTTATTTTTTCATATCAATTGAATTGATCGAACTTTCGTTCAAGTGATCCAATTGCTTGATCTACTATATAAAGAAAATAATTGGTTATGAAACAATCTCAAATGATTGTGTCCTCTATAGTGGTATTTTCATCAAAATATTTCTTCGTATGAATTATACTTTTTCTTCTTTTCCCTTTTCCTTCACATTGTTTAAAGCGTGATATTATTTAAAAAAAATTATAACTAGCCAATTACATTATTCTTTACTTTAGTATCTTATGCAATTGCATATCATACCAAATCAAATGCATACAATTAATAAAGATATAATACATAAATGAAAATAGTTAAACACAACACACTGAAATTAGTTATGAAGAAGCCTAACCATTTGAATCATTTCCCTTACTTTAATAACAATGTTTTTGTATGATATGTAATTAGGAATAAAAAAATACGACAATGTTAAATAAAAATCATAATTTGTCTATCTTTTAATTGTGCCATTTAACTTAACATAATAATTATTTTAAATTTTAAAATTAATAAATAATTTAAATATATAATTATACATATATATATACACAAATAACAAACATTTTTTTGGTGCCTCTACAATAATGAGAGCCTGTGCAGTCGTTCAACTCGTGCACCCTCGGGACCGTCTCTGGATCCAATAAAGGCTTAGTGATATGTCTGCACCAAACTTGGGGCCAAACAAGAGAAAACATTTGATTTGATTCAGTTCAAATACAATAAAAGAAAAACACATTCCTGCAATTTGAAAAACACATTCCTGCAGCCACCTTTATCCCGTTGAGCCCACTATACTCTTAAAGATTACACACCTAAATGCGTTAGATTGGTGCAAGAGATGATGCTGCAGCCACCTTTATCCCATTGAGCCCACTATACTCTTAAAGATTACACACCTAAATGCGTTAGATTGGTGTAAGAGATGATGCTAAACAATTCTAAGGAGATTCGTGTGAGAATGCATTCCAAAATCTTAAACCGACATGGAGACCCGCTAACTATGATCGGTTGTTTGACCATGATTTTGTACAAGTCGTGGCTCTGGCTCGCTGCTGTCAAAAGCTACAGCCTTCGGCAATAAACTTCGAGGTAACCACAGTGGTGGCTGCCACCGACTAAAGTTGCGAACAACAGTTGCAACTTGCAAGGTCAGACAACAAGAAGCAGTCTACACCCATTGTTGAGGCAGCCGCAGCGTTTCGTAGTCTCCATTGGTCCTCATTGAGGCAAGCACGTATATCCCAACTTTTGGCAAAGACCATTGAGGTCGCCGGCGATGGAAGGTCTCCGATCTTGCTCTTTCTTTGTCCTACTGTGCACAGATTAATTTTGACGGTGACAAGACTGTGTTCAAACAAGCGTTGTTGCTCAGCTTTCTTGCAGGAATTATTCTAGATGTACAGAATTTTTTCGCAGAATTATTTACATGGAGACAGTTGTCTCCCTGTGATTGGCTGATTTTGGCAACAGCCAATCACGTGAAAGATATTCCGTAAATGTAGCTCCCATCTGCTTGTAGACTTCTGGTCGGAAACAATTATGCTATTTGTACAAAGGTGGTTTACAAAAGTGTGTTGACAAAATGATGCGGCAAGATTTAGGTCATTGATTTCAAAAACCCTTTTTACAATCATTGGTCAAATGTTGCCAACACGTATTTTGTAAACCAATTTTGTAACCTAACTTTGTACAAGTAGCATGACTCGATTGGAAAATGAGGTAGGCTTTTGGCAGGGTAGTGTGTACATTTGCTGAGGCGATGGTCAATGTTATTACTCAAGTCAAAAATTTGATGACCATTTTGAACTTCTAGTTGGGCTTTTGGGTATTGTGTTATGGGCTCGGGTATTTATTTTCATCAAGCCCCAATACTTCTTGATGGATCAAAAAATTTATGGGCCCTATAAACTTAGAAGGCCTCCTTTTATGTTCTATTTTTGGATCAAGGAGGCTGGGCATAAGATTTAGTGGTAATTACGCGAAACCATACTTTAAGTTTTTAAACTTCTAAAATAAGATTGAAAGTTTTATATTTCCAAAATCAGATTTTTTATTTTAATTAATATTTTTATAAAATAAATATTTTTACTACCCTAATTCATTTCCAAAACAAAATTCATTTCCTTTCTCTCTCTACCCCTTCCCTTCTCTCTCTCCTCTCATTCACTGTCTACCAATCTCAGCAGGGGAAGATGAGAAGGTGCTTCATCGGAGGAGCGTCACCGGCGACAGGCGGTGAATCCAACGCCGCGATCGATGTAATTCTCCTTACTCTCCTCCCCCTCTCTCCATCTCTCAAACCTACTCCATTCTTCTCTCAGTAGTAGCGCCGTCCCCTGGAGAAGCTCCTGCGCAGCGACGTCACCACCGGAAGAGAATCTCCGACGCAGATTTGAAGAAGAATTATACAGATTTGAAGAAGCAGAAATGTCTTCATTACTTGTCACCACCGAGGCTTCCTCTCCCCCCTCCTCTTTCTTTCCCCTCCGTTTTTCGTTTTTCTTCAGTAGTGTCTTTTTGAGGTGAGCTGGAGTGGTTTGGGTGGTGTTTGGGTTGGTAGTGTTTGGGTGGTGTTTGGTTGGTGGTATGTTGTCCGGTTGGTGTTAGGGCGGGGTTCTCCAGCTCTGCCTTGACTGGTGGCGAAGGTGGTCTCGCTCCATGTGGTTTTTGGGTTGTGGTTGCCTGAGGGAGGCTTGCCGTCGAGTTGCCGGAATGCTTGTTGTGGTCGTTGGGCAGGAAGGGTTCCATCGGTAGGTAGGGACCAGATTCCGGCAGTCCTTCCAGTGCTTAATATTAGGGATATCTCCGGCAAGGAGGGTGTGTGTCCGACCCACATGTGTTCTTCTTGCACACGGCTGCTTTTTGGGCCAGCTTTGTGGTTTGATTTGGAATTGGTGGTTGAGCGGCCCTCTGGTTTCTCTTTCCCAGTTGTTTAAGTATTTCAAATGATGGTTAATTATTTCAAATTTTGCAATTTAAGTATCACCCAAAACTAAACAAAATAATATATTAAAGTTTCCAATGAACAATAGCAATATAAAAGCCAACAAGAGGAGAAAAACTGTGACAGCCTTTCTTCACCACAAAAGTTACATGTAAATGTGTATGCTCACTAATAATAATACAATAAGATATATATAACTATCACCATGAATCCAAATAAACAACAGCAACTGGAGATGGAAATGCTCAGAATTCATTCGAAAAAATGAATTTTCACAAAATTTGATGACCCCTACATGTTCTTCAGTGTCCTCTAAATGCTCGAGGGATCAAGAACCCTGATCCCAAACGGAGTTCAATTACTTTCCAAAATTTGAAAATATGTGATTGATAGATAAAAATTATCATGTTATCAATCATTATAAATAAACAGTCATGTGTTGTGACTTATGACCTGGCATGTGACTTGATTTATGACTTGTGACCTGGCCTGTAACTTGTGACCTGGGCTGTGACTCTTAACTTATGACTCGTGACCTGAGCTAGGACTTGTGATATGGGTTGTGACTCTTGACTTGTGACTTGTGACCTGAGCTGTGACTTGTGACCTGGGTTGTGACCGTAAAAAAACATGTTAACCATACAAAAAAATATAGCGGAGCAGTCGCTGGAAAAATCGACCCGGAACGGTGGTTGGAAAGTCCGCCGAAATAGGGCGGTGATCGGAACGGTCGTCGGAGCTGTAGGGGTGGTGAAGGTGGGATGGGTTAATTATATTATATTATAATTAAATATTTAATAATAAATTAATTTAATAATTTATTATTTCATAAATAAAATTTTAAATTTTTTTAATAAAAATCTGATTTTGAAAATTTCAAACTTGTTTTCTTATTTTTGAAATATGTTAAACTTATTTTCTTGAATAGGTAATCTTCCCTAAGATTTATGTTCCAAGATGCAATTAGTTGCCATTGGACTTTATTATTGGGCCACTACAATTTTATACCCAATCTTAATTTACAAGGTTTAAGTGGGCTACTATTCCTAAATTGAAAATTTATATACTGACTGGACTTTGTTTTGAGGATTATGGGGTTGAGTTCTATGATCATTTGCTTGAGTTTAATAAGGTTATCATTTGGAGAAAAATAAAGAGAAAATTACACCATATCAGAATTTTAAACTTTCAATTTCAAAATTCAGATTCATACGTTTTTATTTCAAAAATCAGAAGATAATTAAAATTTTAATAATTTAATTTTTAAAGATATAAAATTAAAATAGATAAAACAATTCCAAGTCCCACCAAACCTTAAATTTCTATCCCTTGTACCTTCTCTCTCCATTCTCTCTCTATCTTGCTCTATATCTTTCTCTCTATCTCTCACACAACCATTGGAAAGGAGGAGCTCCACTGCGACAACGATGATGCTGATGCAGTGGATTGAGCGACGCTACTACGAAGGTCCTCACGCCACTGTACGTAGCGACCAAACAGGCGGAGGTAGTATGGATCTCCGAATGCTGGGGCAAATTTGGTGGTGCGTCCGATGTTGGCAGATGTAGTATGGATCTCCGACGATTCTTTAATTGTGTGTAGTGGCACACTAGCATCCGACAACAGGCGTAGCATGTGCCTCTCGCCACTGCAGTTGGGCCTCGCAGTGCTATCATCTGGTGGCGGATCCAGTCGTACAAGGAGCTGCCGCATAATTCCAGACTGCTACTGAAGTAAAGAGGTTTGCCCCCGAATCAACTCCGAATTCTCCTGAAGGAAATCCGACTGCTTCCTCACTTCAGTCTCGAGGCTGCCCAGGCGATCCCATGTCTCATCCGCTCGAAGCTGTAGACCATCCACCCGTCCTGCATATAAGCTCAAACGCCCATTCATCGTCTCGAATGCCCGTCTGGAAGCGAGGGACTCTCTACTGGAATGAGAGCAAAAAGAACGGATAGTGTGCATGTCGGACTGGACCTGCTGCATGCCTGTGCTCAACGCTTCAAATGTTCACTGCAAGCTCTGAATGTCTCTACTGCAGCCTGTCGGTGTAGCAAACATCTGCCGCAGTATCTGTGTGTCGACCCCAACAGGTGGTGGTGGCGGTGCCTCCGCTGGAGGTATATCCATATCTGCAACCCCATCACCCTGCTCAGCTGGTTGCTGACCAATATTAGCCCTCTCTTGGGCTTCTCGATGCTTCACCCGTGCTCTATCCTGAGCGTCCAAAGTGCTGCATTTGATGAATGGGCTCAGTTTGAGTGGAAGTTTCCCTGGCAGGATAGCAATGCCAAAACTCTTGTAAATGCCACTAATGAGGCTCGGGAATATCAATGAATTTCGACGATCTCCCAACACTCCCAAGGCATGGATTTGTTCATAGATTAGAGTGGCGAGATCGACCTTTTGGTCCCTAGCCAAGTGATAAAGAAGACCAGCTCTCGGATCTGGGAATGTGGAGCGGTGTGAGGTCGGCTCAATGTTATGGCAAATGAAAAGCCATAGTGGCTATGGATGGTGTGAGTTCAATCTAATGCCATTCCTCTGTTTGTAGGGGCTAAGCAACTTCACACCTCAGCAAAACCTCCGTGACTTCAGGCCATGGGAAATCAATAGGAATTGGGGTGATATTACCCCAAGTAAGCTGATAGAAGTCATGAATGATTTCTGGTGTAAACATCAACCACTTGCCCCATACCCATGTTTGGTGGTGATGGTCGAATCCTGACGTGTCTATCTCACTATTGAAATTTGTGTAGAATTCTCGGATTAGACCATCATAGACCGGGTGTGGTCGCTCCACCACTTTTTCCCAACCACAATTGTGTACCAAAGTGAGCAATTCATAACCTGGGAAATCCTCAAGTTTAACCGGCCGCTCTTGAAGTAGCTTCCATTGAGAAACAACCTCGGTGTATTTGAGTCGAGCCCCGGGACCTAGAAAACGCCGCATATGTTCATCAGGTGTTTGGGTACGGGTCGTGCCGGAAATAGAGCCAACCTTTTCTTTCCCTTTCAAAGTACGTTTTGGTGGCTTCCTGTAAGAGAGACAGAGGAAAGTAGTTAAAAGAGGAAAAATGAGGCGAGTGGCAACCATGAACATTATAGGCCACATAGAGTACTCTAAACATGCTCCAACATGTGAAAAACCAATGGTGGTGTGTAGAAATAGATATAGGAGTCCAAACATATGATGGTTTAACCAGAATTGGGGCTCAATGTAAGCAAATTGTGAAACATGTGCCATGGTGGACGAGTCCAAGTCACCCGCGGACACCGTCGAGAAAAATTGAAATTTTCCGGGGCATCCTCTGGGCATATGAAAGTATGCAAGGTAGTCTAGCACATGTCAAAAATTCATTCAGTTTGGACGTCAGTAGGGTAGGGAAAGTGATGAGCAAAGTAGGTGTCTTGAAGTGACACGTCCTAGCCATGTGTGCAGTCGTGCCTCCTAAATGTCATAACTGAATGTAGGTGACGTCCACTATGCAATTGATATTGAATTTCTTCACATCATGCAATCCCACACATATAGTAACTAGGCAAAGTCCGAAAATCAAGAAAAGGCAAAGGAAAAAACACTTAGTCATTTTATCAAACACATTGTAGGCATGGTGACTTCATTGAAGAATAGCACCAATTTGGAAGGGAAAAATCAGCCAAAATGTGCACAACACAATCCATTCACAACTCTAAAACTACCTAATCCCATCTTCTCAAGTAAATATGTCAAGATCACATGATGGAGAAAAGAAAAAAAAAACAAAAATTAAAAGAAAGGTGGAAATTCGGGCTAACTCGGAATTGGTGGTTGGAAAGTGAGTGAAAGTGTAGACCTAGGTAAAATGGGAGTGATGTGTGCCCGCGGCCGTGTGTGGGGGTCGTGTGGATGTGGGTCTGTGGTGTAGTGGTCGTGGGGGTGTGTGAGAGTGTGTGATGAAGTGTGGTTGTGTTGTGTTGAAAAACAAAAAAAATAAAAAAATGAAAAGGGGGAGGGAGGGGGGCGAAATTGTACCATGCGACCGCATGGTACAATTCCATGCGGTCGCATGGAAGGAAAAGTCAGGGCCAAAATTGGCCCTGACTTGGCCTGGGCGATCGCATGGCTGATAAAGCCATGCGATTGCATGGGCTTATCAGCAGGCCCAAAAAAAAAATTTCTGTTTTTTTTTTTTTTTTGTAAGAATCATGGCTCATGCCAAGTGATGTCAAATCAGTGGTTCAAGGTAATTAAACATGAAGGTACTGTAAAGTTCATTCAAACATGCAAAATTCACATTTGCTTGATCTTTCAATTGAATCCCAAGGCTTTACTACCCCTCTACTGCGCAAAACATAGTCCAACTCACTGTGTATGCATTTTAAAACATGGATCTCATTTCAAAATCAATTTGAACCTGAAAACATATGTGAATTCCGAAACACACAACAGTTGACCATTTTGCCCCGAAACACGTGAACTTTCCACAAAAAATGCATAAATGACCATGAACATCCCCAAATCGATTCTCAACACTTGATAAACTGCGTGAGATCATGTAAGCACTTTGAAGGGTTTCTAGGGTTGAAGATCAGCTAAGCATGCTCAACATGGGAGAAAACAAGGAAAAATTCAATGTTTCACCAAAAACCTCTTTTCAGCTCACATTGCCAAAATAACATTCCAAAGTGTGTGCAACCTATCCAAACCAATTTCAAACCTTGACATGCGCATGGATGCAAGACTCGGTTTGAACTAGCATGTTGGGATACAAAAACACATTTTTACCTCAAGATTTCAGTTTTGGACAATGGATCCCCCCATGCATCCAATACCACCCAAAAGTTATCAAACCACATTTCGCACTTCCCGAGGTGTTGAAAAACAATGATAACACATCAAAAATCAGTTTCAACTATGAAAACACATGTTGGACCGAAAAACTCAAAAATGATCATTTAGCCTAGATATGTGTAAATTTGAGTCACAAGCACCCAAAAATGATTCCATACATGTATAACACATTCAAAACTAAAAGAAATTACTCATGAGTGATGTGTGATCGGTTAAGCAAACGGTGACCTAGAACTACGTGAGCAATGCATAAAAAAGCAAAACTACTTAAAAAAAGCAACAAGCAAAATAAATAAAAGGGTAGAAATGATGGGTTGCCTCCCATCAAGCGCTAGTTTATAGTCGATAGCTCGACTGTACCGTATGGAGATCATTCTGGTGGCTGAAGATGAACGGTGGATTTGTACCGTATGGAGATCATTCTGGTGGCTGAAGATGAACGATGGATTTGTCTTCGAGAAATCCCAGCTCCAATAGTACTTTAAACGCTGCCCGTTGACTTTGAATGTACCCTTGCTCTCATGTGTGATTTCCACCGCTCCATGTGAGAACACTTGTGTGATAGTATATGGGCCCGACCACCTTGACCTTAATTTTCCCGAGAAAAGTTTCAGGCGAGAATTGAATAATAGAACCTGCTACCCCATGATGAATTCTCTTCTCTGGATATGCATGTCATGAAATTTCTTGGTGCACTCCTTGTATATTTTTGCATTCTCATAAGCTTCCTGACGAAATTCATCCATCTCATTCAACTAAAGTAACTGTTGTTCACCCGCTGCTTGCAAATCCATATTCAACCCGCGAAGTGCCCAATAAGCTCGATGCTCCAACTCAACTGGTAAGTGACATGCTTTTCCAAACACTAAATGGTATAGTGACATGCCATAGGTGTCTTGAATGCTGTTCGATAAGCCCATAGTGTATCGTCCAATTTCTTGGACCAGTCTTTCCTTGATGAATTTACCGTGACTTCAAGTATTCTTTTCAACTCTCTGTTAGAAATCTCAACTTGCCCATTGGTTTGAGGATGATACGGGGTAGCTATGCGATGTTTGACTCCATACTTACTCAACAACTGCTCAAACTGGCGATTACGAAAGTGTTTTCCCCCATCACTGATGATAGCTCTAGGTGTGCCATAACGAGTGAAAACATGCTTCTTTAGGAATCTAATCACCACTTTGGCATTATTAGTAGGCAGGGCTACTGCTTCCACCCACTTAGAGACATAGTCAACAGCAACAAGTATATATTAATTGGAGAATGACGATGGGAATGGTCTCATGAAGTCAATCCCCCAAACGTCAAATAGCTCTACTTCTAGGATACTTGTTAAAGGCATTTCATTCTTCCTCGAGATATTCCCCGTGCATTGACACCAATCATACCTCTTCACAAATTCAAAGGCATCCCTGAACAATGTACGCCAATAAAATCCTGACTGTAAGACCTTAGCTGCCGTCTTGGAGGCCCCAAAATGTCCCGCATATGCTGATGAATGGCAATGCTCCAGAATCTGATGCACTTCTTCTTCAGGCACGCATCGTCGAATAATTTGATCTGCACCGCGCCTATAGAGAATGGGATCTTCCTAAAAGTAGTATTTCAAATCTGCATTGAACTTCTTCCTCTGGTGATTAGAATATTTCAGTGGAGGAATGGATTTGGCCAAATAGTTGACAATATCAGCATACCAAGGTGCAGTCTCTACACTGAGGATTTGTTCATCTAGGAAAATCTCATTTATTTCTACTAACTCATCTGGTTGACCAAGCTTTAATCGAGATAGATGACCTGCTACAACGTTTCACTACCCTTTTTATCTCTGATTTCAATGTCAAATTCTTGCAACAGTAACACCCAGCGAATCAAACTTGGCTTGGCATCTTTCTTCATCATCAGATACTTCAGTGCCGCATGATCAGTGTAAACCACTACCTTTGACCCAACCAAATAAGGGCGAAACTTATCAAATGCATACACGACTGCCAATAACTCCTTCTCTGTGGTTGCATAATTCAGTTGTGCATCATTCAAAGTCTTGCTGGCGTAGTAGATCACATGAAAAATTTTGTTTCTTCGATATCCCAAAACCACTCCCACGGCGTAATCACTGGCATCACACATCAATTCAAATGGTAATTCCCAATCTGGTACAACTACCACTGGAGCTGAAATAATCTTCTCTTTGAGAGTGTGAAAAGCTGTTAAACACAAAGCATCATAGTCAAATGGATTATCTTTCATCAATAAGTTGCAAAGTGGCTTAGTTATCTTCAAGAAGTCCTTGATGAACCGTCTGTAAAACCCGCATGACCTAGAAAGCTGCGAACACCCTTTACAGAAGTAGGTGGTGGTAATTTCTCAATGACTTGAATTTTTGCCCTATCTACTTCTATTCCTTTCGCTGAAACTCGATGTCCCAAAACTATGCCTTCTTGTACCATGAAGTGACATTTTTCCCAGTTTAATACCAGATTCGTTTCCCTACATCTTTCCAAAACCAAGTTCAGATGTTCCAAACACTCATCAAATGAAGACCCAAATACAGAAAAGTCATCCATGAAGATCTCTATAAATCTCTCAACCATATCGAAAAATATAGCCATCATGCATCTCTGAAACGTGGCTGGAGCATTACATAAACCGTAAGGCATCCTATGGTAAGCAAAGGTACCATAGGGACAAGTGAAAGTGGTCTTCTCCTGATCATCTAGTGCTACTGGAATCTAATTGTAGCCGGAATACCCATCGAGAAAATAGTAATGTGAATGACCTGCCAACCTCTCCAACATTTGATCAATGAAGGGAAGAGGAAAATGATCATTCCTAGTAGCTGTATTGAGTTTGCGGTAGTCAATGCAAACCCTTCATCCCGTAACTGTTCTGGTAGGAATAAGCTCATTCTTCTCATTAGGTACAACTGTGATCCCCCCTTTCTTCGGCACTACTTGAACTGGACTGATCCATGCACTATCGAATATAGGGTAGATGATTCCAGCATCCAAAAGTTTCAATACCTCGGTCCTGACCACTTCTTTCATATTTGGATTTAACCTCCGCTGACTCTCTACACTGGATCGAAAATTCTCCTCCATGAGAATCTTAAGCATACACAACGAAGGGCTGATCCCTTTAATATCTGCAATGGTCCATCCTATTGCTGTTTTGTGCTCCCTGAGTACCCGAAGCAGTTTTTCTTCCTCCACCTCACTATTGAGTTCGATATAATCACTGGAAGAGTGCATGATTCTCCAGATAAGCATATCTGAGGTGCGGTGGGAGCTGCTTGAGCTCCAATTTAGGCGGCTGCTGAACAGATGGTACATGCTTTTTGCTTCCTATTCCAAGTTCTTCAAAGTTTGGGAAATGTCGTTTTCGAAAATACGGTGGGTTAGTCTCCATAAACCGTGCACAAGTTTCAATCTCAAGTGAATCTGAATTGATTGATTGAGAATGAGCAATACACGTCTCATGTGCATCCGAATGATGCTATAGTAGAAAAGTATCATTCACCACCTTGTCAATGACATCGATTTGAAAACAGCTATCTGCCTCTGAAGGAAATTCATGGCTTTGAAAACATTGAAGGATATCTGCTTTTTGCCCAGTCTCAAAATCAACTGCCCTCTCTGAACATTAATTAGTACTCTGCCAGTAGCCAAGAACGGTCGGCCCAAAATTAGCGGAACATCTTTGTCCTCCTCCATATCCAAAACGAGAAAATCAGTAGGAAAAATGAATTTTTCTACTTTGATAAGCACGTCCTCGATGATTCCTCTTGGGTGTGTCAATGATCGGTCAGCCAGCTGTAATGTAACCATGGTTGCTTTAGCCTCTCCTAGTCCGAGTAGAGATGGCAATTCGAACTGTGAAAATTGAAAATCGCGGTTAACCAAACCGAATAGGGTGAAAAAAACCGAATCGATGGTGCAATGGGGCGGTTATGGTTTTGATTTTAACGAACAGCTTCATTTAGGGGCGGGTATGGTATTTAGCTATGGTGAACCGAACCGAACCGATCACCCGTTAAAAAAAAAAACTTTGGACAAATGGGCTTTCCATTTTTATTTCTCAAAATTAATTGGGCAATTTTTTTTTGGACTTTCCAAAATTCTGGCCCAATTAATATTAACTAAACCTTAACCCAATAACCCAAGCCCAGTAGCCCAATTCAATGTCAATGTACCCTACACGTAATTAAAATGGAAAAGTTCATAGATCAGGTATTAACTTTGATACTTGCAAAAATCAAGTGCTAAAGTTTTAAAATTGCAAAAATCAAATTTTTACTTTTTATTAATTAATTAAATATTTAATTGTGCAATTTGGTCACAAATATCTTATTAATTAGTTAAAAATAATTTTAGGTCATAGCTTATCAAAAAATTTATAGGTCACAATTTTTTTATCGGTCACAGATTAAAAATTTTGTAAGTCACAGATTATTTCGAGGTCACGAATCTAAAATTGATGATAAATAAATGTGTAGGTCCAATACCGCCTAAATTGATGCTAAGTATAAATAATGTTATGTTTGTATTTGTTAGGATTTAAAATCTAATTTTTATTTAAGTTAAAGTCAACAACTAATTTTAATCAAATATTTTATGGATCTCACAACTTTTCGACCACTCATTTCATTAATTTCTATCAAAATCTATTAAAAATTTGATTTTAATTACCGTCAAATAAGGATTATATATCATTATCCATGACTAAATATAACTTATTTTAGATATTTAAGCATCGATTCAAGTTCGGAAACAAAATATAACTCAACAAACTTGTATATGTGAGGTTTACAGGATAATTTTATATAAATTTAAATGTTTCATATTGAGAATATTGTGTAACTAACTATTAATTTTCTACTTAAAAGGTTAGATATCAAGTTATTACTCAAATAATGAGTTGGAGAGTAGAAGCGAAATTTGTTTCCATCTTTTAGCTCTATCGTATTTATGGGTGAAAGAATCTTCATCTACGGTAATGATTTTCCCTTTTATAGATTCTCAGGAATTCAATGGCTAGGATTGCATTAAAATTAAGTGCAGTGGGTGGTAACTGATAACAAATTTGACATAAATAGAGAAAGTTCAAGATTTTCTAACTGTACTAAAGAATAAAGCAAAATTGAGTTATTCCTAATAAATTCAAAAGTAATTTTATAAATTCTTTTTTCATCTTATTGTGAAAAATTAAGGAAAATCGAGTCTTCTAACACAAGCATGATTTGAATAATTGATTATTGTAAATATTTTATTTTTGCTTATAATTTAAAATAAGATGTCACTATATATTAATTATTACAACTTTGACATTATAAATACTTTTTTCAGTATTTGAATTTTTCTTGCATTTTGCTTGCACGAATAGTTTAGTTCATGAGTCAAGGGTAAGTATATTACCATTTTCATTTTTACTGTATTGAATGTGTGTAGTTCACTTGACCATGTGTAGTATGTATCTAAAATGAGCAAAAGAAAATGAGAAACAAAAAATGGCTTTATATATAATTTTATATCTAGTACTATTAACTTTCATTGACTTTTTTTCGTAAATTATTTTTTTTCAAGTTGACGATTGGACCTATAAAAAAAAATTTATTTTTGTGGTTATTAACCAAACCGAACCGCACCGAACCGAGATATAAACCGAACTAAATCGAACCGACTTTCATGGTTATGGTGCGGTTATGGTATGGCTAAAAAATTGGTGGTGCGGTTATGGTTTTGGCCGAACCGATCCCGAACTGAACCGTTGCCATCCCTAAGTCCGAATTTCCTGAAAACGGATAAAGGCATTAAATTAATACTGACACCAAGATCACACAATGCTTTATCAAAATAAATTTCACCAATAGTACAGGGTACAGTAAAACTCCCTGAATCTTTTAGTTTTGGTGGAAGATTGTTTTGGATTCTAGCACTGACTTCTTCAGTCAACATTACAGTTTCATGATCCTCCAACTTGCGTTTGTTTAATAGAATATCCTTCAAGAACTTAGCGTAGCTTGGTATTTGGAAGAGTGCATCAGCTAACGGGATGTTTATATGAAGCTTTCTAAACACTTCAAGGAATTTTTTGTATTGCTGCTCCATTTTTGGCTTCCTCAACCGTTGTGGAAATGGAATGGGTGGTTCATAAGGATTCACTGAATTATCTGGAACTTGCTGTGGTATCGCTGGTCTCTCTTTCACTGGTGTCTTCTTAGTGCTGTCAGTCTCCTTTTTAGTCTCTTTCCCAAGTGGGTCCACTGTCTCTTTGTCTACTCCTGGCCTTTTCACATGTATTTCAGGTAGCTGAACTCTACTTCTTGTAGTAATGGCTTGAACATGATCCCTAGAATTCACTTCTGTATTGCTCGGTAAAGCACCCGGCACTCTTTCTGTCATTGAAAGAGCTAGCTGTCCCATTTGAGTCTCCAGATTCTTAATAGCTGCACCCTAATTCTGGAAGTTTGTTTCAGTCTTTCTCATGAATTGATTTGTGGTTTCCATGTATTTATCGGTCTTTTCCATGAGTTTCGCAAACATATCTTCCAACTGAGGTTTCCTCTCCTGCTGAAACTGCCCCTGAGCCCGATTGTGATTCTGATTACCACCCCAAGAGAAATTGGGGTGATTTCTCTATCCCAGATTGTATGTCTCAGAGTGAGGATTGTTCTGCTGACGTT
Source organism: Fraxinus americana (assembly GCA_035079005.1). Lineage (NCBI taxonomy): Eukaryota > Viridiplantae > Streptophyta > Magnoliopsida > Lamiales > Oleaceae > Fraxinus > Fraxinus americana. The sequence continues at coordinate 14,377,180 of CM068712.1, read as the reverse complement.
GACCCCATTGAGCAAAATCTACATATTCCATCCTTTGTGTAACAATGGGACATTCAGCTGTATCATGCTCTGCTCCACATTCTTCACAACTGGGCTTCTTCACTTGTGCTGAATTTACGGTCTGTGTTATACCCTCTATCTTTTGAAACAAGGAGTCAATCTTTGCAAATAATGTCGAATAGGTATCTACCTCATACACTCCAACTACTTTCTTTGCACCCACTCTATCTGTAGACCACATGGCTGAGGTATTAGCCATTCTCTCAAACAGCTCCCAAACTCCCTCGACTGACCTGGTGGTTAAGGAACCATTTGATGACGAATCTACCATACTTCTAAAAGTTGGTGTTAGTCCCCAATAGAAGTATCTGATTTGTTCTTTCTTGTCATATCCATGTTGAGGACACTTTCTTAGCATGCCCTTGAACCTACTCCACGCTTCATCAAGTGATTCAGTTTCATGTTGGCTAAAAATTGATATGGCTTGCCTCAATCTCATTTCTTTAGCCGGTGAGAAGTATTTGGTACAGAATTTCTGAGCCAAGTCATTCCGAGTAGTTATGCTCGCCACCGGGAGTGAATCGAGCCATTCAAGTGCTTTATCCCGAAGAGTTAGCGGAAACAATCTTAGTCTGATTGTATCTTCTGATATCCCAGGGTATTTGAAGTGTTGACACATATCCAAGAAAAAAGGATATATGTGTATGTGGATTCTCGTTGGCTGTTCCGTAAAATTGATGTCCATTCTGAAAGAGTTGGATGATATTTGTCTTCAGTTGAAAGTTCGGCTGTCCGAATGCTGGGTAAACGATGCTGGACTGGCTTTGAACAACGTACGGTGCTAGAAAATCCCCAAGTATAGCATTCCCATCATCCTGAGCTTCAGCATTGGCTGGCGCTGCATGACCTATCCTCGGTTCCAGTTGTTGATCAGCCATTTCGATTTATCCTTGATTGACCTGATGTGCTGCTCTTGCTTCTCTCTATCTGCGATGAAAGGTTCGTTCAATTTCCAAATCAACTTGAAATAATTCACAGCTGATTGATCTTCGCATGTAATACCTGAAAAGGCAAAAATAGTAGCAGCACTTAGCTCAACCTAAGTAATTGAACGAAAAATAAAATAAAATAAAACTAAAGAAAACAAGTTCGAATTAGTGTCTAGATAACAAAAATCAAATTAATACTCAATCCCCGGCAACGGCGCCAAAAACTTGTTCACGAAAATATGTTTCGGATTTAAATCACCGCAAGTGCACGGTTCGTTGACAAGTGATAAAGTGGAAATTCAAGAATTTCGAGTATCGTTCTCACGAGAATTGATTTAACGTGATTTTTTATTATCTCGACTTTAACCGAATATATTAAATTCGAGATGATTGTTTTTGTGTTTTTATGATGAAATTATGACTAACATGCAAATTAAACTAAAATTTCGATCTAAATACAAAATAATGGTTGAATGCAAAAGTTGAAGAAATTGATGTATGAAAAAGCGTACTAGGATCCCGAATCACCAAGCAAAGTTCACTCTTAACCCCTATTTCACAATTTGACAACACGATGAATCGTTTGAAGAATCAATGTTTCTAACCTATCTAACAATCTCTTTCGAGTAGAATTGAACATATCCTAGTATACCATTTGACTATATTTCTATGACAAATGCAATATATAAGAATACATGTAGTTTTGTAAACACTTAGAGATTCACGTAATGCATATCGGTATATTTCGATCCTCTATGAACAAAACGATGATTTATACCTTATTGAGTTTATTTCTCTTCTTTCGAATGCATAAAATAAACCATCTAAACTCACACAATTATCGTGCACTATAATCATGGAGACAAAAAGTGTATATAAATCATTCAATAACCATCAAACGTGTTTAAATGTCAAATTGTAAAATAGAAATTAAAATATCACAATACGAGATTCATCGTTCACCTAGTACATAAAAAGTCTAGCCTAACATAAAGAAAATAAAATAACAAGAAAAATAATAAAGAGAAGACATCACCCAAAAACTAGGAATTAGAGTTGAAATCTTGAATCTTGAATGAAATCCCTTATTCTTGTCTTCTTCCTTGCTCTTCAATGGTATTTTTCTCTCTAAGAATGTGTAGCCCCCTTTTTTGGACGAGATTAGGGTTATAAAGAAGTCCTAGATACGTTACCATAAGTGCTTGATTCAAATAAGGAAATCAGAAAATTCGCGCCAAATTTGTTCCATGCGACTGCATGGTATAAACCCAAGCGACAGTATGGTTATATAAAATTTTCACTGTTCATCTCCTGCAGATGTTTGCGCGATTGCATGGACTTTCTACTATGCGACAGCATGGTAGAAATTATTTTCCCCTTTTTTTCGCTTTGGTCCCCAAGTTTGTTTCATCCACCTTTTTGCCTTGTTTCCTTTTCCTTCTTCATCTAACATCCCATGATATCACCATGTGTTACTTAGCTCAATTCCATGCTTGATTCACCATTCGGGTCATCTTTTCATAATTGCATTTTGGTCCTCGGAGTTTCATATCCTTCCATTTTGATCCTTTTTTGTTCCTTTTCTCATACTCTTCATTCCATCCATCAATGTAATTCTATAAATACAAATTATGTCGAATTAAGCCATATTTCAACCTAAACATCAACAATTTTTCATGTTTTGTGACCTAAATAAGTATGCAAAACACACTTATCAGCAGTTCATGCGCAGTGGCAACGAGTGGCGCGCACTCAAGAAAAGGCGACGACACGGTGGTGTGGTGTTGATTGTTATATATTTCATGTTTCGTATTGAGTAGATCTTTGTTGGTGTGGTGGTGTTTGGCGACGTACTGATCTAAGCATCGTCGGCGTTGAAATCGTTGCTGCAACGACGCTAGCCGTGGTTTTGGGGGTGGTTTCTTTTTCCTCCTTGCTTAGTCGACATATTTGGTATTTTAGGATGATTTTTATTTGTTATTATTGGTGCTGTGGTGTTGTCGGTAGATGTGGTGGTGCGTTGTCCGACGGTGGTGTGGTTGTTTGAGGGGCTGTACTTTAGGATGATTTTTATTTGTTATTTTTAGTGCGGTGGTGGTGTCTGTGCGTGTGGTAGAATGTTGTGGAAGTGGTGTGCTTGTTTTGAGGGGCTATGGTGATGTGGCGAGATGGTGGTGGTTCTGGAGGCAATGCTCATGGCTGTTGTGGCGAGGGATGGGAATAGTTTTTGTGACCAAATGTTTTGGATGTTGTAACCAATAAATTATTAATGTGTGATCATTAAATATTATGTGACTTAGAAGAATGTGTTACTATGACTACATTTGTAATTGTGACTTAGAATTTGGTAAATTGTGATCAATTAATTTGACAATTTATGATCATGAAATAAGTTGTAACATATAAAATTTGTGGTTTGTGCCCGATAAATGAATTGTGACCTATAAATTTTTTTGATTTGCAATGGTGTGGTGGTGGTCACAAGTGTTGGTAGTGGTCACAAATTATTTGGTTGATTGTGATCAATAAATTGGTTGGTGCGTGACCAATACATATTGGGTGATCTAAAAATTTATTAATTTGTGAGCAATAATTTGATAAATTGTGACCTAAATATAATTTATGATTAATTAATTTAATGTTTTGTGACGATAAAATAATTGTGACTTATAAAATATGTGATTTGTGACCAATAAATAATATGTGATTATTAATTTGATATATTTGTGACCGATGAATAAATTGTGACATATAATTTTTTGATTTGTGACCGATGAACAAATTGTCAACTATAAAATTTTTGAATTGTGACCGTAAAATAATTTGTGACATAAAAATTGTGATTTGTGAGCAATTATAAGGAATTTGTGATCAAATTATATGAAATTATGACATTAATATATTTAATTAATAAAATATCTGTTTAATTAATTAATGTATAAATAAAATTAAAATATATCTGAAATTTGAAATTTTAAACACAATCTATTAAATTTGAAATTGGTAAAACCAAACCTCTTAGTTATGAAATCTTCCTAAAAATAAATTTGTGTAGATTGATTAGTGGTCGATGTCAGTTAAGCTAAAGCAAGTCCAATAATGATTTCTATCCTGACTCTATAAACTTGGAGGTGGTGGTCAATATATGTTCTTAGAATTCTGAACATTGCCCTGGGAGAAGCTAGGGTGATTCTTCTAGCTTGGATTATAACTATTGGTATGGGTTGTTTGCTATCTCTAAAAATTTTGCACATAATTAACCCAGTCTGCATTTGGAAAAAATGAGCTTTCAACATTGCAATCAACCATGTTGTGATTTCCTCCACACAATTCACATACTTGAATTGGAAGATGGACTGCATCGACTGAATGATTCATAAAAAGACTACCCACTTTCTTTGCCAGTGAAAACATCAACTTCATGAAGTCCTGTGGTCTTTTCTTTGCCTTGTGTGCTCTGAAGGTCAAAGTCCATTAATAAATGTCAATCTTTCCAGTATGTTATCGGCATTATTGATTGTCTTCGCCGTGATTGAGCCACTTCATGCCTCTACTTGGCAAGATTAGTCCAATATAGAAATACCGAACTTGAAGCTATGTGCAAACCTCGTTGTGGACACTTTCTAAGCATGTCTCTGTATCTTTCTCAAGCTTCATAGTAATATTCAGAGCCCTGCTGTGTAATATGTCAATTTAGCTTCTTTTTTTTTTTTGTTAAAAAGAATGTTGTCATGAACTCTTGAGAGAGATTGTACAATCAGAAGCCCAGAAATTTTTTTTAGTGCGAGCGATGGTATTAAAAGTAAAAAAAAAAAATAGCAACATTATAACACAAACAATCCACTGGAAAACTCACAAAAAAAAAATGTCAAAGAAAAGGGACGAGATTCGATAGACATTTGATTTTAATTTACACCGGAAATTCACCGCATGAGGTTTCAATTTCAGGTTTAGGTGGAGTTTGTAGTTGGGAAAGGTTTGTATGATCTCATAAGATTGGGCCAATTATTTGGCCCATTTCAAAAAAAAAATTAAAGTGGGCTGCTCGCTTATATTAAGTGGAAATTACATAAAAACAGGTAAATAAAGATCCAATTTCATAAATCAAGGTTGAAGTTTATTTGTTCAATTTTCAAGTTTTCATCATATTAATTAAATATTAAATCTTTTAACTAATTGACGCGCGTATCCCATTAATTTAGTGTTTCAAATTTGATAATATCCCAACTTCCATTTTCATTCAAACCCAATTTTTTCTCAAGCACAATCTTCTCTCCACATTCTTCACGCCCAATCTTCACCATTTTTCCAAAATCAACTATCATAAATCAACCTCCGGTGCATTCCATTTTGTTTACAGTGTGAGAGCTTTTCTATTCAGTAGGAATAGTAATGGAGAAAACGAAGGCTGAAAATAAAGGGAAGAAGATGGTGCAAACGTCGGGTAGAACAAATAAAATGAATAAAATGGAAAGCCCCAAAACAACCCAAGCAACAAGGCAAAAATCGCATGGGTCAAGTAAAAAGCAGTCTGAGAAGAAGGTAATTTCAAAAGCCACGTGGATTGTTCTACATATTTTTGAATTTACTGTCGACAAAGTTGTTGGGAAAAGAAAACTATAAAAACAGCTTTTCAAATTTTTTTTAAAGTTTTTCTGGCTATTTTTGTTTGAAGCATTTGACAGAACTTGTTTGAATTAATGAGTCCCGATGGTGACCCCCAAATTTTGTTCTGGCACTTGATGTCAATCAACATCATGATATGGTTTCTTGAATGATACCATTGATTTTGCAATTATAATTGTTTACTTGATAATAATGTGTTACAACTTCAAGAGCTACAATTTTTTTGTATTTGTTTGATGCACTTTCTAGGAGTCAAGATAGTTTATTCTTCATCCTGTGAATATTACTACTGTTCTACTAAATCAATGAATATCCATCCTGTGTTATATTTAATATAGGTTGTGCATGTAGAAATGGGCAAATCCTTGTTTAGACTAAGGAACAAAGACCATGGTTTAGGTGTTTTTTGGGAGCCACATATGCTGCCATCCCATATGGTTGTTGTGGACATGAATTGATTCAGAGTTAAAACTTTCATTTTTTTTCATTTTTTTGGTATATAGGTTGAGTAAAAACTGTGTTTTTTTGTTCGTTTATTTCATTTGTGACCTTTTATTTGTTTGAGGAGTAGTATTGAAGGAAATGTGTTAGGGTTTCTATTTTGGAAGTGTAGTTATAATTTATACAATGATTCATGGCATACAATAGTGTCGTATGTGACGAAGAGTATAATGGATCTGTGACCTACTTTCCACATGTCATGGAGATTATAATGGGTCTGTGACCTAATTCCATCACATGATATACGATTATACGTTTATGTAACCTGATTGTATTATGTAATTTGTGGTTGTGACGTTAAATGGCATGACTTTACATGTATCTGCGACCTCTTTTAAATTATATCTCATACTCTATACTGTTTCATGACTTTGTAATTTTTTTAAATATGTGACATGTTTGAAAATAATTATATGTGAATCATTTTTCAGTTCTGTCTACTATTATTTGCATCTATCACCTCGTTTATTCTAATAATCCTTCACAAATTTGATTTTATCTTTGCATCCATGACCTATTTAATTTGTATCTATGACCTAGCATAAACACGTGCTACAGGTGTGAAAATTCATAATAGCACAACATAAATGGTTCTCTGAAAAAATCACCACGTTTATGACAAAGGGTGTTATCACGAACTTGAAGAAATATCTGAGCGAAGACGAAGTATACTAATGGGAACACGCTTTGTACATTTTCTGGAGTGTCGTGAAATCGTGCTTCAGCCATAATTGATTCATTACTTTCTACTGAGACAGATGCATACACCCAATGAAAATGAAATGTGGTTTTGCATATTCGGTAGATTTGTTAGGTTCTCTCAGACTGAGTTCTATTTAGTAATAGGACTACGATGCTCGGGAAACAGTGATGTACATACACTTGAAAGCAATCCTTCATGTTTGAAGAAAAAATATTTCAGTTAACTAAACATTGTGACACATGAAGATGTGAGGGATGCATTCATATCAGCTTGTCAACTTCCAGATCAGGACATTGTTGAAGTCTTTATAGATAAGATGTCGCAATGCTTGGAGCTCTGTATTTCATTACATCTTACGTGTTCCCAAGAGATTACAAGAAGGTTGTTGATCATTATTTATTTGTACTTGTTGAAGATTTTTCTACAATGGACACATTTTCTTGGGAGAAGATCCTTTTTTATACTACTTTGAATGCATTGAGAGATGGTCTGAGTAAGAGGTCTATTACTAGACTTTCAAGTATGGATATATTGGATGATTCCTAGTCTTGTTGGAACTATTTTCACAAGGATGTCCAAAACCCATTCTCGAATAATAAACTGGATGACGATGAGCGCCCATCCGCTGACAAACTAGAAGGAATTGAATGTTTCTCAAACCCTGATGTAATCATTTCAAATCTATTGAATTAATAGTGTAGTAAATTGTTTATCGTTAACAAAATTTTTTGCTAATAATTTTATTGTATGGCAGATTCAAATCTGTGACCTGGAGCCATCAGATAATGAGATGAAAATAGCATATATGAATGGGGTGTAGTACATTAAACAAGTTCAACCAGATATTACACATGATGGCCGGAGAAAGAAGAGAAGGACGGAAAGTTCAATTCACAGTGTTGGAACAAGTGGAGAGCCAGGTTCATCTGATGTAAAAACGTCTACATCGGTTATCATGATCACCAATGGTAATACTGGTCATGCTGTAGTTGATGAAGACGATGATGAGTTTGTTGATCATCCACCGAGGTGGCAAAAGACATATGTCCATGTAAAAACTCTACAGTAGATGAGGGTCCATCAACTGAACCTCATGATGCGCAAGAACCTCATTCAAATGTCCCATCGCCGGATGACGTAAGTTTTTATTGAGGTTAATAACATCTAAGTACTAATTTGAATCTGATTTTTATCATAGGTCACATGTCATGTAAATTAACGGAAATCACAGATATGTGTGGACAGGTCACATGTTCATTTACTTAAGTCACGGATGAATCATTTTTTCAATGGTTATATGTCACCATAATCAAGTCACATATATTAATGGACACAACACATTTTCATTTGCATTGGTAAAGTAATGTCTGACAACTATCACATTTTACAATTTCTATGTTACTAATTTATTTTAAAGGTGGTCGACGATTTGAGAAAAGAATTGACGGTGCAAATATCTAAACTACTTTTGAATAACGGAGTTTTGAACGTCCAGATGGTTGAGATGAGGTCACATATGTCATCTATACAGGGTGAACAAATTCGAAAGATGAATGACATTGTCCAAATGCATAACGGAATTAGAAGTGACATGATAGACATTAGGACAAACATGCAGTTTCTGTCAGAATCGGTATCTGCAATGATTTCTAGTTCGATGGAAGAGATTTTGAAAAAATTCAGTGATAGATTCAAAGATGAAAAGGTCATGTAGTTAAAGAGTCTGAGAAGCCTGATGAAGTAAGTATGACTTAGTTATGTCATTTTTTAGTGATATACAGTTTCATTGTAAATTTGATATTTGCTCTAATTTCAGGCTAAAGACATCGAATTTGGAAAGGAAAGGTAAGAGTAAGATGGTTCATCATGACGATCCTGAGATCCAATTCAATATTCAACCTCCTTCGTTTGATTTGGGTCTCCGATTTACATAACCTGATATGCATACTCCATTCAAATCCAACAAAATTCAGCAGCAGGTTGACTCTGTCATAGCTGACATTGTTCAAGACACAAAAATCACAGAGAGAGAGGTATACTCTAATCCTATGATTTACAAAAGCATCGTATACTCCATGCAGGTCACAAATGTTAATTGCTATTAGGTCACATGTCACACACAGGTCAAAGGTGTAATAATAGACCAATAATCTGTGATGTTTACTGTTGCAACAATATACAAGTATCCCTGATGTCTGAACCAAGTTCAGGATTACCAATTAAGAGAGTTTCTAGACCAGCGAGGATACTACAATCTGCATTTGTCACTGGTGAAGGAAAAGTAGTCAAACAGTCAGACAATATTTTGCTATTCGAACATTATAATCGACATGCTGAAGACGCCGACATTGCTTCATTTCAGAGTTGGTTCCAGTGAGGCTATAAACCTAGAAATAAGTAAATTCAACTTCTTTTCCTGAAAGTTGTTTAATAACTTATTGTCAAACATTTCTTATAGTTTATATTACATTTACAGGAAAAAGTTTAATAATGCTGACGATTGTATCAGTCCCCCATTTCTGTTTGGTTCGTTCAAAGTTGGATATAAAACGTGGTTTTATGAGCTTGTCAATTCTGAGTCCTCATTGAGCAGCACGATATGAATACATCTTCAAATCTTTACTTGCAGAAGCTGAAGCATTAGTCACATATGATTTACGTTGGTCACAACATATTTAGTTGAACTTCAGGTTAATTATATGAGGTCACAGATCATGTCAATAGGTAACATGTCATTTTCAATTTAAATGAAGTGTTGAATTTCGATCAAAGTTCTTTTATACTGATCATAGATACTATGTAAACTCATATAGCTTATTGAACTTAGGTCACATATCAACAATTCAAGTCACAACTTATATTTTTATTGGACACATATCTTCCTGAATAGTATTTCAAAAATAATTTTTTCATTTCTATTATTACAGCACATTGATGTGTGTTTCTACTACATCTGCCAGTTGGCAAGGCACGGGAACGTCAAATTGAAAGCAACAACGACGGACTTATGGTTCCAGATGAAGCTCAAAAACATATATTCCAAATTCAAGTAAGATCCTACTATATTGCTATCATAGTCCAGTTTGATAGATGTTGTTACAAATGGTAGTTTGCCTTTAAGCTCTCCTTGGGCCAGTGCAGACTTTGTTTTTATGCCAACGAACAAGGCACATCTGATGCTTGCTGTCCTTGAATTCAGTATGCACACATTGCATGTGTTCAATTTTACTAGGAAGACCTGCCATGACTTCCTTGTTCGTATTGGTATTGAACCATTTGTCAAAATTATTCCTTATTTATTGAATTTAGTCGGACTTTGGAAAAAACATATTGACTACGACAGAGAAGATTGTATGGACTTAAGGTTAGTGGTTGACAGTAGCCTTCCTCAACAGAAGAATGGGTAAGTCTGTGACCACTTATCTCATTTCAAAATCATTTGGTTATGTTCCATACCTAATAAATTATGATAAGTTATTTTTTCAGGCATGATTGATCAAATATACCGAGTATTTGCTACATGACGATAAGGATTCTATGTCGATGAAATTTGACGTAGGAAAAACTAGGCTCGACATAGCATCACGGCTGTATAAACATCGCGGCATATACAAGCCTACAAAAATGGGGAAACATAAAAAAGGGGAGGAGATTGTCATTGAGTGATGGTTAGAAATGTATTTTTAATTCAAAATGATGAACAAAATTTGTAAAGTTTCTGAATGTTGGCATTTTTTCTATTTCTTTTGCAGTAGTTTTTGTGAATAGAACTAGTTGGATAATTGTTTACATCAGTATTCAATAAATTTTGGTGTCATTTTCATTTGAGCAGGTCTGTGTTTGATGATATAGCTTTGGTCACAGATTATTGAGATGTTAAATGACTATTGTCAATGTTTAATCTGTTGAATAATTATATTTATATATACAGGTCATAGTCTGTAATACATGTTTGCCATTAGGTCACATATCATACTAGTTATGCACTAGGCAGGTCACAGGGGATACTACAAGTCACATAATGTTATATCAGGTCACAGATAACGTAATAATTCATTGATTGTGGTCATAAGGTCAATGTTAAATGTGCTGAATAATTATATTTATATATACAGACTACAGTCTGTAATACGTTATTCATGATTTTCATTAGGTCACATATCATACTAGTCACGTACTAGGTAGGTCACACGGAATACTACAAGTCACATAATGTTACAACAAGTCACATATAACGCAATAGTTCACTGATTGTGATCATATGGTCACAGATACCTACATAGGTTTCTAAAACATTTGCACTCATTCTGCAAAAGTCACAGACTATATTTAAAATTTATTTAGATCATTTTGTCACAATATCCACAAATACTAACCAAAATTTTTTTATAGTATAGCGAATAGTGCATAGGTCACACAATCGGTGTGCTTACATTTAATTGTATATGTCACATATTGCAATCTGATGGACACAATTGACATTATGCATAATTATCTCTCCATAGCCCACATAATCTAAATGCATAATTGTTATTTCAATGAATATTTCATGCACATTAAAATGATATATCAATTGATACATACAACCAATTCATGAAATGTTAAAGAATATCTGAAATTGTTATGTCTATAGTCTAAGTGTGTCATCAAATGATTTGCTATTCGTGAGTGTTTGTACTTGTTTGAATTTAGCTTAATGGAACTAAGCTACTGCATCTTTTATGGTTGTGATCATGTCCTCCACAACGTCTACATTTCACAGTATGTATCCCTTCACTAGATGGCCCTCTCCTCTTTTCAACGGGTCTACCAGAACTTCGCTTTTGATAAAGAGCTAATGCAATAGTGTGTTGCAATTTCACAGACGTGGTCCATTCAGCTAGATCTCCAACTGGAATCACGAAGCCTTGGTATGCATTCATGTATGCCTCTTTTGTGTAATAATAAGAACAATAGTCATAAGGATCTTTTTTAGTATGTACAATCACAGCCAGTCCATATGGACATGGAAACAGATCAACTTGAAACATCCTGCATGTGCATGAATGTTGATCTATATCTACAACAAAAGACGATTCAGCTTTAACTGAAAACAGTGACTGGTTCATAGGTAAACCTACAAGAAAGGTTAAAAAGCATACATATGTGAAGTCAAATAAATATATTTCAAGTCACAAAAAATTAGTTTGGGTCACAGATAACACAATTTTCAGGTCACAATTATATAATTCATTAATCAAAATTAAAAATTCTCTCTAGTTCCTCAAATTCGTGCTCATTTTCCTTATAAATTTCTCGTAATTGGTTGTCAACCTCGTGAAGGTGCCAAGTGCATCCTCACTATGTTTACGTAACCAAGTCTGTATAGTTTGTCTCAAAGATTCTAATAACGACACAATAGGGTAATTCTTGGCTGCTTTTGTGACTGTGTTGACTAATTCTACTATATTTGAGGTCATTGTAGAATACCAATTTGCTGACATATGAAATCGTGACCACTTTTCAAGTCCAACATTCTCATATGAACATCAACCATGTTTATGAATATCATATAAATTACATTTGTGGTCACTTTTTTAATGTATGGAGATTGTAATTGAAAGTAGTACATTCCAGGTAACGCCTAATCTTTTTGTTCATCATGTCAAGCCGGTGCATGTTATATACAAACTCTGCTAATGTATATGCATGAACACCCGAATTGAAAGCTTGCATTATGTTGTGACGTGATTTACCGTAATATGACTTCAAATTTTGCAGCAAAATATACGAACAAATCTCATGATAGGTTCCCAGATAAACATGTTCTATAGCATTCTTGATATTGATATAGCTATCTGATATAAAACACAATCTATCTCTATGACCATAAGCATTCTTCAAGTTCTCGAAAAATCATGTCCAAGATCTATCGTTCTCATTATTTCCAATTCCAAACGAGAGAATAAAAATGTTGTTATTTTCATCTTGTGTAAATACTATAAAGAGAGAACCACCATAGTGTCCATTCAAGTAGGTGTCATCCACCACAATCACAAGTCTGCAATGCTTCCAACCTTAAATTGATGCACCAAGAGCCATGAAGTAATATTTGAACCTACTGTGACTATCAAGCTCCAATCATGTAACCGTGTCAGGATTTCTTTGTTGAAGCATGTAAAAGTAGCTAGATATCTTACCGAATGACTCAGTTGGATCACCCCATTTTTAAAGTTTGCTCTCGAGATCTCAAAGCCTTAGAAGAGTTCATCGAAACTCCATAGTATAAAACATATCACTACATATATCCTTTGGAGCGTATATAGTATAAGATGATGTGTACTTGTATTTGATACTAGATGAAACAACAGTACTAGATAATTGCCTGTGAGTTCCCAATATTATGTTTGAGCCACATGTGTGACCATACAGACCCGATTTACCCCACTTTAAAGATCTACACATCCAAGTACACCCATCATGTAAACACTTGACTACATACTCCTTCTTGTTCGATCGAACAACCATAAACTTGAACATGTTTTGTATCGCAAACAAAGAAATGCTCAATTTGAGAATATTCTATCACGGAAGACCCTTCATTCCTTACTCCTCTAGGACCAGCAATAGTTACAACTGTAACTTTCTGTTCAATTATGTGACCTGCTGGTTTGATAGTTGCATCGCATATGTCTAAAACCACATTCTATAATGAAAACTCTCTTGTAGATTGTACGTCAGTTGGAATCGTAATAAATTATTGCCCAATTTCTATAACATCAATGCTTAACGGGTATATAGAAGGGTCACGATCCATACCCTACATTATATCACTTCTTATTCTCATCGGTGGCAAATCGTGATTCAATACAAACTGTATTGTGACGGCTACCTTTGTATGACCCAAACTGAACTCGATCATTACGGTATCCACAAGCTTAGTATAAGTGCAATTATGATCAAGCAAAACCACTGATAATTGGGATCCATTTAGCAAACATACATGTACATACATCATTTCTGTAGTTTTAAAGATATTACCAGGAGTAAAAATGAATTCATGCATGTCACAATGTAGTACGGGTCACATTACGAGTTCATGCACGCCACAGAATTATCTACGATATTATATATGTGCTATCAATGTAATGAACATCACATATTTTATTGATTATGCATAGAAATGTTTTCAATTCACGTCACAAATTTATGAAAACATATTACAACCGTAAAAGTCGAACTGATAGCATGGAATACCAATGGCAATGTGTATTCTCGGCACCGGCAATGGAAACGTGTTTTTTCAATTTTTCGCCATAGATTAGAATCTTCAATTGAAACTTCAACCCACTCGAAAACTACGTATAGAGATTGTGATCGGAAATCTCGATTTTACTGCCTATTGAACTGTGACCGGAGATGATGACCTTCGAATTGTGACCGAAAATCTCGATTCTACTTCCGATAATTATCAACAGGAAAGAACTCCATTGGGCTGAAGCTGAATTTGTATTTTAGGGAGGTGATTTCGTATTTTAGGGAGTCCGTTTATAGAAGGTAATGCCACACTTGATTTCAGGAATATAATTTAACATAATGTGTGTGTGTGTGTGTGTGACGTGACATTTGAAAATTGGAAACGTTTGATCTGAAAAATGATTTGTGCATACTTAATGATTTATGATTTTTTTTTTTTCCCTTATATTAATTCTAAAGTGGAAATTGCTCTAGAGTATGGTAGGAGTGATCTTACTATTGAAATAATTCACAGTTGAAATAATTCACAGTTTTCTTTTGAACAGAGAACGGGAATTAAAATCTGAACACAAGGAGGTGTTTCATGATGACGGCATAGGAAGAAATTAGAAATCCTATACTACGGGTGTGAGTAACTTCAGTCATTCCAATTTCAACAAGGATAAAAACTTTGTATGAAGAAAATGGAATAATACCAAAGGAAAGGACAAGAAACCAAATAAAGGAAAGGACAATAACAAGAAATGCTTCTACTGTTGTAGAACTGGGTACTTTATTAAAAATTGCTTTAAAAAGGCCAATGACCAAAATAATGGGTCTAAATTGGAAATGCTTCTCTTGCTACCACTTCCAACTATAAAGAAATAGGAGTAAATATTGTAGTTGCCTATGTGTCTTTATCTGAAAGAGCTAAACAAGACTGGGTTTTAGACTCATGCTGTTCCTTCCATATGACACCCAATATTAACTGTCTATTTGACTATTTTGACGTTGATGAAGGATCAGTTAAACTTGGGAATGATGAGGTGTGTCAAGTTAAAGGAATCGACAATGTGTGCTGAAATTCAAAAATGGTCATCACCTACTATTGAAACACACTGGATATGTTCCAACCCTAAGAAGAAACCTCATATCCCTAGGAGTTCTTGATGATGAAAGATATCAAATTGAGATTAAAAATGGTTCTACTAATATAATCAGAAATCAAGAACTTATTGTCAGTTCATCAAAATTCAATGGAACTTATGTTATAGGGGCTGAAATCACTTTATCTAATAATTCTATAAATTTTGTCACACATCCCGATAAATCAGACTTATGGCATAAAAGGCTTGGCCACTTGAGTGAAAAAGGCCTAAAAACTTTGTCGAGTCAAGGGGTATTTGCAAAGGATAGTGTTCAAAAACTTCCTTTCTGTGAACACTGCACTATGGAAAAACAAGCCAAACTGCCTTTTAAGGCAGGGCTGCATAAATCCCCAAGTATCCTTGAATACATACATTTTGATTTATGGGGACCTGCCCCTGTACCAACTGTATCTGGTTTCAGATATTATCTTCTCATTACTGATGATTTTTCACGAAAAACATGGATTTTCTTATTAAAATCTAAATTTGATACGTTTTCAACTTCCAAAGAATGAAACTTATTAATTGAAAATCAGACTAATAAGAAGATAAAAATTTTAAGAACTGACAATAGGCTTGAATTCTGCAATTCAGATTTTGATCAATATTGTTCTAAACAAGGGATATTGAGACATAAAACGGTCAGCTATACTCCTCAACAAAATGGAGTTGTTAAGAGATTAAATAGAACCATTCTTGAGAGGACTAGATGCATGTTAATCAGTTCTTGTCTTCCCAAAATCTTTTGGGGGAGGCTATAAAAACAGCTTGTTATCTCATAAACAGGTGTCCTTCCAGCTCTCTAAACAATAGAATTCCTGAACAAATATGGTCTGGAACATTACCTGACTACTCCTACCTCAGAACCTTTAGCTGTGCAGCATATGCACATCATACAGATTTAAAATTGGACTCGGGATCATTGAAGGGCGTGTTCTTAGGTTATGGACAAGGAGTTAAAGTTATAGACTGTGGTTAAGAGATGTGAAAGGTTATAAAGCGATTACAAGTAGATCTGTGATCTTTAATGAACGTGATTTTCCTTGTCTTAGTGACAAATCTGGTGAAAAGATTGGAAAAGATGATTTTATAATCACTGAGATAAATCTGAATAGAAAGGTTGAAAATTATCAGATTCAGTTTGAGGTAGAGCCACATGAAGTGGAATCACGAAATGCCTCTAATGTTGAAATTATAGAAGTTGACCAGCATCTGGAGCCTGCAAATGACCTACAGGGCTACCAGCTTGCTAGGGATAGAGAAATGAGGGAAATAAGGCTTCCTTCCAAGTACCAGTATGCTGATTTTGTGACTGAACAATCTGAACCTGATCTGTTTGATACTGAACCAGTTTTAGTTGATGCAATGGAAGATGAAATGAACTCCCTTTATAAAAATCAAACCTGGATTTTAGTTGAAAAACCCATAGAATGAAAAGTGATTGATTGTAAATGGGTATATAAGATCAAAGAGGGAAAGGATAAGACAAAAAATAATAAAAGGTATAAGGTTAGGCTTGTAGTAAATGGGTTTAAACAAAGAGAAAAGATTGACTACACCAAAATTTTTTCACATGTTGTCAAATACACCTCTATTAGGGTTTTACTTGCCACTGTGACACAATTTGACTTAGAGTTAGAACAACTTGATGTGAAGACTGCCTTCTTGTATGGTTCTTTAGATGAAACCATATACATGACTCAACCAAGAGGGTTTGAGGTTAAAGATATGGAGGACTTTGTGTGTCTTTTGAAAAAATCTTTGTATGGCCTAAAGCAAGACCCTAGGCAGTGGTATAAAAGATCTGACTCTTTTATACAAGGATTGGGCTTTAACAAAATCTGATTATGATCCATGTTTTTACTTTAAGAGAGATGGAGAATTTGAATCTTTTTATCTGCTCTTGTATGTTGATGATACACTCATTGCTGGTTATAATTATGTTACTCTTAACATGATTAAAGAGAAGTTGAAATCTGAATTTGAAATGAAAGATTTAGGACCAGCTAGAAAAATATTGGACATGGAAATTAAAAGGGATAGAATAAATAGGAAGTTGTTTCTAACACAAAATCTTATGTTGAAAAGGTAGTTAAAAGATTTTCTCTTCACGATGCTAAGCCTGTTAGCTTGCCTCTGTATGGTAGTATGAAACTATCTGTTGATCAATCACCATCTGAAAATGAACATAAAAGAATGATGAATGTGTCATATTCTAATGTTGTTGGATTTGTGATGTATGTGATGGTATGCTCTAGACCTGATATTGCTTATGCTATGAGTGTGCTAAGCGGATTTATGAGTAATCCAGGTGGATTACATTGGCAATGCATGAAAATTTTGATTAAATACCTAAAAGGAACAAGTCATTTAGGCCTTATGTTCAAAACTGATAAAAATGGACTTAAACTAAAAGGTTATATAGATTCTGATTATGCTGGAAATCTAGACAATAGAAAATCTACAACTGCATATTTTTATGTTATGAATGATACATGCATTAGTTGGAAATCTCAATTACAAAAGGTAGTTGCATTGTCTTCAACTGATACTGAATACATTGCAGCCACTGAGGCTGTAAATGAAGGGTTATGGTTGAAAGGCCTACTAGGTGAATTATGACTTATAGAAAATCAGGTAGAGCTATGTTCTGATAACCATGGTGCAATTTTTCTGAGTAAAAATCCAGTTTTTCATGATAGGTCCAAGCATATAGATGTTAAGTTTCATTTTATTAAGGATATAATTGATGATATTAAGCTGATCAAAATACCAACTCAGTAAATCCTGGAGATGCAGGAACCAAGGTAATACCTATAAATAAGTTCTTAGATTCTTTTAAGGTTATTAAATCTTGAAGAAAACTAATTTTCTGTTTTTGTACAGGTAATAAGAGTAAATGAAGTTCTAGTCTAAGCTTTAAATCCACGAAGTATCGTCTCAAAATGCAGTAAAAGGTGGAGATTGTAAAGTGTTTGCTGATTTTTATGGATGCCCAGTATATATTTTGTTTCTCTGGTCCAAGTTATTTTGGCCCAAAACCGGATCCAATAAGCTATATATATAAAGACAGAATATCTTCTAGGGTTCGTGACTTTTCATTATTAGGGCGTAACAGATTTCTTCTTTCACATTCTCTCTGTAAATTTGATCTCCGATTTTCTGTGTGAATTTTTGGCGAGATAGGATAGTAGAGTGATGAACTCGTGTAAGTTCATGAGTTTTGTGAAAGGATTGTATGATTTTCTGTTGTTTTGTGGCTGTGTACTGTAACTCGATTTCTTGCCTATTTTTTGGCGATTTCTAGTGGATTTGAGCTTATTCCTAACGGATGCTCAATCGGGATTAGGCGTTAGAAGTGGTCGCCGAACCTCGCTTTGGACCGAAAAATTCTTGTGTTGATTCTTGTTGATTTCTTTTCTTTTTTACTTACAAATCGAAACCACAAACTCGTTTAGGACCAACATTCACAACATTTAAAAAAATAAACAGTATTAAATATCATAATTTTGCGATGATATAATATTATTGAAATATTTTTTTTATTTTCATGAAACGGACACCATTTAAAAATGTCGCACATGACATCCAAAATTTTAAGGCCGACCATGATTGGGTCCGCCCCTGTGTACAACATAGTAATGTTTGTTACCAGTACGATATGAATTTAGCCACCCTTGTTGAATCTCTGAGAATGTGAGAAAAGCCGTGAGTGTGTCACTCGATAAGTGAATGGGCTACGTATCTCCAAAAACATTGAAACATGGGAGTTCGGGCTCTCATTAGACTTCCATAGAACTGTAGAGCATTCAATGAATGATGTCGATCCTGATGTGAATGGTCTAATTTTCATCAGCCACAGCTCCCTCATTGTCACCCATTTTGATATGTTTTTTTTTTTTTTTTTTTCCTCCTTTCCATTCGACGTTCAAATTCTGGATCAAAAGGAAAGATTTCAAAACTTTTCCCCGGTTCCAAGGACTGAATAGAGCACCTAAGACAAAAAGGAAAGTGTTTTAATGTAAAAGAAAAGAACAAACACAATTAAAAAAAAAATCGTAACAATGGTATTAAAAACTTGTTTGTTTCGATAATCTTTAGTGCACGATGTCACAATAAGTAATATAGAGATGAATAGAGGATTGTTCCCATTCAAACCTTGTTATCAAATATCGAATTAAATTAATCGCAACTTTTGTCGAAGACTTAAAATTATCTCAACTTCGTTAGTAGTTTAATATAAAACCTATTAAAAAAAGTTTAGTACTCTCAGGGAAAAGTATGCATGTAAGATCATTTTTAGAACATTTCCAGATTCAGTAAAAAGTGAAGTTACTCAATTTCCAAGTACCTTTGAGCACAAACAAGTACCTAAAATCATATTTGAGAAGGTATTGAACAGAATATTTCAAATTCAGTAAATAAAGTTATCCTTGATGATCCAACAGCCCCAGAAATATCCACCTCTATCTCAACCTATGAACTCAGTTACATCAGATCCTAGTTCAACCATACAAATTCCTATATGTTAAGTAAGCAACAACCAAAAACTTCAAAAAGGATTTATGACTTAAAATGTTAAGACTCGCAATTTCCCCATATACAATCCAATTCAATTTCGTATCTCAAATTTTGAAAATAAAAATCATGCAGTTGATTGAATTTCCCCAACTTATCTGATAGTCTCTCGAGTAAATAAAAACTAGTATTAAACAAGTAAATCACCTCTCTCATTTTTCGATTCAAGAATCATTCATATTTTGGCCAAAAATATGGAACAGTAAAGACAATTACGAGAACGCAGCAAAAAAATATACTAGGTCAAAAATATCATAATTGATATGCCAAGTTGAAAACTATGGGTCCTAAAATTATAGCAACCACAAACAATAGAGACCATTTGCACCAATTAGCTAAATATTATGATTACAAATTCACTATTTACACCGGAAGGAAATGAGCTAATGTTGGGCCATTTGGCCCGGCCCAGCAGCTTGTACTCTGAAATCTAACCTTATTTCAATCTAGAATACTGCAAAATCTTTTGAATCAACTTACAGCACTAAACTGACTTTACAAAGAAGGCAAAACAACAATATGGTGATACACAAATCAAGCAATATCTAGTCACACCTATCTTTGGACCCCAAAAGGACTACACAAGTCAGTCATTTGAATTGTGCACTACATAGCCAATAAACTTAACTAAAGAAAAACCTACACCTAGAGAGAGAGCTCTCAAGAATTAATTTTACTCGCATATTGTCAGCAAGAAATTGACGTTTAACTAGACGTCATGGGTGTAGATAGTCGCAGAATGCTCCTTTCTTGCAATGCCCACTTCCATAGAATTTACACACACGCTGCCCTTTTGGAAGAGGCCTTGAATATCCACCACCACCACCACCACCTCCATAAGGATGCCTGCCCCATGGGGGCCTGCCCCTCCCAAACCCTTGGTCCCCGCTTTGGTAACCCCAATCTCTAGGGCTAGTAAACCTTTCTCCACCAATTTTCCGTTGGTTATCCCATGGAAGACTCCCATTCGGAGCACTATGGTTCATGTTCGGATTTCCCCATGAAGTCCCTGGGTTTGTGAATCCCAGGTTTGGTAGTCCTTGAGCAGGTCCTCCCAATACCAGATTGACATTACCCTGCACAGTCACCAGATTAATGTTACCCTGAACCGCTCCCCAACCAGGGTCCACAGTTTCAGATCCTGTGCCAAGAGCCAATGTCGTGCCAACCATGTCTTGACTTGTGTTTGGTGCAGGAGGATGGAATTCTGATCCAGCGTCCACTTGGAAAACTGGACCACTCGTTTCTCCTTCACTGCTTGCCGATGACTGTACACATGAGCTCCTAAATGGATCGAGAGCATTCGCCTGAGACTGACAAGTTAACTGTATCTCCCCACTGGAGCTCAGGGCTTCACTATTTCCGGGATCACATGTATGGCTGAACTCCTCAATTGAACTAAAACAACCATCATTACAGTCTTGAATTAATTCCTTCTCAAACTTAATGGCTGAAGTAGGGGAAGGCAAACCACCTTGAGATTCCATGACTTCAGTCAACAAATCTGATACTAAATCCTCACCGAGAGCATCAATCTCAATCTTTTCATTGCTCAACGCTTGCCAACTAGTCATATCCGAAGTAGGATGCGAGGAAGAAGAAAGAGTCAGCATGTTAGCAAGAGAAGTATCAGCATCACTAAGAGATTTAGGAGGTTTTAGTGAAGATCCAGCGACAAGACAAGAATCCCATTCCTCCACTGAAGCTTTTGCATGGGCAGGGGAATATCCACACCATTCATCAGGAGCAGCACTTGGCAGTTTGAAGATACCAGAACTTTGCATAGGAATATCTGAACACACAGACAGCTGCTTTTCAGCTGTCTGAACTTCCCAGTCCTTGATGCTTGTGTCGGGTGTAGTAGGCAGACGTGAGAGATCTATGCCACCATGATGTTTAGATAAATTAGGTGACCTGGCTACAGGTACAAAATCAGAACTCGATTCCATATTTTTCGAACTTAAGACAGAACCCAAATTTTCTTGAGAAGATCGACCAACTTGACTCTGTTTATTTTCACAATCATTTCCACCAGTCATCTGAATTTCAGTTCTTTCACGTGAATTTTTCTCTCCATGTGTACATTGGTTGAAACCTAAATGTGGCAAGGAACCCAAATCATCTGCCTTCACAAGTCCAGCATCACAACTAACAAATCTACTATCAGAAATAGCTTCAAATTTCTGGGACTCCAAAGAAATGCTATCTGGCAACTTTGATACTTCATGGAATCGCCCATTTAAAGCACTAATCAGAAGCACGGAGTCATATTCCTCGTGATTTGTCCATATCCTCATATCAGTTGGAAATAGTCCAGTCATGCTCCACTTCCGAAAGTGCATCATGGAAAATGGCCCTTGAATTTTACCATTCGGGTCCCTATAGTGCCACAAATTTCCAGTTTCAATAGAATTAGCAGAAGACAAGTTTCCAATGGAGCCAGTAGTGATTGAAGTTTCTAATCCAGATTCCACCATGGCTTGATCACTCCCACCAGTTTCCAAGCTAGAAATATTTACTTGACTTGCATATTTCTCCCAACTATGTGATCCACTCAAATCTATTTTTTCATCAATTCTATTCTGCAGCTGGATCGGCCCCTCTTCTATACCTGAGTATAAGATTTAGTAAAAATACGTCTAATTAATAAAAACAAAAGCAAACAAAATAATCAGTGGAAAAACACACTTCCGTATCCACAACTCCCAAATATGTAGTGTTACCTGGCTTACTGTTATTGCCAAGTTTGGTGTCTTCTTCCGATTCATAATTTGGGTTCATTTTTGGATCAGCATGGATTTCTGTAACTTCACAAAGTTTCCGCTGGTGTTCCAACTTCAGCTGTATTTCATGTATACGTTCACGGCACGTGAAAATCGTCAAGGAACTCCAAACACATTCAAGGTGTGGTCATACTAATGTCACAGTTGGAGAAATATATAAACAAGAAAACTATTCATGATCATTAATCATTAAATCCCACTTCCTCAGAATAAAGAGAAGTGGAATTATGAAAGACCGGTTCTCCTACCATATTTCAAATTGTAGAGGAAAAACTATGAGATGTGAAAAAAAGGGAAAAGAATGACAACGGCTGATATAAAAAATCAAAAGTTAATTAGAAGTGATCTTAAATCATTTTAATTAGTGCCTTCTCATAAAACCATTGATTCCCAAAACAATAGCTGATGTAGATTATTAATTATCATGGATACATACCCCTAAACTATTTGCCTGAATCAGTATTTACAATAACCCAAGTATTCCAAAGGTGACAAGCTGAACCAACCAAAGTCAACTTATAAGTAATTCTAAGTTCTTTACTTTAGTATTTCTAATTTAGTCTCCATAATCAGAGCATATGGCTCATGATTTTTTTATACATAACAGAGGTGGTGCCAAAGCATAATTCCTAGGCAAACTCAACTATCAATCAAATATTTCCCCAATTCTGGATACTACTTGGAGCAAGATGTTAATGCGTCTAGGGGTGGAAAAAATATACAAAAAAAACCGACAAAACTGACCGATTCGGATAGGTTAGGTGGCCATTTGGTTCAGTTTTCGTGTTGAGCTTGGACCCAACCCAAAAAACATGGTTCGGTAGTTGGGTTGGGTCCAAACGCAACCCTTCAAGAAAAACATGACTTAAACAAAAGCCAGCCCAATATTCTAACCACACCACACCAATTTGGGCCAAAACCCACACACACACACAATATAAGCACAGTCACACAAGCAGAAACACACATAAACACACTGAAACAAGATCTAGTGATGAATGGGTGGATGTTGTTTATGGGTGTGTGGTGGTGGTTAATGGGTGATGGTTTATAGTGGTTGTGATTTATGAGTGCGGTGGTGGTGGTGGTGGCTTATGGCTGGCCCGAATGACCTGAACCGAACATTTTCAGTTCTGGTTGGTTTGATTTTTAAAAGGTGTTGGTTCAGCTTTCGGGTTGGGTTTGTGCCCACCCCTAACTGTCTACTGGGTCCAGTAATTCTTCAAAATATATTCTTTTACCTTTTTCAACTACTAATGCATTTGGAAAGAAAAAAGTTGTAAAAGCTTTTTCACCTTTGAAGCTACAAGTAATATGTTCCCAGGGTAACAGAACTTCATACTACCAGCTCCTTCTAGGTAGAGATAACTACGTTTTTTAGGCAAACTTGAGGACATCAAATATCTCCATATAATACAAAATATCATATGATTTTAAACAAAGGATATTCCTTCTTTTGCCCCTCCTCACTAGCTTGTATAGGAAGTCGATTTAGCTGTAATATCTCTGCGTCCAGCAGCTAATATAAAAGGTTAAATGAGAAAAGATCCAAATAGAACAAGATCAGAAATCAGATCATAAGAATGGAAGATATAACCAAATATCCTTGCTTGTCAAACATGTAACATCACCCCCCAACCTCACCCCAAAAAAAGTCATAAAATAAAATAAAGCTCCAACAGCAAACAAACAGGAGTAAGAGGGGGCACCCAACGGTGTGGATGAGGAAATGAAAGATTTAAGTATAAACTGATAATGGGCATTTCACATTTATGCACTATATGAAATCAGGGTACCTCAAGAACCACAATATAAAACAACAGTTCACAAACTCACTTCATTCAGCCTGGCTGCTTGGAGTGCCATAGCTTTCTTTTGTACATCACCCTACACCAAAGTATAAATATTAGCAAATTCTCGTGTGCAATACTTCAGGTTAAACTTCTATATAGTGCCAGAGCACATACAACGGTCAATGGTTTTCTCAGCCCATGCTTTATGCTCCGACGTAATTGCCTGCATTCATCCTGAATATCAAAAATGATTATTAGAGAACCATATGATCTCTCCAAAAAAAAAAAAAAATTGAATGAGTGTATCCACATAATATCTGTATTCCAGTCTTTCAAAAATAGCAAAGATTTTGAACTCCCTACAAATTCACTTAGGCAATCATTTCCAATTTGTACATAGTGATTTTGAGCCATACAGGTGAAATTACATCTTTTTCTGTCCCATAATACATCAAATGCTGAACTCTAGAACATAAGATTATAAATTCAAAACTCAGAAAGAAGCAGAAAAGTTTATCAAATCTGCATCCCCAATCACCTCAGAGAATTCTTGATCTGAAATAGCGTCAATTGATAGAGACTCTTTCTTGTCTAAGTTTAGAACTTCAAGCATGATATCTGTTGCCTTACAACCAGCTTTATGTGGCTCGGCCACCTTACCTGTACCTTTTCCAGATATTAAAATTGGATTAGTTCAGTAAGTGTGTAACTAGCCAAAAAAAAATCTGTCCAAGATGCACTAAAAGAAAGAAAGAAAAAACAGAGGAAAAAATAATAGGATAAAGTGCGCTTTTAATAAATTTATGCACGTACATACATACCTACAACTTGGACAAGCCTGTAAAAATCTTCCCGCTGATCATTACTTGATACTCTGATTCGTACAAATGAGCCAACAACCATTTCATGGAACTTCTCATCTTTGATAAGAGTCTCCATCAAATTACGTTGCAAATAAATCAAGCTAATGTTCTGAAAATCAATTGCAGCATATTCATCTAATTCTTTATGGGGTGATCTCCCTTGCATGACGTCTTTAGACCCCCATTTAGTGTCTTTGTCATTGCCTGGTTTGTTCATCCCTTTTTCAACACTTGGCTTTTCTGTGCCTTTGTCAGTGCATGACTGCTCTGGGTCTTCATCAATGATCTCCTTGTTTGTATATATATTATGGCTAATCTCATCTGCACCTTTTTTATCACACGTCTTTATGTCTTTATTAGTGCTTGAAATTTCGGTCCTTAATGGGTCCTTGTAGACTAAACCATGCAGTTCTTCGGACTTATTGAGCTCAAAATGTTTGGAAGACCTGTATGAATTAGTAACTTTTCTACCATGTCCATCACGATATACATTATTTAATCGCCGCTTACGAGGCACCATAGCCGCATCTACAGATGGCTTCCCAGCTTGAGTGAGCTCACTCATGGTCAATGATAGCTTCTCTTTCAACAAAACCCAATACACTTTGAACAAATACTCCCAGCTAGTTTTATCATCAAAATCTACTAGAACCTGCACAAATAATTTCACTAGAATATTAGTTTAAAATTGCAAAGGAGAAAATAGCATGTTTGGTTAAGCTTTAAACAAAAAAATAAATAAATTAGCAGTTTTTTTTAAAACCAGCCTGGACAGGGGACAGGTCAAAGGGCTGAATCGTGATTTAAAGAAGTTAGAAAAATAAATAAATTATCTTAAATATTAAAAACACATTGTTTGTTATTAATCAAAAAAATAAAAAGAAGATACCTGTATCAACAACTCAAAGCATACAATTAGCACAAATAGTCAAATACAATAAGCAATGCATATCATCCTATTCAATCCAATCAAATAATTTTAATAGTAAGCAATAATGAAAATCATATTATCACAAATCAACAACAAAAAATGAAAATTATTAGTTAGCTTTAAACCAAACTATCACAAACAGAATAGTTAGGTTTAAATCAAATTATCAAAAAGAAAGGCTATACATTCAGTTGAAATCGAGCACGTACATCAAATTATTCTATTTAATCTCTGCTGATATTGACGGAACTATGTGTTCATTAGGGAGACAAATATCAGAGTTTCTTCTTCTTGCCATTTCAACAAAACAGAGCCATTATATTTTATCTGTTTAATAGATTTTTGCAAGCCTCCACCCCCACGCCAATGATTTTCTGTGCACGTGAGCTTTGTATTAAAAAATGAGAAAAAGAAAGCAGCAGCATTGCACACATACAGTGAGTTTAGAAGATCTGAAGTGCTCCAGAGTCTCAAAGAACCAAAGAAGTTGACCTTCAAATGAAAAACAATAGAAATGACAAAAAGGCAAGAAAATAAATTGGAAGGAAAAAACGAATTGACAAGCAGCACAGATGAAATTTTGAACCCCAAATGATGAGATGACTCGAGAAACAAAATGCATTGTTTTTCTTTTTTAAATTGAACCAGGAAAACCAATGGATTCTGGTTGAACCAGCCAGTTCCACGGTTTGCAACCGGTTTTCTACTGCACAGTATTTAGAGGCTAATCGGTCCAGTTCCGGTGTTACGGTCGAACCAACTGGTCTGGCCCAGTTTTGGTAACATTTATAAAATGATACTTTGTTTCTAAACATTTTTTTTTATCTTACCTTCATCGTGTTTGGCTGAAATGCTTAAAAGCATCTTTTCCTGGCAGTATGTGAAGTGATGCTGTTAAAAAAGGTACTTTTAAAGTACCTTTTAAGCTTAGCCAAACATGCTCCTTATTCTTGCTTCTAAACATATAAAGCTACTTATTTTGAAAGCAACACTCACCAAAATGTCAAAAGAAATTATTAATTTGCTTATTTTCAGTTTTGACCAATAAAAATAATATTATTTTATTTATGCCTTCATAAGTAAACTTTTCATGCTTAGCCAAACCTGCTCTACAGGAAAATAATGTCGTGCAAGCCATATAAATAATTAGTCCACATCAGATCAGGGCTCCAGGGGTGGAGCCAGGAATTTTATTGAGTGCGAGCATAATTAAAGGAAATAAGGGAAGGAAGTCAAGAAGAAGGTGTCCGCTATGCCTTAAAAGGGAAAAGGACAGCATTCTTGATCTTCTCCTGATTCTTGTCCCAACTCACTGGTTAATTTGTACAACCATCGAAGCACTTTTTCACAATAAGACCTGGACGATTATCCCTACCCTCGGTAGCTTACGAGTTTACGTCCATCCCTGGTCGGGTACAGTTTCCTTTCGATTTATCCCTTATAACCTTTACCCGAATTCGCGCAAGTGTGTCCACACCCCCCAAACTGACTTGACGAGGAATCCATTCTCGCGAACAAACACTACTGCTTACTAATAATAGTGGCATCAATGGTGCAGTCAAAAAGGATTCTGACCGAAGGATGGATGTGAAAAAACAAGGACAAAAAAGAGCAGACAAAGGAAATAATAAAGGTATCAAATGTTGTTGTGGAAGGGGAGGGAGAAAATATATACAAGGTAGAACTACATGCATAAAGTACACACAAATGAAGCTATATGTAGTGATTTTTTCATTACTGCATATAGATAAAATATTCAGAAAATTTTGAAAAGTCAGTGGGAGCAGGAGCAACTGCCCCTACTTCCTCCAATGTGGCTCTGTAATACCCAGACCAGGAAAGTTTAAAAGATTTGATAGGTACTACTCATACCAACAAGGTGCACCTTCTTTTTCGGAAGTCCATCGTTTGAAACTCCACAGTTAAGCGTGCTTGGCTTGTAACAATTCTATGATAGGTGACCCCCAGGAAATTTTCTTGTGGAGCGTACGAGTGAGGATAAAGCATGCTAAAAAGACTCATGTTAGTACAGTGGGGACAGGTACGTCGTCGATCTAACGGTCGGGACAGTCCGTTAAGTGGGGACCCGGGTCGTTACAGGCTCCACCAGTACTTCGGTAATCATTTGTTTTCTTTAATTATTGGCATTGAGGTTTTTTAGCTCAATAAATAGTATTGTCTGAACAATTGTTGAACCAAAAGATTCAAGGAGAAACGACAAAAAACGCAAGATTTACCCAGGTTCAGTCATAACAGACCAGCATATACGTTGGAGCTCCATGCCATGTCACTTGTTCTGCAATATATTCAAAGGTCAAAGTACAAGATTGCAAGAATATCAAACAGAAGCACTCAAACTTTGGAAAGTTTCTGGCCTACACCAAGGATTTCATTCAAGAGAGCATATGATATACAACGAGAGCCATACTAATCACTCTCAATCTAACAAGAAACATATATCCTCGCATCAACCCTCAAAATAGAGGCCAAGAGTTTAAAAAAGGTCAAAACTCTTCTTTTATTTGCGCAGCCAGAGAGAGGAAGAGGAGAATGAAGTTCTTTGTGTAACCTGTCTGACGCCAATTTTTTTAGAAAATCTGCCAGCCGTTGAAAGATCAGAGTCGGGTGGTACTATCACATAGTTCAAATTTTTTTGCTACAGAAAGAGACCAAGGAGGGGGAACTCAAGAAGAATGAGAGTGGGCACAATGCCCGATGTGTTAACATAGTTGATTTTGGTTTGAATGCCCCTCCAAGTGAGAGTTCCTTCGATTTATAGTATGAGAACTTCTAATTACAAGGTTGAAAATCAGCCATTACAATGATCTCGCCTATCAATTACACTAATCACGTCACAATTTAGAAAGGAAAATGTGTACTAATTACATATTAATTACATATATACTAGCATCCCCCCTCAAATTGATGTTGGTCGATCAAGAAGCATCAATTTGCTCACAAGAAATTGATGACGATGTCGAGACATTGCTTTAGTGAAGATGTCACTTATCTGAAGAGCGGTGGAAGTATGAGGAAGAGTAATGATACGAGCATCCAAGGCTTCTCGAATAGAATGACAGTCAACTTCAATATGTTTAGTACGCTCATGGTAAACTAGATTAGCAGCAATCTGAATGGCACTCGTGTTATCAGCGTAGACTGGAGTAGGACCAATTTGAGGGAAACCAAGTTCAACCAGAAGACCACGAAGCCAGATAATCTCGAAATGAGCAACAGACATAGCCCGATATTCATATTCAGTTGATAACTTAGAGACACGATCTTGTTTCTTACTTTTCCAAGAGATCAGAGAAGCACCAAGAAACATGCACCACCTTGTGATAGATCGTCGGGTGTCAGGACAACCCGCCCAATCTGCATCACTATAAGTAGTGAGACAAAGAAGAATCGGCAGGAAAAAAATCCACGACTAAGCGTGCCTCGAAGATAGCGAATGATACGATGAACGGCAGCTAGATGGAGATGACGTGGAGTGTGCATGAACTGGCTAACTTGCTGGACTGCGAAAGAAATATCTGATCTTATAATACTCAAATAATTCAAACTTCCCACCAGTTGACGAAAGATGGTATGATCAGATAGAAGATCACCCTCCCCACTACTATACTTTGTATTTACTTGTAGAGGAGTTCCACAGTAGATGAATCCTGAAGACCTGCCAACTTAATCAAATCTAGCGTGTATTTATGTTGATTCAGGAAAATACCTGATGAATCAGTGTGAACCTTCAACCCTAAGAAGTATGTAAGAGATCCAAGATCCTTCATATGAAACGAGGCTTGAAGATGCTGTTGTAGACGAGTAATCAAAGCAGAATCCGTCCCAGTAATAACAATATCATCAACATAGACGAGAAGAACAATACCAATAGAGCTCTTGCAAAGGAACAAGGAAGAATCATATTAGCTTAGCTAAAATGAAAAGTGAAGCAAAGTAGACTAAAATTTATCAAACAATGCCCATGGAGCCTGTTTCAGCCATATAATGAGCGCTTCAACTTACATTCTGAGGATGAGATGGAGGTGTACCAGGAGGTGGTGTCATGTAAACGTCTTCTTTGAGATCACCATAGAGAGAGGCATTTTTTACATCCACTTGATGAAGCGGCCAACCTTGAGAAGCAGCAATAGAAATAATTGTTCGCGCCGTGGTTATCTTCGTTACCAGAGCAAAAGTCTCCTCATAATCTACACCATACTCCCGTTTATTACCGAGAGCAACCAGCCTTGCCTTATATCGATCAAAAGTCCCATCAGAGCGTAGTTTGATTGAGCGAACCCACTTGCAACCAATGGCTTTAACATTCTCAGATATCATTGTCCTTGAGTGCACGAAGCTCGTCTACCATCGCCTCCCGCCAACATTCATGTTTTACTGCCTCAGAATACCATGTAGGTATGTGAATTGATAACAAAGCATGAAGAGATGTATGAGAAAATCCATACCTAACAGGAGGACGAGAAATTCTGGTAGAACAGCGAAGATTGTTGTCTGAATCCTCTTCATTCATGGAAGGCAATGTATGGACAACCTCAGATGGCGGGTCAGGCTCAAGAGGCGGCAAAGTTGGGCATCGTCGTCCATACACGAATCCAAGCTTGAACCGTTCAAGAGCAGAAGGCAATTCATGAAAGTGTAGAAGAGCATGTATCTTTGGTAAAGGCTCATCATGAGTGGGAAAGAAATATTGATTGTCGAAAAAAACCACATGACGAGAGATACGAAATCTATTAAAGCATGGATCATAGCAAACATAACCTTTATGAGAAACATTGTAACCCATAAACACGCATTTAACAGATTGAGAGGAAAGTTTGTTGTGTTCATGGGGAGGTAAATGAACAAAACATATACAACCAAAGGTATGCATGTCAAGGTAGTTTGGATACTTATGATGCAGACGATAATAAGGAGTTTCAAATTTCAGAACACTAGAAGGCAATCGATTAATTAAATGAACCGCCGCAGATAAAGCCTCGACCCAAAATTTAGGTGGAGCTGAGGATTCAAGTAATAATGTACGAACATCTTACTGATGTCGATTCTTACGTTCAGCACCACCATTTTGCTGAGGTGTATAGGGACAAGAATGTTGGGAGACAGTACCTTTTTTACGAAGGAAATCATGAAACTCCAGAGACATTCTCCTCCAAAATCAGACCTTAACACTTTAATAGCCGAAGAAAATTGAGCTTCAACATAAGCGACTGCTGGAATGGAGAAGTGCAGAGGAAACAATCGACCAACTTTAGGCCCTTCGCGAGTATTTTCCGACACCTGATACTGCACAATACAGCCATCACGAGAAAATCGAACATCACAATCATTATCAACCAACTGACCTACAAATATAAGACCAGTGGATAGTGTAGGAGATACGAGAACATTTTTAACTGAGGAATTAACATCCCCATCGGCATGAATAGGTAACTGACTACCATTAGCAATCTGAATGTATGAGGATCCCTTATATGTCCAAATATTCCTAAGAGTATTAGAAGAACTAGTCATATGATTAGATGCACCAAAATCAACAAGCCATGATGAAGATGGTAGAGAACCGTTACTATGAAGCCCCAAGGATGAAAAAGATGAAATAATCACCTGCTGGACCATCTCAAGAGCAAGAACGGGTGAATCACTAGTAGTGGAAGAAGTACCAACTGTAGCCTAATAGGCATTGGCCTAACGATTCTGAGGATGAGTAGAGCATTCTTTAATTGTATGCCCTGGTTTCTTACAATAGTTGCAATACTTATTAGCATAGTGGACAGAAATATGTCCATATTCCTTGCAGCTAAAGCATTGGACTTTCCGCATGTCTCTACCCTTGCCTTTACTTTGAGCAGTTAGGCGACTACATTATTTGGTAGTTTGTCTTGCTGGTAAGTGACCTGTGTAGCAAGACATTGCTCATCCCAAAGTAACTCCCTGAAGCACATATCCAAAGAAGGAGCTAGATCACAATTCATTAAATTAGATCGAGTTGCCTCGAACGCAGGCCGCAACTTCATCGAAAACTGATCTCTCTCGCTTTGCTCATGAACTTCTTGAATTACAGCGAGAGAGGCATATGGTACCTTCGCATAAATTATATCTGTATACTCTGCCCACAAAATTTGAAAACCAAAAAAATATTCTTGAATGGATAGATCGCCTTGAGTATAACTAGCAATGTCAGACTCCAATTGAAACCGTCATGCTGTATTATCTTGATAGTAAACTTTCTTCAGATATTCTTACATACTCTTAGCAGTCTTATATGGCCTTAGATTCAGAACAATCATAGGATCAATACCCTAAAATCCAAGTCATAACCCGAGCATCTTTGATCTTCCAGTTTGCCGGTTCTTTAGGATCTGTGGGAGCAGGATCACCTCCATCAATAGGAGTCCACAATTCCTTTCCAGTAATGAATAAGCGAAATTGAAATTCCAGGGTAGAATAATTTTTACCTGTGAATTTCACGCCAAAAATTCTGAATTTTCAATAGACATTGTTAAAATAAAATACAAGCCCAATTGGAATACTATTAAGCAATTCCAATAAAAAGCCCAAACACTCAGCCAATTTGGCCCAAGTAGAAATGAATTTCAAAAGACCCTGAACCAATAACAAGCCCAAACCCTAAAGCCCAATTAGTTTGGCCCAATTAAAATCAATTTCACAAGAACTGGGTCCAACCACGAGCCCAACCGACGAAGAAATCCCCAAAAGCGACACCAGATAATTCTGACCGGCAACGACAAGAACCGACAACCACCATCTTCTCCGACGCGAAGAGCCGGAGTTGACGACACAGAGAGAGGCGACAATCACAATGGCTCCACACAGAGACTCCTGAATTTGACGGCTACCACAGTGATGTGATCCGCCAGGTAAGTCAAGAAATTAAAATGCCCAGAATAATCCTCTTTTAGATTGAGGCTCTAATACCATGTCAACACAGTGGATTTTGATTTGAATGCCTCCGATGATGTTTGGAACATTTGAGAACGAGTAGATGATCCTTTTTCCCTGGGTGGGGAAATTGAAAATGAAAGATTACAAAGAGAGAGAGAGAGAGCAATGGGCTAGAGATTTTATCACTTGGGTAGAAAGTATGTAACGAAGGATTAAAAGGAAAGAAAGATGAGAATGCAGAGACTAGAAACAATTTTTCAACACATGCCTCACACTTCACAGAGTATGGCACTCTAACGGTGAGAAAAAAACACAAGCTAATTTATGTTACTCTCATTTTCTTAAATTTTTTTCATTTGAGAACTACTAATAATGAAAGGTCCAATGAAATCAAACTTTTTGCAACCACATCAAACAATGCTACTTTTGGTATACCTCTACCTATTCTAATTTGTTTTACTAAGATCTCAATATTCTAGTGAATTAGACCCTTTTAATGTCTACGCTAACATAAAATGAACATCTAAGTCGTTCTTCCATTAATTTAACCTCAATTTTAGCCACGTGCACTTGTTGGTGATATTCTCATTTTGTTAATTTATTCATTCTAATCTAGTCGTGCCTCTACCTAAACATTTTAATCTGTCGTGCTTGATAAATGTATTTTCTACACTTATTCAAGACTTGAGATTATATAATTTTATTGTTCTTTTAGCAAAATACGACATAAATTGTGTTATATTGTATCTTGTAGGTAAATCTCAATGTTTGACGAGAATTGAAGAAAAGAGTCCAAAATAGCGAAAAAATAGCAAAATCCAAAAATCGAGGACTTGGAAGCAAGCGTCAATTTAATTGGACATTGGAATTAATTGGACATCAATTTGGGCTTCTTAAAATGGAATACAAAATGCGGAAGTTGCTGGATAATTGGGCCTGAAATTGATATTGGGCCGGCTGACCAAGGAGGGCGGAAAAGATTGGGCTGAAATTATACATGTATTATATATATATACACGTAAAGAGGGCAGCGGCTGAAAGAGAAGGGGGGAGCAGCCGGCTGAAAGGAATTGAAAACAAAACAGGAGAAAGCGGGCAGAAAATTGAGAGAAAAAGAAGGGCAGGCGGCTGAAGGAAAATTGAGAAGAAAGTGGGATTTGTGAGTGGCTATATTCTATCATTCATATACAGATTAAGGGGGGACATTAGTGGGCTGAATAGGAGGGATTAAATACATATTATCAAGATTGAAAAGGGGGAGCAGCCGGGCCAACTAACAATCTATTGAAGAGAATTGGTGGCTGTCATTTTTTATCATTTATTCACACATAGATTGGCGGCAGATTAAGGGCTGAAAAAAGGCAGATTAAGGGCTGAAAATCGGCTGGTTAAAGGGCTGAAAATCGGCAGATTGGCAGCAGATTAAGGGCTGAAAATCGGCTGGTTAAAGGGCTGAAAATCGGTAGATTGGCGGCAGATTAAGGGCTGATGTTGGGCAGATTTATGGCTGAAAAAAAAGCTGGTTAAAGGGCTGAAAATCGGTAGATTAAGGGCTGAAATTAACACAGAAATAGCGGGCGTTTGTTGCTGAAAATTTGAAGAAGGATTGGCAATTACGTTCCGTCATATAGGTGATGTCGTTCCACTTCTATGTGTTTAATCTCGATAATATGCTAGGCTAAATTATCTTGTATTGGATGGATGATGAAGCTAATTGATTTTTAGTTTTTAATTGGATATCATGTGTTTTTAGTTTAATTCTTGCATTGTGATTTCATAAACATATATGAATTTATTGTTTTTAATGTTTGCGCATCATTATGACAATTAGTTGCTTATTCGTAATGTTGGAAAATTCACGGTAGGTAGAACACTGTTTATGAAACACACGGACAATAAATATTAGGAATAATATTTATGGCGTGTGCGGTCATGTGTGATAATCCTAAACGTCAATGCTTGCTTGTCATATGAATTCGGACTAGGAATAGGATCGTCTCGTGGCAATCATAGGTTTATTATATCTTGGAAAAGAATAGTAAATTAAAGTGGAATTATCGATCGTTGCAATTGCATGAATTAAATTAATTATCACTGGTTGAGAATTGAAACTAAGAATTGATTAGTGGAGTCGGAAATCCAATACACTCTCCCTCATTTGATTTAAAACCATTTACATTGCTTTCATAGATATAGAACGTAGTTAACTAAAAATCAATCATCTTTTGTTACATTTGCGAATTTAGATATATCGAATACACTAAAATTGATCATTATTCCTCGTGGGACGATAACTCACTCATCACGATTATTACTTGTACAACGAACTCGTACGCTTGCGAGATTTTTGCGAACAGTGCTCATCACATAGATATTTTATCTTCTAATAGTCCACTACTCAATACCATTAAGCATAGCTTGTCTAATAGTCGTTCTATAAAATTTACCTTCACTTGGCAGGTATCTTCCGATCACATAGAACTACTGTAACACTTCCATTTCAACCAAAGTAATCTTATGCATTCAAATCTTAATCTTATCAAGCCTCCGTTTGTTTCTCATTTTTCATCCATAAAAATGAAAAATATGACCGTCATTCATCACATCAAACCATCAATTTTGAATTTCTATCTCTTATGTGGGGCCCAATAACGGTTATATTTTTCATTCTCATTCTATAATAATGAGAATCAAACGGGCCCCAATTCCTTCTTCCTCAATTATAATTGAACCAAGTACCTAAACAGTTGTTCTTACCTAATCATATTCCTCTATGTTCACTCCACTATCATACCTATTCTTACTATGAAGAAAAACAGATTCCAGCATTCTGATTTAATGAAACTTAACCAGGAACCTTCATATTTTAATGTGCCCACCTCAAACTTCTAACTTACAATTCCATTCCATCTTAGTCTCCTCAACTAAAACTATATCACCAATAATATCGCATACACGAAAGGACCCCTCAGCTTGGATATGCTTAGTAAGTTCATAAATAATCAAAGCGACAAGAGAAAAACTCGAGGCAAAACCTTTAACACAAACCTACTGTATTAGGAAAGGAAATTCCTTAATTCTACTACCCTCACAAGATCTCACATGCGTAATCGTTCTATCATATGCGCATCCTTAATAATATCGATATCTATGCAATAAAACATCATTTCTTCTCTAGCTCACACCATATACACTTGCATAGGAACCCTATCAAGCACATTTATATTTAGTGTGGGCCTTATGGTGTTGCAGCTCTCAAGTAAATTTCATTACGACAAGCATGATCCATGCCACAATATATGGCTCGGGTCCAACAGAGGTACATCGGTGTAATAATCAGCACCAATAATACATGAAAGCAGTATCAACACATGCTAATTGCCAGTACATACATCTAAGTAAAGCTATAACATTAGGAACTCATGTTCACACACCACATTAATAAAAGAGGACAAATTTGTAATCATTGCATCTGAATTTTTCACTAACAAAATTCTAAATATATAAGGCTTCAGATTTGATCAAATAATTAAAACATTTCCTTTTGAAGGCAGAAGAAATTTAATTAATGGTGACTAAATAAGCAGAAATTCAACATAGAAATTAGTTGGGAGAGAGGTCAGTTCAGTTCATTGACTAAAGCTTCCTCACAAAAGCATCTAATGTGCCAAAACCTCACTTTAGACAATGTGCCATGAGTAAGGATACGTGGATCCATCTCAGTGGTATAACCAAAGATCCTTAACATGTTCGGCTTCTTTGCCGTACCAAACACGTTATCTGAAATTAATTGTATTTTTTTGTCAATTTAGGGTAAAACGAAATAGAAACTCGGATCCCCACATCACCGTAGAAATACTTTTAGCCCTCGTTTAGCCCCCATTATTCTCCATTAAATTATAATTCATTTTTCTCTCTCTTTTATCTCAACCACACATTTTCCAATAAAATAATATTACACGTAAACTCAAAATCTTTTCCATCTTTTTTAACCACACATTCTCCAAAAAAAAAATTACTATCTCTCATTATAATGTGGAATAATGGGGGCAAAACGGGCACTTAATGATTATCTCACTTTAAAAGAGACGAGCAAAACTAAAAACAAACTGGGATCAGAAATGAAGCCTCTAGATTGAAATCCTCAACTTATCCTAAATAAAATAGAAATACATATTCCAACTCTAAAACCAATCTGTTTTGCTGCACGAGCAAATTCTTTTCCGTCAAACAAGTTGGCATGCATATGTACAAATTCATTACCAATAAAAGCCCTCTATATAAAGGCCAACTTTTTAGGTTGATTTCTATAACATTCATAAATTTCCAGTAGATGTACTAAATCCAGCTGCTATCCTTGTCGTTATTGAAATTTGGAACAGAAAAAAATTGCAAGAAAAAATAATAAATAAACAACAAAAAATTCTTTAGTCAGGCTAAGTACGTCTGTAGAAGAAAGTTACATAAGAAAAGAACAAAAGTATCTGAAGGTACAAAGGAGATCATTGTGCATACCGATTCGTTGTTCACAGGGCCTTTGTTTTCAATCAGCATGATAGTCTTCATGCATGTAGCGCAAAATCCTTTGTTCCCTCTAACGCACACGTAGTCAGCATCTTTTGTACAGCCCTTGCACAATGAATAGGTGCAAGTGTAGCACATATAATGTGAAGACTTCAAACATTTAGTACATATGTGCCAACCTGAAGAAAGTAGTATCACAAGAACGTGTATGTATTATCATTGAGGAAGTTCATCAGGCATCTAACAAATACAGAAATTAAATGATTAACAATGACTATATCAGTCAAAATTTTAATTTGAAGCATTTCATAGTAATAAAACATTATGGGTGTGTTTGATGGATATTATTTTGGAAGAATGTATTTTAGAATAGTAGATTGATGGAGAATGTGTGGTTGAAAAAGAAGAAAAAGTTATTGATGTGATGGAAAATATTATTTTAATGAAGAATGTGTGGTTGAAAATGAGTAGAAGAATGAGAATGAAAATTTTAATGGGTACCAAACACACCCTATATTCATAAGTAAACAGATAATGTTCAGATAACAATAAAAAGATCTACACTGGGTTCTCAAATAAACTATGATAGTGGTAGGGCTAAAATTATACTAAATGAGCCCATATTTAGACTGTGAAAACAATAATTAGTTTCCAAATCAAAAACAATAAACCAAATGTAGTTGTTTATTTCATTGAAATGGATGTACAAAACTACACATTAAGGAAAAAGACATTAAAAAAGATTATTAAATAGTCTGTCGACTCTTTCCTTTACCCTCTTCATCTCTTTTCTATGTCTGATCTATTTTCTACGCCATACTTTCATTTTCCTTCAAGACAAACTCAATCAACATTGCTCTTCCATTCTTTAAGGTCATTTTACCTTTATACATTCATTTGATCAATCAAGCTAATGTGATTCGGTTTGTTTATAATTCAGTAGCTTAGTTTTAAACCCACAAACTGCTTCAAGTTTCTCTAATGTTTCCGAAATTTATTAAAAGAAATACAAACTCTTTTCAAGATTTTGAGAAGTTACCCAAGAGTAAGAGGACACGTGTCCGACGAGAAGAATGTTGGTCTTTTAGAAGTTTTGGTGCTTCTGTGACTATCTCGACAATATGCATAACAAGAAAAACATTCAAAAGTTTCAACTATCGATGGGTATCATAAATGAATCAAGATATCTTGCCTAAATACATTATTGCATGTAATACTATAATTCTACTTATTGGCATAAATACATGGGGACATAAAAGTCACAAACTTTTGCCACAAATAGCAAAAAGAAGAAACAAAATAATAATTCATACAAAAAGCCAAAACTTCAGAATCTCCAGACTTCATTGAATTCATACACATTAAGAGAGTTACATACCACAATTCCACACAGCATTTGAACTAAAAAATTCCTCATCTCGCTTAATACATGCTGGATGATACGCCTTTGGACATCCCCTATCCAATAGTAACAGAAATTCAATTAACTAGAAGGGAAGCTTCAAATATATCTTTCTCGGTGATTTTATCTCTTACTTCAGAAATTCGTGAAACCAAATTTCCTTGACCAAAAGAAACAACAGCATTCTCGGAAAAAGATGTTCAATTCTAAGTTTAAATTAAATTAACGTATCTCTGTCTGAAAGCTTAAGCTATCAGAAGAGATTGTTCGACTGCAACGTTATATGACGCTTTTATTAAGAATTGTGACATCATGTCTTTGATACATAATGAATGCTGCCTGTATATGGAACACCTCTTTGAAAGCTTCA
The DNA here is from genome assembly GCA_035079005.1 of Fraxinus americana. NCBI lineage: Eukaryota > Viridiplantae > Streptophyta > Magnoliopsida > Lamiales > Oleaceae > Fraxinus > Fraxinus americana. The sequence goes on along the minus strand of CM068712.1, from coordinate 14,337,830 downwards.
AGCTATTAGATTAGAAGATTCATTGAAAGAATGAATGCAATTTGAAAAGAAATAAGATCCTCGCTCAAAAATGTAAACTTTTGGTATGCAGTGCATTAAAATTCAACTCACCTGCGATCACAAAGCACGAGAGAACCCCCATCGAAGCAAATGAAGCAAACATCCTCCTCTTCCTCCGGTTTTTCCGGCTTTGGAGGCGGAGGTAGAGGTGGAGGCTTTGCTGCTGCTTCAACCGGCCTCTTCGCCTGACGTCCCCTCTTCCGCTTCTCACCACTTGCGATCACTTGCTGCCCTGCTCGGACGGCTGGTAAGACGCCCTCCTCCTTTATCTCCTGTTTTTCCCGCTTCCGAGGCGGAGGCTTTGCTGCTGCTACCGGACCCTTTTCCTTCCATGTTCTCTTCCGCTTCCCACCACTTGCCATCATTTGCTGAGCAGCTGGCAAACACATAACCACAGTATGAGGCTGCAGGTCCGTGACATCCACATCGATCTCGAATGGAGCTCCGACTACCTCTGGGTCATCGACATCCCAAATCTTCGCCGATGTAGATGCCCCTCCGTTGTCATTTCCCCCAGTTCTTTCAACAGTGGTTGTGACAGCCTCGTCATCTTCAAAACCCTGGGTCTGTGCTACCGCAGCTAATAACGTTTCTATGTTCTTTCGACACAAACCGGAACCGAAACTCTCATTTTCCTCCGGCGAACTCATTGCCACGAAACCCTAGAATTCCCAGTTGCCACGAAACAGCAAAAAGTTTGAATAAAAGGAGGTGGTGATCTTGTATTTACAGGGCAGAACCCTTGTATGAATGAGGAAAATTCAGACAGAGACGCGAAATTATAGAGAGAGAAATGGAGAAGTGTGGTACAGTATGATTGGCTATGAGGGTGGGTGGGATTACTTTAAGTCAGTATTATCTTTTCTTTCGGCGGCAAGTGAAAGTGGAATTTAAGCGGAAATGTGTATTTGTGTAAGAGTCAAATCCCTGGTCCTGATTTCATTTTTAAGAATACATTTTATAAAAATATATATAATATATAATTAAAAAATATAAGCAAAAAAAATGTATTCATTTGCAAAATTAGCCCTGTTTAGGCTCCAATGTGATTTTAAGAGAAAATTGTATTTTCGAATAATAATTTTTTGAAGAATGTGTAATTAAATGATAAAAAAATTGAATTTACGTTTAATATTATTTTATAGAAGAATGTGCAGTTTAAAATGAGTTTTGAAAAAATGTATTTTTAAAATAATAAAGTCCAAACAGAAACTTATCTTAATGACTGAGTGTGAGTTCGAAAAAAAATTGAATTTCCAAAAATGGAGCTCAATCAAGAACATACTAACGATAACCATCTCCAATTAATTGTAGCAATAATGAGACATCATGCAAAATGCTCCCATTCGATGCAAAAGTATAGTTCGCAGAAAATATAAATAACTTTTTTTCTGAAAAGTAAGAAAAATTAAGGAATTTAAGCCCCTATTTCACAACTATTATATGGAGAAAATATAGTTTTGAATAGCGATTTTTAAGAGAACGTGTCGATAAAAAGTTAAAAAAAATATTGAGTTCACGTGCAGAATATTTTTTAATATATTGTTGAAAATGAGCATGTAGAAAAAATTTAAAAATAATGATTGTCAAACAATGGTTAAATAAGTTATCTTTGCCCATGTTTGGTCTAGTTAAAAAGCTAATTAAAATATAATACGAAGATAATAATTTATTTTAATCACGTATTTTATGAAATTTTTTTTTTTTATGAAATTCTAATAAAATTTATTAAAAAATTAATTTTAATCTAAATCAAACCGCGTTAACAATGAACAATTAATTAGGTAATTGAAGTTTTGAAAATAATGTAAATTTAACAGAACTAGATTCATTGTATCTTGAAGTGTAAACAATTTATTTTGAACAGATAATTATGAATTGGCAAACACGTGATGTAGGGTAGGGGAATAGGGTGGAAGTTGGGATGGGGTCAACAAGTCAAATTGAGGGCGTGGCTCAGGCTCTGGTCAGTCAGAGTCAACAAAATGACACCGTTGCAATTAATTGTGATCCTGCCTCTAAGTTTGACGGTGCCATTGTGTCAACGTCGTGCTAACCTTCATAATCTAGCTCCATTGACAACTATTATTGAAAAGGAAAATGCTATGTGTACACAAAGTTTCACACCACCCTCACATGGAAGAGGGTCCACAAATTAATTTGACCTACTAAAATCATATTGTCACTTTCAAGTTTGCTATATGCTTTTCATCTATTAAAGTCCATATAAAATAAGTTAAAACATATTCACATAATAAGATATTTTACACATAAATTCAAAATAAATATTATAAACATCACTTTTTCTCAATAATGGCCATCAAACAGGGGCTAAATATAATTGGATGGTTGTAAAACGTAGTTACCAACTTTCTCTATATATAGGACATTATGCCCTAGAAAAATCATAAGTGAAAAACATACTAGAAAAATTTAGAAGGGCGGGAGAAATGAATCTAGACAATCAAAAGTTTGAAAATTACAATCGAAGTCCAAGATTCAAGCCATATGATCACTCGCCTTTCATCTTCGATTTAGAGCTTTAGATTGCAAAGTGTAGAAGCAATTTATTAAGTGATCCACGTGACAAGAATTATTCCAACAAAGAAGTACAGAGGGATTGTAAGCCACGTAAGTTCAAAAATACTATTGTAATTTCCTCCCTTCCCACAAAGAAGCTTTTCAAAAGTCAAGTTCAAGTTCAAAGCAAACACCGTAGTTTAGACCTCACAAATGAAAAGTTTAGAAGAAGGGTCTTCGGACTTCAAAAGAACTTGAAGAAAGAGTGTACCCATTTTCAGAATCAGAAGTCTCCAGGATCTTAGATCAATTTATCAAGTACAAGATAATGGAACTTCTAACACCAAAAGGCCAAAAGATACTAGCAAGGTTGATGTGTATGTTTACACATTTATTAGCGACTTCAATAAGTTTATTATTAATGAAAGGAGCGGATATAACTCACAATTATGTAATTCTTTCTTTTATAGGTTTAAAAACACCCTTTGGAAGAAAAGAAGAGAAAATGATTAAAATCGTGCAGAAATCGTGAATTTGGGGACCAAAGTACAAAGTGTTTAAAGCTAAAGGACCTTGGATGCAATTTATCAAGGGCAAAATTAAAAGAAAGTCAAAAATAAGGACCGAAATGTTCTAAATCAAAGTTGTGACCCTAGATGTGCAATTATTGGAGGACTGGGATTGCAAAATCAGAAACGGGCTTCAAACAGTCCGCGGGCAGGAGACTAGGACCTAAAAAAATGGAAGATTACATATTCAAGAAAATAAGTTTTGCCTATTTCAAAAATAAGAAAATAAATTTGAAATTTCCAAAATCAGATTTTTATTAAAAATTTTTAAATTTTTATTTATGAAATAAATTAATTTATTATTAAATATTTAATTCTAATATAATATAATTAACTCATCACATCTTCACCACACCTACCGCTCCGGCCACCGTTACGATCACCGTCCTACTCTGGCGAACTTTCCGACGACCATTCCAGTGACTACTCCGATTCCGGCGACTGTTCTGGCGTCGATTTTTTCGGCGACTGCTCCGATCGGGCAGTTGTTCCAACTCCGACGAATATGCCGACAACAACTCCACTATATTTTTTTTATATGGTTGACATGTTTTTTTTACAGTCACAACCTAGGTCACAAGTCACAGCTCATGTCACAAGTCACAAATCAAGTCACAAGCCAAGTCACAAGTCACAAATCAAGTCACAGGCCAGGTCACAAGTCACAACGCATGATTGTTTGTTTAATCGCATATTTTCAAATTTACTAGTCACATGTTAATTTTTAATCACAAATTGTCCAATTTTTAAAGTCACAGTTAATCTAAATAGTGGTCACATACACCACAACTATCGCCACGGCACAACACCTCTATCTCCACCGCCTCCAATCACCGCCTGCACCACCACCACCACTAAAACACAACCATTTACAAACTGAAAAACCACGACAAAAAAACCAATGAACACCTCTGCATCCTACACGGCTACATCCACAATCGCTTATTTCAACAACCACCGACCGCTTCCACCTTCGTCTACAAATGCAATCACCCACTACATTACCACCACCCCCCATAAAAATCCCCCAAATTTGCAACAATCACCAGACGACGATCTGAGAGAAAAAAGAAACTCGAGAAGAGAGGAACTCCGACTGCTGCAGCGACGGGCCTATCACGGCGTTAGATTCACCAATCGCGGCGTTAGATTCATTGATACTGCTGCGAAATAGGGCAGCAGCATCGCGATGCTGCTGCAACTCCGACAGTAGCGTCGTCGCCGGCAGCAGAATGAGAGGATAGGGGAGGAGAACGAGAGGAGAGGAAAAAGGGAGGGGTCGAGAGAGAAAGCAAATGAAATTTTTTTTGGGAATGAATTAGGGTAGTAAAAATATTTATTTTATAAAAATATTAATTAAAATAAAAAAATCTGATTTTGGAAATATTAAACTTCCAATCTGATTTTAGAAAATTTAATACTTAAAGTATGGTTTTGTGTAATTACCAAAAAAAAAAAAAATCTTGGGCCTTTTATGGTAATTTTTGAACGAGTTTTTGGCATTTTAAAAAAGCAAAAAAATAGACATTAATTCCATTTTCTTCGCAAAAAAAAAAAATAATAATAAATAGACATTGATTCCATTCTCTTTTCTCTCCTCATTTTTCTTTTCATTTTCACTTGCATTTTGGGGAGAAAAGGTCGAGAACAAGGGCGGACCAAAGGGAGAAAATCAAAGAAAAAGAGAAAAAAAGTTTGGGGAAAACTCAAGATCAAGCCATTATAACCCTCAAATCCAACCAAAAATGATTTTATCTTTAATCTTGTATTTTCTTCATCATTTTCTAATATTTGCAATTTATTATATAAATCTTCTCCTTTTTTTATCATATATATATAGAGCTTGTTTGGGAGAGATTTTTGGGGGAAGAATTGATTTTGAATAGTGATATGATGGAAAATGTATGGTTGAAAAAGAAGAAAAAATTATTGATGTGATGGAAAATATTTTTTTATTTAAGAATGTGTGGTTGAAAATGAGAATTGATTTACTGTAGAAAAATTTAATCTTTCCCAAACAGGGCCATAATAGGTTAAGTTCTTGTGTTGGGATTTATGATGGAAACTTAACTTAGCTTTATTAATTTCAATATTTACTTTTTAATGTTAAAATGCTTATTTTCATGTGTATTTACTATTGTATTTCATGCATTATCATTTATGGGGCTAATGAATGATTCTTGTTTTAAGTGATTTGTGTATCATTGGAGAGTAGATCGTGCATTTTATACTAAATAATAAATACCTAGATTCTTGTAGGGGATAGAGATATACATCTAACACTAGGTGATCCATTGATCTATTCTCACAAATATTTAATGCGGTTATTTGGATCTTAATCAGTATAGAGATATAGTGGATTAAACCAATCAATTAAGGCTAATTTCGGAGTGGAAACTAGCTAAAATCGGAAAATCGGGTCTAACATTATAAATGAGTAATTTGTTGATTTGCTTGTGGACAAATTAATTAGACGACATATAAGTGAAATCATGAATCCCAACTAGTTTTTAGATTTGTTATTTTGTAAAGTTTTTAGTATTTTTATTATTTTAAAAATCAAAATCCGAAAATTGTATGTGTTGCTTTGTTAGAATTTAATTGATTAGAGTAGTATAATTAAAAGGAAACATTCATCGAGTGATCAACAATCCGGACTCACAAGTCCACTTTATTACTTGAACATGACTCGTGCACTTGCGGTATGTAATTTCGGCAAACAAGAATTCCACATGATCATTAGTCATCAAGTCAAGAGATGTTTCGTGTTGTAAGATCTTATTATTTTCTTGGACAAAGAAAGTAAGGTGAAACTAGTGAAAATTCAGCTACTAGTTGATCGATAGTTTTATTTGATCTAATTTGCATTTTTTAATGAAGAACAAACTTTCCATCTAACTTACAATACCATAAATTCCCTGCTTGAGCTAACCGAGTTTAGACCTCAACTTTTAGAATTAGCTATTCCAATCAAGCTCAAGGTGGCAAGAGGTCACCATTATATATGTCGCATAGCCCTAATCGTATGATCTCTTATAAAATAATTTCCCTTGACTTAGAATTTTGGGATTTTGATTTTCAAAGATGAAGTTGATGATGTATGGTCTACCTTCACAAGGAAGAAGGAGAAATACTAGTGTAAGAATTCCCAATATTCTTTAACATGAATTTCGGGTCAAGAAACTTACTTGAAATGAGGAATTCCAAAATCTTTTCATAGTTGAATCACCTTACATTCCAAATCTCCAAATCTACATTTCTTGTTCTCCAATAGTCCCAATCCCGATCATAATGGAATGGGATTATTATCCACAATTCAAGTGTCAATTTTTGTGAGATTTCATGTCCAAAATATGGTTCTAAGGACTTTCCAATTTTGGTGTAAATTTTCATACTAATTTTCCCTTTATTTTTCATGCCATCTTTTTCCCTCTTTTTCCAATGCATAATCATTGGAGGTTGTATGGGAGTTAAGGGTGGTTATATGGAGTTGCACATTTGAATTTCAAATTCAAACCACTCCCTCCAACCCTTTTAATAACTTGTGGGTTGGGTCATCTCACATGGGCGACCCACGACACATATTTCTCTAATATCTCTCACTCGCACATGACGGGCTTGATCCGAACCACAATGGACAACAAATGTCATGCACTAGATCTTTCTCAAGATCTATCTCACAAAAAAATCATATGACAAATAGATCGTGCAACCAGCGAGTAATATTAGAGCTCACAATACTATAAACCTGTTAGGGATATATAGTAGTTCTGCTAGAGGAACATTACATCTCGCTATACCGAAAACTCACTTTCCAACATTAATTCAAGTATTTCCGATCCCTCGAATATTTATGGAATACACTTGAACCTCACATCATATCATTGTATTCACAATTGTATTCTATACCCTAAATAGTTAAACACAATTGTCTGGCCGGTAAATACAAATAAAAATGTTGGTCAAAATAGTTTTCATTTCCTACTTGAATCCTTCAACTTTAAATCAGCTGCTTTCCTAGACATGTCACATCAAACCGAATCAATCATAGTTATTAACAACATGTTAAAGTAGCAACACCGAAATAAAATCTCATGAAGCAGTCAAAAGTCATAAGGGTATATATGAGGTTATATAAACCTCAAGGTCTCACACAATAAGGAAGCAGGGATCCATTCATTCATTTACCCATTATTGGTCGTAAAAGCATACGTGGTATGAAACACGCGCTACGATATTTTCTCTCATTCTTAGAGTGTATGTCATAACCTTTATAAACAAATAACACCATACATATCTTAGTTCAAGTATTCCCCAATACCTAACTTGAGTTCTCCTTATATTCATTCCTCCGGGCAATCTCAAATTGAAAACTCGATCGGCTACTAAACAGGTTTAATTGATAACAAAGTCCATTTCGATTACTTGTTGTAATCTCATCTTGATATTTTATCAAGGCGACATAATCACGTACACAATGTGATCATTTTATCTCATCTCAGCACACCTCGAAGTATTTGAGGCAATTGTTCGTGTGAGTGAATCAATCTCAACCTGTTTCACATACTTTATATGTGCATGCAAAATACTATCTCGTAATCTCAACAATAGATTACACATGACCTCAAAATTGTTCATCTATGGGCATATAAAAATCAATCAAAAGTTTTTTGATACACTAAGTATCATATTCTACGTAATTTTAGATATTCGATATTAACGACAAGTACATCTCTAAACTTCTTTAGAGTATGATTATTACAGACTATCGTTTACGTAGATATATTGCAAAGACATTTTCTTTGCTAATGTCTCTCACAGAAACACTATCGAGTGTTTGGTTGCATCATGATATTTGAGATCCTCATCACATGAGATAATTGCATAACTATCATGGATCTCATACTCACAACTAGTATCATTAGATGGCCAATACATCTATACCAAACAATTTCTTTAGCTGTCAAGTTATATACTACAAGATATGTTTCTTGCTACTCTATGTAGTAAGATTGCACAAGTCTAATAACTATTTGTGCTTGACTAACTCTCATCCTTAGTCGATATTTGGATATATATTTCAATCACAAGTTATTCATTCTACAACAAATAGAATACTGACAGCAATACTCTTCGGGTATCACAATATCCATTCTAAGGACAACATCAATACTTTTTTACTAGATCCATGGCATGACAAATATTAGGGCAAGTATACTTTATAGCATACTTGTAACTCCTAATCGTACTAGATATGGTTCTCTGAATATTGTTTTGTGCACTTATGGAGTCCTTGGACATACATGAAGACTCACATGGTCACCATTCGACATAGAAACATCAACAAGGTAGCAAATTTCACAGTTAAAAAAAATTCTAAAATCTTTATGGTATATAACTCTTGTGACAGAGAAACAAAACTAGAATAATCTTTTTTAACACAAAATATACAATTTGCTAAACCCATGTCATTCGTCTCAAAAACTAAGGACAACCATTTTAAAATGGTCTCATACACTCCTTCTCATGTTTAGCCAATATAGTGTCATCAAGACATAAACAAAAAAATCAAAATTATAATTACAACCTTCCATCAGACTTTTACATAAATACAGTAAACTTCATCCACATAATGAAATTTTGTACGAGATTTAAACCCTGTTAAAACTCAGGTACAAGTGTTGAGACAACTGTATTAGACTACAAGTGTAACTATACAGTTACCACATTATTATAAAAGCCTTCAATATGAAACCTACAAATCGATTCATGTAGATCTCTTCAACCAATTCTCAATTGAGAATGAAAATACAGTTTATAAGTCTATTTGGTGTAATCTACACTTAAACACACTATTATGGCTAGTATCAACGTATAGAAATGAATCTCACTACTAAGAAAAAAACTTATCAAACTCAATATACTCATATTGAGTATAACATTTTCCTAAAAAATAGCTTTATCTATCAAAAATTTATTAGTCTTCTACTAAGTTTTTAAAAATTTGAATGTTCTTAATAAACATAATGTCCCATTAGAACTTTCACCACATCTCAAATTAGATTGGAATTATGTACTCCATATATACTTCCATCACTTTTTTCAAATTTTTCCACTAATTTTCTAAACCATGAATCATTGAAATTGAATATCTTTTAGCTCCCACTAAGAACCAAGAACTAATGAAATTGGATAATTCTTTGATAGCTTCCACTCGAATAGATAGCTCCCACTCGGAAACAAATTACTCTCACTTGAATCTAAAGTTTAAATCAACTCTTACGTATCCAAAAAACTGATTCATCAATATACATAATATCAAATTCAATAATATTCTCCAAAATTCTCTCTCTTATTAAGAAAGAAATGTCAAATGTCACATATTGTGACCTAATATCCATTCAAAATCTCACTTAAGTACATTTTTGGATTGTTATGTGTATCTAAGAGATTCATCTCATTCTTAATAGACTTATGTTCCAAAACTCATTATCAAGAACTTAAATAATCGATTATGAGTTTAAGACAACCCATATTTGGTTGTCCTCATGTCCAAAGCTTATACAATTATGAAGATATTAATCTAGAGAGAATTTCGTTAACTGATACATTGTAATTAACCAACACTCCTTCCAAAAGTAAATACTTAAATTGGACTACATATCTCAAACATAATAATATTCAGTAATATTACATCCTTCTACCAAATACATCATATAATTATTGATGTTTAAGGAATAGTCAATCAAATAAGAATCTATTTCATTGCATAGATCACTGATATTTCGTGATAGAGATTCACGCTATTAAATAGTTCTCAAAGTCTTCACTTCCATAATCTAATTTTCTACTCCACTTCAGAGAAGTCTAAATCAATACAATATTTTCAACTTAAGAAAATCAGAGGCACAATTGAAATGCGTGAATCTATCTATAAATGTAACGAAAATATAAAAATTCATCTCATATCTCAAGAAATTCGAATGGATTTACTCAATGGAAGTTTAGCTCTTACAGTTTTGAATGATTTTCTCAACTCAAAACTTCAAACTATTGCACAAATATCTAGAATCATAATTAAACATCACCATTATGAATATGAACAAAACTACCACATATAAGTTCAAGTTAGAGACCACTCTTAGAAGAACAACTGAGATCAAATTTAGTGGAGTTTTGGATACTATCTTAATATCAAATAGGAGGTCAGTTTCTCCACTTTGCAACACTAAGTTGTAGTATTAGTCATGTAAACTTCAACTTCATCTTCATCATTTGTATATATCTATTTTGTATCAAGTCAAAGACTCGACAATAGAGTAAGATACTTCTTGATCTCATATAAAGTGGGTTTCTAACATTTGAATCCACTATCCACACAAGATAATATCCAATATGTATAGTGTTGACACGTAGAAAACACTAAGAGGAATATATTCAAGTGCAATATCCTTTAACTTAACCACTTTCAAGCTAAGAGATTCAAACTGTATAGTTGAAGTACTTGAACCTTTATATAATTGATCCTCTACCAAATCTATTATCCGATATGTTCTTCTTGGTCCCTTTTCTAGTCTCTCCATCTATCCCGCATTTGTTCTAGCTCATTTAATGCTTAAGATCCAAGTCTTATCAAACTAGAACATTGCTACACCAGTATATCCTCGAAACTTAGCAACATCAAGTCACATATCTTTTAACTCACATAGCGAATAGTTTCAATAGAGAAAATTGAAACTTCAATTTGTAAGCCATATTGACATTCAAAATTTTCATTTATTAAAAAGAGATTAGTTTGAACTTACTATTCATCTAAAAAAATGTGACCAACAAAAACTGTCAAATTTATGCTAACCATCTTAGCCAAGCCACATTCGAGAAAAAAATCATTGATAACAGAACTTAACAATTCAAATGTTCAAGCACAAGAATCTATATTTTCTTGTACTTAACAAAGTTCTGATCTTTATTCTCTAGAATAGTATGACCAATCTAAGGTCTTCTATTTCGTGGTTGATACTCTCTAAACATCATGTCCTTCTAGTACACTCAAAATCTTATCATGTCAAATGTTATTGCATTTAGCTTATCACATTTATTAAGGTTAACTACTACAGATTTTGATGTCACGATCTATCAATTTTTAGAGATACATTATTCTCAATCAATGCCCATTTATGCACATTCAATTATGCATCAATGCAAATTAACGTCTACGATAGTTCAACATTAGGTACAGAGTCGAAAGTTCACTATGTTCCCAATCATCGTCCGCAATCCTATTGTTTCACTATCATAAACTTAATTTCATAATGCAAAATTTCATTGGTTCTAAGTAAGAATTACATTAATTCTTCCAACTTGAGAACTCTCACTCGGTTGGTGAATCAAATAGTTCTAGGTAAGATTTTCTCTAAATCTTCCAATCACCGAACTATCACCAATTGACCGTTAATAAGTCTAAGTAAGAATCTCACTAATTCTACTGATCTTAGCATTTATAACAATACAAGAATTGACGATATCATGTATTCAATTAAATAATTTCATAATATGAAATAAAAGCATAAATATACACGTTTATCTAATTATGACATGTATCATGATATAATAAATTAATTATTCTAGAAGATAATTTTAATTATAATCCAAAAATAAAATTAACATCATTTAAGTTTTATTTTACAAATCCTCAATCACATTTAAATTTTCGTTGCAACACAGTCCCAACAAATGGGAAGTGACATCAGAATTATCATATTCTGCTTATCACCAAAAGCTTATGTCCCAAAATATTCACATGTTTCACATTAGGTCATGTTCTAGATCCATTTACTTATATCGATAAGAATTGAATATTTTAACAAGTTTTGTAACTCATGTTTTCCTTGCATTCCCTCTAAAGACACTAAAAGTGTACATATAATCAACAATATTTGATCCAGCACAAAATTAAAAAATAAGTCACAATGGATCCCATAAACCTAATCAAGACCCACACAACTCATGAAGGCATATAAAACGTGGTATTTTAAATACTTTCGGAATATTTTTCATTTAAAAAAAATGAAACACTTCAAAAAAAAAAAAAAAAACTCTCACTAGGAAAATACCACTTAACAAATATTCTTAATTTTTATAAAATTTTCAGAATTTAATTGAGTCTAAAAAGATATTTTTAATACTTTTTTAATAATTTATTTCAATAATAAAAAAATATTTTTTTTATTTTCTGAAAATTAATTTTAATTGCACATAAAAATCAAGAATATTTCAAAGATCCAATTGCTATTTTCGAAATTGTTATTGGAATAATCAACTTTCAAAAAATAATTTTGGGACCAATATACAACATGCAATTTTCTAAATCACATTTGGAATAATCAACATTCAAAAGTGTGGGGACCAACATGCAATTTTCGAAATTGTATTTGAAATATTCAAGGGTCTATGCAATTCTCTCAAAATTGAATTTGGAATCATTCACCTACATGGCAACAGTTCAGGTTTCTACTATTTTTTTCGCGGGTTATTGTTTATCGTCAAAGAAAAATTTCAGTTTTTTGTTAGATTTCAGTCAAAATTTTGGAAGACCTTAACTTCTTCAATTCAAAGCAAAAAATTATGTTCTTTATACCGTTTGAAAGGTATCGAGGAGATTTATTAAACTATACCAAATGGTTATCATGAAACATAGTGTGCAAGAAGTTATCATGTGATTAATTTTCGGGTTTTATCGATTTTAATGCAAAAAATCAGATTTTTCATCTAAAACTTCGAATCCTTATAATTCTTCATTTTAAGTCCAAAATTTGAGTTCTTTATATGGCTGGAAAGTTTATGAAAAGATCTTTCTAACCACACTAATCTTACTACATGAAGATGAACGAGCAGACGACCGTAAATATTTAAAGTTTTTGCAATTTTATTTAGAGTTTCATTTTTCTCTAAATTTATAAAACCAAAAAATTTCAAACTTCGCAGATATGATCTACATCATATAAGGAATATGGTGTAAAAATTTCGTGAATTTATGTTGTATATTTCATGACATGCTATTAACAATGCTTCAAGTTTCAACAAAAATGATACACATGCATTTTTCAACATAATAATTCTATTTACAACAAGATAGTATGCAAGGGAAACAACTTTTACGGCTCTAATACCAATGTAAGAAAACTTACTTGAAATGATGAATTCCAAGATCTTTTAATGGTTGAATCACCTTACATTCCAAAACTCCAAAATCTGCATTTCTTGTTCTCCAATTGTCACAATCCCGATCACAATGGAAGTTGATTATTATCCACAATTCAAGTGTCAATTTTTGTGAGATTTTATGTCCAAAATATGGTTCTAATGACTTTTCAATTTTGGTGTAAATTTCCATGAGAATTTTTCCTTTATTTTTCATCCCATCTTTTTTCCTCTTTTTCCAATGCATAATTATTGGAGGTTGTATGGAAGTTAAGGGTGGTTATATGGAGTTGCATGTTTGAATTTCAAATTCAAACCATTCCCTCCAACCCTTTTAATAATTTGTGGGTCGGGTCATCCTACATGGGCGACCCACGACTTGTATTTTTCTAACAACTGGTATTCAAATGAACAGGTTAATCATCACCTTATGTACATCATGCAGGACCAGATTGGGGCATTGACTATGGAAGTCCTACAAAAGAGGTAGCATATCATCAGATGAAAGGCAAGGGGCATGGAATATGGTATAAAGACGTCTTCTATGTGCTACAACTTTCGAGACACAATGCTCATGGTAGGAAGTCTAGAACTAGAAGAAGGAAAAGAAAAAAATGGAGAATAAGGCCTGACATCAGGACAGGAGCAGCAAAACCAGCAGAAGAAGTGGAAGCTACATCATGTCCTCCTCCTAGACCTATAACCATGGGAGGTTACTTTCACCATTATCTCTTTGATAAAGATTGCTTCACTTCCAATGTAATAAATGTTGAAGAAGTAAATGAGTCAATGGGCTAGTGTGGGTAGTTTTCCACACTGTATATTTGGGAGAGAATATATCTTAGTTAGAATTTCGATTTGCCTAAATGGAAAATCAAATTTAAGTCTTCTGATGGAAGGTGATAGTGGTGGAAAGCTACCAGAAACCCAATTATAAAGAATGCGCAGAGTTCATATTTACATTAGCAGAGGGAAAAATAAATTTGTTGCACAAATCTTCAAAATATAATCCAACAACAGTTGGTTGCACAAAGGAAAAAATATATTTTTATATAGTGCTTTGTAAAAATAGTGTAAGAATTCGCAGCATTAATAAACATGAAATTTCGGGTCAAGATGCTTACCTGAATTGATAAATTCTAAGAATTTTTTTGTATGGTTGAAGCACCTTGCTTTTCAAGTATCAAATTCTGCATTTTCTAGCACTCCAATGGTCCCAATTCCAATCACATGATTATAATCCCCAACTTAAGTGCTTAATTTTATGAGTTTCTATGCCAAAAATGAGGTTCTATGTGCTTTTCATTTTATGTAATTAGTGATCCTAGAGTGTGAAATTGGATTTGTCGTAGTATAAAGTTCCAATATTTCAAAAATCAAACTTTTACCACAAAATTCACTTGTTTCATGCAGTTGTCTTTTTTATTTTTTTATTTTTTTTCATCTTTAGGTGCTACGTGCTACGTGCATGCATTTGCACACTACCTAATTAGTGATCCTAGAGTGTGAAATTGTATTTGTCGTTTTTTAAACAGAAAAAAGTAAAAAGTTGCAATATTTCAAAAATCAAATTTTTACTACAAATTTCACCTGTCATGCAGATTATTTATTTATTTGTTTATTTGTTTTCCATCTTTAGGTGCTAGGGGCATGCACTTCCACACTATCTAAATGTATTTATTTACATAATTACATTTTGTTTTCATGTAATGATTTTTATTGATGAATGTCAGCGAGATTTAAATTTAGAATTTAGCTTGATATCAAGTTAGTTCTCTTGTCCACATTGTGTGTGTATTTACACAACGTCATTATGGATATTTGGGTTTCGCCCATTTGCCATGCAACCTATATTCTACATAATTTTCTGGAAAGCTATTTTTTTAACTGATAATGTGGTGATGTATTCATGTTGGAGGAAAGATGGTTAAATATGTCAATCATTCATAGCATCTTATAAACCAAGTAAGCATAACTCAAATACAGAATAAGCATAAATTAAACATCATTTTGGATTGGAGGATGAAATTGCTGTTTCATCATAGTTGGAGGACTAAATTGTTGTTTTCTAGTAGTTGGATGATCAAATAATTATTTCCTTATATTTGGAGGAAGAAATTGGGTGTTTCTTTATTATTGGATGACCAAATTACTATTTCCTAATAGTTGGAGGATGAAATTTCTGTTAAATAATAATTGGATGATCAATTGTCATTCCTTTGGCATTTGGATGACCAAATTAATATTACCTTGTAGTTGGAGGACTAAATTGCATGTCCGAAAAATGTTGGATGATCAAATCAATATTACCCTATAGTTGGAGGGAAGAATTGGTGATACTTAATAGTTGGATGACCAATTTACAATATCCTTATAGTTAGAGGAAGAATTTGCTACTACTTAGTTGTTAGATGAGCACATGACTATTTCCTTATAGTTGGAGGACTGAATTGATAATACTAAATAGTTGGATGACCAAAGTACTATTTTAGTATAGTTTTTGAGGATGGATAAATATTTCTCTATAGTTGGATGATCCAAGTTCCATATAGTTGATGATAGAGTTAGTTTTTTAGTAGTTGAATGACTAAATTATTGTTTCCTAATAAATAGCTGAAAAATTAATGTTTCATAATAGTTGGATGACCAAACTACTATTTCCTTATAGTTGGAGGCCTGAATTGGTGATACTAATAGATGGATGGCCAATTTAAAGTTTCCTTACAGTTGGGGATTGATTTGTTCATAATTATTAGACATGTGACCAATTTACAATTTCCTTATAGATAGATGACAATTATGCTACTTGTTAAATAGACGTCTGATCTAAAGTTTCATCATAATCGGAGGATGATTCTACTACTTGTCAGTAATTTAATGTAAATCAAGGACTTAATTTGAGTTTTAAATTAGTTGGATGACCAAATTACAATTAGCCTATAGTTGGAGGATGAATCTTCTACTTTATAGTAGTTAGATGACCAAATTATTTTTTCCTTATAGTTAGAGGATTGAATTCTTTATACTTAATAGGTGGATGACCAATTTATTATTGTTCATACAGTTGGATTTTCCTTAAATTTGGATGATCGAATTATTATTTCCGTATAATTGGAAGACTGAGTTCATTATACAAAATAGATGGATGACCGAATTAGAGTTCCTTATAGTTGGATGACTAATATGGATTTTTTGTTAGTTGGATGAACAAATTATTATTATACTTTAGTTGGAGGACTGAGTTGGTGAAACTCAATATTTGGATGACCAATTTATAGTTTTCCTATAGTTGGTGGATGTATATGTTATTTCTTAGTAGTTAGATTACCAAATTACTATTTTAGTAATGCTTGAGGACTGAACTGGTGATACTTAACAGTTGGATGACATATTTATAGTTTCCTTATAGTTGGAGGATAAATCTGTTATGTCTTTATATTTGGAGGATTGAATTGGTAATACTGAATGGATAACCATTTTGAGATTTAGCATCTGTTTGGTCGGAATTAAAATCAGTCTTTTCATAAATTTTGATAAAATGTATGGTAGAAAAAATTGAGTGTCTCATGAAATATGTGATTACATACTTTGATTTAAATTAAAATCTAGATTTTAACGAAAAAGTGCTTAAATTAGATAGATGACCAAATTACTATTATTAATTATAGAGTTGGATGAACAATTTAAAGTTTCCTTATGGATGGAGGATCGATTTGGACTTTTTGTTAGTTGTATGACCAAATTATTGTTGTTCTTTAGTTGGAGGGTTGAAATGGTGATACTAAATAGTTTTATTTACCAATTTATAGTTTCCTTGTAGTTGGGGATGAATATGCTACTTCTTTTTAAGTAGGATTCTATATAATTAGAGGACTAAATTCATATTACATAAACCAATTTATTTTTTCCTTATAGTAGGAGAAGTATTTGTTGATACTAGTAGTTGGACGGCCAAATGAAAATTTCTGAACAGTTGGAGGACTAAATTCGATATACTTATAGGTGGATGACCAATCTATAGTTTCCTTATAGTTAGAGGATGAATATACTACATCTTAATTGCTGGATGAGCAATTTACAATTTCCTTATAGTTAGAGACAGATTTGGAGTTTTTTAATAGGTGAATGACCAAATTACTATTACCCTATAGATGGATGACTAAATTGGTGAACTGAATACCAGGATGACCAATTAACATTTTTCCTATAGTTAGGGTCTAATTTTGACTTTTATATTAGTTCGATGACCAAATTATTATTATCCTTTAGTTGGAGGTCATAATAAGATATATTAAATAGTTCAATGGCTAATTTATAGTTTTCTTATAATTGGAGGACTGAATTGGCAATACTTAATAGCTTGTTGACTATTTTACTGTTCCTTATTGTTGGAGCACTGATTTGGTTATACTTATTAGTTGGATGACCAATTAATAATTACTTTATAAATTGAGGATGAATTTGATAATACATAGTAGTTAGATGACCAAATTAATATTTCTTTATAGTTGGAGGACTGATTTGGTGTTTTAGTGGTTGGACCAAATTTTGTGTTTCTAATTGTTGGAGGATGCGATTTCTATTTAATAATAGATGGATAATCAAATTTCTGTTTCATAATAGTTAAAGTGCTGAATTGTTGTTTCTTAGTAGTTGGATGACCAAATTGTTGATTCTGAATAGTTGGATGACTAAATTATATTTTCCCTCGGCTTATTAATTAGAAAACAATAATTTGTTCATTTAATCACTAAGAAACAACAATTTAGCCCTCTATCTATTATGTTAAGCAATTTAGTCCTGCAACTGTTGGAAACACAACAATTTTGTCATCTGAGTATTACAAAATAGCAAATTTGACCTCTAACTTTGTAGTAATTTTGCCATCGAACTAATAAGAAACAGAAATTTAGTCCTGAAACTATTAGGAAAAAATAATTTGGTCATGGAATTATTATGAAACAGCAATTTCATCCACCAACTATAGTAAAACAACTAATTGGTCATCCATCTACTAGAAAACAACAATTAAGTCCTTTATATATTACATAACAACAATTTAATCTTCTAACTATTATGTTAGAGCAATTTGGTCATCTAACTATTGAGAAACATCACTCAAACTATTATGAAACATTAATTTTTGCCATCCAACTATTATAAAACAACAATTTGGTCAACCAAATATTAAGAAATAACAACTTTGTCCTCATACTATTATGAATATACCACTATGTAAAGTGTATAACGCATATTTTCTATCTACGTTTATGGCTTGGTTTATTTTGTGCGGTATTCAAATTTTTGCTTTCACTCTAAGCATGTTTTCTTTTTTATGCATTTTGTAGATTTCATGCCTTCCCAAGGAAAATATTGTTTCACTTTTGTAGTGTGATGAATCATGGGAGAGAAATGTTAAAATTTCAACCGGCCCCATATTTCATACATCTATTTTGAACAATAAATATATATTATAGAAGATATCCTATAGTTTATAACAAAAAATAATGGAGTATATACCAGCTTTACCACAATCTAATTTGGAAGTACAAAAAAGTGAACATGGATAAGAGAAAAGGCACACCTTGATGTATCTGAATCTCAAATAAAGTAATTGAATCAATACTCGATGTTCATGTAAAATGTTACAAATATAGAACAACCTCTTTGCTACAAGTCCTCGTCAAAACTTTTCCTCAAAGTTTCTCACGTCTTCTAACTCTGTGCTCTTATTAAACATTGGTTGACTGCATATAAATATCTAGAAAGTTTTGTGTTGGTAGTAATCTACTTCTCGTTCAAATTAAATAGATAACGACAAGAAACATTAACATTTACAACAAAAACATAAGTATAATTGCATAATTATTGTCTTTTTATACGTGCTCTCGAATCAATTGTAATTTATTCTTAAATAAATAGGTCAAAGACTAGAACCCGTTAAACGAAGGCCATGCTTAGCTTCCATCAAGGAATTTACAAAATGTTTATGATCGTATTTTATACCCATATTTGACAACCATTATTTGGGGAAAATAAAGTTTGAATATTGATTTTTAAAAGAATGAGTGGTTAAAAAATGGAAAAAAATCTTTTAGTTTACGTGCAAAATATTTTATTATTTGAATGTGTGATTAAAATGAATATGTAGAAAAAATAGTTTAAGAATAATGATTGTCAAATAGGGACGTAAATCATTTCGTGCGTTTCTAATCAAGGTTGCAAATTCTTTTTGATGTGTGTGTAAGGTCAACAAAAAAACACAAGGACCACATAGAGATTTTTACGTGTAAATTAGGTGCTATATATTAAGCCCTTGTTTGTCTCCCATTATAAGAGAAAGAATAGAGTTTTGAAAAGTATTTTTTGGAGAATGTGTGGTAAAAATTTAAAAAAATTTTATTGGTTTGTGTGTGTGTGTAAATGTGTGGTGGAAAAATGATACTGTAGCAAACAATTTAATTTTTAAATGGATAACAAACATACCCTAAGTGTGTGTAAGGATTGAGATAAGCTCCATCAATTCAGCATTTACTTGGGGGGAGATTTTTTCAATTGAAAAATTAGAATTTTGGAGATTATTTGCTTGAAAATAATTTTAGGAAAAATTTCTCCCATACAAACTCTCAATATTACTCTTCATTGAAAAAATTACTTTTTTATTTTTTTCAGAAGCTCGTTCAAGGATCTCTAAATCAGTGATTTTCGAACTCAATTTAATATTACATTTCTGTATCAAACAACTAATCCAAATAGTTCTAACCCACAATTAATTTATTTACCTCGATTGCTTTTTAATCTCATCCACAAAGAACAAGAAATTGGTGTTGATTTGAAACAACAAAGGCAAAAAGAAAGCAATAAAAAACAAGGTTCTAGAAGGAAGAACAAAGCAAAGGTAGCCACCGTTTTTTCCGAAGCACAACCAGTCTTTTTCTCTCTAATTCACAGCCACGTTTTCTTCCTGTTTACACAAATCACACACGCTTCCAAACTTCCAATATCCAATAACAAGAAAGGAGGCTATATATAGTCTTAGGTTAGGTTACCAATTTGGGCTAAATAAGGAATAAATGGTCAAGACTCAAGAGCTGTCCAATAGGTGAATGAATATATGGATCATGATCAATATTATTTTTTTAAGTTATTTCCAACGATCCATGTTATTTTTCGGGTCGAGCCTTTAGATTTATTTGTCGGTAATTAATTCATCACTGTTCAAGTCCTATGAAAATATATTTTAACATTTTACATCATCGCCATCTTAATACTCAATCAACCTGCAAGCAACCAAAAACTCAAAATTTATACTTGCATAATTAAGGCAACCAATAAAATTGAAATTACAGACCTTACCTCATATTTCGAACCCTGAAACACACATCATACCTGTTCCATGTACTCACTAGGCCCAAGTGTAAAAAAAACCTATGTAGGAATAAGTAATCATAATAATCAATCAAAAGCAAATAAACATACAATAAATATATAACATAAGATAACATACATACCTTTTCAAATATGTTCATAAAGAACCACAGACTAACACCAAGTTAATCAATCAAATAGCAAACCATATGCAACAAATGCATAAACGAACCAACGAGAAGATCTCATCACACTTATTATATCACATTCCGTGTTGCTCACACCTCAAGAACATATATATCTTCTTATTGACCACCATGCTCACTAGACTGATTACTAATCCATGTTTAACTGGTAAATCATAATAGATCCTAAGTCCGCGAGATAATCCTCTATTACTACCCATTTTTCTCAACCTAATTGGATAATGGATCTTCACATAATAGAAGTGATAAAAGTGCATCTTTCACACTCCACCTGATCAGGGTCTCAACTGATAAAGGATTCCAAACATTTAATCACATCTTCACTTATTATTCAAATTTCAAACTCCATATCTCCATGCATATCACCAATGCACCCTTAGATATCTATACTCTACATCACCAATAGACACACATCACACTTACTGCTAATGCATCCAAACTCACTATGCATGTAAACACATTTACACCAAGTAATCAGACTTTTCTCAACTTCATGCAAATCCACATATCAAATATATTGAAGTGCAATATATAACCATACAATAGAATTAAGCAACACACATGCAGAAATGATTACACATAGATACACATGCAGTAACTAAGTTTACTCTCAATAAATTTCACTAGAGTTATCACTATACCCAATAACAACATTCGCTTTACATCTCATATTACTCTTCAACTTATCTTTCTTTTTGGGACAGTTCACCATAAAGTATCCAATTTTACCACAATTGTAACACCGTTTACCATCGGATTTGTCTCAAACCACGCTCTTCTTCTTACCACTTTCATCACTCGAGGCACTGTTGTCTTGAGCCTTACTCAGACTCATTTGCTTAAACTTTATTTTACTTCTCATCATATGCACCTCGCCACTCCTCTTATCCTTTTTCGACCTTAATCTTCATCTCCTTACTCCCAAGAGAATTTATGACAATGTCGGGGTGTTAAATGGAAAGTTACTCTTTTGCCCCTTCTAAAATATTACAAATGTGGTTAAAGTTAATTTTTTGGTCAACTGACAGAATTATGGATATAAACTATTCAAAAGGGCTTTACTTTCAATATTTGGAAAAGTTAGGGATGACAGTTGCAACAAATCAAAAATTTGAGAAAAGTCTACTAATGTTTCAAAGGTTTAGAGCTTTTACTACAATTATCCCTAATTTAAATATTCAAATTAAAGGGTGTGTAGATACAATCTAAATCAATCATCAATTAAATAAAGAGAAAAAAATTAGAGGAGGTAATCAAACAATTGAACTAAGAAATCTAAAAAAAAAAATCGAAAACTAAGTGATAGTGAAATCTTCTAAAATGTTAATGGGTAAAAGGATCGGAGTTGGTTGAATATATATCTCCGAAATAATTTAATCCTTTTTTGGTAAGACCTACGTAGAAATATGCTACCGTACTCCAGCTTGGTAGTTTCTACCGCATGTCCAGGGTTGAGCCCTGAGATTTGACGGCGGACTTAAAAAGTCACTTATAGACGCTTTACACCCAATTATTTTGGATAACATTTGCATCCTCTATCTTATTGCGGTTGCTGGCATAGAGTAAGCTGAAACTTGTTCCCCATATATTGTTACGTAAAAATCTCGCAAGCATACGAGTTCGTTGTACAAATAATAATTGTAATGAGTGAGTTATCGTCCCACAGGGAATAAGGCTCAATTTTAGAGTATTCGATATATTTAAATTCGCAAATGTAACAAAAGATGGTTGATTTTTAGTTGACTACGTTCTATAATTACGAAAATAATAAAAAAATGGTTTTAAATCAAATATGGGTGAGTGTATTGGATTTCCGACTCCATTAATCAATTCTTAATTTCAATTCTCAACCAGTGATAATTAATTCGATTCATGCAATTGCGACGATCGATAATTCCACTTTCATTTACTATTCTTTCCCAAAATATAATAAATCTATGATTGACACGAGACGATCATATTTCTAGTCCGAATTCATATGACAACAAGTATTAACGTTTAGGATTATCACACATGATCGCACACGCCATAAATATTATTCCTAATATTTATTGTCCGTGTGTTCCATAAACAGTGTTCTACCTACCGTGAGTTTTCCAATACTATGAATAAGCAACTATTGTCATAATGGTGCGCAAACATTAAAAACAATAAATTCATATATGTTTATGAAATCACAATGCAAGAATTAAATTAAAAACACATGATATCGAATTAAAAACTAAAAATTAATTAGCTTCATCATCCATCCAATACAAAGGAATTTAGCCTAGCATATTGTAGAAATTAAATTACATAAGAATAATTGGAAAAATATCACTCGAAAATAAGAAAGATGGAAAAAGTTGGAAAAATCCACGTTCTTGATGTGAAACTTGAATTCGGATGAAAAATTTTTAATATCCTATGCAATTCGCGTTGATTACACGTTGTTAGCCACGTTCTTCGCCTCCAAAATATGTATAATATAGAGATTTATAGATCTAGGGAGGTTCTCCATATGTATTCTGCCGTTCTCTCTTTATAGGAGCCGAAAATTGGTTGAAAATCACGTCCCAATTGGTTTCCAAAAGAGTTCTAATCGAATAAGGAAAGTTGCCTTCGCGCGCGAATTTTTTGTCTCTGCATAGCAGTCCGTATTTTAGTTATAACTTTCGATTCTGATATCCGATTGATGCGATTCAAAGTGTATTGAAAAGATAACTTAAAGGGCTACAACATTGATTGAAATAGAGTTTTTCCAATTCGGACGTTTACTATGCCAAAAATGGGTCTCAATATTCAACTAAAAATTTTGAATATATCTTGAGCGATTGGAAATTGATTTTGATAATACTTTGATCATTTTTCATTCCTTTTTGAATTCTAATTTCAATCCAATTGTCTCCAACAATCTTCAAAATATCTTCTTGAATATTTGTAATTTGATCCTCGAATTTTGGATTTTACTATTTTTCACCATATTTTGCTTCTTTTCTCCAATTCTTCATCAAACATAAAGTTTTACCTACACAATGCAATACAACATAAATTATGTAAAATTTTGTCAAAAAATAAATAAAATTCTATAGTTTTAAGCCCCGAATAAGTGTAGAAAATACACTTATCAAACCCCCAAACTTGAATCTTTGTTTGTCCTCAAACAAAACTAAAACCTAACAAACACACAAACATGCAATGCTAATTATCTAATTGGTGGTCACACAATCAAGCAATGCAACATGATATAACTAGTTACCATGACTTTTTATCTCAAAATTGAAATCATAATATCCAATCTATGCACAGCTTCAAAATCACAATACAAAAATTAAAATCTACTTTTCCAATGTAAAATCGACGTGTGTTTGTGTGTGTAGAGAATTAAGTATAGTATTGTGTGTTCATAAGTTGTTTCAATTCCCGGCTCTTAATGGTCAAATATGTTCTTTCATCGCTCGTAAGATTCACACACCCCCAAACTTATTCTTTTCGCTCTTTCCAAGTGTGAGACCTAAGGTTGAATTTTCTACTATCATCACCTCTCTAATTTAGGTAAATATCACTAATTGAAAGTCAACATATCAATAAATAAGGATTCTCCATAGTTTGATTGCTTCAATCTCTAAGATTTAATAGGCTAATAATCCCTTATCAAAAAGTCGAATTTCCTTAAACAAGTGTTCGGAACATAACCAGGGCATTTGGTGCCTCTTCTGTTTCATGCACCTGCTTTTTTCTATTTTTTTTTCTCGATCAAAATTTTTTTTTCAACGTTTTTTTTCTTTATTTGAATCATTCTCTTCCTTAAGCTTTCTAAGTGACTCATGTAACAAGCTTTCGGTCGATAACTCCCAAGTCAGATGACCATAGAGCACCAGGTTTTAAAGACCCTTGCAAGCTTAATTGCTCAAGTCATAAAGGTTACGAAGAGAAATTTTCAAATAAAATAATTTTTTTTTTTTTTACATTGATTAGTGCAATGTCCCTTATTAAACACCAATTCAAGTAAAACGACCTCTAACTTGAGATTTTCACCCAATTGCATCCTATTGACCTTAGACAATCCACACAATTTTTTTTCTTTTTCACACATGGAATCCCCATTTATCTCAATATCTTCCTACAGTAGTGAAATTCCCCCAAACTATTCTAAATTTGGTCTAAGGATATAAAATTTAGTGGTTATGAGTTTTAACATCTATGGTCCATTATTTCAACTTATCCATTATGAAATCAACTCATTCCTACACAATACTTAACTTAATTCACGTGCTCAATATATATCAAATTTCACATAGAAAAGTAAAAATTAATTTGGGCATGCAACTTATTCACCATTTATAGATCAATTTATGATTTAAAATATTTTTCATTGCCAGTCAGGTCAATTAACTCACACAAGCACACAAAAAGAATTTTATTTTTTTGAATTTTTTTATATTATCTAAAACAATAAAAGCACACAAAAATACATAAAAAAAAAAAATGAAAACTCAAGTTTTCCAGCCCCAAACTTAAACTAGACATTGTCCTCAATGTCTTAAATTCTAAATGCGTATATAAAGTGGTTGGGAGGAAAATGAAGAAAAGACTCCCCTAATAGGCTTGTAATCCAATTTCTAGCTTCATATTATTCCCGTTAGTTCATTGGTCTTGGTTGGTCTAAGTGTTCCGTGACGTCATGTTCCTGCACAATGTAATCAAATAAAGTATTAACGTTCACAAATTTGGAACAAGTGTTATTTAACTCTAACATCTAATAAATCAACTAACATATCGAAGATCTAAGGGAAAACGTGGTATGGATGATAAGTCCCTAAAATTGAATACTAAAAAATATAATCTAAATTATCATATTAATAGAAAGCATAATAAATAAAAGGGAAGAAAAATTGGGTTGCCTCCCAATAAGTGCTTTGTTTAAAGTCCTTAACTTGACTTTGTTGTTTCGGTATCATGGAATCTTGAAGAACGATTTTGATGCCTTGCTCAGTTTGTCTCTTCTGACTTTACTCCACTCTTCATTGCTTCTACAAATTTTAACACTGTCCTCTCCAATGTGATACGACTTGTCTATCTCCTCCGATTTGAATTCAACTAAATAGACTTCTTCCTTCTCTTCGGACTTAATTACAAATTCAATGATAGGGCAATCAATGAAGTCTACAGAATGTGGGTTAACGTTGTCGTCATTAATTGCCTCGTCTTCACTTTGTTCCTTTGTAATTGATCTTTTATCATCTTTGTTCTCGTCTTCCATAATTGATCTCCTCAAGTTGAATGGAAGATTCACAATTTAATTCCACGGGCAATGTAAAATCTTCTTCAAATTTTCGAGTGGATTGTATCTCCACCTTTTAAATTCAATCCAAAATACGCCATCTCCCATACACATTTTATTTTCATCTAATTTGGCAAGATCAGTGTAATATTTTGCAATTGCCTCTTCGTTCAACATGGAAGGACCAAATTCCACAAACGTGTCGGAAGGGATACACTCGCCCATAGGCATGTAGCTTTCATTAGATGTGTCAATTGCGAGTCTCCGACATCTTAAATATTGTTTAATTCGTAGGAGTTTGAGTTGAAAGGGTTCAGTGCATGTATTCATGCAGTAGCCAGTATAATGCACCCCATAACATAATTCACAATAGATATCTTCTTCCTCGTCGTTCATGTCGAGATTATTTATTGCAAAAATCTTTTCACCATGCCATGTTAGAATCCTAGATGCATTGCTGAACGGCACCTGGATAGAATATCAAGTACGAGAAATCAAGGTGGGTAGCCAAAATCAATAATAAAAAAATCAATAAAATAAAATACAAATCGAATTTAATATAAATTACTAAACTAAAATTAAATCCGTTATTCCCCGACAACGGCGCCAAAAACTTGTTACGCAAAAATCTCGCAAGCGTACGAGTTCGTTGTACAAGTAATAATTGTGATGAGTGAGTTATCATCCCACAGGGAATAAGACTTAATTTTAGAGTATTCGATATATTTAAATTCGCAAATGTAACAAAAGATGGTTGATTTTTAGTTGACTACGTTCTATAACTACGAAAGTAATAAAAAAATAGTTTTAAATCAAATGTGGGTGAGTGTATTGGATTTTCGACTCCACTAATCAATTCTTAATTCCAATTCTCAACCAGTGATAATTAATTCGATTCATGCAATTGCAACGATCGATAATTCCACTTTCATTTACTATTCTTTCCCAAAATATAATAAATCTATGATGGTCACGAGACGATCCTATTCCTAGTCCGAATTCATATGACAAGCAAACATTAACGTTTAGGATTATCACACATGACCGCACACGCCATAAATATTATTCCTAATATTTATTGTCCGTGTGTTCCATAAACAGTGTTCTACCTACCGTGAGTTTTCTAATACTACGAATAAACAACTAATTGTCATAATGGTGCGCAAACATTAAAAATAATAAATTCATATATGTTTATGAAATCACAATGCAAGAATTAAATTAAAAACACATGATATCGAATTAAAAACTAAAAATTAATTAGCTTCATCATCCATCCAATACAAGGGAATTTAGCCTAGCATATTGTAGAAATTAAATTACACAAGAATAATTGGAAAAATATCACTCGAAAATAAGAAAGATGGAAAAAGTTGGAAAAATCCACGTTCTTGATGTGAAACTTGAATCTGGATGAAGAATTTTCAATATCTTATACAATTCGCCTTGATTCCACATTGTTAGCCATGTTCTTCGCCTCCAAAATATGTATAATATAGAGATTTTTAGGTCTAGGGAGGTTCTCCATATGTATTCTGCTGTTATCTCTTTATAGGAGCTGAAAATTGGTTGAAAATCACGTCCCAATTGGTTTCCAAAATAGTTCTAATCGAATAAGGAAAGTTGCTTTCGCGCGCGAATTTTTTGTCTCTCCATAGCAGTCCGTATTTTAGTCATAACGTTCGCTTCTGATATACAATTGATGCGATTCAAAGTACGTTTTAAAGATAACTTAAAGTGCTACAACTTTGATTGAAATAGAGTTTTTCCAATTCGGACGTTTACTATGCCAAAAATGGGTTTCAATATTCGACTAAAAATCTGGAATATATCTTGAGCGATTGGAAATTGATTTTGATAATACTTTGATCATATTTCATTCCTTTTTGAATTCTAATTTCAATCCAATTGTCTCCTAACAATCTTCAAAGTATCTTTTTGAGTATTTGTAATTTGATCCTCGAACTTTGGATTTTACCATTTTCACCATATTTTGATTCTTTTCTCCAATTCTTCATCAAACATAAAGTTTTACCTACACAATGCAATATGACATAAATTATGTAAAATTTTGTCAAAAAATAATCAAATTCTATAGTTTTAAGCCCCGAATATCTGTAGAAAATACACTTATCAGATACCATCATCGCTTCTTCTCTGGGAAAAGAACTTCACGACCCGTGGGCCTTCTAGCTCAACGTGGCATTGCTTTGTTTGGCTTTCGCTCATTGCTAAAAATTCCCCATTGTTGCAACCCATGCCATACTCTCAGGAAAAGCTCGAACGACTTTTAAACAAAAGGGTACCCGTACCCAAAATTTGACATAGGTAGGTAGGTAGAGAATACCTAGGGGCACGAGACAACTTTCTCTAAGGAATTTGGCAAAATAGCCCTGTAACTTCGAGAGAAGGGGTGCCTCTATAAAGTGGGCCGCAGTGACTAGGCCCTGGAAACTGTTTACCGAAAACACAGGTCTCTACAAAGTTGTAAGACTGTGTATGGGTAGAGTTTAAAAGGTGAAGTTGGTGCTTATCCCATGTTATATTATGAACATGGCGTTGGTGTTGACAATTCAGTGTCCAACATGCACTAAACTTGCTCCAACACATGGATAAGGCGTCTTGAAATTCTGTAGATTAATTGACGTAATGAAGACATTTAGTCTGAAATTGTGGTGGCGACTCCATCTTCAAAATTCTCTTTGGGCTTCATTCTTACTGGATAAATACTGCTTAGGTCATTCCAAAGGTAGGATAACAAGAAATGGTTTGATTCGACAGTCAAGAAAAGCAGAAGGATGAACCCTAATAAACTATCTAGCTTGAAAATTAAGAAAAAGGGCACATCTATTTCTGGCATTATTACTGGTTTCGAGCAAACATTGATTCAAGAACTCTTGAAAGCCATTCACATACAGGACAAAGTAATTGAAGGTGAAACTTGGAACATAACGTAACTTATTGCAACTTTACCAGCTCAGAAGGTGCACGAAAAATCCAAATCCCAAAACATAGAGAAAATAACGATATTCTAAGATGTAAACATACAAAAATTTACTAGAATAAGGTGGGCATTGGATTTAATTCGAAATCGTGCTCCAGCCTGGTTATATCATGATTCATTGTGTCATCATAGTAAATATAGAGTTAAGCCCCCTTGTACAGGGTGATTTGCCAGGCTATCAGAATGCAAGGTGGCATCACTGCATTGGACGCAGGACAAAAAATAAATTTAAATAGATCAATGCAGTGCTGCCACTTGACATTTTGTCAAACTGCTTAGCAAACCTCCTATATATGTAGTATGTTTCGTAAATATATTCTTGTCAGTTTTCCAACATTTTTTTATGTATTTAAGCGACTCATATTTGATCTTAAATTTCTCATTCACCAGAAATTGATTTCCAGCAACTAAGTTAAATACGTTAATTTACTCGAGGAATAGACATGTTCAGTCTCCACATTTCCGTCACCGATTAATAGGTTCCATTTAAATATACAGTCAAATATTGGTCAAAACTAACTCTCTAAACCAATTTCCAACTCATTTGAACTAGCATGAGATTTTCAAATTTTTACTATCCAAATCTAGCCCCTGTTTGGTTAAAGAAAAAAAAAAATTCAAATTTTAGTATATTTTGATAAAAACTAGTGAAGTGTGTAGTTAAAAGCTATATGATGCCCATAAAATATGTGATTGAATTAATTGTCGACTTTGATTAAAATTTTAATCAACTTTTATAACTGAACCAACCAAATGCCTAATTTACTAACTATAGAGGAAGCACAATAAACAGGGCAGTGATTAAAGTACATTTTGTTGCAAATTTGCGATACTCTTGTCCCGAGATGGATTAGTCACAAATTTATGTTGGAACTATATTAGTTGTGAATTTGTATTCGTAGTTAATATTCTTTTAAATTCTAAATTGACCTCATGAAGATTGAGAATACATATAAAAATTCAATATTTAAAACGTCAGACTACTACTACGAAACTTTTAGTTTTTTTTTTTCAATTTAATTCCGCACCTTTTTTATTAATTTTAAAATGGAAATTTATGTTTCGGTATAAGTTAGTCATTTTATTTTTCTCCATCACTAATTTCCATTAAAATTATCAATGGAGACAAACGAATGAAACTAAATAGAAAGTTATGTGACCTTTCTGAAACAAATTAAAGATATGTAACTAAATTGAAACAAGGCTCAAAATCAAGTGACAATTCGAGTTTTTTTACCTATGAAAATATTAGATAAAACAAAAAATAGGTTTTAAGAGAGGTAACCATTTTTGGCTCTTACCCACTCTACGCCACCTATTATCCGATGGGAGATTTTCCAAAATAGCCAGGTCAAATGACTCATTTGGGTTTTTTGTGTAAAAGTCAATTTTGCCCTTAATGAAATGTTTTTTTATTGCAAATTAAGTCCTCAAACTTTATAGTTTTTTAGAAACTAGTTTTATTTCTATTTTTATTCGTCATCACTAGATGTTTCTTTTAAATCTGATTTTTTTTCAAATATTTCTTCATTCACTTCCATTTCTTCAATATTAACTTCTTCACATTCATCTCTAATTTGTTTAAAGTTTTTAATTAATATCCTAACTTTCTTTTTTGGACATTCAGTGCTTATATGTCCTTCTTCATTACAATTCCAACATTTACATCGTTTTTTATCTAATGATTTTTTATTATAAGGTTTATATTTTCTTCTAAAATATTTTCTTTTTGGTTTAAAATATTTCTTTTTAAACTTATTATATTTTTTGGGTCTTATTTTTCTTTTATAATCATAACATCCCCAATTTCCTGATATTTCGGTATCTCTACAACAAATCATATCTTGTATAAATCCTGATTATTTATAAATCATTTGATTACTACACATAGTACTTATTTCATCTTTTATAGTTCTTATAATAAATCATAATGTATAACCTTCTTCATTTCTTCCAAATTGTTTTTCTTTAATCTTATTTTGAAAATAATTATTCCATGGTTGTTGTAATTTCCTAATAAAAACTTCTTTATAATAATTATTATCAGCTTCACTTCCAAACATCATATAATAATATTTACTATATTCACAACAATATTCGTTAAGGTAACACATATTACAAATTCGTAAATGTTCCATTCTATTTTTAGCATCTGCTATTTCTTCTAATCTAACTTTAGTACTTTCATTTACCCAGTCTTCTCCAGCAAATTCTCTATAAATTCTTGTAGCGACTCTATTTATTCATTCTATTATACTAATTCTAAATCCTGCTTCAATACTATATTTTCAAACACCTTTCGTTGTTTCTTCTAATCCTCTATACCAATTAAATACATTTCCTTTAAATGTTGCTAATAAATATTCAGTTCTATTTTTATTATCGGTATTACTGCGATTATAATTAAAGTGTGCTATCATATTAGTACTCCATTCATTTATAGCTCTTCGAACATCTAATTCACAATCTAAATTTAAATACGATCCTGCAATTTTCATTGGGTTTGATTCTCTTAATACTGGTTTAAATTGGTCTCTATACATTTTTTCTTTAGTAGTTTTAAAATCTACTTTTGTATTAACATATCTTCTAGGGTTTATTTCTGCTTAATATCTAGTTGTACTAGTTTCTCCATATTCTTCTTGTTTAACTGCTCGTGGTCCTTCCGTTTTTCCGACCATATGATTTTTAGTTATTTCTTCACAAATTTTTAAATCTTCTAAGTCAAATATTAAATTTTCCATATCTTCGTTCATTGTTCTTCTATAACTAATTTTCCTTCTTCTTTTTCTATAAGATTTTCTTCTTACTTTCTAAGATCAATCAATAATCTTTCTATATCTTCTTTTAATCCTCCATTAAGTTTTATTAATTCTTCATATTTTTCAATTTTCTTTCTAAATTCTTTAAGTTCTTTGGTATAATCTGGTTTAAATGGTTTTTCTTTATTTAGATTTTCTATTATTCTATTTAAAATATTTTCTATTCTTAAAAAGTTATTTTGTAGTTTTTCTTTTTCTTCTTCGTAGTCTATTTCAATTCTAGTTATTTTTTCATCAATTGCTTTTATACTTTTCTCAATTAAATTGATTTTATCATTCATACTCATACTTTAGGTTTTTTATAAGATGGTTTTTCAATTTCAAATCCTAATTTATTTAATAGAATATCAAGTTTATAATTAATAATATCTATCTTTTCTTCTAAAGTTGCTATTTTATTAATACTATTTTTCTGTGCAATTTTTGATATTTGATTTTGAATTTCTTCAAGTTTAGCTTCATCAAGTATTTCTAAATTATTAATTTGTTCTTTTATTTTATTAAATTATTTAGACATACTTTTGCTTAAAACTTCTAATATTTCTTTAGCTATTTCATCTTTTAGATCTATATTATTTATCTCGTCTATAGCTTCTATATCTTTAGATTTTAATTGTCCTAATTGTTGCCATAAAAATGCATTAGTCTAGTTTGTAGTCATATTTAACAATTCATCTGTATTTCTTTATGAGCTTAAAGGTTGAAATAGAGTTATATTCCATTTTTTAGTTTGATAGCTTCCTATTGGTAATCTAATATTTTCTATTTCTTGTTTATCAAATCTTATTTTTATTGGTAAACTCATATTAATTTGGTAAATTTAAGGAATTAATTATTATATTATTTATCATTTGTCTTATTTCTCTTCTAAATTGTTCTCTCTTCTTAATTCTCTTGTAATTTCATTTCTTAATAATTCTCTTTTAATTTTATTTCAATTAGAAATTTCTTTTTCTATTTCTCTACGATTATTGTCAGTTATTATTTGTTTTTCTAAAATTTTTATTTTATTATCACAAAATTTTCTAGTTATTCCAGGCATATTCTTATTCTATATTGTCAAAACTAAGATCAAAATCATGTAATTCAGAAACTTCATTATAACTTACATGCTTTTCTATAGTTTCAAAAGTTCTTTCACTATTTTCACTATCTAACCAGAAAAATATAATCATTTTTATTATTTCTTTAGGCAATCTTTCTTTTAATCCAAATGATACAATTATAAGACCTTTTCATAATATCTAACATCTCTTTTTATGAAATTTATTCCTCATATATAACTATCATAAGTTTCTGAAATTTCTATCATATGACTATAATCAATACTATTAGTACATCTAAAAGGTACAGTTCTATAATAAAACTCGTAACTTTCCATGATAAAAGTTCTTCAAAGTAAACAATCTTATAAAAATTCTTATATAATAATTTTCATGCAAATCTTCAGACAATAAATTTTCTTGTAGCTTAAAATAAGGGCCTTACCACGCTTCGCCAAATAGCAAGAATGTTATATGTTCCTGGTCACCTTTGTCACAAGAGTTGGCCAAAGTCCGACAACATTACAGCAAAATGGACACAAGGGCACTCAAAACTCTCAAATAGACTCACTGTGTAGAACAACACTCAAAGCATAATAAAACATTTATTTCAAACTCAAAGATTTTATTGATCTGATGATAGTTTGAAAGCTATTATACAAGGATTTTTACAAAGATTGATACTCCGAAGAGTAGTGTCTACTCTCTAACTAGAATGATTACAAAGATCATTTTTTCGTAGTCTGAAGTTGGTAGTTCGGGATGGGATTTCAGATGGCTAATTTTCGATGATCTTCTCCTTCAGTACAGTCTCAATTTTATAGAAAGGCTCGCGCTTCACCGAAAAGCTTCTAGCCAATTAGATTTTTACAGCACAAAAGTAAAAAGTACAATAATTTCAAATGTGGTTGAAAATATTTAAAGTGCTTGTCGGTTGTCTTTATTCCAGTGTCGGCAATTTTTTGATTCCAGCTTGACAGCTATCTTCTAATCTTTAAAGTTCACATGGTCTTGTCGATCGCGTTTTCTTGATAGTCCTTTACTTGTGGACGTGTCCCATAAGTCGGCAGGCTTCTTTAATGCATTCCTCACTCCCGAGAAATTGATCGTTGATTATTTCACAAATTTTTTCTTCAAGAATTTTTGATTCTTTATCTCCTCTACATATGAGAATCCAATTGTTGCTCATCCCATATACCATGTATCTTTCTCCGTAAAAGAACTGCATCGTTGAGTAGACTGACTTTATTCCAAGAGCTCTTCTATAAATCATCCATTTCTTATTAATAGTGGGTAACTCTTTAAAAATCTGAATCTGCTTGAGTGGATTTCCATTATTTTTCCGAATAGTGACAAGATGATGTTCTCCATACCACTCTGGTTCTTTATATTCAGGACTAATTGTGTAAAACCTTAGTTCAACTGGTTGTTTATCACTGAATTTTTTAACACAATTAACAATTTTTTTGTCAAACTGTTCAATTTCTTTTAGATCTGTCCCTGGGAAGAGTCGATCTAAAAATCCAAATGCTGCCAATTTTCGAACAATATTAGGATCTGCTCCTTGAACTGCACTGATCCTTGGATAAATCGCCGTTGGAAGGGCTGTCAAATATAGAGAACTTCCTTCTCTGAAATTATATACCCATTCAGAAAATTCATAATACTCCTTCTTCATAGGATGTAGACTAGTTCGAACATGATGAGTTGTGATTATTCCCTTTGGTGATTTGAGGTCACCAATCGGTACTTTTTTATTTTCTTGGAATTCACTGATAACAGTAGGCTGTTCCAATGGGCCTTTTGATAAGGATGTTTGAGTACTGGACTCAGTGGCTCATTTTCCACTTGTAAATTTTTCCAACAATTTGTTAATATTGACGGGTAATTGTTGTGGACCCTTTGTTATGACATTTTCCTCTTGCAAGGTAAGAGGGTTATTTCTCTTAGATTTCGAATCTCCACTTAAAGTGGATGTATTAATCTCCCGAAATGGGATATGACTCACCTTTTGACTGTATTCACCTTTTTCTAAAGGAGGGTACTACTGGCTGCAACTTACAAAAAAGTCTAAACATTCTGTTAACTTTTCAGCTATTTTTTTTTATTATCATTTAGTTTATTAATCTTTTTTTCACTTTCAACAACTTTGTTTGATAAATCGCACAAAATTTGTCTGATGTCAAGATGATCCTCTTGAATAGCAAGATAATCTGCATTAAAATCTGTTAGAAGATTTTGCAATTCCCTGGTAAATGCTTCAATCTTGTCCAAAATCATGATTCCTGCTCAAGAAATCAGCAAATAAGTTATCTTTTCCTTTTATATATTCAAATTTAAAATTATAAAAAGATAATAACACTTGTCATCTGTGTAATCTTCTATGTTGAGGTGAATTTGGTAATTTATTATTTACTAGTCCGTTAAGTTGAGTATTATCAGTTTGAACAATAAATTCCTTGGGTAACAAAAACATTTTAAATTTGTTTATTCCTTTAACAACTGTCAATAATTCTTTTTCATTGGTTGAATAATTTATTTCAGCATTATTAAATGTTCCACTAGTATACCTGCAAATTTCATTTAAATCAGTTTTTAATAAAACACTCCAATATAAATCTGAAGCATCAGTTTGAACTATTAATTTATCTTTTTCATCAGGAAGTCTAAATTTAGGTAAATTTTTACAATTTTCTTTCAAATTTTTAACACAAAGAGTATGTTCTTCATTCCAACCTAATTTATTTGATTTTCTTAATAGTTTCTGAAGTTTATTTCTTTTTTCTACAAGTTTTTCTATAAATCATTCAGTATAATTAAGACAACCTAAAAACTTTTGAATTTATTTCTTATTTTCAAGTTTATCGGGAAATAAAATTATCTTCTCAAAAATATGAGGTTGTAATTTTATTTCTTCACTATTTATTATCATTCCTGAAAATTCAATTTCATTTTTTGCTATTTCTGCCTTTTTCTGACTAAGTATTATACCTTCTTTTGAGTAAAGTGTGGCAAAACTTTTAAGATGTTTAAGATGATCTTCATATGTTTCTGAACAAACAAGTATATCATCAACATAAACAATAAGAAAATTATAAGTTCTAAAGATTTCATCCATTCTTCTTTGATAAATTTGTGGTGCATTTTTAACCATTCATAATGTCTTTGAGGAGTACTAAATGCTGTTAATGGTATACTATTTTCTTCTAGTTTAATTTGCCAAAATCCAGATTTACAATCAAATTTTGAATAATATTTTTTATTCTTAGCTATATTTATTAATATTTCTTTATTTGGTAAATAATATCCATCAAATTTAGTGTTTTTATTAAGTTCTTTATAATTTACAACCATCCTAGGTTTTCCTCTTTTTATCTCTGAATGATTTCTAACCATAAAAGTTGGGCTACTATGAAGGCTATTACTTTTTCTTATAAGTTTTTGATTAAGAAGTTCTTGAATTTGTACTTGAAATTCTTCTTTATCTTCTTGATTATAGAGCATAGGTTTGACTCTAATGATGATTGTTGGTTCTAATAGTTCTATTTTAGCTGTTGTTTTTTATTTTTCCCATTTTCAAGTGGGTTTTCATTATAATTTTTTACTAAAAGATCTTTTATTTGATCAAGAGTAATTGTTTTGATTGAATAATTGAGTAATTTTGGTATAAATTCTATTTTTCACTACGCTGAAATTTGAAATTTGAACTACGAATGGTTTAAATTCTCTAGCAATTTTTAGTAAATGTCCACATGGTGTTTTTAATTGAATAGTATAAATATTTTGACTATATTGACTAAACTGTTGTAGAAAATCATTTCCTAGAATAATATCACAATCATTAATATTATATTGGTAAACATTTTTTATGGTTACTATTTTAGATCCTATTATAACTTTTATATTTTCATTTTTATATTTTAAAGATTCTCTTACTCCAATTATTCCTTGTAGAGTTAATTGTTGTTTATTTTTAATCCACTTTGGTAATAAAAATTCTTTAAAAACAGTTATCTCAGCTCCTGTATCAATTAGAGCACAAGTAGTTATTTTTTTATTCAAATACAGTTATTTGTATATATACACTTATTGAGAATTTTATTTCTCTACTCATTTTTCTTTAAGGCAATGAGCTTGTTTGGTAGGGATTTTTTGGAGGAAGAATTGATTTTGAATAGTGATATGATGGGAAATGTGTGGTTGAAAAAGAAGAAAAAATTATTGATGTGATGGAAAATATTATTTTATTGAAGAATGTGTGGTCGAAAATGAGAATTGATTTACTGTAGAAAATGAGAATCCCTACCAAACAGGCCCAATATGTAGTTATTCCTTGATATATAATAAGAGTTACTTCCTTATCTATTTTATAATTATCAAAACTATTTAAAAACGAATTTCCTAATAATATTGGATGTTCATCAAAATTCATATTATTATCAATATAACATTCTATACTTAATAATAAATCTCCTAATTTAATTTGAACTTTATTTTTCCTTCAAAATCTCTATAATTATAAGGTTCTACTTTTTTCTTTTTAATTCCTTCATCAATAAGAAAGCAAATATGATTCTGACTTGCTCCAGTATCAACAAGTATTTTCATTTCATTTATCCATTTATTTCCATTAAAAAACTTTTCTTTGATTCCATAAACACTATTATTTTTATTTTGTATTATTTTTGAAATACTAGGTCTTACTGTATTATCTCCAATAATTATCTTATTTTCTTTATATGTTATTTGTTTTGGTATTATAGGTTGATCGATACTTATAGCATCATCATGTCCTATCTCAAAATTTTCTATTTCCTCTATATCTTGTTCTCGAGGTAAAATCGCTTCTCCTATATCCTTAAATTCTTCATCAATTTCTACAAAAGGCTTTTCTTTATATATATTTCTATAATTACTATTTGTATAACAATATAATCCTTAATATAATATAGTAAAAACTTTATTATCATCTTTTAATATTTTATTAGTCATCTTAAAATGTAGACTAAGACAATCATCTAAATTTTTATCATTGATATGTACACAATATCTTGGATAACAAGTAAATTTTAATTTTTTATAGGCTAAATTTTCTTTCACTATTCCTAAATTTCCATTTTCTACATTTATACATCTTTCATCTTGTAGATTAAGTATTATAGGGCTATTAATTCCTTCTTTAAAACATGATTTTATTATTATTTGTATTCCAGCAAGGTAGACATAAGATATTTTATTTCGTTTTTCTTGTTTTAATTTTCCTAAAAATTCATTAATATTTCTTTTTGTTATAAGATTTAATTTTATTTTTCCTTGTGTATGTTTAATATCTATGGCTTTTTCTATTTCATGATATTCATTAATGACTAACTTCTTTCTTCTAAAGGCCGATCCTAAAATATTAAATAATCTATTTTCTCAATGTGGTTTTAGACTTAATTCTACTTTATTAATTTTTCTAAATTTTTCCCAATCAAATTTTCCTTTTAAAGCGTATCCTTCTACTCCTTCATATACTTCAGTCTCTAAATCCTCTGATTTTTCAATTTCCATGATTTATAGGGTTCTGATTCTTCAATTCTCATAATTTCATTATTAAGAATTTTTTGAATTTTTCTTAAAGTTTCCATTTCAATGAGAATAGGTATTTTAACAAGATATCTCATGTCTTCATCTAGAACCTCATCAAAATCTATTAAAAGAAAAGTGATTTTCTTTTCAAAATTTTTCTTTATTTTAAGGCTATCCGAGTCTTTTATTTTTCCAATTAGATTTCTTGATTTATTAACAAGATGTTGAATATAATTATCAGTATCTAAATATTCAGTAGAATTGTTAACGTACCATCCTACGCAAATATCTTTATTATCTTCCATTTTCTAATGCCTTTAAATTCTCAGAATATAGGGCTCTGATACCATTTTTTGTGTGAGATCCTAAAAATGCAAAAATACAATTAATTCAAAAATAAAATTATTAATCAATATCAAATTTTTTGGTTCAAGATAGGTGGAAAGAGTTGATGGTGAAGAAAAACTAATTTTTTATTGCAAGGGACAAACAATTTGTAGAATCCAAAATTAGAATTAAAGTTTTAAGGAATAAAATGACTTGTTTTTAAACTTTTTATATTAAGGGTATTTTAGGTAGTTATATGGTTGAATAGTAAAAAGGGGTCTTTTGGAAAGGGTACGATTGTATTGGGAGAATTTTCAATAATTTCCCTTATCCGATGCTCTCTCCCTCACTCTTAAATTTGACCAGTGCTCGTATAGTTTTCATTTCTCAAGAAGATTGTTGAGGTTTTTTTTCCACCATAGGGTACGCTAATGCCTTGCTCGTTTTCTTGATTTTTGCAGTCTAATTTTCTAATTCGTAGCTAAAAGAAGCTGAGCAGTAGAAATTTGCTATTATATGTTCGATGGTGGATGTTAAAAAACTGGCTTTTGTCTTTGGAACATATTTGTAAGAAATGCATTTGATTAAAAGTTTAAAGCTTTACACCTGATGTGCCCGTAGCATGACTTAGTGTGGTTTTTCATCTTTATCAGTAATTGAATGGGTGGAAACAAGATGGAAAATGAATAGAAATAACATGGTTGAATAAAAGGGTTATTGGATTATAGGTTTATGTTCTCCTTTTGTTCTCTAATTCTAACTTCTTGAGAATGGAACATTTCAAATTCACTTGTACATTCATTTTGAGGAAGAGGGGCCAGGGAGATTTTTTGAACATTTTTCCTCCTCAGGTTTGTTTAGCTTCAAGTTTGGGTTGGGCGTGCGGATGAGATGACTTTATGTGCAAATGGTTGGTGTAGTTTCCTGTATATGTTGCATAATGTACGTGGGAAGAAGAACTGCTGGGGATTCTTTTAAGATAAGAAAATATAGCACTGTTAGACTGGTGAAGGAGTAGTGATAGTTCTTTGATCATGATAAATATAATGGAAGGCTTTGGTCAGGACTTGTTAGGAGGGTTAAACTGAAAGGGGTTCTAATTGGTGTTCTCCAGATATTTGGAGAACCTCATCAACAACTTCCCACATCTCAAGGGAAGTGGATGAATTTCTTGCCCACACGTTTTGATCATATGGGTCCTTCTCTGATAAAGTTAAGTTCTATCTTTTCAAGGCAATTCATCCCCTTAGGCCTTTGAAGTAAAAGAGCAAGTACAAATGCAAAAAATAACATGAAATTTGAGAAAATACTTCCTTTTTGTACAGTATAATTTTGATTTCTCTCTTTTATACACTATTTCAATTTGAGAGTTTATTGACACTCAACATAAGTTTTAGTAGTCATATAAGCTGTTTCATTTTTTGGAAGTTCATATACAGTTTCTCAAGTTTTCACATTGTTTTTGTTTTGTTTATTGCTTTTCATTCTGGATGATGAATTGTGTATTTTTTATTAAATATTTAACTATTTTATTACTTTTAGCCATGTATTTTTAAATTACATATTTAGAAAATGCTTAAATGAAGGTATTCACATATTGGGGCTTTTCCTCAGTTTGTGAACCATAAAATGCCGTCTTCTCGTTTCACCATTCAAGCACTGATTTGAGTGCTTTATTTTATTTCATTCTCCTCTTATTTTTATTTGCTTCTTTTTGGTCTGTTCATTATGTTGGAATTTTGTATTGGAAATTGGTTGGGATCAATTGAAATGATTTAAGTGGAAATTCTTTGTTTGGTGAATGAGAAATTAAGCCAAACTTAAACCACTTAATACTTGAAATTATTGGAATTGTGTAGAATATTGTGGAATATTCTAGAGAATGTAGATGAAAAGATGTGTCTTTTCATATGGATCATGACTCTTGGAGAGCATGACTTTTGGTATGAGTAACTTCCAATAATTATGATTATTCAAGAGATATGTCTCTTGGTATGGATGTTCCAACTACTATATATATGGATTCCCTATGTGTTTGGATTAACTACACAACAAACAATTCATTTGATAGTTTCATATCATGGTTACTTTAGTTTTGCATAAAACACTTTATAAAAGTGATTTTCTCTTGCATCAAAATCATGGTTATGGTAGAGAGGGAACTCCGTTTGAGTTCATTGGTCTAAGTCATTTGGAGTGCTCCTATGGCTTGACGTGGTCGTTGTATCTTGGGAGATGATTGCCGAGAAACCGTTAGCACCGATGCGGGGCAAATTCATCTTAAGGAAAAAGTGTCAAACACTTGCCTCGACCGATCGCATCACTTGCATTTCATCTTTCTCATTTCTGATTTTATTTATGCTTGATTTCAGAATATGATTAATTTATTTGTGTTTTATTGAAGGGTTTGAATTGAAGAACAACATGCGTTCACTCATATTGGGAAGTGAAGAATTCATATTATTATATTCGAAATCGGTAAATCGCTATTTTATCTTCTCAAATCAGATTTCGGTAAGTCGAATGATATTTCGATTTCACGCATATTAACGGCATGCTCTTGATGAATATAATATGCACATTATCTCAAATTAAATTAAAGAAAGTTGGAATTGTAGGAGATATTACACCGATAATGTGCATATTATATTCATTAAGAGCATGCCGTTAATATGCGTGAAATCGAAACATCATTCGACTTACCGAAATCTGATTTGAGAAGATAAAATAGTGAT
Organism: Fraxinus americana; assembly: GCA_035079005.1. Lineage (NCBI taxonomy): Eukaryota > Viridiplantae > Streptophyta > Magnoliopsida > Lamiales > Oleaceae > Fraxinus > Fraxinus americana. Next base: position 14,296,142 of record CM068712.1, on the reverse strand, counting down.
TTACCGACTTCGAATATAATAATATGAATTCTTCACTTCCCAATATGAGTGAACGCATGTTGTTCTTCAATTCAAACCCTTCAATAAAACACAAATAAATTAACCATATTTTGAAATCAAGCATAAATAAAATCAGAAATGAGAAAAATGAAATGCAAGTGATGCGATCGGTCGAGGCAAGTGTTTGACACTTTTTCCTTAAGATGAATTTGCCCCGCATCGGTGCTAACGGTTTCTCGGCAATCATCTCCCAAGATACAACGACCACGTCAAGCCATATGAGCACTCCAAATGACTTAGACCAATGAACTCGAACGGAGTTCCCTCTCTACCATAACCATGATTTTGATGCAAGAGAAAATCACTTTTATAAAGTGTTTTATGCAAAACTAAAGTAACCATGATATGAAACTATCAAATGAATTGTTTGTTGTGTAGTTAATCCAAACACATAAGGAATCCATATATATAGTAGTTGGAATATCCATACCAAGAGACACATCTCTTGAATAATCATAATTATTGGAAGTTACTCATACCAAAAGTCATGCTCTCCAAGAGTCATGATCCATATGAAAAGACACATCTTTTCATCTACATTCTCTAGAATATTCCACAATATTCTACACAATTCCAATAATTTCAAGTATTAAGTGGTTTAAGTTTGGCTTAATTTCTCATTCACCAAATAAGGAATTTCCACTTAAATCATTTCAATTGGTCACAACCAATTTTCAATACAAAATTCCAACACATTATCTCATTGGTGGTCCTTCATGTATAACATGGTTTTGAAAAAGAAATGATATGACTGAGAGAGGTTTCTCGGTTATGTTAAAGTGGATTTCCTATGTTGTATGAGTCTCTGGACATGCTTTGTTGGTTTCGATCCTTGCTTAATTTTTTTTCTCCTTACAAAGTCAAGTTGCAGGGTGCTGAGGTTGATCAGTTACCTGGAGACTCGACAATGTCATCATCTGGATTAACTTATAGCCCCTTGAGATATAGCCTTCACTTACCTGCAAGAGATGCGGGGTTGAGTAATGACCGAGTTACTTCATTTCCTAATAATAGGAGATTTAATGATTTTCTCTGTTTATACAGGTACATCTTATATCTTGCGTAGTTTGTAGTCACATGTGTCACAGGTACCAAACTTTATTTCTTATCTTGATTTTCACAGAAATAATAGGACTGATTCAACTCAGCAACGTATACATAGATCTCCTTTGCTCAAATGCGCAATGGATGCGTCCTATGATGATGCTACAAATGAATCAGCTGGTAAACTTTGTGCATTTCTTAGTGAAATCTGGATTTTATTTGATTGAAGTTGTGTAGTTAAATTATTAACCTATGATGCTAAGGAATAATTATTTATTCAGCCATTTGGTGTCTGGTGGATTCTTATACTCGAGGAAATAACACCGGTAGGAATCACTGTGACCAATATAGTTTTGTGCTTGAGATGGTGAATGAGTGATGATTAGTCTCTTTGTTGGTATGTAGTGAAAACGAAACCCACTTATTGAAATTTATTTGATTTTTGAGTCAAGATGAAACAGCCTTGAGTCTTCCTCAAGCCATCTATTGGGTTTACTCATCAAGGTCTATGATGAATGCTTAACAGCAAAACATGATGCTTTTCTATTGGCTCAAAATTATTGATTTTTCTCTTGGGGAAGGGACCAGAGACTCACACCTGGTTAAGTCACAAATAATCATGTGTCCTAAATTCTTACTTTTTTCTAAAAATGGGCATCCACAAATTATTGTCTGCCTTGTGACACACTTTTGTTGGACGGGTAGATCCTTTGTTTCTTGTCATATTGGGTGTAGTAGAACTCCCATGCCTAACATACATAGTGGTTATAGCATTGTTGGTGCTTAACATGAAATTTTACCAAAAGTACCATTATATTCCCTTGTAAATGAACTTTGACTTACACTTGGCACACTTAGCATTCTTAATGTTCAGTCTGGTTGTTGTTCATCTCTGACAATAGCTTTTGTAAATTAGCTATCTGAAATTTCTGGAACTTTTTATCTTTTCACCTTTTTCCAGGTACAGCAATATTTCCGAGAATCAATGTAAGGGACCCGTATAAGCGACTTGGAATTAGTAGGGAAGCTTCTGAAGATGAAATTCAAGCTGCCAGGAATTTTCTGATACTAACATATGGAGGGCACAAGCCAAGTGTGGATGCTGTTGAATCAGCACACGATAAAATAATAATGCAAAAGTTCTATGAAAGGAAGAACCCTAAAATCAACATCAAAAAAAAGGTCAGGGAAGTAACACAGTCTCGCGTTGTGCAGGCTGTTGTGAACAGGTTCAGAACTCCATCAACGAATGTCATCATAAAAACTTCCATTGTATTCGTGGTGCTTGGAATGCTCACAGTACTCTTTCCAACTGAAGAAGGGCCTACCCTTCAAGTTGCCATTTCTTTACTAGTTACCATGTATTTCATCTATGATCGGCTGAAGAGCAAACTCCGTGGTTTTCTTTATGGGTAAGCTCTTTATATATCTAAATGAAGTTGTCGTTTTTTAGACTAATGGATTTCCTAGATTGACGTAAAATTTTAAAAGAATTTATTTACGCACCATGTCCATAGTTATAGTGCCTAGCTCTAATTTCTAGATGCCATGTCCATTTTATCTAGAGCATATAAGTAAAGGGTTGCTGTTTAGGGCTGGATGAAGTTGGATGTGTCAAGAATATAGAATAAGATTACAGAGATCGTCAAAGATTGCGATTATAATATTTACTTTCCTTAGTAGTAGATTACGTAATATTTCCTTTTACAGTTATTTCTAACCCTATAAATAGGGTCTTCTAGTTTGTAATAGAAACAAGTTTATTATAATACAACTTATAATATTCTTCACATGGTATCAGAGCTGTTACGATCCTAAACACTTTAATTGTGAATTTCGTTCCCGGCGAACGGCCTTGAGCCGCTCATCCGGCTATCAATTTTGTTTTCTTCTTTTGATTTTCTTTTCAATTTGTTTGGGTTGCTAAGTCAAAAACATCAGATGTTCGAAAATTTGCGCCTGTCAGAGATGACTTAGAGAGGTCTACTATTTCTTCATTGTCTGAAAGTAAGGCCCATTTTACGGTGGACGGACCTGTTTTAGCTGTGAGAGATTTACTACCCCGAGGCTTAATCAACTCTGGAAATTTGTGCTTCCTTAATGCGACATTACAGGCATTTTTGTCCTGTTCTCAATTTGTTCAACTTCTACAGCAAGATCACCACATTCATCAGCCAACTTCTCAAGTCCAGAAATTGATTGCAAATCAGAACTGTCAGAAGCCGAACTCTCGTCATCTTCAATTCCAATGGAATTATAACGAGATACAAAGTAACTCGTGTCATCATCAGCATCTGTAGGGGCAGATTCCTCGACAATTTCATCATCAGCAAAGATGGCAGAAAATGCACTTTACCAATTTCGCCGGAATCGGAGTTCAATTTCAAGTGTTGGACTGGAGATATACGCCATATCCACGCGGCTTTTAGGGGCTATGCGGACTGTTCTTGGACGAAAGTGACGCAGCCGAAGATGGATTGCTCTCAGTTGTTGGTGGGGAGCAGCCATATCGCCCAGATTCGAGATTTTGGATCTGATTCTTTCGATTTGATGGGAAAACGAACTGCTGCTGTTAATTTTGGATCTATTTTTGAATGGAGTTCAAGATTCAAAATTTATTTACTCCACCATTTGATTTCCATTTATTCTGGGGATTGGTACTTCAGAGATTTGTGCATCTCTAATTTTGCAGTCTTGTTGTGAGAGGTGGCTATCTCAATGACAGAGGTTGGCTGCTGGTGAGATGTAGTGGCGGTGCTTCGATTAGGGTTTGAAGAATCGGTGAAGATGGTGGTGGTTTATGTGACTGTGCGTAATTGATTTGGGTTAATTAATTGGTTGGGTTTTGATTGGGCTGAATTTGAGTTAGTTGGGCCATTGATTTGGGTTGTATGGAATTGATTCGGGTTAATTAAATGAATCATAACTTTTTGGGCTGTTGGTTTCGTGACTAAGTTGCTGGGCCTAAATCTAATTTAATTAATTGGGCTAATTGGATATTTTGTGATAATGGGTCTGTGCATTGGTTTGTTAATTAAAGTGGGTGGGTGTTTTAATTGTTTTTGAAGTGGGCCTATTGATGTGAGCTCAAGTAATTGGGCAGTTTTTTATTTTATTAATTGGGCCTGCTGGAATTATTGAGCAAGTTAGCGGCCTGTTGGATTGGACCAATTATTTAATTAATTGTGGTTTGTTTTTCATGGGCTGTTGGAGGTTGAGTTGAAATCCTCAATCTCGCTCTTCAATCATGAGGTCCCTGTGTGACTTTGGGTTCAGTTGGAATTCGTTTATTTGGATTGGATTCAGTGGATTGTTGGCCACTATTTCAATCTTTTGGCTAAAGTTTGGAGTTTCTTCAGCTTTTGGTGTATGTCCAGTTCATCTGGAATTTCGTCCAGGTTATCTGAAATTTGGTTCAGTTCATCTGAAATTTGGTCCAGGTTATCTGGAATTTGGTTCAGTTCATCTGAAATTTGGTCCAGGTTATCTGGAAATTTGGTTCAGTTTATCTGAAATTTGGTCTAGTTTATCTGGAATTTGGTTTAGTGTTGGTTCGGAGTATCCGAAATTTGAGTTTCTCATCTCGTAGTTTTTTGGCCGGTATTTTGGCGTGTGTCGGCGCACGTCGTGAATTTCTTTTGGAAATTCTTCTTGGGGAGTATGCGTTCTCGTCGTCTTCTCGTAGTTCTCTGTTGTTCTTGGTATCTCGTCGTCAGTAATTTTCGTCGTTGGTTGCTTTGATTTGGATTTCTTCTTCGTGGACAAGTATCGTCGTCGTCGTCAGTTCATGATTGCAAATTGACACTTTTACCAGCATCAATTTGAGGGGGGATGTCAAGAATATAGAATAAGATTACAGAGATCGTCAAAGATTGCGATTATAATATTTACTTTCCTTAGTAGTAGATTACGTAATATTTCCTTTTATGTTTATTTCCTTTTACAGTTATTTCTAACCCTATAAATAGGGTCTTCTAGTTTGTAATAGAAACAAGTTTATTATAATACAACTTATAATATTCTTCACAGGAGGGACAAAATGATATTAGGGCTTCATTTTCAAAATTACATAAGCAAGTAAATTTGTCAGAATCTCAATATGAACTTACTCCTTATTACGCACCCCTCGTTCTTATTCACCTCACCCCATGCTTTTCTTATCCAGCCCTTCTCTGGGCAAAGTGGCACTTATTTGTATCGCCACGACTGGCACTTTTTCCAATCTCTTCCCTTTTGTTGGGGGCCTGTCAATTCTTCTTGTTAGATCTTTCCACTTGCGTTTGTCAGATAAGCATGCCTGATGTTTGGGGACTTTTTTGGTCTGATGCTTTTCAAAGGCGACTTCTTGAGCCTTCTCTAAAACCTCGTGCTATGTGTCTAATTGTACTATTTCGACACCCTTTTTGAATGTCAATCTTCAATTGATGCTCAAAGTCCGACTTGCCTTTCAATGTCCATTGGAAGTGGAGCAAATCTGGATAATTCTTCAAACTTTTGCTCTACTCGGACTTGGACACTTTGCTAGGTATCCACCCATACCCTTGAATATCTTCTTCCTTTGAACTTTGCTACTCTCTCGGCTGCAGTTCATTATATCTCTCTCTCTTTCTTTCTTTTACACATACACACCCACAGCTTAGAATTTTGAGATTTTTATCAATATTGATCTTGCAGATTGCCTCTTTGAGTAGCTTTATTAACTTTAGATACTTATATATATGGCTTAGTTGGCTTAGTTAGGAGGCCAGCGCTAGTAATCAGATTTTTTTATTTCATTCTGCTGAATCAGATTTTCATCGTTGTTCTCTCCTCTTTCTCTATTCCTTTTGCACGTCTTGTTACACTCCGACAGTCACTAACATTTCTTCAATAAGATTCCTGCCAATGATGGATCAATTTAGAACGCTTCTTGAAAATAGAAGTTCTTGTTAATATGGTTTATACATTGCCTCTTGAATAACCGGAGTGGTGGTTTGATTTACACTCATACCATTCGTTTCAGATAGGGGCACAAATAGAGATTGAAACAGGTTGAGGCAAGGAATGCTTACTATTCCTTTCCTAGTTAATTACATGTCTATTCTCTAATTTGCTTCATTTGAAACACATTATTCTAGTTTAGTTATCTATTGGGAAAATTGCAGCCACGATACCAAATCTTTTATTTAGTAGCAGATTTTGCCCAAACTTTTCATTTGTGCCACCGTAGATTTAAAAAATTCACATCTCAAGTTCAGATTGACGCTTTCCGTCAGTTTGACCCAAAAACCATCAGTTGACCTCGAAAATTAAAAATTTAATAATTTTGAACAAATAAGAAAAGGGTAAAATGGTAACTTTATAATTTTAATATAAAAAATAAATAAAATAAACAAAAAGGGGGAAAAAACCCATTTCCTTCTTCAATCTTCCCCAACCCCCTCACCTCAAAATCAATTCCACCCCCACCCAGTTGCCGACCATTGACACCACTGCCTCATTGTCGTTGGTGGAATGAGAAGCATCATATTAGGGAAGCCTTGGCCTTTTTGGAAACTGCTTTGAAGAATAAGTTTGAAAATCCAGATGCCAGAATTGTAGATTACTTTGATGTTGCTGCTGGCACCTAAGTCGGTAGAATCTTCATGGCCATGCTCTTTGCCACCAACGATCGGAATCAACCAATTTTTTACGTTGATAAAACGTGGAAATCCCTCCCTGCGGAGGGGAAAAAATTCTTCCCTTCAAAATCAAATCCTTATAAGTCCAAATCTTCCATTTCTCTCTTTAAAAACTAAAAGAAAGCTTCCATTTGTAGAGTTTTCATCAGACATTGACTTAATATATTGGGTATGTGAAATTATAGAAATTGATGCCTGAAAATCTTCCATTCCAGTCTTCATAGGTGAGACATCAATTTCCAGGGGTGCCCAAAACTTCCAACTCATAGACAAATGTTCTTTCACAAATTCGAATTAAATTGGTACCTATAGTGAGGTGTTGGTGCCGGCAATGAGGCGGTGGTGCCATTAGCCGGCAATTGGGTGGGAGTGTATTGGTTTTGGGGTGAGGGATTGGGGAAGATTTAAGGAGGAGATGAGTTTTTTTTCCCCCTTTTTTGTTTATTTGGGGCTAGGAGGTGGAAGGTGGGAGAAGAAGAATTTTCTTCTTTTTTTATTTTATTCTTTTTATGTGATAAAAGTACCATTTTACCCTTTATACATTGGTCAAAAGAGGTCAATTTTTTTTAAATAGTCAACTAACGGTCAAATGGATGGAAACCTTTCATCTGGTCTCCAACTGCGAATTTTTTAAAGTTTTGGTAACTACGGTGGCACAAATGAAAGGTTTGGACAAAATTTGCTACTAAGTGAAAAATTTGGTATCATGGCTGTAATTTTTCCTTATTTAATGAGATGAATTTAATAGTTGCTTTGAACTTGAGTAATATTAATTATTTTTAGAAAAGAAAACGTGACATATTGGTTAAGCTGTTTCTTGATGCACACGCTGGATAGTTATTTGTAATGTCCTTGGGCTATCTGGATGGTACTAACCATCTTCGTAGATATGAGAGAAACTTGTAAAATATTGTCATGGGTACACATTCTATATATGACTTCAATATAAAAGTAGGAGAGATAAAAGAATGTGTATCTCCGTGATCTTTTTGAATATGAAAGGAGGTTTTCAGAGACTGGTATAATACCTTGCTTAACAAGCTTGGATTCTGCTCTGCCTTTGGCAGCGTTAAAGAAAAAACCCTGGCCTTGCCTTTCGTCAGACAGTTAGCTTTCTTAGGTTGTCCCTCTCAGCATTCATTGGCAGAGTGCCCTCACCTGTCACATTTATAGTAGACTGACTTTCTGAACAATTACTCTCCTTTATGATGTTTTTGGCATTTTGGCAGAGTGGCCACTTATTTGTAGCGCCAGTATTGGCACTTGTTCTAGGCTTTTCTCTTTTGTTGGAGCTATACCATTCTTCTTGTTAGATGTGCCACTTACATTGGGCAGATAATTATGGCTGCTGTTTGGGGAATTCGTCAATTTCATGTTTGTCGAGGTGACTACTTGAGCTTTCTCTGAAACCTCGTGGTATGTGCCTTATTGTACTATTGCGATGACCTTTTGAATGTCAGTCTTCTGTTCACGCTCAAAGTGTCTCGCTCTTCTAATCAGCATCCACTAGACGTGGAGCAGACTTGATAATGCTTCGAAGTTTTGCTTGTGCTCGGAGTTGAACACTATGCAATCAAAATTATGAATTGTGGCCACCCATACACCTATAATCTTCTTCTTGCTTAAAACCCTGCAGCTTCCAAGCTCTCGAACCTCTCCTAGCTGTAGTTTATTATCTTTCCTCTTCTTACACATAAACACATTTTGGGATTTTTATTGATCTTGCAGAGTTCTTCTTTGAGTAGCTGTATGAACGATTTTAGATGCTTCTATATCTGGCTTAGTTAGGAGGCAAACACTAGTAATCACATTTTTGGATCCGACTGCCAAGGCATTTTGAGTAAACTCTTTGTTTCAATCAATTGTCATCCAAGCAGCCTGGACAATCCTCCTCCAGAATTATACACAACATTTATGCGTGTCATTAGAAATAGGCCAATTGGATGCTTGAAGTTAATCTTACGGAGGAGGAGCAGTCTACACCACCAATGCTGTTATTTTCCAATGTAGATGAAGATAGAGAGATTTGATTTCAGTTCCCCGATTCAAATTTCATCTTCGTTTTCTTTTCTTCCTCTATTCATTTCCTACATGTCTTGTCGCACTATCACTGACCATACTAATACTTTCCATTTAGATTACTTCCAATGATGGATTTATTTAAAACACTTTGAGAAAATAGTATTGCTTTTTTATATACAAATTGCATTGCCTCTTGAATGTTTGGAGCAGAGATGCCGCTGTGCACATACCATTTGGTTCAAACAGGCAGGCATAAATAGAGATTGAAACAGCGCATTCCATTCCTAGTTAGTTTCAAACATATTTCAATACTCTAAATTTGCTTCATTTCACATTTTTTTAAAGTTTAATTACATTTTGTTTATTAAACAAGATGAATTGATATTTGCCTTGAATTTTAGCATAATATAATTAACTATTTATGAAAAATAAGCTGTTTCTTGATGCATACATGGGAGTTCTTTGTGATCTTCGATAGGTAGTCCATTTTGCGCATGATGTTTCATGATGCGCACATGGAGAGTTCTGTTGGATGTACCAAATATCGATTTGTTCCCGGGGGCGTATTAGAGTCCTACATTGGCAGGTGATATTTACACGATCCACTTAATAAGGTGAGGGGAATTCTCCCCCGACAAGCCGGTTTTATTAGGTTGTGTTAATATGCTCTGATACCATATTAGAAAGAATATTGGGTATAACTCAACCTAACAAAACCAACTTGTCGGGGGAGGATTGTCCTCACCTTATTAAGTGGATCGTGTAAATATCACCAGCCAATGTGGGATTCTAATATGTCTCCTCGCGCATAGCATGGACCATGCCAAACAATTGCGAACAAATCGATATTGGGTGCACACAACATTGCAAAACTGGGCCTTCTCTGATACCATGTTAGAAAGAATATTGAGCCTAACTCAACCTAACAAAACTGTTAGGGGAGGATTGCCTTTACCTTATTAAGTGGATCGTGTAAATATCACCGGCCAATGTGGGATTCTAATAAGTTCTTTGTGATCTTCGACAAGTCTATTATGAGTATGACGTCGAAGTCCTTCATATCTAACAGGACTAAGTCTGTTTATATGATTCAACCCATTGATTTCTGACTTAATGTCATTGGCTATTTGGTCAGCACTAAGTATCTTCGTAGATATGGCTCACATGGGCCGAGCCAAGCCGGATGAGAGAAAATTCTTATATTCTCAATTGGTACACATTCCATATCTGACTTGAAATAAATGTGCGAGAGGTAAAAAAATATGCATCTCCATATTCCATTAATATGAAAGGAGGTGAGTCAGGACTCTTATGACACCTGCTAACTTGTTCAGATCGTGCTCCACCTCCGGCTGGGTTAAAGAATAAGCCATAACCTTGCCTTACAGCAATCGTTGTTTTCTTAGGTTGTCCTCCTAGCATTCCTTACCTCTCACATTTCTGACAGTTTTTTTTCTTTTCCCAATCAGTCACTCTCCTTTATGATTTTTTGGCACTTTGGGCAGAGTGGCCACTTGTTTGTATTGCCACTACTGGCACTTGTTCCAATTTTTCCCCATTTGTTGGAGCCCCATCCTCTATGCTGGTTATTTCCATTACACTTGCATGTGCTGGATGAACCTGACTACATTTGTGGAAGTTTGTCAATCTGATGCTCGTCAAATGCGATGAACTGAGCATTCTCTAAGACTTCACAATTTCTGCTTAATTGTACTAATGCAACAGCATTTGAATGTCAGTATACATTCTACATTCACTGTCTAGATTGCCTCTTCTCAGTATCCCTTAGATGTCGATCAAACCTGTAAAATTTTTCGACCTTCAGCTTGTTCTTGGACTTGTACACTTTGCAATATCAAAATTATGAACTGTAACTATCCGTACCCATTTCCTCTTCCTTAAACCTACATAGCTTGTTAAGCCCCCTAACCTCTCCCGTCTGAGTTTATTATCTCTCTTTCTTCTTACACTCACAGAATGAGAGGATTTAGGAATTTAGGATTTATGTGATATTGATCTTGTAGGTGCCTGTTTGAGTAGCCATATAAACAACATTAGATGCATTTCATATCTGGTTTAGTCTGGAGGCAAAAATTAATAATCAGATTTTTGTTAGATCTGACTGACAAGGCATTTTGAGTGGACTCTTTGTTTTCCATCAATTGTCCTCCAAGCAGCCTCGCACAATCCTCGTATAGAATAAAGGAGCGCACCATAATTAGATATAGGTCAATTGGATTCCTCTAGTTAAAATTGGTGGACTAGGAGCAATCTTTAGTACCCCCACACTGTTGTTTTCAAATGTAGGTGCATGTTGAGAGATTTCATTTCACTCTCCTGAATCAAATCTTCATCTCCGTTCTCTCTTCTTCCCTGTTAATTTTCTGTGTCTTGTCACATGGTCACTGATAAAACACCAACATTTCTTCAATGATGGATGGATTTGAAATGCTTGCTGAAATAGAATTGCTTATTGATATGCTTACTGCATTGCTTCTTGAATAACCGGAGCGGTGGTGCGACTTGCATGCATGCCATTCGTTTCAGATGGGCAGAAATAGAGATTGGAACAGTTTGAGGATGAAGGATCAGTCCTTTTTATTCCTCTTCATTGTTTGGTTTGCTTCAAATATCTGATGCTCGTCGAAGGCTACTAATTATATAGGTTTGCTCCACAAAAATAATGAACTGTAACCACCCATAACTCTAGAATTTCTTCTTCATTAACCTTGCACCTCTCTATATACTCTCCACCTCTCCCAGCTGCAACCCCACTTCCCAGTTTCATTTATTTAGGAGCTCCTGAGTAACTTACAGGCTCCTAAGGTGCTTCCAGGGTTTCTACTTTTGAGCAAGAAGGGGAAGGGGTGGTGAAGACCTTTTTTTAACATGGCTTTAGCTGACTCGTTACTGCAAAAGAATGCCTTTTATATGTAAAACTTTGTATTTAGGCTCTTTTTCAATTTGACCTCGACTAAGTTTCTTTAAAAATAATTTCCCATCATATTATTTGCTATTATGTGTTCCGTACTTTCTTGCTCAAATCATTGCTGACTTTCACTGTTTTTCAGGGCTGGGACTTTTGTTATCTCCTGGCTTCTAGGAACATTTTTAATGGTCTCTGTGATGCCACCCATACTGAAAGGGTCTAGAAGTTTGGAAGTGACAACTTCACTGATAAGCTACATTTTCCTTTGGGTTGCTTCTACTTACCTTAGATAGAGCCTGAGCTTTTGTAAATGTCTCAATTTTGATGAGGTAAACATTGTGTAATTTCTTCGTGGTATTGGGTTAGTTTTAAGAGCGTTATATACCTTCAATTAGCCCCTTTTCGAGGTATAAGATACACGGACTAATGGAAAGAGTTCGTGTATCAATGTTTGGATTGTTAACGGTTTCTGGAACGAGTTCCTATTTTGTAACTTTCTGAAAATTTATTTACTCATTCTTCAAGGCTTGAAGCTGGTTTCTCATGGCTATGAATTTCTGTGAACAAATTTGCATTTGGCAATTTGTAGTTATTAATGTTGGAATTAATTGAATCTAATTGATATAAATCATTGTCACGCGTTTTCTATAACGTGAATTTATGCCGCAAGTGTACGGTGTCAAGTTTTGTAATATAGTATGAAAGTTAGGATGTCGAACCCACATGGATTGTAATTTAATTCCACTAAGTACTATAATTATGCAACTTCTATTTTATCTAGACAATTGATGAATGATTGGTTGATTGTTTTAAACTAAAGTAATGAAATTTGTTGAGACAAAATTGAGGATTATAAATTATCAAAATGAAGAAGCGTAGGGAATGATTTCACCAACTTTCAATTATGATTCAATGATATCAAATTATCCAATTAATTTTCCAATATTTAAAAGCAAGAATCCAATTGTATTTCTCTCCCCTCTCTCGAGTGCCGGCTAGAAATTAATCCTACAATTCAATCCTAATATCTCTATTTCGAATTAAAGCCTAGAATTTATCAAAGTCCCGATTCTTTTGTGAAGTAAGCTTCATAGATTTTACACTTTCTCTCGAGCGTTGCGTCAATCCTATGATCACGCCTAAATTCCCTTCTCTCGAGTGCCGGAATTAACTAGCATCAATTCATTCAATTATTGATCAGGTAATTGAAAGCATTAAATTCATGACACAATTAAATACACGTAGGAAATCCAAAGGAAGTAATTATAAATTCATCAAATCATAATCTCAAGTGGCTACATCAAACCCTAGCTAAATTATTTAGTTCATGAAGAAATTCATAAAATCTAAACAATCTACAATGAAAAACATAAAGGATGAGGTAAGAAAAACTCTTTTTGGAGTGTTGATCGTAGTCCCCTTTGATATTTCCACCCTTTCTTCACTTGATTTCTTCAAATCCTTCTTCTTATTGTCCTTGAAGATTCAGCCATTTTGTATCATTTTCCTCCTTCTCCAACCTCAAAAATTAGGTCTTTATGGTAGTATTTATAGTGTCCACAAGTTGCAAGACGAAATAGGATTGGACCGGGCCGAAAATCTTTTAAAATTTTCAAATTTCTTCCTTCTCGGGTCGGGGCGCCTAGGCGCGCCTGGGCGCCGCGTATTCTGGTTATTTTCAGCAATGTGGGCGCCAAGGCGCCCACCTTGAGCGCCAAGGCGCCCGGTTCGCTGAAATTCAGTATACGCTTCTTTCAGTATTTTTAACATAACTCTTTCTCCTGATATCCGATTGAGATGATTCAAGTTGCGTTGGAAAGCTAACTCAAAGGCCTACAACTTTGCTTCAGACATCATTCTCCAATTCAATCGTTTACTATGTCAAAAATGAGTCTCAATATGAGACTAAAAATCTGGAGCAAAACTTTTCGGTTGTAAATTGATTTGTGATCATATTTTGACTAAATTTGATCCCTTTGACATCTTTCCTCATCCAATTGGCTCTGATCACTCTCAAATCTTCATCGTGAGGCTCGGTATAACTTTTCAATATTTGTACTTTAGTCCCCGAACTTTAGATCTCTTACAATTTAGCCCTTTCCTTTCAACTTTTGTTTATTTTCTTCAATCTCATCAACCTACATCACAACATCAAAACACACATAAAAACACTCTAAAACTCTCTCAAGAATGACAAAATAACGAATTAAGTGACATAAATATCATGAGTGTAGAACACTCATCAATCATTAAATGTGATATTTAATGATATGATATTGCAATTAATTTGGGTGAATTAGAAAAAGGGAAAAGTTTATGGTTCACGGGTTTACTTTCAGCAAATTAAAAATCAGGTACCAAAATTTTAAATTACGAAACTCAGGTTTTTCTTGAATTAATTAATTACATTTCAAAATTATTATATTAAATTAAATATTTAACTGTAATATAATAAAATTACCCCACCCCACCCCACCTCCCCCATTGCTTCGGCGACTACCATTGCTTCGGCAGCACTTAATTCCGGCGACTGCTTTGATCCGGCGACTTTTTCGAGGTCCCAGATCAAAACATTTGTAGGTCACGGGTTATTTCGAGGTCATAGATAAAATTGTTTATAGATCACAGATTATTTCGAGGTTATAGATTTAAAATTTTGTAGGTCACAGATTATTTCGAGATCACAGATCAAAAAAATTAAGGTCATAGATTCTTTTTTTAAGTTACAAATTATGAATTTCAAAGTCACAGCTCAATAGTAAGGTCACAGACACCAAAAAGAACCACAATAGCTAGGTCACAGTCACCCAAATACCCTTCCCCCATCCCAGTACATCACCACACTTTGTCACAGGTCACAGATCGACCAAATAAATAGTCACAGACACTTCAACCCATCCATCGTACCCGTCTCCCAATCACAGTACACCAACAATATTGGGTCACAGGTCACGGAACGACCAAATAGTTAACAATACCTGGTCACAGATATCAATTGGAGATGCTGAAGTTCAAATGATGATATTTGACCTTGCAAAATACTTCTTTTAAAAACACATTGTATGCTGGATCACTAAGCACATAACCAAATGCTTTAATATTTCAAAACAAATGACAACTGGCCTTTAGTTTGTCATTGATCAAGATGAATTCTCCGATCTGTTATTCTTCCCTCTGTACATAAGCAGGAACGCAATCTCCCCACTTGACTGGTTTTTGCCTGATTCTTGACTGTATTCCTTTCAGTATCCTTGTGAACTTCTCTGCCTCAAAAGAAAAACGAATATACTGTTTGATAAATTATATGTAATATCTAACACTAAATTTGGTTGAGAACAAATGAAGAAAATTTGCTGGTAACAATGAACATTGAGGTCCATATATGCCTTGTATGCAAATATGTAAGGGGATAGATGAATGTTCGGAGACGGGAGGAGGAGGAAGGGGAGACGGGAGGAGGGAGGAGGCAGAGGAGACGGGAGGGGAGGAGGAGGGAGGAGAGAGATTAGGTTTGGGAATTTTGTGAAATTTGGGGTGGGGTTGGGGTATGTGTGGGTATATAAATTAATTTAATTTAAAATATCATTATCAATATTAATTGTTGAAATTAAAACCTGGTTTTTGATTAAAAAACGTTTAAACCTGATTTTTAAAAAGTTCAAATTAAACACCTGGTCTAGTTAAATTTTCCCTTAGAAAAATCTTCAATGTAGACTCATAAGGCCATTTTAAGTGTCTTATATATGGTTAAGAATTTCACACCGAAAGTTTATTAGAAAAAAAGACTTGTGTATATAGCGAGATGTGCGAACAAGTTAAAATTTAGCATCTGTTTGTTTCCACTAAAAATTAAATTCTTACTGTTGCTCTAGTAAAAAGAGCCGCAATATTTGACATCTTTCTCTCATAGTGGGCCCCAATGCTTTGAAAAAAAAGGATAAAAAAAAAAAAAAAAAATCCATTTTTAGGTTAAAACAATGGGAAACAAACATGGGCTTAATTAGTGATCTACAACTTAACTAACTTTGGTTAGCCAAAGGCTAGCAAACTAGCCACCACTAAAGTGGTGTGAAGCTGCGCCTCGGTCTCGGTCCCGACTCGCGCACGTCGCAAAGTTCGAATTGGATGCTTTAGACATCTTGTAATAAATAATTTAACATGCAAACCACGTACATTACAGAGCGGAAGTATTAAGAAATTCTTGTAGTAAGAATTATGTAATAAATAAGAATGATATTTAAACAATTATGTCTTGTATATATTAAATAATAATTGATTGTTGTTGAAAAATGTATAATACCTTTATCTTTATAAGCAAAAACATTCCCTAACTCTATTCATGTAAAGAAATCTCAATCTTTAAAGAATTAGAAATCCTATTATAATTAATATTAGAATAAAAAGATAAAACTTATTACAATTAGACATTTTATTATCTATATATCTAATCCTAATTCTATTTATAATAGGATTGTCCTATATCAATATATCCCACTTGAACAAAACTCATCCTCGAGTTTTGTTGAAAAAAAGAATCATTGATAACTTGTCCGTATTCGAATTTGGCTGGGACTCGAGGAAATTCTCTGGCCACATGTTGCCGTGTTCTATACTTGTTGAAACAACAACATTCATAGCAGTTAAGATCTACAAATTCTTGTTAGCTTGCTTCTTCACGGACTCGTGATTCCTTTCAAAACTCAACGCAGTCAGCATCTGCGTGATGTTATGAAGGGTTTCATTGACCCTTTCGATTCGTTGTTCGAGTTTGTCGAGCCTCCGTTCGTTGTTTTCGATTCGACTGCCACCAGTACCTTCATCGGCCATTGGATTAAGACAATTTCCTTGCTTCGATACCAAGTTTGGTGTAGAAGCATTAAAAAATTCTTGTAGTAAGAATTATGTAATAAATAAGAATGATATTTGAACAATCATATCTTGTATTCATTAAATAATAATTGATTATTGTTGAAAAATGTACAATGCATCTATATTTATAGGCAAAATTATTCCATAATCCTATCAATGTAAAGAAACAAATATAAAGAAACTAAAAAAAATCCTAATCTTAAAGGAATTAGAAATCCTATTCTAATTAATATTAGAATAAAAAGATAAAACTTATTATAACTAGACATTTTATTATAGATATCTAATCATTATCCTATTTACTAGGGACGTAACCAAGATTTCAATCTTGGGGTGGAGGGGGGCGGGCTCCCCTTCCCTCCCTGATTTTTTTTTTTAACTAATATGATTGAAAACGACTATTTTAAGTACCAAAATATGCAAGTTAGATTGACTGACCAAAAAGACAATCAGTTTGTTGATATAAAAACAATATGTCCATCTATGTGTCTAACGCTATACAAATTGAAAATATGAATGTTAGATGGACATAAAAAAGACAAAAAGTAAACTGCCTATCTATATAACAGATGGTAGATATGGCTTGGATATCTGAAATTGGTCTCTCATTATCCTCATCACTTCAAACTCGTCAATAAGATAATCTAATGGAAAAGTATCAACAATTTCCTTCTCTATATACACAAGCATGGTACTGTACAAAAAATCATCTTCCATTCTATTACGCAACCTTGTCTTAACGACACTCATAGCTGAAAATGCACGTTCTGTAGTTTAAGCTTGTACTATTTCTCAAGGGATTTTTTTTCTCTGCTTTTAAGTAAAAGTTTAAGCTTTCCGTTAAAAGTTTGTTAATCATTAAGTCAACGGCTACTGTTAAGTGACGACGGTTCGATCCATACGGGTCGGGGCGTTACAGTGTGGTATCAGAGCACGATTTAGCCGGTTCTGTAGATTTATTTTTTGAAAATAAAATATGCATGAGAAATAATGAAAATGATAAAGTGTTCACGGCTCTCCATAGCATCTCGCGTCAATTCATCCATCGCATCCTACGGCCCAGGTATATTCAAAGTTAATGTTTTATGAAAAGATTATGCTTAGATATGACGCTTTGATATGTTATGGCACATTTTACAATTTTCAAGTATATGTTACACGTGAGCCAAATATGATTTTGAGATGTGCTATTTAAAAGACATGTATTGGACTAAAACATAGGGCTATGGGCTTAATTGGTAAAATGGAATTGTATGATATGATGTTACCAATGGAAATGCATAATTAGGCTTTATGTGACAGACATGACTAGAAACTTCCACCTTGCTAGAACGGCCAGAGCTTATAGAGCAATGTTGAACCGTAGAATTGCTATTCACTCCTATGAAAACTACGTGACTGATCCGTCCCGACCGCTTGATGAACTGGTGCATGACATCTATGAGAGATGCATGGCAGCAGTGGACGCCAGACTAGAAATTTCGCATATTGAGGCTATAAATAACCTCATACATTCCCTCCCACCTCAATGGGGGAATATGGGCATTGTGGTTAGGGATGAAATGATAGAAGGCAACCCATCTGAGCACCCACATATGATTGATTTTGAGAGGTTTTGCCAAGCCCTGATAGATAGGTGGGGTGAGATATTCAATGATGAGCCTGAGAAAGAACCTTTGGCTGAGGAAGAAGACTTCGAATGGGAACATGAGGGGGATCAGGAGCCTGAAACAGAGCCACAATTGGAGATAGATATAGAGTTCGGGCCCGAGCGGGAAGACTCTTCGGAAGATGAAGCTCCACCAAGAAAGATCCGCAAAACTCATAGGGATTAGAGATCTAGATTTCCATTCCTTATTTTGTCTTCTTTCATATTAGTTTATCAAACTATTGAGTATCCTGATTTCAAGAAGTATATAAAAAAAAAATCTATCTTTCTTCCTTACTTTGATATTTAAAAATGAAGTTAATAAGAAACCTTACATCTTATCCATAGGAAATGTCGCGAGCGAACCAGAACAACTTGATTAGAGACCTCCTGCAAGCGGTTCAAGATCTTGGTAGAAATCAAAATCAAGCTCTACCCTTACCAGCTGCTTCCATGGCTCCCCCGACTCATGCCTCGATGGTTGAGTTATTTCGAAGACATAAGCCTCCTACCTTCGATGGAGCATCTAGCCTACTGGTTGCGGAGGAATGGCTTTGCAAGCTAGAGCGAATTTTTTGGCTCATAAATTGTTCAGATGTCCAAAAGGTCCAGTGTGCGGAATTTATGTTCAGCGGTGATGCAAGTCACTGGTGGGATTCAATGTCACGAACTAGGACTCCAGAACAGTAATTGGAATTAACATATGATCAATTCAAAGATGAAGTAATGGATACATATTTTCCCCAATCTCTAAGAGATTTCAAGGAGAGTGAATTCTTTCAACTCAAATAGGGAACCATGTCCTTGACTGAGTATAAACGAAAGTTTGACCAGCTCTCAAGGTATGCTCCACATTTGGTAGACACGGAGGCTAAGAAAATTCAAAGGTTCGGGTAAGGGCTGAACCCAGACTTAAGTATGATTCTTACGTCCCATCATTTCACATCATACTGTGACATACTGGAGCGAGCTCAGGCTATATGGTATCAGAAGGCTGATGCGGAGAAGTCGAGTCAATTGAACAACCGGCAAGAAAAAGGGCAGTTTGGGAAGAGAAAGTGGAATGGTCAAGACAAGGGGAAGGGCAAATGGCAGAATAAGAAAGCTAATGTTGGGTCTAGTGCCGATAAGGCTATAGAAGCCACAGTAGCGCCATGTTCTAAGTGTGGCAAGTCCCATCGGGGAGAATGCCTGTATGGAAAAAATGTATGTTTTCGGTGTGGTAAGCCAAGACATATGGCTAGGGATTATCCAGCATTTAATCAAAAAAAGGATGATAACAACGATCAGAACAAAAAGGGGAAAGCACAGCTGTTCACGCTGACTGAGAAGGATGCAGATGAGAACTCAAACGTGATAGCGGGTATTCTACTGATATCTAGTACCCTTACTTACGTACTGTTTGATTCAGGAGCTACTCATTCTTTTATATCAACTTCCTTCATCACTAAAACTAGTATTACTTGTGATAAGTCAGAAAGTATACTAGAGGTTAGCATCCCCTCAGGCAGAACATTGAACACGGATAAATTAGCTAAGTCTGTAGATCTTGATATTGAGGGCAAAACATTGGAAGCTGACTTGTATTTGATAGAGATGAAAGATTTTGACGTGATATTAGGCATGGATTGGTTAGGAAGTAATTATGCAACTATTCGTTGCAGAGAAAGGGAAGTGTCTTTGCAGAAACCAGGGGAAGAACAATTTTCTTTTCTTGGAAGAAAGACAAAACCCCATCTTCGACTAGTATCGGCTACATAAGCTAAGAAAATGTTGAGGAAGGAAATATGTCAAGGGTTTCTAGTTAACATCTTAGGAGAGAAACAAGAAACGTTAAGGGCTGAGGATGTACCAGTGGTATAAGAATTTATAGATGTGTTTCCTGAAGATCTACCTGGTTTTCCACCAGATAGACAAGATCTACCTGGTTTTCCACCAGATAGACAAGTGGAATTCACAATAGATCTAGTTCCCGGAGCGGTACCAGTATCTAAAGCTCCATACATGATGGCTCCAATGGAACTTCAGAAGCTGAAAATCTAGTTACAAGAGCTGTTATATAGTGGTTTTATACGACCAAGTGTGTCTCCATGGGGTGCACCAGTATTGTTCGTAAAGAAGAAAGATGGAAGTATGTGAATGTGTATCGACTATCTGGAGTTGAACCGGTTGACCATCAAGAATAGGTATCCTCTCCCGATAATCGAGGATTTGTTTGATCAATTGAAAGGGGAAAAGGTATTTTCCAAGATCGATTTACGATTTGAATATCATCAGTTGAAGGTTAAGGAAGGTGATATAACCAAGACGGCTTTCAGAACTCGTTATGGACACTACGAATTCACAGTTATGTCGTTCGGATTGACTAATGCACCGGCAGTATTCATGGATCTAATGAATCGTGTGTTTCACCAGTATTTGGATCAATTTGTCATAGTCTTCATTGATGACATTTTTATATACTCCAAGAGTAAAGCGCAACATGAGCAGCACCTTAGAACAGCATTAGAGATATTGTGCAAGAAAAAATTATACGCCAAATTTAAAAAGTATAAATTTTGGCTTGATCGAGTTGGATTCCTTGGTCATATAGTTACTGCCCAAGGGATTGAAGTAGATCCAGTAAAAGTAGAAGCAGTAACTAATTGGAAGGTACCAACGAACGCTGGTGAAGTCCGAAGTTTCCTGGGATTGGCCGGGTACTATCGAAGATTTACAGAAGGATTCTACAAAATAGCTGGACCAATGACGCAATTGACAAGGAAAGGAGTAAAGTTTTAATGGACGAATAGGTGTGAGCAGAGCTTTCAAGAACTAAAGCAAAGATTGATTTCTGCACTTGTGCCGCCATACTTGAAGGTTCGAAAGGATTTGTCATATATAGTGATGCATCTAAACAAGGTTTAGGATGTGTTCTGATGCAACATGGAAAGGTGATTGCCTATGCGTCAAGGCAATTGAAGCAACATGAACAGAACTACCCGACACATGATTTAGAACTTGTGGCGGTAGTGCATACATTAAAGATATGGCGTCATTATTTATATGGAGGGAAGTGTGACATTTATATGGATCATAAGAGTCTCAAATATTTCTTCACACAAAAGGAATTGAATATGAGACAGAGACAGTGTTTGGAACTAGTAAATGATTATGATTGTACTATTCATTATCATCCTGGTAAGGCCAATGTGGTTGCCGATGTTCTAAGTAGAAAGTCTATAAGATAGTTGGCGTCACTATCCACTACTCAGATGGAATTGGTCAAGACTTGAGAAGACTGCGAATCGAAGAGATTACCACACCAGAGCAAGCTACTGCTCGGTTAGTAACTTTGGTGGTTCGACCTACTCTTAGAGATCGAATCATAGAGGCACAGGGTAGGGACCCATTCTTGCAAAAGGTCAAGAACGAGATTGGTACCAATAAGAGAAAAGACTTTGGAATAGCTTCGGATTAGGCGTTGATGTTTAAAGGGAGAATTTGTGTACCTAAGGACGAGGCTATGAGAGGTGAGATATTGGAAGAGGCTCATTCTACCCCATACTCAGAACATCCTGGTAGTACAAAAATGTATCGAGATTTTCGAGATACTATTTGGTGGAGGAATATGAAGAGAAGTATAGGACTATTTGTGGAAAAATGCATATTTTGTCAATAGGTTAAAGCAGAACATCAAAGACCGGCCAGATTGCTAAATCCATTGGACATATCCGAATGGAAGTGGGAGAAAATCGTAATGGACTTTATGGTTGGATTTCCGAATTCATCAAGAGGACACAATGCCATATGGGTAATCGTGGATCAGTTAACGAAGGCAGCTCATTTCTTTCCTGTGAAAATGACGTTCAGCTTAGATCAGTTGGTACAGTTGTATATTAGAGAGATTGTAAAATTGCATGGTGTTCCCACATCCATTGTGTCTGATAGAGACCCAAGATTTACGTCAAAATTTTGGAAAAACTTATAAGGAGCTATGGGAATGAAATTGAATTTCAGTACAGCGTATCACCCTCAATCCGATGGTCAATCTGAAAGGACCATCCAAACTTTGGAAGATATGCTAAGGGCATGTGCGTTGGATGTAGGGGATAAATGGGAATCGTACCTACCTTTGGTGGAATTTGCGTATAACAATAGTTTCTAGGCAACTATTGGGATGACACCATATGAAGCTCTCTACGATAGAAAATGTAGATCAACCGTTCATTGGGATGAAGTTGGAGAGAAGAGAGTTTTGGGATCGAAAATCATTGAAAGGACGGTCGAAGCAGTTGATAAGATCCGTGATAGGATAAAGGCAGCACATGATAGGCAGAAGAGCTATGCTGATACAAGAAGAAAGGACTTGAAATTTCAAGTTGGAGATAAAGTTTTTCTAAAAGTGGCACTAATGAAAGGCGTACTTAGGTTTGGTAAGAAAGGTAAGCTACGCCATTGTTATATTGGACCTTTCGAAGTACTTGATAGGGTCGAAAATGTGGCTTATCGATTGGCGTTGCCGCCTAAACTATCGGCGGTGCACAATGTGTTCCACATGTCAATGATCAAGAAATATGTACACGATCCTAATCATGTGATTAACCATTAATCCTTGGAAGTACAAAAGGATTTATCTTATGAGGTTTTGCCGATTAAGATACTGGATCAAAAGGCATAAACTACGGAACAAGGAAGTTCATCTGGTTAAAGTGCAATGTAATAACCATGGAGTGGAGGAAGCTACTTGGGAAAGAGAATAGGAATTTAAGACAAATATCCGACACTCCTTACCCAACCATAAGGTAAATTTCGAGGACGAAATTTTATTTAAGGTATGAGGGATGTGGAAGCCCAAAAAAAAAAAAAAGATGAAATGCTAGTAGGCTCAAATTTTATGGTGGCCTAGCACTACAAGCCATAGCCCATGATAAATACTATGCTTGGCCCATAAGAAATGAAACCCCAACGTTAGTCCAACATGTCTTAAAATGAATAGATCTCATGGAAGTTCATAGTGCAACCCAGTCCCATTTTTTTAAAATGATTCGATGAAGTTGGACGGAATTTTAATGTCTTTCGAATGTCGGACTGGACACTTTTTGTGACTAAAACCTATCTTACTCCCATGATTAAACCGTATTTGAAGAAGGTTAACCGGAATTTTTTTCACATTTCGGTCGACCGAAGTATCGACCGAAATTGCCAAAATTGACAAAAACACGTTTTTTTAGAAACGTGGCATCAATTTTCATCTTAAATGACCACCCACGTTTTTGGAGAATAAAAACTTGCAAAAATTAATGCCTAAAACTCCCATAACCTATTTCAATTGCTACCCCATTTTAATTAAAAGACAACCTTCACTTTCTTTAGGTTACTCCAAGACTACCTCTAAATAGGTGCATTGTTTCACTTCAAAATCACCCACAACAATTTTCTAAGCACTTTACACAAGAGAGAGTAAGGAGAGAAAGAGAGAAACAAGCAGATTAAAAAAAAAAAAAAAAAATTCAAGTGCCGCTACGAAGACAGAAATTCAACATCCAGCTTCATCAAATTTTTTTCAAAAACATAAATTTCAAAGCATCAACGAAGGTAGGTGGAGGTGCAAAAAGATGTTATATTTCATGTTCAAATTATAGTTTTCATTATACCTATGTTTTTCTTCCAAATGCAATTGTACCTTCGGGTACGGTGATTCGGCATCACAATAGTACAACAGTTAAATGAAAGAATGGTACCTCCGGGTACGGTGTTTCGGCACCTCTATAGTTGAATGATTATTCTCCGGCTCGAGGCGTCATGTTAAGTCATGACTTAATAGTTATTGGATTCCGCCGAAAATTCTTATACGCGACGGTTCGTCTTTTTAAAAAAAAACTACAGATCGAAAATGTATAATTTGATAACGAATGCACCTATGATATCTATTGAGTTTCAAACTCATGGGTTTTATCCCCTTACTACAGGTTGATACGATACATGGGATGTGGATGACGGTTGATGAAGATGCAACATGCTAAGGGAAGCTGGTGATTTTACATGTTTAATTTATCTATGAAAAAGTTTACGTTGTTTAAGTACCTTTCTGCACACTATATGTAGAACTATCATGCGAGTATTTTCCTTTTTTCTATGAATAAAGTATGTTTACAAGTGTTACGTGTTTTTGGAAAAAAAATATTTACGCGTTACCGCTTACAAACAAAATATCAACAATTAAAAAACTTGTACTATTTCTCAAGGGATTTCGTTTTTTTTTCTCCGCTTTTAAGTAAAAGTTTAAGCTTTCCGCTAAAAGTTTGTTAATCATTAAGTCAACGGTTACAGTTAAGTGACGGTTCGATCCATATGGGTCGGGACGTTACACAATTCGAAGAAAATATAAAAAAATTAAACATAATTTAAATGGATAATTGCAGCAAAAGTCCCAAACCTTTGAAACATTAGCAGACTTTCCCCAAACCTTTGACTTCTTGCAGCCATCACCCCAACCTTTCCAAATGTTGCAGGTGAAATCCTTTTGGACAGTTTTCATCTATAATTCTGTTAATTGACCAAAAATTTAACTTTGACCACATTTTTAATATTTTAAAAGTGGCAAAAGAATAAATTTTCGTTTATCACATTAAATAATTAATTAATTAAAAAAAAAAACACACACACACACACACACAATCGTCTTCTTCCTCTCAACCTTCACCCACCCTACCTCAAACCCAAAATCCACACCCACCACTCCACTGCCACCTCCTTTTGTCCAACTCCTTTTGTACCCAATTTTCGACACAAACAAAACACAAGCAGTAAGATCAAGACCAAACCGACCACAGAACCAACTACAATTCCCGCAATTACATCACTGGAGAGTTTTTGTTTGTGCTTTCACTATCACACGAATTGTCAAGTGGATCACTACAGAGTGAATTTCCAAGGAATGAACTTTTGGGCTTCCTTGAAAGGCCTTTTGGAATTTTAGCAGTGAGATTATTATACGAAATATTGAACTGAACTAAACTAGTCAAGTTGTTGTCTGGTATTGAACCAGATAAATGATTTTCCTGCAAATAAAGTGTACCTAAAAGTGTCAAATTGTTAAAATCAAACGAAATCGGGCCAGAAAAATTATTTTATGCCAAAAAGTCCTGCATATGAAGTTTATTAAGGATAAGACTTGCTTTTAATGACGACTATAAATAGTACAAGTGAGTATAGTAGGGAATTCTTTATAGAGCATTAACTATGTAAGTGAGAACTTGGCCGATTCTTTGAAAATTTACTTAGGGAAATTCTCTAAAGCACTTGCAGAACCCAAGTAGTTGAGGGCCAAAATAATGAACACAATAGAGAACCAAGTTTGATATGAGAGATAATGTGCTTGGTCTATTGTCTGAGCTTACAATAACGGCTGACAGTTCAAAACGTTGCGTTCACTGATCAGCCATGTGAGTTCGATAGATTCTTACTAAATAAGGTTCAAATTGAAAGCTACCTATCTTGATGCGTTATCTTTCAGATAGTACTCTTCTTTCTTCTTCCTTGATTTGAGTCAACTTCTTCCATTCATGTTGGGGATTGTTGGAATTAATTGAATCTAATTGGGATAAATCATTAAATGTGATATTTAATGATATGGGCCATTGCAATTAATTTGAGTGAATTAGAAAAGTCTTCAATATAGGTCCCATAAGTTGATAAGCCCATTTTAAGTGTCTTATATATAGTTATGAATCCTACATCAAAAGTTTACAAGAAAAAAGACTTGTTCATTTAGTGGGATGTGTGAACAAGCTATAATTTAATAAGTGACCTACAACTTAGCTAACTTTGGCTAGCCAAAAGCTAGCAAACTATCCACCACTAGCACCGCATTGTGCTGCACCTCGCCCTAGTCCCGGTCCCGACCTAGCATGTCGCAAAGTTCGTAATGGGCGCTTTAGAGGCATCATCGCGAGTAACTGAAGAGCTTTATAGTTTCGATGACATGGCAATGAAAGGCTCGATAAGTTGGCATCCTAGGTGGCATACGTAACAGATGTCGTCACTTTGTTCGGCATGGCAGTTGGTTCAATTGGATGTACGCGTGGCATCTGCATGGCTGGTGACTATTCAGAAATTGGTAAATAGGTATGATGAATGGACACTACACTTCATGGTTTAATCTGGGCCGTCAGATCATGAAATAGCGCGATCCAATGGCTAAGACGAATCAGACCAAGTGGTGCACAAGTTCATTAAATGTAACATACCCACTCAATGATACACTTTAATCTCTATAAATAGAGACCTCCAGATTCGTTTTTCAAGACACCAAATCAATTAAAATACTATTGATTTCTAAATTCATTCTCCCTCCAAATTTTGCAAAAATTCTTTCAAATATATTCGTGGTTATTCCATTTGTGTAGTAGGATCATTCTTTGGTTCGATCGACAAGTTTGGTATTGTACAGTATCAATTTTGGAAGGAGCGTTGTATCTTGAGAGACATATGTCCATAATCCCGTTTGCACTTTATTGGGAGGGGAAATTCGTCTTAAGGAGATTTACTTTGGCATATCTCGCTTCATCTACTGCATTTCATTTTATGTTCATTTTATTTTATTCTTTCGATTGAGTTAGTCGAATTTCCAACAACAATCTTAAGACATATATCTTTTTTCTTTTCTTCTACATTTCTTTTATTGATTATTTTCTATAATTGTGGTTTTACAGAAAATGGCTAGCACTATTGAAAATAATACTAGTACTGTGATTGCGCCAAATTCTAGTTCCAATGAATTTGTCATGCCGTCGGCTTCACAACATGAGAAATCGAAAAAATTCAATAGCACAAATTTCAAGCGTTGGCAACAGAAGATGCTGTTATATTTGACAACATTGAACTTAGTTAAGTTTCTGCATGAAGAATGTCCCGCACAAACATCGGAGAATGCTACTGATAAAAATACTCAGTTAGCCATTGAAGCATGGAAACATGCAGATTTTTTATGTCGTAACTACATTCTCAATGGATTGGATAACACCTTATATAGTGTGTATTGTGACTGCAAGACGACTAAGGAACTGTGGGAGTCTCTTGACAAAAAAATACAAGATAGAAGATGCCGGAACGAAGAAATTCATTGTCCGCAAATTTTTGGATTTCAAGATGACTGATTCAAAGATAGTAATGAGTCAAGTTCAAGATATGTAAGTTCTACTTCATGATATTGAAGTTGAAGGTATGACTTGAGTGAATCTTTCCAAATTGCTGCTATGATCGAGAACCTACCTCTACTATGGAAAGAGTTTAAAAATTGTCTCAAGCATAAACTCAAAGAGATGACAATGGATGATCTAATTGTTCAACTTCGCATTGAAGAAGACAACTGGGCTGCAGAAAAGAAGAATAATGTGCACAACATGGAAACAAAGGCTAACATAGTAGAAGACTAGGGGTCTAAGAACAAGAAAAGAAAGCATTCTGGCTCATCTATGGACAAAGAAAAAGTCAAAAATGCAAAAGGATTCAAAGGAAACTGTTATATATGCGGGAAGTCGGGACATCGGGCTAAAGATTGTCGAAGAAAATAGAAGGATACATGAAACAAGAAATAGCCCCAAGGCAATATAATCAAAGTGGATAATATTTCTACAGATGTTGCAGACATCAACCTATATGCTGTTGTTTCTGAAGTTAACTTGGTATCTAATGCCAAAGATTGGTAGTTGGACACATGAGCCACTTGTTACATCTGTGGAGATAAGGGTCTATTCTTTGAATATAAGACCTTGAATCATAATGAGTCTCTTTACATGGGCAATTTTACAACTTCTAAAATTGAAGGGATTGGAAAGGTTATACTGAAATTTACATCGGGGAAAGAACTGACGCTGAATGAAGTTGTACATGTTCCACATATTAGAAAGAATTTGATTTCGGGAGCTATTCTTAGTAAGAAAGGATTTAAAATGATGTTTGAATATGATAGATTTGTATTACTAAGGGGGTATGTATGTTGGGAAGGATTATTTACTTTATGGTCTATGTAAGGCCAATGATGTTGTAGTGGACAAAAAATCCACATATTTGTATCCACAAGTTATTAATAAAACTAATACTTCTGTTTACTTACTTGAATCTTCAAATTTATGGTATAGCGGATTAGGACATGTAAATCGTGCTTCCTTAAGAAAAACTTGTAGGTTTAGGTCTTATACTTAAACTTGAATTTGAAGAGAAACATAAATGTGAAATTTGTATTGAAGGAAAGTTTGCTAAAAAACCTTTTAACTCAATTGAAAGATGTAGTAAACCGTTATGTTTAATACATAACGATATTTGTGATCTAAAATTTGTTCAGACTCGAGGTGGTAAAAAATATTTTATCACGTTTATTGATGATCACATTAGGTATTGCTATATTTATTAATTAAGTAGCAAAGCTGAAACATTGAATGCATTTGTTACTTACAAAAATGAAGTTGAAAATCAACTTGGAAAAACAATTAAGGTATTAAGATCCGATAGAGGTGGTGAATATGATTCGTCTATGTTTAATGAATTATGTGCTAAGTTTAGTATTATTCACCAAATAACAGTCCCGTATACTTCGTACTAAAATGAGATTGCTAAGAGGAAAAATAGAACTTTAAAAAACATGGTTAATGCTATATTTATAATTTCTGGATTACCACAAAACTTGTGGGGTGGGGTGGGGTGGGGTTGAAGCTATAAATAGTGAAATTGAATCCATTATGAGTAACAATACTTGGCAATTGGTTGATCCTTCTAATGGAACTAAACCAATAGGATGTAAATGGATTTTGTAAAAGAAAGTTAAGATCCGATGGTTCAAGATAAATACAAGGCTCAATTGGTTGCAAAAGAATATCGTTAGAAAGAAGGGATTGATTTCTTTGACACATATTCTCCAATAACAAGAATTACTTCTATTTGGGTTTTAATTGCTATAGCAGTCTTGTATAATTTACAGATACATCAAATGAATGTTATGACTGCATTCTTGAATGGTAAATTAAATGAAGAAGTATATATGGAACAACCAGAAAGTTTCATAGTGAAAGGACAAGAGATCAAAGTTTACAAACTTGTTAAGTCCTTATACGGTTTGAAGCAAGATTTTAAAAAATAGCACGTAAAGTTTGACAGCATTATTATTAGGAATGGATTCATCATAAATGCATGTGACAAATGTGTATATTCAAAAAAATTTGAAAAGGCATACGCACTCGTCTGTTTATATGTTGATAACATGCTTATATTAGGGACTAATATAGAAGTCATCAATAGAACAAAAAATGTACTTACCAATAACTTTGACATGAAAGATATGGGTAAAGTAGACATGATTATAGGAATGAAGATATCTAGAACATTATATGGAATGTTCTTGTCTCAAACCCATTATGTTGATAAAATAATTGAGAGGTTTAAGACCCATAATACTAAAGAGACGAGTAACCCATTTCTTCCTCATATAGTTCTTTACAAGAATAGTAGAAATGAGAAACAACAATTAGAATATTCCCAAATTATTGAGAGTTTAATGTATTTAATGAATTGTACAAGACCTGATATAGCTTACTCGGTAAGTAAGCTTAGTCCTTATACAAATAACCCAAGTAATCAACATTGAGATGCATTACTTTGAGTTTTGGGACACTTGAAATGGACCAGAGAGTATTCATTATGTTATGGAAAATATCCTCCATTACAAATCGCATGCTAATTTATTACTCCAATTTTGCATCCACGATTGATTGATTCCATCAACCTAATGTCCCATACTCAAAATTTAATATATTTTATTGCAAACATGCCGTAATCAACCATGCAATTGAATAATAATGTGTTAGTTCGGTACCGTATAGCTAAAAACTAAGTTTCCAAGTTAAAACAAATTATATATACTTACGATCTTGACTGTCTCGCCATCCCGCATGATTGCTAGCCTGTCTTTCACAATTACACTGGCTTGGGGAGCCATCAAGGTAACAATCACAACCACCAACTTCAAGTTATGTTCGAGTTGGCCTTGTGTCAGACATGAATGGTTGGAGTCATATACATAAATAGTGGAATCGGCGAAGATGATTTCCACGACAATGCAGTGATGATCCCTTCGACTGACTGGAATGTATTTATGCATACAACCCTCCCAGGGCTTTCTCCCCACACTGGACCACATCCCTTCGACTCACTTGACCATATATTCAGGCAACACATACTCATTACCCATAAGTTGAAGCGACTCATAACATCCGCCTCCGCCTTCGCCCAAAATGTAGCATCAGCCACAACAGGGAGTGACCTCAATCTCCATCACCCTCTCCGTCGCCCCATCTATCAACCCCTCGTAGTCCTTCTATATTGGCTCAGAGCACTGTAACCTACACCTCAAGGTTGGATACATGACTGTGGAGCACTGCAACATCTTGACGTAAACTCAATATCTCGCCGCTCATCTCTCATCGCAACACCCCTACCTCTTCTCGTAGCGCGCCCACCACCTTCATCATCTCTGCCATAAATCCAACTAGAAGGACATACATATCACTGTATGTAGGAGATCAATGGTGAATGTACCTGGATGGAAAAGAATGAGATCTCATTGACAGCGGAGGTTATCCCATTAAGGGCGGAGGCGATTTCCTCGACAGCGTAGGTGATCTTCGATCAACTGGACCACGCTCCTATACACATAACATTAAAAATTATTAACTTAGTGAAAATTAGCTAACTCATACAAATGAAGCACATGTTTGCAACTTCATCTTGACTTTAATTTCTTCTTGCTGATCATCACTTTCATTCCAAGTAGCTTGTAGAGTTTTCTTCTTGAAGAATTTTCTCTTGTTAGGACATTCGATTCTTTTGTAACCGGGTTTGTCACAATCATAGCATACAACCTTCTTGTTCTTTTCCTCACCTTTGTCTTCTTTCTTTTGGAATCGACAATTGTTGCAAAAGCCTCTCCACTTTTTGACAAGGAGAACAAGATCATCAAGTTCCTCATCACTCTTGTTTGAGTTTGATGTTTCTTCATCATTTGATGATTTCAAAGCAATTTGTCTTTTATGATAATCCTTCTTTTCTTCCTCTTTTGGTTTTCTAGATTTCTCCTTTGTTTCTGCATGATTTAACTCATAAGTCATTAAGGTTCCATAGAGCTCTTCTAAAGGATATGTGTTGACATCTTTTGTATTTTCTATCAACATCCTCAATGAGTCCGAATCTTTCGAGAGAGACCTAAGAATTTTGTTAACAAGTTCACCATTAGTGAATTTTCGATCAAAGCCTTTAAGGCCATTAACAATATCGGTGAATCGAGTAATCATGCTAGCAAATGGTTCATCTTGTTTCATAAAAATGTTTTCAAAGTTTTTAAACAAAAGATTTATCTTAGTTTCTTTCACTTTGTTTGTACCCATGTGTGTGATTTCTAATACATGCCAAATATCATATGCGGAATCACGTGTGCTAATATGATTAAGTTCATTTATATTTAAAGCACAATAAAGAAGATTTTTGGCTTTTGCATTCAAAGACAATTTTCTTTTATCATCCTCATCAAATTATTCTCTAGGTTTTGAAATAATTTGGTCCGGTTTTTCATCAACATTAATTACCTTAGTAAGATTATGAGGACCAAATTCAATAACCTCCCAAACATTATAATCAATTGATTGGATGTAAATCATCATTCTAGTTTTTTAATAATTAGGACGATTTGTATAATGCTCCTCAATATTAAGATTAGCCATAACACATGATAGTAAATTTTTTTTTAAATGTGCACCTAGGCTCTGGTACCAATTGATAACCCAAGAATAACTAACCAAGAGAGGGGTGAATTGGTTTTTGAAACTTTTTCGATAATTAAACTCAAACTTATTTAATACACAAAATATAAATGCAAAATGTAATACGAGAAGTAAATATGCAAATTCGATAACTTAATTCAAGTATGGATATAACACAATATAAATAGCAATTTAAAGTAAAGTGCAATAATGTAAAGATAACAAACGAATTTATTGGGGTTCGATACACAATATGTTTTACGTCCCCGTTACCAAGCTCTCTATCACGAGTAAGGCCAAATGCAGTCTAATGGTAACTTACAAACAAGGAGTACCAATCCTAAAGTGACTTACAACAAGGAGCACCCATCCTTAACAACAGTCGAGTTTTCACGTGGCTTTCGAAACCACCACAATATAAATGATAATTTTACTATTTAAAGAACTCTCTTAACAAATGATATAATCAGGTCAAGTATTTAGAGAGTTAGGATAACACTTCAATAGATAGCAAATAATGAAGCTCAAGTGTTTATGTTGTAAAACTTTGTTGAATGATGGATAATGAAATAGGTTGTATGTTTGTGTCAAAGTTTTCAACCAATGATCTCTCTTGACAAATAATACAAGTTAAGTATAAAGAGAGATTTACAGTTCAATATAAGTGTTGGCAAAGAAAACCTTTATCTAGAATTGAAATGAGATTGAGAAGTTTTCTTGCAAAATTGAATCTTTGATGAAATAGATGAAACAATCAAGAGATTCTTTGTAATAAATGAAATAGAATATATAATCAAGTAAGTTCAATGATTTTCAATAAATATACTCTCTTAATTTCTCTTGTAAAGAGGTTGAAATTGAATGCAAAAGAAATAACTATTTATAGATCAAAATATTGAAAATCAGGAAGTTTCGGTTGATCAATTTTGGTTGACCGAACTGTGAATATAGCTATTGTAAAATTCAAACCGTTGGAGTTTCGAATGACACTTCGGTCGACCGAAGTATATAGATATTGAAACTTAATTTTCTATATCAAAATGTTTATTTTTCAAAATCATTTTTATACGAAAAACACTTTTATGCCAGTGATAAATTATGAAAAATAGTTAGAGCTTTATGCACTTGCTAAAAGTCAATGAGTTAATACCTTACATATAAATTAAATTTTCGATAAAGAACTTCTAAACTCTAATCTTCAAAGTTTTTGTTCTCTACGAGTCTCTTTTGAATGCTTGTTTTTCAACGGATGACGATTTGAGCCTTTGAATGCTTAAAAAGATTTATTCATGAAAAAAAACTCAAGAAACAAGACTTGTTAGAAATATAAGTGTATTGTTTGTTACAATTAAAACAAGTGGAGTTATGTTGAATCATATGTCAACAATTTTCTCCTTTTTGATTATGAGAAACAATATGTGATTTGTGATGATTTGTAGAAATATATAAGATATTCCCCCGATCTTTTACACATTAATGGGAACCAAGTTTGTGTTTATATCATTTTCCATAGCATAATATTTAAAGACATGCATTTCCACAATTCATTTAAAATAAATCATATTATGATCATAATTCCTAGAAATAATGGAAGTTACAATTCATTAAAAACTACTCACAATAGAAGTCATCATAATTTATAGAAATAAATCACATGTCCTTTTTTTCCCTTTGTCATCATAAAAAAGAATGGGGACTATGAAATTAAAAGAAACTTCCCCCATAACCAAGGCATAGGTGCAAAAACAATTGATCACAGGTCATGACATGAAACTAAAATAAGTTCAAAAATGAAAAGAGGACAAAAACAACAAAAGAGAAATGATGATTCAATCTTCCGCCGATGGAGGGTGGCTTCGAGGATAAATTGAGTACATATGTGCAAAGAATGCTTCTTGTGATAAGCTCATTTGCTCCATTCGTTGTTCAAGTGCATCCATTCGGCTATTGACGGTAGTGGTAAGAGAATCAATTCGACCTTGTAGGATGTGGAATTGATCTTTGGACATATGTCGACTAGGGGTAGGTGCAACTTGTGGAGTAGTAGGCCTATGTCTCGGTCACGATGAATCATTACCATCACCACCATCATCACCAACACCCATTTCCTCTTTCGCCTCTTCCTCGGTGAATGGCCAAGTAGTAGGTCTCGAGGTATTGTCGAAGCCTTAAGTATGACACACCTATTCCCCGTCACCTTTAACGATTTTCATGCATTTAAGGGTGTTAAGGTTAATGACGTCAGTGTGTTTTGGTTTAAGAATGGGCTTATCTTCTAATGTCACGTTGAAGTGTTGAAAAATTTTAGTGAAAAAGTTGTCATAAGGTAGGCCAAGGACTCTAGGAGATGAGTGGACATGTCGAATGTGTTTCAAGAAGATGTAGGAGAAATACAATTGACAACCAACAAGAAGCGAATTAAGAATAAATAAATCAAGGTGATGAACTTCTTCAAAATGTTCACTTATAGGGACGACAATGTGTGCAATTGCATGATGAAGAATTTTGCATGGGATAGCAATATAGTTTAGGTTCAAGGTCATTTTGGTGGTCAGTAGTCAGTCGGTAACACAGCAACAAGCTTTAAGTTCATTATAGCCCTCAAACCTAACGGGATAGTTTTGGACGTAAGAATAGTTTTCACATTCTTCTAACCTAAGGATTTCCCAATTGGTAGCCCTATAGAGGGTAATTTGTTTTTCTTTGATAGTGCAAGTAATATGGTGTGAATAAAAGGATATATTTCGATAAAATTCACGAATTAACCTAGGGTAGGCATTTTTGGAGATAGAGACTACATTCTTCCACCCAATACTCTCAAAATATTCTTTTATCCTAAACGATGGAGTTTGGAGATAGAAATCAAATAAATCAATAGACTTACCGATTAGAATGGGACAATTGGTGAAATGGTCGGGCAAGGGTGTGTCAACTTCGACATCAGATGAGCTTGCTTCTCCCTTCTTTGATTTTTTCTTTGGTGGCTTTGTTGATTCGGATGATAACAACACGAGTGAGAGAGAATTTTGGTTCAAAATATTTGGCGAGAAAAAAAGGTGTGAATTGATGGGATGCAAATGGTTGAAGTGGGTAAGTGATTTTAGAAAATTTTCAAGGAGTTTTTGGAGGAAAAATTTAAGATTTTTGAGTTCTTGAGGAAAAATCTAGGTTTTTGAATTTTGGATAAAAATGGAGGCCTGTCTCCCCGTTGCCTTAAGCAACCTTGAAATTTGGTAGGAATGTTTGATGAGTGTTGTTGATTTGTTGAAATTTTGAGGTTATTTGAGTGAAAAAGGTGAGATTTACGTGATTTGAAGGGAGAAGAAGTAGAAAAAATTGCAATTTTAGGGTTCAAGTGAGGATTTGGGGATAAAATTTGTGTTTTAAAAGAGCTGAACCGCGACGATTTCGGTCGATCGGATTAATTTCGATCGACCGAAACTCTGGAGGGTTATTAAACACGGAGCTGCAGTAGTTTTCGATTGACTGATGGTCGACCAAAATATAGGTTTCAATTGTACAAATGGTCGACCGAACAATTGTTTCGGTCGATCAATGGGTCGACTGAAATACTTTAAAGTAGGAATTTACAAATATTTCGATTTAATCATCTATATAGAATAAATTTAGCCACAAATTTCAGATTCATCAATAATACCCAAGCCTCTTCTAATATATGAAAATCTATCGAGAGCTAGAGGTTTAATAAGAATGTTGGCTAATTGTTTATTGGTACTAACAAATTTTAAATAAATATCACCTTTTTGCACATGATCTATAAGCAAATGATGTTGAATCTCAATATGTTTAGTGTGAGAGTGCAAAATGGGATTTTTAGACAAATTTATAGCACCAGTGTTATAACACAGAATGAGAGTATTTTTAAAAGTTAAATGATAATCACTAAGGGTTTGTTTCTTCCAAAGAGCTTGAGCACAACAACTAGCGGCCGAGATATATTAGGCTTCAGAGGTTGATAGAGCAACGTAATTTTTTTTTGTTAAACCATGATACAAGGGCAAAACCTAGAAAGTGACATATTCCGTTTGTGTTTTTTCGATCAATTGTGCAACCCGCCCAATCGGCATCCGAATAGCTAATAAGGTCAATGTGAGTGCCATAGTCCTAAAGTTCTAGTACCACATAGATATCTAAAAATTCATTTTAAGGCACTTAGATGTGATTCTTTAGGATTGGATTGAAATCTAGCACATAAGCAAACACTAAACATGATATCGGGTCTACTAGGGGTTAAATAAATACGAGATCCGATCATACCTCGATATTTTCGATTGAAGTGCCGTGCTCATCTTTATCCAATTTGATTGATGAAATTATTGGAGTATTCATCAACTTCAAGTCTTTAAAGTCGAATTTCTTGAGCATGTCTTTGATATACTTTGTTTGATTAATGATGATACCTTCATTAGTTTGATTGATTTGAAGTCCAAGGAAGAACTATAGTTCTCCCATCATACTCATTTCGAATTCCTTACTCATACACTTTGAAAGCTTTTCACAAAGGGAAATATTAATTGCACCAAAAATAATATCATCAACGTAAATTTGTACAACAATCATGTCATCCTTTTCGGTTTAAAAAGAGTGTAGTATCCGCATTTCTCGTTTGAAAACCATTTGAGATAAGAAATTTACTCAATCTTTCATACCAAGCTCTAGGAGCATGTTCCAAACCATATAGAGCTTTTCTAATTTTAAAGACATTTTCTGAAAATTTGTGATTTTTGAAACCGGGAGGTTGCTCAACATAAACTTCTTCTTGAATAAACAGTTTAAAAATGTACATTTTACATCCATTTGATGGAGAGTAAAACTTTTATGGTATGCAAAAGTAAGAAGAATGCGAATAGATTCTAATCTAGCAACCGGTGCGAAGGTTTCTTCGAAATCTATACCTTCTTATTGATTTTAACCTTGAGCCATTAATCTAGCCTTGTTACGCACAATTATACCTTTTTCATCTTGTTTGTTTCGAAAGACCCATTTCGTACCAATAACGATTTGATCATTTGGTCTATCAACTAAATCCCAAGCATGATTTCTTTCAAATTGATTTAGTTTTTCTTGCATTGTTAGAATCCAAAACTCATCAAATTCTGCTTCTTTGAAATTTTTTGGTTCAATTTGAGAAATGAATGCACAATTATTAGATAACCTTTGGTAGAATATATAGTACTTATATCTTTGGAAGGATCACTGATTATGAGCTTCTTGGATGAGAGGGAACAAACTTCGATTCAATGGGAAGTGTTGGATCGTCTTGATCTTTGGAAGATTCTTCTTCTCCTTGTTGAGAAATTTGTTCTTCCAAATCTTTAACTGCAACATCTTTAGGGTCTTCCTTGTTTTGATCTTAATATTTATTTTCTCAAGAGAGTTTCTAAACCTACATCAATACCTTTCTCTTGATCAAGAAAATTACTTTCATCAAATGTGACATGCATGAATTCTTCCACTACTAGAGTTCTTTTGTTGAAAACTCGATAAACTTTGCTAGTAGGTAAATATCAAAGAAAGATTCCAACATCGGATTTTGAATCAATTTTTCCTTTGTATTTAGTATAAAACATTTACAACCAAAAACCTTAAAATAACTAATGTTGGGAACTCTATTTTTCCAAAGCTCATATGGAGTTTTGGTATTCTTTCGACTTACCAAAACTCTATTCATAATGTAGCAAGCGGTGTTAATGGCTTCGGCCAAAAACTATTTGGGTAAATTATTTTCATTTAATATGGTCCTAGCCATTTCTTGCAATTTGCAGTTATTTCTTTCCACTACACCATTTTGTTGAAGAGTTCTAGGACTCAAAAAGTTATGTTCTTATCCATTTTCTTTACGAAAATCATCAAAAGCAATATTATCAAATTCACCACCATGATCACTTCTAATGGTTGTGATAGAGTGTCCTTTTTCATTTTGAACCTTTTTACAAAAAAAAGTTTGAATACCTTTAAAACTTCATTTTTAAGTTTAAAAACAAAACCTAACTAAATCTTGAGAAGTCATTAATGATGACAAATGCATAGTGCTTACCACTTAAGCTTGCGATTTTAGAAGGTCCAAAGAGATCCATGTGAAGAGGTTGTAAATGTTTTGTGGTTGAAGAAAACTTCTTAGTTTTGAATGAACTTTTCGTTTGTTTTCCAAATTGATAAGCATCACAAATTTTGTCCTTTTCAAATTTTAAATTTGGTAGACCTTTAACAAAGAAATTTTTTGAGATTTTTGAATATAGGTCCATACTAACATGGCATAATCTTCTATGCCATAACCAAATATCATCTTTAAAACTTGACAAACATTTTAATTCTTTTTCAAATTCAATGTTAATGACATAAACATCTTTACTTCGGCTTCCTATGAACAATACTTCTTTCGATGTAGCATCCTCAATAAGGCATTTTGAAGAATCAAATTTGATATGATAGCCTTTATCACATAATTGACTAATACTTAGCAAATTATGATTGAAATTATCTACTAACAAAACGGTTTCAATAGAAGGAGATGAATGATTACCAATATTTCCAATGCTCATCATTCTTCCTTTGGCATTGATTACGTTCAAAGAATAACGCGGTAGTTGTAATGCAACTTTGGGGTGTCGTATCCATAGAAAGATGGAAAAATATTTAAAGGTGCAAAAAGGATGTGTGTTCCCATGGATGATAAGAAATAAATTTGTTTGTCACGGAATCGATATCAATTTTGAGAATATAGAAAGTAAAGTCAATGAATGAGATGGTGAAGCGTCGGGATTCTCTCAATCGAACCAGATCAATCACATCAATTATTCCAATTTTATAACACATTTAGAGGCTTTCATCCCCGGCACTCTAATCGGAAGATATGTCGTTTAAACCTAATTTAATTCTAACGTGATTATAATGGTTAATCTTCTTATTGCAATGTTCACACTTGGTTTATCGAAATCAGATTCAAAATCGACTATATACTAGAGCATAAAGCAGTAGAGAATCACATCGATAAATTTAAATAATTGAGATTAAAACCTAAGTAATTATTTCAATCAGTCCATAGAGAGAACATGACTAATTCTATGACCAATTTAATAAAAATTAAGTCAATCTCAAAATCAATTCATGATGAGGAAAACAAACCATCAAATCAACTTAATTTCAATTGTAACTCTAGAATCTAGTTTCCCTATAACACAATTAAGCATTCATGTAGTGGAATAAGATCAGAAAAACTGCTTTATACATCAAGCATAAAGTAGTAAACAATCAACTAATAACATTCATGAGATAATTCAACAAATATTACAATTCGTAGATAGAAAAAGTCTGACTGAATCTATGATTAATTTAATAAAAGTTAAATAAATCTCA
Source organism: Fraxinus americana (assembly GCA_035079005.1). Taxonomy (NCBI): domain Eukaryota; kingdom Viridiplantae; phylum Streptophyta; class Magnoliopsida; order Lamiales; family Oleaceae; genus Fraxinus; species Fraxinus americana. Next base: position 14,256,743 of record CM068712.1, on the reverse strand, counting down.
TTACAAATTTAGGGAAAAAAACTATAAATTCTAGAGTTTTTCAACAAGAAAATACCAAAATACGTGAATAATAGATGTGAAATCACCAATTTCGGAGGAGTTCCTCCCTAGCTTCACCAATGGTTTAGTATTTCATGAGTTTCTTGAGCCAAAATCAATGAAAGAATGGTGTAGAATAAAGAATGAGGTATTCTGGGCCTTTCTAGGGTGTTTTAGGGTTGAGAAATCGTGCCAAAATAAGTTACCATAAGTGGTTGAGTCGTAGAAGGAAACCAGAAATTTCATCACATAAATGACCTATGCGGCTGCAAGTATAAACCCATGAGGCCGCATGGAACAAAGAATTGCTATCCTTGGATTCTCGATAGATGACCATGCGGCTAGGGCTGTCAATGGATTGGATTTTGATCCGAATCCTATCCGATTCCGACAAAATTAAAATATTTTGATTCGATTTGTTATAAATAATTCAGTCAGTAAAATATTTTTATAGTATATTATTTGTCACTAAAATAAATAAATGAGAATAAATAAATTTAGAATAAAAAAGTAATCAAATTCAAAACATAAAAAAGTTGAAAATTTTATAATTATTAAACCTGTTAAGAATTGAAAAATTTGAAGAAAAAAAAGTTGATTTCAACCAATATTTTAAAAATCGACCCGGGTATCGACTCTGAAAAGGAAGATGGTCAATGGTTAAAATGTCGAATCGGTATCAAACCGGTTATTAAATTGAATAAATAACTATACATATAAATGTAAAATATTAAAAAAAATAGATTTTTTTAATTTTAGTTTACTAATTTAAAGCAAATAAATATCTATATATTTTTTAATTAAATTTATTTTACAATTTCAAAAATTAATAATTAATATGTAACCAATAATTTGATTTGTTAATGGAAATAATGAAATAAAATATTTATATTTAGAATTGAAATTTAATTTTACTTTATCTCACATCGAATGTCAATAGAAAACTAGAAGACGATCTCTCATTTAAAAAGGAACATCATAATGGTAGAAGTTACTATTGGGTTTGCTAGTAAAAATAAGTGGGCCTTAAGTTAGTTAAATTTTTTTAAAGAACATTATTTTTTTCCTAATTTTTATTAATTTCTGATCGGATTATCGGATCGGATATCCAATAATATAACAAATCGGATATGGATTTAACAATCAAATATCCATTGGACTATCGGATCGGATCGAATTGGATAATTTTCTTATCGGATCAGATTGGATATAGGCAGATCCGATCTATTTACAGACTTACATGCGGCTGCATGGTTTTATAACCATGCGGCCATGTTTACCCGCCGGATAACTTTCAGTATTTTGATCGTATCTTCCTCTCCCGATATCCGATTGAGGTGATTCAAGATGCATTGGAAAGCTAAGTCAAAGGGATACAACATTTCTTGAGTTACTATATTCTAATTTGATCATTTTTATGTCAAAAATTGGTCTCAATATGAGGTTGAAAATCGATGCATAACTTTTCAACTTGATAGTTGATATGTGATAATGTCTTGGTTATATTTCATCCATTTGACTCCTTCCTTCATCCAATTGACCTCTAACACTCTCGAATTTTCTTCACAAGGTTAGAAACAAGTTTAGAGTATTTTCCCTTTAGTCCTTGAGCTTTCACTTTCTTCCATTTTGGTCCTTTTTTTAACTCTTCTCTTCATTTTTCCACCATTTTCACCGATTTGCAACCTAAACCCAGATATAGAAGTATTTAGCGCATTTAGATATCAAATAATCATAGAAACGCAAATATTAATGGGTGAAAAATGTAACAAATGTGCTATTATCAGGCATTATCTCCAAATGTGACATTACCCCCATATTTCCTTTTGAGGTTTGACAATAATGTTTTGTCTCTAGTCATGTGTTTTGAGTAACTACTATCCAAGAACCAATTGCTCTTTATCCTTGAAGACACCTACAAGAATTGATTCAAATTTTTGATCTTGGTACCCATTTAACTTTGGGTCCTTGATAGTTAGTGCTAGTGGACCCTTGAACCCACTTATTTCTTTGAAAGTGTAATTTCTTTTTGATTAAACAATTAAAAGTTACGTGTCCAAATTTGTTACAAAAGCTACATGTGGTGCTAGAAGATTTGACAAATATGTTTTCAATAGATTTTTGTTTTAGAGAAGGTTTGTATCCAATTCCTCATATATCAAAAATGCATTTTTGTTTCCCAAGTATTAACTCAAAGTTTTTCTTTCTTTGAGTGAATTTGTGCACAATGTTCCCCGTTACCGAGCTTTCTGTCACGAACAAGGCCAAATGTACTATAATGGTAACTTACAAACAAGGAGTACCAATCCTTAAGTGACTTACAACAATGAACACTTATCCTTTGGTGACTTATAACAAGGAGCACTTATCCTTAACAATAGTCGAGTTTTCACGGGGCTCTTGAAACCACCACAATATAAATGATAATTTTACAATTTAAAAAACTTTCTTAACAAATGATGGTCAAGTATTTAGAAAGTTAGGATAACACTTCAATAGATAGCAAATAATGAAGTTCAAGTGTTTATGTTGTAAAACTTTGACAAATAATACAAGTTAAGTATGAAGAGAGATTTACACTTCAATATAAGTGTTGGCAAAGAAAACCTTTATCTAGAATTGAAATGAGATTGATAAGTTTTATTGCAAAATTGAATCCTTGATGAAATAGATGAAACTAGTTTTATCAATCAAGAGATTCTTTGTAATAAATGAAATAGAATATATAATCAAGTAAACTCAATGATTTTCAATAAATACACTCTCTTAATTTCTCTTGTAAAGTGGTTGAAATTGAATGCAAAATAAATGACTATTTATAGATAAAAAGAATGAAAATCAGGAAGTTTCGGTTGACCGAAGTGTGAATATAGCCGTTGTAAAATTCAAACCGTTGGAGTTTCGGCTAATCAATTTCGGTTGAGCTCTATGCATTTGTTAAAAATCGATGAGTTAATACCTTTACATATAAATTGAAGTTTCGATAAACAACTTCTAAACTCTAATTTTCACAGTTTTTGTTCTCTTTGAGTCTCTTTTGATTGTTTGTTCTTAACAGATGACAATTTGAGACTTTGAATGCTTAAGAAAATTTATTCATGAAAAAAACTCAAGAAACAAGACTTGTTAGAAATATAAGTGTATTGTTTGTTATAATTAAAACAAGTGGAGCTATATTGAATCATAGGTCAACAGTACCGTCCCCTCTCCCTGGAAGTACGTCTCGTACAGCCTGTTGCTTCTCTCAGTGGCTGTCTCGTCGCCTGTAATCCTTAGTCCAGTGATCAGGGCAAACTCAAACATTAAAAAACTAACGACCTTGTCCTTAAGGTGGAAGTGGAGGACATCGCCATTGACTGGCCTAAAAAGCAGACATAGGAGTGCATCGATGATCTATCTTGAGTACTACACCACTCAAAACTGGTACATGGGCCACATGAAGGACTACCCTAACACATCTTCGTGCTGAATATCGAGCAGTTCCAACACAGAAGTAAAACTCTCAAAGGTACTGTTCCAAGTAGCTTTTCCCGTCATCTGCCTCAACTCTGCATCTAAATGATATTCATTCCTGCAAAAATTCAAAGGTTAGAACATTGAACAAGAGATAATAAAATAACGCATAATCTCAAAAAATCAAGTGAACTGAACTGTAACTATCATACACAAGACATCGACGCTAATAAAAAATAAATGATTTAATAAATTAAAGGAGAAGCACGAAAAATAAATTAAATACAAATTAAAGAACAATTAATTAAATTAAATACAAATTAATGACCAAAAATTAAAAAAATGATAAATAAATTAAAAAAATTTTAAAAAATAAAGCCAGAACATTAAAAAGTATTTTAATTTTAAAAAAATTATAATAAGAAGAAAACAATTAAGGTATTCTTAAATTATTACCAAAAAATAATAATAAAAAACAAAAAATTAAACAAAATAAAATTATAGAAATTAAATAAAGAGTATAAATATTATTTAAGTAAAATTGTAAAAATTAAAGATTTGTTTAAAAAGAATTTTAAACTTAAAAAAAAGGAAAAAAAATGAATTTGGTTAAAAATAATATCTAATTTATTAATTTTCAATTTAAAATTATTTATTTCATTTAAAAAGGAATAAAATTTTTGAATTTATAAATTTTAAATAATAATAAATTAATTTTTAAAAAAGTAAAGAACAAAATAAAAAAATTATATACATAATAAAATTATTATTTAAAATTGTAAAAATTAAATTATTAATAAAATGTAATAAATTATTAAAAATTAAATAGTCGCCCCAATTCTAAACATATGGGCCGTTAAAACAGATTGGGTTGACCCACCGTGAGCGGAGTTGTGGTCGACTGGATCTAGACTGAGATTTTTTTTTCTTTTTCTTCACTGTTCTTGTGTGTGTGAGGTGAGAAATGAGGGTATTTTTGGCTTTTACTCTTGAATTTCCAATTTATATATATTTTTTAATCTGGTTAATGGCAAAAGTGGAAAAATGGCCAGGTCAACTGTCAATTTCCACTTATTTCCTCCTTCGTACAATTACTATTGGTTAAGGTATGATGTGTTGGTGTTGAATTCTATATTGTGGTAAAGCAAGGGTTCACTGATTTGATGGAGAATCGGTGTTTTTATAGTGCTTTTTGCTCTTGCTGTTATGATCTGGGGTTACTTTGCACAAATTTTACCTATTTCATGATTGTACTCCACAAAGTTTACCAATTTCAGGGTTGAATTCCGTAAATTTTATCAAATCCAATATTGTATTCTGCAATGTTTACCAATTCCAAGGTTGATTTGTACACAAATATTTGAACGTGTCTGCTTCTTCTTCAATACAGATATACATCCTAATTTTAAAACCAACATCAAAACCAGATTGGAAATAGGTAAATGAAATTATATTCCAGTCCCAGTTTGAAATCACACCAATTTCAAACCCAATTTCACTTTCATTAAACTTTAGAAGAGTCAAACTTATTCCACTAAAATGGGGAAATGAAATAAAAAAAAAACAAGCAATTTCTCCATCTGAAATCATAGGCAGTCCCAGTATTGCAAGCAAATCCAATTCTTTGTATAAATTAGCTTCAAAGTTCTTCCATTTTCATACCCCAAAATGAAACCCACTCAAGAAATTCTTGTTTCTGATAATCTATAGTGTGGATATGATGAGACAAAAATTCTCTTCATGTTTTTATTAATTTTAGTGATAAGTTTAGTTTATATACTTATTCGTGGCCTTAAATCATAATATTTTATTGTCTTTTGGATTAAATTTTACCTAATTTATGTTATATTGTATTTTGTAGTTAAAGCTTTATGTTTAATGAAGAATTAGAGAAAAGAATGTAAAAGTCTCGAAAAATGGCAAAATCTAAATATGAAACCTTAGAGAGAAATATTACAATAAATGTGTTTCAATAGATTTGCATTGAAAATTTTAATTGGAGATCCAAATTAAACAAATATATATATATATATATAGAGAGAGAGAGAGAGAGAGAGAGAGGGGACACATTCACGCAGGAGAAAACGGGAGAAAGACAAAAAAAAAAAAAAGAAGGGAGAACTGCGGCACATAAGAGACGCGAAAAACATAAAAGAAATTGTGTCGTTGTAGGAAAAAGAAAACCAAAGGAAAAAGAAAAAGGAAAATAAAAAAAGTGGACAAGTCAAAAACAGAAAGGAACGGGGGCAGAGAAAAAAGGAAAGAAATGAAAAGAAAAGAAAGGAAAGAAAGGAAAAGAAAAGAAAGGGGGCTGCAAACATAAAAAAATTTCACGTTTCGTCAATTTTTGATGATATCTTTCCACTTTTACGTGTCGTCGACATCACCACGGCTACCGCCTCCAGATCCTATTTTTATTTTATTTTTTGTGAACAAAATTAATTTTCGTTTTCAAATCAGATTTATAATTTCAAAATCAATTTTTCTTTAAAGGCTAGAAACATGAAAAAGTCAACAATCAACTTTTTGATTGTTCTATAATTCGAAACAATTTCTAATAAACACAAATTAGTCTCTGATACCACTGCTAGGAATTTACTTAATCATGCAAGAGGAAAATAAATTATTTTTCAATTCCCGCCACATATCTACTTTGTGTTTAGATATAAACTGTGATTAAAATAATACATTTTAACGAATTCTGTAAACTCCTTTGCTGATTCTCGATTTCGAATGATCACGATCTGCAATCCAAGAGATTCAATTGTCCAGCCTTCAACGGCGATCCACGTAGAGAACAAGAATGACAATTATGATTTTCTTTTATTGTGTTAGTAAGAATAATGAATTATTCCATACAGTTTTTCAAACCCTAACAGCTTATTAATACAAGTCCAAGTGTGATTGACCCGTCTCTTAAACTTAACCATGTCCAATATTTAATTAATCAAATTAATTAAATCTAGTCCATGAATTAATTAATCAAATTAATTAATTCGGGCCTATTAATAAACAATCCAATTAATTAATTCGGGCCTATTAATAAGCAATCCAATTAATTAATTACCCAACACTTGTCAATTAATTAATTGGTAAATCTCATTCTTCTACTTTTCTTTTGTGTATGACCCATTATGTTCCCGATCACAATACCTAACAACGTGAATTATTATTTTAATATAATCAAAACTGATAAATTAAAATACGCTTTTTAATTTATCATCAATTCACATCCTTCGTCTCAAATTGACATTTAGCAATGTGTCAAGACAATGCATGTGACGAGAAATGTCATGTGGTATGACAAAACCAAACTTGTTCGTTTACGGTGAAACTATAATCATTTCGTATATGATCCGATCAATTATGATATATGGATATGTGTCAAACTCAATTATCGATAATATCTTTTATCCCACTGTTAAGTCAATGTAAGTCAAAAACTCATTTTCGATTTATGAGTTCACGTGGCCAACGATTTCATTATCAACTTAACTAGATAAAATGTATATCATAATCTCTTACTATCTAAGAGTGATGAATCTTCTATTGATTATTTACAACCTTCATATGATTCTTGACATACCCGAACGATGCTGTATTAGCGACCCTTAATAGAGCAACATCCAACATCACTAAAGTATGACTGTCCTCGTATAAGGCATTATGATGGCCTCAAGTCAAATGACCAATTTCATTACCGAACGTTAGAGATTAACCACTGACACTCAGATAGTTATCCATGTGGAATCTCCCAACGTGTCTCCAATATTTTGTTTTATAACAAAATATCAACGTGTTCATTCAAATGTCACCACACTTTACCTTGTGAGTTCGTCTACTTACTTTACAAGTAAGAAATGCCACACGTGACGGTCTATTGGTAATAACGATATCCGTATCTCGTGATTACATATGACCACAAACGATTTAAGATTCAGTCATATGTAATTTGTAATCATCACAACCCCTTGTGATTAACAAATCACTAAAACTTGAATCTAGGGCTGGACAAAACTCTCGAACCGAATCGAGCGGTTCTTCATAAGTTAAATATCCGAACGAGTATCTGAATCGAGAACCGACGGATTTGGTTCGGTTCTAGGTTCTAGACCCTGAACCGAAGAACCGAATAAGAACCGAATTTAAATAATTGTTTTAATTTTTTATATTGTATTAACTAATTTTTTATATTTTTTCTAAACAAATTAACTGATTTAGTGATTAATGTTCTAACTCTCAAGCCAAGTCCATGCCTAGCTAGCCCAGCCTAACCCAATTTCTAAATTCAATTTTATTATTTAATTTTTTGCTCATATTATTAATTTCATTTTTACCCCAAGATTTAGGTTTTTTTAAGTTTTTATCACTCTTTTTCCAATTTCACACTTTCATTAGGTAACCACTGAGTCAATGACCTCAAATCATTTCATAAATTGAAAACCAACATCTACATGTCCAAATCGAAATCGCCCACTGCCGAGTCCGACTTCGCCTCTCCAATGTGATACGCTCAAAATGAGTACCAACTAATTTCCTTACTTAGCTTTAAATATGTCGTCTTAAATAGTAATATGGCAAGTAAGAGTTATTTCCCGCAGATGATTGTTTCAATTTAATCAATTGCAAACTAGAAATTGAATTTAACACTTATAAACTAAAGTGATTAAATAGGGAGGTTTGATTCGTTGAACTAAGGAAATCAATAAATTCAAAATAGAAAATACTTGAATTTGGAAATAAAACAAAAAAAAAGTAGATTTTAAATCAAAGATGTGAAGATGTGATTGGGGGGATATTTCGTTACCACGAGAATGATTTTCATATCAATTATACAATATATTTTCGTTCTCTAGATTAATAACAATTCGAGAATAATTACAAGCTCAATTATCTCAATCTCTTCTTATATGTTAATTGAATAAAACAAGCTCTTTACTCAACCCTATTCATTAAACAACCTAGAACAAGCTCTCTAGATTTAATTTAACAAAAGCATTACGACAATAGAGATGAATTGAATTAAGGGCAAACTCACAAGCTCGGTTTACTTACTTAAGTGTTAATTCACATACAATCAATTGAAAATTCTTCATTATCCATTGAAATGTAATTGACATTAGGTTCTAGAATAAATAGTGATTACGTACTATAAATTCTAAAATAGCATTCATTGAACAAAACTCAATCATTTAGTTGTACACCTAAACAACCAAGAAGAACAAAATAAACATATAAATCAATGTATTAAACACATTAATTAAGAGAACTATAAGGTACAAATTAATTAAAAATCATAACTCGGGTTTGAAATTACCCACAATCACAAATATATTTAGTTACCCATTAAATACTAAAAAATAACAATTAAATTCTTACAACTCATTAATGGAAAATAAATTAGGGAAAATAAACACATTAATTAAGAGAACTATAAGGTACAAATTAATTAAAAATCATAACTCGGGTTTGAAATTACCCACAATCACAAATATGTTTAGTTACCCATTAAATACTAAAAAATAACAATTAAATTCTTACAACTCATTAATGGAAAATAAATTAGGGAAAATAAAAACTTATTGATAAAGAAAATATCAATGGATCTCCTTCTCCAAGTTATTCCATCAACACTTGCTCCAATCTTTGTCCAAAAATACCAAAAGAAATTAAAGGAAGAAGAAGGAAGGCAAAAGAAATTGAAATAGAAGAGAAACTGCCCAGAACGCAGCTGCTGGTATTGACGTCCAAACAGGGGCTGGCTGGAGAGTTTTAATTCAAAACCTAATAATTAATTGCAGACCAAGCCCCCAACTTTGGAAAGATAACAAAATTGGTCCTAGCCTTTTGAAAATGTCAAAAACCGCTACAGTGACTCCTAGGCGCCCCTTCTGGCCTTCTCTGCCGAAAAACTGATTTTGGTGTCAAGTTTCAGAAATTGCACGTCAAGTCCTCCAACTTCCGGTAATTGTACAATTTGGTCCTCAAACTTTGAAATTTTGTGTCTTTCGTTCTTTTTGCTCATTTCTCGCGTAAATTCCTTCTAATCATCATTCAAACTTGAGTTTCCACATACAAAATAAAAATAACTAAATTAAGTAATAAATTGATAATAAAAACATACAAATATCTAAATTAATGGTCCGAATAAGTGCAAAAACTCGCACTTATCACAATGCACATCGAAGCTGGGACATCCAACCACGACCACCGATCGTTGACCATTAAAAATTTGTTAAAAAATTTAAGTATGGTACGGAATCGAACTGAACGGAATGAAACCGAACCTGAACGGTTCCAAAATTATATTTGGATCCGACGGTTTCATTTATTAAATACCCAAAATTTTGGTTCGGTTCGGTTCTCTTCAGAATCGAATCGAACCGAATCGGACCATGTCTAGCCCTACTTGAATCTACAGATTCTACTATTTAATTAAATTAATATTCTAATAAATTAAATAATAGATATTGCCATAAATACGCATCGATTATATATATTAAAAGTGTTTATGTCCAAAATTGATTGGACTTAGGGCATAACATTTACATCTTACATATCTAAAGAGGATGAACTAGCATACAGTCACTAAACCTCTTCCTTGACAACAGTTTCTTCATCTTCGGTCGAAGACTGGTATCTCCAATGGAGTACCATCTGGGGGATTCAGAAGCTGGCCCCAGTATAATGCTTACCCAAACTAGTAAACCACGGCATGGAAAGAGTTACGAAAATGAAAGTGAACTCCTCTTTATATGCTTACCAACCTAGTGTGTTATTTATAGCAGAAAATCCCTGGTAAATATTAATATAACTAGTACAATTGTAAATATATGCAGGATGACACTCTCAACAAAAATATATGCATTTCTGCTTCGTAATCTAGGCCAGCACAGTGTCTTAACCTCAATTTCTCAGCCTTTGCAGTAGTTATTTTGATTATAGTTCTGAAGAAAAAGGCTGAACATTACCATTTTCAGGCAGTTAGACACCATTACAATATTGGGCACTATTCTTAAAAGCTACTTTTTTTGGGAAGTGTATTTCTTCGTAACTTTTAAGCACAACCGGAACATGTTCACTATCTGAAGTGAAATCAGTTCATACAAATTTTGAACCCTTAATTGGCAAGTATAAAAAGCCTACCATATTTATTTGGATTAAATCAAGCAGCTCCACTAACACTCAATACAATCATTTTCAGCCATCCTCCACAAAAGGGAAACACAGGAAAATTAAAGCAACAGTATCTAAGTATGTTAGTAAACATCAAAGAAGTTTTCACCTTTCTTCTAAATGGTCGAACATATTCCAAAAAGGAACCAAATATGAAAGGTTCCAATGAGATTTCATTCCTGAATATGTAATGGTACATCAATGAGTAGCCCATCTACTCCACGTAATGCATTATTTGCACAAAATAAAACAGTAGATTATACTTTTAACATCTTTTTGCAAGCAATAAACGAAAAGAGAGGAGAATGAAAAAAAGAAACCTTATAGTTGCAGTCACGAAGCGACCTCATCTGCAGCACAGAAGAAAATAGCTGTAGCACTCTCGCATGCATCCCAAAGTGTCCACGTACTTCTTTGCTACCATAATTCCAATATGATATCAACACGTAAATCAAATCCGCCAAAGACAAGAGGAGCCCAGATTGTGACAAAGTGCAAGACCCAACTCAACAACTGATATATAGCCCCTGTTTGGGAGGAAATACAAGCCATTTCCATAATGACCATTAAAAAAAAAAAGCAAAAGGTTAATTTAAATACCAAAATCTAAAAATATCCTCATCTTCAATCAAGCGTTTGAATGGAAAGGAAAAATGAAATTTCAAATTACTCACATGGTATAACAGTCGGGATCCAGTCGAATGAGCCATCCACATAGTCAGCCCAACTCCGACCACCATACAACCCGGCCATTATCTTCGACAAGTTTAGTTTTTTTGAGATTATGATATTGATTTTTCATTTATTATGTTTTAAAAATTGGTGAATTAAATTGTTATGTATAATGTTTATTCTTCATTATTTAGGTAGATTATTGGGTATAATAGTGATTTACGTCAGGGGCGGACGCAGACTTTTTATGCTGGGGGGGCACAATCAAACTTTCAAAAAGTGACGAAAAAATTAAAGTAAGAGATATTTTATTATAATTGTTCTCTTCGTATTCTCATATTTTGATAATGTTCCATAATTAAAGTAGGAAATAGATGAAAATTTAATGTAATTTCGTAATTCAAATCAACAAAGAAATTGAGTATACAATCTTGGTCATCAAAAGCTACACAAACTTTGATAGAATACAAGTCACAGATTTATATGTACATTTTTTAAATTCTGAAACTTATTTAACATATGCAACAAGTAAATCAACAAGGGACTAGGAAATAGTAAAAGCCAGACTTAGTTTTGATGCATCAAATATCCGAGAAACAATCCTTGCTCATTCAAGTTCAATCATATTGCATAACTCTTTCTTCTGATTACATTCAGTCGAACTAGATTCTCCTAGACTAAAAGACTCTCGAAATTTCCTTAAAAATGTCACTTTAACTGAGAATTTCATTCGTGAATCTCATGCATTACAAGAACGTAACTAAATTCAACTAAAAATTCTTCTATTCCTATTCATTGATATAATCCAAGTATACAATCATTTTACACTAATTATTTCGTTTAGTATTGGTTTCAGCACTATAGCTCATGAAAGCCTTGCCTACTAGCTTTTTCCTTGGGTCAGATCTTAGAATTCTTGGTCGCAATTGAACTTGAAATGGCTATAGAGTGGAGACAGACTTTTCACTATTTTCATTTGGCAATGCAATTTTCACTCTTTGAGAGTAACTATAAACAATTTAAATAAAGATAAATGAGATTTGAAGTTTTGAACTATTCTTGTTCAGTCATTCAGTATTATCACAACCATTCTCGTATCCATTTAACAATATACAACCTTAATTTTAGCATGAAGAAGAGGAGAGAAAATGAGAAGAGGAGACTCAAAACATTGGTTTGAAATGAATGTTGATTCCTTTTCCTTTCATATTTAAAAAAAAAAAATCAAAAAAAAAATTTTTTTTTTGGGGGGTGGGGTGGGGGCACACGCCCCCAGGCCACCCCCCAGGTCCGCCCCTGATTTATGTATTTATTTTGCAATTTAACAGTTTATTCTAGCGAGGAAAGATGATTTCTTGTCATTTTCGACGTTTTCTTTTTAATTGAAAATTATTTTTACTTATTTTCTTTTTATAATAAAATATAATTTTTTAATTTTAATTAAATAATATTTATATTCTTTATTTAATTTTCATCATTTCCTTTTGTTTAATTTATTTTGTTTTTGTTATAATTTTTTTGGAAATAATTTTAAAATTTCGTAATTATTTTGTTCATTCTATAAATAATCTTTTTTTGATTTACAATTATTTTTAATTCTTTTCTATGTATGATAAAATTTAAGTTTTTCAAATTTAATTAAATAATATTTATATTCTTTATTTAATTTTAATAATTTCCTTTTGTTTAATTTGTTTTGTTTTTATTATAAATTCTTTTTTGGAAATAGTTTTAAAATTTCTTAATTGTTTGGTTCATTTTATATATACTTTTTTTATTTAAAATTATTTTTAATTCTTTTCTATTTATGATAAAATTTAATTTTTTTTCATGATTTCCTTTTGTTTAATTTATTTTTGTTTTTATTATACTTTTTTTGGAAATTGTTTTAAGAATTTCTTAATTGTTATCATAAATATATTTTTTTCAATTCTTAATATCATATTTTTTATTATTTTCTTAATTTTTTTTTATTTTTATCTGTATTTCGATTTGCTTAATTTTTTGAGATTTTGATTTATTCCATTTTCTTTTGTTGAATATTATAATATTTGAAGTTTTGCAAAATGGAGTACCATCTAGATGTGGAGTTGAGACATATGTGGGGAAAATGTGCTTGGAACAGTAGATTTGATAGTTTCACTACTGTATTGGAGTTGCTGGATGATCAGCACACAGATATACTACGCCAGTCCATTCTGTAGCCTCTGTATCCATTGAGAGAGGTGTGTAATCTGGGAAGATCATTGATGCATTAATATGTCGGCTACTTAGACCAGTTGACGGCGATACCATTTACTTTGACCTTGGGGGCAAGGTCGCTACTTTCGCCATGTTTGAGTTTGCCCTCATGACTGACTGAAGATAACGGGCGACGATGTAGTTACTGATGGTACTCAAAGAAGCATTAGGCTACAGGAGACGTATTTTCAGGGATAGGGGACGGTGCTTCTACTACAGTTAATTGACGCAATTAGAGAGTGCAACCATATGCTGGCAAGATTGAAGTTAGGATTGGTCTACAACCTTGAGAGTGTGGTGAGGTATCATCACAAAAAGACTACGATCGACCTTTTCCATTTGGAAGTTGTTGACGTCATCGATGCCTTCAACAACTATCCGTGGGGTTGGAGATGTTTTGAGGACACCGTACATGTCTTCACCAGATCACACTCGAAGCCTAAAGGGTCCATGCGTAAGTACTATACTTATGGATTGCCTCTGACAGTGCAGATAAATGTTTAACATAATCAATGTTAAAATATTTTTTATACTAAATTTATATATAATAATTGTATGTGTTACATATTTGGGCATATGAGACTGTCCCCCTCTTGGGTACCAGATTTGTTAGGTGAGGGGAGACACGTTGCCTTCAGATGCATTATTGAGTAGACGAATTTCCATTTGGTTAAGAGTTATTAGCCCTCCTTGATGACCCTCAAGTGAGTATTACACATTTGCGATTTATATTGTATGTTGTTTAAAAATTTTATCACATGATCATTAACTAGTTGAATTGTCAATATGTCAACTTGAAGTCCTAATTGCGTTGACTGTATGAATTAGCCATTCTACATACTCAACACGACCAGATGTTCGATCCCATCCTGATTGGGTATATGAACTGAATATAATTTATTGATTACTGATTTGTTTGAGTTAGCATATTTTAATTAAGTTAATTATTTTTAATGTTGTTATTTGTATAGGAGTACGGTCCAGTTAACCGACGATCACCTCTACCGAGGGGATTACCTTCTCCTCTATCCAGATACCTTCTCCTTGGATTTTTTGTACACAGTCAGAGTCATTATTTTGATGGTCTGTATATCTACCCAATTAGATTTATGACAGAGGAGATGAGCACATTACGATGAGAGAAGAGGTGGGCGCAATACAAGAGAAGGTACGGGTACTGCGACGAGAGATGAGAGAGGACGTGGGCACGTTAAGAGAGGAGGTAGGGGCGCTGCGATAAGAGTTGAGCAGCGAGTTATTAGATTTATGTTATGATGTTGTAGAGCTACGAAGCCATATAGTATACTTTCAGGATGAGATCGCGAAGCTTTGAGGCGATATAATAGGAATACGAAGGGTGATAGACGAGGTGACGAAGAGGGTGACGGAGAACAGGGTCACACACTATTGTGGATACATGATGGTATATTATAATAATTTTTGTTATCGATGGAGCGGGAAGCGGTGGCCTCGATGGGGACGGGAGAGGTGGTGGAGGAAGAGAGGGCGGAGAGGGTGCCCTGATGACGGAGGAGATGGCGTGCCCAAGGCGGACGTGGTGACGGTCCCCGGGACGAAAGGGGCAGATGATGAGAGGATGCTAGTCGTGATGGAGGGTAAAAAGCGTGCTGTTGATGTGCCGGAGTAGGTGGTCAGCAGGAGGTCGAGATTGCAGTCACAATATGTCGTTTTTTCCTTCACGGCTAAGATGAAGAGAATGAAGTTTGTCAACGAGACGTACTCCATGCCCTTCCAAGAGGTAGACTATACCAAGTGAGAAGTATTATGCCCAGCTAAGTACTTTATAATTTTAGTGAAGTACACTAACTCGTCTATGTTTCTTTTAACTGTTTTTTTCAAAGCTAATCACATGATAGCTCAAAGGACGATCCTGGACGCCTATAAGTGATTTTATGACATCAAGAGCTTGGCTCACTGTCGATGTAAGTGTAATATCGTAATTTTAATTTATTATGTATACATAATTTTTTCTTATTAAACGAAATAACTCTCTCTAATTTTTTGTGTTTCCTGATATCGCACATCGACTTGGCTAGGACTTGCTGCGCGATTAGGCTCAAAGACATCTGAGATCATTTGACATTCTTAGCCGACTCATATTGAGCACCGAGTTCCTACGTGCCTTTACCATTGAGTATCAGTACTCCAACTTATGGGTAATGAGTACACGGTGCTCGAACATATGCTCGAGTTGGTCATAGGGATGTGGTTGAGTGTCGGGGGAAAGTCATGGGAGGGTTGTACGCATATGTACATTCTAGTGACCGCAAATCATCACTATTTTACCGTGGAGATTGTCTTTGCCGATTCCACTATATATGTATATGACTCCGATCATTCCTGTCTGACATAGGGTATGCTCGAGTTTCACCTAGAGTCAATGGTTGTGATCTTTCCTTTGATGTCTAGACGAGTATGTGTGATTGTGTAGGTTATACTAGCCATTGTTTGAGACACGACGACGACAATATAGTCAAAATCGTAAGAGTGTGTGTGTGTGTGTATATTTTTTTGTTTTAATTTGGAAACTTAGTTTTTAACTATATGGTACCGAACTAACACATTATTATTTAATTACAGAGGCAATTGTGTTATGTTCGTGATAACTTATATTAAATTTTTCAGTATAGCATGAAATTGATGGAATCAACCAATCTTGGATAAAAAAATGGAGGAATAAGTTAGCGTGTGATTTATATGAATTTAATCGTGATTCACAAATATTGTATATTTAATTGTGAAATAATTCTAAATACTGTAAAAAAAAATTTAAATATTGTATATTTAATTATTTATTTATTTGTGAAATAATTGTAAATATTGTAAAAAATATATAAATATTGAATATTTAGTTGTTTATTTAATTGTAAAATAATTGTAAATATTGTAAAAAAATCTAAATATTGTTCAATTATCAGCAATACCATTTCACATCTGTCTAATTGTCATTTAGAAAAATCTGACCTGCACAAAATTGGTGAGAATGCGCTATTACTCTGTACTTGCCGTACCTATGCGATTGAGAAAACTTCCAGTAGATGGTTTTCTAGACGTACGTGGACGTTCAGGACCATACAGTTCAACTTTGAGTGGTAACAAACTATTAAGTGGGACAATATGGTCGGATACTTTCCACTCGGCTTCATTCAGTAGAGGAAATATAGTTTCAGCATATGTTGCTATCCAATAATTAGCCATGTAATAAGAAGAACAAAATGTTCTTACTGTAAAGCTCTATATATAGCCACTGCGACTACATGTTCACATTAAAAACTCTCTAACTGAAATCGACTACAAGTGCATGTGTTATTAGTTAAGTCCACTATGTATGCCATATTACGTGCGCATTTCACGGAGAAGTGCAACTCATCTAGTGATTCCACATTCAACATTCTCACAAGTTCTGCAGCCTTGAAGAGTTTATTCTCTTGAACCGGGGCTAGCACACTCTTGTAACTCTATGATTTACCATGTCAGTTGTGAAACCACTACTGCAGCTTGTTACGAATATTTTCAATCATTGCGAGGATTGGTAACTCTCGATCCTTCTTGAATAATACATTGAGAGGCTCCGTATTGTTTGACGTCATCATATTGTATCGACGTTTTGAAAAATGTGATCGTGCCCAATGTTCAATCCCCATTTTTGTTAGATACTCCCATGCCAGGAATAATTTACTTTGTATTTCCACTATGAACTTATTACACTCTTTAACATTGTAAGCTTCGCCCGCTATCCTCAACAATGACACGATGCATATGCCCCAATACTTAGTCTTCAAGTTACCTTGTGTATGGTATATGCAATATCTATGATGGGCCTTGCAAAAAACTTTAGTGATACCATTTACTATAGACAGTCCATGATTAGTTACAAAGGTAAGGTCATTGACTTTCCCGATTACTTCCCTCAACTTTGTGAAGAACCAATGCATCAACAGATCATTCTCGATATCGACTATGCTAAATTCTAGAGGGTAAATTGGGATGTTGACATCTTAACATGTAGTAATAATTAACTTGCCTTCTTATCGAGCTTTTAAAGTTGTACCATCGACTAGAATTAGGGGTCGTATCGTATTTTGAAATTCCCGAATGCAATTTCCAAAAGCTATGGAGAAAAACTTAAAACAATTCTTGCCATCCGCTTCAATAAAAAATGTCGAATCATGATTCGTTGTTCGCATGTTATGGCAATACTGGGCTAATTTAGCATCGCTATACCCGGTCGAGCCCATTAAATCCCCAAACGCCCACTTTTTGGACTTCCAGGCCTTTGGTAGCTCATAACCACTCCGTACTCTCGACGGACGTCGTTAATTATGTCCGAAGGTTCTAATACTTGTACCTTATTTGTCGACCAATAAACCATGCTCGGGCTTGCCTGTGATCATTTCGACGAATTCCCACTTCACAAGTATGTTTTCGTGTATACTTGGGAACTACAAATAACTTTTTCGTGTCCATCTTCATCGCTCGCAAACACCAACGAAAACTTTGTTGACACAGATAATCGTCAACAATGACTTGTTTGATTTCTTCATTTTGAACTTGAAGTTGTATTTCAGTGTAATTTGGTGCACAGCTTCCTACAAATCTCTCTTTATTTCAAACAGTTGCTCGACATACAAATCCTAATTGTCGGAAATCACACATGAAGAATTAGATTACGCTCCACTTGATCCAGCACATGTACTCTCGCCTCACTCATGTCTCTGACGGGATAAAACAATCAAATCCTCATTTGTAAATTCATTTTCATTTTTGTTGTCGCGAACTATAGACAGAATTCTGTGTGTAATAGTAAGATCACGATAAGGAACAATTGTCTCGGGAATAACGACACCATCCTCACGAGTTATCTCCACCGTGTTCCAAAAATCATTGGCATTGTGACCCCCTCCATCCGAATCTTCGTGTTCACCTTTGGCGACATTCTTCTTCACTAAAGTCACGTAAAGAGGAGTAGTGTGCATTTTGTTCAATTCAAATAGATAATTCACTTCAGTATCAGAAGCAACCTTGATAGATGGAATTGGAATGGATGAATACTCGTTGAATTGAAATCTCAGTTCCATATCGTACTGAGAGGGATCGACTTTCAACTTGTTTTGTAAATTATGGTACACTTCATAGGTGGAATTAGAATGGACGAATACTCGTTGAATTGAAACACTACACCAAAAAACACCATTTGCAACACATTAAAGGTAACATTCGGTAGTTAAATGTTGCTAAAAGGGTCTATCGCAACATTCTAATACGTGAATGTTGCCATTGCTTAACAAAATTGAGTTTTGGCAACATTTTTTAAGTGAATGTTGCTAATATTACCTTTTTGCAACGTTTTTTCAGTGTTGCGAATTTTTTTATAACAAAATTTTTTGCAACATTTAAAAAACGTTGCGATTTTTCGCAACGTTTTTTAAACGATCGGAAAAAAGCGTCTTTTGCAACGTCTTTTAAACGTTGCGAAAGTTTTATTTTTCGCAACGCTTCAAAAACGTTGCGAAAAACTCCTTTCACAATTTTTTTTCTTTTTCTTATTATTTGGCAACATAAACGTTCCAAAAAATATTACAAAACTTTAAATCAAATCGAACCCTAACTTTTTCCTTCTCGTCTCCGCCTCTCCTATAATCTCCACGATTACAGATTCTCGATGTTCAAGGCTATTCTGCGCCATGCGAAGCTCCACCAGCTGATGGTCCCCTCCGCCGTCCACGGTGTCACCAAGTTCTCCGACCTGACACCCTCTGAGTTTAGGAAATCACACCTGGGGCTCCACAAGCATCGTCTCAAGCGTAGACCAATGTCCAGAAAATAAGTGAAAATGGCGTCTCCTTCATCTTCAACAATAAGAGCATTCGGTTCATTACTCCCCAGATTCTCAAATGGGGTTTCTCTTAAAACCCTCAAACTCCTTCACTCTTCACGGTAACCCATCTACCTTAGCTCTCTTTGAATATATATATGAAAAGAACACACATTAAAGATTGGGGTTTTATATGAAAATTTGTAATTGGGATTTTGATTGTACACACAAAATACACGCAATTGTATTCTTGATTAAGATTTTGATGGAGAGTTGGGGATTGATTATAGAAAGTTTTATTTTGAATTTTAATTCACGAACACGTTTGTTACTCACCTTCTGGCTTATGGGTCTCGGTATATGAGCTTCATTCTGTCAATTCCATTAGAAAGATTTCGACTTTCCCTCCTCTATGTATGGGTAGACGTTCCTGCAAAATCGCTGGAAGAAAGGTAGCCACATGGGTCAGACGTGATTATTTTTATTTATTTTTTAAATTGACAAGATAAAATTATGCAATTTTGATCTGGCTGAATGACTATTGTAGTCTCCTTTGAATTTACCCTTGTTTAAATTACACAAGTCTGCCTGTCCATAGAAAATTGAGAAACATGATGCATCAGTATTTGATTGTTAGAATCTCTTCATAATCTGTTTTCTTAATTTTTGAGGTTGAAAATAAGAGTTCCTTTTGACTAGATTTTAATTTTTCAAATGCTGTAGTTGATGAACTGGCATTGTCTGAAGCTCCCTCGCCAATTACAGAGAATGTGTCACAATCTGATCATCGTTGGCTATGACGATGTTCTAAGGAAAGTTTTATGTTTCTTACACTCATTAAGATATGAGGGAAATTCTATTTGTTATTTGAAGTTGTGAAATTTGTCTTTCGAAGTGTTTTCCTTATTTCTGGGTTAAGCTGCGTGGTTTAGCAGCTCCTGCACTAAATACCCGTAAGTATCCTGTTATTCTTTTTTTTTTTTTTAAAGAACTTATTGTAGATATAGCCTGTCTTTGTTATTTCCACTTTCTAGCTGATAACTTTTTCATTTTATGGCCAGGTGTCCTTGCACATCAAGGATGTATCTCATTTTAATTTGTTTGACTAACATTGAGGAAGAATAGAGAATGTAAGTGTTGTTCTAAAGCTTGATAGTTTATGCTCTGTTCCAATTGGTTCTGGAAGGAGAAATGTATTGCAGTGTTGTGTGTTAGTACAATATTATGATGTATATTTCATGGAGCATCTGGTTGGTCATAGTACTGTT
Organism: Fraxinus americana; assembly: GCA_035079005.1. Lineage (NCBI taxonomy): Eukaryota > Viridiplantae > Streptophyta > Magnoliopsida > Lamiales > Oleaceae > Fraxinus > Fraxinus americana. The sequence goes on along the minus strand of CM068712.1, from coordinate 14,236,058 downwards.
GGTTGCTTACATACCTTCTTGATAATGGTGATCTTCAGAGTAATATATAATGCTAGTCTTCAGGATGCTTCCCCAAAATAAAGATATCGATGAAATCAATGGATTGGCACCATATAGATAGTTTCTATCTCACTCAAAAAGTAAGGAACAAAAAAATGGAAGTAAATGAAAATAAGAGCAAGAGAAACTCCTAGACCTATACAGTACTATTTTAAATGCTAATCAGAACTCTTGAAGCATGTTTTCAGTTTGTTACGACTCAACTCATTGCTGTGTAGATAGTGCATGATTCTATTAAATTCTATTAAGTTCTGATGGGAGTCTATGTTTTGCAGGTGTGGTAGCCTCTTGGCTTGTTCTTCTTGGTGGCCCAACTCAGTGGACAGTGGGTCTTGTGGCATCTTTGATTTCAGTTAGCGGTATTATTGCAGCAAATACATGTGCTTTTTATTTGGGGAAATGAAGTTTCCATAAATATTTTTTCTCCTATACTGTTAGTTTTGCATCATTCATCTCTTAAGGATAAGCAGTGAAAAACTGAATTTGACCAGCCAGATATGTGTGAATTAATGTCACATTTAATAGGAGAAAAGTTTTAAGGCATTGTCCTTTCCCATCAAAGGTACAAGGGAAAATTCTAGTTTCACAGTAGTTTTTTTCTGCTTCTTCAACCTGACTTGTGTAAATATCTAATGAACGATTTTCTCTCTTTGACTTGTTGGTCATGAGCAAAAATTTTCAGAACTCAAATCATATTTAATTCTAATTTGTACCCCATGATGTTCAGCTAGTAAAATTGATTTTTTATGTCCCTTTTCAGGCATAATTTTGCCCTTCATTTAATATCTCAGTTTCTTCTTTGGGGGGTTTATGTTAGGTGATATTATTACTTATGAAGTGTCTGGATTAATAATTTTAATTCATTTGGCGTTGTTTTAAAACCTTATTGTTTTTATTTCATTTTTGACAGTCTCTCCATCCTTAGTAACGTGCTTCTACTTTGAAGGCATTAATCTTCGTCAAATCTTCTACTTCGTCACATATGAAGCTCCACTAGGTCTGATTCCTCTTATATGCAATTTTGGCAGCCTTTGCCTGAAGAGTAGCACAGAGGAATTTGTAGAATGCGCATTTGGGATGATATTTTATGTCTCTACTTCTTCTAGCAATCTAGTTAGTGGAATGATGGATGAAACAATTGTATTGTTTATCTTACTCCTTTTTCAATAGGTTGTGTTGTATCACATTCGAATTTTGTATTGATTCAAAAATTTATAATAAAATTATCAATTTTTATGCAATTCCAAAATGTGTTCACAAAGTGTTATTTTTAATTTTCTGGATCAATTACTCAATTACCATAACTGTAAAAAAAAAAAAAAAAAAGGGTTTACGGCAACGTTTTTTAAACGTTGCGAAAGAGTCTTTAGCAATGTTTTTTAAACGTTGCTGTAGACTCTTTCGCAACGTTTAAAAAACGTTGCCGTATCCCTTCCCTCTTTGGCAACACTGCACTTTGCAACATATGATAAAACGTTGCAAAAGGCCTTTTGCAGCATTTTTTGGCCGCTGCAAAAGGCCTTTTTTGGTGTAGTGAAATCTTAGTTCCATATCGTACTGAGAGGGATCGACTTTCAACTTGTTTTGTAAATCATGGTACATTTCCACATATAATGTGCTCGATGATATGCAAATTGGAATACCACCACGTATATCACTTGTCCATATCCATACCCATCGATCTTTTTCATCCAATTCGAAATCACCAAAATAACAAACTAAGATTACAACCATATATGTATGACGAAATATAATTTTTAATTATAAGAAAAAATAGTCGAAAAATCGGCCCAACCACTGGACAATAGAATTAAAAAAAAAAAAAAGTTAACAACTGGCTATTACGGGCCATAACAGTCGGTTGTTTTGGCTTTTAATAGTCGGTTGCCTAAAGTTGTTAACAGCCGATTGTTAAGATTGGACGAAATCATTGCCATGAACATGCAGATGAATTTTTTTCTTGTTTATGCTTTAAAAAAATTATAAATCTGTTAAAAAAATTTATCTACATGTTAATTTATGTCAAAATAAGATTTATTGATTAAAAAAGATACTAATTTAACGAAAACGAAATTAAACATACTAAATATACTTATTGATTTGAAGTGGTAGATGTAAAAAAAATTGGCTTGTTCAGCATTTGATTAATTTCTAAGATTTTGAGGTTGACTCAGAAGAAAATAAGAAAGTTCTTATCTATGTTGGAATAAACAGATAATAAACATTTGCTGATTTTAAAATTTTAAATGGGAAGTGTTTGGTTCTTACTTGTTAACTAAAATGGTAGTATTGTCTTTTAAATAATAATTGTATTGTTTAATTAATTAAGGATATCTTTATCTTTTACCATTAAAAATGACATTGTGGAAATATGCAATTGTTGAAAATTCAAAGTGGAAATTAGGGGGTTTGATCAAACCGATTTTAAAAGTATCCTCGTGTTTGGTGTCCATTATTAAAAAAAAAAAGAGTTTTGAATATTATTTTTGGGAGAATGTGTGGTTAAAAAGTAGGAATTTTTTTTGAATTTACGTACAAAATATTTTATAGTTGAATGTGTGGTTAAAAGTGATCATATAGCAAAAAGTGTTTTAAAGTAATAAACATGAAACAAGGGCATAGATACATAAAATTACTGCAGCACAATTAGATGTTTGATGGGACAATGCCATTTGTATAATTATTTTTGACAATTTTGTATGTGTCAAAAAAGTGTTGATTGGAAAGATAAATTGTTTTTTAAACTGTCAAATGACAACATGCCATTGTAAAAAAGATTGTATACCAAGCATGATTGTAAATGATAATATTTCCTGGGTCATACATATGTTTCGTAATTCCACTACACAGACGGTCCATTTACAAGGTGTTTCCCGACTTATGTAGCATTGAAAAAAAAAAAAAAAAGCAAAAGAAAATGACAACACTTAGAAGACCCAACACACTGACCCTTTCCCCAAATCTATACCCACCACCCATACAATACATTTCACCCAAATCAAAATCTACACCGTCGAGACCTCTTTCTACGGCTTACCATCTTCGACTGCAAGTCAATAGAAGGTATCACCATTCCTCCGACAGCACTTTCATCTTTGACGATTTTGGATCTTTGGTCCCACTTCACTCGAAATTTTTGCCTCCACTTCGGCTGCTCTTCTATCCATGGTTTCGATGCCTCATGCTTGACCATCTCCAGCTAATAGCTAAATCAGCACAAGATTTCTCTCACTAACGTCAATTTTAACTTTTATGCTTTGCACACGTAGAAAAGGAACTCACCCCATTACACAAGTTTGTAAATACAATTGGTTCATATTTATTGACCTAGATGATTGAAATTTTAACCTTTTATTGGAGAATTCTAGCCTTTCGAGACCTAGTCGATGGAGAAAAAATGACATCAAATCGAAGAGCATATAAATATTTTAAACTCGCCACACTTCCTCTAGAGAGTTTGTTGTGCATTTCTCCATCCCATCTTCTTTTTAATCGCGTGATGCCTTATAATATAATGCGCCATATTGTTTTATTTCTTACAATAGAAGAATAAGAATTACGAATCTTGTCAAGGTGTCCTGCATTATGGAATTACGAATTGTTAATGTTATAGAAGCATATATCTTTTATGTTTGTCGACTTTGTAGTTCGTATGATAATTTTAATGGTTGCTTAATGTTTCTCTCCTTGATTTGTGATTTAGTTCCCTGTGATTGTGTGAATTGTTATACTGAATTAGCTTTTGCTTGAATTGACATTGCTGTGTGGTTTATTCTCATCGTAGAATGGTCGGAAAGAATTCTGGAATCTATCATAGTTGTAGATCTAAATGCCACTTCTTTGCTGAATGCCCACGAAAAAGCCGATGTCTGTCATGCAAGCATGGATTTGAGATGTGTTACATGGTGGACAAGGAGTTTGCCAAAAAAAGGGTGATTATTTCTTTATTACGGTGACAATATTGGTTTTTGGGACTAGGTTGTTAAAGAAAAATCAAGCAATCAATCCTTTGGCGGTAGCACTTTCTCAGTTAACCATGTGACAAATGAAAGAGTTGGCGATATGTCACATACGTTCCAATCTTGTATTTACCTCAACGATGAAGTAGACCTTCAGATTTTGGTGAACGTGATGATATGTAAGGCAAAATGTAGCGCAGAATGGAATGCATAAGGGAAGGGGTTGGCTGATTAGTAGTTATTAATCAAATGGGTTATTACTTGAACTTTTGTGTATGTAGATTATTATGACCTGTAGCTTCATCTATTTGGAAGAGACTGAAGAAATTTGGACCATGTGCCGAGACACAAATTGTGTGGCGCCTTGGGATAGGGCAGATCTTCTTTTGACATGATTGTTGGATGAGTAATTCTACATTGGCATCCATTTTTCCACACAAACAGCATACATCTTCGAGGATGCAGGATTTTTTTGAGGAGACTGGATGTGATTTTGGGCGATTACTTCAGGCTTTTCCATCAGCTATGCCAGAGCAGATCGTGACCATTCCACTATATCTTGATGTCTCGGATCGTATTTTCTAGAGGACCATATCAGATGGTAGATTTAATACTAAATCAGCATGGCAACTAATCCGCTCTCGCATGCCAATTCAGGATTCATTTCGCCTATTGTGGAGTCCTATCATACCTACTACCGTTTCGTTCTTCTGTTAGAGACTATGGTAAGATTTAATACCAGTTGGTGTCATTATCCAGAGGAGGATCGACAGTCATTTGGCTTCTCGATGTCAGTGTTGTTCTGAGATTAAGACCATCACTCATATTTTTACTGGTATCGTATTTCAGATCATGTTTGGCCACATTTTGGGACTTTATTTTAGATTACCATGAGTACAGGAGAGAGTGTCAGACAGAGATTTCTGAAATGGAGGTATTCTGGACAGTTTGCAAGGATTGAACACATTCGCATCATTATTCCTCTATTGATTTTCTGGTTTCTTTAGACTGAGAAGAATAATGCAAAGCACATGAACATACATATGAGCTTGAGACGTATTATCTGGAGAGTTTACCGTGTTGTATCCTGCCTCCATATTGGTGGTCTATTCTGACCGTTACATTGGCATAATGACATGCAACTTGCTATACTTTTTGATATTTATTTGACTCTCCCCCATCTCCTTCCCCTATCATGGTTTGGTGGAGCTTTCCATCATTTGGATCTGTCAAGATCAACACTGATGGTTGTGTCAATGATGGGTTTGCAAGTGGGGGAGGCATCATCAGGGACTACGCAGGAAATTGTATCAGGGCTTTCTCAGCTTCATATGGACAATGTATGATATTAGAGGCGGAACTCAGGGCTATTTGTGATGGGATACTATTGGCTAGAGATCTTGGTTTGTCAGATATTTGGGTTGAGGCAGATTCGATTATTGCCATACACTGCATCACTAGAGATCGCGGACTGTGGCCTATCCAGAGGATACTCAGACAGATTACAGATATCGTTTCATTTGACAAAGATATGGTCTCCCACATCTTCGAGAGGAGAACCAAGTTGCAGATGCACTTGCTACCGAGGGTGGCATCATCGCAGATACCAGGAATATGGATCAGACTTACCACGATATATCAGGGCACTTGTTCAGATTGATAGGTATGGTTTGCCCAACACTCGAGTTTAGGTATTTGTATTTGTATTTTGCTTTTACTTTTAGTATTACTTTAACTTGTTCTTTTTGTAAGGGAAGCAAAACTTCCTTATTTATTGATTTCATTGATATCATTTGTAATCACGGTATTTCTCCACCACAAGTGAGGGCATATTAATAAAATTTCGGAGGTACTGCCCTCATTCCACAAAAAAAAAAAAGAAAAAAAAAGAAGATTATTATGACCTGATAAGTGCGTTTTTACACATTTATCTTACTGTTAAAACATGAAAAATTGTTGATTAATACGTTGAAATATAACTTAATTCTATATAATTTATGTTTTACATGACAAGTGATGAATGTAGCGAAAATAAGGAGAAACAAGTGAGAAAGGACCAAAATAGAAGAATGTGAAAGTTCAGGGACTAAAGTGCAAATATTCTAAACTTGTTTCTAACCTTGTAATCAAGATTCGAGAGTGTTAGATGTCAATTGGATGAAGAAATGAGTCAAATGGATGAAATATAGCCAAAACATTATCATATATCAACTTTCAAGCTGAAAAGTTTTGCACCGATTTTTAGCCTCATATTGAGATCCGTTGTTGACATGGTAGATGATCGAATTTGAAGTCGTTATCTCATCAAAGTTGTAACTCTTTGAGTTCGCTTTCCAATGCATTGTGAATCATATCAATCGGACATCGGGAGAGGAAATTATGATGAAAATACTGAAATCACATGCAGCTACTTACAGGGGGGAGAGATGCCCCCACGCCACTGGAAGCTTTAGAACTGATGTTCACCCGAAACTAGAGGCGCCCACACTCCCAAAAGTTGTGCCTCTGCTCCGCGCCTCACAAATTAGGGTTCTTTTTATGTTTTGGGCCGCGAGAATCCTGGAGAAAGACCCCCAAAACATTCCATTCGGGAGAATTCTGGATTCTACACCATTCATTCATTGATTTGGCTCAAGGAACACATGAGGAATTAAGGATCTTGGTGAAGCTATGAAGGAACTCGATTGGAATTGGTGGTTTCATATCTTTTATTCAGTTATTTTGATATTTTCATTGTTAAACAATGCTAGAATTTAGGTTTTCATTCTTATAAATTCACATTAAAATTGGTTTAATTCTTATTAGATTTTTCATGGATTCAGTCATGCTTTTTCATTGTTTAATTGAAATATTTGTTGAATTTCAATTTCATGAATATATGTTGAGTTTGATTTAACTTTTATTAAATTAATTATAAATTCAGTCATGCTTTTTCTATCGACGAATTGAATTAATTTTGAATTGAAATCCCAACTATTTGATTGGTGTGATTCATTTACTGTTTCATGCTTGAAGTATATGGTCGATTTATGAATCTAATTTCAATAAAATTGTGTAAACGTGTCATAAATCTAGATTCCAAGATTACATTTGTAAAATAAATTGGTTTTCACGATAAATCTTCCGATTAGAGTGTCGGGATGAAAGCCTCTAATTGAGTTATAAAACTGAATAATTGATGTGAATGATCCAATCCAACCGAGGGAATTCCGATGCTTCACTGTTTTAAATTATTGATTTTTAACTTCATTTTTCCAATATTGAATTCAACTACACTCTCAAGAGAACAATCCATCCCTTTTGAATCCTTTAACCATTTTTCCATCTCCCTTGGATACGACATCCCAAAACTGCACTACAACTACCGCTTTATTCTTTGGGCGTAATCATGACCAAATCTATGTGAACTATGTTTGTAAACTATTTGAATGTGAACGGGTTGCATTGCATCATTTGGAGCCTTCTTGAGACGGCATGAGTTTATTTTTCCTTCATATGATAACCAATTTTCTCTTAATCAATTTGCGTGAGCTCTAAGTTTGTAGGATCTTGGTAAATGCAGGCAGAGGTCAACTCAGTATTCAATAATGGATAACGAACCGATCAAACATGTTATTGCAATGATCATTTTAAATTGGAGTAACTAGTTCTTCTTTAAGCATTCAACAAAATGACTTGATTACAACCCTTCAAGGTTGTTAGCCTCACACAACTCCGACATATCACAGTTCATAGCAACAAAAAGCCGATAATAAAAGCAATACACTAATCCCATATATTTTATATAACGAAATAGCTAAATAAGAATTTTAAATCGCCATTGAATTTTTCCAAAACCACAAATATTTAAAAACAATCAAAGAAGTCCCAAAAAACTGAAGTTATTATGCCAAAAAGAAGATTACAACCCAACTTATATATTGCAACATAAGCCATAGCTTCATACATTATCTAAAAAAATGAGAATAGTATAATATAAAGTTGATGCACTCTTCCTTCCCGTTGGTGGTGAAAATGAAATTGACTTTCTTACGACCCTTCTATTATTTGCATGTATGGACAATGACGAAATTCAAGCATAAACCAACATCACTTGCCTGAGCCACCTTAGTCCGATAAATGTGGATAGTAGTACGATATTGCTTGAGCTACAGTACATTGAGAACTTTAATAGGTGCATATATGAAATAACTACACATATAAAGTTTAAATGTCATCCAATGTTCTTACCTTGTGAACTATATATCATTGTGGCATCCAAACTTCTCAAGCATCTTCTTTAGAATGTACCACAAATACCATATATGCCTTGTGTTTAGAAAAATGATCTGAATTGCATTTTACATTTTCTTGTCTTGATCAGTAATTATTCCATGCGGTGCTTGACCATGCATACATTGACGCCATGTTTTGAACAACCACACAAAAGTATCTGTGCCTTTGTTCGATACCGAACCACAACCAAGCAGTGTTGATTGTCCGTAATGATTGACGCCAACAAAATGGATGAAAGGCATGTCATACTCGTTTGTAAGATAAGTGGTATCAAATGTAACAATATCGCCAAACTCTTTATACGCTTGCCTACAACGATTATCTGCCCAAACTACATTATTCAACCACGAACCGTTGTCAAAATCCATGCTAAAGTAAAATCCCGAGCACTATGCTTGCATTTTTGAAAAAGAATGATTGTATTGTTGCGGCATCCCCTTCTCCAAATCTTAATCGTCACATTTTTTCAATGTAATTTTGACAATCCTTTTCCATGCAACTTATGTTCTCATAATCACTTACTTTTACAAGTGTAGAATTGTAAGTTTTATGCAATGGAATTCCTGTTAAATAATTCACTTCTAACTTGCATTTCACATGTGCACTGTTGCATCGAAATGAACTGGAGTTGGAAGGTCTAGTTTCATGATTGTGGTTGAGGTAGACCGTATTAATTCTCCAGGCTCCATAAATATCTGCGGATGTAGAGATTTTGGCTTTACAACACATCTGAATTGTTGGGTGTGGCTTTAAAGATCAGCTAGTATTATCGATTCTTTGACATTTACGGCTACATGTCAATGTCATCTATCTCAACTCTCCATCATCTCTCTGTTTCAAATTTCTTTTCTTAATTGGAAAACCAATGGCATACACATATTTTTTGAACAAGTCAAACATATCTTTTAAATCTTTAAACTGTATACCCACCTCAGGCACAATCACACCGTCTTCCAATGAGGTTTCACCTTCCATTATGTTAACTGAGTCCGTGCCATTCTCATTATCAGATTCCGCTAAAACATCATCTTGCTCATTTTGCACTTTATCCATAATTTCTTCAGCTGCAATAACATAATCTGTCATGTTCAGTAATCCATAATAACACTACGATAAGTAGCTAAAAATTTATTCTAAAACACATTTTTTACTTCCAAAGAATGCATATGCTTATCCAATAATTAGAACATAATCAAAATCTAGTATAAAATTCATGGGATAATATCCCAGTGTTTAAAATGGTTCATAAATGAAGAAATCAGATAAAAATATCCACAAGCTCAGTTAAAAGGTTGAAGTGCTTCAAAAGAATTAATGTCTTTTTTCCCAACCTGAACAAAGTAAGAAACTTACTAATTAACGGATGGATATGGGCAACAATGAAAGAATGTTGGTGACGACGGAGAAGCACAGACAATTGGATTAGGACTTTTTCTTCTCTTGGCTGGAGGGGTACTTGTTGGAGATCTCATGCCGGGATCCCGAATCAGAACCTAAATTTTTCAATTTGGGGAAAAGTTTATGGTTTCATTATTTTCTATTTTTCCATTTATGTGTTTGCGTTATACCTCGTTTATGTCTCAAGAAAACTACTTTTTCTCTCTCTCATGTGTTGCTATTTTTTCCCTCCAAAAAATTACCTTCTACATGTAGGAATATTTAAAAGCCTTGACACAGGGTGTCATTGATCTTGTCCTACAAGTTTAATTCTATGTTTCGTGGGTGTTAATGGAGTTCGTTGTTTGATTTGATAATAATGAAAATAATATTCGTACATGAACATGACAAGTGGCTGAATCGACTCGTAATTCCTGAAAATTACAAATGGAGTGAATAGTTGAACAACACTTTGCATCAATTCTTGAGCAGTCCACATCCACAAATATAAAGGCAGCGAGGTCGAAGATTTGCTGCCAATTTAGCCATCCATTGATTATGATTTTTTTATTAAAATACATGCAAAATTTATAACTAGAAGTACAAAATTTTCTATTGAAAGAATTTGATTGAAATGAGATCGAAGAAAAGTGATTTTAGAAAAATTAAAATCAAACAAAGCTTCTTTTTGCTGTCTAGTTACGCATGGCATTCTGCCATTCTTTCTTGTTTGTTTCATTGGTCATAATTCTTGCCCATCACCCTATTAAAATCTCGTGTTGAACCTTGAAATATAGCGAAGCCCAAGGTAATACACAAGAGAACAATGGTGTAAAAGATTCGCTCAAAGTAAGCGAACCTTCTCCTCGTCCAGTTGGTTACAAGCTATTAATAAAATACGCGTGGGCCAATGAATAAAGCATGATACTCTTAACATAATCATTTACAAAATAGCCAATAAGAGGCTGCCATATGTCTTTTTCCCCAAATGACCAAATTATCCTCAAGTTTGGAGGGAAATCTATAAATACCCTCACTTTTAAAGAGGCATGCAATTCAAATAACTCCCTCACAAATAGTCATTTCTTCTCTTGCTCCAAATTTGAGCATCGAAACTATGAAAATCATGGTTAGGTAAGGGGATTTGTTGATCTGATTGATATTGTCAACAAATTGGTACCGTTTGTCAGAATACTTGGGCAAAGCAAACTATGAAATTCTCTATTGTGGTCGAGAATAGAAGCAGAACAGAAAAGAATAAAAGCACTAGAGGTTGCAATAGAGGAATCTAGTAATGATTCAGTCAATAGTGGTGTAAATTCGAAGAGAAAGTAGCACTGCAAGGTTTCAGGTCAGCGTTTCTCCTATCTGATGCCATCTCCAGAAGAATGGAACATGCACTTCAAAAGTTGTACAGAAAATGACAGAAAACCTCAAGGCATTGGCAGTAGAAAATGATGTCAGTGGGGGAGGACCAACACTTGGTACTAATTTTTCCCCAAAGATAGTAGTAACTTATAGATATCACAAAACTGCGGTATTGTTCAAGTAGGAAAGTGGAAAAGGCTGCCGACTAGCAAATCTACTTAGGAGAGATTAGCGAACAAGGTAAATATGCATGACTGAAGGTATAACCGTAGGAAGAACCGGAGAGCAGAACACTATAACAACTCCTATGGTATTCATCTGAAGGCCGATCTATAGCTGAGCTATATGAAAAGAAGAAGTACCAGTTACCATAAGGATCAATCAACAGTTTGCTAACACATAAATGAGGGGACCTCGAAGTGAAGCAGCCAACCACGAGATTGAATAACATAAAGCAAGGGGAATGGGAATCTCTTAGGAGTTATTACAACCAATTCTGAGCTAAGATGGTCGCTAGTGAGGCTACTCCTAATGAGGAAGCACAGAATGCCCTGTGGAATGGCTTGTTGGAGAAAACTACCGCTGTCTAGAGGTCATCAAAAGGTATCCATGTCTTCTCACCAATTAGTAAATCTAATACGCAATGAGATCTAGGTGAAGATATCCTCGAGAATCGAAGGAGGCAGAATCAAGAGCACTAGGATGAATTCAGAGAAGTAGCCTCTATGTTTGAGATCGAAATATCATTGCTCGGATGGACGCAAGGGTAGAAGGAATACATTCTCCACAACATCCTCTCAAGGCATTGACAAAGCGTACCTACCCCATGGAGGACAGAAGTTAAATTCTACGAAGTCCATCACATTAGAGTCTATGATACGAACGAGTGCTTTAAAGTGCTCAAAATGGCCAGGATGCGAAGTGGGCAGAGGACATGTTCATGGCACCGAGAAGTCAGAAGCCTCAATGTCTAGTGAAAGGTGGATTAAAGAAATAATGCAAAGACGTGCGACTCATCGCTGGCGGAGATCGACGTCACGAACCCCCAACCATCAGTGAGAGAAATTAATATCATAGTTAAAGTCCCTTATACAGGAAAAGGTTTGGGGAACACGAACTAAACATACTCCTAAACATCTAGAGAGCCCGCATTAAGAAAATGCTGGATCTAAGGTAATTCTGAAAGCCTCATCTCTTCCCACTATATCTGATAATAATGCAGGGTCATTGGCCCAGGACACCATGGCGGAACATCTCAGATTATTTCGTCAAAATAAAAAGGATTTGATTCTAAAAAGAACAAATCATCCTGGTGATAAAATTAGTAAACGTGACAGAATAATCAAAGGAAGGAACATATGCTTGAAAACCCTTATTTAGAAAAGTAAGTATCTAGTGCTGTGAAAGGTAAGGTGAAAAACCTACCTGCTAGTAAAGATAACTTCGCAAATACTAGAGAAAGCATAAAGGACGAAAAGAATGAAAACTGTTGACAAAAAGTGAGGCCTATCCCTCCAAATGAAACTATGAAATCGAAGGCAGGCATGTTCCGCTAAATGAAATTCTGAAATCAAAATGGGAGGTTTGTACCGCTAAAAGAAATACAGGGACTAATTGTCACCCAGGAAAACTTATCATTATGGGCAAGAACATGTCTGCCTACATCTGTAATTAATGATATGACAAACTGTAATCGCGCGCGAATTATTAATGTAATAAGCGGCCATGGCAAAGGGCAGGATAATAATAATTCGACCTTTATTTTGTTATCAAAGAAGGATTAATGAAATGTCGTATTGTAAGAATTATATTGCTGATACAAAATTGTTGTAAAAGCATTTATACGAAGCTCAGGCTAAATGTCAGATGAAATATCAAATGAATAAACCAGTGCGAGCTTAAATAGGTCGCCAAGCAAGCAACTTTGTGTAAAATAGCAATAAAATTTTATTAATAAATTGTCAAAATTAGTTTTTTTTTTACAAAAAGGGAATAAAAATTTGCTATCATTGGATGACGGGACTAAAATAAGCTAGCCTTCTAAATTAGCCAAGGGCTAAAGATTCACAAAGTTCGAATCATCTTGGTTGAATTAAACTTCTCATCCTGAATGCACTATCGCTTCAAAAGGAGCGATAGTAGAGGTATCAAGTGGTTCATTAGTAGCCACAGTTCCACTTAAAGAGATAGCTTGGAAATCAATAGGTGGAGAAGGATTGGCATAAATAGACGGAGTATCCAGAATGAAGGCAAGAAAATTTGGGAAGTATATTATCAGAAATACTCAATTCTATTACCTTAAAAAATTATTGCAGATTACATTCTAATTTATAGGACGCAAAAGACTCTTCAACTTACTCATTCAGTTATTAGAATACCTGTAGACACTACAATAAAGTTAAGTAAATGATTATTGAATTCATCAGTTATGACTAATTTGGTTTATTTTCCAACATTGCCTCTCGTAAACCAAATTTGCTTTTCATTCCAAGTTTCGCAAGTTGTTTCTTGAAGTTCTGACCTCCAACTGGTTTTGTAAATACATTTGCTACTTGATCTTCTATTTTACAGTATTTGACTTGAATTATTCCATCGTGAACAAGCTCTCTCAAGAAGTGATACCTCATACGAATGTGATTAGTCCTCTCATGTAGAACTGGTTCCTTTGTAACAGAAATTGCTGAATTATTGTCACACAAAAGAGTTGTAAGAACATCCTGCTTGTTGTTTAGATTCTCCAAAATGCCTCATAACCATACAATTTGGCAACCGGCAAAAGATGCCGCAATATATTCAGCTTCCGTTGTTGAAAGAGCAACAATTGGTTGTTTCTTCGAACTCCAACAAATTACTCCACTTCCAATGCTAAATGCATACCCAGACGTACTTTTACTATCATCAATACTTCTTGCAAGATCACTGTCAGTGTATCCAAAGAGTGTAATTGGAACATTTGCTTGATAAAAAAATGCCATAATTAATTGTCCCCTTCACATATCGTAAAATTCTTTTAGCAGCTTCCCAATGTTCTGAATATGGTGCTTCCATGAATCTACTTATTAAACTCACAACAAACATGATATCAAGTCATGTGGCTGTGAGATACATCAGATTTCCCACTAAGCTCCCGAACATGGTGGTATTCACAAGCTTTCCTTCTCCTTCTTTTCGGAGTTTCTCGCCTAAAATGCATGGAGTTGAAACAGGATTTGTAAATTCGAACTTAAACCTTTTTATAATCTCTCTAGCATACTGCTCTTGAGTAATAAAAATTCCATTTTCTCATTGGTGTACTTCAATACCCAAAAAATGATGTAATGAAAATGCAGATTTAACATCCATTTGCAAGAGCTTCCAGTTATTTTGAGCAGCTAGAGAAAGTATAAGCCGAATAGTGTCAAGTCTAGAGATCGGGGCGAATACCTCATTGTAGTCTTCTCCTTTTCTTTGCACATACCCCTTTGCTACAAGCCTGGTTTTGTGTTTGTTGACTGAATTGTCAGAATTCAGTTTAGTTTTGAATACCCATTTTACTCTGATAGGCTTCTCGTTTGTGGCAGATTTGTGAGCTCCTATGTATTGTTATTTTCAATTGCATCAATTTCTTCCTTAATGGCCTTTTTCTATTTTTCTTCTTTTATTGCTGCATCAAGTAAAATTAGATCCTCAACTGCAAAAAATGCAAACAAAATAGCACTTTCTTCCTGAGTAGGATCCGTAAACTCGTAGATTTCTTGCAAATCTTCTCATTTTTGTTCTTGGTGGCTCTTCATTAGAATCTTCTCCTTTAGAAGAACTTGGAGGTGAAAGGGATCCACAACTTGAAGAATTGTTACAGTTTTCTTTTGAGATGTTATCTCCTTCTTGAAAAATTGTTGATTGACTGCTCTCATTATTTTCAACGGTTGCATTTTCATCGAACTTTACATCCCAACTTATCACAATTTTCTTCGTCAATGGATTATATTATTTATAGCCTTTAGACCTTTCACTATATCCGACACGAATTTATTTCTGAGCTGTATCATCCAATTTATTCCTTATAGTATCCGGTATATGGGTAAAAGCAAGACTACTAAAGATCTTAAGATGTGAAGCTGTTGGTTTAGAACCATACCAGGCTTCATGAGGAGTAATGTTATTCAAGCTTTTTAAGGGTGACCTGTTGATCAAATATACTGCACAAGCAATTGCCTCTGCCAAAGTTCTCGTGGTAGTTGCTTTCTTTTAAACATGCATCTTGCCATTTCCATAATGGTTCATTTTTTTCTTTCACAAACTCCATTCTGCTGTGACGAATACCGCACGGTTAGTTCATGTCTTATTCCAAGATTTATACACAACTTTTCAAAGTCTTTGAAAGCTTGAAAGTAATCAGATTTTTCTTTAAGAAAATATGTCTAGACTTTTCTACTAAAGTCATCAATGAAAGAGATAAAATATCTGCTACCTCCAAGAGATAAAACTGGAATTGGCCCGCACAAGTCCGCATGTATAAGTTATAGTGGTTGTCTGGCTCTCCAAGATGACTTGTGTGGAAATGGACTTCTATGTTGCTTTCCAAGTTGGCAGGCCTCACAAACTTCATTCAATTGATCAATCTGAGAAAGACCATCCACCATTTTCTTTTCTGATAATAATTTCAAAGCTCTATAATTTAAATGACCATACCTGTCATGCCATAGTTTCGAAATTTCTCCATTCGTGCTAGTGAAATAAGAAGCAATATTAGTAACTTTTAGCTGAATAGGAAACAAATTATTTGATGCCAATGGGATTTTTGTGACAATTTGATCTTCTCTAGTCAAAATGCACAATTTATCATGTAAATTGATCTCATAACCCTTTCTTAAAAGGTGGCCAACACTTAAGAAATTGCTTCGCAAACCAGGAACATAATAAACATCTGACATCTTTTCATGCTTCCTGTCTTAGTTTCAATTGTTATATCTCCAATTCCTTTAATTGCAAAGGCTTTAGCATCACCAACTTTGACTTGTCCTAATTCTGATTCCACCAGCTTAGATAGCAAGTTTTTATTTTCAGTCATATACTTACTAGCACCACTATCTAGATATCAAACTTCATCATTTTGATTATTTTCACATGCTAATAACAAAGTTTCAGAAGTGTACTTCTCATCACTATCATTTTTATGAATGAAACTAGTTCCCAATTTATCCTCATTTTTCTTGTTCCAGCACTCATTGCTTTTATGGCCAAGTTTGTGGCAATGATAGCATTCAACATATTCTTTTCCTTTATACCAGCAATCACTACTTTTATGATTAGTCTTATGACAGTAATAGCATTCATGGAATTATTTTCTACCTATTTGTTGATATCCTCGGCCTCGACCTCTTCGAAAATTGCTTGTGTGATCATCCTTTACTTCTTCTTTAAGCTCTCCACCACTTTGAAATCCTCTTCTTCTTCAGCGAGAATGGTGGCTTTTCCCTCGACCTCCAAATTGTCCTCTTCCTCTAAAAGTATTAGAAGTAAAGCCTCTCAAAATTTGAGATTTGAGTGCTTGATCAGGAAGTGAAGGACTCATGTGCTTTACTCATAGTTCATGAGATTTTAACAATGCAAGTAAATCATCTAATGAAAGTGTTTCCAAGTCTTTAAATTCTTCAATTGTGGCAGCAATGAAATCAAACCTTGATGGTAGACTTCAAAGAACTTTTTCAACAACTTTATGATCTTCTAAACGTTCACCATTAAATGCCATTTGATTTATAATTGTGGTAACCCTTGTGAGTAATCATAAATACTTTCATCTTCTTTCGTTTCCAATTTCTCAAACTCTAATCTCAAGGACTGTAAGCGTACCTTTTTTACTCTCTCTTCTCCAAGGTGTGATGTTTGCAAGATTTCCCAAGCCTCCTTTGAAGTTTTAGCCTTTGTAATTCATTCAAACACTGGTCTTTCAATTGCCTTGTAAATCTGGAAAAAGGGCTTTACTATCTTTTTCTCTTCTTTCATTCAATGCATTTCTTTGTATTTGAGTCATTCCATCTTCTGTCTCCAGCTCTTCAAAACCTTCGTCAACAATATTCCAGAGCTTCATAGATTTCAGCAACACTTTCATATTGTGCTCCAATAGTCATAATCTTCCCCATTGAAACGAGGAATAAGAGACACCAATTTACTTGAATTTGCCATGATTTTCCTTTCCAAGATGTTATTGATGTTATATACTAGATTTTGGTAATGTTTTCTGGCTCTGATACCAATTTGAAGGCAAAAAAAGTTGGGAAGTATATTATCAGAAATACTCAATTCTATTACCTTAAAAAATTACCATAGATTACATTCTAATTTATAGGACATAAAAGACTCTTCAACTTACTGAATCAGTTATTGGAATACCTGTAGACACTAAAATAAAGTTTAGTAAATGATTATTGAATTCATCAGTTATCACTAATTTGGTTTATTTCCCAACACAGAACCTCAGAGATTAATGGATGAACCTTAAAAGATACAGTGTCTTCGACATCATCTTCACGAGCCTTCAAAAAGTACACATTCTACTCAGGGTGAAAACTTCTCATAATATCAAACACTTTATTTCTATTCCTACATAGCGTCCTCAACTAGTCATACCTTACACGCAGTTGCCGTAGAGAGGTTAGTCTTTACAATGGATAATCTTATCTCATTATTCTTCAATTTACTTTGAATCGAAGATATTTCATTCCTGATATCATCAAGTTCTTTAAAACTGGTATCCCACTCAGACCTAGTTGATTAGAACTTCATCCTAATGAATGAAACATCGTGGTTAGTTTTAGCGACACAGACTGTATGACCTTCCATGCCAGCCACAAACCAAATCTAAGTTCAGTCCAGTTTTTCTTTTTTCTTCTTATTTCAGCCCTTGTGCAAAGTTAAGTTAGCCTGTGTTCTATAAGCCCAAGATCGAAACTAAAAATTAAAACGCAATTGAAAATCTTAAAACTCGACCCAGCCCAATTCCCATACCCAATCTTTTTGGCTATCTCTATGGAGAAAATAGTGGAAGATGGTTGAGTCTTTCCACAATGGCCTTTGGCCAGTTAAAAAAAAAAAAGGATAAAAGCCGAAAATTTAAATAAACAACAAAGGGGTAAAATATCCTCTAGGAGAACTAGAGAAGATAGAAAAAACTAAAAAAAAAAAACTCTCAAGACTTGACACCGACGACCCACACACAGATGAACCAGACTGGACCCATGTCGATCATTGTCGGAGATCTACATTTCTTAAAGGTTAGCTTTGTTCTACTTTATAGTTAAATTTTAATTGAATAAATCAAGTATTTTCGCTATTTTTTCTCCATTGAAATATTTTCCATTTGATTTAATATGTACTAGAGTAGAGGTTGTGTAATCTGGGTAAATTTGTGGTTTTTAGTGGCGGAGATTGTCGAAAACGGCGATCTCCACTAGTTTCAGAGAAGCCTTCTGCTTCGCTCAGACGGCGCGAAGCAGACGACTTCTAGATTTCGACATTTGGAATCCAGATCAGTGGATATCAAACTAGTGTGGAATACATGTTTGATTCCAGACCATCCTTTTTTCCCCTGAAATTTTATTTTAGCATTTTTTCGATTTCTTGTTTTCTCTTCAATTTAATTGTTGGTTAATTTCTTTTTTTATTTAATTTTCTATTCTTTTTCCTAATTGAAAATATATAATTTCAATTACAAATCTTTTCAATTTTTTTTTTGACGCTATAATTTTGTTCTTTTTATAATTTATTTTTTAAGTTAATTTATTTTTATCTATTTATTTTAAATTTCTTTTTTTTTTCTTGAAGTTTTAATTTTGTTATTTTTTATACCTTTCTTTTTTAATTTAATTTTAATTGTTAATTTTAATTTCGTTCGTATGTTTTATAATTGTAATTAGTGTTTAATTATTATCTTTGCAATTTCGAAAATCAAAAAAAATTCCCTTGTTTTTTTAAAATTAATTATTTTTCTTTTTGTTAATTCTTTTCCTTTAATTTTTATTTAATTTTATTTCCTTTATTCTATTATATGTTAATTCTTGCATATATTAGTTAAAATTCGGTTATTTTAATTTTTTAATATTATATTTTGTTCTATTTTCTCTTGCATTAGGTTCCAACATTTGAAATTTTGTAGGATAGAGTACCATCTCGACGCTGCGATGAGATAGATTCTCGGCAAAGTTTCGTTGAACTGTAGCTTTGCTAGCTTTACGATCGTATTAGAGTTACTTGACAATGAGTAAGGAGACATCCTATGCTGTTCCTACCTGTGGCGACGTACAATTTTCTATGTAGCTTCTTGATGTATTACTATGTCAGCTGTTTGAGCCCTCGACGATGATACAATTCGATCTAGGGGTAAGGTAGCTAGATTCTCTTTATTTGTGTTAGTCCTCATCATTAGACTGAAGTATATGGGTGAAGAAGCACCTAGGGCCTGTATTTTGAAAAACAAGAGGCTGTTGAACGAATATTTTCATGGACAAACAACGGTATCTCTAGCACATTTGGGGAATGCATTCAGGGCATGTGACTAGATGTTGGACAAATTGAAGCTAGGCTTAATACTTATCCTTGAGAGCGTACTAAGTTTTCATCACAAAAAGACATCGATTAACATTTTTCATTTGTAAGTTGTTTATGATATTGATGCCTTCAGCAACTATCCACGGGGGTGGAGATGTTATGAGGATATTCTACATGTCTTCAAAAGGAGACATTGGATGCCCAATGGGGATAAGCCCGAGCATAAGTACGATGCTATGGCTTGCCCTTGGCATTGCAGGTAAATGTTTAACATAATGAACATTAATTTTTTTTTAATTAAATTTATATATAACAATAATTGTAAGTGTTAGCATATATAGGTAAATGAGGCTGTCCCCACCTTGGATGGTAGGTGCTGAGGAAAACTGAGACACACTGCCATCAGATGCATCATTGGCGAGCACATGATAATCTAAGTGCTAAATAATTATCTACTCTCCCCGATGAGCCTGATGTGAGCGTTATACATTTGCGATTTATATTGTATGTCCTTTGAACATCTTAATACATGATCAATAACTCATTGAAATATCAATATGTCAGCTTAAAGTCACCATTGAGTTGACACCATCGATGGAGGATGAAATTCGAAGTTATGTACGTAAACTATCTATTCCGCGTGCTCACTACGGCCAATGCCTGAGTCTATCTTGGATCAAGATAGGGTATGTTAATTGAATATAATTTGTTGATTATTGTTTTGTGTTGTAATATTTTAATTAAGTTATTTATTTGTAATGTTCTTATTTGTGTAGAAAAACTGTCCAGTAAATCGACCATCATATCCATCAAGGAAGTCACCTTCGTCGTTAAGATCACCTTTTCCCGCATCTAGGCACCTTTCCCATGGATTTCCTACACGTAGTCATAGTACTTCCACTGATATTTTTGTACGTTTAACTACATTTATCAAGTAGGAGATATGAGTGTTGCGACGGGAGATGAGAAGCGAAGTAGAAGAGTTACGACATGATGTCAGAATACTACAAGCCGATTTATGAAACCTCCATACTAAGGTCATAGCGCTATGAGGAAACATAGTAGGCCAAGGAGGAGGTGACAGAGGGACAGGTGGTGCCAGTTCCAGAGGGATTGGTGGTTCTCTGGATGGAGGGGGCGGCGAAGGATGTGACGAAGGGGGTACCCTGAGGGGTTGGTAGAGGATGTGAATGAGGGAGAACCGGAGGGGGTGGTGGATGATAAGAGGACAAATGAGGTAGCGAAGATGTGACTGAGAGAGTATCGGAGGGGGTAGGGATGAGGATAGGACGTTCGACATGAAGGAGGGTGTCATTTTTGTGTCGTAGGGGACATTGGATGGGGCGTTGGAGGTGAGAAAGGGCAAAAACATGCTATTGACGTGCCAGAGCTGGTGGTCGGCAAGAGATCGAGGTTTTCTTTACAGTACATCATATTCCTTTCACTGTTGAGGCGAAGAGAAGGAGGTGCGTAGACATTATCCAATCTCTCCTGTAAGGTCGACCATATTAGGTAGAAAGGGTTCAATGAATGGTTTAATTCCCTTAAGCTCGAGTAAGTATTTTATGATTTTCCTAAAGTACACTAATCTAACACTTTTTGTAACATTTTTTCTTTTGGTTTTTTTCAGAGATAGCTATATGATCGGGGAAAAGATGATAACAAAAACTAGAAAGTGGTTTGAATATGTAATAACGAAGTCAACTTGGCTCGCTGACGACGTAAGTGTATGTTCGTTGTTATGTATTATGTTTACATATTTGGTTGTTGATTTAATTAAATGACTTTTATTTTTTATTGGTTTTTCCTATTGTAGCATATCGATATGGCTATGGAATTGTTGCGGAACTGAGCTCGAAGACACCCGATATCATTTGACATTCATGGTCGAGTCATCCTGAGCACTGGGTTTGCACGTGCCATTGACATTGAGCATATCACGTCCCTATTTTAGGGAACTGAGTACGTGGTTCCTAAGTACATGCTCAAGTAGGTCATAGGGTTGGAGTCAAGTAGTGGAAAGTCATGGACAGATTGTACGTAAATGTATATTCTAGTGATCGTAAACTCACAATGCTTTGTAGTTAAGATCGTATTTGCTAATTTTAGTATATATGTATACGACTCCGATCATAGTTGTCCGATACAAGGTCAATTGAAGAAAATACTGGAACCGATGGCTGTGATTGCTCCCATGATAGCTAGAGAAGCAATGATTCGAGTACATGATAGACTAGTCATTGTGCAGGACAGGACGATAGCAAGCCAAGCAGTATCGTAAGTATTTATAATTTTTTTAATTTGAAAACTTAGACTTTAGTTATATGTTATCGAACTAACATATTATTATTTACTTATAGGGATGATTGTGCCATATTCGCAATCAAGTATGGAGAAATTTGAGTATTGGACGCAAAGTTGATACAATCAACCAATCTTGGATAGATAGGTGGAGATTGAATCTATGCAATTTGTATGAATATAATTGTGATCCATATGAAATTGTATATTATTTTATAAAAAAATGTAAATATTTTTTATTTAATTTTGATTCAAGTTTTAATGCAATAATTGTATGTGTAATTCTGAGTATATTTAACTATATAAGTAATTGCAAGTTTAAAAATCGAAACGTAGAATATTCGAATGTAAAATGATGAGAAACAAAGCACATGGACCTAATTGTAACTTTTTAATAGTTGATTCGGAACATAAAACGGTGATCGAAGATCAAATAGGCTAAATTAAAAGAAATTGCAAGTTTAAAAATCGAATGAAAGATTATTCAAATGTGAAATGGTGGGAAAATAGGCCTAGTAGGCTGGGCCAACTTTTAACAGTCGGCTCAGACGAGCGGGCCAAATGTTGACAGTCAGTTGAGACAGTCGGCCAGGCCAATTGGGCTAGCTATTAATAGTCGGCCTAGCCATCTAGGCTAGCTTTAAATGAGTCATCGGCACTGATTTGGCGTTCATCACTGTTTTATGTTCTGAATTGCATCCAATTGAGTCTATTTGATTTTTCGTGCAATTTCTAAACTTCTAGTTTATTGACTTCATATTTTGATTGTAACAAACAAATTTTTTTTTATCTCTAACTATAGAATTTCGAGCTCCATTGCTATTATTGCAAAGTTGATCAATTAGAGATAAAAAGATCGCTACCAAAAACTCACAATTGACGATCAATAAAAGTGAGATGGAAGTCGAGCATTCACGTCAAGACAAGAACTTCAACAGTCAAACATCGAAAATTTTAGACTCAAATGTTTTGATTTCATATGTAAAGGTAAAATGCTTTAATCTTTTGCATGAATCATTATAAGTTCAAAGAATGAATTTTTATGCACGAGAAAAAATACTTCACAAAAACGCCTGCATAAAAATTATTTTTCAAAAGGTAAGAATTTCAACTTGATATTCAAACTTTTTACAATGTCCCTAACCTTGAAAAATTAAGTGCAAACATCCTTTCAAAACTTACATTTTTTCAAAATAATCAAGAAAGAAGAATCCGGGAAATTTCTGCCCAAGTGGACGTCTGGTTCGCCCAACGGTCTGTTTTTTTAACTATTCTGAATTCTGACACAGAACAGCTAGTTTGGTTGTCTGGTTCAGTATGCAGACGTCCGGATGGGCAGTCCGATTAATCAAAATTTTTGGCGTTTTGACTACTATAAATAACATTTCACTTTACATTCAATATGACATTTTTGATAGCATTAAAATGAGACATTCTTGAGTTAAACCATATTGATTACACATCTTTTTTGTCTTTATCAAATCATTTACTTTGAAAAACTTTTGATTGAGTCAACTTTTGAAAATAATTCTTCTCATCAAAATTTTTCTTACCTAACACTTGAGTTTCATTAATTGCTATTTATTAAAAATGCTAGCCTTTTTCTCTCTTTGAACATAATTTGATCATATCATTATTAAAAGAGAAGTTTCAAATTGTAAAATCAATGTTCTTTAAATTTGTGGGTCATACTGAGTCCCATAAAACTCATTATTGTATAAGAATCAGTGCTACTTATTTGTAAGTTACTGAAAGCTTTGTAAATATTTGGATTGCACCATAAGTCTATCAAATATAGTGAAAAGGTCTTGCTCGTTATGGAGAGCTTGGTAACGGAGGACGTAGATCATTGCATTGGATCGAACCTCCACAATTATATTGTTTGCACACTCTCTTCCTTTTCACTTATTGCTTTCGTATTTGTGCATTTTTGTTTGATTGACTTATTCATTTCTAATTTTCTTAAACTTGAATTAATTTCTCGAAAAAAATTTAATAACAAATTCACCTCCTCTTGGTTAGTTATTCTTGGGCTATCAATTGGTCTTAGAGCAATGTGCGTATTTTTTTTTAAAGATTTCATAATCTTAAGTAATGGCTAACCACAATCTTCAAAACCTTGAGGGACATTCTACAAATCGTCCATCTTTCTTTGATGTCACGCATTATAATTATTGGAAAGTTAGGATGATGATTTACATTTAATCAATATATTATAATATTTGGGAAGTTATTGAATATAGTCTTTATGTGCCTACCAAGATTATTAAAGTTGATGGCAAACCCGATCAAACCTTTTCAAAACCTAGGAAGAATATGATGAAAATGATAAAAGAAATTATCCTTGAATGTTAGAGCCAAAAATCTATTTTATTGTGCCTTAATAGGAATGAATTTAATTGCATTAGCACGTGTGATTCCGCATATGATATTTAGCATGCATTACAAGTTACTCATGTTAGCACTAGTAAAATAAAGGAAACCAAGATTAATCTCTTGGTTAAAGAATTTAAAAATTTCTTCATGAAACAAGATGAACCTATTGTTGGCATGATTACCCACTTCACCAATATTGTTAATAATCTCAAATGCTTTGATCGCAAATTTACTAATGGTGAGCTTGTAAGTAAAATGCTTAAGACAATATCGGAAGATTGGAGCTCATTAAGGATGTCGATAGAGAATACCAAATAGAACAACTCATATCCTTTGGAAGAACTTTATGGAACCTTGATGACATATGAGCTCTACAACTCCGAAACCAAGGAGAAAATAAGGAAAAGCAAATAGGAATCAAATGAGCCTCATAAGTGCCAAATTTCTCTTAAATCAGCGATTGAAGAACTAATTACAAGTGAAAATATAAGTGATGAAGAGTTCGATGATCTAGTCCTTGTCAAAAAATGGGAAGGTTTTCGAAATAATCGAAAATTCTAAAAGAAAGAAGAAAAGGGTGAAGAAATAAGCAAGAAAATCATTTGTTGTGATTGTGACAAACCCGGTCACAATAGAACCGAGTGCCCAAACAAGAAGAGGAATATCAAGAAAAAAGCTCTCCAAGCATCATACGATGAAAGCGACAATGATGATCGCGACGAAAAATGAAAGTCAAGTAGAAATTGCCAATATGTGCTTCATGGCAATCGAAGATGAGATAAACTCTATTGAAAAATATTCATATGATGATTTATCTACTTTCTATGATGAAATTCTAGAAGAATTTGATAAACTTGCTCTAAATCACTTTGTTCTTAAAAAGAAACGCTACTTGTTGAAAATTTAAATGATGAAAATTTTAGAAACTCAAAAGGAAAATGTTGATTATGATTTATTGATTAAAGAAAATTCTTCTTTGAAAGAAAATGTTGAAGACTTAATTAAGATTACTTGTAAATTTACTCAAGGTAAGAAGAATTTTGATTTAATACTTGATGATCAAAAGTGTGTTCTTGATAAAGGAGGAATTGGATATAAACAATTTTTGAAACAAAAATCTATTTGTCAAAGTTTCAAACACCCCTCCTTCAAAAATTACATGTAACTTTTTGCAACAAAGATGGACATATTGCCAATAATTGTCTAACCAAAAGAAGCTACACTTTGAAAGTAAGAACAAGGAGATTCGAGAATCCACTAAAACTAACTACTAAGAACACAAACTTGTATGGGTACTAAAGATCAAAAATTAAATTATTTTTTGTAGGTACCAAAAAAGATGAAGAGCAAATGGTTCTTGGATAGTGGATGGTCAAAATACATTCGGAGAAAATGTAAAAGGACAAATTATTAGAATTGGAAACATTGGTAATCATTCTTCTCCTTTTATTGAAAATGTGTTATTGATAGATAACCTTAAACATATTTTTTTTTTAGTATTGGTCAATTATGTAATAAAGGTTATCATATTAATTCAATTCTTCTAAATGCCTTATTAAGGATGTTATATCAAATGAGGTGATATTTATAGGAAGTCGAAGCAAATAAGTTTATATCATAAATATCGAATTTGAAAGAGATGAAAGATGTTTATTAAATTTAAAGGAGGATATTTGGTTGTGGCATAGGAGATTAGGTCCTATTAGCATAAATCTTCTCTCAAAATCTCCAAAAAAATTTTTGTCAAACGCTTGCCAAATTTAAAGTTTGACGAAGATAACTTGTGATGCTTGTCCATTTGGTAAACAAGTGAAAAGCTCTCTTAAAACTAAACTATATTTTTCGACTACAAAACCACTTCAACTACTCTACACAAAATTTTTTTTTGGACCTTCTAGAACCGCTAGCTTGATTGGTAACATTATGCTTTCGTCATTGTCAATGACTTCTCTAGATTCACTTGAGTTCTATTCCTAATTCTTAAAGATGAAGCTTTAAAGACATTCAGATATTTTTGCAAACAGGAGCAAAATGAAAAATGATACTACATTACAACTATTAGGAGTGATCATGATGGATAATTTGATCATATCGGCTTTGATGCAATGAAAATGGATATGAACATAATTTCTCTACTCCTGGAACTCCTCAACAAAATGGTATAGTACAAAAGAAGTATCGCACATTGCAAGAAATTGTTAGGGCCATGCTAAATGAAAATAGCATGCCAAAATAAAACATCACTTGCTATACTGCAAATAGATTTTTAGTTAGTCAAAAGAAAACTAAAACCCCATTTGAGCTTTGGAAAAATAGAATTCCAAATATCGGCTATTTCAAAGTTTTTGGTTGCAAATGCTTTATTTTGAACACAAAAGAAAATTTGGAAAATTTTGATTCAAAATATGATATTGGAATATGTCTAGGATATTCATCGACTAGCAAAACTTATAGAGTCTTTAACAAAAGAACTTTAATCGTTGAAGAATCTATCAATGTCACCTTCGATGAAACTAACCCTCTCGATCGTGAAAAATGTATTGCTAATGATGTAGGGTTGGAAATTCATTTTAAACAAATGATTGTTCAAGACCAAAACAAAGAAGATCCAAGAGATGAACAAAATGAGGAAGGAAACGTCCAACAAAGTGAAGAAAAACCTACCGAAGTAAAAATGATCAATCTCTACCAAAAGAATGAAGTTTCATTCCAACTCATCCAAAAGAACTAATTATTGGCGATCCATCCAAATGTATTACTACTAGTGTTTCTACCAAAAATCATCTAAATAGTTGTGCTTTCATTTCATAAATTGAACTAAAAAATTTCAAGGAAGCCTAGTTTGATAAATTTTGGATTCTAGTTATGCAAGAAGAACTAAAATCAATTTGAAAGAAATTATGTTTGTATTTAGTGGCCAGACCAAATGATCAAACCGTCATCGGCACAAAATGAGTTTTTAGAAATAAACGAGATGAAAATGGAATAATTGTGTGCAACACGACTATATAAGTGGCCCAATGTTACAATCAAGAAGACAGTATTAATTTTGAGAGAACCTTTGCACCGGTTGCTAGATTAGAATTCATTCGCATGCTTTTGTCATAAAGGATTCACTCTTTATCAAATGGATGTAAAAAATGCATTTCTGAATGACTTTATTCAAGAAGAAGTCTTTGTTGAGTAATCTCTGATTTTAAAGATCACAATTATCCGGATTATGTTTTTAAACATAGAAAGGCTCTTTCCGCTTTAAAAAAAGTTCTTAGAACTTGGTATGAAAGATTGAGTAAATTTATACTTTCAAATGATTTTTCAATAGGAATAAGGGTCTGTTCTCTTTTCCATTTTCAGTTCGTTTTCTGTTTTCGATTTTTCAAAATAGTGAAAACACGTTTACTTATCTATTTTCAAAAATGAGTTTCCGAAAACGATAAAATGTCGTTTTGGGTGTTTTCAATTAAAACCAAGCTAAAATTTTCAAAACCCATTTTGGGTTTTTTCAGTTTAACGTCACCCAAACCACCACCAACACCGCCAACACCACATTACCACAAAAACCACAGCCGCTACCGTCGCCACCACAACATCACCCCAACCACCACCGTCGCCTGTATCACACCATCACCACACAACCGCCGATCTACCACAATAGCCACCACTACAAAAACCTCCACCACAGCCACCATCCCCCATAGCCACCACCACAAAAATTGCAACCACACAACCGCCAGATCCACCACCACATAAACCATCAAAATCGATGCAGAACCACCATCAGCACAGCCACAACCAATAGATCGCCACCACATCGCACACCACCACTGCATCCAACCCCTGCATACCATGCATCCAACTACCACACACCACCACTTCACCCAAACCAACCACCGAATCAAAAAAGAAAAAGAAAAAGAAAAAGAAAAGACAAAGAAGCACAGAGAACATCAGCATCTCAGGGTGCGCCGTTCGCAGGGAGATCGCCAGAAGTGCAGGTTGCTGGGAGCACTGGTATGCCGACTATCTCAGGGAGGGCTGGAGAGAGAGACAACGGATGATGAAATGAAGAGAGAGAGAAAGACGCGAGAGAGAGAGAGAGAGAGAGAGAGAGAGAGAGAGAGAGAGAGAGAGAGAGAGAGAGAGAGAGAACAAATTTTCATTTTCTTTATTTTTGAAAATAATTTTTCAAAATTTTTCAAAATGATAAAAGAACACATTTTCAACAATCTCAAAATGGACACTTAAAAGATAAAATTCAAAATGAATTCAAAAATCAAACACGAAGAGAACAACCCCTAATCTTTTCGTCAAAATTCAAAAGAATGATATGATTGTTCTTCAAATTTATGATGATGATATTATTTTGGTGCAACTAATTTCCATATTTATGAAGAACTTACAAAATGCATGAATTTGAAATGA
Organism: Fraxinus americana; assembly: GCA_035079005.1. Classification (NCBI taxonomy): domain Eukaryota; kingdom Viridiplantae; phylum Streptophyta; class Magnoliopsida; order Lamiales; family Oleaceae; genus Fraxinus; species Fraxinus americana. The sequence goes on along the minus strand of CM068712.1, from coordinate 14,207,394 downwards.
GTATGATGGGAGAGCTTAAATTCTTCTTTGGTCTCCAAATTAAGTAAACTAGTGATGGAATATTCATCAATCAAAATAAGTATGTATTGGACATATTCAAGAGGATTGAAATGGATGACTTGAAGACAATGAACAATCCTATAAGTACATCCATAAAATTGGATAAAGATGATCAATGTACTTTCATTGATGTCACAAAATATTGAGGTATGATTGGATCAATTATTTACTTAACCGCAAGTAGACCCAATATTATGTTTAGTACATGTTTATGTGCTAGATTTCAATCAAATCCTAAAGAGTCTCACCTTAGTGCCGTAAAAAGAATTTTTAGATATCTTAGTGGCACTAGAACCTTAGGGCTTTGGAATCCAAAAGGCACTCACATTGATCTACATAGTTATTTAGATGCCAATTGGACCGGTTGCACAATTGATCGCAAAAGCATTAGCGAAACTTGTCATTTTCTAGACTTTGTACTTGTGTCATGGTTTAGTAAGAAATAAAATTCCATTGCATTGTCTACCACTGGAGCCAAATATATCTCAACCGCTAGTTGTTGTGCACAAGTTTTATGGATGAAATAAACTCTCAGTGATTATCACATGTCATTCGATCATATACCTATCATGTGTGATAACCTATTTTGCACTCCCGAACAAAGTCTATGAAATTAGACATCACTTTCTAAGAGATCATGTACAAAAGAGAGATATTGTGTTAGAATTTGTGAACACGAAAAATCAATTGGCCAATATCTCCACTAAACTACGTGTTCATAACTATGTTGAATTCGAAGTGCATAACTATGTGGAATTCAAACTATGTGTTCATAGATGTTTCCGTAACAACCCAGGTCTCTATACCCAACCCGTTAGTTTTCGTATTATCCGCTTTGGGAGAGTCTAGGCCCATCCTACCCCTCACGACTTTCGACGCGTCCCTCAGGATTCGAACCTAAGACCTCCATCATATGGAAGACTTAAGTTGCCCAATTGGTACCAGGATTCAACTTAAGTCTTCCATATGATGGAGGTCTTGGGTTCGCATCCTGGGGGACGTGTCAGAAAGTCGTGAGGGGTAGGATGGGCCTAGGCTCTCCCAAAGCGGATAGTACGAAAGCTAGCAGCTTGGGTATAGAGACCTGGGGCGTTACAAAAAAACGCACATTTTTTTGTAATGACTCAACCTCGTACCGGAGCAGTTATCTTACGTACTGTCCGCTTCGGGAGAGCCTAGACCCATCTTACCCCTCACGGATTTCTGACGCGTCCCAGAGGATTAGAACCTTAGTCCTCCATCACATGGGAAATTTAAGTTGAATACTGGTACCAATTGGGCAAGTTGCCGTCTCTCAGGCCCCATCTCCGGAATCGAACCCTAAGGTGGTGTTTTCTTTGGCCGTTTTGGATCGTTTTCTATTTCCAATGTTTCAAAATAATGAAAACGCGTTCTCTTTCCTATTTTTGAAAACGCATTTTTGAAAACGATAAAATATTTGTACACAAAACACAAAACAATAAAAACAATGTTTTGGCTGTTTTCAAGCAAAAATAGGGGAAAAAAGTAAAACACGGGAAATGGCCATTTTTAACACCACCACTGCCCCATTTTAAATTTATTCCATCTTCTTGCAATCTATCCCCTCTCTTCCTTTCCTCTGGACGAAGGAGATGAGCAGGTACAAGAGCCGACGTGGGGAGGCGACTCTTCCGTGAATGCAGTGTCGACGCTGCTATGGAATCAAGCATACTCGCCGCCACCGCCGCCATGTCAAGCATCGTTTCTAAAGTCGCCGCCATACGCAGTAAGAGTAAATGGCCTGCGACAATCACTACTCGAAGCTTGTTCTCTTTTCTTAAAACATAAATGATCAGCATATTTATAATAAAATAATCAAACTGTTATAATTAAATTGAATATTAATTAATTGATCATGTACTGAGCTTGTGTTATCTTCAAATTCCCAGTTTCAGGAACAGTGTGTGCATCGATTCTAGCAAAAAAGGGAATTTCAGTCACCATTTTCGAGTCTGCTAGAGGACCCAGGGCCGGATGTCTCAGCGCAGGTATTTTTACTATCACCATTGATACTTACATTTTGAAGAATTTTTATTTACTTTCTGAAAGGATTTTTTAGAGAAATTGCTGAAGATGGGAGGGAACTATTATTCGACCATGGAGTACCATGTTTCTCGTTGAATGCTAGCAACTCTGAGGTGCAGAGCCTAGTCAACAATTGGGAATCAAGAGGGTTTGTGGCTGAGTGGAAAGAGAAGTTCGATTCATTTGATTGCGGTGCCAAAAAATTCCTCAAAATTGAAGAGGTTAATCAATAATCTTCACTCTCAAAAATTGACTACCACTATTTATTTTGTTATCTACACTTTAATGTTGTGTATATGTTCAATTTACTCAAATGGGGGAATGATATAGCTATTCACTTTATCATTATTTGCCTAGAAGGTTCTTTGTTTTGATGTTTCTTAACTGATGCAATCCCTTTTCTTCTTTGTTGAGGCTATTGAATGCATCAAATTAGCTTGATAGGCTCACTAGTTTGTTATATTTGAGCACCAGCCTATCTATCATTATTGTTGTAATTGACCCCTTGCTGAATTACATGCGGTCCTTACTCTATATATCAAAGAATCATCATATATCGAGCTGACTGACTACTGAAGTTTAATTGAAATTAGAAAGGAGTAAACAAGAAATATGTAGGTGTTCCTGGGATGAATTCTATCTGCAGAGCATTGTGCCACGAGGCTAGTATGCAACTGATGTTATTTATTAGTTTCAGTTTTTGAGCAGTATTTATCAATGCCAATCATTCATCCTAAACATTGGATGGTTGCCTAATATACTTTTCTTTCAGGGGTGGAAAGCAAGTTTGGGCTAAGTATTAGGAGGTTGGAGTGGCTTGATGATGATGATTCATGGTCCTTGATGGGTTTAGGTGCACAAGAACTTGGTAAATTTAAGGGGGTGGTTGCCTCAGACAAAAATGCATTTTCCTCCAGGTTTACTACATCACAATCATTACTACTTACGTCATGTGACTTTTTCCATTTAGATCTGAACATGGTTTCAGATGTGGCCTTGAAGTTGAAAGAAATTCTAGTTATTTCGTGCTTCGCTCTTATGTTGGCATTTGAACATCCTTTGTCATCGGTAAGTTTGTATTTGTACACCATTTATTACGTGTGAGATCTTTTTACCAGACTTCCCAAATTAGTTAATTGTGTTTACTTTTGATGGAAAACACTTTGATCCATTAGTTAACTAATTAAGTTAGAGTCTTGACTTCATTACTTGCAGAATTGATGGTACATTACTTATTAACTATTTTTAGAAGATGGAGAAGACATTACATTTGTTTTTCTCAATAGTGCAGGTATCTTATAGGGAAACTAGATTATACCATTCGTACTTCATGCATCAACTTTGAAATTTTCTACCCTTATTTTTATTGTTCTTTGTATGGATAAAATCTTATGATGGATATTGATAAAATTGTTTCACAGGAACAAGACACTGAAGCAGGTTACTGCTTTTAACAGAGAGCTTCCTCCATCAAATGAACAATTCCTCTTAGATTTGAGTAGCTACATATCCAATTTCCTGTAAGCTTTGAGACACAAGTTCTGGTAGCATCAATAGATAGTTTGTTGATTACATTAAATTTGTTTCTTGACTTCGTGGTGCATCTTTTCCAGGACTAGGTGTAGCTGTGTGCTGTGACAGAATCTGCTTTAATTTCTCTGGTTATCCAGTGTTGTATTCATGCACCTTGGGCTGAGTTCATTCTCTTTGCTTTACGTAGTTGAGGATGATCATTGCTGTGTACCCTTTTATGAACTTCTTCGTAGTGGTTTTCAGTTCATTGAGAATATACCAGATGACGAGGTCTTGTTTACACCGATTCTGGAGATTCACAGGAGGCGAGATATGATGGCAATGCACAAATGATCAAATGCTGCATATTTATTCCTCTTTTAATTAGAACATTTGGCAATTTTTTTGTTTATTCGTGTAAAATGTTTTATAAATTTTGTTAATTCGTTGAATTAATTGTAATGGTCATTACTTATTTGTAAAATAATCTGTTATGCTTGTTATGTTACTATTTTCTTAGTTTAAGTAGCACATAAGAGTGAAAAATGGTTTCTTTGTCTGAAATCAAATAGTTCGGAAATTTTTTTATCTTCGTATGAAGAATGTGATGAAGATAAGAAGGGCATTTTTTTTTGTTCTAGACACAAATAAGACAAAGCATTTGAATTAGACGAGAGAATTTTGGCAATGTTACCTCATTAATTTTTTTCTTCAATAGATTAACATTAAACTATTAAAATTTATTGAATAATTAGATTTATTGAATAAAATGTTATAAAAAAGATTCTTAAAATTTCAAAGTAAACGTATTTTCAAGTTTTCTATTTTGAGAAACAGTTTTTCAGAATAACAAAGAGAACGAGTTTTCAACAATTTCAAAACAGACACTCAAAACAGAAAACACAAAATGAATTCAAAACTCAAAACACAAAACTGAAATATGAAGAGAACGGTCCCTAATTCTCCGTCACCCGTCAGCTCCATAGTAAGCCACTATCCTACCATCGAAAGTTGATAGGGCAGAAATTTGAATGATGCGTCGCCGGCACGAGGGTCGTGCGATCCGTTGAGTTATCATGTTTTATCGCAACAATGGGCAGAGCCCGCGTCGACCTTTTGTCTAATAAATGCATCCCTTCCAGAAGTCGGGGTTTGTTGCACGTATTAGCTCTAGAATTACTACGATTATCCGAGTAGCAGGTACCATTAAACAAACTATAACTGATTTAATGAGGCATTTACAGTTTCACAGTCTGAATTAATTCATACTTACACATGCATGGCTTAATCTTTGAGACAAGCATATGACTACTAGCAGGATCAACCAGGTAGCATTCCTCTACGACGTCGACCTCATGTGGACGGTAGCCCAGGAGGAGGAAGAACGTCGTTCGCAAAAGTGTAGAATGCTTGATCAGGGGTAAACAGAGGATCAACATCCTCGTACCCACTATGTATTTCGCATCCGAGAGCTCGAGCACGTCATCATGGGCCAAGTCCCGCAACATGTAATGTGAATGGGGTGGAACATGATGAATGCTTTTTGGTTCACCTTCGGCTGCAACGTTACTCGCAATGTAGGGTGAAACGGGTTATTCTAGGCAATGAGATACCATCGTAACAGGTATGTAACACAGAGAACTGAACGTGAGATGACCAAATGTGAGATTCGATCATCCAATGAACAGGCATGAAGAGGAAGTTGTTGCTGCCCCAGTAGGGATCCACGTACCCAAACAAGCCAATCGTAACTCAAGTACTTTACGTACACATCGACCAAACAAAGTACACCACATGTTGTGCGAATAGAGAGTTCACAAAACATGCGACAAGCTAAGCCCAATCGTGTCCTGCTACCCATGGTAATAAGATTATTGAGACAGCAACTGAATTTTGTTAAGAAACAATTTAAGTCTCCCATATGATGGAGGTCTTGGGTTCGAATTTTGGGGGACATATCAAAAACCCATGAGGGATAGGATGGGCCTAGGCTCACCCAAAGTGGATAGTACATAAGATAATGATTTCGGCGTAAGGTCGGGTCGTTACAGTTTCTCTACGTGTCATTACTTATTTTACACTTGATTTAAAAAAAAAAGATACGACGAGTCAAATAGATTGTCTGGACACCTTGACCGGTTTGAAAGAAGGTTTTTTTTTCCTAAACCAGACTCTGTCAATCCAGACATCCAGTTAGTGAATTGGACATCCAGTTTTATGCGATTTCAGTTTTTAAAATTGCGTAAAAGGTTCTTTCTCCTCCATTTTCTTCCACTTCTCTCGCATTACTCTCCCTAAATCTCCTCTACGTTCTTCATTTTTCCACTCTAAATCTTCAATTACCTTTCTAATTGAAAAACCCATTATTTCTACACTTAAAATTCCTCAGAAATTCAAACTTTCATCCACTACATTCAAAATACCCCAAAAATCTGAAACCCTAGTTCGATTTTTCTTTTTCTTCTTCTTCATTTCTTTTCTACATCATTTTTCTTGCAATGTCGGGGTCTAAAAAAGTGGGAAAATGACTTAAAAGATCCGTGAGATGATCTACTTCACATTTATTCGACGAAGAATTCGACATGGAACCGGAGGTTCCGGCCAACCCTTTTGAAAAAACTCTAATTTTAATAGGTAAAAATGTTGATTTTGCCAATTTTACTATTGAAGCACCCGCATTTCAGATAAATGAACTTTTTTGAAGATATGGATAGGGTGTCTATTGTTACTTTAGAGGAACACGTATATCCAAGTCTCATGGAAGAATTTTACAAAAACACAGTCATTGCTCCTCGTTCGTATGAGATTTCTTGTTTACTAAAAAGTATAAGCATTACCATTAACAAAGCTCTCATTCGTAATATTCTTGAGCTTGAATTGTATGAAACTCAATTTTTTCTACATAAAACTCATCCCATTTTGGAATGATATGACCCTATGTCGTCAGGTCACCAGGAAGAATATTGAGAATATCACAAAATTTAGTGCAAATCAACTCACTCTTCCATGTAAATTTTTTACAAAACATCGTTGCACCTGTCATTCTTCCTCAAAAGGGTCATCAGGATGAAGTAAATAATTTTGATCTTTTCATTCTTGATTCATTTATTGTTGGGAAGAAATTAGATTTTTCAAGCATTGCATTAGGTTTCATAAAACTTGTCCATTCCACTCATCATGATAAAGCTTTGCCTTTGAATGATGAGACATTTTTTAAACTTCGCCATACCAACATCATCAATATTCAAACTCTTAAACAGATGGAAATAGTAAAAGAACATGGTCAATGAGTTGCTCACACAAAAGGGTTTGATCCCACCTCGAGTCCTTTCGACACTACCCTTCGAGGGCGATGAGGATGATGATGTCGATGATGTACCACAAGTTCCGAATCCTCTTCATGACATTCCAGGTCAAAGGGGCCGATTTGTTTTATAAATCAGGCTCTAGTGTTCTTCATTCTTTAATTGGTGGTTTCACATTTACCGAGGATCACTATAATCTTCTTAATGGGCGCATTGATTCCTAAACAACCTCTATTGACAATCTTCAAGGAATGTTTCACCTGTTGCAAGTTCAACAGGCTGCCATCCAATCTTAACAAGATGTCATTCAAGAGCAACAAGCGGTGATGTAGGATTAGAAGAATGCCTTCTACGCTCACTTTCCTCCACTACCTCCTCCGGAGCCGTAGCTTTGTGTTATATTTTATATCTATGTCTTGGATACACTATTGCTTCATTTTGCTTCTTTATGGATAAATTTGTTTTTATATTGTGACGGTTTGGATGACATTTACTTCCTATTATTTGTGACTATGGTTGTCCTTCATTTTGATTTATGAATGCATCATTCTTTGAGGTTTCCATTTACATGCTTTTTGTTTATGCCAAAAAGGGAAAAATATGTAATATGCATATGCTGATATACAAATGTGACAAATGCTTGACTTGTATAAGAAGATATGGGGAATATATGTATAAAAGATATGGGGGAATATACGAATCATGTGTAATATCTAAAGTTTTTCATCCTTATCAATTTGTTGCAAATCATCTTTATTTGTCATAATCAAGAAAGAGGAAATTGTTGAACTGTTTAGAATATCAATTTATATTACCATGAGAAATATTAATCTGCAAGCAATTTTCTGTATTCTCTAAATTTTAGCCCCCTTATCGAAAATCCTAGATTTGCCCCTGCCAATAATAAAGACTTTCGACGGAGGTCGCTCGATCGAAACCTCGATTGCCCGCGAAGGAATAATTTTGGAGCTTCCTGAATCTCCAGGAATCAATTTTTTAGGAGAGGGAGGTATTGACGTCTTATTTTTCTTAGGGACCTTCGAAGAAGTGTTACCCAAATCAGTTCGCATTGCAAAAGAAACATACAAATCAAATATTATACAAAAAAAAAAAGAGGAAAGATCCTTTGAAAAAAAGAATCTAACATATCAATTTACCCGTGGTAGTCAGTAGACCAACGTCGTAAAATTTTGGATTGGAGTGGTATAATAGTCCCTCAACTTCGCAAGCCTCATAGTTCAAATTAAGAATATGTGCTACTAAAGCACGAATCTCGTTAAGGACTTGACTGCGAAGGGGGCTGGTTGTTTATCTGGGCAATATAATCAAATAAGATAACTCTTAAAATTAAAAGAAAATAATGCGCGAAGGAAAAAAAACTTATCGTACTCGCCATAACACCAACATATAATCACAGAAAGGTGATGATTATTAGGCCGCAAATCCCAATTGCTACGAGCAAAGAAAAATCTCTCATTCCAATTATGTATTTTATTGGGAGTAGTTACAAGCTTAGGACATGTTTTGGGAGAGTGGGGAGAAAGAAAGTAATACCCCTTTTGAGGGTACGTTTTATTTCTTGCTTTTACGGGATGATAAATAGATTAAAAACGTCTAGAGAAATCTCTCTCCCCAAACTCGCAATATTACATAGCAAAAAAGACCCACCCATATGCGCCCATCTGTTCGGGGTATGTTGGGTAGGAATGATATCAAAAGAGGAGAGAATAGTACGGAAAAAAGGGTAGAAGGGGATTCTGAGCCCCATATCCATTGAATGGTTATGGATAGTTATACAATCATGGGAAAGGCAATCCTTAGTTTGGAATTGCTCAAGACAAATCCTTAGTAAATATCTCAAAGGCTTCAAAAGCCTCTGATCGCTAGCATTCAAATCGACTGAATCATTCGAAGGGCTGTGAAACTCATCAATCCCATGTTGGGAACTACCTCCTAGGTTAAGAAGTTTCGGGCTAGCCCTAGAAATGGATGGGTTCATTACAGAATGAGGTTATGCCTCAATGTATTGAGATCTTTAGAAAGAAGAAGGCACACCAAGAGAGGAATCCTTAAGTGACTTCAGAGTCTGATAACATATTTTGGGAGTTGCTATGAGAAGACATGGTGACAAAGAGAATCACGAAAGTAGAATGCGAAAAACCTTTAAAGAAAAGAAGAATCACCAAAGAGAAGATGTATAGGGCAAATAAGATAAAGTAATGAAGAAGAAGTAAGGAAGACACCTACAAAGAAGAATAAAGTATTTGTAGGTTCTGAAAAAGAACGTGAGCCGTCTGATTACATACTTAAACAAATCGCATTCATCCAAATTATCCTAGCAATCATGATCATTAGATATTAAGAGGTAGGCCTGATTGAAATTTCAAAAAGAATGAATATGATTAAATGTAATTAACACGTGCGTTAAATGCACACATGCTACTAACAGGCCCTGTAGCGCACACAAATAACTGTTGCAATCATAGCATGTCCCCTCCATATAGCCCACATCACCAGAAGTGGGTGCAAACAATGATAAGCTCATATGTTAATAGAAATACAACAAGTCCAAAATTTAATATTAATAATAAAATCGAATTTTGTAGACTACTTGTTAAAACCTTAGTTGAACCTCAAAATATATCTGCAAAACTTGCCAACTGATAGAGAAATGCAAGACAATACGCGAGGGAAAAAGGTTCGACCAAAGTAGGAGGACCTTCCCTTTTAGGCTGGCTACAGATTGTTAATAAAATACACGTAGACAAATGAATAAAATGTGATACTTTTAACATAATCAGTTACAAAATAGTCAACAAAAGGTCTCCATATGTTGATTTCTCTAAATAACCAAATTACTCAAAGGGAAATCTATAAATATCCCCACTTTGGAAGAGAAAGGCACGCAATTCAAATATTTTCCTTTCAAATAGCAATTTTCCCTCTTGCTCTAAGTTTAAGCACCGAAACTAGGTGAAAGTCCTGGCTAGGTGAGATGATTTGTTAATCTGATTTTTATCATCAACACACCCTTTGAGTCCACTTGTTTTTTATTGTGAATTTAGGTCACCTTTTGTTAATTCTTGAAAAAAAAAATGGACTGGAAGAATCTAAATTGAAAACTAATTACTAAGGCCTTGTTTGAGCTTCATTATCTAAAAATTCATTTTTTTTTTCAAATATATTTTCAACTACACATTCTCTAATTAAATAATTTTACATGTAAACCCAAAAATTTCTCCACTTTTTAATAAGACATTCTCCAAAAACATCATTATTACAAAATCTATTTTTTTTTTTTTTAATTTCAACACCCTACTCTCCCTGTCAATATGAGAACCACCAAAGCATCAATGCCCCCATAAAATTACACAAAACTAAAAGTCAAAATAATTATATAGATAGCTCATAATCTTCAAAGCAAGTCTTTGAATTTCTCTAGTATCTCTTTGCCCAAACATCCCCTTCATTCCTTGTAACATACCAGATTTTTCGATAATTTTCAGAAATTTCAAGGATTTTTATGAAATTTTTAATAAAATTTATGGTTTCATACTACGCAAAAACAAAAAGTTAAGGTGTCGAAAATGAGATTTATCCATATAATCATTGTGTAACTACTGTGCAACATAGATAGGAATGACGACTAAGCACACAAGAATATGGATAATTATCAATATTTTAAAACTCGGATTGGGCTTGGACTTGGAAAAGCGAAAGGGTTGAGGGTTAAAATGTCGAATTGGGATCAAATCGGGTAATTAAATAAAGAAATAAATTTATTTTTAAATAATAGTATAATATTGTTAATTGAGAAATTGGAGAGTTTTTAATTTTTTATTAAATAAAATAAGATGAAATATAATTAATTTATTCAAAATCACTACAAAAATGGATTCCCACTACAAAATCACAGGAAATGTTTTTTATTGTTCTCAATCCCACATTGAATTTCCCAAAGGTTTGGGACTTGTAGTTAACCACACCAACACTAAAGAAGGAAATAGGAAATTCAAATTTGAGGAAGGAATAGTGGAGGAGTTCAATGATCCATATTATGAGCATGAGGAAGATGTGACTGTTGATGATAATGATGTAGATACATTTTTCAAGTTGTCCGAGGGTTGTAATATTGGTGATGGAAATTTGAGGACAGAACATGAGGGTGCAACAGGGCATGTAGATGGTGATGAAACAGAATATGATGAGTTAGATGATCATAGAAGTATTCCAAGTGATACTGAAGAAATTGGTGGCTCTTCAAGAGCCATGAATGAGCCTTGGTTTAATACTACTACAAGCATGCAAGATCCAAAATTCCAAATAGGCATGAAGTTTGACAACATAAAGATATTGAGGGAAGCAGTTGTACAACATTCCGTTAAAAATGCAAGGCATGTCAAATACGTAAAGAATGAAGGAACAATACTACGCGTCAAATAAGTTACATCCACCGGCATCCTGACGCTGTAGGAAAGTGAGAAATCTTCTTCATGGATTCAAGTTTGTCCATGAGGTCTTCATTTGTACAAGGTCACCACATCTACATACATTGCTCTCATATATCACATATAAGATAAATGGAAGAGAGAGAAGAATATATATGACCCGGAAAAAGGAGGGAAATGAATATTGATTAGTAAAATGAAAAGGGAGGAATAGGATTGGACGAAAATGCCGCTGTTTAAATTGGTCAAATTTTGCATTTTTTTCCATTTTTGAGGTCAACTGGCAGTGGAACTAACGTTTTCCATCATTTTGGACCACATCTACGAATTTCTCAAAGGTTTGGGACTTGTGGTGGCACAAAGTGAAGGTTGAGGTAAAGTCTGTAAAAAATGAAAATATTTGGGACCGCGACTGCAATTTTCCCTTTTTATAAATGAATAGGCCAATGGTTGGTTAAATAATCTCTTTGGGCCTTTTAATTCAAGTGGTTTAAAGATGAATATATATAATTTTTAAAAAGCTAATCAACTGACAAAACTAGTTTCGGGTCATCTTGTTAGTTAATAAACCGACCAATTTACCCATTTTTATTGTTTTGGGTTTTTAGCTTTAACCGAATCGAATTTTGGATTGATTTTCCAAAATTTTCACACCGAGGGACAAGTCTTAAAGCAAAGAATGGGAACGAGTGGAATCAACGAGTTCTAAATTTTGGCCTTGCACCGACCATTCAATGGACCATGGACTAAACGGTCACTACTTGAAAGCACTATGTCCAAGCCCCCCCACCCCACCCCACCCCACCCCACCCCACCCCAAGGTACATCCCGTGCCTATGGGCCGCTATAACTATCCAAGAAGTGAACCAGTTGATTTGGTCCAATTTTTATTACATTGATATTTATGAATAATTAGGATCGGTATAACTTTTCAAAGCAGCGCGGCAAGTACCACATTGTTTTAGAAAATTTCATAATTATATTGATTCCCCAGCCCAACCATTTACTAGGGTCCATTCATCGAAAATCACATTGACCCTTGTATAAACTAGCCGTTCTACTAGAAAAGGTACTTATCTTTTATTAATTCTTTTATGAAAATAATAGAAATGATAGAAATGCTCCCTTCAACATGAGTTACCCTTTAGATTGAAAGCTCAAGGCGTTGATCGATCATCGGGGAGGGGTATCAAGGGTGTCCCTACCCTCCTTTTATTGAAGGGTGTCAACACTTGCAAACCAAGGTGTTGACACTATACCCCCAAAACTATTGAAAAGCTTGTTTTTCATATTTCAAGCCCCGTTGAGCCCTAATTAGTTGTTCCCACTTAGTGGTGCGATTATAATTAACTATGAGTATGCAAATCATGTAGTTTCTAGCCTAGTTACTACAAATTCAGGTAAGTGTCGATGATCCCAACTATGGTACAAAGTACTACACTATTTTATTGTTGATGATGCTCTACAATATTCTTATATGACTTGTCTACATATCATGATGATATTGACCATGAAGTATGCTCACATTACATGCATTTACCATATTATCATCCATAGTAAACATGTGAATAGTGAATGAGTCACTTTTATGGATGTAACGCACTATTTGGTGTCCGGATAGATATACTTGATTGACGTTCCTAGAGATCACTCGGGATAGTCACTAATAGGGTATTGGGGTTCGATATCCATATGTAGATGGTGCTGGAGACCTCACTAAGCTGTCCCTAGGTTGGGACCTACCACGATGAGCATCGTATACATAGGTCATGCCAGACATATATATATATATATATATATATATATATATATATATATATATATATATATATATATATATATATGTGTGTGTGTGTGTGTGTGTGTGTGTGTGTGTGTATATATATATATACAGAAATGATCTAATGAGCACCGATGCTCATCTTATCCTAAGCACTAATGAGTTGGCACATTAATTCATTGGTGGATTGGAACTCACAAAATCTTTATCTACCAATGAATTAATGTGCCAACTCATCGGTGCTCAGAATAAGATGAGCACCGGTGCTCAGAATAAGATGAGCACCGGTGCTCAGAATAAGATGAGCACCGGTGCTCATTAGATCATTTCTGTATATATATATATATATACACACACACACACACACACACACACATACACATACACACATACATACATACATACATACATACACACCATTTGAGCTCATATGAAACACCACAATGAAGATTTCGGCCCTGTGTGTGTTTGGATTTAGATGTTATGCACCATCTTATTTACTGAACATTATTATTTCCACGTTGTGTTTTGTACTATAAATATGCATTGGACTAAGGAATGCCAATGGAAACACTTGGGGGGATCTGCTTGAGATACACGAAATCCTATTATTTCCCTCTTGAGGGTAATTAAACTATTTTTAAAGTACAACTCTATTATTTTACAACCCGAGCATTACATTCCTACTCCATCGTTGGAGCTATGCCAAGATTCAATGTCAAGAAAATTTATGTGCAAACATCATGAGAAGGAAAGTATTTTTAAGAGCCCACCAAATTTTTAATGGCATATTTAAATAATTGTTATGACATGGATATTGCGAGTCAAGGGCAACGACATCCCATAAGTGAAATTTTAATCTCTAGAATTGATTTTGCATTGATTTAATGGATAATTCTCGTGGGAGACTTTGTTGTTTATGTTTCTCAAACATGTCTGTTGGATATTTGTTCTTGCATATGTAGATAATATTGATGTCATAGCTAATTTTGGAGTAGATCGATTTATTGTGAATCTTGGCCATCGTTCTATCAAATATTTGGGCACCTCATCCTTCTTTTCAGTGTTGAAGAGGTTCATAATTCTCATGTTGTTGAATATTGGGGCTCCAATCACACCAAAACACCAAGCTTAGTTAACTTCCAATCAACACCACAATCCAAACCAAGTCCTAAACTAAAAGCCCCAATCCCGGTTGCTTCAAGGTGCCCACAAAGGGCTGAGTGTGAATGTTATTGGTAGCCACAAATCAGCCACAAAGGTTAAGTGAAGAAGAGAAGAAGATGGCACAAAGCCAAAGGAACACTCCTTTCTCTCTAAACACACGGCTGCCCAAACTTTCACACTAAACCAACACAAATAGTAACGGGTAGCTTATATAAGCCAAAAGGGGTGGGCTTTAGGTTAAGGTAATTAAGGCCCCAGTAGGTAACAATAAATGGGTTGTCAACCCTAAAGCCGTCCAAGGATAATGGGTCGAGCCATGAGTAACACTAACACAATTAGGTTACTTCAAATGGCCCGAAGAAGTTGTAGGAATAGTTTGTTCGATTGTGGTGTCGACATTTCACTTCACTCACCGGCCAAGGCCTATGAAGTATAATCCAATAAACCGGTTTAACATCATTGCCCGGATTTATTGGGTATCAAAACCCAACACATCTTATTTTTTTTTCTCAATATTAGTACCTATTTGATTTCTTTCACCGGGCTAATATGCATTAGTCTAAATCGGCAAGAACACCAATGTGTACTAGTACATCTCTCTGCTTCAATAATGGCACATCTCTTTGTATGATGCAACTCAATAGCGTCATATACTTGGTAGTTTGCAGTATCTTGTGCTTACAAGGCTTGACGTTGCCTATTTTTTTAACAAGCTCTCTCAGTTCATACAGAAGCCTACCACCATCATTAGATGTCAGTTTAATATTTGTTGCAGACTTCTTCGCTATGGTCTTTTTGTTCACAGATAGTCATCATTGTTCTTCATGCTTTCTCTAACTCTGATTGGGTTGGCAATGCTCATGACGGCACATCCACCAGTGCTATATTGTGTTTCTTAGTCATAACCTAATCGCTTGGTTGTCTAATAAGTAACAAATTGTGGCTCGATCTTCCACTGAAGCTGAGCATAAGGTTGTTGCCTTAACTGTTTGTGAGATCCTTTGGATTAAAGCACTGCTTTCGGAACTTATAGAACCTGTCAAGTGTCAACTATACTCCAACCATCTAATGTGATAATGTCAGCACCACATATCTTTGCTCTAATCCAGTATTTCGTTCTAAAATGAAGTATATTCAGGTAGATATTCACTTCGTTCAGGACAAGGTTCAATCTGGGAGTTCATGCTCTGCATGTTGCTTCATCTGATTAGTTGATAGATTTACTAACCAAACCTCTGTCTACATCTGATTTTCACTATTACAGTCCTAGATATAAGTCATCCATGGTACTTCTATTTTGCGAGCGCATGTTGGAGATAAAGTTTCACAATTCAGACAGCTCTTTATCAAAGTCCTAGTATACATTTAGAGTGTGTTTGGTAGGGATTTTTGGGGGAAGAATTGATTTTTGAATAGTGATACGATGGGAAATGTGTGGTTGAAAAAGAAGAAAAAAGTATTGATGTGATGGAAAATATTATTTTATTGAAGAATGTGTGGTTAAAAATGAGAATTGATTTACTGTAGAAAATGAGAATCTGAAACAAACAGGCTCTTAACTTGTAAATTAATTATAGTAGAATTAATTCATGTTTGGTGCACATTTTTTAGCTAAGAATGCAATTTTTTTTTTTTTTTTTATGTGATGGAGTATATGTGGTTAAAAAAGGAAAAAAAATTATTGATGTGATGACAAATATTATTTTATTGAAAAAAGTGTGGTTGAAAATGAGTAGAAGAATGAAAATAAAAAATGATGTGGCTCAAACAGGGGCTTACTCTACAAAAACATAAGTCTAGCAAGATTGCTCTTGCTTTGTAATTGTATGTTATTTGAAGTTTTCACATATAGCATTATAAATGTTGTCTATACGCAGAGATTCAGGTTGCTTGATTATTTTTAGCTTCAACTGTAAACCTTTACATCTATAAGAAAATTCAGAGGTAGACCCCATGTTAATTTCTTGAAATCAATTGCTTAAGGCAGCGATTCAATTCCCACTAGATTGAAGCCTTTGATCTCACCATAGTTAATACAATATGAATCATGCTACACTGACATAATTCTTGACATAATGGTTAACATAATGCTACATTGAATTGTTTAAAATACATTCTTCCGTCACAGTGACATTTTCCAATACAAGATACTATTTGTTAAGGTTAAGATTCAATTAGTATAATATTTGTTAAGCCACCTCATTCAATTCCCACTTGATTGAAGCCTTCAACCTCACCTTACTTAAGAGCATCTCCAATGGTTGCACTAAATTTCGTGTAACTTTTATACCAAATTTGGTGCAAGTTATACCAAAATTTACACCAAATTTTATACCAAAAATAAGGATATAGATGAAACAAAAATTTGGTGTACCATCAGAGATGGGCTTACAACAAGACACCCATTACTTCTATTAGAGTTAGACGAATTTAACACGGAGTATAGGAGTATTCAATATAAAGACAAATATGATATTAAGGGTCGCAAAAGGTTGCGTCAATCCAATAGTATTGTTAGAAGAGACGTTGACAATTGCGAGCTCCTCCAATTAAGCCAAATTAAAACTAAATTAATTTAGATAAACAATTAATTTCCTCTTAAACTTTGATATCAAAGTTTAGTTGACCATCCATTCCCTTCAACTACTTCCAGTTAAGGTAGAAGTCGTGACGTTTTTTTAAGTGCCAACTAATATGTAATAGTAATAGGACCCTCACTGGCGTAAAGCTTATCAGAGAATCCATGGCCAAAGATTGTGTATGTGAAAAATATTACTGTGGCACATGCATGCATGGTCCTTCAATGGAGGAAAAAGACGAAGCACTTCGTTTTTCTTGCACATGGGATGTACATAATATTTTTGGTCAGAAGAGGGCCCTTTTAACACCTTTTTCTGTGTCTCACTTTAAGGGTTTCACAAGAAATTGGATGCCCACAACTGTGATATAAAACTATGCAGAATCAAATTGCCATGGAGAAATAAAAAGTGACACACAATCCATTCATTTCACTAATTGTCTATCCAACGTAGCAGAGCCCACAAGCATATAGACCACCTTTTTCCCCCTTCGAGAAATAAAATATAACACAGCCCACGTCCCCAAACAAAGCTACAACATCAAATAGTATGTATGGCCACAATTGGAGCAAACAAGATCACTTGGAATACTTGAAACAACAGAGGGAATCACTTTGCACTTCGTATATTTTAACTGAATTAACTGTAATGGTCCAAGTCAGCTCCACATCAGCAAACTGAAGTACCAGCTGGAGCATCCATCAGCCATTGATTCCCTTGCTGTTTTGATACCGTTTTGGTTGTAGTGCTGCCACTAGTTTGTTGTAAAATATTCTAAACATGATCCACCATTTCAGGAACCAAATTCCAGCTGTAAATTCTAGATCCTTCTTCTTACAATTATCTTCATTATATAATATACCAGACCTCAGCAATGTAGAGCACGGTTGCTAGCATAAATTTTATCTTCATTTGAATTCTTACTTGGCATCAGAGCGCCATGGCAAACGCCAATAACACCCCCCAGAATGCTGATCCCTTTTCTGCTCCTACATCACTTTCCAGTAGTACTGCTACTCCAATGATAAGTAGCAGCAACGTCTCACCATTTGGAGTTAATCTTACTCAAGTTGTTTCAGTCAATCTGGACAAAAACAACTTTTTACTGTGGAAAAATATGATATTACCAATTATACGTGGACACAATCTTGAAAGATATATCTCAGGGACAAAGGAGCGTCCTCAAGAGTTCACTGCCAGCCAAGTCACAGAAGAATCTGGAACCAGTGTTGAGATGATCAGAAATCCTGAATACAATCAATCGGTTTCCACAGATCAATTGCTCATGGGATGACTATATTCCTCAATGACCTTAGACATTGCAATGAGGGTTATGGGTGCAAGAAATTCGAAGGAGTTATGGACAGCAATTAAAGAAAGTTTTGGAATACAAAACAAGTCGAGAATCACCTTCCTTACTGGTGAACTACAGAAATCAAGGAAGGGATCAATGAACATTGATCAGTATCTTAACAAGGTGAAGCAATTGGTTGACAACCTTGAAATTGCTGGAAAAACTGTGGCTCACACTGACTTGGTTACTCAGGTCCTGGCCGACTTAGATGAGGATTATACCCTATTGTTGTTCAAATCAATGGCAGAGATCATATATCCTGGGGAGAGCTTCAGTCTACACTTATGACTTATGAGAATAGGTTGGAATATCTCAATTTTCTGAGAAATGACATAGCAGAAATTAATATAAATCAAACCTCAGCAAACCTCTCCCAAAGAACTGGTTCCAACTACCATGGTTCCAGAATTTATAGACCAGGTAATGGTGGAAGATTCACCAATTTCAGCAGCCACAGAGGTGGAAGAAGGGGTAGATACAGAGGAGGCTACTTTTATGGTGGCAATGATAGACCAATTTGCCAAGTATGTGGGAAGGTTGGTCACAGAGCCAATATATGTAACTTCAGATATGATGACAGATACACTGGATTTCCACCAAACCAAAGAATAGGTTATAACAGCTCACCTACAGCTCTTGTTGCATCTCCTAGCACTATGAATGATCCGGCGTGGTATGCAAATACTGGAGCTAGTAACCACATCACATCAGACAAAGGAAACCTCACCTCTATCAATGAATATGTTGGTAAGGAGAAAGTCACGGTAGGAGATGGAAGTAAGTTGTACATCTCTCATTTTAGCACTACACATATTCCAGCTTTGAATGATAAGTCTCTAATCCTGAATAAGCTTCTTTATGTACCTGAGATTAAGAAAAATCTGATCAGTGTTTCTAAATTGACTTCTGATAATGATGCTTATATGGAATTCTATCCTGATTGATGTTTTGTAAAGGACAAGTCAACGAGGGCAGTGATAATGCAAGGGAAACTTAAAGATGGGTTGTATCAGCTGGATTTTCCTCACCAAACTACCAAGAGTCTCACTTAAGAGTCAGTTTTCACAAATAAATTCCACTGCAGTTTGTCTTCTGTTGTTCACAGTCTTGAATCTTCAAGTACAACGTCTGATGTATGGCATAAGAGACTCGTTCATCCCTCTAGCCAAGTGATGAACCAAGTACTCGAACTCTGTAATGTCAAAATTAAAGAAAATGAAATTGGATCTTTCTGCAATGCGTGTCAACTTGGCAAATCCCATTTGTTACCTTTCCCTTTATCTTCATCTCATGCTAAAACTCCATTAGAACTTGTGTTTACAGACATATGGGGACAAGCTCCTCTCTTATCTACCTCAGGTTTCAACTATTACATATCCCCCCTTCATGACTTTAGTGGGTTTACTTGGATCTATCTATTGAAATAGAAATCTGAAGCCTTAAGCGTGTTCATTCAATCCAAAAAACTCGTTGAAAAACTAAACAGTAAAATCAAAACATTGCAAGCTGACTGGGGTGGAGAGTATAAAGTTTTCTCAAAGTTTTTGAACCAAGAAGGGATTGAGTTCAGGCATCCTTGTCCCTATACCTCAGCTCAAAATGGCAAGGTTGAGAAGAAGCATAGACAAATCACAGAATCAGGTTTAACACTCTTAGCCCAAGTCAAACTACCCTTGAAGTACTGGTGGGAAGCTTTTCAAACAGCCACCGCCAACACCTATACTTCAAAAACAATCACCTTATGAAACTTTATACAACAAGAAACCAAGTTATCAGACCTTGAAGGTATTTAGATGTGCATGCTACCCATGTCTAAGACCTTATCAAAATTAGAAATTCAGTTTTCATTCAGCCAAATGCACCTGTATAGGTTATAGTGGGTCTCATAAAGGATACAAATTCCTAAGTGCAACTGGGAGACTATATATCTCAAGGCATGTGGTGTTTAATGAGCTAGAATTTCCATTCGAGAGTGTAACAACCACCAAAGGATATTCAGAACCTATAGTGTCAGAAACCATTGTTTCCTATTTCCATTTTCCTTCTGATCATACAATGTCTATTATAAATCTTGATGATACTACTCATTCTGAAGCTGCTCAAGTTGAATATCACTCATCCTCTGATTTACATGCTAATCAGCATGATAATGTACCACATGATGTTGACAGTACTGAAGGAACTGATGAAACAGATGTCGAAGCGCCAAAACAAAACATGCCACATGTTAATGAAGAACCCTTGGAATCAAATGATGATGGTGGTAGAGAAATACCTCAACATAGAGCAAAAAATTTGAATGAACATCCTATGATCACTAGAGGGAAAACTGGAATATTCAAACAAAAAATTCATCTTGTGAAGATAACCAATAATCTCTCAGAACCTAAGAGGGTAACTGAAGCTATGATGTGCACTGATTGGAAGAAGGCAATGGAGGAAGAATTCAATACCTTAACAAAGGCTAAAACCTGGGAGCTTGTGCCTTCCTCACCAACATACAACATTGTTGGGAATAAATGGGTTTTTAGACTTAAACAAAATACAGATGGTACAATACAGAGGTTCAAAGCCAGACTTGTGGCAAAGAAATTCCATCAAACTCCTGGTATTGACTTCTGTGAGACATTTAACCCTGTGATTAAACCATCAACGCTCAGAATTATACTCACCTTGGCAGTGACAAATGGATGGTCAATAAGGCAGGTGGATATTAACAACGCTTTCCTCAATGGAGAACTGGAGGAGACTGTGTTCATGAATCAGCCAGAAGGATTCGTGGATGAATCAAAGCCTAATTATGTCTGCAAATTAGGCAAAGTGCTCTATGGATTGAAACAAGCACCTAGAGCTTAGAATGAGAAGCTAAAAATTACGTTTTTGAGTTGGAAATTCAAACAATCAGTGGCAGACACTTCACTCTTCTATTTCAAAAATAAAAATCAAATAATTTTCGCACTCATCTATGTAGATGATATTGTGATTACAAGCAATGACAGAGTTCTACTGCAGGAATTCATTGACAACCTGAACAAAACATTTGCCTTGAAGGATATGGGAAGCCTGCATCACTTCCTTGGAGTTGAGGTGTTGTGGCATGATTCTAGAATTCATCTCATACAGACAAAGTATATTGCTGACCTGCTGGAAAAGTTTGAATTGCAAAATATAAAACCCTGTATCACACCTATTCCTGCTGGTAGATCAATGTCTAAAGTGATGGATAAGCATTAAAAGATGCCACAGCTTACAGAAGTGATGTAGGAGGACTGCAGTACCTCCAATATACCAAGCCAGATATGACCTATGCTATCAATAAATTAAGTTAGCTTCTGCAAGCTCTAATGTCATTACACTGGTAAGAACTGAAGAGAGTATTGAGGTATCTTAAAGGAACAATGAACCATGGACTTTAGATTCAAATAAGTGATAAACTCACGCTGAACAGATACTCAGATGCAGACTAGGCTTCCTGCCCTGATGACAGAAGATCTACCACTGGTTACTATGTCTATCTAGGTGATAACTTGATTAGTTGGTCCTCAAAGAAATAGTAGGTAGTGACACGATCAAGTACTGAATCAGAATCTAGGGCATTTTCTTCAATTGCATCAGAAATAGCTTAAGTACAATCACTTCTCCAAGAACTGGAACTGCCGTTAGCTGAAACTCCAACCATTTGTTGTGATAACATGAGTGCTGGAGCCTTAGCAACCAACCATGTTTACCATGCCAGAACAAAACACATTGAACTGGACATGCACTTCATCAGAAATAAAGTAATAGCCAAGGAATTGGAAGTGAAATATATACCAACTTCAGATCAAATTGCTGACTTATTAACTAAAGGGCTGAGTCATTCAAGGTTCCTCTTCTTGAAGGACAAGCTTGAAGTTACTCTAGCATCTTCCAGTTTGAGGGAGCTTGTTAATTGAATTAACTGTAATGGTCCAAGTCAGCTCCACATCAGCAAACTGAAGTACCAGCTGGAGCATTCATCAGCTATTGATTCCCTTGTTGTTTTGATACCGTTTTGGTTGTAGTGCTGCCACTAGTTTGTTGTAAAATTTTCTAGACATGATCCACCATTTCAAGAACCAAATTCCAGCTGTAAATTCTAGATCCTTCTTTGTACAATTATCTTCATTATATAATACACCAGACCTCATCAATGTAGAGCACGGTTGCTAGCATAAATCTTATCTTCATTTGAATTCTTACTGTATACTTGTAACCTAGTTGATTTAGTCGAGGATATATTTAGCCCATGTTTGGTACATATTAGAATTTGATTTTAATCTCAAGTTAAAGTAAACAATTAATTATAACAACACATTTCATAGGACTACAACCTTTCAATCACATATTTCTTTAGCTTTTATCAAGATTTGCTAAAAACTTGATCTACTCCTAACAAGGGCTTTGTATACACCTATATTTTGAAAATCGACTCGGCATTGACCTGAAAAGGGTAAAAGGTTAATGGTCAAAAAGTTCAATCGGGGTCTAACCGGATGCAATAAATAAATATACAAACAATAAAATGCAATGATTTTTTTTTTTAATTTTCATATTAATAATTCAAAGTAAATCTATCTTTTTTAAATAAATTCATTATCCTATAATTAGTCTTGATATGTCAAAAATTAAAAATCAATATATTAAAATAGTTTGTTTTGTTAAACTAAAATAATCTAAACCTATAGAAAATGATATCTAACATTATTATTATATTAAAAATCAAGTACAATTTAAGTTAAATTTGAAAATTAAATATATGAAAAGATGCAGGTGGATATTACGATTTAGTTAGTTGGGATTAAAAAACATATTAGTCAATTAGACATACATTTGGAAAATGATTTTGATGGCATTTTAACATTTTTTGCTATTCTACTATCTCATATTAGAAGTTTATCAAAACCATTTGAGAGAAATGAATTTATAAAATGCACAATCCCACATTGGAAGTTCATAAAATTATTTGAAAGGAGTTAAATCAGCCAGTTCGGCGAGTTTTGAATGGTTTTTGTTATAATCGGGTAACCGGACATTATTGGATTGATTTTGAGTCCGGTTGCCAATTCTACCGGTCAAATCAATTTGGTTTGGCCAATTTTGACAATATTGATATACACTATAAAATAATATATTTTATCAAAGATTTGACATCCTTCTTTCTAGTGAACTTCGTAACACGTATGATCTGCTTTAATATGGTAGATTAATATTATCTAGAAAGATAAAAAGAAAATTTAAATCCTATCTTCCATTCGTCTTGTTTCAACGTGTATATAAAAAAAACCATTCACTTAGAATGCTGGATAAGATATTGTCCTAATAATTGTTAAATTTTAATACATATTATTGAAAACTTGCATGTTAAAGTAGTGTTTCGCGCGGGTAGTCGTTAACAATTATAAAAAATTCAGACGATTGTATAAGGGACAAATCTCTTTAGACAAAGTCCCAAAAGGGGTGCTTTATTGATGAGAGTTACAATTGAAAATAAACAGAATGTCTTCAAGGGGCGCAAGTACACGAGTACTGAAAATGGATAATTAAAGTTAATTTAAGAAATTGAAATTACATATTCTCTATTTGAGAGTGTTTGATTTGGGGTCATTTTTCTCTATGTCTTCTCTTCCTTTTTATATTCTAATGATGATTTTTTCGTGACAAACCGTTTGGAAACTGCTTGATTGCTTTATAACTATTCACTTTCTTTATGGTAGCTAACTTGTCGTGGAACTGTCATCTCTAACTACTGTCATTACTCTTTGTCGTTCAACCGCCTTCAACTGGGCTCCTTGAATCGTGGGATGTGATAAGACTGCTTGATAATTGCTTCAATAACTGTTATCCTGGATAACCATATATGTTATATTTGTTAAGATCTTGGGCGATTCAAAGGTTTGGGTGAGAACGGGGTCATCGCTCTGGGCGACCGTAAGACACTCCATTCGCTCAGATTCTGGCCGTCTTGCAAGTTTGAGCGATGATGTTATTGTATTCGTGGGCTTCCCCTATATTCATCAATAATCTTATTTTAACCTTTATCCTGAACTCCCAAATTGTGCTTCACTCTTTAGGCTATTTAATTTGGTCTGTACTTTTAGTGTGTCAACAATTACTCCCTAATATGGCAGAATTAATACCAAATGTGAATCTTTGCCATATTCACTTTGTATTTCCTAGGCAACATTTGAAATTCCAGAGAATTTCAATCTTCATTTCCTTCTATAGCCTGAAAAGGTGCAACGTTACAAATCCTTATAAACCCAAAAGACACCCTATTTCATCGCACCACTAAACCACGTCTCTATGCGCTTCTTCCTCACTATTTTACCGTTCATCTTCTTATTTCTCTACTATGTTTCTTAGGCAAGCCTTAACAAAACTGTACTTCGCACTCAATGGCGACTTCACAAACTCAATCTGATGACGCTTTTAGTTTCAAAGATTTTCGAAAAATCCTTACCAAGTCGTATGTAAATCCAAACTTCCTTGCACAAGCCAATGCTGACCTCAATGAATTCTATTTGGGTCCATCATTCAATAACGCCGAAGCCGTTGAACAAGTGGCGGTGGGCCAGCTATTCCCTTGCACTGAAGACCCTCCATTTCTGAACTCTCTCTTGATCAAGCATCTGGCTGACGAATGTTGGGCGATCTTCCCCTTCATTATCAATATTCACTTTAACCAGAGGGTCTTGTGATTGAGCGTATCCAGGTTTGGTGATCTTCATTACTTCATTGTCCATGTTCCTTATAAGCACTTCTTCTTCTAAACAATCCACTTTATTGACTTCTCGACCAATACTTTGTTCCAACTCAAACACTGCCAATCTTTCTCCCAATGCTTTCAAGGCTATTTCTTCTTTCGTCTTGTCTTTGCATTCTTTATTGAAAGCCATTAACTTGACTTTGAAGGCCTGAGCATCGGCCATTTGCCTTTGATGCTTACAACTCATTTAAAACTCTTTGATTACTTTTTTGCCAATTACTGGCTCCTTCAGGGCCACTATGTTTAGCGTCATTTGACTGAACATCTCAGTGAGTGCATCTACTAAAAATGGTTCTTGGCTCTGTACAACAATTTGATTTTCTTTTCCATTTTGGACTACTCTAACATGTTCATAATTTCCCTCGTACATGAACTTTTTCACTGAGTTTTCTTCTGCGACAAAAGGTCTATGATCTGCATGCACCACTTCTGCTTCACCCTTGTCGTTCCAGAAAACCAGGCATTGATGGAACGATGAAGGTATGCAGCGACTTCCGTGTATCTAATCCCTTCCTAATAACATATTGTAACTAGTAGGACCATCTATCACGAAGAAGACTATGGTCATAGTAGTTGTTCCAACAGTTATGTCCAATGGCATAACCCTTTTAGTTGAAGTTGCTCCTCCATTGAAACTTGTAAGGATGACTTCTGTTGGAATCATATCACTTTCTGTTTTTTCGAATTTCATCATCATCCTAGATGGAATGGTGTTTATAGCTGCTTCATTATCAATGAGTACTTTTGCCACAGATATACCGTTAACTAGAGCCTTAACGTACATTGGCATCAAGTGTTTAGCTAACGTCATGGTTGGTCTTTTAAAAATAACCTTTTCGGCAGCATCTACTTCTACTTCCTGCTTGTCCTCTGTTGAATTATCCTTTTGTAATAAGTCAATGTACAGTATGTCGTACTAAGCTTCCGCTTCCTGGATTTCCTTTTTACTACTTTCCAAAACTTCCTTTCCAGTTACCCAACTTGTGGGAGGAGGCAATATTCTTAGAGGTGATCCATACTTTTCAGAGCGAGGTACTCTCATTTTCCCTCTTGGGCATCCCGTACAACATATAATAATCGAAAGAACGCCCAGATGGTTCTCCCAACAAGTCCACTTCATAAACTCACTCTTGATGTAGTTGCTTCAACAGAGTATTGGGCAATACTCCTCTCTTTCTTCTTTCTACCTCCGGATCAATTTCCTTTTCAATGTCCGTCATACCATCATCATCTTCATCATTGTAGGCCCCTCTAGAAGTTGGCCTTCTTCACATTTTAGCACACATGCTTTTTCCTCGTTATTCTCCATTTCTTCTTCTTTCTCTTTGTTCTTGAACTCATTGGCTAGTAAATAGTTATTAGCCATGACGGGAGGTAACGTACTGTACTGAATAGTAAGGGGCTGATCTGGATCTTCTTCATCCCTTCTGTCTCGCTCAAACTTCAATCTCCCAGAAGAACTCTCTGGCAGTTCTCCCATCGATTCGCCTGTACCAGTCACTTCACTGTTTTCGAGAACATTTTGATTGACCAACTCAAGTATTTTAGGCACCTTAGGATGTGGTAATCCCTGTTGTTGCCTCATCATTTGTCCATAATTTTGTTGAAAATGCCATTGTTGGGTTCTAGTCATCTCATTGAAGGGTATCACCCTTCCTGCATTATACTGGAATGAATGTCATACATTTGGTCGGCGAGGTTGTGGCCTAAATGTCCTCACATTATTCGTTGGCATAAGCTGCCTCTCAAAAGGCGGTCTTTTATAGAATAACGTACCTCACCGTCTAAAAGGCTGCACGTTTGGAACGAAATCGGGGCAATGGTGACGTTGCCCTGCTCCTGAGCTCCCTGTTTTCGCACTCAGTTCTCCTTTACAAGATGCACACAAGACGTCTTCATCTTTTTTAGGTTCCTTCCCTTTGATACGTTCAAAGACACTGAGGTATAGCCCAGGGTCCCCTTCTCCGTCATCTATGACCAACTTGAATTTTGGCAACTTATTTTTTAAACCAGTCGTCGTCATGTTTACTCCAAGTGGTTGTGGGAAAGGGTTCTCATCCACTGCCATCTTCTTCTTATCCAACGTAATTCGTCCTGATTCAATGGCATCATGTAACACATGGCGAAAAACCAAACAGTTGTTAGTCAAATGTGATAATGTATTATGCCACTTACAATATTTTTTACCCTTAATTTGTTTAGGGCTTGACAACTTATGTTTATCGCTCAACTTTATCTGCTTATCCTTATATAATTTATCAAATATAAGGTCAGCTTTGGTTACATCGAATGAGAATGTTCTAGCATTTTTGTTTTCATCTTTTATAGGCTCATCCTTACCCGATGCTATAGGCTTAGCCATTATAGGACAAGTATACGCATCTCCTGTGATATTGGGCCAAACATACTTCGGTTTGATCGTAATATTTATCATTAATGTTATGAACATCAAAATTTGGGTCTCTATAATAAGTCCCATTTCTAGAATTTTTCATTTTCTCATTTTCTCTTATTAATCGTTTATACTTAATCACGTTTGCGCTCAATTGGAAAAGATCTGGAAATTCCCTGTCTTGGAATTTCTTTTTCAAATCAAAGTTTAGACAATTTTGAGAGATTTTGACAAATTCCTTTTCGGGTAAAGGTACAAAACACTTAATTCTTGTTGTTTTGAACTTTTGAAGGAAACCTTCTGCCCATTCATTTGGCATTTGACGTAAATTCGCCAAATCGGTTAAAGTAACTTCAGATTCAGTATTGTAAAACTGAGCATGAAACAATTGTTCCAATTGTTGCCATATTTGAACAGAGTTTACTGGCAAATTAATGAACTAAAAGAAAGCTACTCCTGTTAATGAATTAGGGAACAACCTCATTTTATGGTAGTCGGTTACTTCGCCACTCTACAGTGTGAATCGCTCTATGTGTTCTAGAGTGGACAATTCTCCTAAACCAGTGAATAATGAAAATTCTGGCACCTTGTACCCTCTTGGTCATGGATATGCTTGATCTACCCAATCAGGATATGGCTTCGTGTAAGTAGGCCTAATGACGGACATACCCCAAGAGCCATTTGATTCTGTACTATCCCCATGATTTGATTTCTCAACATAACATTGGGATCATATGGAATTCCTACAGGTTGATTTAATGGTTGATTTGCTTGAGGCCTAATATTTGGTCCTTGGTTGGCAACAAAATTACCATTGTTTGGGCCGTTATTACCATTAAAGTGAGTGTTCAAACCATCATTAACTCGCGGGGCGTTCTGTCCATCATTCAGGACATTATCTCTTATAATTGGATTACCCCCCAGGTTAGTAATCTCATTACCACAATTCAAGTTTGACGTTCCATTACCCCTCTGGTTTGATGTAGATGGACCAAAGGGTGGTTCTAATCCTTGATTTAAGTTCAAACCATGAGAATTATGTGGTGAATTATGTCCCGCAATTGTTCTAATTTGAAAGTGGTTTGCAATAGGCATAACTGGCTGACACATTTGGCTTACTAACTTGTTCATTATTTCATTTAATGTATTCAGTTGTTTGGCCATATTGTCATAATGTGCATTCCCACTTTCGGTAAATATTTACATATTATGAATATTTCGTAGATTTACCTGTTCAACGACATCCTGTGTGAGTTTCCCAAGCAATGCAGGCATGGTTCGAAAACTTAATTCTGTCATTGGTTCGTAACGACTGTGACTGCTCTGATTCTGTCCCTCTGTTCGTGGAGAGTTTTGCTGCTCCTCATATCGCTCGATTACAGATTGAACTACTTCCTGACTTGCTGGTTCCTTATCAAATGTTTATGAGGTATAATGCTTCACTTTTTTGTATTTTCAACACTAAACACCAATGTCCTACTGGACGTGTTAAATTGTTTCGCGCGGGTAGTTGCTAACAATTAAAAAAGATTCAAATGATTGTGTAAGGGACAAACCTCTTGAGATAAAGTCCCAAAAAGGGGTTCTTTATTGATAAGAGTTACAATTGAAAATCAACAAAATGCCTCCAAGGGGCGCAAGAACATGAGTACTGAAAATGAATAATTAACGTTAATCTAAGAAATTGAAATTACATATTCATTCTTTGTTTGAGAGTGTTTGATTCGGGGTCTTTTTTTCTCTATGTCTTCTCTTCCTTTTTATATTCTCATGATGATTTTTTCGTGACAAACCGCTTGGAAACTGATTGATTGCTTTATAACTACCAACTTTCTTCATGGTGGCTAACTTGTCATGGAACTGTCATCTCTAACTGCTGCCATTACTCTTTGTCGTTCAACCGCCTTCAACTGGGCTCCTTGAATCGTGGGATGTGATAAGACTGCTTGATAACTACTTCAATAACTGCTATCCTGGATAATCCTAATATCTCATATTTGTTAAGATCTTGGGCGATTAGAAGGTTTGGGCGAGAATGGGGTCAACGCTTTGGGAGACCGTAAGATACTCCATTCGCTCAGATTTTGGACGTCTTGCAAGTTTGGACGATGATGTTACTGTGTTCGTGTGATTCCCCTGCATTCTTCAATAATCTTATTTGGGCCTTTATCTTGGACTTCTCAATTAGGTTTCACTCTTTAGTCTATTTAATTTGGACTACATTTTTAGTGTGTCAACAAGAAGGATAATTTTTTTTTATCTCACATATCTAAATTTGATTAATATTTAAAGAATTAGCTTAAAAACAATTGCTGGGTTAATCATGATTAAGAATAAAAATGATTGGGAAATAATGATAATGAGCCATTAAAGAAGAATGGATTCTTTTCTAAGAAAAAGAATAAGAGACTAAGAGCAGAATCTAAACTCGAGAATTATAGTCTTACTTGTCTCGTTGAGTATTAATTAATGCTATTTAACTTGTTGGCACTTAGTACCAGTTTAGGTGATAATTTGATGCCATTAAATGATATGTTAAATATTTTTAATTACATCTATTATGGGTGGCCACATATACTCATACTCTAGATAGAATTATTCTTAATTTTTAATATTCATTTGGTAACACTAGGAATTTATTACACGGGACTGTGCTCTTATTTATATATTTTCCTGTAGAAGGAAAATGATATGATGTGCCAGTGCACCCAAATTAAAATAAAATATCTTAACCATAAACATCAGACTATTTTGGTATTTTTCAAGAAATACATGGTAGTTTTTAGTACAAATAAAATTCAAAATAAATTTATATCCTATGTGTCGTGAGTTAAACATGATTAGAAAATGAAATAGAACAAATTGAGCTACTAGCATCTGCAGTGTGTATATCGCAATCTTATTTCTATATCATCACTACTCTCAATTCTGAATAATTAAAAACGTAGAGATAATATTCAAATGAGATTCAGATATTGAAAAATAATTCACAAATAATTTGAGTAACTAATGTATTCAAAATCGAATCGG
The DNA here is from genome assembly GCA_035079005.1 of Fraxinus americana. Classification (NCBI taxonomy): domain Eukaryota; kingdom Viridiplantae; phylum Streptophyta; class Magnoliopsida; order Lamiales; family Oleaceae; genus Fraxinus; species Fraxinus americana. Next base: position 14,176,934 of record CM068712.1, on the reverse strand, counting down.
ACCATCCATTTTAACAGAAAGAATGATGGATTGATTTGGTTATATTTTAAAAATCGTTTAAAGCAAGAACGGCTTAATTCAACTCAAATTTTTAAATTATTATTTTTACCTTGGAAATTCGCCTCTTTAATGATTTATCCTATTTTAAGTTAAATATAGATTATAATAATGCATGTGAATAAATTATTTACAGGACAGTAGCTAAACGTAAATGAGAAGTTTATAAATTTTGGAGAATTTAGTAAAGTTTGGATTTCATTGTCAACAGACCACAAATTTAAAGAAGATCCTAATTTTGGTGAATTTAGTTAATAAATTTGTTGGATCCAGTGTTAACTTTGCTTATAAGCAGAAATCTGAAAAGCCAACAGGACCCCCAAAAAAGTCCAGAAAAACAAGTAATTATTATCTTTGCATCTTTGTGCCAGCATCAAACCAAAGACTGAAAAAGAAAAAGAACCAACTTCTATTTCAAATCGAACAACAAATATCCCGATTTCAATTTCAATTCCAATTCACAACCTTTTGTTTTCTGTTTCTCTGAAATCACAATCTGTAGAGAGAAGAAACAGAGAGATTGTGAAAATGAAAAAGGTTTCTTGATTTCCCAACATTCCATGAGAAGAATTTTTTTTTCCCTCAGGTAAAGAATTCTTATTTTATTAAGGATTACACTTTTCAACCTAATCCCACATCATTATTTGAATTTTTAATCCACAATTTAGGACATATTCATGAGAATCAAGACATATTGACAGTCTGTAAATGTGGACCACGTAATTTAATTAGAAAAGAACGAGCCTTCTTCAATAATGAGACAAAAGGGGTGAACACAATATATATATATTGCCATTGACTCAAAAATTAGTTTGTTCAACAGAGGATCATCATTGGGTGAACAAAAATTTGGAGGCCCTTTTGTTTCTCTGAAGAAACAAAGCCTATGGAACTGCTCCATTCAATTTTGATATGAATCTCTACAGATTGATTGTATAGTTTTAGATATTTTGGCTGAAAAAATGGGGACAATGGATTGTGGAAATGAAGTATTGCCCGGGTCCGGGGGCCATGAGGAGAAGATTTTCGTGTCGGTGAGGTTGAGGCCGTTGAATACTAAGGAAATCTTGAGGAATGATGTTTCAGATTGGGAATGTATCAATGATAATACAATTATCTACAAGAATGCTAATCTTTCGGCATCAGAACGGTCAATGTATCCCACTGCTTATACATTTGGTGAGAAAATTTTACAATTTTGATATATGGATTAATTTGATTTCTGCTTGTTCTGTATTTTACATTTTTCCAAATTTTGGGTCTTAATGATGTTGAAACAAATCACGTGCTGCACTAATATAATTTTTTCAGCAAAATAAAAAATGATTTCTTAAACTTTTTTATCAGGCTGTGATTTGTTTTATTCAAGTTTTTATTTTTTATTTTTGAGTTCTCTTCTGTTTTATTTCTTAGTTGATCCTCCCTTTTCGAGAAGTATGTGCTTACGAGTAATAATTGTTCAAGGGCTATGAATTATGATACTGCCGACAATTACCATTGCTCCATTAATACTAATTAAAATGTCATTTAACGTTTGCAGGCTTTTTTTTATGATGTTTTTCACTTATGTGGAACTATGGTTATATTTTAGACAGGGTATTTAGGAGTGATTGCTCCACGAGACAGGTGTATGAACAAGCAGCTAAGGATGTTTCTCTTTCAGTTGTCAGCGGGATGAATTGTGAGTGCAATTTTTTATTTATTTTCTAGAACTCTTTTCTTCTATGTTTTTTGTATCTCGTTGGATCTCATCAAATTTCAAATTTATTTGTAGCAAGTGTTTTTGCGTATGGACAAACAAGCAGTGGAAAGACATATACGATGACTAGAATTACTGAGTACGCCATCGCAGATATATACGAGTATATGCAGAAGGTAAGCTACATGTTACCATTATTAATCTGCAGCATCAAGTCAACATAACAGGGACACACTTATTAATCCTCGTACTTGAGTTGTTTTCAGCACAAAGAACGAGAATTTGTTTTGAAATTCTCTGCTATGGAAATCTACAATGAATCTGTCAGAGACCTCCTCAGTCCAGATTGCATTCCCTTAAGACTTCTAGACGATCCAGAGGTGTGTTCTTTTAAAATTTATGATAACTTGGTTGTAGAAATGTTCTCATCAACTGATTATATCTATTTTAATAGAGAGGAACCACAGTTGAGAAACTTACTGAGGAAATTTTGAGGGACTGGAATCATGTGATTGAGCTCCTTTCTGTTTGTGAAGGTAATGATCTTGACTAGCTCTAGATTTTTTTAGTGTATGTTTGATACACTTCATTTGATGGGATGACCGGTTGGTATTGAACAAAATATTAAATTTTTTCTTTTTATTGTCCTAATACTCCTACCAAACATACCATTATAGTACTCAGAATCATAGAGTTTAAATTGTTTCTATCAATTTCGTGCAGCTCAAAGACAGATTGGAGAGACATCCCTTAATGATACAAGCTCTAGATCTCATCAGATCATCAGACTGGTATTTTATTTGTTAACTCTACACCTGTTTCCTCGAGGATTTTGATATAACAAACCATTACATTTGCAATTTCCATCTATTGACTATTGGGTTGTTGCAGACAATTGAAAGCTCTTCTCGTGAGGTTTTTCTGAAGGATAACTCGAGCTTTCTTTCAGCTACAGTGGTATGGTTGTACTTTTCATAGTTCATGACCTGTCCTTGACAGTTCCTATTATTATCTTTTGATTAACTTTTTTAATTGTGATACAGAATTTTGTAGATTTGGCTGGAAGTGAACGTGCATCTCAATCGTTATCAGAGGGCACAAGGTTAAAAGAAGGTTGTCACATAAATCGCAGCTTGCTGACCTTGGGAACTGTCATTCGCAAGCTGAGGTCAGTTACATTCTCTCACAGTTTGGTTCCTCAAAGAATTTTTTTAGCTGTTTCCTTATCATTGTCATAACTTTCTGACAACATTTATTTTTTGAGTTGAAAAGATAAATGGCAGAAGTTGAACTATGAAAGTAGTTCTGGCATATTATTGTTGGATGTTTAAGTTAGCACTTTCACTCAACCGGTGAGCTGAAATTTTTTCCTGCCATTTTTGCATATAATCAAATTTGTCATGTTGCTATACAATGAACATAATGGAGTAGCATGACAGGGTCATATAACTGACCTGAAATTTATCGAGAAGAAGGATTAGTTGTTTGAATGGTTGTATACTATTAGACGATCCCTACATTAGATTTATCACGACGTTAGTATGACCTGGTATTTTGGATTATCATGAATCATTTTTAGTTTGTTGTGTTTTCCATTTGAGTTATCCTTCTCATAATTTTTACTTTCTTTAAATTTCGGGCTTTGATGCCTCAACTTATGTTGCTTTAGCCGCTTTTGACATGTTCCCCAGAGTTGGTTATACTAATATTGCAATAGTTCTATAAAAAACTGTATATGTAATGACTCGTCTAATTATGTGATTGATTCTTAGATCTAGTGATTCGATTAGCTAATTCGAATTATTATTGCCATATTAACAGATAATTCATTTATAACGGCATGTGGATAATAATGAACATTATTACTGAATTCCTCACCTCGATTTATGTAAATTCTTTCTCTTTTATATTCTTAAAGCAAGTACTTTATGGGTATTCTTTATTTAAGAAATTTAGGATTCTATTGTCATGCTGTTTATCCATACTTTCTTCACTGGAGAAGATAAAATGCACTTAAGGTCTGTCAGTTGTACTCCAGATGAGATCATAAGAAGCTTGACTTGCTTGTTTGAAGTCTCATTTGTTAGTTATTCACATTGTTCACGATAATGTGCAGCAAGGGACGAAATGGACACATTCCTTACAGAGATTCAAAGCTAACTCGCATATTGCAAACGTCATTAGCAGGCAATGCTAGAACAGCCATTATCTGTACTTTGAGCCCTGCAGGGATTCATGTTGAGCAATCAAGAAACACACTTCTCTTTGCAAGCTGTGCAAAGGAAGTGACTACAAATGCCCAAGTTAACTTAGTCATGTCAGAAAAAGCATTGGTAAAACATCTTCAGAGGGAGCTAGCGAGACTAGAGAGTAAGTTGAGAAGTCCTCAGTCGACTTTGTCCACATCGAGTTATCCTACATTACTGAGAGAGAAAGACCTTCAAATTGAAAAGGTAATAAATCAAGATGAACTTTTAAAGGATGATCCTGTTAAAGGGTCCAGTTATATGGTGAAATTTGAACACAAACAAGATAGCTTGCAGATTTACCATATAATTGGTGGCTTCTTTTTCTTCTGAACAACTAAATTAGGAATCTCTGTGTAATCCAACTGATGTCTTCGGAAATACCAAAGCCAATTTCTTGAGTATTTTGAATCTTAAAGCAATCTTGTTGATTCTTTTGCATTGTTTTTTTCGGAAGCACAACTATACCTGTTTAGTTATTAGAACTGTTTTAAATTCACTCTCTCCACATAGCTTTTGGGAGCAGGAAGGTCAAGAATAATTTACTATGTGCAGTCGAGATCTATCAAGTGGCTGTAGTCAGATAAATTCGCAAGATTTCATTTGCAGCATTGATTTTCATGAGAGTTGTGCATAATTCAGGAGAATTGTATTATTGGTTTACAACCTGGAGCTTTTGTTGAATTCTTTTTCCCTTTGATGTAGCTTGAGAAGGAGGTAAAAGAATTGATTCTGCAAAGAGATATTGCCCAAACTCAAGTTAAAGATTTGTTACAAATGATTGGGGATGATGGAAATTCCATGATACGGGTAACACATTTATTAAATTGAATTTTTTATTTAACCTTTATAATCATTCTTTACATTAAATATTTGTTTTTGTTGATTCGTTTCAGGTAGGTTTGGGGCACTACCCACACTTGCGAGTGCAGAAATCACCAGAATATGAAATACCAGAACAAGAGACGTCCATTGGGGCAGATCCTCATTCTTTGGATCTTGATATTAGATCAGATGGTCATAGTAGGACCAGTTCTGTTGATCATTTTGCACGAGTTCCATATTTCGATGAAACCTTTGTGAACAGTAATACATCTCCAAGTCTCGTAATAAGCAGATCAAATTTTAGTGAAAGTGATTCATTTCAGGGATGGGAGGAGATGGAGAAACAAAGTAATGAGCCTTCAGAGGATTTATGCAAGGAAGTTCGTTGCATCGAGATAGAAGAGTCAAGTAACAAAGGAGCTGTAGAATCCAATTGCTTATCTTCTGAAGAAAATATTAGATTCCCTGCACTAAGAATATCCAGAAATGGTGATGGATTAGAACCAGAATTCGTGTTAACTGCTCCAGCAAAAGATGAAGAATTAGTGTCATCTCAGTTGAAGGACGATATTCAAATGAATAGAGAAGTGGACCCCAGGCCCTCTATTGAAGACAAAGAACCTGTTTTGACATTTTTGAAGGAAGATAGAGAGTCGGTTTCATCATCGTTCAAGGTAGAAAGAGAATTGAAGTGCCTTCCTTTTCTTAAAGTGTCTTCTTTAACAAATGATCTGGCTAAAGATTCATCTGGCTCTAGAAGCTTGAAATTAACAAAAAGTAGAAGCTGTAAAGCAAGTATTATAGCCGACTCATCTTCTCCCTGGTTAAAGATGATACAGTACTGTGAAAATACACCACCTGATGGATCAGAAAGAGAGTACACCTCAAGACCTGTGGGCTTTGAAAGGAAAATACCTCCTTTAAACTTTGGTTCTACACAAAGGTCAGAAGCAGAAGATTCTCAGTTTTCTGCAAAAAATGCTTTTGATATTGATGTTGATGTATCAAAGGGGGAAGTTTCGACTGCTGACGATGTTTTCGTCGATGATACATCCAATGTAGAAATAAGAGAAAAGGCTGAACTTCCTATTGAAAAGGAGTGTGCTAAAATACTAACTGAAAAGGAGTTTTCTGATATTCCAGTAAGTTCATTTAAGAATCTGATGGATCTTCGTAAAACTTAATGCTACATTATTAAAATGTCTGATGTCTATCGGGTTTGATGTTGCTCTTACTCTTTAGCATTTGATGTTTTATGCAGGAGAAGGAGACGGAATTAATGGCCAATCAAACTTCAAAGTCTGTAAAAGATGTTGGCTTGGATCCAATAGAAGAAGAAGAGCCTAAAGGTTTCCCATATAATTGGCCTTTGGACTTCAAAAGACTCCAAAGAGAAATAATTGTATGTTGGCATGCATGCAATGTCTCATTGGTGCATCGAACCTATTTCTTCCTGCTTTTTCAAGGTGATCCTTCAGACTCCATATATTTGGAGGTCGAGTTGAGGAGGATGATGTTCCTAAAGGACAAATTTTCTCAAGGAGAGAAGACTATCGTAAATGGACGAAAACTATCACTTGCTTCAAGGTAAGATCTTGATATGAAGTTTTTCTTGAAAATTGTAGATATATTTGGAGGAGTCACTTATATGATCATTACATACACTATCCAGATGGAGTTTCTTACTGATGACTGATTCACATTCTTATTTTTGTTGGTTAATTGACTCGTTTGCATCTCGATTTGATATAAAATGAAATCTACACTTTGTAGTTTAGTTTACAACACTTTGTTTGTTATGTGCTCAACAGTAGTTACATCATCAATAATATCACATGGGGTCATTTTATACTTCCAAATTTTCTTTCATACAAGTCATAATTACACGTGCATGTTTCGTATGAGCACTAGACACGAGAAGACGATATAACGAAAAAGATTTTAGCTTCCTTCTTTGTTTAGTATTGTCTAGTACTCCTCCCTCACCGAGTCAAACATGACACAAACGTATTTATCAAGCAAAGGTGTGATAACATGTAATTGTTATCCCTCTATCTTGTTCTCTGATCTGTTTGTTTCAAAACAGTGTGAAGGGACTTCGTCAAGAGAGACGGATGCTGAGCAACCAGATGTCAAAGAAGCTTTCTGAACAAGAAAGAGACAGCCTCTTCATCAAGTGGGGTATTGGGATCAATACAAAACTCAGGAGACTACAGTTAGCTCACCGATTGTGGTCTAACACGGAAGATATGAACCACATTGCTGATAGTGCATTTCTTGTTGCAAAGCTGGTTGGTTTTACTGATCCGGGTGTGGCTACAAAGGAGATGTTTGGGCTTAATTTTACACCTGGCTCGACTAGAACATATAGTTTCAAACGCAGTCTTGTATCTCTCTTGTGACTATCCAATAGGCAAAAGGATTAAACCGTGGTTCTATAATATTTTTAACTAGCTCGTCTTTTCCTTGGATGTTTGCATAGATTGTTTCCACTTCTTTCTCTTGATTGTAATTTATCGTAGAGAGGGTCATAAGTTTTCTTGAATTAGAAGAGTTTAACTGTGTTGTCCTTGCCTTGTTTCCTTTATCGTAAAGGAGTTACAAAGTTATACAGTAATGGTCAGCGGAATACATGAGAAAATCAGTTCAGCGATTTGATCTCGTTTTTCTTACTACTACAAGGGTATTTTTATTTACTTACCCCCTTAATAACTGGAACTGAAGAAAACTACACTCATGAAGGAATAGCATCGGAGAAACACGAAGTTACTTAAAGAAACAGTCTAACTGAACATTCTGAAATAAGTTGCTGAAGAAATGGCATATTGCCTGGCGGAGGATGTCAGTGGGGAGAAATTCTTCAAAAGTTTAAAAATCGATCGAGTGGAAATGCCTCCGAAGGCTTTGGAAGGAGGAGAAACCACCAAACTAAACCTCAAACATGGATCCTTCGTTTGGGATGATGATTCTAGCTCAAAGAAACTTGAGCCACTGTAACTTGCCTCCATCCCACCCACTAATGTAATTTTTTTACATATATAAGTGTTCGTAGCGAGAGTTAAAAAGAAGTCGGATTGATTTGACAGAGTTAGAGCGTTTGTGTCAAGTGAGCTCTATTTGACAACCATTATTTGGAAACTTTTTTTTTTTTCCAACTATACATTCATACAATAAAATATTTTGTACGTAAATCCAAAACTTTTACTTATTTTTTAATTACACATTCTTCTAAAAATCATTAGTCAAACCATGATTTTTCGAAAACAATGGTTGTCAAATAGGGGCAAAGTCCTTGTTTGAGCCTCATTTTTTAGAATCAATTTTGTAAAATGTGATTTTTTATTTAGAGATTGTATGATTAAAAGTAAGGAAAAATTTTACATTTATGTGTAAAATTATTTTATTAAAAAATATATAGTTAAAAATGAGAGTGAAAAAAAATGAATTTTAAATAATGGAGTTGAAACATGAACTAAAACTAGTCTAAAAGGAACAAGTCACCTTTAAGGGGAACTATTTAAGTTTTTCAGGCCAAAACTAAAAAATAAAAAAAAAAACTCTCTTCCCCTTGAAATATACCATAATTGGCGAGTTCTCCCAATTAAAACCTCCAATAGATGAGGAAGGCAATCACTGACTTTTATTATAAGGGGCCGTTTTTGGTGGACTTATTGGACTATGAGCGTGTTCGCATAAACTTCAAGTGACGTGGAGTGTTAGAAAGGAAAATCGTAAACAAATTGAAAAATAGGAGAGATAAGAAGGAAATATGAAAATGCGCAAAACTTTTACTTGGGGTGTCGATTTTTGCGAACAAGTACAATTCGAAAGCGTTTTTCGATTTTGTACTTTTTTGGGTTGACAATGTTGGTTTCATGGTCAAATTTCACCGTTTAAGGGTTCATTTAGCATTTTTTATTTTGTGTTAGTTTAAGGGTATCTTAATGGTTTTTTTTATTTTAAAAAAGATTTTTCTACAAAATTAAGATTTCGATTTGATTAGGATTCGTTTTGAATCTTTAAATATGCTAGGGATTTAAAAACCTTAATTTCATTTTTTTATTAATAATAATTCAATTTTCTCATTATTCGGTGGATTCCAATATTTATCACGTTTGTTCGAGCAAAATTTGAGTAACAAACGTTCATGTGTTATGAACAAGAACATTTTATTATAAAATTCACATTTATGTTATGTTCGTCAAGCTTGATAAGGACCTCTTTTTTATTGGGAAGGGCCCTCGAACTACGTGATACTTCAAAGTATCATCGAGTTTCAGCTCAAAATAGTCTACTACCATGTCACAAGCTGGGATGAGAAAATAGAAAGAGTGTCACAAAGAAATGTAAGCACTCAATCCAAGAAACAGACTAATGTTTCGAATAAGCAAAAGATGTTAACTCGTGGACCATTTTGTTACCCCCACGGATATACAAGAGCCACAACTAACATCAAGAAATAATGTAGCTATATCTTAAAATAACCCCACATGTGATATATTATAAATTTTGCTTTGCATACTGTAAATTCTAAAACCTAGTAAATTAAATATCCATTTTTAAATTTTCAATTTAAATAGTACACACCGGGCAATCAGAATATTCTCTGACCAATTTTCAAGTAGTCCTGACTACATCGTGTAAATAGAATCTAGTGTTCTAAATGATTTTAATAAATTGTGAAAATTAACTAATATATTAAAACATGAACACCAGTTGTAAAGTGGTACACCCCTAAGGGAAATATCCACGGCCCCATGTCACGGGTAAAATAATTTACTAAATCAAACGATAAAAATACAGTAGTCTTTGTTTTGTAATTTCGCAAAATTAATAAATAACAATAAAAATATCTAATGACTACTCTTATTTTCTTCTTCTTTTGACTTGTTATAGAAGTGGAATCAAACCATCCGATCTTGACTTTTATTGCCACCTCACTATTGTACTCAATCCAACTACCACTTGGATTAAAAATTACAATTCTTGCCCCCCGGGGCACATCCAAGTTGGCAAAGGATGGACACTGCTGGGCTTGCAACCTCAGGGTGGGGAGTTCGATTCCTGAATGGAGCAACTGAGTGTTGTAATACTCAATTTGGGTGGAGCAGTTTGGTGATGTAATATCCATAGAAGAAGGCTCCCTTGGGGCCAGGAGTATAAAGGGTGCACAGACTCTGGTCAACTTGGGCATATCCCGCGGTTAACCTCCACCCATCACTGAGGGATCGGGGATGGGTGGTCCAGGACATAGTCTAGTGTAAGTTAGGATACCTGGATATCAAAAAAAAAAAAAATTACAATTCTTAACTCACGTCAAACAGTTTGATCCTTGAACTGGATTGAGCATTAAGCATAGGTTGATTTTTGTTTTCCAAATATTTTAAGAAAACGCTGGCTTTGAAAATGTTCATTGAAACATCACGTTTGTATGAACTCTTTCGAGAACTGTTTCGCTGCTGGTTAATGACAGAACTTCTTGCTGTTGGATAACAGCAGAATTGCTTGCTGTTGGTTCAGGGACTAGAATTAGGTTTTTCAAAGATTGACTTTGAACTAATTAATTCAGCATCATGTCTTGTGTAGTTTCTAGAATTCGGAAAAGCCATAGCTTGTAGGGGCAAGGACGGAAAAATTATCCAAAGCTGTAATTTTCATTCTTAATTAATTACCTTACTTATAGCTAAAGCAATTAACAAGATTCCAACTAAGTCTTACCTAAAAAATCAAACAATGAAACATGGGAAGTATGAAATTATATCATAAGGTTATAAATAAACTTAATGAAAGTTTAATAATAAACCAATTTTCCCTTAACTTTAATTATCTAACATATCAAATAATATCTATAACTTGTTTGACCACATTTTTCGAAAAAATTATTGTTCCAAAACTTATTTTCAACCGCATATTTTCAATAAAATAATATTACACGTAAACCAAAACTTTTCCTTAATTTTTAATTACACATTCTCCATCAATTTATTATTCCAAAATGCATTATTTCCCCAAAATGGGGCTCAAGCAAGGGCCAAAGATGGTATGTAAATCTGAATTAACTACAATATGGAAAGAGGAAATTAGGTCCCATTTTGGGTGTTAAAACCTCAAATTTCGCAGACACATAATTCTGTTAAAACCCGTACTATCAAGTCAATTAGGACTGCCAGTTTGCCTGGATAACATCCTGTTTTTTACATTTTTAGTACTTGTTCTTGACATCTAAAAATTAATCTATATTAAGTAAGTTAACAAAAATAATATACCAACTTCCGCCCTGGCCGCCCTTTGGCTTAACTTTGTGAGTATGTGTTGATTGTCGATCAAATTATGTACATGAATTATTCACTTTCAGTCATTTCTTATCACACACCATGCTCCCCTAACTCAAGTATCCTAACACTCGTGTTTTTTGCTATCACAATTTCGCCTTCATTACAAGTTATCTCAAAATCTACTACTATTCTTTTCTGGAATTAAATCCACACCATATAAAGTGAAACAAATAGCTAGATCAGAGAGTTTAAGTCAGAATTATAGAACCAGCCAATTAGTGGACTTCTTAGCCCATAGAAGGTTGGTATGGATTGGCTATTTGGAGTTGGGGTCTCATTGTTTTTCTTGACTTCCTCAACTAGATCGGACCAGACTCTCTCTTCAATAGGCTGTTCTATACAAACTTGAAATAGAGGAAAAAAATAGATCAAATGCAGACAGATATCTCGAGAGATTTGTTAGAGAATGATGGAATTTAGCCCTAACTTCCCATTTAAAGGAGAAAATTCTTCAATTTTCTTACTATTTAATTCCAATTAGGTCGAATCATCCTTTCATATACCATGCAGATCCTACTTCTAAAAATGGAGATCAATTCCCATTTATCCCAAAAGCAATATTTTACTGTTCGGCTAAGACTTGTTGATCAGAAAATTTGTGAAAAGCCCACACAAGCCAGTCACACAAGATAAGTGAAATTTCAAATTGAAATTGACACTAATTAATTATTTTTGGGCAAATTTCACATTCGATAAATTCACATCAGATGTCAGCTCATACTTAAATTCAATCAATTGGTGAGGTTATGATGTGAAAATGTGAAGCAACATTCTAACCAATCAATCATAACCCAAACCCCTAACCCTAACCCAAGTGGAGTGTTTAATAGACAAGTACATACATGCATTTCGAACTAGCCATCATCTGAAATTGTCTCTGTAAATAGGAAAATGTATGCATGCCGACAAGAGCATAAATATGTATCTTTTCAGTTTCTTTTGAATGCTCATTGTGTTGACTCTTTTTATTTTCTTTTAAAGCACAGTCTCTTGAATTCATGGAGTTGACTTTCCCTATGTTATAGGGGTAACCATTTTTTTCATGACTTACGTTTATTATCAAGGATGGCTTTACACACCCATCGTGGTAGCCCTCTCCTTCAATGAACATTCCTATTAACACAACAACATATTATAGTGCAGAGAGACATAGATATTGACCATGGGTCCACAACTAAGTAAATGTCAATTTTAAATATGACAACCCATTCAGTAAGAAAACTAGTAATGATATTCCAGTGGTTTGCTTATTTGATTGTAATTTACCACATCATATAATGAGCACACCACGATAATTGAATAATTCAATTTCATCTCAATCTTTGTTGACCAATTAGAAATTCACATCATGTGACACTTGCAAGATAAGCCCTTTTTTAGTTTTTATATAAATAAATGCAAAATATAAGCACCCAAAATTACCACACAAAACAAAAAGCAAAAAAATAATGTACAATAAATCAGTTTAATGTATCAACTATATGCTCAAGGCTTTTCGCAATATTTCAAATCTAACAGCATCAAAACCTTGGTAAGCAAATCAATAGTTGTCCTTCAATATGTATGTTCTAGGACAATTACATTCCTCTCAACTAAGTCCCTGATAAAGTGGTGTAAAATGCCAATGTGCTTAGTCCTAGAATGTTGAACACGATTCTTAAATATATTTATAGCACTAGTATTATCACATAACATGGTAATAGAGTCTTGATCAACTATCGACATCATTGTACTCAACTTCTGTGGTAGACAAGGATATAACGTTTTTCTTCTTAGTCAAGATATAAGATTGTTACCCATGGAGAAACAACTTTCAAATTTCCTTTTCATACCATCTATGTTTATTGCCTAATTTATATATGTATATCCTGTAAGATGAGAATTTGAATCTTTATTGTACCATAAACCAAAACTGGATGTGCTATTAACGTATCTAATGATTCGTTTAACAATTTTTAGATGAGACTTCTTTGATTTTGCTTGATATCTTGCACAAACTCCAGCACTGAAGGCTATGTCGGAACAATTTGTAGTCAAATAAGCAAGTTGTCAATCATGCTCTTGTATATGTTTGGGTCGACGTTTTTGACCTTGTAATCTTTGTAGATCTTTAAAGACGTATCCATGTGAGTCCAGACTGCATTAATACTTTCAGACCAAATTTTTTTACCAGATTCTTTCCATACTCAGACTTTGAGATGAAGATCCCTGTATCAACCTACTTAACCTACAAACCCAAGAAATAGTTTAGTTTACCAACGATACTCATTTTGTATTAGTGTAACAAAATCCCTAGATTTTATTTCAGATCTAGATCTAAACACAATAGCATCTATATAGATTTGTGCTACTGTCAATCTAGAATTGAGATGTTTGATGAACAAAGTTTTATCAGCTCTCCCTCTCTTGTATCTCTTCTCATATAGGAACATAATCAATCTTTCGTACTAAACTCGGGGAGCTTGTTTCAATCCATACAACGCCTTTTTAAGTTTGAATACATCGTCAAGCAGTTATGGATCGATGAATTCATTTGGTTTCTCTATGTAGGCTTCTTCATTTAAGATTCCATTAAGATATGCACTCTTGATATCCATTTGATAAAGTTTGAACCCCATCTGACATGCAATAGACAATAAAAGTTTGATGGATTCAAGTCTGGCTACAGGTGCAAATGTTTCATCAAAATCAACTCTTTCAACTTAGGTTTAATCGTGTAATACCAGTTATGACTCATTTTAGACAATGTTACCATGCTCATCTGATTTTTTTGAAGATCCATTTTAGACTAATCACGTTTGTATCTTTTGGCCAAATTACGAACTCCTATACATTATTTCGCTCAAATTGAGATAGTAATTCTTGCATTGCAAATACCTAAAACTCATCTCCAGATGCTTCAATCAAAATTTTGGGCTCAATATGTGAGGTTAGCACATATTTTCAAGCTCAATGGCAAATTTCCTTATGATCACCACACATCTTCCAAAGTTTGAAAGTATGCTATCCAGTGGATGAGCCTTTTGTATTTAGGTAGGAAACTGTCTTCTGTTCTAGAGTCGACTATCTTCTTTTGGTGTGTCACCACCTACATCGTTGGTTTAGAATCTCCATGACTGGGTACATGGAGTTATATCTGACTGTCATTTCCAAAATCGCAACACAGTTCTCCTACGTATTTTGGGTAGTCTCAACCCATTCCTCCAAGTTTTGAATCGTAAGTTCCTGTGAATAAGAAGGGTAATTATCAGCATCGTCAATATTAATATTTAAATATTTAACAATAGTTTGAGTTCTCATGTTATACACTCTATAAGCCTGACTATTTTTTGAATACCCAATAAACACTTATTCATCACTCTTATGATCAAATTTTTCCAAATGTTCCCGCCATTTAGCACATAACACTTGCTACCAAAAGTATGAAAGTGCTTGAGATTTGGTTTCCTACATTCCAAATTTCTTAAGGTGTTTGTGAGGAATTAGTTCTAAAGGATACACGATTTAAAATATAGCAAACAGCCCATAGTTTAACATGAAGTTTCTTACTATTCAACATTACCCTAGCCATTTCTTATCGGACCTATTCTTCGAAGATCTCAACAACATCATTTTGTTCAAGGGTTTAAGGAGCAAAAAATTCATGAAAAATATCATACTCTTCGTAGAATCTAGAAAAGCTATCATTTTTAAATTATTTACGATGATCACTCCTAATTCTTAAAATTTTAATCATCTTATACTGTTTTTCAGTGGTCAATTTTTTTATATATGAATGTGAATTTTTCAAAAATATCAAGTTTTTCTCTTAATTATTCTACTCAAGTGTATCTTGAGAAATCATCAACAATCCCATAAAAATATTTCTTACCAGTGAGACTTTCAGTCTGAATTTGCCCCTTCAAGTTCATATGCAACAATTCAAGACAGTGAGAGGTAGTAAGAATGTTACATCTCATATTTTTAGTCAAAAGTCAATGGTTGAATTGTCTAAGTCAAGGTCAAATATGGACTTAATTGGAATAAATTAATGTCTTGGAGTTTATTTTGCAATGGATAATATATGAGAGTTATGGTCGATGATATTTATACTTAAGGATTTACTTATGCATCAAATGATAGGTGGGGGACTTCCTTTGCAATTATCACATAATGCCCCATTAATTAGCAAAGTTTAGACCATTCCAATTGAATTTTTCACACAACGGCAGAGGAGAACTGAGAAGCAGAGACCAAGAATAGAGAAGAAAAAGGGGGAAAGAAGAAGAGAAGAAAAGGAAAAGGAGGAAGAAAAAGAGGAAGGAATGAGAAGAAGATAAGGTGGTTGTCAAGCTTGATTTCGATTTTTCATTTTAGCAATTTTCTTAGAAGTAGAGATATATTATGTTAATTTCTAGGGTTTTAATTGGGTTCGAAAATTTCAATTTTTAGGAGACAATTCATGATTTTTAGTTCAAGTTTCCTTGGTGGTTAGCTTTCATTTACATTTAAGGTAAGAAATGTTATTTTTGGGCAAACCCTAGATTTTCTTTTTGGATGCTTGAATAAGTATTGTTAGTGGGAATTGTAGTGGTGATGTAATACTTACAAGAAAGCATGATTTTATGGAACAATATATATGTTTAATTGGTTGGATGTTAATTATTAGTTGTTACTAGATTGAAGGAGATATTTGTAGTTAATCTTAGAATGAAAGTTATGTTGATATATTGGGTATTAGTAAGTGGACTAGAAAATGAAATTGGTCCCATTTGATTAAAGGAATAATTTGGGACATTTATTCAAGTATCGAGAAATTTGATTGAAGGAATTATAACATTACATTTTGGAGGTTTCCTGACTTGATAGTGGTTGAATTAGTTATCTTATATGGTTTTTCAGGTGGTGAAACGGAGATTGGAAAAGCCTACCGATCCTCTTAGACTGTAACTTATTTTGAGTGAGTGGAAAAGCTTATTTTTCAGAAATAAATAGTTACTGAATTTATATCGTATTAGAAAGTTAATTATTTTATATAACTGGTTTAAAAGCATGATTTTTCAAAATCAAATGGATTTTATACTCAATTCTCTTAAAATTAAATTAAGTTCATTTGATCATTTCTCTAGCATGTTGTATCCATATGTTATATTTCAGTATATTTAAAGTTATTTTAAAACCACTAGAAAGTACCTAGGTGATTTTACCCAAGTCTGCACTGATGTGAATGTGTTTCCACAGTGTATGACATCATATGGTTATTTTACCCGACCTGCACTGATGTGAATGTGTTTCCACAGTGTATGGTCAATTATGGTGATTTTACCTGCTCTGCACTATTGTGAATGTGTTTCCATAGTGTATGACCAGATTATAGCTCTGCGCGCATATGACCAGAATTATAGAATTTCAGAATTACAGAATTTTAGAATCGAATAGCTTTGCCATGTATATCGGTACTTATCGATATATGAGTAAGATTATTCAGGGTACCTTTTGGTGTGATATTTCAGTATTTCTACAGCTTATTGGATTTTCAGTTATAGAATACAGATTAGTCAGTTTTCAGTAAATAGATTTCAGCTTATAGCATTGATAAGCAAAAGATTTCAGAGATTTTCATTTACACTAGATTGCTTACATTCGTTATGCTTTATAGTAAATTATTTAGAATGAAGAATAAAGGATTTTATGATGCAGTCATGTTTTAAGTTTTTTTTATTAAAAGTATTATCTGATTTCATATTTTCATAAAGTTCCAAAAGAGGAAGGATTTTCAGAAAATATGCATAAATGAAAGGAAATATTCTTATTTATAATTATCCACTCACTGAGTTGCAGGCTCACATATTTTGTCAACTTCTTTCTTATCAGATAGTAGCTGAGTTGAGCAGCCGTGGAGCCTAGTTGTCCACCGTGTAGAGCCACATTTTGTCTATAATTGTATGACTCATTTTGTCAATTTACATGGAACATATTTTTGGGGTACATGCATTAGTTGTCAGGAAGTTAAGGTTGTAATTTCATGTATCCATGGCATGGGATCATTGCATATTGAGTATTTTGAGACTTTTGAAGTAAAATGGTTGTAATTGTCGACTTTCTTGCTTTGTTTTTGAATGGTTTGATTTTTGAGAGGCTGGTGTACCCTATTTAAAAATAAATGTTCTGGTTGGAGAAGTTTGATTATTATTCAGGTGGTTTTGGTCCACATTACAGGGGAAACTCTTTCAAAATTTTTATAAAAGTGTGTCACAGTTAGAACAAGCTATAGTCGCCTTGGTGGTAGGTCCGGCACTTTGTTGGTATCTATCATCGGCGCATGACACGTGTCAGGCCTATTAGGGTGACTTGAGACAGGTCGTGACAGTTGGTATCAGAGCATGGTTCATAGAGTTAGTTTGCATTGTCTATTTCTATTTCCTTCTTAACATATCATGCATATTTTGTAGTTGGAGCTCATGGCTCGCGGTGGTAGGACCCGTAGGCTCCCAAATATGCTTCCTCAACCACAAGCTGCTTCTGACAGAGAGGATATTGGAGAAGAGAGTAGGGGTGAGGAATCAATCCATCAGTCTCTTGAGTAGCCACGGCAGGAAGAGGTAGCTCAGGCGGATATAATAGCAGATAAGATTGCTACAGCCATTGCTTCTGCTCTATGTAATTCCGATAAAGATCATAGTATCGAGCGAGCAACCAAATTAGGAGCTAAGGTATTCACTGGTACGGCTGACCCAGCAGAAGCTGAATCTTGGCTAGTAAGGGTTGAGAGAGTATTTGATGTTATGGGTTGTCCAGGTTAGCGAAAAGTACGTCTTGCTACTTTTCTACTAGAAGGAGGTGCGTATGATTGGTGGAAATCTATACAGAGTAAGTATGTTGATCCTTCTGTGATCACTTGGAGTGATTTTAGAGCTGATTTTAATGAGTATTACTGCCCCCGTTCCTACAAAACTGATAAACAGAATGAATTTTTGAGGTTGGTGCAAACTTCTTCAGTGGCAGAGTATCAGAAAAAGTTTACAGAATTGTCAAAGTATGCCGTAGCCCTTGTAGCTAATGAAGCTGATAAGTGTAGGAGGTTTGAGTATCGTTTGAGACAAGAAATTAGATCAGTGGTAACAGTATCGGGGTATGAAAACTTTGGAAAACTAGTGGAAGCGGCGCTAAGAGTTGAAAAGAGTGTTTCAGAACGACAAAGCGGTCCACAACAAGTGAGGTTGGGAGTTGGTGGTAGTAATCAGACGTGGTCAGGAGTCTCTGCGAATAGACCACCAAGGAGGGATCACAGAAGAAGTGGATTAGGTGTTTTCACCCTTGGTAACTTTAAGTCTAAACCAAGTGGAAGTCAGGGATCTAGATTTAGCCAGAGATCAGTGCAGTAGCCAGGGAGTAGTCGTACTCATACTCAGGCGTCGGTCCAGAGATCTTTTACTTCGAGGCACGGTGATAGCTCTAGTGTTGCCAGATTTCCCCAGTGCCAATAGTGTGGGAAATTTCATTCTGGTGAGTGCCTTAAGGGCGTTGGTATTTGTTATCATTGTGGTCAGTCCGGGCACATGAGGAGAGAGTGTCCAGTTTGCTTTCAGCCTGGTGGTACATCACAGGGAACACAGCCTGGGGTTGGTATTTCTAGACAGACTCAGAACCAGGACATGTTGGCAGGTAAAGCGGGTACTACTAGTACTATTCAGTTTGAGGTTGCAGGCAGCAGTGGCAATAGACAAAAAGGTCAGGCAGGACGTCCCAAGACTCAGGGAAGAGTTTTTGCTGTGACTCAACATGATGCCGATGAGTCACCAGACGTGGTTATGGGTATGTTATTTATTTTTGGCAGAAAAGCTCGTTCTCTTATTGATTCAGGTGCCATGCATTCATTTATATCATATGCATTTACTACCTATGCGGACCATATGTCAGAACCGTTGGACAGTGATTTGGTGGTAGCAACTCCTGTAGGAGATTCATTGTTAGCTAATAGTGTGTACAAAGATTGCTCTATTAGAGTTAATGATCTAGAGTTGAAAGCTAATTTGATTCCCCTTGATATTCATGATTTTGATATTATACTGGACATGGATTTCTTAGTTACAAATGATGCTTCAATTGATTGTTTTCGCAAGGAAGTGGTGTTCAGAAGGTCAGGAGAGCCTGAAATTGTTCTTAGTGGTGAACGGAGAGTATTACCTTCCTGTATCATATCTATACTTGATGCTGGGAGATTGCTTAGAAAAGGTTGTCAAGCTTATTTGGCTCATGTGATTGACACCAACATTACTAAAGTTGAAACTTGAAGATATACCAGTGGTAAGAGATTTCCCTGAATATCTTCCAGGACTACCTCCAAATAGGGAAATTGAGTTTACCATTGATTTAGTCCCAGGGACTACCCCTATTTCACAAACACCTTACAGAATGGCCCCAGCCGAGCTAAAGGAATTGAAAGTCCAGTTACAAGATTTGGTTGATAAGGGTTTCATTAGACCCAGTACATCTCCTTGGGGAGCGCCAGCATTGTTTGT
This sequence comes from Fraxinus americana, assembly GCA_035079005.1. NCBI lineage: Eukaryota > Viridiplantae > Streptophyta > Magnoliopsida > Lamiales > Oleaceae > Fraxinus > Fraxinus americana. The sequence goes on along the minus strand of CM068712.1, from coordinate 14,157,271 downwards.
GAAAAGGAAGGATGGCACGATGAGATTATGTATTGATTACAGATAGTTGAATAAAGTGACTATTCACAATAAGTACCGTTTGCCTCGTATAGATGGTTTGTTTGACCAACTTCGGGGTGCCACGGTATTTTCTAAGATTGATTTGCGTTCAGGATATCATCAACTCAGGATCAAGGATGTTGATGTACAGAAAACTGCTTTTAGGTCGCGATATGGCCATTATGAGTTTCTGGTGATGCCATTTGGGTTGACTAATGCCCCAGCGGCATTTATGGATTTGATGAACAGGGTACTTCACCCATATTTAGACAAATTTGTGATTGTTTTTATTGATGACATATTGGTTTATTCTCGCAGTAGTGATGAGCATGCTGAGCATTTGAGGATTATTTTGCAGATTCTGCGAGATAAGCAATTGTATGCTAAGTTCAGCAAATGTGAGTTTTGGTTGGATAAAGTTGTGTTTCTGGGTCATATTATCTCAGCAGAAGGCATCTATGTAGATCCTGTAAAAATTGAGGCTGTGATGAAATGGGAACGCCCTACTAATGTTACAGAAGTATGGAGTTTCCTTGGGCTAGCAGGTTATTATCGTCGGTTTGTAGAGGATTTTTCTAAAATTGCTCTTCCTCTGACTAGTTTGACTCATAAGAACTCCAAATTAGTATGGACTGATGAGCGTGACGCGAGTTTCCAAGAGTTGAAGAAAAGATTAGTTTCTGCTCCTATACTTACTCTTCCATCTCCTGGCAAAGAGTTTGTGATTTATAGTGATGCTTCACGCTACGGTTTGGGTTGTGTTTTGATGAAAAATGAAAAGGTTATAGCTTATGCTTCAAGACAATTGAAGAAACATGAGTTAAACTATCCAACACATGATTTGGAGTTAGCTGCAGTGGTGTTAGCATTAAAAATTTGGAGGCATTATTTGTACGGTGAGAAATGTCAAATATTTACTGATCACAAAAGTTTGAAGTGTATTTTTGATCAAAAGGAATTGAACTTGAGACAAAGAAGATGGTTGGAGTTGATAAAAGACTATGATTGCAAGATTGACTACCATTCAGGGAAAGCTAATGTGGTTGTAGATGCTCTTAGCAGAAAGGCTAGACTTCCTCTCAATCCAATGCAGTATATGCAGCTTTGTTGTGTGAGTTCAGGAAGTTGCATGCTCAAGTGTCAGCTACTACTTCAGGGGCGATATTAGCTCATTTTCAGGTAAGGCCTACTTTGGTGGACAGGATTGGATTAGCTCAATCTCAAGATGCGACATTGAGAAGATTGAAAGCCGAAGTTAGTACGGGGTTAAGAACAGACTATGCAATTAGAAATGATGGTATGTTGGTTATGGGAAACAGGTTGTGTGTTTCTGATATTGTCAAATTGAAGAAAGAGATCTTAGAAGAGACACACAGTTCTGCTTATGCTATGCACCCAAGCAGTACTAAAATGTATCACACGTTGAAAGAACATTATTGGTGGAATGGCATGAAGAGAGAGATAGTGGAATTTGTATCAAAATGTTTGGTCTGTCAACAGGTGAAACCAGATCGTCAGAAAACAGTTAGACCTTTACAGCCTTTGCCTATCCCAGAATGGAAGTGGGAACACATTACCATGGACTTCTTGTTTGGTCTTCCTCGTACTCAAAATGGTCATGATGGCATTTGGGTAATTGTAGATCGTTTGACTAAGACTACCAGGTTTTTACTAATCAAAATCACTTATTCTTTGAATAAGTTGGCAAAGTTGTATGTGGATGAGATAGTAAGCTTATATGGTGCTCCAGTGTCTATTGTATCTGATAGAGATCCTCGATTTACATCCAAATTTTAGCCTAGTTTACAAGGAGCTATGGGTACTAAGCTACGTTTCAGTACAACTTTTCATCCTCAAACAGATGGCTAGTCAGAGAGGACCATACAAACTCTTGAGGATATGTTGAGGGCTTGTTTTGGAGTTCAAAGGTAGCTGGGATACCCATTTGTCTTTGATGGAGTTTGCTTCCAATAACAGCTACCACTCCAGTATAAAAATGGTTCCTTTTGAAGCTTTATATGGTAGAAGGTGCGACCACCAGTATGTTGGGAAGAAGTTGGTAAAAGAAAGTTAGTAGGCCCTGAATTGGTTCAAATGACGTCAGAAAATGTGAGGTTGATTAGAGAAAATTTGAAAATAGCACAAGACAGACAGAAAAGTTATGCAGATAGGCGGAGGAAAGATCTTGAATTTGCAGTTGGAGATAGAGTATTCTTGAAATTGTCACCATGGAAAAGAGTGTTGAGATTTGGCCAACGAGGAAAGTTGAGTCCACGATATATTGGACCTTATCTGATTACTGAGCGGATTGGCCCAGTTACATATCGATTAGATTTGCCAGACGATTTATCCAGGATCCATGATATTTTTCATGTTTCTATGCTTCGCAAATACATCGCAGATGCTTCTCATGTGCTAGAGTCTCAACCAATTCAGTTGAAGGAGAATTTGACCTATATAGAGGAGCCAGTGAGGATTCTAGACAGAAATGTGCAAATCCAGCGAAATCAAACAATTTAACTTGTCTAGGTGCTTTGGAGGAATCAGACGGTAGAAGAGGCTACATGGGAAAGTGAGGATCAGATGCGTGCTCAATACCCTCATCTATTCATGGATTAGCCAGATGTCCATCGAATTTCAAGGACGAAATTCTTTTAAGGAGGTAAGATTGTTACATCTCATATTTTTAGTCAAAAGTCAATGGTTGAATTGTTTAAGTCAAGGTCAAATATGGACTTAATTGGAATAAATTATTGTCTTGGGGTTTATTTTGCAATGGATAATATATGAGAGTTATGGTGGATGATATTTATACTTAAGGATTTACTTATGCATCAAATGATAGGTGGGGGACTTCCTTTGCAATTATCACATAATGCCCCATTAATTAGCAAAGTTTAGACCATTCCAATTGAATTTTTCACACAAACCGACAGAGAAGAACTGAGAAGCAGAGACCGAGAATAGAGAAGAAAAAGGGGGAAAGAAGAAGAAAAGAAAAGGAAAAAGAGGAAGGAAGGAGAAGAACGTAGGGTGGTTGTCAAGTTTGATTTCGATTTTTCATTTTAGCTATTTTCTTAGATGTAGAGATATATTATGTTAATTTCTAGGGTTTTAATTGGGTTCAAAACTTTCAATTTTTAGGGGACAAATCATGATTTTTAGTTCAAGTTTCCTTGGTGGTTAGCTTCCATTTACATTTAAGGTAAGAAATGTTATTTTTGGGCAAATCCTAGATTTTCTATTGGATGCTTGAATAAGTATTGTTAGTGGGAATTGTAGTGGTGATGTAATACTTACAAGAAATCATGATTTTATGGAACAATATGTATGTTTAATTGGTTGGATGTTAATTATTAGTTGTTACTAGATTGAAGGAGATATTTGTAGTTAATCTTAGAATGAAGGTTATGTTGATATATTGGGTATTAGTAAGTGGACTAGAAAATGAAATTGGTCCCATTTGATTAAAGGAATAATTTGGGACATTTATTCAAGTATCGAGAAATTTGATTGAAGGAATTATAACATTACATTTTAGAGGTTTCCTGACTTGATGGTGGTTGAGTTAATTATCTTGTATGGTTTTTTAGGTGGTGACACGGAGATTGGAAAAGCCTACCGATCCTCTTAGACTGTAACTTATTTTGAGTCAGTAGAAAAGCTTATTTTTCAGAAATAAATAGTTACTGAATTTATATCGTATTAGAAAGTTAATTATTTTATATAACTGGTTTAAAAGCATGATTTTTCAAAATCAAATGGATTTTATACTCAATTCTTTTAAAATTAAATTAAGTTCATTTAATCATTTCTCTAGCATGTTGTATCCATATGTTATATTTCAGTATATTTAAAATTATTTTAAAGCCACTAAAAAGTATCCAGGTGATTTTACCTAAGTCTGCACTGATGTGAATGTGTTTCCACAATGTATATGGTTATTTTACCCGACCTGCACTAATGTGAATGTGTTTCCACAGTGTATGGTCAATTATGGTGATTTTACTCGCTCTGCACTATTTTGAATGTGTTTCCATAGTGTATGACAGATTATAACTCTGCGCGCATATGACCAGAATTACAGAATTTCAGAATCGAATAGCTTTGCCATGTATATCGGTACTTATCGTTACATAAGTAAGGTTATTCAGGGTACCTTTTGGTGTGATATTTCAGTATTTCTACAGCTTATTGGATTTTCAGTTATAGAATTCAGATTAGTCAATTTTCAGTAAATAGCTTTCACCTTTTAGCATTGATAAGCAAAAGATTTCAGAGATTTTCATTTACACTAGATTGCTTACATTCGTTATGCTTTATAGTAAATTATTTAGAATGAAGAATAAAGGATTTTATGATGCAGTCATGTTTTAAGTTTTTTTTATTAAAAGTATTATCTGATTTCATATTTTCTTAAAGTTCCAAAAGAGGAAGGATTTTCAGAAAATATGCATAAATGAAAGGAAATATTCTTATTTATAATTATCCACTCACTGAGTTGCAAGCTCACATATTTTGTCAACTTCTTTCTTATCAGATAGTAGCTGAGTTGAGCAGCCGTGGAGCCTAGTTCTCCACCGTGTAGAGCCACATTTTGTCTATAATTGTATGACTCATTTTGTCAATTTACATGGAACATATTTTTGGGGTACATGCATTAGTTGTCAGGAAGTTAAGGTTGTAATTTCATGTATCCATGGCATGGGCTCATTGCATATTGAGTATTTTGAGACTTTTGAAGTAAAATGGTTGTAATTGTCGACTTTCTTGCTTTGTTTTTGAATGGTTTGATTTTTGAGGGGGTGGTGTACCCTATTTAAAAATATATGTTCTGGTTGGAGAAGTTTGATTATTATTCGGGTGGTTTTGGTCCACATTATAGGGGAAACTCTGTCAAAATTTTTACAAAAGTGTGTCATAGTTAGAACAAGCTATAGTCACCTTGGTGGTAGGTCCGGCACTTTGTTGGTATCTATCATCGGCGCACGACACGTGTCAGGCCTATTAGGGTGACTTGGGACGGGTCGTGACAAAGAAACTGACCTTGTTTATGTGAAATTCTACTTGTTTACCTTTATGGCATGAACCACACACAACTTCAGGTTTTTCTGTAAGCTTAGGAACTTTTCTTATTGCATTGAGTTTTGAAGTCTAAGAAGATCTCCATAGTTCAGGTGTCTCAATCGTTTGTCTCGAAGGTATGTGAAGTCAACTTTTTAAACATGACATGAAATTTCATATTCAAGTAAATAACATCAATCACTAGACCTAGCACCATGTAGGACACAACCACCATCATTTTTAAGAACTTTACATGAACTTTTGGTGAATAATACCATGAGCTCATCATCACAAAGTTGACCTATACTAAGTTAGCTTTCAAGTTAACAACGAACAATATATTTTTCAAAATGGGTAATTCATCTATCATAATTGAACCAACATCCTCAATTTTACTTTAGGTGCCATCCCTAAAAGTAACAAGTCCACCTGCATGACTTCTAAAATTTATTAACATAGAACGATTACTAGTCATGTGCTTAGAATAGCCACTGTCAAAATATAAGAATTAGGTATAATCGATTTATAAGCTATATTAACAATACAACAATTAAGATTACTTTTTCTTATCCAAAGTTGCCTTATTCTAGCATTAAGATTTTGCTTTAAAGTGTCAGCTAGCAAGTTAAATCTTTTTGTGTGATGCTGTTTTTTGTGTAATAAACAGTGAAATGAATCATGTCCATGCTGACCGTAGAAACAACATCTGATAGTGTGGTGTGACTCACCTGTGTGATTATGAGCGTAAAGCTTTACCTGATTACCCAACAACATGATCTGAATCAAGTTTTTAAAGATAGTAAGAATCTAGTGTGGAGATTCAGCCATTGGTACTGTCCTAATGGCAGAGGTTCTATCTGATACTTTGGCTACATCTTTAGGTGTCTGATATGGCATTTTATCATATCCACCTACTTTGACAAACTTCAATTGGGTGGATTCTTTATATATTCCATTCTCCTTATAGCCTAAGCCTTCTTTGATGTTTGTGTTTCTTTCATAGCTGAGAACTGCATTTAGGCGGGTGGATCCAATGGTCCACTGACTAACTCTCTCCTTGTTATGGTCCAGTTCAGCAAGGAATTTCATGATTTAATTTTCTTATTCTTTCAGAACTTTGGATAGAGCCTCTTTGTCAGTTGTAACAATGGCATTTCTTCCTCAGTAAGCTTCATCATTGAGAGAAGAATAGCATTCTTTCCTTGTTCAACTTCCAGATTTCATTTTAGTATTCTGCATTCTAAATATACATTTCTTGGTCCAACTGTGTCTCTATCTAGAGAGTTTGTACCTACAACTAACAATTGTTGTATGTTAGCATCAGACTGAAAGTTAACAGTGAATGAAATTATCTGATTATCGTCTGTTCTGTCCTTGTTTGAGTTTGACCTTTTGTCCTCATTTTCTCTCCACATATATTCATTGCTTTCTTAGACTGGGACTTCTTCAGTATATTAACACATTCAGCAACTATGTATCCAAATCCTTCACATTCATGACATGGAATACGATTTTGAGTTCTCTCCATAGATGAAGTTGGATTTTGCCTTGAGTTGTTAAAGAATTTTTTTTAAGGTTAAGGTTTTGAACTCTTTCCTTTTTTATTTCTCTCTAGGGATTTTTTAAACAGTTTGGTGAGCTTGGCCATATGTTCATCACCCTTAGATTCTCCATCCTCCTCAACATCTTTAGCTTTGATGGCAACTCTGATCCTTTTTCTTTCTTTCTTCTATGGAGATGTAACACATAAGTCTTAAGGAGCCCATCAATGCCTCCACCTTTATGCTTTCAATATTTCTACTCTCTTCGATGGTAGTTACTTTGGAATGAAATCTATGAGGTAGTGTTCTAAGGATCTTCTTCACTATTTTGTTTTCTGAATACTTCTTTCCCAAAGTGTGCTTAGTTGGTAATGTCACTGAGCTTAGTGTAGAAATTCTTGAATTGTTCATCATCTATCATTGTCAACTGTTCAAATTCAACTGTGTGCATTTGAAGTTTTGAGGACTTTACAATAGAAGTTCCTTCATGAGCTACTTGTAGTACATCTCACGCTTCTTTGGCTACCTTGCATGTGAAATCAAGCAAAATTGGTTAGAATTGGTTCGAATCCACAAATGAAAAAATAACATTTAAGGCTTTTGAATTCCAACTAGCATTACTAAAATCAGTAGTAACCCACTCCTCTACCCTGTTCTCATTTTCAATCACAGTGGGGTATTTTATATCCATAGACAATAGAGTGCCAAACATTTTCATCTAAGGATTGAAAACAAACTTGCATCCTAATATTCCAATATGAGTAGTTCGTCCTGTCTAAATAGGAGGTCTAAATGGTGCTCTGTCCATTACTAGGTTTTTCGTGAATCATGCTTTTAAAAGTGAACATACTCCAATACCAAGTGTAAATTATAAAACTTAGTAAATTAAAAATCTATTTTTTATTTTTCAATTCAAACAATACATATTAAGCGGTCAAAATATCCTATGACCAGTTTCTAAGCAGTTCTAACTGCAACGTGTAAACAAAATTTAGTGTTCTAAGTGGTTTTAATTAATTGCGAAACTAAGTAAGATATTAAAATATGAACACCAGATATAACGTGGTAAACCACTAAGGAAAATATCAACGGCCCCCATGCTACAGGCAAAATGATCCACTAAATTAAACTATAAAAAATACAACATTCTCAATTTAATAATTTCGCAAAATTAACAAATAACAATCAAAGGAAATCTAAGAACAACTTCCTCATTTTCTTCTTATCTTGACTTGTTGTAGAATTGCAAACTCCCCAATTTTGGCTTTATCGTCACTTCACTGTTTTACTCGACCGTAACAACCACTTGGATTAAGAATAACATTTCTTAGCTTATGCCAAATAGCTTGATCGATGAACTGAATTGTACATTCAACGCATGTTGATTTATGTTCTCCAAATACTTGAAAATTTTTAGCTTTGAAAATATTCAATGAAGCATTACATCAGTATGAACACTTACTAGAATGGCACAACTACTTCGCTACTGGTTAATGATAGAATTGCTTGCTACTGGATAACAATAGAACTACTTGATGCTGGTTCACGGACTGGTATTAAGTTTTTCAAAGCTTGACTTTAAATTAATTAATGAAGCATCATTCATGCGTAAGTTTCTTGAATTTGACATAACCATAGCTTGTAGAAGAAAGGACAGACAAATTTATTCAAAGTTGTAATTTTTATTCTTAATTAATTACATTACTTATATGTAAAGCAATTAAAGAGATTCCAATTAAGACTTACCTAAAAATCAAACAATGAAACATGGTAACTATGGAAATCATATCATAAAAGATTTATTTGATATGGTAATAAATAGACCTAAGGAAAGTTTAATAATAAATCAATCTTTGCTTAACTTTAATTATTTAACCTATCAAATAATACCTAGAATGGTATGTAAATAAATCGGTATTAGCAGCAATATGAAAAGTGAAAATTATGTCATGTTTTGGGTGTTAAAATCCTAAATTCCGCAGTCACGTAATTCTTTTGAAACACGTACCATCTAGTCAGTTAGGACTAACTACCTGCTTGAATAACATCTTGTTTTTTACTTTTTAGCACTTGTTCTTAGCGGTGGCAAAAAAGCTCGGAGGCTCGGACGGTCCGGGCTCGGCTCGAAAAAAGCCCGAGCCGGGCCCGGCTCGAGCTCGGTGGAACCGAGCCCAGGCTCGGGCCGAGCCCCACTTTGGGGAGTCGGCTCGAGCCCGGGCAGCGGACCTCCATTAAAAAAAAAAAATTTTTTTTTTTGTAGCAGCAGCTGCTGCAGGCAGCTATTTTTTGCAGGCAGCTAAAGAAGAAGAGAGGAAAAAAAAAAAAAAACCAAAAAATCCTGCCCGGGCTCGGCTCGGCCTGCTAAGGCTCGGGCCAAAAGCTCGGGCCGAGCCTCATTTTTTTTGGCCGGGCCCGGCTCGGCTCGGGCCGAAAAAAGCTCGGTCCAAAAAAGCTCGGGCTCGACTCGACTCGTTGCCACCGCTACTTGTTCTTGGCATTTAAAAATCAATCTATATTAAGTAAGCCAACTAAAATTCTAGCATATATATAAGTAAATTCTCAGCAATAGCATCAAAGCTCACTTTGTGTTAGTTAGAAGTTGTTTTTTGAATCTTGCAACAATCAATGGTTGATTTTTGTTGATTTCTTGTTTCTACCTTTTAAGAAAATTGATTTTCATGTTCAAAATCTATTTTTGAAAATAAAAACCATTTTTTTGGTCAAAAATTGGGTCGGAAGGTTGTACTTACTCTGCAACATGCATGATAGTGTTGTACTGCGTTGTACAGTGATGCCTATTGCCGCTACTATGGACCCGTCATCGTGTTGTTTAGTGCTGCAAGATTGGGTAATCATAAACGCTTTCCAATTAATTAGTTAGTTTAAAAGTTAGATTAGATTAGTTAATTTTAGATTATTAGTATAAGCCTGATTTGGTAGAAATTAAAATCAAGATTTTAATCTAAGTTAAAGTCAATAATTAATTTAAACCACACATTTCATCAACTTTTATCAAAATCTAATAAATCAATTAGAGTTAAGCTAAATGAAAACTATATTAGATACTTAGTCCTTGTAGCATCGATAATTGGACTCATTTCTACTTTATTCTTGTTTACGATACCATTCAATTGCATGATTTTAGTGTAACAATTTTTTGTGTTATTGTCGGGGAGTGTTAATATGTTCATTGTAGGTAAAACCTCGACTTGGATGCGCTTGGAAGGAAGCAAAATAATTTTGAACTTAATTGGAGTTGAATGAGATCAATTGAAGAACAATTGGATTGTATTTGATCAATATAAAGCATTAATAGATCAACTAGAAAAGATTCACAAGTTTCGAGAGCTAAATACATAATTTGAAAAGTTCAAAGATTTAATGACAAATTTTTAGAACTTTCGAAGGTTTGATTTCGAATGATTGTGAAATAAATTATAAACATCTGAATAGGAATTTATAGAGTTGAACAATAGGAGAAATTCAGGGTGTAAGTTGTAAAAAATGGCAAGATGATCAGCCTTGAGATAGCAAAGAAGATAATTTCAGTTCCTATAACAGATTATACAACTACTGGAAGAAGCTACTAGAAGAAACTGAAGTTACAAACCGACTGAAGCTAACTGGAAGCAAGTTGGAAGTTGGAGCTACTTTTAGTTAGTTATCTAGTTAGATTAGTCAATCCACGTGTCCATGTACTATTGGTGTAAATAGCTAGTTTGTTAGATACTTCTCTATTTAAAGGCACATTGTAATACAATGTAATTCAGATTTTTCCTTTCCATAATTGAGAAAGCGTTCAACTTATATTCTCCCCAATTTATTCAATATGGTATCAGAGCAATATACTTCATTCATTCCTTTGTGAATCAGATTGTTGCTATAGATTTCCTCTTTGTAGTCACCTGCATTTCTGATTGATTATGGCACTTGCAGCAGATAAATCAATGAGCAATTCCGCCATTGATGATTGATCTAGTCCATACTTCATCAACCATTCAGATAATTCAGGTATTGTACTTGTCTCACAGCCTCTATCCGGTGACAACTATGCCTCGTGGAGTAGAGCAATGCCGATTACTTTGTTTGTGAAAAACAAAATTGGATTCATAAATGGTTCCATTCATCGACCTCAAGACAATGAGGATCTAGTTAAGCATTGGATCCAGAATAATAACATTGTCATTTCGTGGGTACTGAATCTGATTTCTAAGGAGATCTCCGACAGTGTTACCTATTCAGAATCTGCTCATGACATATGGCTTAATTTGAAGGAGAGATATCAGCAGCATAATGGACCACACATCTTTTAGTAAAGGCGAGAATTGATGAACCACACACAGGGACAATCTTCTGTGAGTTCATACTTTACTAATTTGAAGATAATCTAGGAGGAACTTACCAATTACATACTAATATGTTCGTGTGGAAGGTGTAACTGTGGGGGGATCGAAGAAACTTGCTGATCACTATCAAACAGAATATGTGATGTCGTTTTTAATGGGTTTAAATGACTCATTTGCTTAAGTGAGGGGACAGCTATTTCTCATGGATCACATACCTCCCATTAACAAAGTGTTATCTCTTGTCTCATAAGAAGAGCACCAAAGGAACATTAGTGCAACTTCAAATGCCAACATTGGATCTAAATCTATGGCATTTTACGCCAGAAGTGACATCAGGAAGGCCAATACTGGGCAATTGCACAATAAGCTTCAGAGGAAAGAACGTCCTATGTTCACATACTGCGGTTTTTCTGGCCATTCAGTGGATAAATGCTACAAATTACATGGTTTTCTGCCTAGGTATAAAAGCAGACAGAAGCCTCCTACCTCTAGCATTCAATCTAGTATGAACAAACCACAAAATTATGCTGCTACTAATCAAGTTTCTAAATCCAATTCAGGGCAACTATAGACCAATGTAGGAGACTTCATGCAAATACTAAATCAGGATCAATATCAGCAATTGATGAACATGTTAAGTAGTCACTTAGCATTAGCAAAGATGGACAACTTGTCCAATTGGTACCAGGATTCAACTTAAGTCTCCCATATGATGGAGGTCTTGGGTTCGAATCCTAGGGGACGCATCAAAAAGCCGTGAGGGGTAAGATGGGTCTAAGCTCTCCCGAAGCGGACAATACGTAAGATAACGGCTCCGATGAGAGGTCGGGTAGTTACAAAAAATGCATGAGGGATAAGATGGGTCTAAGCCTCCCGAAGCGGACGGTGCATAAGATAACGGCTCCGGTAAAAGGCCGGGTCGTTACATTATTCCTCACTTCGAGTCTTTGATTGCTTATGCTTTGGTTCTACTCTACCCTCACAAAGATCCAAATCTCATCCTAGAGCTAAGGCATGTGTATTCCTTGGTTATCCTCCAGGAATAAAGGGGTATAAACTCTATGGCATTGCTTCAAAATCTTTCCTAATCTCTAGGGATGTTGTTTTTCATGAACAATTTTTCCCATTTCACTCTATAACTCATGGTTCAGATGTTTTTGATCATTTTCCACATCTTATCTTACCAAAATTTGCCTTTGATATTCCACCTTGTAATCTACCTACCTTTTCAAATACTGATTCTCTTTTTCCCACAAATAGTTCACCTCTTTTATCACACTCTGAAGTACTAAACAAATCAGCCAGTAATTTACAGGATTCTGGTTTTGATTCCTCTCCTATTGAACATCTTCCATCGATTACTAACCCCTCTATAGATCCTATTGGAGTTAGAAGGTCCTCTAGGTCTACTCATCCCCCTTCATCTCTCAGAGACTTTCGTTGTAATCTCTTGCAAAATTCTCATCCAATTCCTGATAAATCACCTTATCCACTTTCTAAACACATATCATATAAACGTTTTTCTCCTGCACATAGGAACTTACTCCTATCTGTTTCATTAGCTTTTGAGCCTCAATTTTATCATCAAGCGGTCAAATTCGATCATTGGAGAGAGGCTATGGCAACTGAACTAAGAGCACTGGAAATGAATAACACTTGGTCCATTACCAGTTTGCCTAAAGATAAACATTCTATAGGCTGCAAATGGGTTTCTAAGATCAAGTATAAATCAAATGGCAGTATAGAAAGGTACAAAGCTTGTTTGGTGGCAAAGGGATAAACTCAGTAGGAAGGATTGGATTTTATTGAAACCTTTTCTCCAGTTCCTAAACTAGTAACTGTACGGGTTCTCTTAGCTATTGTAGCATCAAATTAGTGGCAAATTACACAGCTGGATGTTAATAATGCATTTCTCAATGACTATTTGTTTGAAGAAATCTATATGGATCTTCCATTAGGTTGCAATAGGCAGGCCACAACTGGTAATTAGGGGGAGCACTTGGTATGCAAACTTCACAAATCAATTTATGGCTTGAAGCAAGTATCAAGGCAATGGTTTTCAAAATTTTCAACTACTCTTATTCATCATGGATTTAGCCAGACTGGCTAAATCCGATTATTCTTTGTTTATCAAAGGATCAGGCAAATGTTTTGTAGCTTTGCTAGTTTATGTGGATGATATCATTATTACAAGACCTAACCATCACACCATTGAATCTCTAAAGAGCTTCTTACATAACCAATTCAAGTTGAAAGACCTTGGCTACTTAAAGCATTTCTTGCGTTTGGAGATTGCTAGGTCATCTCAAGGCATTGTCTTATCTCAACGCCATTACACTCTTCAGCTTCTTGAAGACACTGGTTTCCTAGCCTGTAAACCTGTTGCGTTACCCATGGATCCAAAGATTCATCTCAGTTCTTTTGAGGGTGAGCTTCTACCTGATGGTTCAATGTACAGAAGACTTATTGGCAGATTGTTATACATCACCATTACAAGACCTAATATTACCTTTTCAGTCCACAAGCTGAGTCAGTTTGTTTCTCAACCAAGACAGCCACATTTAGATGCAACACATCACCTTTTGCAATTTATCAAATCTACTCCAGGATAGGAGATCCTGTTCTTTGCACATGCTTCCTTTCAGTTAAGAGCTTTTTTAGATGCAGATTGGGGTTCTTGCCTTGATTCCAGGAAATCTGTCGCTAGCTTTTGTGTGTTTCTAGGAGACTCACTCATCTCATGGAAAGCTAAGAAGCAAACTACTCTGTCTAGATCCTCAGCTGAACCAGAATACCATACATTGGCGTCTACTGCTAGTGAATTGATATGGATTAATCAGTTGCTTACTGGTTTTCTAAATTCACCAGCCATCCCAGCCTTAATTATCTGTGATAATTAAGTGGCAATTCACATTGTTTCAAACCTAACTTTTCACGAACGAACCACACATATCGAGATTGACTGTCATTTTGTAAGGGACAAGTTGCTGATGGCTTCATAAAGCTCCTACCCATTCGAACCCAACACCAACTCGCTGTTGTTTTCACCAAAGCGTTACATGCTTCACTTCTATTTTCCTTATTATCCAAGATGGCTGCCATTAATTTCCATTGTCCATCTTGATGGGAAGTAAGAGATTATACAACTGCTGGAAGAAGCTACTAGAAGAAGCTGAAGTTACAAACCGACTGAAGCCAACTGGAAGCAAGCTGGAAGCTGGAGCTACTTTTAGTTAGTTATCTAGTTAGATTAGTCAATCCACGTGTCCATGTACTATTGGTATAAATAGCTAGTTTGTTAGATACTTCTCTATTTAAAGGCACATTGTAATACAATGTAATTCAGATTTTTCCTTTCCATAATTGAGAAAGCGTTCAGCTCATATTCTCCCCAATTTATTCAATATCCTACAAGCTCAAACCCTTACATTGTGATCTACAATATGCATTCCAAGTAGGAAGATTTTACATCCTGGTTTTATTCAAACTCTTCTAGAAAAGCAATTAGGGGACGAATTTTGACTTAATTTAGGGGCCTATAAATACACAACTTCGTCTATAATACATGGAAAAGCTAGGGAAGGCTCTTGGGTAGAAAATATATAATTCTTACAAAGCGGATAGCAAAAGGAGGAAGACACTGTAAAAGAAGACATATTCCAACATATTCCAGCAAAAAGAATTAGCAAACATGGACAAGCTTTTGATACAAAACACCTATTTCAATATAATCTCATACATCTTTGCTTTGATTTGACAATGAAGAAGACGATATCAAGGAGACAATTCAATAGAAAAAAGCCACTTGTAATTAATTAATTAGTGGGCCCCACACTAATGTGAGTGAGCTGTAAATTTTACCGCCCATTAATGACTGTACATGTAGCATGTTTGAATTCAATAATCATTAAAGGGATTCATGATTGTTTTCCATCTCTCTTCCGAACTTTTAATTCCATGTGATTTTGAAACGATTCAATTTGTTTTTTTGTATTATTATGATATTTGGCTAATTGAATAGGTGCTAGAATAATATTGTACCCTACGTTTTACAGTTTTTTTATTAAATTCTATATTTTGATAATGTTTGTTAACATCTTAATTCTTTTCAATTACTTGACCACTAATTGAATTAATGTGAGATTTCTATTATCATTCGGGAGAAGGAGTATGAAAATTATCACGTGGGAATAATGATTGTGAAGTCCTAAAGAAGTTAAGGATACTTGTTTATGCTTTGTATAATCTCGTTGAATGTTCTTGTAATTTAATACACCTTCGCATGTTCGCATTCAAGGTTAGAATATTTCGGGTCATATGAGAGGATATGTTTACTTATACTGGGGGGAGATCGTTAAATAAAATAGAAAAATTGATTTATACGTCCAAATAAATATTGTCGAATTATGGGATTAATATTAAAATTGAAGAATGTATGCCGATTCTGGGTCCAATTAATTTATTCATTAATTGAGTAATCAAAAATGCTTACCAATCATAAATTGTTCATCTCATCATAATTATATTAATTGAATAGAATTAGGTTAATTATAAAGTAGATTAGATACTTAGTCCTTGTGTGATCGATATTTGAATTCACATCCACTTATTACTTGTTTACGATATCATCCACTTGCAAAATTTTAACGCAATGAATCTAGGGGATTAAGTTATCTAGTTTAGTTTTAAGTTAATTCTAAATTTAGTTTGACTTCTTCTTTTCTTTTCTTTTCTTTTTTTGGCTTGTCTACTTATTTTTCTTTGTTTTATTGACATGGAACGAAGCGAAGTAAGTGATCGACAACAAATTGCAATTATTAATCCTGATATTAATAAGAATGACATGCTTGTGGGAGATGTGTTATATATGCACTGATTAAAAAGGATGGGATATGATGCATTTGTCGAATTTGAGGAGGATAATTTGCCCTTGAAATTAATATGGGAATCATATCTATCGATCTTTCAAGAATAGGGCGTGAATAAATTTGATGAGGAAGACTTGCCTTAGGACTTATAATATGGGAAAAACATCTATCGATCTTTTAAGAATAGGGCCTAAACGAAATTGTTGAGGACAACGTGCATTTGGGATCTACTTATCATTCAATTGTCATTCATACGTTTTATCTTACTGTAGGACATATTATAGTCCCGTAATCTTAATGGTAATTTTGAAAAGGAAAAATAGCTATGACCTTTTTTGCTTTAATAATCTGAAAATTGACGAACTGGTCCATAAAT
This sequence comes from Fraxinus americana, assembly GCA_035079005.1. Lineage (NCBI taxonomy): Eukaryota > Viridiplantae > Streptophyta > Magnoliopsida > Lamiales > Oleaceae > Fraxinus > Fraxinus americana. Next base: position 14,141,037 of record CM068712.1, on the reverse strand, counting down.
CTATTCTATTGATTAATATGGACCGTTTACCAATTAAAAGAGGGTGACAATGGGTCTGGTCGAACCGGCCATCTATGCTTGGCTTGACCCTTGCCTGTGCTTGGCGAGGTCGTCAGCTTTTCGCTTATTTTAGACTAATTGAAAGAAAAATACAGAAAAATTAAATATAGAATAAAATGCAAGGAAATTTAATGGAATTAAGCCAAAATCGTAGCTTGTATTGACCATGGGATTGTGGTTGAACAAGCATATCGATCATGGTTAGAGCTCTCACGATCTGGCCCATCGAGCAAGCAAGTAGCTCGAGCCTATTGGCACCTCTAATCTCGATTGATAAATGATGAGATATTTATGCAGTGACTATAAACAACTTTATTGTGAAGAAGAAATAATAATATATTAAATACCGTACATCTAGCAAGGAAACAAAATGACAATATAGAGGAAATGAAATATTCCTAATAAAATAATTATTATATTACACTCACACATATCAATTAATTGTATTATTTTCCTGATTTAAAAATGTTTTTATTTATTTATTTGTATTTACATTAAGCAACGCATGGTTGACTAAGTGATATGCTCGATACATAATTAGTATATTTTTCCATGATTCTATATATGACAAAGAGATCTTACGTTCCGTTTATCGGAAGGTAAATACTCAAGAACCATTAAATTTTTCTTTCACTTATTGGAAATAAAGAATGTAATATTTCCATTATCGATTCATTTTCTTTCTTTTATCAAAAGTTTTTGTTTCCTTTTTCTGTCCTTTTTCCCTTTTTTTTCTAGAGAATAAAATATTCATCAAGACTCAACGGTTAGATTTTCTTAGCAGAAGGAAATTACCTTAACGAGAATTATAATTCCACCTTTTATATATAGTTTTCAGTACTCAGAATTAATTCAATCGGTTTTCTATTTTCTCTTTTCCTTTAAACCATAGACTCTTTGCAAAATCACTTCGATATTGTTTAGTACTTCGTCATGGATGAACATCCCAGTAAGCACCATCTCTCTTGAATTCTTCTTGAATTAATAATTTTTATTTGGTTAAAATTTTGTTCATTGCATTTAACCAAATCTCTCTTGCTTTCTTTAGGATCGTAAGCTCAGTTCTTGAAATCTTCCTGTCTTTAACATTGTTGATCAAAACTTTTAATATGTTTATAGCCAAATCTCTGTTATATACTATAGAGATTAGGGTTCATAGAGTTGTTGTGCTGTTCTTGAACATTGTGATTTTACAATTTGTGAATTGTTTTTAATGATGATAGTCTCATTATCGACAGATTCAACAGAAAATGTGAAGATCAGAAAGCAGGATCACACACCATTCTTCTACGTGAATAGGGTCATATGGAACTCCACAATGGCTATGATCAGCAGTATTGTAGTATGGTTTATAATGAAGTTCCTAATAAAGGAATTTCGGGATTTTTCATATCAGCATGTCGACGTGATAAACATTGCCATGGGTTTAATCTTCACATTGGTTCTCGTAGTCTTAATTATTTTTCTGATAATCTTTATAATTGTTGATTGTCGAAATATTTATGAGGCAATAAGTGTTTGGTGGACGATCGAGGCTCTATCGAGTACCTTGGCAGCAGAAAAGCATCAAACTGCCGTTTTACAACAAGTCTAATTTTATTTTCTTTTCTTTTACAAGTCGAATGTTGGAAACAATGTAATTTTGACAGCTTGAGTATGGAATTATAAAGGTATATGTGCAATCGTTGAATTTGTGATAAATTTTGCAACGCTTTTCAATTGTCATTATATTTGTACATGTAATTATTTTTTCGCTACAAAAGTTACTGTTAAGTGTTAAGTTACGGTTACAAAATATTTCGAAGTGAGATTTGATTGTATGAAAATTTGAATTGAAATTGTTTTTGCCTATTCTGAAATATAGTTAATAGAATGACATTATTTTTTAACCAAAAAAAAAAAAAAATCAATATTCCGTGAATATATTAACTGTGCATGGTGAAAAATCAATATTATTGTTATTTTTTTTTGTGTCTCGTAATCTTGATTGTTTTTCTGATAGTTTCTATATTTCTTGATCGTCAAAAGCAGTCAAGGGCATGATAACAATCAAGACTCGATCGAGTACCTTGGAACAAGGCTAATTTCATAATTATTATTTTCTTTCACGAGTAGAATACATGTTCAAAAACTGTATTTTTGTCAGCTTAATTGATTATGAATTTGTAATGATATATTTGTATTTGTTGAGTTTGTGACAGCTTTCAACTTTTAAATTTAAGCAGCTTATTCGAAGTTAGATTCGTTTGAAACTAAAATTATATGTTTCCTATCTATTACAGGTCACAATCCCTTAATTTACTACTCTATGTATATAAAGTAGGCAACGATCTCTTTTAATGGAAATAACAGAGAATGCTTGTCCCTTTGCTTCATATTGGTTTAGCTGAAATTAAATTGGGATTTCGGAACAAAATTTAAAAAGATTGGCATTGGTTATCATATTAATTATTCAATTTAAAATAACCAAATGTCTATGTATCATATCGTCAGCGGCGGACCCAGTTTGGGGAAGATGGACGGGCGCCGGCGAGGGTTTTGCAGCATGGTTCGTCGTCTTCACTCTTCAGTTCTTCTCCTTTCTTTCTTTTTTTTTTGAAATTGGACCCTTGTGGCCCAGCCCATCATCTTTTTATTTCTTTCTTTCTTTCTTTTTTTTTTTTTGTAATTGGATAGGGAAAATTTGTTTGCCGGCCCAATCCTTAATTATATAATATATAGGCCCAATCCAATTCCCCCAATTCAATTCGAAATCCATTAATCAATCCTTTCTTGGCGACGCGACGCGACGACATTCTTCAGCTTCTCCTGCCCACCGTTGTCAGTGGATTGTCATTCGTCCACCACCACTAGTCCACCAACCAGCTGTGTCGGTGCCGGAAGCTCTTGTGAACGGCTGCAGTCGCCCGTCAACAGACTCAGCACTCAGTCACTGTCGACGCCCGCGTGAAATCGTGAGTTTTCTATTTTATGTTTTTTTTTTTTTTTTGGTGTTATGAGTTATGAAATCATGATTTATGTCTGCTCAGAATTGGGTTGGACTTGGGGGAATTGGAATTGTGAATTAATTGGCACTTTTCACTTTCAATTTACTGATTTTGATTTGAAATGTGAAATGAGAAATGAGAAATTAGTTGTATCAAGCTGCTCGATTGTTGATTAGTTCAATTGTGGGAAATCTTGCACTCTGGATGCAAATAGCAAGTGTCTACTTGTAGGTTGGAAAGGAACTCCACTATTTTCATTTTCTGCTTGGATGTTCAACTGATAGAGATCAAAAAGTTCTTTGTCCATCTAGTATTTGCTCTTTGTATAGTTTCCTTATGTTAGGTTCTCTAATCCCTCAAATTCAGTGATATGCTGAAAGAGTTTTCACTTTTCAGTAGCCTTAAGCAGGTAGAACCTCGTTTCTTTTGGTCTAAAAATAATGTAATATCATTAAGCTTCCAAAATGGGTGGCTGCTTCACATTTCCAAAAAATAATATTTTTGTTGCTAAGTTGTTATATTCAATGTCTCTTTTCATTTGCTTTCAACGTTTGGTCGATGCAATAATAACGACAAAACAAATTTGTCAACGTCCGGCGTCCGTCCTTGTTGAACTTCAATGCTGGGTCCGCCACTGTTAGACAAGTGTTTCAGTACTGTATACCGTATATGCAACAATAACCGTATTTGAAAGAATGGACACCGGTTTTACACACTTGATACCGGATTTGCAATTTAAAACAGATGAAATTATATATCTAACAAATCCAATGATTTGTTAATTACAGTAAGAAATAACAAGCAAAAAATAATAATAATTAAACAGTAATAAACTTTTAACATGAAGCATGTGTTACACACAGTTTTCTTAAAACAGATTCGCTCCCTCACCGTACGTGTTTGAGATATAATATGAATGTCTGCTTCTCAGGATACAACGGTAGAAAAGTAGAATCTGAGTACCATAGATTTTACTCTGACGAATTGAGTTAGTGCCCGAACAATATCACCACAAAAACTGAAACAGAAATTGAAACTGAAAACGAAGACAAACTCGAACTGTATGCAGATAAATTTTCAGATGAAATTCGTGGTGTAGAAAACTGAAAAAAATCGAGATATATATAGACTTGGATCTAGTAACTTGTCATTCACTTCATGGCAATTACCACATGAGTTTCAGGAGTTTCACCAGTTTCAGAAAATAAAAAGTCATTTGAAAAAAAAAAAAATGTGGACACTCTTAAGGGGCCAATTTTGCTCCTTTCAGTTCAACATTCGTGTACGCATGTAGCGCCCGTACACAAATTCAAGGTTCGAAATCCATTTCGATCCATAATTTGCACCCTCCCTGCGCGCGCACGTGGAGAACACAAATTAACCTTGATTTTCCAAAATATCCAAACGGGTCCCATTCAAAAATCATGCCAAAGTCAGCTATATTACTCATTTTTCCAACCGTCATTGCCACTTGCTTGTGGCACCTGATAATCGTATATAACACAAAAATTTTCTACTATTAAAGCGCTTATTCAATGCGACATGCGAAACACAACTACATAGGAGATAGTCATTGCCACTTGTTACGTACGCCATCTGAATTTTTTTTTTTTTTTTCTCCTGAGTACCACTTATTGCTTATGTCATCCTGCTAAACTTTTCTTTCTTTTTCTAAATATTTATAACTAGTTTGCATCTTAGGATACGTATATTCCCTTTGCTTTTTGTTGGTTTTCGCTAAAAATAAATTGTTAAAGGATAAATTTCATGTCGATTATTCATAAAATAATCATAAGTTTTAAAGCAATTCTCTTAATAAGGTTAATATTTGAAGATAAATCTAAAATTTTAATATATGTTTGTTTTTTGGATTTCCAAGGGACCATACTTCCTCCAAGGGTAAATACCCAATTTGAGATTGATTTATTCTCACCAACACTAGATATCCAACTAGCATCGATAAATCCTTTTAGGATTGATGAAAACTTAGAATATTGGAGACCTAGATCATTGGTTTTCTGCAAATAATTTACTAATTGCAAATGCTATGTCGAGTCTTATACATTGCATAGCATACATTAGACTCTTGCTGGCACTTGCATACTCAAGTTGTGTTATAACTCTTCCATCATTCTTTACAAGTTTCAAACTTGGATCAAATGGAGTATTAGCCTTTTCGATGTTCAAGCGTTTGAACTTATTAATCACATTCTCAATATAATGTGATTAGTTCAACATATAACCCCCACTAGTCTTGGTGACTTTGATACGTAGTATGGTATCCACTTGACCAAGATCTTCATTTTAAATGTGGAAGATAGAAACCTCTTTGTTTCTTTTAGTCCTTGCGTTTGATTGATCACAATCAACATATCATCCACGTATAAACAAATGAACACAATATGATTATCACATACTTTTGAATGTAAACATTTATCAACACTATTATTTTTAAATCCAAAATACATTATTGCTAAGCCAAAATTTTCGTGTCATTTCTTTGGTACTTGTTTTAATCCATATAAAGATTTTATTAGCTTGCATACTTTATCTTCATTTTCGAGTAGAATAAAACATTCACGTTGTTCCATATGGACCTCCTTATCGATAATTTCTTGTATAATTGACTCCTTTATTGCACTTTGGACAATATTAGCACAATCGCCAATTTTCTGTTCTAATTTATATAAAAAAATTTCTTGCCCTACAACTGTAAAATCTGTTAATTCAATAAGTCTTTCTATTTTATCAAAATAATTTTTATTTGTAGTTGCAATATCTTTAGAGATAGGTCTTTCAACAACATCTTTAGAACTTAATCTTTCTAAACTGTCATGTAGCTGAAGAATCTCATGTTGATATTTACTAATTTTCTGTTGGGATGAAGAGATTTCGTCTTCAAGAATTTGTAATCTTTCTTCTAATGACTACTTTCTAAGATTTAAATTTCTAACTTTGGTCATAGTTTCACAACTATTACAAAGTTGTATTGAGGATGAAGATAATGCTTGAGAAGTAGAGGATTGTATAGTCTGTCTAACTCTTTCAGATATATAAAAGTTAACCCCTACATTCAAAACCAGATGAAAATCTAGAAAGTTTGGAATGTTTAAAGTATTTATCTTTAGAAACCTTAAAGATTGATTTCATACCAAGAACCAAAGAATTAATAATTTTCAGTAAAACATCATCTAAGGTAGATAGTATCGATAGAATTTTAGAATTGGCTGAAAAAATACAGATAATAGAAGAAGACCCTATAAAACATTGGGATAAAAATAAAATTGAAGCTAAATTAGAAATCATAAATGAAAATATAAAAATAAAAAGGACATAAATTAAACACACAAATCAAGGCATAGAGGACTTTAATATACATATTAAAGAGTTACTAGATTTAAAGGTAATAAGACCATCTAGTAGTCAACATAGATTAGTAACTTTTATGGTTAGAAATCATAGTGAAATTAAAAGAGGTAAAGCAAGAATGGTTATAAATTATAAAAGATTAAATGATAATAATATAGAAGATGGATATAAGATACTAGATAAAGATATGTTAATGAATAAAATAAAAAATAGTAAAGTATTTTCAGAATTTGATTGTAAATCTGGATTCTGACAAATAAAAATGGCAAAAGATTCGATTCATTGGACAGCTTTTACTACACCACTAAGACACTTTGAATGGTTAGTCATGCATTTTGGATTAAAGAATGCACCTTCTATTTTTCAAAGAAAGATTGATATTATTTTTAATTCTTTTCCATTTATTTGCGTATATATAGATGATATCTTGGCACATAATAAAAATCAGAAAGAACATATGCAACATTTAGAAATAGTTTTAAATATATTTATAGAAAACAGTTTAATTATAAGTAAAAAGAAAATGGAAATAAATAAACAAAAAATTGAAATTTTAGGAGGAAAAGGAAAAATTCAGTTGCAACCACATATAGTACAAACAATTTTACAGTTTCCAAACAAAATAGAAGAATAAAAAATCACAAGCCTTTTTAGGAATTTTAAATTATGCTAGACATTTTATTAAAGATTTAGAAAAGAAAGTAGGACCATTGTATAGTAAGATATCTAGTAAAGGACAAAAATATTTTAATCAGTCAGATACAAAATTAGTTAGAAAAATAAAAGAAAAAGTTAAAAATTTACCACCATTCGAATTACCATTAGACAGCGAAGATAAAATAATTGAAACAAATATATGTAAACTAGGATGGGGAGGAATTTTATATTCCAAACCAAATAAATACGGTGATAAAAAGGAAGAAAGTATTTGTAGATATGTTAGTGGAAAATATAAGATAAAATGAAAATACTTGACTATTTCATATTATGAAATAATGGCGCCGTCCTACATAGTATAGAAAGCTTTAATTTATTTTTAAATACTGAATTCACAATTAGAACAGACTATGAGGCCATTGTAAAATTTATTAAAAAGAAAAATTTTGATAAAATAAGACATAAACGATGGTTAAAATTATATGAGATATTAAACATCTATAAAATTAATATAGAACATATAGACGGAAAAAGTAATATTTTGGCTGATAATTTAAGTAGACAAGTTATTAATTTTCTAACCTATTATTTTCATGGTGGAGATGGATCAGAGGATGATGAACTTTGGGAATGTCACTCTAAGAGTGGCCCCACAAGGATCTACTCTCCGATTCAGAGGAAACAATTTAAAAAGGCTACTAGAAAGGGACCGTTGTCTACTAGATAATCTCTAGATGACACATGACTCTAAGCAAAAATTAGACAGCATTAATGATTTAGCTAATCATTTTAGACAGATTCATAATCAAGTAGAAAGCAGAAATTTTAGTTTATTTGTAGTAGTTAAATGTAGGTATGGTATATATAATTATTGGCCAGAAGTATTACAACAAATAGAAAGATTTCTGACCCCTTTTTCAAAGGATTTTAAACATTAGAAGAATTTTTAAATTTTTGTATAGAAATGATAGGATTTAACTTTTATATATCTGAAAGAGTTAGATAGATTATGCAACCCTCTACTTCTCAAGTATCATCTTCATCCTCAATACAACTTTGTGATAGCTGTGAAACTATGACCAAAGTTGTTATAAATTTAAATCTTAGAAAGCAGTCATTAGAAGAAAGATTACAAATTCTTGAAGACGAAATCTCTTCATCTCAACAGACTATTAGTAAATATCAACACGAGATTCTTCAGCTGCATGACAGTTTAGAAAGACTAAGTTCTAAATATGTTGTTGAAAGACCCGTCTCTAAAAATATTGCATCTACAAGTAGAAATTATTTTGATAAAATAGAAAGACTTATTGAATTAACAGATTCTACAGCTACATGGCAAGAAAATTTTTTATGTGAATTAGAACAGAAAATTGGCGATTGTGCCAGTATTGTCCGAAGTGCAATAAGGGAATCAGTTATACAAGAAATTATCGATTTCTCTCAAATTCTAAGCTATTATCATAATGAAAATTGATATTTTCTTAAACATGGCCCCAAATATGAATCAGTCAATAACTCAGCTTTTCTCAATCATAATTATCCTACAATTTCTTTTGACTACACAATTTTTAAAGAAGACTTTTTTTTATCCAACTTTAAAGTTTGGCATGATAGACACCATATACGTTCTAAATAGATCCTTCAGATTTTTTCCACCCAAACTTAAACAGATTCTTAATCAGTAAAAAGACCACCCTTTGATGATTCAATTTATTTCCAAACCCCTTATAAATAATGGCATAATAATTCCAACTTATCATCATATAATTAATATACAAAGGAGCCAAAAGATTTCGACCTTCCAAAAAGACAAATACAAAGATAAAAGTTAGATAGATTGATTAAGAAGACGAATCTCAAAGACCGTGGCAATAATGGAAGTTCAAAATAATAATTCCAGACTTGTAGTTCAATGGAATAATGGAGTTATTTTCTTTCAAGAGCATCTTGCCTTAAGAGTTAAAATAGAAAAAATTCCAGCACCTAATATTGAACAAAAGCAGCTATATCTGATGACTTTTCAAGAAACAAATGACGAATCAACAGAAAGATAGTCAAACGAAGAAGAAGAAGAAGAAGAAGAAGAAGAAGAAGAATACATATCAGACGGCCAAACTAATGAAATGGATGAAGACCTGAAGAAGCCTATATAGAAATGATGGACAGATAGGCAATCAAAGAAGAAAAGGCGTAAAGGAAAAGCAATAGACAAGCATTTAAAGGAGAAGAAACGTGAAGAGAAGCAAAAGACAGATGAATAGTCTTTGAAGGACAATTATCAAGCCAAAGAAGACAAAAAAAATAGAGCAAGAAGATAAAGTTTTCAGAAAGATTCTCACAGGTATAAAGAGACATTTAATTTTTTAATTATATACCATACACTTGTAAAGTGATACAGTATTTTTTCTTTAGAACTTAAAAACACACAGCTGTAAAGTTGAAAAGACGTGATGTACCAACGTTTATAAATACCAATATCACTCACACAAAGAAAACACACCGAGAAAAAAAATAAAAGCATAGTACACTGTAACACTTGCACTCAAAAATTCAAAGACATCCTTGTAAATTCAATTCTTGTAGATTTGAAGATTTCCGAAATAAAAAGTAAGTTCTTTTAACTTTTTCTTGTTTATAATTTTCGTGTACTTTATTTAATTTTCGGGCAAGACCTGAAAGGGGGAACACCAAGTAAGCAATTAATTTATTCAAAAATTATATTATATTTTATTTTATTTTTCAAATATAATCCTAAAGCTCTTAGCCTTTTTATTCTGGATTCCATGGCCAAAAAGATAAAGTAATCCTGAGTTAAGTTGGCTATTTTATTTATTAAGTTTGTTCAAGCCTTTTAAACATCATGAAAATCCTTGTTGGTTATAGTCTTAAGCTTTTTTAGAAGGTCAAGAAAAAAGTTAAGAGAGAGTTTTAAAAAAAAGTATTTGAAGAAATTATTTCGCTGAATGGTAAAGTACTTTAAGGCCATTACAAATATATCATTTTTGATTCTCTATATTTTATGTCATTAGACGAGTATAAATTGCTTTATTGTTCTTTAGAAAGTTTTAAAGAATCTATTAATATCTATCTAGAAAATTGAGAAATAGGATGATTAGTTATCATAGGAAGCCACATATTATCCGCATTAGATATAAATAAAGGTGGCTCCTGTTTACAGATCAAGAAGCAAACCACTGAGCTTTCTATCGCTCAGTGTTGGAGTTTCTTGATAAAAGATCCTAAAAATTGTAAGAAAAGACAAAAATCCCTAAATTTGGTAAGAGAAAACAATAAGAATAATCAAAATAGAAAAGAGCCACAGAAAACTGGTATAATATTGGTATCATGTAACTGGTGCATACGTGTTAAAGTAATCTATTTTCTCTTTTTGTCGATATCCTTTGGCTACTAACCTATGTTTAAAGGTAATGAGAGTACTGTCTGCATTGTGCTTCCTCTTAAATACCCATTTGTAGACTAGAGGTTTTGATCCTAGTGGTAAATCAATTAATTCTGAAGTGTTGTTTGACATTATAGAATCAGTTTCATCATATACGACATTTTTCCAAAATGTGCTATTTCTAGATGACATTGCTTCTTGATAAGTTTTAAAATCGATTTCCACTTGAAAAACATACAGAGTAGTTCTTGTGATGCTCTTTTTATTTTTCTCAACTAAATATAAAGAAATAAATTGAGTCTAATTCATCCGATCCTAACACTTTTTTTCCTTTCGAGCTCTTTTAATTACGCGAAATTCACTTGTTTCATCGTTCTCAGAAGGACCTACATATAATCTTGCAGAGCTAGGAATCTCCACTTGAGGTTTCCTTAGAAAAATATTATCTGAAGATAACATATTCTCAAAGAGCTCTACTTCACAAGATTCAATAATAACATTGGTTTCCAAGTTTAATAAATGATATGCCTTGCTATTTTGGGTATTTCCTACAAAAGTGCATTTGATTCCTCTAGGACTCAACTTAGTCCTTCTAGAACCAATGTTTTTACTATAAGCAAAACACCCCCACACATTAAAATATCCAATGTTCAATTTTCTCCCACTCCACAAATCATATAGAGAAACCTTAAGGGGCTGTTCTCTTCGTATTTCAGTTTTGTATTTTGAGTTTTGAATTCATTTTGAGTTTTGTATTTTAAGTGTCCATTTTGAGATTGTTGAAAATGTGTTCTTTTTGTCATTTTGAAAAAAATTGTTTTCAAAAAAAAAAAAAAAAAAACTCAAAGCTCGTTCTCTTCCCAACCCCTCATCTCTCTCTCTCGTCTCTCTTCTCCTCCCATCTCTCTCTCTCGTCTTTGTTCTCATCGCCGCAACCATTACCACCCTCTGTAAAGACCCGTCGCACCCTCCATCACCACCATATCTCTCTCGTCTCTATTCTCACTCACTCCGACAACTGTCCATAGACGAAGCACAGCGACGTTGCCCTTCCAGGGACGTTTTTGGTGTTGACGATGGAGGTGATTGGATCACTGTGCAGTACCACGCTTGGAGTGGGTGGTTGGTGATGGTCGCTTAGCCGTGTACGATGATGTAGTCCTTCGTTGATGATGGAGGTTTTTTTTGTTCGCGGTGGTAGTTCTGCTGTGATTTTTTGTTGGCGGTGGTGTAGTGGTGATGTGTCGGGGCAACGATGGTCATGGGTTTTGTTAGCTATGGTGGGTAGGTTTTGTTGGTGATGGTGGGTAGGTTTTGTTGTGGCGAGGATGACGGCGGCGGTGGGTTTCCTTTTCGTTGGCGGTGGTGCAGTAGGTCGTTTTCGATTTTCTTTTTAAATTTTAAACTATTTTTCGAAAATTAATTTTTAAAAACAAGTAAATAAACATGTTTTTACTGTTTTGGAAAATCGAAAACAGAAAACGATAAAGAGAGCAGCCCCTAAATCTTTTAAAAGGAATCCTAATAACTATGTGCCAAGTACTTAATAAAGCTTCACCCCATAAGTTAGATGGAAACTTAGCACTTAATGACATAGTAATTATCATTTCAACTAGTATCCTATTCTTTCTCTTAGTAAACCATTTTGTTCGGGTGTTCTAGGTGCACTACATTGATATATTATGTCATGTTGTTCACAAAATAGATAAATTCACTAAGAATTTTAATTTTTCTATTATTGGTTTTCTGCTTCGACTTTATATATCTTAAACATGTTAAAGGTTTCATCATTATGTTTTGTCATGTAGATATAGCAAAATCTAGAATAATCATCTATGAGTGTTATGAAGTATCTCTTACCTCCTCTAGTTAACATTCCATTTAATTCACATATATCGGAATAAATTAAGTCTAGCAAATTAGATTTTCTTTTAATCATTTTAGGCTCAACAAATAATTCACATTTATTATGTTCTATGTTTTCATATGAAATTATTTTGATTTTAATCATTCTTTTTAAAGTAGAAAAGATAACATGTCCTGGTCTATCATGCCATAAAGAAATAGACTCAACCACATAATTTAAATTTGTAGTTTTATTGATATTATTGTCATAGTATAAAGTTTGACCATTCCATCAATAGAATAGTCTTTTCCAACAAATACACCAGTTCGGAAAAGTAAAAGTTTGTCCGACTCATATGTGGACTTAATTCTCGATTTTCCCAACAACTTACAACTTATAAGATTTCTATTCATATCCGGTACATGTAATACATTTATTAATGTGATCTTCTTGCCGGATGTAAATTGTAAGTCTATCATTCATTTGCTAACAACCTTTGATTGAATTTCATTCCTCATTTGAATGTCTTCGTCATCCACTTTTTGATAGATTTTGAAAAGGGATCTATCATAACACACATGTATGGTGGCACAAGTATCATACCACCATCATTGAACATTTCCTTTGACCGAATTCATAATGCTTACAGTAACAATAATGTTGTCGATGGAGTTCACTTTGCCTTCTTACGTTGGTTGTCTGCAATCTCGAGCATAATGTTCAGATTCGCCACACATATAATAAGAAACTTAAAATTCCTTCTTGTTCTTGTTTATCATTGTTGGGGTTTGTGGATTTTCTCTTCTTGGAATTCTTGTTGTATTTATTTGGTTTATCCACGACATAAGCTTCGGAAGTACCTTCATGAGAATGTTCATTCCCGTCTCATGCCCTTGACTCTACCTCTATGTGAAGATTCTTTTGAATCTTTCCAAAGAATAATCTTGGGAATTATGAAGAATTTTCTTCATATAGTCCTCCACGAGGATGGTAATTTCGCAATGATTGCACCAACTAGGAAGGTTTCAGAAAGATCAATCTTCATGGCCTTAATTTTATTTAAAATAACTTGAAACTCATGTACTTGTCCTAGCAATAGCAATTTATCAAAAAACTTGGAATCAAAATATTTAGAAATAAAAAACTTTTTGGTATCTTCTTCCTCGGCCTTGCATTTGGTTTTCAATTATTCCCATATCTCCTTTGATGAGAACCATGGTACAAGAGCTAGCGAGGACAATGATCCATTGATCATGGAGGAAAGGCAAATGACGAGGTCACTGGCAAAGAAAGTCAATGAAGCTATGGGATTGCTTGCCCAAGCTATAGTGTATGAAACATCGATCACAATAAGTAAAGGTACAAGATTCATGTTGGGTTTGGAAAAGAGAACAAAATGGATCAATTTGGTTTAAGCAACAGACAAAGAAGCTGAGTTAAAGACCTATGCGACCACATGTCTCCATACCGAAACCAAGTTGAAGGCCATGAAATGGTCTATGCGACGCATGAAGAAAGCCTATGCGGCCGTATAGTACATTTATTGACGCATTTTTTTTCCAAATTTCACAAAAGCTTCTATTTTAGTTAAAACTCTTTTATGATATCTTTTATGAGTAATTCTATTTTTAACTTGGTTTTATGGATTCCATATAAATAGGATTATTCCATTTATTATAAAACCACGCATTTTGAAAGATATTATTGTAGACATTATTTTTACTCATTTTTCATTAAATTAATTTTGAATTTATCAAGAATTAAATTCTTGTAGCATTGAACAATTTAAGTAAGGTTCATAAATTTTTTGATCACGGGGTCAAGATATTGTTGGCGATTGTCTTGATTCTTTGGTTCAATAATTTATTGGGTCAATCTTTTAAAATGTTGATTATTTGATTTCTTGGGTTTGATCTAATCCATCGTGGCTTACGTAACTTGAATTGCTAAGTGGGTTTGCATCATCCATTGTTAAGTGTTATTTGTGTAGAGATCATAAAGGTGATAGGAGAGAGCATTCAGAATGTGTCATCTACATATCAATTCATCTTTTTCTCTCTTCTTCCATTTCGTCCTTGTTTCATCGATGTCATTTGGGGTTGGTTCCAGCAATGGTACCATGTCCGAATCCAAGATATAAAAGATTTTTAAAGTTGTAAGAAGAACCTTCAACTTGTGCTTTCATCTTGTAAAGTTTGACCCGTCGAATCTGTAAAGTCTCACAAGGTCTTGATTTATCATCTTTATCGTAGCCAAGGTCGTCTCGTTCTCCATGTTGAATATTGTTGAACAAATTTGGTGAAAAACAAAATAAAACCAGCAACAAGAAATTGCCAAAATGGAAAGTTTGAACACGATTGTGAATCACTGTCTTCAAATGATATTTGTTGCCACCAGAGTAAGTGCTTAAAAGCTTTATGGCAAATAATTTGTAAGAGTAAACAAACTTTAATCCAAGTTTTAATTAAGAAAACAAAACTTGGAAAATGAAATTTGAAAAACAATATAAAAAAATTAGGTTTGATCTTTGATCTTTGATGTTTGTAATATGTTTTCAATAATGAAAACCACTCACATATATAAAATTACAATTAGGTGCATGAAAATGTACAAAAAGCAGGCCAAAAAAGTGTTAAACCCTTCAAAAAGACGCCAAAATTCAAAATCCCAACGGGAAAAGTTTTGTACTAGACGACTACCAGGTGCCCGTACAGTTCAACAAAATAGCCACTATAATTGCAACACAAGGCCGGGCAGTCTAGGCCATTTTTCAATTTTCACTATTTTTTTTCATTTTCGTATTGTTTTTACTTGTTTTCTCATAATTAACCATTTTCATCACTTCCAAAATCACCCCTCATTGTTAATTTGAACAATATCCAATACCATTTCCATCACCACCCTCAAACCCTAGAACCATCACCACCACTATCGATGCTATGCACCAATGTCATCACCACGACTACAATCATGTTGCTCCTTCATGTCTACACAACTACATTATACTAGATTTGAAAAAGAAAAAAAATTTGCGAAGAACAAGTGGTTGTGAAAACCATCAACTAAAAAAAAAATTTTTTTTTTTTTGCTAACCTCTTGGTAGCAAGAGATGGACCTGTGAAATCTAGCTGTGGTGACCGAAGAACAAGATGATGCTAACGATTTAATGGTGGCGGGGATGTCTATGGTTGGTGTGGATGATTTTTCTACTGGGTTATGTAATGGTGGCAGAATGGTAGACCGATGATGAAAGGAGTAGGGTAAAAAAAAAAATTAAAGGATAATAAGTACTGGTGGTAATTAGGCCTCGACGTAGTTCGGTTCCGATTCCATAAGAACGATAATCAAATTGAAAATCAATGATTCATTGATAATGGAACCATTTGGTTCCATTTGTAACATTCGAATTGAAATGGAACCAAATGGTTTTGATTTGATTCGATTGGAAGTGAAGTTTGTTGGAATATATGCAAGTTGCAAATTCAGCCAGCACCTTCTTAGCTTAGCACAGCAGGTCACATTTCCTGCATGCTCTCAGCTCACACGTTCAGCAGCTCACCTTCCAGATTCCAGTCTCTTCTAGTTCCTTCTTCTGTTAGATAGTTTGTTAGATTTGGTCCATAAATAGCCTATTGTAATTCACTTTACACTCGAGCTTTGATGAAATGAAATAATTATTCTCCTTCAGTTTATTCGTCAAATTCCTTCAATATAGTTTCTATATTGAATCTAGTCTTTTATTTTCTTAATATGGTATCAGAGCAATTAGTTTGTTAGATTTGGTCCATAAATAGCCTATTGTAATTCACTTTACACTCGAGCTTTGATGAAATGAAATAATTATTCTCCTTCAGTTTATTCGTCAAGTTCCTTCAATATAGTTTCTATATTGAATCTAGTCTTTTATTTTCTTAATATGGTATCAGAGCAATTAGCTTTCCTACTACCTTAACTCTGTTACTTTCTTCTACTTTAATAATCAACTTTGGAATGAACAGATCTGATAGCTTTCCTTTTTTTCTCTTGCTGCTGGAATTCTGGTTGCCCATGCCCCATAGCTCCGATTCATAGCATCCATGAATGAGATGTTACTGGAAAACTGTTGATAATGGAGATCTAAAGTCAGATCATCCGTCGGTATGTCTTCCATTACGAACTTCGTTAAGATCTGAATTTTACTCAGTTTCAATAGCTGATGTCCATTCCAGCTGCTCCTGAGTTTATAATCTCTGAGCCTCCAGTTTCGATTCCTACATGTGCAGCAAGAACGAAGGATTTCCTCAGTCATCTCCATCAATGTGTTTTTCTACCACTGATGATGTTTTTATATAGTTCGAATTCCTACAATTATAATGGCAGACTTCCGGTTTCTGCATCTTTGTTTTCTTCTCCAAGTTTAAGATATTCCATCTTCAGGGGGGAGTATTGGAATATATGCAAGTTACAAATTCAGCCAGCCCCTTCTTAGCTCAGCACAGCAGAACACATTTCCAGCATTCTCTCAGCTCACACGTTCAGCAACTCACATTCCAGATTCCAGTCTCTTCTAGTTCCTTCTTCTGTTAGATTGTTAGATTTAGTCTATAAATAGCCTATTGTAATTCACTTTATACTTGAGCTTTAATGAAATGAAATAATTCTTCTCCATTCAGTTTATTCATCAAGTTCCTTTAATATAGTTTCTATATTGAATCTATCCTTTTATTTTCTTAATAAAGTTTTGAAAGAAAAAAAAAGTGAAGTTTATTAAAAAAAAATTGAAAAAGGTTTACTTGCTTAATTGAGTCATCTACAATTTTTTTAAAAAAATAAAAACTAGAAATGGTTCAAATAATTTGAATTTTTGGTTGAGAGTCTAAAACCAGAACTATCGATTATAGGTTCCAAGAACAAGAATTTGAAAGAGCAATGTTATTTACCACTGTTTTTAAAAGTCGACCTGAACAAGATGAATAATCAAGGGTCAAAAGGTCGAATCAGTGTTGAACCAAAGGCAAAAAAATTAAATAAAAATAAATATATCATAAATAATTATCTTTAACTTTAAATAGTGAGTTATTTAAGAGTGTCTATATTATTAAATCGTTAGCATTGGACAATTCATTCTTTAAAAAAAATTAATTAGACCACTCTCACAAACTCCATTCCTATTTTCTGAATCAAAATTCAAATGTGTAGCCCAATTAAAATCAAATATTTAAGGATGTGTATTCATATTATTAAGCCTTCATTTGGTCTTTGCCTTCTTCAAAGACAAAACTGCCCTTGATTGGAAAAACTTATTTTCCTTGACAATTTAACAAAAGGGATAAATGGTAAATGATGGTGACTCCTGCAGCAATTTCTAACCCTAGGGGCATACATATCAACAAGAAGAAGCAATTTTTTCAGCTATAAATCTTGCCCTGAAAAGAAGAAACGACACATATAGGAAATGTTGAAGCCATATAGGGAAGATTCAAATAAGAAAATGAGGAACAAAAAAGTAAAAGATGGAGAAAAGACATTGTTGTAGTGGTACAACCTCTCTTGAGTTTGAAGAAGAGAAACCATAGTGAACGAAAAATAAGCTTAAACTAAAACTTTTATTGAAGGTTTGTTGACCCCGAAAAAAGTAACGCATATGTAGACAACAAATGTTGAGTCCGCTCACACCAAGTTAAGCAAGTTTCAGCGTGTTTTGACCGGAGTACCAGTGAGATAATGATAGCATGTGACCGCGGGAGATGCTTTACAGGCGAGGCAAAATTGTCAAGCATCGACGATAGTGACTAGGATGATTGCACTAAAGAACAATCACCTACAAAGCGTAAATAACCTAAAATCAAACTGATAGATATAGAACAAGCAAGAAGGTTTCTTGCGAGTAATTTCCTTGTGTATTAGAATTAGTATTCAAATAACCATCTACTCAAAATGGCCATTACAATTTACAAAGACCACCTATTTATAGGATTCTAGCCGACGTGGTGTCCATTGGATCAAAATCACATGTCCTCATATCATTGACTGAATCTTTTCATCACTGAGTCCTTTTAACATTAAATACATTGACAACGGGTCAGTCGTTCTATACATTATGTTGATATACCTGATATTCTTTATTACAAACATTACATCAATCAGTCTTAAAGATTATCTACAAATCTTGCAAGAGACAACTTCAGCTTCAAGGACTTTGGATGAATTAAGGGCTTCGGTCAGAGGGGGCTTCATAGGTTGTCTTCTGTGTGAAGAGATTCAACTTTTTGTTTGATTTCTTATATAGTGCTTCGGTTGAATAGCTTCAACCATTTAGTCAGTGATTCAGCACAATGGCTTCAACCTTTAATTGACTTCTTTGTATTTGACCAATTAGATTTTTGTTGACTTTTCTTTCTACGTGGACTGCGACATAACACTTTGACTGTAGCCTCGGTGGTGAGGCATAACAATAGTCCTCCAAGTTTAGGTATGATTATTTATATAATGCATGGACTTATATAATTTTTTTTGTTAGGGGGTGATTTTTACACACTAAACTAGTCCCCCAATTCTAAATATAAATATTTATATTATAGTTAGAATTTGAAAGAAGCCGATCTACATGAATTACCTATCCATATTGTTTGAAGTTGTGTACGTGGTTATCCTATGAATTTCTGGAATAAATTGGAGGAGCGTCGATAGGACAAATTTGTCTAAGGCTGTCCTCTCCAAAGTTGCTTGTATTTCTGAAGCCATACCTAAAGCAATTGAGGTGAAGTGTCTCTACTACTTGCCGAGGTTGTGACTCATTAATTATATCAAATCAAAGTGGCTGAGGTGAAGTGTCTCTAATACTTGACGAGGTGTCCTCATTTATTGTGCCCAAATAATTTGTTGTTTCGTACATTTTCAAGAAAAGAAGACTAAAGCAATTCGTATTTCCATACACGCAATCGCAACTGCATTTAATATGCAATAATGGTTGTCAAATGCATGTCCTATGAAATTGAGAAGCATTAGAATGCGTGATGTAGATGGGCTGATCCAGACTGTAAAAGATGAAAAATCTGACGTACTGAGTGGCTCAGATTGAAATTTAAAATGAACGGTTAGATGACCCAAATCTACATCTAATGGCTGGGATTAAGAGCTTTTGCCTATATAAGGCAACAGTTTGGGGCAAAAAATAACTTTTCCATTTACGCAATCGGCAATCTTATTCTCCAAATCTCTCAATCTCTTTCTTCTTCTTCCTTTGTATTTACAATTTTCATTGACTATTCTGCACCGTCCTTTGGGAATTTAGTAAGTATTTTAACACTTTTTAACTAAAAAACTTAATGTCTTGACATTCTACTATGGGATGTAGATCTCAGCCAAATGGCTGCTGAAATGGGGGTGACAATAACAAACACTACAGATCTGGTTCTTGCTATTAAGGCTGGACAAAGTGTTTTGCCTTTCAGGGGAGGGTAGGAAAAATGACGAGGTGGCTTGAGGGCAGCCAAAATTCCTTCAACTTTAAACGCATCCTACTTATCAAATTTAAAGGAAAAATACCGTATACCGTATGACATTGAACTTCTTTCTCCCTCTCTTGACGAGCGTGCCTACTTTATGACGCAAGGGTGTATCACCGTCATCAAGTTCCTTCTTAAAGCGGGGCTTCACCTGCCTCTTCATTCTTTATTTAGAGTCATTCTGAGGTTGTACGGGCTGGCTCCCACCTTACTCGTCTCCAATGCTTGTGTCTAGTTAGTAGGAACCTATTTCTTGTAGAAGGAAACCTCCATTGGATACGATATACTCCTCCATGTCTTCCAGACCATTTTTCAGCCCCGAGTCTTGGAAAAATGGGATTCCAATGTGTGGTATTCTTTAAGTTTGTAGAGGTCACATTCTCTCTTTGTCTTAGTCATTCCCTCCTCCATGAAAGGATGGAATACTACGTGATTCTGGGTTAAGGAAAATAGCAAGAATGTGAGGGTGACATAGTTTCCCACATGACAGTTCCGACCTTCTACTCAGAATCTCGTGAGTGTTGTATTTGTATTTGTTATTACTTAATCATGATTTTGATCTTAACCTTTTTCTGATGTCTTACAGGGTCGAAATGGCTGGTAGATTGTTGAACACATATACCGACGTCCCTCATTGTCAAGTGAATTTGATCGTTTAATTACTTCCAAATGGTTCTCCGAAGAATTTCACTTAATGGCCCGAAAAGGTAATGCCAATTTTCAACATTCTTTATAGTTTTGGATGAGCACTTGCTGACCTTATTCCTTACTTATTTAGAAAACTTTGAGAAGATAAGGCATCCCACTCATGACATGGCCACAATTGTTACTGCTACCTCTACTGCTGTGAGAAAAGGTCTGAAGCCCTCATCTGTTGTAATAAAATAGGTGAGCGACAAAGTGGAAAGAGTCAACTAAGAGGAGGTAGCCAAGAGGGAGAAGGGCGACCTACCGTAAAGGATAGGGAAACAATATCGTGGAGAAGGTCCCTAAGTTAAAGCATCATTTCTCCATCATCGGAGAGGGTGGATCAATGACCACCCCACCCTATGCTCTGAAGCCCCCATCAACGAAAAATTGATTGCAGCTTCTATAGCTGGGGTGAATGGGGGCTAGAAGAGTTCAACTGTTGTAGAGCCTTCAGGGCAGGGGTCGTCGAAGAGGACCAAATCTACAAATAGGTCAACGGCCTCTAACTCAACTTGCTAGAAATTTGCAGTTTCCCAGTAGAGCGATGACCAGGCTCTAGAGTTTCTTACCTTGCTTCCTCTAGAGGTTCAGATTACCATATTTGCATTTCACAAATACCAGATGGATAGATGGCAAAGCTTCCTCAGGACCAGGGATGCGATGGACCTCTTCACCACCATGTCAGTCGAATGGGGGAGCCTTCGGGATGTCCATAGAGGATGAAGCCCTATTTAAAAATTTCAAAGTAAAAATAGAAAACTTTTCAATAAAGCCTCTCAGGCATTAGAGGTAGCTAGCAAAGCCAAGGTTGAGGCAACAAAGAAGTAGGAGTTTGTAAAGCTCGCTTCGGCAATGGCGGAGATTGAAAATCTGAAAAATGAAGTCCACTTGACCCAAAGCGAAGTGGCTTCCATGACAAAGTGGATGGAGACTTCGAATGCCCACCAAAAGATGGCTGCTGAGGCCTTGAAAAAGATAAATAAAGAGAATGATGCCTTGAAGCAGCAGGTGAGGGAGCTGACAAGTAAAGTTACTGACTTGGTAGAGGAGGTTGAGACGGTGAGGTAGGAGGCTCAATCGGCTGGTGAAGATGTTGTAAAGTATTATATTGTCAACTTTCACCTAAAAAAGGTGTACCAAAGCTTCGTGAAAAACTGGCGGAGGTATGCATATACCAAGATGGTGGAATGGATAGAATTCAACTCACAATCCTTCAATACCTCTGAGTTGAGGTCAGAATTTTTGGAAGAGGAAGAATAAGAGCCTCAAACTCCAGTAGAGGGTAGCCATATGATCGAAATTGAGGATGATGCTTCTGAAGAAGCTTCTGAAGATATGGTTTTCAATGCCATAATTTCCTTTTGTTGCTCATCTTCCCCTACCTGATTAGCTTATAGGTTTTTTTTTTTTTTTTTTGCATTTTTCATGTAATCGGCTTTGGCCCACAATTGTAAATATTCAATGAATAAATTCTTTGTTGCCTATATATATTTGTGTTTTACTTTTTACTTCCAGCAATTTCTGCATACTTTCCTGCTTCGTAATGCTCTTCAGTGTATTCCATTTGCAATTCACTATTTAAACTTGTAATTTTTTACAAGTGTTAGAAGGTCATTTACCTTTCTAACTTGACATCTGAGCTTGTTTACACTTCGGCTTTATCACAGTTAAGACTTGATCATTTTGCACACGTATTTGTCATTCCCGTGTTTAAGTTAGTTCCCTGAGTATGGTGTTGAGTGGTTCGCTCATACTGAAGCTTTCTTAACGTTTGTTATTAAAGACATGTACTATCCACTTCGCAAGTAAGGAGGTAGTCCCTTTTAGGATCCAGCTCTTTGTTGAAGTGCTCACTATTCTCTGCATAGGGACGATTCATCTATGTAGATGCTTCTCCTTTGACTTTTGTCAATAGAAGGCACCTTTTCTTTTATTGTCCACAAACTTAAAAAGATTAAGAATAATTTTAACTTAATAGATTGAACAATTTTCTTAAGCATGAGGTTGAGGCATTCGCCTATGCTGAGGCTTCATTAACAATTTTTATTGTTAAGGGCATGTGCTATCCACTTCACGAGTAAGGATGTAGTCCCTTATGAGATCCAACTCTCCATCGAAGTGCCTACGCTTCTCTGCATAGGGACAGTTTATCTATACAGAGGCTTCTCTTTTAACTTCTGTCCATATGAGGCACTTTTTCTCTCTAACACTTTAACGAAAGTCAATTTCATTGAATCGCGAATACTAAAACGTAATTTTCATTCTTACTCGTAATATATCTTCAAATACTTCATGTTCCATGGATGAGGCTTTGCCTTTCCATCCATAATTTCAATTTTATAAGTCTCTGGCTAAACTTCTTCTTTGATGTGATAGGGGCCTTTCTTGCTGGGGTCAAAGGTTCCTACCCATGCTCATTAGAAGATAAGAATACCATCTGAAGCACCAATTTATTCAAGCGAAGTGACTACTTCTTAACTTTAGATTGTATTACCTAGTCATTTTTCGTTGGTAGAAAACAACTTTGCTTGAGAATCATCCATCATTTCTTCAACGAGGTCTAGTTCGCATTTTCTTAACTCATCGTTAGATATTTCATTGAAATTAATGCGATGATGAGATGGTAGACCCACTTCAACTAGGCTCATAGCCTCGGCTCCATAAGCCGTAGAGAAAGGAGTTTCTCATGTAGCCGTTCTGCTTGTATTTCATCAACCCATGCCTCTTTATGAGCGTCTAACTTTTTCTTTAACATGTATTTGATATCTTGTTAACAACTTCCACTTATCCATTAGCCTGAGGGTGAAGTAGAGAGGAGAAGTGTTTCCTGATACCCAGCTCCTCGCATAAATTTTTGACCTTTTTGTTGTCGAATAGTCGCCCATTATCCAAGAAAATTGAATGGGAAATTTCGAACCTACAAATGATGTTTTTCCATATGAATTTGGAAGTATTTACTTCAGTGACTTGAAAAGGGCTTCGGCTTCTACCTACTTGGTGAGGTAATTAATGGCAACAATCGCGAAGTTAAAATTGCCCCTCCCTTTATGTAGGGGGCTTAAAAGGTCAATTCTCCATTTGGTAAATGGCCAGGGGCTAGAAACAACACTTAATTCCTGAGAAAGCTTCCTCTGAATGGTCGTAAAACATTGACTATTATCGTATCTATTTACGAACTGTTGTGTATCCTTTTTCAAGTTGAGCTAATAATATCCTTGTCTTAATACCTTTTATGCTAAGGACAATCCTCCCGAGTGGTTGCCACATATCCCTTCATGAATCTATCGAAGAACATAGGTGGCTTGCTTTTCCCCTATGCATCGGAGTAAAGGCAAGGAGAAACCTCATTTTTATAGCACAGCATCTTGAAAATGAAATGAGCAGCTCATCTTTTGAGCTTTTGTGCCTCCTCTTTTTCAGAGGTTAATACTTGGTCCTTGAGGAATGCTATTATTGGCTTCATCCATGGCAGATTATCTTTGACCCATATCACATCTTTACCTATAGAAATAGAGGGTATGAGAAGGTGTTATATGGGCAACATAATGAGTAGTTCAGAATCTTTACTGCTGGCCGATTTTGAAAGAGTGTCTGCATAAGCATTCGCGGAACGCGGGATTTGAACCAAAATTTTCAAAATCTAGAATAAGCTTCATGACCAATTTCAAATAAGCAACCATGGACTAATCTCTAGCCAAGAAGTTGCCATGAACCTGACTAACTACCAGCTAGGAGTCACTACTGATCACTGTTCTATTTGCTCACATTTCTCTAGCCAATCTAAGGCCAGGTAGGAGGGCCTCGTACTCTGCGGCTATGTTTGTAGCCTTGAAATCGAACATCATGGCACAATTAAGCTTATGTCCTTCTGGGCTAACCAAGACCACTCCGTTCTGGATCCAACATCTCCAGAAGAGCCATCAATGAAAAGGTTCTAAGTGGGGCGTTCGACGGGTTCCATCTTCTCTTCCATTTCTGAATAGGGGTAAACTCTGCTATCAAATCTGCTAAGGCTTGTCCTTTAGCAGCGGCCTTCAGTTTGAACATAATATCAAACTCTCTAAGTTCCATATCCCATTTTAGTAATCTTCTCGAAGCATTAGGCTTTTGCAACACTTACTTGAGAGAGAAGTTGGTCAGAATGTGTGTGGTGTGGGCCTAGAAATATGACCTCAATTTTTAGGAAGCTGTCACCAAGGAAAGTGCTTGTTTCTCCATGTCTAAAGAGCGAGTCTTTGCTGCCAAAAATACTTTGCTTATATAATAAACGGGCAGCGGTAACCACCTTCATATCTTTCGAGAACTGAACTTATTGTGTCAGGGGTTACCGAAAGGTATAGCTGCAACGATTCATCGGCCTTGGTTTGGAGATTAGGAGAACCTGTCCCAAGTGCTTCTTCAGGTCTTGTAGGGCTACCTCACATTTGTCAGTCTATTGAAGCTTATTTCCTCCCTTCAGAACCTTGAAGAATGGTAAGCATTTATCAATTGCCTTCAAGACGAAGGGGTTCAATGCAACTATATGCCTAGTAAGGCTCTGCAACTCCTTAGGTTTCTAAGGCGACCTCATTTCAGTCAAGGCTTTGATCTTCTCTATTTGGCTTCAATACCTCTTTGATTGACCATGAAGCCTAGAAACATTTTGGAGGTAAATCCGAAAGCACATTTTAGGGGATTATACTGATGAGTGCTCCACACTCATGATATTCATGCCACTTAATTCATTATTTTGTTACCATTGAGAAATTTTTAGAGTGTTTTTATGTGTGTTTTGATGTTGTGATGTAGGTTGGTGAAATTGAAGAAAATAAGTAAAAGTTGACAATTTTAGAGAAAATGGCTAAATTGTAAGAGATTCAAAGTTCAGGGACTAATGTACAAATACTTAAAACTTGTGACGATCCTCATGATGAAGATTTAAGAGTGATAAGGACCAATTGGATGAGGAAATATGTCAAAGGGATCAAATTTAGTCAAAATATGATCATAAATGTGTTGCAAAACAGAAAATGATCGAATTGGAGAATGATTTCTGAAGCAAAGTTGTACCCCTTTGAGTTATCTTTTCGAAACATCTTAAATCACCTCAATCGGGCATCGGAATAAAGAGTTATGAAAAAAGATGAAAGGAAGCGCAGTCTGCCATTTTACCCGAACCGCCCACTATTCTGATTTTCTGCATGAACAAAAAAATTATTTTTTATTATATATTTTTACATGTTTGTATGAGTTAAATAGCCTTGTCGATATTGGTTTATGTAATTGAGAATATGTGTTTGTTTATGAATTGTGGATAAGTTACGTGTTTGAGTTAATATTTTTGCTTATTCATGTGAAACAGAAAATATTTATGCACGTGAATTGATTGTAACGTTGTACATGAGTAGGTTGATTAACATTTATAAATTGAAATAGAGAACTTAGATGCTAAACCCAGACAACCAATACACAAGATTTATATCCCTAAACCAAATCTAGGATGTTTGGATGGTCGGACTTTTGTAGGAAGACATGGATGTAGATGTTGATTCCATATGTGCTAAAATTTGTGTGGACTGTCTGAGACCAATAAGATGAAAATTAGGTGAAAACTTTAAGTTAGAGGTCAATTCTCGAGAATAAATGTTTAATAAAGAGCATTGCACTAATCACTGCGTATAAAAACATTGTAAACGACTATAATAATCTCATTGTGAAACATCTATTCATAGTCTTTATGACTCGAGTGAATAAGCCTGTAAGGGTTAAAACCTGATGCCCTAAAATCATCTGACTTGGGAGACATCGGCCTAAAATTCGCTACATGGGTCATTTAGAAAGCTTAATGGAGAGATGTCAGTACAATAGGTGAATTAAAAAAAAAAAAAAATATATATATATATATATATATATATATATATATATATATATATATATATATATATATATAGCTGAAAAAGCAGGTGCATAAAATAGAAGACGCACCACATATCATGATTAAGCCTCGAACACTTATTTTTGAGAATTAGACCTTTGATAAGAAATTAGTAACTTAGTTGATTCTTGAAGGTTGAAGCAGTTAAAAATAAGGAGAATCCTCATTTGTTGATATGTGAACTACAATTAGTAAAACCTAGCCAAATTTGAGTGGTGTAAGAAATTAGTATTGAAATTCAACTTAGAATACACCCTTGGGAAGAGAAAAGAAAACAAGTTTGAGGGTATGTAAATCTCACGAGCGAAGTATGAAAATATTGGACTTTTAAGGTCGGAAATTGGATCAACTTATTATTGTACAGCGTTGCACTTAACTTTCCACATACACATCTGTTCTGCATTGAATAGGTAAAAATTTAGCTTGGGCATTATAACTTTGAAGTGATTCATGAATTTGATGTTATGTTTGCAATCCTGAGCTATGAAGGCAAGATATCTAGCACAATTTATTTTAAGTGATTTTGTTCTTATTTATTTATTTGTGTGTTTGTAAGTAATTTTCTTTAATTTGATATTTACTCGAAGACAAGCAAAATATTAAATTTGGGGGTATTTGATAAGTGCTCCACACTCATGATATTCATGCCACTTAATTCATTATTTTGTTACTATTGAGAAAGTTTTAGAGTGTTTTTATGTGTGTTTTGATGTTGTAAGTTTTAGAGTGTTTTTATGTGTGTTTTGATGTTGTGATGCAAATTGGTAAGATTGAAGAAAATAAGCAAAAGTTGACAATTTTGGAGAAAATTGCTAAATTGTAAGAAATCCAAAATTCGGGGACTAAAGTATTTGAGAGTGTTAAGGACCAATTGGATGAGGAAATATGTCAAAGGGATCGGATTTAGTCAAAATATGATCAGAAATGTGTTGCAAAACCGAAAAGTTATGCTCTGAAGTTTTAGTCTCATAATGAGTCCCATTTTTGTTATAGAAAATGATCGAATTGGAGAATAATTTTGAAGTAAAGTTGCAGCCCTTTGAGTTATCTTTCTGAAGCATCTCGAATCACCTCAATCGGATATCGGAATAAAGAGTTATTATAAAAATGCAGAAGGAAGCACAGTCTGCCATTTTACCTGAACCGGGCGCCTAGACGCCCACTATTCTGATTTTTAGAAGAATGAAAGGCGCCCAGGAGCCTCTGGGCCCCCGGATCCCGAGAAAGAGAGAAAATGGAAATTTTAAAAGATTTTCGGCCCGGTCCAACCCTATTTCGTCTTGTAACTTGTGGACACTATAAATACCACCATAATGACCTAATTTGGAGGTTGGAAGAAGGAGAGAAAGATATAAAAAGATTGAATCTCCAAGGACAACAACAAGAAGGAATTTAAGAAATCAAATGAAGAATTGGTGGAAATCATAAAAGGGACTCCGATTAGCACTTCAAAAGAGTTTTTTCTTACCTTTCTTTTATGTTTTCCATTATAAATTGTATGAAATCATGTTCTATTTCATGAGCTAGACAATTTAGGTATGGCTTGATGTAGCCAACTTGAGATTATAGTTGATGAATACATGAATTATTTCTTTTGAAAATTTCCACTTATATTTAATTGTGTTATGATTATAATGCTTTCAATTACCTGATCAATAATTGAATGAATAAATGCTTGTCAATTCCGGCACTCGAGAGAGGGGAATTTAGGCTTGATCGTAAGATTGACACAACGTAGGTTTTATGGATTTCTTGAGAAAGTGTAAAATCTATGAAACTTACTCCACAAAAGAATCGGGACTTTGATAAATTCTAGGCTTTAATTCGGAATAGAGATATTAGGATTGAATTCTGGTATTAGTTTCTAGCCGGCACTCGAGAGATGGGAGGGAAATACAATTCTTGCTTTTAAATATGGGAAAATTAATTGGAATAATTTGATGTCATTAAATCATAATTGAAAGTTGGTGAAATCATTCCCTAGGCTTTCTCATTTTGATAATTTATATTCTCTAATTTTGTCATATCATTTTACCTTTGATTAGTTTAAAACAATCAATCAACCATTCATCAATTGTCAAGATAAAATAGAAGCTATACAATTATAGTACTTGGTAGAAATTAGATTACAAAATCTGTGGGTTCGCCACCCTAACTTTCATACTATATTACAAAACTTGACACCTTACACTTGCGGTATAATTCACGTTCTAGAAAAAGCATGGCAAGTTTTTGGTGCCGTTGCCGGGATTTTTTTATTTGATTTTTACTAATATTATTAGGAATTAGCTTTTATTTTAATTTAGATTTTTAATTTTGTTTTTATTTATTTTATTTGTATACTTAACAGTTCTTGGTTTGTTAATTTCAGATGTGTATGCGAAGAGCTAGGGATTTGGAATTATTACCTGTTTTTCTTGAACCAGAACACACATTCCACTTTCTAAGGGGTAAACAGAGGGACGAGCGTGAAGCAATGGAAGAATAGGAAAACGGAGCAGCAAATGAAAATAATCAACAACGGGCTATTCGGGACTATGTCGACTAGTTGTTAACGACAACTATTCTGGTATTGCAAGCCAAACTATTGCTGCAAATAATTTCGAGCTGAAGCCAGGATTGATACACCTATACAATAGAACTAGTCTGGGAGAGCTCCGACAGAGGATCCAAATGCTCATCTTGGTTCCTTTCTCGAAATTTGTGATACCGTCAAGATGAATAGTGTTACTTAAGATGCCATTAGACTCCACTTATCTCCTTTTCCTTAAGGGATAAAGCCACAGCATGGTTCCAATCTTTGCCATATAGATCCATCACGACTTGGGAGGGGTTACTCAGAAATTTCTAACAAAATTTTATCCACCCTCCAAGGCAGCTCAATTGTAGAGTAAAATTGGTCAATTTAGACAATCGACTTCGAACCATTTTATGAAGCGTGGAAGAGATTCAAAGACCTGCTTAGAAGGTGTCCTCAACATGGGTTTCAGAATTGGATGCAAATTGAACTCTTCTACAAGGGGCTGAATGGCCAAATAAGGACAATAGTAAATTCTGCAGCATGAGGAACTTTGATGTCCAAGACCCCGGATGTGGCATATTCATTATTGGATGAGATAGCTACTAATAACTATCAATGGTCAAGTGAGCGTTCAAGTGCTAAAAAAGTTGCTGGCCTTTATGAGGTGGATCCTATCACAACCCTTGCAGCTCAGATGTCATCTCTAACCACTCAAATAGCTGCATTAACATCACATGGAATTGAGAAGAAATCAGACTCTATCATCGCTGCATCCACTTCATACCAGGAGCCCAAGTCAGAAAATGAGCAAATCCAATATGTGAATGGCAGAAACTTCAATCAGAGAGGAAACTACTCAGCAAACCAATACCATCCAGGACTGCGAAACCATGAGAATCTCTCTTATGGTAACAATGTGAATGTGTTACAACCACCATCTGGGTTTAATAATTAAGCTTCTTCTGAAGGAAAGCTATTACTGGAAGATATTTTGGGAACTTTGATTTCAGAGACTGGATTGAGGTTCAACAAAGATGAGTCAAGACTTGACAACAACGAGACTTATATAACAACTTGGGAGCCACACTAAAGAATTTGGAGGTGCAAATTGGTCAGATAGCAACTGCATTACAGTCCCAACAGAAAGGAAAATTTTCCAGTGACACGGAGGTTAACCCAAGGGAGCACTACAATGCCATCACATTAAGGAGTGGTAAAGAAGTTGAAGAAAGCAAGCCTAAAGAGGTTGGAGGCCTACACTGGATCCCATACTTACAGAGGAAGAGCAGATTGAAAGGCAAAAGATCAAAGCAGAAGCAACAAAAAAGATTCATAAACCTTACACAATCTCATTTCCAGACAACCTACCTATCTTGAAGCCCTAGCTACCATTTCCATAGAGATTCATGAAAAAAAAAAAGATGAGCAGTTCGCAAGGTTCCTAGAAGTCTTCAAGAAAATCCACATCAACATTTTCTTTGCAGATGCCTTGGCCCAAATGCCTAACTATTCCAAGTTCTTAAAGGAAGTAATCTCAAATAAGAGAAAGTTGGATGAGTTTGAGACAGTAAAGCTGACAGAAGAGTACAGTGCCATTCTCTAGAAGAAGCTCCCTCAGAAATTGAAAGATCTGGGCAGCTTCAACATTCCTTGCAATATTGGTGGCATCACATTTGACAAAGCATTGGGTGATCTTGGAACTAGCATTAATTTGATGTCTCTATCAGTGTTTAAAAAGCTAGGTTTTGGAGAGGTGAAGCCCACAACCCTCACCTTGCAACTGGCAGATAGATCATTTACATATCCTAAGGGCATCATTGAAGATGTATTGGTGAAGGTCGATAAGTTCATTTTTCCGGTGGACTTTGTGGTGTTGGATATGGTAGAGGATGAGAAAATGCCATTAATTCTTAGTAGACGTTTCTTGGCCACTGGTAGAGCATTGATTGATGTACAAGAAGGGAAGTTGACACTACGGGTTAATGAAGAGCAAATAACTTTTTCAACATTCATCAAGCAGAGAAACCTCAAGAAAAAGTTAACACTTGCAATGTGATCCAGTCAGTCGAAATAGTTGTAGGTCATAGAGGGAATGGGGAATCATTCCATGATCCTTTAGTGCATAACATGGAAACTAGCTACATAGTAGATGATATATATACTACTAAATGCCTAGGAACCAAGAAAGTGGTGGATTTCATTTTGGCTCAAGAAACTGATCTACCTAACAAAATTAAAAACTATGTGGAAAAGCCTTTGAAACCTCCAAATATTGCTACATCAAAAGAGGTTTTGAAGGCTACACCAGAGTTAACACCGTTTCATTCCATTAACCATGCTACAGTGAAGAAGAATACAAAGCAAAGGATGAAGTTTAGAAATAAGAGAGAGATGCCACCTGAAGATTCAACATAGGCACTGCAGTTGAGTTAAGCTAATAACGTTAAAAAAACGCTTCTTGGGAGGCAACCCAATCTTTCTTCCTTTTTACTTATTCATTTATTTTTCTTGAATTATAGTTTATTTTATTTTACAGTTTATTTAAGAATTCTTCACCATATCCCATTCCCCTTAGGTTATTGAGCAATTAAGTTGGTTGTTAGATGTTTGAACTAAGTAACACTTGGTCCATGTAATTAATATCTAAATTTTGATTTTTCAGGAACATTACGTCGCGAAACATCCAAACCAACATTGACAAGGAGAAAACATGATACATCTCAAGTTTGGGGAGAAAAAAGTTAAAAGAAACATCCATCAACTTCAGCATCATCAACACCAAAACGTCACGGGCAATACAGACAATTCAGAAAAGTCCCCTCCTTTTTCTTTAATTTTACATTGAGGATAATGTTTAATTTAAGTTTGGGGGTGTATTATAAATTGTGTCTAATTGCCTTGATTTTATTTTTATTTTTTTATGTTTTGTGTGATTTGTGTGTATGAAAAAATTGTTTTTTATTATACATTTTTACATGTTTGTATGAGTTAGATAGCCTTGCCGATATTAGTTTGTGTAATTGAGAACGTGTGTTGGTTTATGAATTGTGGATAAGTTATGTGTTTGAGTTAATATTTTTATTTATTCATGTGAAACGGAAAATATTTATGCACGTGAATTGATTGTAATGTTGTACATAAGTAGGTTGATTCACCTTTATAGGTTGAAATAGAGAACTTAGATGCTAAACTCAGACAACCAATAAACAAGATTTACATCCCTAAACCAAATATATGATGTTTGGATGGTCGAACTTTTGTAGGGAGACATGGATGTAGATGTTGATTCCATATGTGCTAAAATTTGTGTGGACTGTCTGAGACCAATAAGATGAAAATTAGGTGAAAACTTTAAGTTAGAGGTCAATTCTCGAGAATAAATGTTTAATAAGGGGCATTGCACTAATCACTGCATATAAAAACATTGTAAACGACTATAATAATCTCATTGTGAAACATCTATTCGTAGCCTTTATGACTCGAGTGAATAAGCCTGTAAGGGTTAAAACCTGATGCCCTAAAGATGCACCACATATCATGATTAAGCCCCGAACACTTATTTTTGAGGATTAAACATTTGATAAGAAGTTAGTAACTTAGTTGATTCTTGAAGGTTGAAGCAGACAAAAATAAGGAGAATCCTCATTTGTTGATATTTTGAATTACAATTAGTAAAACCTACCCAAATTTGAGTAGTGTAAGAAATTAGTATTGAAATTCAACTTAGAATACACCCTTGGGAAGAGAAAAGAAAACAAGTTTGAGGGTATGTGAATCCCACGAGCGAAGTAAGAAAATATTGGACTTTTAAGGTCGGAAATTGGATCAACTTATTATTGTACAGCGTTGCACTTAACTTTCCACACACACATCCGTTCTGCATTGAATAGATAAAAATTTAGCTTGGGCATTATAACTTTGAAGTGATTAATGAATTTGATGTTATGTTTGCAATTTTGAGCTATGAAGACAAGATATCTAGCACAATTTATTTTAAGTGATTTTGTTCTTATTTATTTATTTGTGTGTTTGTTAGTAATTTTCTTTAGTTTAGTGTTTTCTCTGGGACAAGCAAAATATTAAGTTTGGGGGTATTTGATAAGTGCTTCACACTCATGATATTCATGTCACTTAATTCATTATTTTGTTACAATTGAGAAAGTTTTAGAGTGTTTTTATGTGTGTTTTGATGTTGTAATCCATTTTAGAGTGTTTTTATGTGTGTTTTGATGTTGTGATGCAGGTTGATAAGATTGAAGAAAATAAGCAAAAGTTGACAATTTTGGAGAAAATGGTTAAATTGTAAGAGATCCTAAGTTCGGGAACTAAAGTACAAATACTCGAAAGTTGAGCCGATCCTCATGATGAAGATTTGAGAGTGTTAAGGACCAATTGGATGAGGAAATATGTCAAATAGATCAAGTTTAGTCAAAATATGATCACAAATGTGTCACAAAACCGAAAAGTTATGCTCTGAAGTTTTATTCTCATAATGAGACCCGTTTGTGGCACAGAAAATGATCGAATTGGAGAACTATTTCAGAAGTAAATTTGTTTCCCTTTGATTTAGCTTTTCGAAGCATCTTGAATCACCTCAATCGGATATTGGAATAAAGAGTTATGATAAAAATAGGAAGGAAGCGCAGTCTGCCATTTTACCCGAACCGGGCGCTATTCTAATTTTCAGCAGAATGGCTGGCGCCTAGGAGCGTCTGGGCGCCGGATCCCCGAGAAAGAGAAAAAAATGGAAACTTTAAAAGATTTTCGGCCCAGTCCAACCCTATTTCGTCTTGTAACTTGTGGACACTTTAAATACCACCATAAAGACCTAATTTTGAAGGTTGGAAGAAGGAAAGAAAAATACAAAAAGATTGAATCTCCAAGGACAACAACAAGAAGGAATTTAAGAAATCAAGTGAAGAATGGGTGAAATCATAAAAGGGACTCCGATTAGCACTTCAAAAGAGTTTTTTCTTACCTTTCTTTTATGTTTTTCATTATAAATTGTATGAAATCATGTTCTATTTCATGAGCTAGACAATTTAGGTATGGCTTGATGTAGCCAACTTGAGATTATGGTTGATGAATACATGAATTATTTCTTTTGAAATTTCCCACTTATATTTAATTGTGTTATGATTATAATGCTTTCAATTACCTAATCAATAATTGAAAAAATAGATGCTTGTCAATTCCAGCACTCGAGAGATGGGAATTTAGGCTTGATCGTAAGATTGACACAACGTAGGTTTTATGGATTTTTTGATAAAGTGTAAAATCTATGAAACTTACTCCACAAAAGAATCGGGATTTTGATAAATTATAGGCTTTAATTCGGAATAGAGATATTAGGATTGAATTTTAGGATTAATTTCTAGCCGGCACTCGAGAGATGGGAGAGAAATACAATTGAATTCTTGCTTTTAAATATGAAAAAATTAATTTGAATAATTTGGTGTCATTGAATCATAATTGAAAGTTGGTGAAATCATTCCCTAAGCTTTCTCATTTTGATAAGTTATATTCTCTAATTTTTTCATAACATTTTACCTTTTACTAGTTTAAAACAATCAATCAATCAATCATTCATCAATTGTCTAGATAAAGTAGAAGCTATACAATTATAGTACTTGGTAAAAATTAAATTACAATCTCTGTGGGTTCGACATCCTAACTTTCGTACTATATTACAATATTTGACACGGTACACTTGCGATATAATTAACGTTATAGAAAACGCGTGGCATATACCTCACCCTGTACCATCTCAATATTTGAAGAGTTTCACTGAGGTGCTTGACATGGCCCTCCACCTTCAAGTTTTTCACCAGCATATCATTTACATATACCTCCATTGTCTTTCCAATGAGGTCAACGACCATCTTGTTGACAAGTATTTGATAAGTGCCTCATCCGTTTTTCAACTCAAAGGGCATGACCTTGTAGCAATAAAGACCCTTGTCCGTTATGAAAGATGTATGCTCTTCGTCGCTGGGAACATTGGAATTTGATTG
Organism: Fraxinus americana; assembly: GCA_035079005.1. NCBI lineage: Eukaryota > Viridiplantae > Streptophyta > Magnoliopsida > Lamiales > Oleaceae > Fraxinus > Fraxinus americana. The sequence goes on along the minus strand of CM068712.1, from coordinate 14,106,089 downwards.
TACCCAAAGTAGGCATTCATGAAGCTAATTAGTTCGTGTCCTGCTATTGAATCCACTAGTTGATCTATCCGATGGAGCAGAAAGTTGTCCTTGGGGCAAGCTTGATTTAGGTTTGAGAAATCCACATACATTCTCCACTTGCCTTTGTGCTTTTTGACCAGGATAAGGTTGGAAACCCACTTAGGATACATTGATTCTCAGATAAAGCGATTGTTGATCAACTTTTTTACTTCATCCTTAAGGCTTCGTATCTCTTTGGATTGAGGGCTCTTCTTTTCTGTTACTAAGTTGAACCCTTAGGATCGATTTTCAAGTGGTGGCAACCGATTTTTGGAACCACTCAAATAGCTGCATTAACATCACATGGAACTAAGAAGAAATCAGACTCTATCATGGCTGCGTCCACTTTATACCAGGAGTCCAAGTCAGAAAATGAGCAAGTCCAGTATGTGAATGGCAGAAACTTCAATCAGAGAGGAAACTACTCAGCAAACCAATACCATCCAGGACTGCGAAAAAATGAGAATCTCTCTTATCGTAACAATGCGAACGTGTTAAAACCACAATCTAGGTTTAATAATCAAGCTTCTTCTGAAGGAAAGCTATTACTGGAAGATATTTTGGGAACTTTGATTTCAGAGACTAGATTGAGGTTCAACAAAGATGAGTCAAGACTTGACAACATAGAGACTAATATGACCAATTTGGGAGCCACAGTAAAGAATTTGGAGGTGCAAATTGGTCAGATAGCAACTGCATTACAGTTCCAATAGAAAGGAAAATTTTCCAGTGACACAGAGGTTAACCCAAGGGAGCACTGCAATGCCATCATATTAAGAAGTGGTAAATAAGTTGAAGAAAGCAAACCTAAAGAGGTTGGGAAGCCTACACCAGATCCCATACTTACAGAGGAAGAGCAGATTGAAAGGTAAAAGATCGAAACAGAAGCAACAAAAAAGATTCATAAACCTTACTAAATCTCATTTCCAGACAACCCACCTATCTTTGGCACAATAAGCTTTTCAACTTTTCCTTGACCTCTAGTGGCAGATCTTTTCCAACCCATAGGCATTTGGAGGGATCTTGGGAATCAACTTGGAAACTCTCCAATTCCTCTACAAGGGCCATTTGAGGCTCGCATCATATGAAGCTCCAGTTCTTCTAAATTAGTTGTTTCTTAAAAAACGCTTCCTTTTTCAAGGAACACTTACGTTTCTAGGATAGCCTCTTCTTCAAAGGTGTTTATGACTTCAAGGACTACCACTTCTTCAGAGGCGTTCATCATTTTGATGTTTCCCTATTGTTTAGGGTTTTGTCCTTGTTTACGATTTTGTCCTAGTTCAGGGGCGTCATCCATGTCAACGTCTGTCAAGATTACATTGACACTTCTGGGTTCTGCTTTCCTAGAGAAATTTGAATAACATTCCCTTGCACACCTTCCGTCACCTTTGATAGTGGCGATGCCATTTTTCGTTCAAAATTTCAAACATAAATGGTGAATGGACATTATGGCAAATAATTTTTTCAATACTGGCCTACCAATCACTTCATGGTAGGCAGAATGGTTGTCTACCACCAAAAATTCCATGAAATGATGAGCAGTTAAAAGAGTTGTTCCCATCTCTATTGCTAGAGAGATTTTATCCCTTGGGATGATGCCATCGCCAGTGAAGTCATACAAGGGTGAATTCATTGACGTCAACTTATGGTCAACTTCCATTTTATCAAATATGGCTCTAAAGATGATGTTGACAGAGCTTCCATTATCCACTAGCATACTTTTTAGGCCATTGCGGGCTACAACGACCTTCACCACTAGGGCGTTGCAATGTGGATAATGCACACCATCTGAGTCGTCTTGGGTGAAGGTGATGGGTTGATCCCTTTTTTCGGTAGAATGTCGGTAGTTGCTTACTACGAATCTCATCATGGGAGGTCCTTTCCTTCATAATTTCTTTGGGAGTTTCTAGATTTTTTTCCAACATACGGGCCTCCAAAATTATGTCAATTTCTCTTATGGGTTCACGGCCAGTATCAGTTGGGGGGATTTCTTCTCTACCATTGACTGTCTATGGGTCTCTCATCATCATGTCTCTCCTTTGAAGGATACGTTCTCTATCTGGGACACCTCAACTCATCATTCATGGGCCATCGGTTCTGCCTAGGAAAATGGTCTCTTCGGAGGTGCCTATTTCTCTAGTGATTATTATTATAAGGATGCATTGCAATAACTCTACACCTGGCAATGTTGTGGCTATAGGAGTGGTGTTATGTACAATAGAGGGATGCTTCATCCCTATTTCTAGGTTCAGTCTCATCCCCTGCCACTCCCTACTTGGGAGAATCATTGGTAAGGTCTGCCTTGGTACGTTTCAGTACTAGGATTCAATTCCTCATAAGCAAAAGTAGGTACTGCACTTAAAGTTGCAGTAGCCAATGCATGTACTAGGTTAGGGAAGGTAGTTTGTCTGACCTGGTGATCCATCAAATTTTAGGTTTGGCCTCTTCCTCTTTGCCTTTGAGGAGGTGAGAGTCTTTGGTTTGTACTATTTCTATGATCTCTCAATTTTTAATTGATGATCTCACGCCTTATCATTTCTAATAAGACATCATAACTAGTAGGTCTTTGTTTTGCACATCTCTCCAGAAGAAAGAGTTCGCGTCCCGCCGTTTCCTTTGGACTGTCATTGCTTTCCTTTCTGTAACTCGTACAAAGTAGGTCATCTCATCAGTAAAACGAGACAAGAAGCTTTTCAATGACTCGCCATGTTGATATCTCATGTCCTGTAAACGATGTATCAGCACTTCACAATCTTTGCTAGTTGCAAAGAGCTTAAGGAAAATCTTCTTGAAGTCCGAACAACTTCGGATGCTTCCTTCCAAAAGTCTAATGTACCATACTTCAGCTGCTCTACCTAGGGTTAAGTGGAACACTCTACATTTCATGGTAGGGATGGCTACTCTCAGACTCATGTAAGTTTTGAAGTCATTAAGATGTTTCGCAGGGTCCCTTCTTCCATCATACTTAGGAATCTCAGGAAGCGTGAAGTAGTTCAATATAGGGAGTATTCCTAATCCCTTGTGAAAATGGCAAGTTGTCATCATCGTCATCAAGATTGTAGGACCTTTGTCGACCATCTAAATCTTTATATTCCCCAACTTGAGTTTCCAGATGTGGTTGGGAAGGTCATGCTTGATTCCTAGCCTATTCCGTTCTTCTCTTACGCCTATTTCTAGGAGAATTGGCTCTTCATAACCCGTCTCATGTCTTTCAAGTTGGGGAAGTTCCTGCTGCCTATTTCTAGGTGTAGGAGAAGGTAGAAAATGTCTATTTCTAGGCAACGTTGGGCTCAACTTGTCAAAGAAGCTTATCAACCTCTGGGGTATGTCCTCCAGGTCATAGTTTGAAGAAACCACAGTAGGTCGCTTAGTGGCATAGTTGATAGATGTATCAACCCAACTTCCCTTTCTTGGGGAGCTTCCTCCCTAGCGTAATATAAGTAATCAGTCATTTGGCTTTGGACCTCCTATTCACCGTGATAGTAGTTTCCTTGTAAGGGGTCGTGAAATGCATTTCTTTGGGCTACATATGCATGAACTTGGTATCCTCATTGGCCATGTATGCTTCTCATCAGTTCATGAATAACTACGTTTTGTTGGGTTATATCTCTCATATTTGCGGCCATGGTTGCCACCTTTCTAGTGAGCCTAGCAGCTATTCTAGACCCACCTTGTCTATGATGATTAGGTCTATGTCGAGTGGCTAGAACAGCATGCGAGGGTTCTCCTTCTTCAGGGTGTTCCCTAGTCCTTCATGGTGCTAGTCCTTCATTGTTTAAACTCATGGTAATAATTTTTTTCTAGCCAAATGATATTCCTTATTTTAAGGATTAGATTGGCTTCCAATTAAATGGTTTATATTGAAGTTTCTCAACGATTCTTTTTTGAAGAACCCTTCTTTTTTCACAAAGGTTTGAAAATCACTTCACTGTAAGAGTTGTTTCCAACTGACTTTTTCCCACAAGATTCTCATGGTTAAATGTGTGGATTTCACAGACGGCGCCAATTTGTTGACTCCGAAAACGTAACGTATACGTGGACAACAGATACGGGGCCCACTCACTCCAACTCAAGCAGGTTTTAGCATGTTTCGATTAGAATACCGATGAGAGAATGATAGCACATGAACGCAAAAGATGCTTTACGGTGCGAGACAAAAGTGTTCGAGCACCGACGGTAGTGATTAGGATTATTGCACTAATGAACAATCACCAACAACGCGTAAATAACCTAAAATCAAACTGATAAATATAGAACAAGCAAGAAGATTTCTTGAGAGTATTTTCCTTGTGCATTAGACTCAGTATTCAAATAGCCATCCCTCAAAAAGGCCAATACAATTAACAAAGACCACCTATTTATAGGATTCTGGCCAATGTGGTGTCCGTTAGATTAGAATCACTATGGCCTTATTTGTTTGACTGAAGCCTTACATCATTGAGTCCTTCATACATTAAATAAATTGACAACGAGTTAGCCGCCCTATACATTAGTCTGACATACCTGACCTTCTTTATTATAAATGTTACATCAATCATTCTTAAAGATTGTCTACAAATCTTGTAAGAAACAACTTTAGCTTTAGGGACTTCAGATGAACTAAGGGCAATTGTTGAAGGGAGTTTCATATTAGTGGTCTTTTGTGTAAAGCGTTTCAGCTTTTTCTTTTATTTTTTACATAGCACTTCGGCTGAACAACTTCAACCATTTAGGCAGTACTCGGCATAGGGGCTTCAGCTTTTAATCGACTTATTTGTACTTGACCAAGTGGGTTTCTATTGACTTTTCTTTCCACGTAGACTGCGACGTGATACTTTGACTGTAGCCTCGATGGCAAGGCATAACAGGTTTGATAAAAGGAATGCTTTTGAATTCCTAGGGGCAATCCTGAAGCTTGGAAGAACATAGGCTGACAGGCATATAAATTGATGTTTCAGTTAATAAAGTATTTAATACCCTTAGAAAGACATCCCAAAAGTAGCATATGTGAAAGACTTTTATTGAAGATTTGAACCAAAGACTTCTAGTGAAACTCAAACAGGATGCTAGGACTGAACCATAAAAATCATGAAAATTGTGTCCAATTTACTATTTCTAAATAAATCAGACATGTTTACGATTTTTAATGTTGTTTTTAACATGTAGCCAAGCAGATTGCATGGTTAATTCTCGATTTTACTGATCGAACTAGCATCCGTTTTGATAAGATTGTTATTCATTTGGACTCATGATCATCTTGAGTTTACATGATTAAGTGGCACTCATTGATGACATAATAATAATAATAATAATCGAAATGAACTGAACCGAACTGAACCAATCGATTTGGTTCGATAATAATTGGACTTAATGGTTTCGATTTTTTTGCCCACCCTTAATAGTGGTAGAAGACTAGGTGAAGGTGCAAGTAGGTGTGGTGTGTTTGGTGATGGAAGAAGGGGTGTTATGGGTTGTGGTGCAGGGGCATAAGGAATGTTCAGAGCCGCCGATGAAGGTAGAGGTCTTGTTGGTAGATGTTGCCAACAATGATATAAGTTGATGGTTGTTGCGGTTGCAATGGGCGTGGTGGTACAACACTGTATCTTACACGTATTATAAAAATGTAATATGCTATGTTACACGTTATAAAAATGTAATGTGCTATCTTACAAATATAACACATTATTTTTGCAATTATATATTAGAAGTTATTTATTTGGCTAATATATTTATGTGAATTTCCCATGTTAATACTGAAAATGTTGAGTAGAAAGGCCCTAATTAGAACCCAGATTTAAATAGAGAAAAATGTGTAACTACATAAATTTAAAGATACATTTTTAACTTTGACAAACTTGAGAATTTTTTATAAAAAAATCAGGTCATAAATAGGTTTTATTATTAGGGAGATGCTAGAGGTACATCACCTCTTACATCGGGGTGTCCATAATGAACACCCGAAGCCTCCTCATTGGAGGGAGGGTTGGTGGGGTTGGCACTCCCTCCAATGAGGAGGTGCCGGGTGTCCATTATGGACACCCTTGTGTAAGTGGTGATGTACCACTAGAATAATCCTTATTATTATTACTTCAATTTCTAAACCAAACCAATCCAAACCACTTTTTTCGGTTTGGTTTGGTTTAAAACACGGTTTAACAAATTTAAAAAATATATATCCCAAATAAGTTAAATCGTAAATAATAGTCTAAAATTTCACGTTAAAACTTAAAAAGTACCATTAAAAATATTACAAACCAAAGTTCTATGATTCTAATCATTATAATGCAACATGATATAAGTTTTTTAACATCTTAATCATTAAAAATATTACATTATAATGCAATATGATAGAAATATTTTAAATCTTAGTTGATTCTAATTGGTGTAAATATTTGCAATTGTAACACGTAATTCATTCAATCCATAAAGATAGGGATATAGTACATTAATTAATTAATTAATTAATTAATTAATTAATTAATTAATTATAGTTAAATGATATAAAACAACTAATAAAAGATGAATATAAATATCAAATACGATAATGCATTCTATAACTTTTTTGTGAATCATCCAACTATCTCATCGAAATATTGACGAATCACTATAGGTTCATTGTTAATATGCAACCAATTTTTAGGGAAATCACTGCATCAGCTATATTTGACAAATTCATAAAGGAATGAAGAATCTGACCACTTTTAGGGAATCCAGACGCAGAATCAATTGTTAATATTTAAATAACCAACACATCTTTAACAATTTGAAGGGACCAATCTTCTGTTTATTTGCATTCAGTTTTCATCAAATTAATATGTTGAAAAGCTCATTGGTCAAATCTTCAAAATGAGCATTTAAGTAATCCATCAAATCATTCTAGTAATTAATAGTAAAATCTAGAAAATAAGTTAAAATGTAAATAATTAATTGAGTAGTATGACTAGAAATTGAGACGCATATAAACAAAAAGTGTTGTCCCGTAAAAAATTAAGGGAACCGACACAAATTAGAACAAAACAACATAATTATCAATAAAATATATCAAATAATTATTAACATATAAGAAAAATTGGATAAACTCACATGAAATTTTAGTTTAAATTCGAGAAAAATATTAATAAAAGGAAAAGAAATGTGTAAGTTTGAATAAAATTTCAATTTAATTGTTTACTCAATTGTAATGGGCAGTCGATAGATATGGCTCAACATGAGTTTTTCAACACTTTACCCAATTTGAGGATTTTACATTCACAATTGTGATTACTAAAGTATTATTTGGGTATGATTTAATTAATTAATTGTGATGAATAATTATCTATTTAGGCATTGATTTTAATTGAATTGTGTCTAATAAAAACTATTTGCAAAGATTAAAAACTAACACAAATCACTTCAAAGCAGTTTGGTTCAGTTCAAAACCAAAATGTTGATGAATTCACGTGGATTCAGACCAACAGTTTGAAAAAAAAGGTTTTGATTCGATTTGATGGTTTCTTTGTTCAGCCCTATAAATCACACATTTTTTAAATCATGTATTATTTATTTGTCATAAGTTATTCATTTTATTGTTCACAATTATCCGATAATTGGTCACAACTACTTTTCATCCAACCCAATCGCCCTACGACCACCACTACTACAAAAAAAAAAAAAAAACACCAATGTCACCTTTCCTCCACCACAACACCACCACCACTGTCGCCTCCCAACGCACCACACAAAATCACCACCACAACCCATCACCATCCACCTCCGACACACATCCTGATAAGTGTATTTCGTACACTTATTGGACCTTTAAATACGAGTATTTATTGGTTATTTTCATTAATTATGGCTTAATTATATGTTTATTGTGCTTTTTAGGTACAAATCAGCATAAATGGCGGAATTAGAGAAAAACGGTGAAAAAAAGAGCTCGGTTGTAAGAGATCCAAAGTTTGTGGACTAAAGTATAAATACTCAAAAGCTGTTTTGGACTCAAGATGAAGATTCGAGATGTGTTAGGGTCAATTGGATGAGAAAAGAAGTCAAATGATGAAATATAATCAAAGTATTACAAGTCGAAAAACTTATGTTCCGGATTTTTAATCTCAGATTGAGACCCATTTTTGGGATAACAAATGTTCGAATTGAAAAGAAATTATATTTGTAGAATACTTATAATCCTTTAAGTTAGCTTTCCAACACACTTGAATCGCCTTAATCGGATATTGGTAAAGAAAGTTATGACAAAATTACTGATGACTGTTCAGAGACGAAACCACGTGCGCACCCAAGTTTGTACTAGGCGTGCGCCTGACCCCTTACCCATGCTACCAAACCCATTTTTGCTCTTTAAGGCGTGCACCTCACCTATAACTAGTTGCGCCCCTAGAAGGAATTCGAAGAAAAATATTTTGTTTTCTTTTCTTGACTCAACAAGTTTTAGTATGATATAGTATACATTATTTATAACCTAAAAGAGGTCTAGAATGTGGAAGACCAAGTTTTTATCATTGAAGAAGTCTAACAAGAGGCAAACAAGAGTTCTACAACAATAATTGAAGATTCAAGGTTCAGATTGAAGTCAAGTGTTAAAGAAATTAAGTTTTCAAGATCTTCTTCTAATTAATTCATACGGGTGATGTCTTTTTAATGTCTTTTGTATAATTTAAATATCATAATGCTAGACTAAACTTTTTATGTATTGGATGAATGGCGAAACCTATCAATTGTCATTTTTATTTCAAAGATTAAGTATTTTAGTGAATTCTTGCGTTCTTGATCGTTTATGCATGCTTATTTTGTTATTTGGATGCTTGATCATTATTTAGACAATTAATTAATTATTATAGTTTTGGGATACTCACAATAGATTAGAACATTGCATATTTGACACATGGGCAATAGGTATTAGGAATAACATTCATGGTGTATGCAATCGTGTGAGCTAATCTTGTGATTGAATGCTTTCTTTGTATATGAATTTGAACTAGGAATATGGTCGAGTAGTGCTAAGGATATGTTCAATATATCTTGAAAAAGAACATTAGATAATAATGGATTATCGATTGTCATGAACATTTGGATAACAATAAATTACTTAAGTCGAGAACTGGAAATAGAAAGCAATAGGTGAATTTTGAAATTCAATACATTCATCTCATTATTTGATAAAAACCAATTGTTTACATCATTCAGGTACTTTCATAGTGACGTATGTAAGATTTGAAAGATCACGGCCCCCTACTGTCCGATTCTGAGATTGAGAAAACTTTTGGGTTGCAAAAAGAGAATAGAGAAAACTCAGAAAAGCAAGGCCATCATCTTTCGGACAGGCTCATACACAATAGCGAGCCCCAGTCCAGCTACTCTGATTCTACCACCAGCTTTAGGTCCCTTATTTGATTCGACTCTTCTTCACCATATTCTCTCCAGTCTCTACTATGGTGGAATGTTCGCGTGAAAACCGCAAGCGTACGGAATCGTTGTATAAGTAATAAGATTTGTAAGTTAAGAACATCGTTCCCACGATGAATAAGGTCTAATTTGTAGTTCAATAACTACTATTAAATTTGAAGTGTGGTAACATCAAAACGAGATTATATGTATGTAATCTATATTAATCTTAAACTAACAAAACAAATGAAATACTTATTTATTATGTAAATGTTTGTATTCGAATTGTGAATCCCCCTATTACCATTTAATTCAATTCTTAATTCGTAATCTAGTAAATTCATGCATTCAAGATAATCGATAATCCACTGTTATTCAATATTCTTTTCCAAGATATATTAAACCTATGTTCAACACGACCCATTCATATTCCTAGTCTGAATTCATATAAAAAACATGCATTGATTCACATGATTTATCACACATAATTACATATGCCATAGATATTATTCATAATACCTATTGTTCATGTGTTGATTTATCACGTTCTAAACTTATTGTGAGTATTCCTACACTACAACAAGTAACTTACTATCTAATTGGTGATCAAGCAATCAAATAGTTTAATGGGAATGCAAAACCAATCAAGAAATATTAAACTAATTGTCTTGAATTAAAATAAACAAACAATAGGATTCATCATTCATCCAATACAATGAAAAGCTTAGCCTAACATTCTTATAATTAAATTACCCAAGAATAATTGAAAAAAAAATCCCCCGGAAATAAGAAAGATGGAAGAAGTAGGAAAAATCCACGTTCTTGACTCAAATCTTCAAACCGGGCTTTGAATCTTCAAAATCCTTGTATGATTCGCCTTGAATTGATATATAGACTTTTTCTTTGCCTCCAAAATATGTAAAATATGATGAAATTTAGGTCGAAAAAGGTCCCTCACATTCTGGCTAGATTGGTATGTAAAGGATATCAAAAAGATTGCATTGAATTGTTACCAAAACAAAAGAAGGAAAGTGTAATTTTTTTCCATTTAGCCTTGAGGCCCACACCTAGTACAACCTAGGGTGCTGGCCTTGGGGGTTTGGCCAACCTTAGGTGAGGTATTTTTGGTATGGGGCACACGCCTCTCCTGTAGGCGAGGACGCACGACTCTCCTAATTTTCGGCAGCTGAATAGCTCTCAGTATTTTTATCATAACTTTCTTCCCCAATATCCGATTGAGATGATTCAAAGTTCATTGGAAAGCTAACTTAGAGGGATATAATTCTTGTAGAAACATAATGTTTCCAATTCGAAATGTTACTATGCCAAAATTGGGTCTCAGTGCGAGCCTAAAAATTCGAAGCATAACTTTTTCGGCTGAAAGTTGATATGTGATAATACTTGGACTATATTTCATGCCTTTGACTTCTTTCCTCATCCAATTGATGCCTAACATTCTTAAATCTTCATCGTGATGTTCGACGTAACTTTTGAGTATTTGCATTTCAGTTCTCGAATTTTGTATTTAATACAATTGAGTCATTTTCCACTATCTTTGCATTCTTTTCTCCAATTCTTCATCAAATATTGAGTTTTATCTACAAAATAAAATATAACACAATTTAAGTAGTATTTTATCCAAAAAAAAAGTAAAATATTATCATTTAGGAACTCAAATAGAAACTACACTTATCACACCCCCAAAATTGATTCTTTGTTTATCCTCAAACAAAACTAAAACCTTAACAAACATACAATGTTAATTACCTAATTGGTGGCCAATCAATTAAGTAAAGCAAAAAAAAAAAAAATTAGTTAGCTGACCTGGCTTCTTATTTCAGGATTAAAATCTTAATATCAAATCTATGCACAACTTCAAAAGCACAATACAGAAATTAAAATCTACTTCTCCAATATAAAATCGATGTGTGTGTGCGTGAAGAATTAAACACAGCCTTATGAATTCACGAGTTGTTTCAATTTCCCTCAATGGTCAAATATATTCTTTCATTACTCGTAAGATTCTCACTCCCTCAAACTTATTCTTTTCGCTTTTTTCAAGTGAGTGAACTAAGATTAAATTTTATACCATTCTCACCTCTCTAGTTTAAGTAAATCTCACTAATTGTAAGTCAATAGGCCAATAAATACGGATTCTCCATTCAGGTTGATTACTTCAATCTCTATGATTCAATTAGGCTAACAATCTCTTATCAAAAGTCAAATTTTCTTAAATAAGTGTTTGAGACATAACCAAAATATTTGGTGCGTGTTCTGTTTCATGCACCTGTTTTTTCTATACACTTTTTTTTATTTGCAGCATTCTCTCCCTTAAATTTTCTAAATAATCCATGTAACAAGTTTTAGACCGATGACTCTCAAATCAGTTGACTTTAGGTCAACGGGTTTTAACACCCTTACAGGCTTAATAACTCGTGTCATAAAAGTTACGAAGAGAAATTTTCAAATAAAATGTGTTTTTTTTAATGCATTAATTAGTACAATGTCCCTCATTAAACACCTATCAAGAGTAAAACGACCTTTAACTTGAAATTTTCACCCAATTGCATCAGATTGACCTTAGACAATCCACACAAGATTTTTAATTTCAGACATGGAATCTCTATTTTTCTCAACATCCCCCTACAACAGTGACATCCCCCAAACTATTATAAATTTGGTCTAAGAATGTAAAATTTGGTGGTTTTGGATTTAGTATATATGGTCCACTATTTCAATATATTCAATTATGAAATCAACACATTTCTACCAATATATATCAAAATTCACATGAAAATGCAAAAATTAAACTAAGCATGCAACTTATTCACCATTCTATAAATTAATGATTCAATATATTTTTTATTGTCAGTCAAGCCAACTAACTCACACAAGTGCACGAAAAAAAATATTTCTAAAATTTTTAAAATTTTTAATTTTCTTATATCTAAACTAATTCAATAAAAGCACACAAAAATATATAAACATAAAAATGACAAAAAAAAAATGAAAACTCATGTTTTCCACCCCCAAACTTAAACTAAACATTGTACTCAATATCTTAAATTCTAAATCCGCATATAAAGGGGGTGGGGAAGAAAATGAAGAAAAGACTCCCCAGATATGACTTATAATCCAATGTCTAGCTTCATACTGCTTTTGTTGGTTCCTTGGTCAATATTAGTTTAAATGCTCTGCGACGTCATGTTCTTGTACAATGTGATCAAATAAAGCATTAAGGCTCAAAAATTTGGAACAAGTGTTATTTAGCTCTAACATCTAATAAATCAACAACATATCGAAAACTTAAGAGGAAATAGGGTATGGATGATGAGGCCCTAAAATTAAATAATTAAAAAAATTAATCTAAATTATCCTATTACTAGAAAGCATAATAAATAAAAGGGAAGAAAAATTATGTTGTGTCCCAATAAGCGATTTGTTTAACGTCCTTAGCTTGACTTTGTTGTTTCGGTATCAAGGAATTCTGAATAATTCTTTTGATGCCTTGCTCAGTTTGCCTCTTTTGACTATACTCCACTCTTCATTGCTTCTACAAATTTTAACACCGCCCTCTCTAATGTGATATGATATGCCTATATCCTCCAATATAAGAATTCAGATAAGTAGAATTCTTCATTTTATTCGGGCTTAGTTACGAATTCAATGATAGGGCAATCAATAAAGTCGACAGAATGTAGGTTAACATCTTCTTCATTAATTGTCTCTTCTTTGTTGTGTTCCTTTGTGATTGATCTTTCATCGTCTTTGTTCTCGTCTTCCACAATTGATATCTCTTCGAGTTGAATGGCCGATTCACAAATTAAATTCATGGGCAATGTAAACTCTTTTCTTTCAAACTTTCGAGTGGATTGTATCCCCACCTTTTTAATTCATACCAGAATACACCATCTCTCACACACAGTTTGTTTTCATCTAACTTGGCAAGATCGGTGTAGTATTTTGCAATTGTCTCCTCATTCAACAAGGAAGGACCAAATTCCACAAATGTGTTGGAATGGATACACTCGCCCGTAGGCATGTATGTCTCAAAAGATGTGTCAATTGCTAGTATTCGACATCTTAAATATTGTTTAAACTGTAGGATCTTAAGCTGATGGGGTTCAATGCATGTATTGACGCAGTAGCCAGTATAATGCACCTCATAGCGTAAATGACAATATATATCTTCTTCTACATAGTCCATGTCGAGATTATTTATTGCAAATATCTTTCTACCATGCCGCGTCAAAATCTTAGATGTACTGCTCAATGGCACCTGGATAGAATATCAAATAAGAGAGATCGGGGTGGGTAGTCAAAGTCAATAATAAATAAATAAAATAAAATAAAATTGAATTTAATATAAACTATTAAACTAAAATTAAATCCGTTATTCCCCGACAACGGCGCCAGAAACTTGTTCGGACAAAACTGCAAGCGTACGAGATCTTTGTACAAGTAATAAGATTTGTGAGTTAAGAGTATCGTTCCCACGAGAAATAATGTTTAATTTGTAGTTCTATTGTTACTATTAAATTCGAAGTGTGGTAATATAAAAAAAAGATGATTTGTATGTAATCTATATTAATCTTAAACTAACAAAACAAATGAAATATTTATTTATTATGTAAATGTTTCTATTGGAATTGTGAATCACCCTATTGCCATTTAATTCAATTCTTAATTTGTTATCTAGTAAATTCATGCATTCAAGATAATCGATAATCGACTGTTATTCAATATTCTTTTTTAAGACTTATTAAACCTTTATTCAACACGACCCGATCCTATTTCTAGTCCGAATTCATATGAAAAACATGCATTGATTCACATGATTTATCACACATGATTACTCATGCCATAGATATTATTCTTAATACATATTATCCATGTGTTGATTTTACCGCATTCTAAACTTATTGTGAGTACTCTTACACTACAACAAACAACACACTATCTAATTGGTGATCAAACAATCAAATAGTTTAATGGGAATGCAAAAGCTATCAAGAAAAATTAAGAAATACTAAACTAATTGTCTTGAATTAAAATAAACAAACAATAGAGTTCATTATTCATCCAATACAATGAAAAACTTAGCCTAACATTCTTATAATTAAACTACAAAAGAACAATTGGAAAAAATCACCTGAAAATAAGAAAGATTGAAGAAGTAGGAAAAATCCATGTTCTTGACTCAAATCTTCAAACCGAGCTTTAAATCTTCAAAATCCTTGTATGATTCGCCTTGAATTGATGTATAGACTTGTTCATCGCCTCCAAAATATGTAGAATATGATGAAATTTAGGTCGAAAGGAGGTCTCCCACATTCTAGTCGAGTTTGGTATTTAATGGATGCCAAAAAAAATTGCATTGAATTGTTACCAAAACAAAGAAGGAAAGTGTGATTTTTTTCCTGTTTAGCCTTGAGGTACGCACCTAGTACAACCTAGGGTACGTGCCTTAGGGATTTGGACAGCCTCATGCGAGGCATTTTTGGTCGGGCGCGTGCCTCGTCTAATTTTCGACAGTTGAATAGCTCTCAGTATTTTTATCATAACTTTCTCTCCCAATATCCGATTGAGGTGATTCAAAGTGTATTGAAAAGATAACTTAAAGGGATAAAATTCTTATAGAAATATAATTTTTTTTAATTTGAAAGGTTTCTATGTCAAAATTGGGTCTCAATGTGAGCCTAAAAATTTGAAGCATAACTTTTTCGGCTGAAAGTTGATATGTGATAATACTTTGACTATATTTCATTCCTTTGACTTATTTTCTCATCCAATTGATGCTTACAATTCTTAAATACTCATTGTGAGGTTCGACGTAACTTTTTTGTATTTGCATTTCAGTTTCCGAACTTTGTATTTAATACAATTGAGCCATTTTCCACTATCTTTGCATTCTTTTCTCCAATTCTTCATCAAACGTTGAGTTTTACCTACAAAATAAAATATAACACAATTTAGGTAGTATTTTATCCAAAGAAAAATAGAATATTATCATTTAGGACCTCAAATAAGTGTAGAAACTACACTTATCATGGAACACAAGCCGATTAGGGCTCTATGGCAGGATATACGGACTCTATATCATGATGTCACTACCATCTAAACCACTCAATAACATATTGAGCTGGCTAAGTCCTAATTATGATCACATCAGTGAAAGTAAGACCAGGACACCTTTAATTGGATAGATGCATCGACCAACTCGATGACATTCATGCATTGATGGCACAAGTTGCCCTTCATGGAAGGTGCCTGATATGAATATAAAATGCATAGTTTTTCCTCTTATTTAATATGCGCACATGATTATTTTATATCAAAATGTACGTATTAATCTCATATTTTGGTTTAGATGGCAATTTGATGGATATAATGCAATTTGGAAGAAATAAGTGAAAATAGACCAAAATGGAAGAAAGTGAGAGTTCAAGTACTAAAGTACAAATAATCAAAAATCATGTTGAACCTCACAATGAAGATTTGAGAGTATTAGAAGTCAATTTAATGAAAAAACAAGTCCAAGGGATGAAATATCATCAAAGTAGGATCTTATATCAATTTCTAATCGAAAAGTTATGCATCAGATTTTTAGTCTTAATTTGAGACCCACTTTTGACATTTAAATTATCAAATTGGAAGATAGTATCTAAAGTAAAGTTGTAGCCCTTTGAGTTAGCTTTCTGATGCATTTTGAATCAACTCAATCGGATATCAGGGGAGGAAAATATGACCAAAACACTGAAAGCTGCTCAGTTACGTTGGTCGGGCAGCCACCCAACCCTAAACTTCATTAACAGAAGCCAAAATTTATGCCTGGGCGACCGCCCCATTTTCTACTGGGTGCCCGCCCAGGCCAGATCGGGGAAAAATTTTTGGTTTTCTAATTTAAGACAACCACCAAACTCTATTCTTCTTTATTTCTCTCTTAAATTCATGAATTGTAACTAAACTTTTACACTTGTTAGAAGGAAATTGAAGCCTCAGAATCACATGTTGTGAGATTTAAATAGTTTTTCTTATTGTTTAATTCTTATTTTATGTATTGAATATTCTTTTACACTTATTTTCATGATTGTTATGTTCAATTGCTAGGAGACCTACTAGTTTGTTATTCATTACAATCTACCACTAAGTTAAATATCAAATCCGTAATTGTTTGATCCCTTTAACTTGTGAAGCATTAGGATTTGATGATTTTCTGCAATAGAGGTTATTGAATTTTAAGAAGAATGTTTAAATAGATTGAATGCAACCGCTGGTGTTTGTGTTATCTAGTTCATCGATTTCTCTATTGTGTAAAGCTGTTATTAAATTGAATCTTGAGCGCTAGTTTGGGGTTATTTAATAATTAGGATTAATTAGAACGCCGATTTTTAATTAACTAAAATTAAGGAGAAATAGGAATCAATTCCAACGATGAATATTCGAAATATGAATTGAATTATCTTTGTATCTGTGATCAATTGTGGATTTCCGACGGTTGATGTGGACTTAGACCAAGGTTAGTCTTTTGATTGTTTTCGTTAATTTAATTTTCATTGTTATTGATTGTGTTATTTACAATTGTTTGTATAACAAAACCTCCCCAATTGTTATACAAAGCATAAATTGTTGAATTGCACACTTCTCGTGGGATCGACCCTTACTTCCATTACTACATTAGTTTTAGAAGTTTAAGAACTATTTTTAGGTGTTTACGACAGCACGCCAGTGCTCTCACCGGATCATATTGAATGATGAAACTAACACAAATCTTCATTTGTAAATGACTCAAGTTGCCTTCATGGAAGCTGACCTCACTGGATCATATGGTATGATGAAACTAACACAAATCTTCATTTGTAAATGACTCAATTAATTGCCAACTCCGTTTTTACCCATCTTTAAAGATGGCAGTGGGGCAGGTTTGTAGCGGGGCGAGGGGCACAAGCAGGTGCAGGGCGCGGGCTTGCCCCATTTATTTTTTTTTATTATTATTATTTTCAAACATTTCCAGTTAAAATACAAATTCAAAATTTTAAAAACCAAAAAAAATAATACTCAAACTAACTACATCAATATATAAAGCAAGCACTCGAAACAAATAATGTTCAAAATAATTTTATTTTTTTTATTCTTCACGTAACAGGTTCGGGGTGGGGCATCTCCGTCCCACCCCGAGACCGGAGATGGGGCGGGTTTTTTTGCCATCACTACCCATCTTTGGGTCCTTTTTAGTTAGTTGGAGGTCAATTAGGCCCTTTCACAATGGGCCCCTTAGTTCAATTCCAGCCTCCACCACCTGATTTACATCCGACAAGTCGTTAGATCTCTCTTGTACTTTATTTTGTCTATATTTTGAGACGTTGAGGGTACTATCTAGTTGAAGTGTGGAGTAGAAAATATCGAGCTATGTTAATTACTTCTTAGTATATTTGTTGACGCACAAAATGTACAACCCAATTCAAATGGCCCAAGAAAGGAAATAGCCCAAGAGAAGAAGCCCATTTAGAGAGATCATGGTGAAAGCCCAACCAGAAATATCATTAAACATGATAAAAGCCCAAAAACAAAGGAGCGTTGTAGCCCAAACTTGAAGAACGCCCAGAGCCTGAGCGAATATAATGCCCTGTAGTCACCCAAGAACTACGAGTCCATCATCGCCCAAACGATTAAGTCGCCCAAGGTCCCAGTGAAGACAATGTCTTATCATTATCCAAGGCAGCGATTTCAAGTAGTTCATGCCACATCCACGATCTAAGAATCTCAATGGTATGGAGTCGTGTGGTGATAGTTATAAACGGCAGTTTTTGACGTGTTGGCCATGATAAGGAAAATTTGTGGTTTCAAACAGTTTCTAAATGATTAAAAACTGGCCAAATAGTATAAAAGAAAGAAGAAGACAACGAACAAACCCCCGACAAAATTCACTCTCAAACAGAGAACATGTAATTTACTTTTCTTAGATTAATTTTAATTACTTCAATTACCTTGTACTTGTGTGCTTGCGCCCCTTGGAGGCATCTTGTTCGTATCCAAACTGTAATCTTCATATTCAATAAACACCTTTTTTTGGGACTTTGTTCCAAGAGGTTTGTCCCTTACACAATCATCTAATCCCTTTTAATTGTTAGCGAGTAAACCCACGCTAAACAATTTGGCACGCCCAGTGGGGTACTTGGTGTTTGAAGATGCAAAAAGAAAACATTATGCCTCATAAAAGTTCTGATAAAGCACCAGCAAGTCACGGAGTAGTCCAGTCTGTGATCGAGCAATACGAAGAACAGCAACATTCTCCTCAGATAGAAGGGCAGACTCCAAGCAGTCACAGTCGTTATGAACCAATGACAGAGTTGAGTCCTCGAACCATGCGTGCATTGCTTGGAGAACTCACACATGATATCGTTGAACAGGTAAATTTACGAAACGTCCATAATGTGGAAAAATTTACCCAGTGTGGAAATGTTCACTATGATAACATGGCCAAACAATTAAGTGCTTTAAATGATCTTATGAGTAAATTAGTAGGCCAAGTATGTCAACCAACCATAGGAAGTCATTTCCAGATCAGGACGATTGTGGAACATGCTTCACCACACAATTCCCCTGGTTTGAACCCAGGTCCAGGTCTAGAAACATTTTTCGGTCCTTCCACCTCAAATTAAGGGGTTAATGGAGCGCCAAATTTGAATGGCGATAATGTGACTCCCAACCTGGGGGTAATCTAAACATAAGAGATAATGTTCTGAATGGTGGACATAATTTACCTCGTGTTAATGAGGGAGTAAATACTCAATATAATGGGTATAATGGTCTAAACAATGGCACCTTCCTTGCCAATCAAGGACCAAATATTAGGCTGCCTCAAGTAAACCAACAAGTGAACCAACCCATAGGAGTCCCATATGATCCAAATGCTTTACTGAGAAATCAAGTTGCATAAATAGTACAAGATCAAATGGCGGTACGTCCTGTTATCAGGCCGACTTACACTAAACCATATCCTGATTGGGTAGATCAAGCATATCCATGGCCTAGAGGGTATAAAGTGCCCGAATTCTCATTGTTCACTGGTTTAGGAGAAGTATCTACTCTGGAACATATAGGACAATTCACATTACAGAGTGGTGAAGTAACCGACTACCATAAAATGAGACTATTCCCTAGTTCATTAACAGGAGTAACCTTTTCGTGGTTTATTAACTTGCCAAAAAATTCCGTTTAGACATGGCAACAAATGGAACAATTGTTCCATGCTCAGTTTTATAAAACAGAATCTGAGGTGACACTGGCCGATTTGGCGAACTTACGTCAAATGCCAAATGAATGGATAGAAGGCTTTCTTTAAAGGTTCAAAACAGCCAGGAGTAAATGTTTTGTACCCCTACCTGAAAAAGAATTTGTCAAAATCGCTCAAAATGGTTAATCAAAATGCTCTCGAAGATAGTGAAGAGACTGGCACTGGGGAATCAATGAGAGAAATGCCAGAAAGTTCGTCTGGGAGGTCGAAGTTTGATCGAAGCAAAAGAGAAGAAGACGATACAGAACCATCCCTTACTATCCCGTTCGGAAGCTTACCTCCTCGTCATGGCTAATGATTATCTGTTGGCCAACGAATTCAAGAATAAGGAGGAAGAAGGAGGAGATGAAGAAGAAGCATGTGTGTTGGAATGCGAAGGTGGTCAGACGTCTCAAGAAATACAAGGCGAAGAGGATGATGGTATGACTGATATTGAGGAAGAAATTGACCTAGAAGAAGAAAGGAGAAAGAGAGGAGTATCACGTAACACCTTGCTGAAACAATTGCATCGGAAAGGAGTTCGTGAAGTAGATTTGTTGGGAGAACCATCTGGGCGTTCTTTCGATTTCTACATACTATATGGGACACCCAAGAGGAAGAAAAGGGTACCTCATTCTGAGAAATACGGATCTCCTCCAAGGATACTGCCTCCCCCAACAGGCTGGATAGCTGTTGGAGAAATATTGGAGGATGAAGATAGTGCTCCACAGACAAGTACTCAGCCCGAGGTATTGCAAGTTGATTTATCATAAGGGGATAAGTCGACAGGGGACAAACAGGAGGTGAAAATTGATGTAGCAGAAAAGGTCGTCTTCAAAAAGCCCACTACGAAATTGATCAAGCATTTAAGGCCACTTTATGTGAAGGCATTGGTCAATAGCATACCCGTGGTGAAAGTGCTTATTGATAATGGGGCCGCCATAAATACTATCCCATTAAGGATGATGAAGAAATTCGCGAAGATAGAGGATAACATGATCCCAACGGAAGTCATTCTCACAAGCTTCAATGGGGGAGCCACTTCGGCCAATGGAGTAATGCCACTAGATATAACTGTGGGAACAACTACTTGGACAATAGTGTTCTTTGTCATTGATGGTCCTACTAGTTACAATATACTACTAGGGCGAGATTGGATCCATGGAAGTCGCTGTATACTATCATCGCTTCATCAGTGCCTGGTTTTCTTGAATGATCAAGGTAAAGCAGAAGTGGTACAGGCAGATCATAGGCCTTTTGTTGCAGAAACCAACTTGGTGAAAGGTTTATGTACAAGGGAAATTATGGACCTGTCAGGATAATCCAAGATGGAGAAGAAACTCAAGTTATCGCACAGAGTGAAGAATCATTTTCGGTAGAAGCACTCGCTGAAATGTTCAATCAAATTAGGCCAAACATAGTGGCCCTAGAAGAGCCAGTAATTGGCAAAAGAACACTCAAAGAATATTGATGACTTGGCAACCAAAAGAGCATGTGGCTGAGATCTAGGCCTTTAAAGCCAGATTAGTGGCTTTCAATAAAGAATGTCAGGAGAAAATCAAAAAAGAGGTAGCATTGAAAATATTGGGAAACAAATTGGCAGTATTCAAATTGGAACAAAGTGTTGACCAGGAAGTCAACAAGGTAGATTGCCTAGAAGAAGAAGTACCTACAAGGGACATGGACGATGAAGTAATGAGGATCCACAAGCCTGGAAACGCTCAAACACAAGACCCTTTGATCAAAGTAAACATTGGCGATGTGGGAGAAGATCGTCCAACATTTATCAGTCAGATCTTAGTCAAGAGGTTAGTACAGCATTAATCGCTTTATTAAAATAATATAAAGACTGTTTTGCTTGGGAGTATGAACATATGCCTGGTTTAGATAAAAATTTAGTGGAACATAGACTACCAACTAAATCAAATTTTAAACCCCATAAACAGTTTCCTAGACGTTTTGCTCCTAACGTGTTACCTGAAATTAAGAAAGAGATTGAGCGATTATTAAGAGCAGGTTTTATCAGGACAGCTAGATATATTGAATGGTTATCTAATATTGTGCCAGTGTTAAAAAAGAATGGTAAATTAAGGGTGTGCATAGACTTTAGAAATCTGAATTTAGCAACACTTAAAGATGAGTATCCAATGCCACGGTAAATTCTTTGATTGATTCCACTGCCGGACATATAATGTATTCCTTTATGGACGGGTACTCAGGGTATAACCAAATATATATAGCTGAAGAAGACATACACAAAACTGCCTTTAGATGTCCAGGGGCCTTAGGGTGTTACGAATGGGTAGTTACGCATTTCGGCCTAAAAAATGCGGGGGCGACTTATCAAAGGGCAATGAATCTAATCTTTCATGATATGATATGCAAGTTTGTTAAGATGTATGTGGATGATATTGTAGTTAAATCTGTTAAAGAGGAAGATCACTTCGAACAACTGAAACGCTCATTTGAGCGAATGAGACAATATAAGCTGAAATTGAATCCTTTGAAGTGTACGTTTGGTGTCAATGCCGGTAATTTCCTTGACTTTCTAGTACACCAAAGAGGAATCAAACTCGATAAGAATAAAGTAAAGGCCATTTTAGAGGCCAAACCGCTTAGCAACAAAAAAGAATTGCAACGATTTCTAGGTCAAGTTAATTTCTTAAGGCGATTTATCTCTAATTGTGAAGGGCGAACAAAAGCTTTTTCGCCTCTCCTAAATTTGAAAAATCAGGACGAACTCGTCTGGAAAGAAGAATATCAAAAAGCCTTTGATAGCCTAAAGACGTATTTGTCAAATCCGCCAGTATTGGTGTCACCTATCCAAGGACGGCCAATGAAGGTGTATATATCGGCTGAACAAGAATCGATAGCTGGAATGGTCGCGCAAGAAGACCAATTTGGTGAAGAAATGACAATATATTATTTAAGTAGACGTTTGACAAAATGCGAATGTAATTATTTTGCTATCAAAAAATTATGTCTCGCTTTATATTTCACATGTACTAAGGTAAGGGCATATTTACGGCCTGTAACAGTTTATCTAATTTCTAAAGTAAATTTAGTGAAGTACATGTTTTCTCGCCCTGTTTTACACCAAATGATAGGCCTTTGGACTTTGACATTATCCGAGTTTGAAATACAATATGTACCACAGAAGGCGGTAAAAAATCAAGCATTGGCTAATTTCTTGGCTGATCACCCGTGCCTTGATATGCCTGAAGAAATTAAATTGGAAATAGACTCATTCGAGTTCAAACCATGGATCCTATATTTTGATGGATCAAAAACTTCCAAAGGTGCTGGGATAGGAATAGCCTTGATAAATCCTCTAGGAGTTTGTTATAAATACGCTTTCACGTTGGACAGAATGTGCACTAATAACCGGCAGGATATGAAGCATTGATTGTCGGCCTAGAGTTACTAATTGAAATGGAAGTAAAAACGTGATTATTGTGGGCGATTCCCAATTGGTGATTTACGAACTCACTGGCGATTTTAAATGTCAAAGTGAATCCGTCATAAGCCAGTATGAAGTCGCCCAAGAATTGCTTAAAGAGTTCGACCAAGTAGAACTCCAATATGTCAATAGAATGTACAATGACATAGTAAACGAACTAGCCCAAACGACCTCAGGTTACTTAAAAATCTTAGATATAGAACCCACTTGTGAATATGGAACAATTTTGCCCGTTATACAAAGGAGGGCAAATAGGATTGGAATTCATTGCATACAAGAAGGAGACGCAATGGATTGGAGGGTAGAGATAAAAGAGTTCTGGAAAGAACCATGTGAAAAGAACGATAGAAAGATAAGGCTACAATCGTTAAATTACACATTGATTGAAGGCGAGTTACTTAAGAAACGCCCAGATGGGGTGTTGTCAAAGTGTGTAAACTTACAAGAAGCTAAGGTGATTATGGCTGAAATACATGAAGGAATTTGTGGAGCCCACCAAGCTGGTCAAAGGATGAGGTGGTTAATTATTAGGAATGGATATTTTTGGCCTAAAATGGGAGAAATGTGTGTCCAGTATGCAAAAAGTTGTCTGGCATGTCAAAAGCATGGGCCAATTCAGAGAGCGCCAGCTAGAGAAATGACACATATCATTAAGCCATGGCCGTTTAGAGGTTAGGCGATAGACTTAATATGGAAGATTTATCCACCATCGTCCAAGCAACATACGTTCATTATAGTGACAACAGGTTTCTTCACCAAGTGGGTAGAGGCAATACCTCTAAAAGAGATATCTCAGAAAAGTGTTATAGAGTTCATTCGCGATCATATCATCTATAGGTTTGGAATCCCACAAACCCTGATGGTGGATCATGGGACTTCCTTGAATGGGGATCAAGTGAAGGAATTTTTGAGCGAATTTGGGGTCAAATTGGTAAATTCCACGCCTTATTACTCTCAATCCAACGGTCGGACTGAATCATCGAACAAGATTCTGAAGAACATCATTAGAAAGATGATTAGTGAAAACGCCAGAGATTGGCACGAGTGTTTGAACCAAGCTTTGTGGCCTATAGAGAAACGCTACGCACAAGCACTAAAGTTACCCCTTTTTAGCTAACATACGGGCAAGACGCAGTGCTACTCGTGGAAATCAATGTGCAGTCAATAAGAGTATGTTCACAAAACAACCTGAGCGACAACGAACGCGCAGAGTTACTCGTCCAAAATTTGTTGGAATTGGACGAATTAAGGTTGGACGTCCTGGATAGATTGCAAGTCCAGAAACAAAAAATGGCTAAGTTTTACAACAAAAAGGTCATAGCCAAGTCTTTCAATTTGGGCGATTTAGTTTGGAAAACGATACTCTCTTTGGATAGTAAAGACCCAAAGTACAGTAAATGGTCACCAAATTGGGAAAGACCATACAAGGTGAAAAGTGTGTTGCCTACTGGAGCCTACCATTTAGAAAATTTAGATGGTACTAATCACGTGAGGTTCATCAATGGCAAATATTTGAAGAAATATGTTCCTTCCTTATGGGAAGACGAACAAATAAAAACTTAAACATGAAAGTTCTACTGAACGATGATAGCCAAATAAAATAAATGACGAAATATGTCCAAATAAAACTTTTTATTAAGTAAATATTGGTTACATCAACAGAATATGAAAAGTGCAAAGCCTCCTATGAGCGAGAATATGAAATCTCCTACAAGTTACAACTGATGATAAACAATTATGGGCCTTTTGGTAGCAACGGTGAAAATTGTGGACTGGGACCAGCCACATCCTTAAAAGCATTGCTGCAATGGCGAGCAAAAGGGCTGAGAAGCATTCTCAGCAAGCAAAGTGGCCCAGAAGCGTTCCCTCCCACCATCGATAGATGGGAAGAATTTTGCAGCCGGCCAAGAAACATTTCCTATATCTCCCATACCAACAGACGTTTTAAATTGGACGACACACAGGATAGATCAATTGACCCATTTCTACAGAAAAGTGAAATTGGAGAAAGTATCGAGATACTGGACGATGGCAGCAAGATAATTCTTGGAGAAGAACTACGAGTGGGGATGATAAGTGTTGAAGGCACAAACGTTTTTTTTAGGGAACGAATATGAAGAGTCAGAATATGAAAGGCCACGTACATTAAATGGCCCAAAATCTGAAGGGTGAGGAAATTGATATGCATGAATTTTAGTATAAAAAATAATCAAGTGCTTGGGGGGTTGACGGTTTAAAAGAGGAACGTCAATTAATATTCGAGCATACAAAATAATTGTTAATTAAAGGCAAATACTGCTGTTACAATTGAAAAGTGACTATGATGAATAGTTCATGAATTTACAAAGAAAAGGACATCAAAATGTCTCAATTACAGTTCACCCCAAACAGATTGCATCTGTTCCCTAAGCTTCACCCAATCCTCATCCTGCCTTGAAAAAGCAGTGTCTATATCGATCACAACCTCATCGTCAACCTTCAGCTGTTGGTAACGCTCAACTAAGGACTTGGTCCGCTCTACCTCTTGGGAAGCATGACGCTCTTTAGCAGCCATCCTGGCCTTGCAATCGTCCATCCTTGCTAGAAGCTCCTTCATCTCTGCAGCCAAGGTCGACATTAGGGAATCTTCAGCCTTAATTTCAGAAGAGATTTCATTCAATCCAGACTTGGCTTTGTTGATCTCCTGAAGCAAAGATTCCTTTTCAGAAGAGGTACGAAAATACTGAGTACTTTTGGCCTTCAACTCGACACATCTAGCCAACAGAGAAAGGACTTCAGAATGAATAGCCCTTAATGTCGCCTTGAATTTAGGAGAAACATTGAGCGACGGAAGCATAAGTGCTTGTACCAACTTCGTGCTCAAAAGGTCAAATTTATCCTTCTGTGTGGCAGCACTGGCCGTGCAAACATCCATATCCATGAAGGCAACATACTCAAGCATTGATTGTCTAAAAATCTCCATGTTGGCCTCTGAGGAGTTAGAAGGATGGCCGGAAGGAGCGCAGGATGTTTTCATTTGTTCCCAAGAGGAAAGCATGTCTTGGATGGAGCGCACAACAGTATTAGTGCACTGAAAGAAAATGCCAATGTTAAAATGTCACTACAACAGATCAATCAAGCAAAGCCAAAAGAGTGAAGAAGGAACATAAGATACCTCATCGGCGACTTTCGAATGTTCAGGATCATCATCAATTGGCCCCACCATTCGTGAAGACTTCCGTTTCTCTGAATACGATGAACTTACTGCAACGGGCAGGTCTGTGGGAACACCTAATACACACAGAGGAAAACAAGTCAAAGACTGCTAAATCAACAAATAGAGTGAAAGTGCCAAGAGACATCCAACCTGCTGGTTCAATAATTGGGGGATGGACGTCCTGGGAAGTCTGCAATGCCTCAAGGGATTGTGATGAAGTTTCTGGCACTAAAAGTTGTTCTTTGGGTGGAATTCCTTCATCAGATGATCCTGTTGAGACAGTTGCAACAGTAGGAATTGGAGCAGGAGAGTCTGTGACTAAGGCTTCTAAACGAGAAGATGAGCCTTTCTGAAACTATCAAATGGAACAGTCAAATGAAGCATCAGTTCATAAAGATTAATAGGTCATGGTTAAACAAAGTCATTACCTTTCTTTTGTGGATGAGGGGAACATCAACATCATCACCACCATCATCTCCAGCGTCATCTTGCAAGATTGGAGAAGCTGTAGCTGGCCGTTTCCGGCTAGAAGCACCTTTGGCAGCAATAGCCTTGGTAGTTGGGGAAAGCAGAAGGAAGATTTGAACGTTTGTAAGAAGCTGATGGTGATTTGGAAGGGCCCTTGATAGACAGAGGAGTAGTAAGAATAGGGGAAGAAGGGAGAGTTTCTGAACGATCCAATGAGTGAAAAGCACGATTAGCGTTGACTGAAAAGAGCCTACGCTTCACAGATGGGCACAGTTGGTCGAAAAGAGGATGCGTAACAGCAGTAGAATTGAAAGGAACAAAAGAAAAGCCTTCAGCCAAGCGTTTATTGCGAGCATCAATAGCCCCAGCCTCATCCTTACTAATAAGGTGAAAACGCTCTGTGATATTCTTGGAATAACAAGGAGGAACGGGCCAAGTTTGGCCGAAACCAAGTTGAAGGGCAAAGAAATGAGGAGCGTATATCTCGACCCCAGCTTTAGCATTTTTCCCTGTCACGATATCATGAAATAACTCTCTCACAACCAAAAATTCAACCCACATGGACAAAGATGCATTCGCTTCATCCATGGTGGAAGGAGGACAAACAAAAATGGGGATTTGATGAGCGGGAAAACGAAAGAATGAAGGAATAGAGTTCAATGTATAAAAGAATGTAAAAACCTCTCTGGCAGACATATTTACAGGGTCTAATTGATGAATGAATAACCCATAGCAGGCAATCGACCTAGGAGGAGAAGGTACAACACCAAGTTGTGGGAAATACGCCCTCAACCATAATTGGGCTAACCAAAGAGGTCCACTGCCTGTAGGGAAGGTACTATTCTTTAGTTGGAATTGGAGGGAGGCCATGCCTCTATAAAGGGCGGCCAAAAGGAATGAACATAAATTCAGGGATCGGCCACGTGCTAGTTCATGTGATATGGGCAAATAGCTCGTAGAAGACTTCAGACTAGGGATGCAGAGGACATATTTACACAGCCAAACGTGAAGGAAAGCTACATACTCAGCATGGTTAGGTTCATAAATAGAAGCAGTATAAAGGCTTTGCATGCTCGAATAAGACTCAGTAATTTTCTTATCAAACTTCGGAGTAGCGCTAGTAACCAAGATACCAGGAAATATGGTATCGCCCAGAGGTGGGAGGTATACCAAAGCCCCTACGTCCCTCAGAGTAATAGACATCGGGCCAAGAGGAAAGACAAAAGTATTATACTCTGAAGACCAAAAACTTAGTGCGATTGGGAAAAGTACTGAATCGTAAATTGGGGGATGGAGGGTAATCTCCAACAAATTAGAAATCCGTGCACGATCAAAAAGTGCTTTTGTGGGACCATGTTTCATCAAACGTGCATGCCAAAAACGAAAGGAAGAATCAGTCTTAGGCCAAGTACGAATACCTCGCTCCTGGATGGGCTTCAACGGTAGCGAGTTCAGAAAATGGAGGTTCTCCGTGCAAGGGAACACTTGACCCACCGCCACTTTCTCTATAGACGCAGCATCATTGAACATTGGACCAAGATAAAACTCATTCCGGTCTGGATTAGCCGATGCATGATAAGAAGGATTTACATACGGTCTGGTAAGGAGGTTTTGGAAGTCTTCGAAACCAAAAGGGGTATCCGAACGGATTTGAGAGGTCGCCATTGAATGCAAAATACGAGTTTATCTGAGTTTGCTTGAGAAACGTAGAGGAGAAGCAAGACGATGAACAGTAAAATAGTGGGGAGAAGACGCAAAGTATGAAGATGTGGTTTAGTGGTGCAACGAAGTAGCGCGATTCTTGGGCTTGTAAGGGTTGTAACGTCACACCGTTCCAGACAATTAGAAGAAAGTGATGATTGAAAATCCTTGAGAATTTCAAATGTTGCTGGAAGACACAAAGATGAATAGGGCGAAAATTAAAATTAATTCCGCCATATTGGGGGGTAATTGTTGGCGCACAAAATGTACAACCCAATTCAAATGGCCCAAGAAAGGAAATAGCCCAAGAGAAGAAGCCTATTTAGAGAGATCATGGTGAAAGTCCAACCAGAAATATCATTAAACATGATAAAAACCCAAAAACAAAGGAACGTTGTAGCCCAAACTTGCAGAACGCCCAGAGTCTGAGCGAATATAATGCCCTGTAGTGGCCCAAGAACTACGAGTCCATCATCGTCCAAACGATTAAGTCGCCCAAGGTCCCAGTGAAGACAACGTCCTGTCATTATCCAATGCAGCGGTTTCAAGTAGTTCATGCCACATCCACGATCTAAGAATCTCAATGGTATGGAGTCGTGTGGTGATAGTTATAAACGGCAGTTTTTGACGTGTTGGTCATGATAAGGAAAATGGGTGGTTTCAAGCAGTTTTTGAATGATTAAAAACTGCTCAAACCGTATAAAAGAAAGAAAAAGACAACGAACAAACCCCCAACAAAATTCACTCTCAAATAGAGAACATGTAATTTACTTTTCTTAGATTAATTTTAATTAATTCAATTCCCTTGTACTTGTGTGCTTGCGCCCCTTGGAGGCATCTTGTTCGTGTCCAAACTGTAATTTTCATATTCAATAAACACCCCTTTTTGAGATTTTGTTCTAAGAGGTTTGTCCCTTACACAATCGTCTGATCCATTTTAATTGTTAGCGAGTAAACCCGCGCGAAACAATATTACCATATGTGTTAAGTTTGATTGAACGTGTGTTGTGCATTTCTAGAATTTAAATTCACTATAGGGATATTTCTGGTCCTGTGTAGAGATATATTTGACTTCGCTTGGAAGAGATA
The DNA here is from genome assembly GCA_035079005.1 of Fraxinus americana. Taxonomy (NCBI): domain Eukaryota; kingdom Viridiplantae; phylum Streptophyta; class Magnoliopsida; order Lamiales; family Oleaceae; genus Fraxinus; species Fraxinus americana. Next base: position 14,076,479 of record CM068712.1, on the reverse strand, counting down.
GACAATATAAAATTATAGACTGTCAACTTATACAAAAATTAGGTTAAAGATAAAAGTTGAGTATTATAACGGATTCCTATTGTAGAGTTACATTCCTAGTATGTTTTTCCATGCAAATCTCCTCCGACATTGATTTGCTTTTACGGAGCTTACAGTAGAATAACTAGTAGGTTTATAGTTATCTATTTAGTAGTTTTTAAGCGTTAATTGACAAAATAGAAGTTAAGATCTAAATACTTGTGTGGACGATACTTGTACTCATTTTACATTATTAGGTTGGCTACATCTAAATATGGATTTCATTCATTTATCTCTGCTGGTAAGAATTTATCTTATCAAGTCTAGATGGGGTTTTTTAGTGAGAAAAGATTATCTTCATTAAGATTTTACGAGTTACAAACTTATAACATGTCTACTCATTTAGCTCGTGTTTGGCCTCAATTTTTAAAAACTTATTTTCAATCACACATTTTATGAGATTTTTCATCTTGACTGGTAGTCTAAATAGATTGGGCCCTGTGACTCAACTTCCCGTTGGCTGTATTCCTATAACTTTTATCAACTTTTCAATCATACATTTCATCAATTTTAATCAATCTGCTAAAAATTTGAATTTTATCCAAACCAAACAAAGGGTTAGAGTTAGGATTTGAAGCCCATAGCCCAGCGTGAAGCCTGTAGTTCAATCGTTTTCTAAATCAAGTAAACACACGTTTAGACTATATTTTATTTTGTGATTAGCTAAAATCTCATCATATAATTTATTTCAGCTAGATTTAGATTATAAAGTATTTAAATAAAATATTATTAGGTATATTGAAATATTGCAAGAAGTAAATAATGAGTAGGAAAAAAAGTAAAATGAGGGTAGTGATGGCAATAGACAGAGTAGGGTCGGAGATGACAATATCGTCATCGCCACATCAGGGCATTTCACTTGCTAATCCTGCATGTATTCCCGTCTAAGGCGCGGGGGGGGGGGGGGTGCCCACCATCCTTTTGAAAGCCCTGTTTCAATTTTTATTTTTAAACAATTTTTTTAACATGCATAGTTGCTACATTTAGCCCCTGTTTGTCTCCCATTATGGGAGAGAGAATGATGTTTTGAATAGTATTTTTTGGAAAATGTGTGGTTAAAATTGAAAGAAATTTTATTGGTTTATGTGTAGAATACTTTAATATTTGAATGTGTGGTGGAGATTGATTACTGTAGAAAACAATGTTTTGAAAAATGGTAGACAAACAAGGGCTTAATTGTATAATACGATGATAAGCCTTTGTTTAGTATTGTATTTTATTTCAATTTCTATAATAACATGAGGCGATTTCCTCGCTGCAAGCCTGATTAAGCGGAGAACTCCCATCCTGTACGAGGTGAGTCTCACATAAATCGAATCCAACGAAAATATTTGTCATTCCTAAAATATGAAACTCTTTCTAACGTGGATAATGTTCTTGAAATGGGATGTGGAAGATAAAATTAAACACATCCCTATCTCCCACTTCCATGGTTGATGCATGCCAATGTTACTTAGCCTCTGTTTGCGCTCCATTATTTCAAAAAAAAAAAAAATTTTATATTTATTTTCAATCACTCAATTTTACAATAATATAATTTTAAATGTAAATTCAAATTTTTTTTCTATTTTTTGCCTATATATTCTCTAAAAAATTACTATTACAAAATCTATATTCTCAACAAAATGGTGCTCAAACAAATGCTTATTATCATACGACATCCAAGCCTTTTATAAAGGTTAATATAAATAACTTAAGAAAGGTAATATACATGCTTCCAACAACGTTAGCCAGATACCAATAAAGAAGTTCACCATATTTTATTAACGATGCAAAAAAATATATGAATAATGACAAATAGGATATTCAAAATCGGAGGGACAAAAAAGGAAGAAAAATGATCAATAAACTTAATCCAATTCAATAAATTTGTGCAGAATAACAAAATTAATTTACTTGAGTCTCATTCTAAATAACTGGATTAAATTTTACTTCTATTTTATATTTTGTTATAAGAATAAAATTAAATTACTTTCGACAACCTTAATTTTAAATTTGCACAAGGTATTTCAATCTGCTTCAAGACTACATTATTAGCTCCAGAATGTGTGGTTAAAAAATAAGAAAAAATTTTAATTAACAATTGTTTGAGTCCCATTTTTTCCATCAAAATATATTATTGAATAGTGATTTTTCAACCACATATTTTGAAATAAAATCATATTAAATACAAATTCAAAAAAATTTATTATTTTTTAACTATACATTTTTCATCATAACACTATTACAAAATATATATATTTTTTAAAAAAATAGAGCTCAAAAAATGTAAAATAATTTTATAGAAGAATACGCGAGTGCAAATGAGTTTTTGGAACTCAAACAGGTAGAGGTGTCAATCCGGGTTGTCCGGGCCGGGTCGGCCCGCCAACATGTGAGCCCGGTAACGGCCCGCGTGAAAAAAAGCCCGCCCGCTGCGGGTTCCGGGTCGGTTACGGGTCGGCCCACAATTTTGGACTACAACTCAGGCCCGCCCGCTGACCCATCCGGGTCGAGCCCATGCGGGTCACGGTCGTTGCGGTCGCTTCGTTCCGATTTTGGCCCGTATGATTGTATAAATAAAATTATAAAAATATAGAATTTTTCATATTTATAGCAAAAAATATATTTTTTTATTAAATGTAAACTAAGAATTGAACAAAATGATAAATTCATAATTATATCAAGAAATTTTTACATAGAATTCAAATTTAATGTTACATGAATTATTTATAACTTTGCAAACTTCTACAACATTATCATCTTCTAAATTTATTGGAGAGCAACTATTATTGAAAATAGGATTTTGAGAAAAAGAATCGCGAGAATCCATAATATAGTAGGATTAAAAAATTTAGTAGTGATTAGTGAGAACCGAGAAGAAAGAAATATAATCAAGATGATGATGATATTTGCAATTGAATAATTGTAATTGTAGTAAGGTAGTAACAAGTATGAACTATGAAGTATAAATGTATAATAACTAATGAGAGGGTATTGTAAAAATAATTATAAAAATAATCTCCCCCCTTTTATTAATTTTTGTTTTATTTTATTTTTTTCAATTTTTTTTTACGGGCCGCGGGTTAACCGCGGCCCGTGGGGGTGCAACCCGCGAAGCCCGCGGGTTACACCTCCTTGACCCGTGAACCGCCCGCACGGGTCACGGGTCGGCCCGCGGTCCCGGTTTTCACGGGCTGGTTTTTACGGGTCATGACCGGCCCGTCCGTCTTGACACCTCTACAAACAGGGGCCAGGTTAAAGGATAGGCTGCCAGGACTAAAAAAATAAATAAAAAATGAGAGAGAGAAAGAAAGATTTTGACTGCCCATTAGAAGAAAAGAAGGCGGTGGAAGTCCAAAAAAGTAATGGAACCAATGGACATTAAACAAATGTTGCCAGAATATAATCATTAGGCTCTAAATAAAGCTGAATATTTACTCAGCTGAATACTCTCTAAATACTCATTTTTTTCTCAAATTTATTTTCAATCACATATATTTTAAATAAAATAATTTTTTTTACGTAAATCTAAAGTTTTTTTTTCTACTTTTTGACCTCACATTCTCCAAAAAAATCACTATTACAAAACTCATTTAATCCAAAAGTAGGATTCAAACAGAATCTTAGGCTCCGTTTGATAGGCGTTATTTTTCAGGAAACTAGGAAAATATTTTCCATTTTCAATTTTTTCGCCGTTTGATAAGCAAAATTTTCCACGGAAAATATTTTCCGGGTTTCGCCCACACGTGTGCATTTTTTAGGGCGGAGCCAAAAAATAATAATAATATATATATATATATATATATATATATATATATATATATATATATATATATATATATAGACACTTTCCATGTAAAACAAAACCAAACGAATATAAAATTTAAAAATTTTTCGGGTGAAAAATAATACCAATCAAACACAGTTAATTAACAATTCCCTGTAAAATATTTTTTAAGCAATTATTTTCACTGCAAATCATTTTCTTTCCACCCATTTTCCACCCTTACAATCAAACGCACCCTTAGTTCTACTATTCAATATGTCGTACTCTTACTGCACAAACGCATTATTATTTTATCAAATGCTTTGACATAATAAATTTATTTATTACATTAATTGACTTATCTTATCCAATGCTTTAGAACAATTTCTCCTAAATCACCTTTTATGTTAGTTGTTTGAGTCCATTTTTTCGTTTAATAGATTTTGAAATAATAATTTTTTGAAGAACGTGTAGTTAAAAAAATAAAATTATTTAATTGAAAAAATGCATGATTGAAAATGAGGCTCAAACAAGGGTATAGTGAAATGGAAATATTATAACCATGTGGTTGCCATTCAACTATTGGAAAATATTTGAACAATTAAAATGGAAATATATTAACCATTATTTTAGTTAAAGTATATTTGGCAAAGCATTATATGGTTATAAACATCATTTTTATTCACAATTTTTATAAGATTCAACTCTACCAAATTATACACTTTAGCCCTTTTTAAGCCCATGCTTGACCCCATTTTTTTTAAATCTCATTTTTAATAACATTTTCTCATAAAATAATTTTAAATGCATATTCAAAACTTTTATTTATTTTTTACCATACATTATCCAACAAAATATTATTCTAAAAAACATTTTGGCTCCAAACATGCACTAATTGAAACGTGATAAGTTTGGTTAAAAATCTAGTTTTTAATAAGTTTTCATAAAAATTACGAGATATTGAAAAATAGATAAAAATTGTAAATGTCATCAAATGTGATTTATGAGCAGGTAATTGAATGCACAAGTAGGTAAGCAGAACAAAAATGGACCAAATAATTAACTGGACTTATTGAAGATTTATGCCGCAAATGGTGCTATAAATAAAATAAAATAAAAAAAGAAAATCATATAATGATGGAGATAGGCTGTAGGACAGTACACTTGTGTGATTTAGCTAAAAATTATATTTTGAAAAAGTCTACATGTACATAATAGTGTCTATAATGTGATGTTGACAAAATCCTATTGTTGATGTGAAAGTATGAGATTTGAATTAATGGTTGAATCAAGTGCCACGTATAATTTTGGACACCATTATGTATAGATTTATGTACATATAGCACTTCTTTTATATATTTAGTGAACTTTAATAAAAATTGTAAACTTAATGAAAATTAATTTTAAAAATAAGTTTGAGAAAAAAAATAAATTAGAAAACGAGTAATACTATTCAATATCACTGATATTAAATAGGACTCCACAAAATATCGAAAAATCTCAAACTGGACCAAAACTGTTAGTTTGAAACCGTTGGTTATCGTTTATGTGGACCTGCAATTTTTTTTCCCTCAAACCATCTCGAAATAGTTTGACTTAGGTTTCAATTTTCAAAAATAGCAAAAAAAATTGAATCAAACTTTTTTTTATTTTTTAATTAAAAAATAATTTTATTAATTTGCAAATTTTAAAGTTTTCACTTTTCAGAAAAAATACACATCTAACAATACAAATTACAATCAACCCATTGAAATAACTATATAAAGTGGAATAATGCTATGTGTACACAAACTTTCACACAATCTTTTACACCTCCCTCACATGGAGGGGGGTCTACACATAATAAAATAATCGTGGGCCCCCCTCCATGTGAGGGGGGTGTAAAAGATTGTGTGAAAGTTTGTGGGTACATGTAGCATCACCCTATAAAGTAAGCCCCAGTTTGGTACACATTCTTTCAAAACTCATTTTCAACCACACATTTTTCAATAAAATAATATTTTACATCACATTAATAACTTTTCCTTACTTTTAATCACATATTTTCAACCATATCACTATTTTAATTATATTCTGTAATGACCCGACCTCGCGTTGGAGCCGTTATCATATCATAAGTATTGTCCGCTTTGGGAGAATCTATGTCTATCTTACCCTCATGGCTTTCTGATGCGTCCCCCAAGATTCGAACCCAAGACCTCCATCATATGGGAGACTTAAGTTGAATCCTAATACCAATTAAGCAACTTTGTAACAACCCAATCTCGTGTCGGAGCCGTTATCATATTATACGTACTGTCCGCTTTGGGAGAGTCTAAGCCAATTTTACCCCTCACGACTTTTTGACGCGTCCTCCACGATTCGAACTCAAGACCTCCATCATATGAGATACTTAAGTTGAATTCTGGTACCAATTGAGTCTCCCATATGATGGAGGTTTTGGATTCGAATCTTGGGAAACGTGTCGAAAGCTGTGAGTGGTAAGATGGGCCTAAACTCACCCAAATCGAACAGTACGTGTGATATGATAACGGTTCCGGCGCCAGTTCAGATCATTACACATTCTTTCCTCAATAATATCCATCAAACACACACTAAATTAAGTTCATCATTATTAGTCAATGGTTTTATAAGCCCACAATACACGTCTTGACCCGATGTCTAATATAAATTAAAATTATTCTCAAATCATATGAAATAATAATAATAATAATAATAATAATAATAATAAGTATTTATTTTCAACAATCCAAATAATAATTCAACAAGACTACGACAGCAAATCACGCCCACAGCTATAGAAGCCCTAACCTAAATTTTCATTTCTCAAACATTTGACGTTTGTCTGCCACTGTTGAACAAAAGCAATTCTCAATCGCAAATTGCTAGTCGCTATTTGCCTGTTAGTCTGCTAATTTCTACTCGAATCCTCTCTTTTTCTCTTCTCTCTTGATAAATCGTAGATTCCCATTCAATCCATTTTTTTCATTGTTCTTTCTTTTATTTGTTGTTTTTTATTTTATTATACACTTGTGAGTTGTGGTTTAGATAAAATAAGATGATTGTTTGTGTGTTTAGGTGATTAATGAACTTGTTTGTGGTTTAGAAAAATAATGAAAGAGCATATTGATTGTGTGAAAATGTTAAAGTTCCTTGACTAGTACTACTATATTCTACTTTTTTAAAATCGTTAGAGAATAAAATTTGTCTATTTTCAATAAACATGAACTCTATTATTCTTTATACATTTAAACTTATCATATTTAGTTCTTATTTTTCATCTTACCAGTAGGATGAAATGAATTTTAACCAAACTATTATAGTAAAATATGACTTTCTTTACCAATAGCTACGTGACAATATGAAAGGCAAAAAAGAAAAGAAAGAAAAATACATTTGTTCTATTAATATATTTTAGCAACCAACTTTGAAAATAATTTATTCACGGATTTCATGGGGAAAATGAATGTAATTTAACATTATTAGTTTTTGTTTAAACGTATATGTTAATTTATTTTAAATATATTATTATAATGTCGATAGGTAAATTACGAATTAAAATCGAATCAACTCGCAAATTATGATTTAATTTGGTTTGATTCGAAAAATAAAATGGTTTGGTTTGGTTTGATTTGAAAAAACGAGGCCAAACCACGCTAAAATAAGGGTTAAAAGTGCCTACTGCAACCCCACCTGCCTTTGAAAATTGTTGCTCGCCCTTTTTGCTTTGGGAACAGTACACACAAACACACACTGGAAAGACTCGGAGTGAGTAAGACTGTGAATGAGGAGGGATGCGCACCAAATGGCCACCAATATGTCGCCGTCCTCCGTCTGTCAACATTTCCAGCCTGACCCTGCTAACTTACACTCTCACTGAGCGCGCACTCTCATGACCCTAAACTACTCCCATCAAACAATAAGATAACTTTGTTTTTTCCCAAGCCCATTTTTATTTTTTGTAATTTCTTTTGTTTCCATGGCCGCCGCCGCTGCTATTGTATTCCTGCTGGTGCTTTACACACCTTTGTTATCTTGCGCCGATATCCAAGCAGAGATCCAAGCCTTGAACGCCTTCAAGATGAGCCTAAATGACCCGCTCGGCGCACTAGCCGGATGGGAGCCCTCCACGCCGTCGGCTCCCTGCGACTGGCGCGGCGTCGCTTGCTACAACGGCCGGGTCAGTGAGCTCCGCCTCACGCGCCTCCACCTCAGTGGCGCACTCTCGCCGCAGGTTGCTAACCTGCGCATGCTGCGCAAGCTTAGCCTACATTCCAACTCGTTAAGCGGCACCATTCCTTCATCTCTCTCAAAATGCACCCTTCTTAATTCAATCTTTCTCCAGTACAATTCATTTTCCGGCGCCCTTCCGCCGGTAATCTCGAACCTCACCAACTTATTAGTCCTCAACGTCGCCGGAAACTACCTCACTGGCGAAATACCCCGAGACCTTCCCAAGAATCTGCGAATCATCGATCTTTCTTCGAACTCATTTTCCGGTGATATACCAAAGAATATTTCGTCTGGCTCCCAGTTGCAACTCATCAATTTGTCATACAACCGGATTTCCGGAGAGATTCCAGCGAGTCTCGGTGTCCTTCAGAATCTACAGTATCTCTGGTTAGACTTCAATAATCTGCAAGGCACATTGCCTTCGGCGCTTGCCAACTGTTCCTCGCTGGTGCATCTAAGCGCTGAGGGCAACGCTATTGGTGGCGTGGTTCCTGCGGGGATCGGTTCAATGACGAATCTTCAGGTGGTGTCCTTATCGCGTAACAATCTATCTGGTTCGGTGCCTGGGTCTTTGTTCTGCAATGTGTCGGATTCTCCGCCGTCGATTCGGATTCTTCGGCTTGGTTTCAATGATTTTACAGACATTGGTTTGCCGGAGTCTGCTGCGTGCTTCAGTGTTCTGCAGGTTTCGGATATTCAGCAGAATCGAATTGCTGGGAAATTTCCCCCCTTTTGGACGAATATTTCTACATTAACGAAGCTGGATATTTCAGGTAATTTATTTACGGGTTCCATTCCGAACGAGATTAAAAATTTGTGGAGATTGGAGGAGCTGAAAATGGCAAACAATTCATTCAGTGGTTTGGTTCCTGTAAATATAAAGAAATGTAGTAATTTGCAAGTTCTTGATCTTGAAGGTAATTTATTCACTGGGGATGTTCCTGGGTTTTTAGATGAGTTAAAAGATTTGAAGTTTCTATCCCTTGGTGGAAATAACTTTTCAGGTTCCATTCCTTTGAGTTTTGGTAATTTGACATTGCTTGAGAGTCTAAGTTTAAGAGGCAATCACTTAAATGGAGTGTTGCCTGATGAACTGATGCTTTTGAGGAATTTGAGTTTATTGAATCTTAGTGGAAACAAGTTTTCTGGTCCTATTCCAGCGAGCATTGGAAATTTGAAGCAACTTACAATTTTGAATCTGAGTAATAATGGTTTTACGGGCACTATTCCAGCAAGTTTTGGGGGTTTGTTTAAGTTAGCAGTTCTTGATTTGAGTAAACAGAATCTATCAGGAGAGTTGCCATCTGATCTTTTGGGTTTGCCTAATCTGCAAGTGATTGCGTTGCAGGAAAACAGGCTTTCGGGAGAAGTTCCTGAAGGGCTGAGTAGCTTGATGGAGTTAGGGTACTTGAATCTCTCTTTCAATTTATTTTCTGGTCGCATTCCGTCCAATTTTGGCGTCTTGAAATCTTTAGGTGTTCTTTCATTATCTAACAATCACATTTCTGGCTCAGTTGCCCCAGAGTTGGGGAATTGTTCAGCTCTTGAAGTTTTAGATCTTCGCTCAAATTCTTTGAGTGGACAAATTCCAGTTTCTCTTTCGCATCTTTCACATTTGAGTGTTCTTGATTTGGGATGGAACAATTTGACTGGGCGAATCCCCAATGAACTTTCAAATTGCTCCTCACTAAATTCTCTTTTACTTGACACAAACAATTTGACTGGACAGATTCCAGCCAATCTTACATTAATTTCCAGCTTGGTGAATTTCAATGTTTCAAACAATAATTTGGAAGGTGAAATTCCAGTACTGCTAGGCTCTAGGTTTAACAATCCATCATCATTCTTGGGTAATCAGGAGTTGTGTGGGAAGCCATTGGATAGACAATGCGAGGAAGGTGGTATGGGAAATAAGAAAAACAAGATGATCCTCTTTATTGCTGTGGCTGCTAGCGGGATTCTACTTATGGTATCATGTTGCTGCTTTTACATTTATAGTTTCTTGAGGTGGCGCGAGAAGGTAAAAAGCAGGGCTGCCGGTGAGAAAAAGAACAGCCCGGCTAGGGCTAGTTCAAAGAGCAGTGGAGGTCGTCGCAGTAGAGAAAATGGTGGACCGAAGCTTATTATGTTCAATAACAAGATCACATTAGCGGAAACAATAGAAGCAACAAGGCAGTTTGATGAGGAGAACGTGCTGAGCAGAACCCGACATGGGGTACTCTTTAAAGCCTGTTACAATGATGGAATGGTGCTTGCAATTCGCAGACTCCCAAATGGATCACTTGATGAGAACATGTTCAGAAAAGAAGCAGAATCGCTAGGGAGAGTGAAGCATCGAAATTTAACAGTTCTTCGTGGATACTATACTGGTTCACCCGACCTCAGACTCCTTGTCTATGATTACATGCCTAATGGAAACCTTGCTACTTTACTCCAAGAAGCATCCCACCAAGATGGCCATGTCCTCAATTGGCCAATGCGTCACCTCATTGCACTTGGCATTGCTCGTGGTTTGGCTTTTCTACATGCAGTCTCAATGGTACATGGTGATGTGAAGCCCCAAAACGTGCTTTTTGATGCAGATTTTGAAGCTCATCTGTCTGATTTTGGGCTCGATAAGCTCAAAGTGGCCACTCCAGCTGAGCCCTCAACTTCAACATCAGTTGGAACATTAGGCTATGTATCACCAGAATCAGCACTGACAGGTGAAGTCACCAGGGAGTCAGACGTGTATAGCTTTGGCATTGTATTGTTAGAACTTCTAACAGGAAAAAGGCCAGTGATGTTCACACAAGACGAAGATATAGTGAAATGGGTAAAGAGGCAATTGCAAAGTGGTCAAATTTCTGAGCTTTTAGAACCCGGCCTGCTTGAACTTGACCCCGAATCATCAGAATGGGAAGAATTTCTGCTTGGAATAAAAGTGGGTTTGCTTTGCACAGCACCCGTCCCATTGGACCGACCTACCATGGCTGATATCGTGTTCATGCTTGAAGGTTGCCGGGTCGGCCCTGATATTCCCTCCTCTGCCGATCCTACCTCCCATCATTCTCCTGCATGAACTATCAACTCAAATATGTAACCCAAGTTCATTTACAATTTTTCTGCTTATCTCGTCAGGAAAAGATTGTTTTCAGTAGCTAGCTTCAAATTTCAAACTTTTTTTGGAGTAAAATTTCTTATTTTGGAACTTTTTGTCGGTTTGAATTTTTTGTTGTGTGTGATACATTTTTATTTTGTGGGAGTGCCGTCCGGTATTTTGTTGGGACCAATCCATGGAAAGTGAATTTTATATGTAAGTATTCAATTCAACAGTGTTTGGAGTCAATGATTTAGACGGGTCTGCAATTAAAGCGGAGGAGGAATGTGGACCCTCTTGCCAAGGACAAAATCAATTTACTGTGTTGCCTGCCATCTGTCATGTTACTATTTTACTGAGATTATTTTTTAAATGAGTAATGCTATTCATCCACATTGGGGTTACAAATACAGTTTAAGTGACTCTAAATGATATGTTAAATGAAAGGTGAAATTAAATATTGTGTTGTGTCATCTTTTTGGAGACTTAAAAAACTGAAAATTATCTTCAATGAGCATCTTTAATAGACTTTCTATTTTTAAAAAACATATTCTATCATTTGAAGAACATCTATAAATTTAGATAGTTAAAATTTTGAAGTATTCCAAAAATCTTTTTATATTTAATATTTGATTTTACTACTCCTAACAAATATTTATTATTTTTGTTTATCTTTTATTTTAAGTTGTTTTTTCTTTAGATTATTTTATTATGTTCTTACATTAAAAATTGAAATACTTTGAATGCATTTAAGTGAAACTCACTCTCTAAATTAAAATGTTAATTTAAAGAGTTTTTTGGAGTATGATTTTAAATGTTAATTCTTTAAAATAGAGAGTATTTCATGTTTAAAGAGTTTCTTGGAGATATTTTAATACATTAAAAGTTGCATCAATTGAATAATGTACAAATTGAATCGCTATCAAAATTATTTTGAGATTTCAAATGGATATTCAAACATTTGAAATTTTTTTGGAGAATAGAAATTTTATCATTTATGGAAAATTGCAATTGGATTTGTTCAACCAGTTTTGACATTTGATTTTTGACAATGAAATCTTCAACGATTCTCTAATGGACAAATTGTCAATTTCACATTAGCGACTACTTGACAAATTTTAAAATCAATATATAAATAAGAATATTAGTGGGTTCCGCAAATTGTATGAATAATAGTTATGAATATATGATTGATATAAATATTTTGACTGAATTTACGAATGTATCCAAATATAGGCTAAAATATTTAGTGTAAGACATTCACTGTTTCAACGAGTAAAATGGATAAACAACTTGCATAAAATGTAAAAGGGATTAGTATTACTTCACATTTTATAAAAATACCATGACTCATTTTTTTTATTACTATTACCCCTTTTGGTTGGCCAACCTAAAAATGTCTACGTCGAAATATGACTTTCAAATTAAGTTTCGCATTAGTTGATGCTGTCAAGAATAAAAAGGATTAAGAGCTTGTTTGAACCACATTTTATTGTAAGAATGCATTTTAAAATAATAATTGATGAAGAATGTATGATTAAAAAATAAGGAAAAATTTTAAGTTTGTGTGTAGTATTATTTTATTAAAGAATGTATAATTGAAAAGTAAAAATGAAAAAATATTTTTTTTTAAAGAAAAGGGGATCAAACGAGGGTTAAGTATAAGACAACACAGTCCAAACACTGAAGTTCAAGGGCACGACCCATGGCCCCAATGTCAAAGTATTGCTCGTGGCCTCGAGCACTTTAAGCCCAAGATTAGAGTGCACGCACTCTCTCCTTTATCAGGCTACGTTGATTGTTGGTGGAAATGATAAAACATATATCTTGTCAAGATGCTTACAAAATCTCTCCCTCTACCTCTCCCTGCTAATTCATTGTAAAAAATCCTAGATCTCCTTAAAATATCTCGATACATCCACGCCTTAAATGAGTCGAGTATGAAACATGGATCTCCTTCTTCAAGGCGAAATAATATATATTATATATTTTCCCCTTCATAACAATTATACAAGTAACTCGTGTGTCAAATAGGTAACGAGAGAGAGTTCCCAACATTTTTCGAGTTATCAGAGTGCCAAAGAAATTAACGTCCACTTATATCCAACTTTTCAAATGGTAAAGTAGAAAAATTGCTACTTTTAATATCAAGCATTATTTGTATGTAGACTTTCTCCTCATAACAATAATATAAATTTTCTCATCTCCATGCGACTTTGCATTTCTTAATTGAAAATTTATTCATCATACGTAATCTCACTTATCGTCAGTATTCTAAAAAAGGTAAAACGTGGTTAAATGTTGAGGCCAAGTTTCGAGTTAGGCAAAGGTTTGACGTAAAAAAACGTTTCTTATTTTAATATTATTTTTAATTTTTAATCAATCTAAAAATTATTTAATAATAAAAATAATACTTATTAAACATTTAAAATTATAAAATGCTATATTGAAGAAAGAAAAAAAGTGTACCTAGGTCAGAAGTAAGGCGTTTTGCACACGCTACACGTTTAGGCGCGCCTTTTAGAACACTGCTTACAGTATAAGAATACGAGAACTATACACACGTTTGTTCGAATTAAAAAGTGACAATTTACATTAGTTTATGCTAAAATATATGTTTTGAGCTATTTTATTGTGTTAGGTAGGTCTTCGTCGTTAATATTAAATTGAGTTAATTAGTCATAATATTTAAATTACATTTTTCTCAACTATGAGTACAGCACCTATGCATTGGATGTGATTTGTAAATTTACTTGGGCGTATTTTGGCTTGTCTAGTTTTCGTATAACGATATATTTGTAATTTTTCTCTAACTTCGTTACCTACCATGGTGTTGATAGAAAAACATAATAGGATTATCGATCAAAACAATAATCAAATCCTTAATTCTCAATAATATAACCATAGATTCATCTCCATGTTGTAATCTGAGAAAATAACAAAACATAAAATATACCTATGTCCATAGGAATTTGAATCTTTTGCTTGGATGGGTTAGGATCTTTCAAATAATTTGTGATCTTCAATTCAACTTTTGCTCTCTATTGATAGGGATGTAGAGAAACTCCAAAACACCAAAAAATGAGGACCATAACCATATAAAAGAATAGTAGTAACTCAATAGTCACTATATTTCAGTTGCTTCAAATTGGTCTATCATCAATTTAAAAACAACACTCCGATCTCTACACTATAATTCCATGAAATCTAATACCCATTAGTCACAAAATATCTTTAACGGATCACTTTAATTGACAAATATCCTTTAAATAATAGCACCACACATTTCAACATACAACGTGTGGCCCCATATATGTTGAAAATATCCAACAATCTCTCACTGGGCCATACGTGTAATCTTACAAATGTGCACAACCTTATGAGCTCAAAATTTTGTTATCATTATTGTGGTATTACCAAATAATCTCGTTCATTAGTCATATTGATATAGGATCAAAACGATTTTCGTCACATTTAACGTAACTAAATCCATCAATGGTCACGTACATCCATACAACCAAATGACATAGATCAATCATGGGAGTGTAGCGTGGAAATTACATGTTATGTGATCCAAACATGTCTATTTCCAACTAGTCCAACCTTATTTCTTAAGTGAGTTCAATACTGAATATAATAACAGAGTAAAATGAACTGAATACTTTATTTCTGTATAGAATAATATCCAAATACACAAATGTGTCCAAAACATAAAGCAATGAAAATACCAACCCCCACTAAAACTTGATATCCTCATATATACAACACCCATATAAGCAGTGTGCTCATGAAAGACTTTGGGTGTCATCCCTTAATAAGCGGATCTGCAATCATTGAGTTTGTCTCAATATGCTTTATGAAAATCTGTCCAATCTGTACTATTTCCTTCACAATCGGAACTTGATGTCAATGTGTTTTGACTTAGATTAGCTCCTGTTGTTATTGGAATATAGAACTACTGAATTATTGTCACAATATAACTTTAGTGGTCTTTCTACGCCATTTAGAATGCGTAGCCCAATGTCAAAATTTTGTAGCCATATTCCATGATTAGATGCTTCATAGCATGACGCATAGGGAATCTTCTGCATTTTCTTAACTTCAAGGTTATTTTACGGGCATTGTTAGAGACTAAATTTGTCTCCCTTAGCGACAGGGTATCACCTGATTTACAGTCTTGCATGCCAAACCTCTTAAATACTTTATCGATATAGCTCTTTCAATCTTTTGTGATAATCCAAGAATACCTCGAGAGCGATCTCGATGTATCTGAATCCCTAATACAAAAGAGGTGTCACCAAGATCTTTCATCTTAAAATTCCTAGATAAAAATCTCTTAGTTTAAAAGAGTTTCTTATTTCGAAAGTGTTTTTTTAGAGAAAATCACTTTGGATCAATTTTATCTAAAATCTCTTCTAATTAGAAGAAACGCTTTCAAGAAATTAGTTAAATAGGTCCAAAAACAGCTTTTGGATCACAAAAACTAATTTTGACTTTTTAAAAGTCATGTCAAATGGGTCATAAGTGTCATTAAATGAAAAAGTAAAATTAAATTAATCACAAAATTTTATTTTTAATTGAATTTATCACGTAATGTTACATATGTTTCTGTTCTAGCACAACCGATATGATCATTATTTGAACGACAAAGGACCACCCGAATAAAAGGGACCCTTGTCTAATTTGACATTAGAAATGAATGATTTAGATGCATGGGTGCTCCACTAATCAATTATATTTTTAACTCTTCAGGTGACATTGTGGGTCATACTTTTTATTTGAATTCTATTCATACATGGTCCATTTCAAGTACTCCTTTAAGATTGGACTTGGTGCAATGCTTTGAAATTAAGAGCTTCTTTGAGCCCCTTTTTACTTAAAAATACATTCTGAAATAATAGATTGACAAAAAATGTGTAATTAAAAAATTGAATTTATGTGTAATATTATTTTACTGAAAAATATGTGGTTAAAAATAAGAAAGAAGAAAATATATATTAAAAATAATAAGAATCAAATAAGAGCTCATTATGAGAAATGAACTAGAGTTCAAAGAATTGAATTAACGTCGAATTGAGATCTTACTAGGCAGCTCACGTGTGTATATGAGCACCAAGCCCCAATACCAAGTCATTTTGACCTACCTGCAATATTGACAATTAAGCGAGACAATTGAATTTACAAATGTAGAACACGAACTAATATAAGATGTCATTCGACACATATATCCATCCATATGGAATATTTGAAAACCATTTATTTTTCAAAAAGTATGATAATTATCATCAAAAACCTTCTTAATCAATGAGTTATATTGTACTTTGGTATCTCGTGGTCCTGCAATTAGCCGATCGATCATTAATGAGAAAAAGTGAACATTAAGCATCATTCATTGCTAATATAACCAATTTAGGTATATGTCCAAATTCCCACTTGCGCAAATTAAATTAAATTAAATTAAAAGGCATTCTTCATTATATGTGTTCAGATTTTGTCCACGTTCCACCCACCACGGTAGAACAAGAACGAGCATAATAATCGATAAATGTCTCATATGTTTTCGCATTTATATGTAATTGTTGACCTCTTAATAATTATAAACAAATTATTCTTCTTTCTAAACTTGCTATTCTGTTGTTTACTAAGGAGCAAGAAGAAAAATAACTATTTATGAGGAAGTTATTCAACTTCATTATTAAATTCTTCATCTCGGACATGCGTATTTATATATTTATATTCAGGTCTTAGAGGTAAATGGATCTTTTCAATTGGGACATCCATTGATTGACTGGTTTCTAACTAATTATGTTATTTGCTCACCACCTGAATTCTTATGTTTATGTTCAAGTATATTGACTCACATTATGCATTTAAGGACGCCTATGATGTTTCTCCTTATGAGTGCTTTTAGCTCATTTTGAGTTTGCATGTACTTTTGGCTTATATATATTGTTTGCCTTGATAAATATTATTCCTTATAAGTGCTTTTAGCTTATTTGAGTTCTCATATACCTTAGGCTTCTTTATAGTGTTCGCCTAGATAAATATTTCATATGTAACAATAATCTTATTTAGCCCCCTTTTGGTGCACATTTTTTGAAAAAGAATGCATTTTTACTGTTGATGTGACGGGGAATATGTGGTTGGAAAAAAAGAAAAAGTTATTGATGTGATAAATAATATTATTTTATTAAAAATGTGTTGTTGAAAATGAGTAGAAGAATGAGAATAAAAAAAGTAATGTGGCTCAAACATGGCCTTAAATTATCATTCCAAATATGCCCTTAAATATTTTCCACACGTCTAACAATTTTATTATATAATATTTCCTCAAAAGTAACACGAATATAGTAAAGATAGTTTTTATCTTTTGACTTGTTCTGTCCAACATTTAATTTGTTATAATAAATAAACAATAAAATAAAAAAATAAATTAAATGAGAAATTTCGTTGTATAAAGACGTGAGTTTAATTGAACAAGGAGAGAATAAAAAAAAAAAAAAAACCCTAACAAAGACGGTAGTTGCTTATTGAGTGAAGATTTAGGGTTCCATTTTAAAAGGTCAGCCTTATTAAGAGGAGTAGTCCAAATCCTTTATAAATTGGTCTATGTTTTCATCTTTATTAGATGTGGGATTCTTTCCCTTAACATGTCCACACAAGATAGTGGCTCGTTTGAGCAGACCAATCTTGAAATCCGTATGCTCACTTTTGAAGTTTTAATCGAATCGAATTACTCGTTAGAGTTTAATGGGCTTTGATACCATATTAAAAATGATATTGGGTCTAACTCAACTTAACAAAACCAATTTGTTATGAAAGGATTGAATTCACCTTATTAAGTGGATTATGTTAATATCACCGGCCAATGTAGGATTCTAATATATTGCCATGACAAGTGCCTTTTCTCTTTTTGGGTACAACAAACGTTTATGCCATTATCTTTCGAATGTTGTCAATTAAGCATGGGATAGACCCCCGAGTTCAGCCAAGTCAGCTAGCAGAAGATATATTCTGTTATGGAGTTTGTTATGTAGTTCCATCATATAGTCTGAGTTAGTCAGTTAGGGGGAGGGGATGCAAATAAATGGGAAGGGGAGGAGAATTAGGGATACATTCAATCATTAATGTATTGAGAGTCAAGTAGGAGACTTACAAGGCATCTGAGATTGTCTTACATGTTGCTTTTCATCGTAACACTCGATTCCAGGTTCCTATCAACTAGTATCGATTCTAGGGAGGATGAAGACAAAATTTAGCAAGGAATTGGAGGAGAAATGGAGCTCCATATTCAATGGATTTGAACAACTAGTGAGAAATGCACTCTGTAAAATTGTTGATATTTTTTGTTAATTATGTAGATTGATAAAATTAATATTTTTAAATGACAAAATTATGAATTTTCTTAAATTCATAGTATAGAATTCTATTAAAAACTTTTAAATGGTAAAAACTATGAGAATATATAATTTTTTTAAGAGATTCATAAAATCTAAGTTGCGCGTGAGTTCAAGAAATTTTAAGATAACTGAAGATATTTAATAATAATAATAATAATAATATATGAAGCATTATAAATGGAGTGACCAACTCTAAGGAAAATCATAACTTTTCAATTTTATTATAGCATTTAAGTTCTGAACGATTTCTGTCTATTTTATTGATAAAGAGTCATATGATTATTATTTATTACCTGTTTATTTCTTTTTTTGGGTATATGGAAAAGTAAAAAAAAGGGAAGACTGAAAGTTTATCTAAAGGAAATAAAATGTTGCCACATGTCATACTACTGTTTTTCCACTCCAAAAACTCTCGATAGCAAAATAAAAGCCATTTAACACTATTGATGTTCAATAACAATCTAGATGACGCTAAATCTTAGGTCCGTGCATGGTTCGAATTGAGTTGGTTTTGAGCTTAACCCGAAATGGAAACCAACTTGATCATTTTGAGTGAATTTCAACTCAAACCAACCCAATTCACTTGTTGAAATCGAACCAAACCAAATCGATTTCGATAGGTGGGTCAATTGGTTTGAACGTTTGTTCGAATTTAAAAAAAATTGTCCATTTATTTTGGGTCAAAAAATTATTTGCCAATGTGTCTATATATATATCTATATATATATATATATATATATATATATATATATATATATATATATATATATATATATATATATATCTGATAGTTTTCCAACAAACAATTACATCAAAATAAAAGCAAGGCTACAATCTAAATTTAGAATTTACATAAACAAGTCTTCTTTTTGCTTTTCTTTTCTTTTGGAATTTGAAATTTTGGTAGAAAATGCGTAGATCATAAAACAAACTATCCGAGAAAGAATTATATTTATATTTATGTTTTTGTATTTTATTTTTTAAGTTTAAAAATATGAATTTAAAATGAAAAAAAATGCATTATTGAGTTGGATCGATTAATTAATGGGTTGGTTACTTAAATCGCAACCAACCCAACTCGACTTTTTTATTGTTAAAATTAATCGAACCAAATCAATTTCTTTGTTCATATTGACCCGACTCGATTTGGTCTGTTTTTCATTTTTTTTTTTGTCCTTTCCCACTAAAGGTTTATTTTACACGACTTTTGTTTTTCTTCATGTAGAATAACATTTGAAGGAAGTTATTTTAATTTTTATTTGGAAACTATTTTTTAAAAGAGTTTCTTATTTCAGATGTGCTTTTAGAGAATGTTACATTTGATCAATTTCCTCTAAAAACTCTTCTAATTAGAAGAAACACTTTCATAAAATTAGTCAAACAGTTCCAAAAATAGGTTTTGGGTCTTAAATACTGTTTCTGACTTTTCAAAAGTTATGTCAAATGGACCATATGTGTCATTAAATGAAAAAGTAAAATTAAATTAATCACAAAATTTCACTTTTAATTGAATTTGTCAGATAATGTAATATATGTATGTGTTCTAGCAACATTGATATTATCATTATTTGAATAGGAAGGACAACAGACGAAGGACCCACCCGATTAAAAGGGACTTTGTTTAATTTGACATTAGAAGTGAATGATTTAGATGGATGGGTGCTCCACCTATCAATTATTTTTTCAACTCTTCAGGTGACATTGTGGGTCGTACTTTTTATTTGAATTCTATTCATATATGGTCCATTTAAAAGTACACCTATAAACTTGGTGCAATGTTTTGAAATTCACTACGATAAAGGAACTAGTTAAAATAATTGAATTAACGTCGAATTGAGATCTTACGAGGCAGCTCACGCATGTATATTAGCACCAAGTCTACACACCAAGTCAACACTTATATATACCCGCCAATCATCAATTGAAAGAGTACGTTGTAAAAAGAGCAAGTAACTAGTCAGATTTTATTGCGAATTAATTGTTTTGAAGCTAAATGAGTCGGTTCTTAGGAGATTTTAAAATGTTTTAAATTTCTCAATTTTTTAAAATTGAATCAACTGCTTCGTTTTATTTTAAAAATACTAGTTTTACATAATACATATACAATCAATTTCGTATCTTTTGTATGATTAGAGTCTAAAGTTGATAATCACTCGTGAATAATCTAGAAGTTCTTTAACTCTTGCAAAATGTCAGAAGGCTGGCAACGTTTATAGCAGAGGAAATTTCTTAAAGGAGGATAGTGAAAGAGAATTGTAATTAACATTCCTCTTAAAAGTTCAAAAATTATTGATCAATTTTAAATCCTATATGTAATTCAATGAGAATATTCATTTCTTCAGTTGTTGATTGATTTAAATCGTATTTATTTCTAAATAAAATTTAAAAAATAAGAAACAATGAATTGAAAGGATCTAGCTTGACCAACATGTAAGTCAGTTGAATTTACAAATGTAGAAGAAGAACTAAACTAAATAATCATGCTACTTGTATATTCTTGTTTACATTAATTTTGACATCCTACACAAGACATCTATCATAGACATTGATTTTTATAACATTCTTTCACACCACTGCAAGATTCTAACACATAGAAGAGAATGTCAATAACAATGAAAATAACAATGTACATATAACTTAATTCCTAAACTAAACAACATAACTATATTCCTAAATATGTGTGTTTCACGCGGATTATCGAGCATCGCTAACAATTAAAAGATGGTTCAGACGATTGTGTAAGGAAC
Organism: Fraxinus americana; assembly: GCA_035079005.1. Classification (NCBI taxonomy): domain Eukaryota; kingdom Viridiplantae; phylum Streptophyta; class Magnoliopsida; order Lamiales; family Oleaceae; genus Fraxinus; species Fraxinus americana. Next base: position 14,055,194 of record CM068712.1, on the reverse strand, counting down.
AAACTTCTCGAGACAAAGTCCCAACGATGGGTGCTTTATTTATGAAGATTACAATTAGGAAGAAGCAAAACGCCTCCAAGGAGCACAAACATACAAAGTAATTTGAAAGTTGACAATAAGAACTAAACGAAATGAAATTACATAATTCTCTGTTTAAGAGTGATTGATTTGGGATCCCACCTTCTATGTCTTCTTTTTTTCTTTCATACTCATTTGCCAGTTTTCCCTGTAAAACCGTTTGGAAATTGGTTGTCACTCTATAACTACACACTTGCTTCACAATGGCCGACGTGTCAAGGAACCGCCGTTTTTAAACTGCTGATATTACTCTCCTCTTTTAACTGCTTACAACCGAGATTCTTGGATCGTGTAATATGATAAGATTGCTCAATAATTGCTTCAATAATCGCTGCTTTAAATAACAACAAGACGCTATATTCGCTCAGATCTTGGGCATCTCGAAGGTTTGGGAGAGAATGTGACCGTCGTTCTGAGCGACATTCGCTCAGATCCTAGGCATCCTGCAAGCTTGGGCGATGATAGTCCTCTGTTTATGGGCCTCCACTATATTTTACAATTGTCACATTTAGGCTTATCCCTCAAATTCCCTAACTGGGCTCCATTTCTTGGACCATTTAATTGGGTCTCATTTTTTGGATGTCAACAATTACCCTCCAATATGAAAAAATTAATATCAATTATTAATCTTTACCATATTCTTCCTTTGTATTTTTCGACAATCTTGAAATCCCAAAAGGGCGGAGAATTCCAACTATTATTTCCGTTTGGCGGTAACCCTCTACATCCTGAAAAGTGTAACATCACACAACCCCTATAAACTAAAGGACACGCCACTTCATCGCGCAATTACACCCAGTCTTTACATTGCGCGTCACTGTTCATCTTCTTACTTCTCTGCTACATTTCTTAAACAACCTTCACAAAGACTGTATTTTGTATCAAATGGCGACTTCACAAACTTCTTCCGACAACTCCTTTAGTTTCGAGGATTTCCAAAACCTCCTTACCAATCCGTATATAAATTCAACATTTCTTTCACCAGCCAACCCCGACCTCCATGAATTTTATCTGGGTCCGTCATTTAATGATGCTAAATTTGTTGGACAAGCGGCGGTGGGTCAGCTATTCCCTTGCACTCAAGACCCTCATTTTCTAAACTCTCTATCGTTGAAGCCGATCCGCGAGAAAGGTATTCATACCTAGTCTAAAACTGATACTACTTTTTGTATGTGGCATGCACGTATGGTAAATCATGGCCCTTCTAAGGCAATTTTTGATCATGCTAGGATTTCAGATTTATTAGAAATCGCTCTTCGTCCCCCAATTTATGACCCGGTGCTTTTTCTCATTGCTTTGAGTTTGTCTTCTGAGTATAATACTTTTATCTTCCCCCTTGGCCCAATGTCTATTACCTTGAGAGACGTTGGAGCCCTAGTAAACCTTCCGCCCCTGGGCGACACCATTTTTCCTGGTATTCTAGTTACTGCTGCTGCCCCAAAATTTGATAAGAAACTTACTAATTCCTATTCGGGCATGCAAGAAATTTATAATAATTCTAGCAGTGAACCTTCCCATGCTGAGCATGTGGTCTTTCGGGCTTGGCTTTGTAAATACGTTCTTTTTGTGCCTAGTATGAAACATCCCATGAGTTATCTGCCCATAGCGCATAAATTAGCGCGTGGTAGGTCTTTAAACCTCTGTTCATTATTTTTAGCTGCCTTTTATAAAGGTATGGTTTCCCTCCAGCTTCAATTGAAGAATGTTGCATTTCCCATTGCTAGTGGGCCTTTTTGGCTCGCTTAATTGTGGTTGAGAGCATACTTTCCCCAACTTGGTGCTCGACCCTCTCTCTCTCGACCGGTTAGTTGTTATGGGTTCGCTATTAACCAATTGAGCCCTGTTAATATGTCCAATATGGACGTTTTCTCATTTTTTTTATAACTTGAATTCAATTTCTACCTTTTTTTCTTTCCCTGCTCCCTTAGTTCCAAACTACGTGGGCCATGGATGATGTGAGCACATTCTTGCCCATTCGGGCTCAATTCTTGATTGGGAAATAAATGTTCCATGATATCTTAACCGGAATAAATGCCAAGGCTGGGATCGAGATATATGCTCCCCAATTTTTTGCTCGTCAGCTTGGTTTTGGTCAGATGTAGCATGTTCCTCCCTACTTTTCTAAAAGCTTGACAGAGCATTTTCACACCATAAATAAAATAGAGGCACAAGCCATTGATGCCCGCAATACTCTTTTGACCAAAGGTTTTTCCTTGGCTCCTTTCAACCCCACTTTTGCCACTCATCCCATTTTTGAACAACTCTGGCCGTCTGTGAAACGTAGGCTATTCACAACTGACGCTAACCGTGCTTTCCACCTGCTGGAGCAGTCAGAGACTTCCTCTTCTCCTATTCCTACCATTCTTGTATCTGTTAGGAATCCTATTTCTCTTTCTAAATCGCTACCTGCTCGTGTCAAACGTTCTGCTCTTCCATCTAGTTCCCCAACTGCTCAAGCTAGTAAAGCTAAAAGTGCTTCTAGCCGCAAACGGCCAGCTTCAGCTCCACCAGTTTTGCCCGATGATGATGATGATGCTCCTCTCATCGTCAGGACAAAGGTAATTGAGCTTGTTTATTCATGAAAAAACAATTCTTCATAGGTTAATGTTTTACCTGAATTTTTTTAGAAGAGCTCAACTTCTCCTTCGAAGGCTCTGACTTTAGCAGCTCCTGCTCCATTACCTTCTACTGAAGCTGCTTCATCCAAGTTGTCTGATGTAGGGGCTTTTCCTAAAGAGAAAGTCATAATCCCAGAGTCTTCACCTGCGCAGCTAACTGGAGAACTGCAACCTTCCCAGGGCGATGACCCCCCACGTGTTAAATCGGAAGGTAATACATATCTTATGGTATTTTCCCTTGCTTGTGCTATTGGTCTTCAACTCATTGCTACTTGAATTTTGAAGAGGTTCCCATGGACCTGCCCGTTGTGGCAGAGCCCGCTTGTCCGACAAGGAGAAGTCTCTACAAGTGGCTGGGTCAACCAGTGATGTGCCCCAACTTCCCAAAGATGTTGATGGCCTTTGTTTTATCTTTCATCTTCACTTTATTTACTGCAACGAAAATGCTAAATGCTTGCATTTTTCTTTACAGGACACTGACGCCATCTTGCACTCCGTCCAAGACTTGTTTACTTATTAGGAACAAGTAAGAACATCTCGCCATTCTTCAGCCAATTGTCCTTCTTTTTCATCTGCTGTATTCTCGAAAGAAAATATGATTGTTCTCAAGCAATCAGTGCTTGAATACGTTTTCTTCATGGATATGGATATCAACAAAGCCAATGCTGCTAGACAAAGAGATAGATTTGAGCTTTTGAGTGCGAAAATAGCTCAAGTACTTGAGCTTCATTCAGTCAAAATTTCATCTGACATTGAAGATTATCCACTCCGAGATAAGCTCTTTGCTAGCCAGGAATGTCGAGTTGAAGGCCAAGAAGACTCAATATTTCCATTATGTAGTCGAAAAGAAGTCTTTGCTTCAAGAGATTGAGAAGGGCAAGGTCGATCTAAATGAAATCTCCTATGAAGTTATGGTTGAGGACTCTTTGATGATAAACCTGGCTGCAGAGATAAAGGAACACCAAGTGAGGATGGACGATTGTAAGGCTAGATTAGCTGCCAAGAAGCGTAATGCTTCCCAAGAAGTTAAGCGAACCAAGTCTTTGGTCTAGCGTTACGCAAAGCGAAAGTTGACGAGGAGTTTAGGACTGAGCTATCCACTGCTTCTTCCAAACAAAGCGATGAATGGGGAAAACTTAGTGAACAGATGCTTTCTGCTTGGGGCAAACTGTAATTAAGACATTAATGTCCTTATTTTCTTTATAATTCTGTGATGGCAGCCACTGTTAGTTCAAATGTAATGGCAGCCAATTTCATTAATGGAATGACCATTTTATTTACTTGTGTAATGACTTTCGTATGGATTCTAAAACAGAATAATTGACGTTCTCTTCAATCGTCAATACCCCGAAATATTTAATTATTAACCTTGTGCTATACTCGTGTACATTTTCCTTTGTGAAATCTTTACACGGAGCAAAAATTTTGATATTCTGATTTTCCTCTCCAAGATTTGGGCCTTCAATTTCAGTTACTACACATGTATGTGGCCATTCACATTCCGTCCTCTCGCCTTCACACCTCTATAAATGCGTATGTGTTACACATTTGTCATCTTCATTCTCACTCTCCACAAAATCAGCTTACTTGCCATCGTTGGCATTCAGATAATTGATCAACTATTTCATCTTTCTACAGAAATTGATCATTTGATCTTTTCTCTATTTCACCATCTGTCTTGATATTATCTTTGGCATAGGAGATATATGAAACATTTCTTTGGTCAATGAAGATATTCTCAGCACCTTTTCCATTTATGATCTCTAGAGAGAGTTCTTGATGAGAGCCAATTGCTTGATGAGAGTGCTTCTTTGATCGTTTGCCCATCATTGCAGTAATACATTTAGAAAGGCGATGAAGGCTAATTTGTAGTAGTTGATAGAAGAACAATGATAGCCTACTTCCAATTGCGGCTTATAGAACGTTTTGTATTTTGTATCTCATAGTTTGTAACAAATTTTTTATTAATGAAAATTTTTATTTGAACGCACTTCGTTCTTCTTTTACTTGGACATAAGCGTCTAACAAAATTGTTTACTTATGCATCTATTTATTTACTTTTCCATAAGGAAGGAACATATTTTTTTAAATATTTGTCATTAATAAATCTCATATGCTTCGTGCCATCTAAATCTTCCAAATAATAAGCCACATTAGGCAACACTCTCTTCACTTTATATGGTCCTTCCCAATTGGGTGACCATGTACCATACTTTGGATATTTGATATCCAAATGGAGAATCGTTTTCCAAACCAAATCGTCCAAGTTAAAAGACTTGGCTATAACTTTTTTGTTATAGAACTTAGCCATTTTTCGTTTTTGAATCTGCAATTTATCTAGGACGTCCAGCTTTAATTCGTCCAATTCTAATAAATTTTGGGTTAGTGATTCTGCATGCTCACCATCACTTAAATTATTTTGCAAATCCACTCTGATCGATTGCACATTGATCTCCATAGGCAATACAACCTCTTGTCCATAAATAAGTTGAAAAGGCGTAACTTTGGTACTTGAACGTGGGGACGTCTTGTAAGTCCATAAAGCTTTATTTAAGCATTCATGCCAATTTCTGGCATTTTTTGTTTATCATTTTTCTTATGATATTTTTCAGAATCTTATTAGAAGATTCGACCTGTCCATTAGATTGAGCGTAATATGGGTGGAGTTTACTAGTTTAACTCCAAACTCGTTCAAAAATTCATTCACTTGATCTCTATTCAAGGAAGTTCCGTGATCCATCATTATGGTTTGTGGTATTCCAAATCTATAAATAATGTGGTCATGAATAAAGTCTATAACATTTTTCCGAGAAATCTCTTTCAAAGGTATTGCTTCTACCCATTTAGTGAAGAAATCCGTCGCAACTATTATAAATATATGTTGCTTGGACGACGGGGAATAAATATTTCCTATCAACTCTATCGTCCAACCTTTAAATAGCCAATGTTTAATAATGAGCTCCATTTCTCTTGCGGCATTCTTTGTATCGAACCATGCTTCCAGCATGCTAAACAACTCTTTGTATACTGAACGCACGATTCTCCCATTTTGGGCCAAAAGTATCCGCTTCTAAAAATCAACCATCTCATCCTTTAGCCAGCTTGATGGGCTCCACATATTCTTTCATGTACTTCAACCATGATCGTTTGACATCTTGCGAACTTACACATTTTAATAATACACCATCCGAGCATTTCTTGAATAGCTACTCATCTATCAATATGTAATTCAATGAGCGTAACCTCATCTTCCTATTGTTCTCTTTGTTAGGTTCTTCCAAGAACCTTTTTATTTCTATCCTCCAATCTATTGCATCTCCATTTTGTATGCAATAAATCTCGATATTTCTAGCCCTCCTTTGTACTACGGATAATATTACTCCCATATTCACAAGTGCATTTCAAATTTAGCACATTTGAATACCCCGAAGCCATTTGGGCTAATTCGCTTGCTAAATCGTTATACATCATGTTAATGTATTGAAACTTCACTTGATCAAACTCTTCCAATAATTCTTGGCCGATTTCATATTGACTTATGACAAAATCACTTTCGCATTTAAAATCACCAATCAATTGGTAAATTATTAATTGGGAATCGCCCCTAATGATTACATTCTTTATTCCTATTTCTATTAACAGCTCTAATCCCACGATCAATGCTTCGTATTCAGCTTGATTATTGATGCACATTATATCCAAAGTGAAAGCAAATTTATAACAAATCCCTAAAGGGTTTATTTAAACTATTCCTACTCCCGCACTTCTAGAAGTTTTTGATCTGTTAAAGTATAAAACCCAAGGTTTTATTTCAAATGAATCAACCTCAAATTCAATTTCTTTAGGCATGTCAAGGCATGGATGAACGACCAAAAAGTTAGCCAATGCTTGATTTTTTTAAATTGCGTTTTGGGGTATATATTATATCTTAAACTCTGATAATGCCAAAGTCCAAAGGCCTATCCTTGGTGTAAAATAGGGCGAGAAAACATATATTTAACTAAATTTACTTTAGAAACTAAGTAAACAGTCACATGCCGTAGATAAACCCTTAGTTTTATACACGTGAAATACAAAGCAAGACACAACTTTTCAATGACAGAGTAATTACATTCACATTCCGTCAACTGTCTACTCAAGTAATAAATCGCCATTTCTTCACTAAATTGGTCTTCTTGTGCGACAATTCCAACTATCGATTCTTGTTCAGCTGATATGTATACCTTCATTGGCCGTTCTTGGATAGGTGACACTAGAACTGGTGGACTTGATAAATATGTTTTCAGACTATCAAAAGCCTTTTGAAGTTCTTCATTCAAGACGAATTCGTCCTGATTTTTCAGTTTTAAAATAGGCGAAAAAGCTTTCATTTGCCCTGTACAATTAGAGATAGAACGTTTCAAAAAGTTTAGTTGGCCTAGAAACCTTTGCAATTATTTCTTGTTGTTAGATGGTTTGGTCTCTAAAATGACATTCACTTTATTTTTATCGAATTCAATTCCTCTTTTGTGCACTAGAAACCAAGGAAATTCCCTGCATTAATGCCAAATACACATTTCAAAGGATTTAATTTTAGTTTGTATTGCCTCATTCGCTCAAATGATCATTTTAGCTGTTCAAAATGGTCTTCTTCTTTAATAGATTTGACCATTATATCATCTACATACACTTCAATGAACTTTCCTATCATGTCGTGAAAAATCAAGTTCATTGCCTTTTGATAAGTTGCCCCTACATTTTTCAGACCGAAATACATGACTACCCATTCAAAGCATCCTAAAGCCTTAGGGCATCTAAAGGCAGTTCTGTGTACATCTTTTTCAGGTATGTAGATTTGGTTGTATCCTGAACATCCATCCATAAAAGAATACATCACATGCTCGACAGTTGAATCTACCATAGGCATTGGATATTCATCTTTGGGTGTTGTTAAGTTTAAATTTTTAAAATCTATGCACACCCTGATACTACCATTCTTTTTTAATATTAGCACAATATTAGATAATCATTCAACATATCTAGTCGTTCTAATTCTTTATTTACCTCAGGCAACACATTAGGGACCAAAAGTCTAGGAGGCTGTTTATAAGGTTTAAAATTTGGCTTATTTGGTAACCTATGTTCTACTAAGCTTTTATCCAAACCAGGCATGTGTTCATATTTCCAAGCAAAATAATCTTTATATTCATTTAATGAAGCGATTAATTTATTACTAACCCCTTAACTAAGCATTTGGCTGACAAATGTTGGGTGATCTTCCCCTTTGTCGTCGATATTCACATTTATCAAAGGGTCTTGTGTTTGAGCATGCCCAAGCTTTGTGATCCTCATTACTTCATCTTTCAGGTTCCTGCAATCCACCTTGTTGACTTCTCGACCAATATTCGGCTCCAACTCGAACACTGCCAATTTGTCTCCCAACGTCCTTAATGTTGCTTATTTTTTCTCGTCTCTTGACATTCTTTATTGAAAGCCATTAATTTGGCTTTGAAGGCCTGAATATCGACCATATGTTCTTGTTGTGACAATTCATTAGAGTTCTTTGATTATCTTTTTGCCAATTTCTGGCTCTTCCAGGGCCATTATGTTTGGCCTCATTTGATTGAATATTTCAGTGAGTGCATTTATTGAAAATGGCTCTTCACTATGTATGACAATTTGAGTCTTTCTCCATCTTGAATTACCCTGATAGGTCCATAATTTCTTTCGTACATGAACCTTTCTACTGAGTTTACTTCTGCGACAAAGGGACTATGGTCTGACTGCACCACTTCTGCTTCGCCCTTGTCATTCCAAAAAATCAAGCATTGGTGGAGTGATGAAGGTATGCAACGACTCCCGTGAATCCAATATCTTCCTAGTAGTACGTTGTAACTAGTAGGACCATCTATCACAAAGAAGACTGTGGTCCTAGTAGTTGTTCTCACAGTTATGTCCAATGGCATTACCCCTTTAGCTGAAGTTGCTCCCCAATTGAAACTTGTGAGAATAACTTCTGTTGGAATCATATTGCTTTCTGTGTTTGCAAATTTCCTCATCATCCTAGACGAGGTGATATTTATGGCTGCTCTATTATCAATGAGCACTTTCGCCATAAGTATACCATTGACTAAGGCCTTCACATACAATGGCCTTAAATGTTTAGTTAATTTCATGGTTGGTCTCTTAAAGTTGACTTTTTCAGGTGCATCTATTTCCATTTCCTGTTTATCCTCAATTGAATTATTTCCTTGTGACAAGTTTCATATTGAGTCTCTGCTTTTTGGATTCTCTTCTCATTTTCTTCTAATGATTCTTCTTTGGTTATCCAACCTGTAGGGGGAGATAATATTCTTGGAGGTGACCCATATTTCTCAGAGCGAGGCACTCTCACCTTTCTCTTGGGCGTTCCATATAATACATAGTAGTCAAAAGAGTGTTCAGACAGTTTGCCCAGCAAATCTACCTCGCGGACACCTTCTTGATGTAGTTGCTTCAATAAAGTATTGCGCAACACTCCTCTCTTTTTCTCTCTGCTTCTAAATCAATTTCCTCTTCAATGTCAGTCATGCCATCTTCCTTTTCTTCATCATATACCTCATGTGACGTTTGGCCTTCTTTACATTCCAACACACACGCTTCTTCCTCATTACCTTCCATTTTCTCATCTTCATTTTCTTTATTTTTGAATTCATTGGCTAGTAAATAATTATTAGCCATAACAGGAGGTAAGGTACCAAATTGGATGGTGAGGGGTTGCTCTGGATCTTCTTCATGTTTCTTTCCATGCTCAAACTTTGATCTCCTGGTAGAACTTTCTGGTAACTTTTCCATTGATTCGCCCATATCGGCTTCTTTACTATCTTCAAGAACATTTTTGTTAGCCACTTGAAACAATTTAGGTGCCTTAGGACGTGATGATCTATGCTGTTGCCTCATCGTTCGTCCACAGTTCCGTTGAAAACGCCTTTGTTGAGTTCTGGTAATTTCTCTGAAGGGTACAACTCTTCCTGCATTATACTGGAATGAATGCCATACATTTGGTTGGCGAGGTTGCGGCCTGAATGTTCTCCCATTATTTATCGGCCTGAACTGCCTTTCAAAAGGCGGTCCCCTATAGAATGACACACCCCATCCTCCACCATGCTGGATATTTGGGACGATATCAGAACAATGGTGATGTCACCACATTCCTGGTCTTTCTATGTTTTGCAGTCACTTTTCCCTTCCATCTCGCACACAAGATGCTTCCGCCCTCTGTAGGCTCCTTTCCTCAAAATACATTCAAAAACACCAGGATGTGGTCCGGAATCTTCTTCTCCGTCATCTACAACCAACTTGAATTTTGGCAACTTATTTTTGAAACCAGTCGTTACCATGTTCACCTCAGTGGCTATGGGAAACGATTTTCACTCACTGCCATTTTGTTCTTAGCTTCGAACGTGATTTGCCCTGACTTGATGGCATCCTGTAACAGATGATGGAAAACCAGACAATTATTAGTCATATGTGACATGCATTGTGCCATTTATAATATTTTTTACCCTTAACTTGTTCAGGGTCTGACAACTTATGCTTGTCGCTCAATTTTTTATCTGCTTATCCTTATACAGTTTGTCGAATATAAGATCAACTTTGATCACATCAAATGAGAATACCCTAGCCTTTTTGTTTTCGTCTTTTAGAGGCTCATTCTTGCCCGACGTCCTGGATTTGGCCATTATGAGACAATTATATGCATCTCCTTTAATCAATTCGATCAAACATACTTCAGTTTGATCATATCACTAACAGTATGAACATCGAAATTTGGGTCTCTATAATAAGTCCCCTTACTAGAATTTTTCATTTGTTCTTCTTTTCTTATCAGTCGTTCATACCTAATCACGTTAGCACTTAGTTGAAAAAGGTCAGGAAATTCCCTATCCTGAAATTTCTTTTTTAGTCAAAACTTAAACGACTTTGAACTATTTTGAACAATTCTTTTTCGGGCAGAGATATAAAACATTTGCTCCTGGCTGTTTTAAAACTCTGAAGGAAACTTTCCGCCCATTCATTTGGCATTTAACGTAAATTCGCCAAGTTAGCCAAAGTAACTTCAGATTTAGTTTTGTAAAACTGAGCGTGGAACAATTGTTCTAGCTGTTGCCACATTTGAACAGAATTTATTGGCAAATTAATAAACCAGGAAAAAGCTACTCCTGTTAACGAGTTAAGGAACAGTCTCATCTTGTGATAGTCGGTTACTTCACCACTTTACAATATGAATCGCCCTATATGTTTTAGAGTAGAAACTTCTCACAGACCAGTGAATAATGAAAATTATGGTACTTTGTATCCCCTAGGCCACGTATATGTCTTATCTACCCAATCAGGATATGACTTTGTGTAAGTTAGCCTAATAATAAGACATACTCCAAAAGTCATTTGATCCTGCACTATTTCCATAATTTGGTTTATCAACATACCGTTAGAATTATAGGGAACTCCTACAGGTTGGTTCATTGGTAGAATTACTTGAGGCCTGATGTTAGGTCCTTGGTTTGTGGCAAAAACGCCGTTGTTTAAACCATTATTACCGTTAGCCGGAGTGTTTCTGCTATCATTAACACGCGAGGTGTTTTGTTCGTTGGTTTGGACACTGTCTCTTGTATTTGGGTTACCCCCCAGGTTTGATATTCCATTAGCACTATTCAAATTTAGCATTCCACCACTCCCTTAGTTTGAAGTAGATGGTCCAAAAGGTGATTCTATTCTTTGATTTGGATTCAGGACTGAGAAATTATGTTTCACAATCGTCATGGCTTGAAAATGGTTCCCTATTGGTACAACTGGTTGACACATTTGGCCCATTAACTTATTCATGATTTCATTTAACGTGTTTAGTTGTTTGACCATGTTGTTATAATGTACATTTCCATTTTGAGTAAATCTTTCCATATTATGAATATTTCGTAGATTTACCTGTTCAACGACATCATGTGTGAGTTTTCCAAACAATGCACGCATGGTTTGATGTCTCAATTCTGTTATCAGCTCGTAACGACTTTGACTTCTTTGACTCTGTCCCTCTGTTCGTGGAGTACTTTGCTACTCCTCATATTGTTCGATCACATATTGGACTATTCCTTCGCTTGTTGGTTCTTTATTAGAATTCTTATGAAGTATACTGCTTCAGTTTTCGTATCCTCAAACACCCAAGTCCCACCGAGCATGCAAAATTGTTTTGCTCGGATTATCGAATCTCGCTAACAATTAAAAGATGGTTCAAACGATTCTGTCAGAAACAAACCTCTCGAGACAAAATCCCAACGATGGATGCTTTATTTATAAAGATTACAATTAGAAAGAAATAAAATGCCTCCAAAGGGCACAAGCACGCAAAGTAATTTGAAAGTTGACAGTAAGAACTAAACGAAATGAAATTACATAATTCTATATTTGAGAGTGATTGATTCGGGATCCCTCTTTCTATGTCTTCTTTTTTCTTTTATACTCATTTGCTAGTTTTCCTTGTAAAAACTTTTGGAAACTACTTGTCGCTCTATAACTACCCAGTTGCTTCATAATGGCTGATGTGTCAAGGAACTGCTGTTTTTATAGTGTTGCTATTACTTCCCTCTTTTAACTGCTTACAAACGAGATTCTTGGATCGTGAAATGTGATAAGATTGCTCAATAATTACTTTAATAACCGGCGCTTTAAATAACAAGAAGACGCTATATTCGCTCAGATCTTGGGCGTCTCGAAGGCTTGGGCGAGAATGAGACCGTTGCTCTGAGCGACAATAAGGTATTTCATTCGCTCAGATCCTGGGTAAACTGTAAGCTCGGGCGATGATAGTCCTCCGTTTATGGGCTTTCACTATATTTTACAATGGTCTCATTTGGGTCTATCCCTCAAATTCGCTAATTGAGTTCCATTTCTTGGACCATTTAATTGGATCTTATTTTTTGGATGTCAACAATGTGGTTCAGACAGTTTTACTCAAACTGAACGCAAATAAAATGTCATTCGACACGTATATACATCCATATGGAATATTTGAAAACCATTTATTTTTCGAAAGTATGATAATTATCATCAAAAACCTTAATCAATGAGTTATATTGTACTTTTGTATCACGTGGTCCTGCAATTAAATATTGTACATAAACCTGGATATGTAATAAGCTGGTTATTAATGAGAAAAAGTGAACGTTAAGCATCATTCATTGATAATATAACCGATTTAGGTAAATGTCCAAATTCCCACTTGCACAAATTAAATTAAGTTAAATTAAAAAGCATTCTTCATTATATGTGTTCAGATTCTGTTCAGTGATAATACATACAAGTGTTCCACGTTCCACCCACCATGGTAGGACAAGATCGAGCATAATAATTGGCAAATGTCTAGTTTGTTTTTGCATTTATATATAGTTGTTTATCTCAAAATAATGATCAACAAATTTCTCTTATCCAACCAAAATTAGAGAAATGATCATTTTAGGAGGGAGCTATTCGAATTCAATATAAAATTCTTCATCCTAGACATGCCTATTTATGAATTTACTGTGTCTCATTTATATAGGTTGAATTTGTTTTTCATATGGATTGAGAATTTTTATTTAAATATTATTTGATCCCCATTTTTTTTAAAATACATTTTTTTGAATAAAATAATATTACACGCAATCCAAAAACTTTTCCTTTATTTTTAACCACATATTCTCTATCAATTTACTATTCCAAAATACATTCTACCTAAACATGGGGCTTAAACATACCCTAAATGTTATTGAAAAAATAATTTATGCAAAGAATTTTTCTTGTTTACCCTTATTTAATTATCAACAACTAGTATCAGTATTTAGAAAAATAATGGAAAATACTATGAACCACTTAAATTGATGATGTAGTGGACAAATGGTTTTGCCATTTTCTTTTGAATGTTGTCAATTAAGCACGTTTAGCTTCGTTTCTTTTTACTAAGGTCTTCCCATTTTTCAGATATTGGTTTTGAAATAGTGATTTTCGGGGAATGTTTGATTAAAAAATTGGGAAATTTTTTGAATTTACATGTAAAATTATTTTATAAGAGAATGTGCGATTGAAAATGAGTTTTGAGAAAACGGAACTCAAACATAGACTAAAGAAGCTGTCCTTTTATCAAATGTTAAAATTTGGGTTTCTTGGCAAGTTTTATCGTCAAAAAGTAATATTTTTATCTACTTTTGTGGCATTTAAGCAAAGTTAAACATGGTTAATGGACCTCGAGCAACATGGGAAAGGTAGTTTTAGCATTACGGGTGGCTTAAAAGACAAAATAAATTCTAACTGCATTTAGCGAGCCTCTATCAGAGAAAGTCATTGCGCCCTAATCTAGCTACCTAACTTGCTCATCAAAAATTTTTTGTCATGGAAGTACTAAGAAATATATATTCGATTTGTGTTCAGTAGAGTAGAGGTAAGTCCTAAGTTTTTCAGCAATTTGAGATTGATATCGGGCTGGTAGAAACATGCCCTTTGCTGTTAATGCAAACTAGGCCCATCTTTATTGAATTCAACATGCACGTATATAGACCGTGGGCTTATGGAGCCAATACACGACTTTAAGTAGAGTTATTAGGCTGGTCAGCAAACTAAGCCCATGTCTGGTGGCCCCTTTTTTTTTTTTTTTGGAAAAAAATTTTAAATAGTGATTTTTTTTGAGAATGTGTGGTTAAAAAGTAAAAAAATGTAGAAATTTTTTTTGAGTTTATGTGTAGAATATTTTATCGTGTGAATGTATATTTGAAAATTAGTGTTGAAAAAGGAGTTGAAAGAAGGAGAGACAAACATGGGCTATATCCAGCAAATTAAGACTTTACGATGCAACACCAATTGAAACGACCAATGGAGAATGAGAAACAAATCTACAGAGAAGAGGAAATTAGAGGCAAAAATGGTAGCAGAAGAACACAATAGAAGAAAGAGAAGAAGAATAGGGAAAGGTAGGAAAATTTGGCAACAAACCACAATTAATTTTATTCATTTATGAACTATCCTTTTTGTTTCCCATCCAACACCATATAAATAGCCAAAATAAATAAACCTAAAACAAAGGGCTTAGGCCAATCCACAGTACAAGGCCAATAATAGAAAACATAAATAATAATAAAATCCACAATAGAAAATAAATCTCTATGGATGTCCGTATCAACTCTCCCAGGGTGGGAGAAAAACTCGATTATATCAAGTGGATAAATCACAAGAGGCTGCAATCAATTGCCCAACTATCGGTAAAGAGAGAATATTTCTTGACGTTAACATACAATTTTGCTGCACGAAGGGCAGAACAAACCTGCTTGAGATGATCTCGGTGTTGGTCCTTAGTTTTATTGCAGACGAGAATGTCATCAAAGTAGATGACAACGAACTTACCCATAAAAGGTCGAAGAGTTTGTGTCATTACTTTCATAAAAGTACTTGGGGGCATTGGTTAGTCCAAAAGGCAAAACCAACCAATCATGAATACCATCTTTCGTTTTAAAGTGATTTTCCACTCGTTACCCAGGCGGATCCTAATTTGGTGATACCCATTCTTCAAATCGATCGTAAAAAATATTGTAGTACTAACCATGATAGAAATGTAAAATGCATATTTTTCCCTCCTTATTTTATGTGCTTGTATGATTAATCAATGCAAAAATATACTCATTATGTACATATTTTGATTTAGGTGGCAATTCAATGGAAATGACATAATTTGGAAAAAATAGGTGAAAAATGACCAAAGTGAAAGGAAATGAAAGTTCAAGGACTAACGTGAAAATACACAAAAGTTGTGTTGAACCAAATGATGAAAATTTGAGAGTGTTAGAAGTCAATTGAATAAAAAAAAAAGAAGTTAAAGGGGTGAAATATTATCAAAGTATGATCACACATCAATTTCCAATCCAAAAGTTATGCATCGAATTTTTAGTTTCAAATTGAGACCCATTTTTTACATGGCAAACGATTGAATTGGAAGATAGTATTTGAAGTAAAGTTGTATCCCTTTGAGTTATCTTTCCAACACATTTTGAATTAACTCAATCGGATACCTGTGGAAAATGTTATGACCAAATTATCGAACGCTATTCAGAGACAAAATTGAGCGCGCTGTAAGTGTTGAAGCTAAGAAATATAAGTTACATTTTATTTACCTCTTCCTATTAGTATTGTCCTTCCTATCAAGTCTTAGCCAAATCAAGTTGGTAAACCCCTCTTTCCTCCAACAAATTGGTATCAGAGCCCTAAGGTCCTTGTGAAAAATGGCAAGTGGGATGATTCCTTTTCAAGTCCCTCAATTTAACAAGGATAACTACGACAATTAGAGTATAAGGATGAAGGCATTGCTCGGGTCGCAAGATGCATGGGAGATCGTAGAGAAAGGCTACACGGAGCCACATGACGAGGTCACTCTATCCCAAGCACAAAGGGATAGTTTGAAGGATGCAAGGAAGAAGGACAATAAGACGCTCACCCTCATCTATCAAGCCTTAGATGAAGGCATGTTCGAGAAAGTAGCTTGTGCTACTACGAGCAAGGAAGTATGGGAGATCTTGCAAAACTCCCACAAAGGAGTTGAGAAGGTGAAAAAGGTTCAACTCCAAACACTTCGAGGTGAGTATGAAGCTTTACATACGAAAGAATCGGAATCAATATCTGATTACTTTTCAAGAGTATTGGCCATTGTGAACCAATTAAAGAGGAATGGAGAAAAGTTGAGTGACACTAGAGTAATTGAGAAGATACTTAGGTCTTTAGATTCTAAATTTGACTACATAGTTGTAGCCATTGAGGAATCTAAAGATCTAGATAGTATGAGTGTCGATCAACTCATGGGATCTTTACAAGCCCATGAGGAAAGACTAAAGAAGAAGAGAGTGAAGTTGTAAAGCTATATGCATTGTAAAGCCTCTTTGTTCAATATAAAGCTTTCTTTATAAACACTTGTGTTCCTTCTTTAAGTTCTTGCCTAAGTGTTCTACTTGGTGCCTTTCTAAGACCTCGACGCTAGTTGGGAGGCTGACTTAGTGTAAAAACCGCAGGGGCGGAAGTTCGAGACACTAAGTGCCGCACGGTGCTTGAGGAAAACAGCAAGTCCGTGACAGCGCGCAGACAAATTCTCTCGCGCGCGTACATGCATGAATCTTACTTACCGAGCCTAAAACCAATGAACGGTGCGCACGCACATGCATTTTTCATAGACGAATCTCTAGTTTCTGAATTTAAGTCAACTACCTATGGAAATAGTTATAAATACATATTTTAAAACCCTAGAACAGGGGAAGAACGTCCAGAACGCCTCAAAACTCTATTCTTCATTATTTCTCTCTTAGATTCATGAATTGTAACTAAATTTTTACACTTGGTTGAAGGAAATAAAAGTCTCGAAACCACATATTGTGAGATTTAAATAATTTTTCTTATTATTTAATTTTTATTTTACGTATTAAATATTCTTCTACACTTATTTTCATAATTGTTATATTTAATTGTTAGGAGACCGACTAGTTTATTATTTATTACAATCTACCGCTAAGTTAAATATCAAATCCATAATTGTTTGATTGCTTTAACTTGTGAAATACTAGGATTTGATGAATTTCTGCGATAGAGGTTATTGAATTTTAAGAAGAATGTTTAAATAGATTGAATGCAACCGCTGGTGTTTGTGTTATCTAGTTCATTGATTTCTCTATTGTTTAAAACTGTTATTAAATTGAATCTTGAGCGTTAGTCTAGGGTTATTTAATAATTAGGGTTAATTGGAACGCTGATTTCTAATTAATTAAAATTAAGGAGAAGTAAGAATCAATTTCAACGATGAATATTCGAAATATGAATTGAATTATGATTGCATCTATGATCAATCGTGGATTTTCGACGGTGGATGTGGACTTAGACCAAGGTTAGTCTTTTGATTATTTTTGTTAATTTAATTTTCATTGTTATTGATTACGTTATTTACAATTGTTTGCATACAAAAACTCCCAATCATTGTACGAACCATAAAACATTGAATTGCATACTTTTCGTGGGATCGACCCCTACTTCCACTACTACATTAGTTTTAGGGATTAAGGTATTACTTTTGGATGTCTACGACAGTACACACCAAACCATCATATCTAAAATATCTTCAAGAGCTATCTTTCTTAGGAGTCAATAGGAAAGCGATGCTTCACCATGATCCTATTGATAACACGACTATCTATGCACATCTTCCAAGAGCTATCTTTCTTAGGAGTCAATAGAGCGGGAATTGCACAAGGATTTAAACTCTCACAGATGAATCCTTTGTGAAGGAGTTCATCTACTTACCTTTGAAGTTCAGCGTGCTCAGTAGGATTCGTCCTATAATGAGGCAAATTTGGAAAAGACGCTTCCGAGACAAAATCTATGGCATGTTGAATGTCCCGTAAAGGAGGTAGCTGGTCAGATAGGTCCCTAGAGAAGGCATCCCAAAACTCTTGAATTATTGCCTGGGTTTCAGTAGGGGCTACTATTGGAGAGTTCAATGGAACCTCCATAACAACCACAATAGAATCGCCCACAAGTGTACGCTCAAACTCTGTAGGGTTAATGATATGTAACCTTTTTCGTTCCTCACTTTTCTTTGCTTCATGCAAGCCAACATGTTTTGGGGATAGTGGGTTAAGGTAAATCTTCTTTCCATTAAACACAAATGAACATGAATTGGATCAATCATAAATGGTTATATCTAAATCGAACAACTAAGACCAACCAGAATGATGTGAACGACATCCATTGAAATGCTGTGACACTATATATGATCCTTATACTTGAGGAACTGGAAAGGTACTACACAATATTCTTTTACAGTTATCGAAGAAGTACCAACCCAAGAGACACTATACGAATGAAGATAAGGAAATGGTTTCAAACCAAGACAGGATATAGTAGCCATCGAAATTGCATTAATGCAACCACCACTATCTACAATGAATTTACAACCCTTATTATTGGTCTTTATGTAAGTGTGGAAAATGGCAAGTCAACGCCAATTATCAGCGTTTTTAGGTTGAGTAACGGTACAACGTATAACACTTAATCGAGACATATCGAGAATAAGGGGTCTTGACCCTAGATCTATGGGGAGGGTCCGACTACAACCTAAGAAGATATTTTCATATCATCCAAGTCCCCAAACTCTTCAAGGTTAGGTTCATAAACTTGATCCTCTAACAGTCATCTACTACACCCTCACATTCCTCCATAACTAGGGCTCGACTAGGACATTTAAAGGAAATCTGACCGAAACCCTTATAATTAAAGCATTACAAGCGGGATGACGTCCTTGGAACTTCAGGACCTTTATGTTTATTTTCTCCTATAAGAGGAACCTTAGATGGGAGAGGCCCTAGGATAAACTTAGGAGAAAGAGTGGGTGCTGAAGAGAGAGGGGCATGATTATCACCATGACTTCTATACGGAATCCTAGTAACTAACTCATAGTCTCAGACGAAAGAACAAGTATGACCAAGAGTAGTAACACCCTGACGGACAAGCTCACATTTAAGATCATCTCTTAGGCATTGCCTAAACCTACATAAAATCATAGATTCATCCTCAACAACCGACATTTCATAATTTCCATCCCTACGGTCACGACTAGCATGCTGTTGACCACCTTGTGGATGAGGATAATGTCTATTACTGGATGCTTTAGAGTTTTTAGCGTCAGTCGAATATGGAGTTTGTTCAAAAGTGTTCAACCAGCAGCTAGGTCTCTATTCTCTTCATGAGTAGCATCCATCTCAGTTTGGAAAGTCGTTAATTGAGTCTATAAATGTTGTTGATTAGTGGCAAGTTGCGCTAATTTTCGACTGAGAGCATCAAATTGGAATGGGTCCATAGTTAGAGTACTGAAACTAGAGGTGATAACACGACCACTACGCAATTACATGCAATGCAACACCAACTAAATGAAATGCAATGGAGAGATTAATAAACAACATGTGCCAACAATTAAAAATAAAAATTTGAAATTTTAGTTTTTAAATTTATTTTTTGGATTATGTAAATCTAAATATGGCGAGCTAATAATGTGGAAGTGTAAAATAATAGAGCAATGATCCAAATAACTAGTCAAATTCTCCATATAGTTTATAAGTGGGGTAAAATTGATAAGTCAATTCAATTGATGATTCTAGTCAAATGGGGTGTACGAATAAATTGCTAGAGTAACAGCAACACAGAGGATCTAATTGATGTACCTTTAAAATGAAACAGTAATATCAACCATTGATAAAAAGAGAACAGTGACATTCTGTTGTTCAGTTGCCTGTGTAGAGATTCAATACTCCAAATTAGCCAAATCAAACATTCAATCAACAAAAATAAAAGTGCAAGAAACTGAAAGTAATAAAGAACACGATAGATTTTTCGCCCTAAGGCAAGAGGTTCGGATAAAAATCCTAATCCCCTTTTGAGCTTCCGCCAACCGAAAGAAATCACTTTATAAACAAGAATCAAGAAACCGTTCTTCTTTACAACCGAGCACTTCGCAAGAATCACACAAGATTCGAAACCCCTCTCCAATCAACACGGTATCCACACAAGGATACAAACCAATAGCACCCTACAACTCACTCAAGAGAAGTACACAGGCTAAACTATTACAATCGGCACTCAACAACGAATCACCCAAGAATCATTGAATCGAACACCCCTCAAATCTAACTGAAGAAATCCACACAAGGATTCACAAGAATAGCTTACTACAAATCACTCAAGAAATGCACTAAGACTATATAACAATTGATTCACACAAGAATCTCTATTTTGATCTCACAAAATCTGAAATTGTAGAGAGGGAGCCGAGAGTTCGAAGAGAGAGAAGTGCTCGAGAGAATAGTGAGAGAAATTTGATTTTTCACGTTCTGAAGAATGTAAGTGCCCAGCCTTTTACTTTATAAAAGAAGTCTCCACTTGAGAAAACGCATCAGCTGGAAACAAATGGCAGAAGCACGTTTTCTTCCATAAGCTTGATAAAAGAGACTCCAAAAATGATCATAAACTGTCCAGTTTATGTTCAGCCCAATCCATCCACATTCAGCCCATTCTCAATAAAAGCCCACTCCATCATTGTGCCAAATTTCCCCACAATCTCCACCTTGGTACAATGATCCCAGTTTCATTTAAGTGATTTCTCCATTATGACATCATTTGCTCTTATTACCTGATACACAAATCAGCAAGTATTAATGTTAAGCAACTTTAAACAGTCCACAAACTTATTTAAAGACAGTACTTTAGTTCCAACATCAGCAGGGTTGAAATTAGTAGATATATTTTCAAGTTTCACAACTCCTTGTGAAATAACATATCTAATAAAAAAAGAAATCTAACATCAACATGCATAGATCTATGAGCAACACAGGATTTCTACTAAAATGAATTTCAAATAGGCTATCAAAATAAAGAACCACTTCTTTAATAAAACCAAAATTCATCAAGTAACCCCTTTTAACCAAAATCCTTCTTTGATTGCATCAGTGGCTGCAATGTATTCAGCCTCTGTTGAAGACAAAACCACAACCTGAATAACACAAGTCACAAAGTATACATGTATGATGAAATAGATTTTCAGTTATCCGTATCTCCTGCATAAGAAGAGTCAGTAAACCCTTCAAAATAACACCTCAAATCCTCTAGGTTGTTTCATGTAAATGGTTTCATCTAAATCTCCATTTAGAAAAACAATTTTTACTACTAATTGGTCCAACTCCCAATTAAATTTAGTGGCCAAAGTAAGAATGACACGAACTGTAGTACACTCTACTACAGATGAAAAATTTCATTTAAAAAACAACTCTTTGAGTAAAACATTTAGCTACCAAACGAGCTTCGTATCTAATGTCATTCTCACTTTGCTCACCCCCTTTTTCTTTTAAAAAAAAAAAATCCATTTACAATCCACAACCCGCTAACCCTCCGGTCATACTATCTCTAACTAGTTGGTAATCAACTAGGGGCTGTTCATTCACTAAATCAGCCTAAGGAACCCCACCAGATTCATTTTCAGCTTCAGATACCTCATCATTTTGAGGGGCAGGTTGGTTAGGATCATCCTCAGATTTCTCCACCTCAAACTCAACCCACTTTCTCACATTTACAGATTGTTCAGGGGTCTCAAACAGGTCTGTAGATTACTGATCAGTCTTAAAACAGGGCAGGTCATCAATACACCAAGGCACAAAGTGAGATTCACACAAGAACATCACAACATCGAAGCCCTCTCGACTCCAAATCAAATCCACACAAGGATATACCATAGCCTCAATACAATTCACTCAAGAATTGCGCTACAAATCACTTAAGAATCAAAAATGGCATCCACACAAGGATACAAGTCAATAGTTCACAACAACTCACACAAGAGAAGCACTAAGACTATACAATGATTGATTCACAAGAGATATAACTAGTCTTTTTGTACCTCCAATGTTTGATAACTCACCACATGATCAAATACCCAAATCTGACCAGTTCACACTTCAAAAACCCACGAAGCCAAAAAAATCACTTAAGATTATAGAAACCCTCACAAAAACAGAATATGGTTCACTCAAGACCACATGATCAAAGACCCAAAATAATCAGTCCAGCTTACACCTCAAACACATCAAAAAACCCACGAAGCCAAGAAATCACTTAAGATTATAGAAAACCCTCACAAAAACAAAATATGGTTCACTCAAGACCACATGATCAAAGACCCAAAATAATCAGTCCAGCTTACACCTTAAACACATCAAAAAACCCACGAAGCCAAGAAATCACTTAAGATTATAGAAAACCCTCACAAAAACAGAATATAGTTCACTCAAGAACATCACCAGAAATCTATCAACTATTACAGATCACTCAAAGACAAGTAATGCACGATTTCAGCCAAAAATAAAACATCTTCAAAAGTCACATAGAGGGATGGGGTTGAATAGCACTCAGTGATATTCACACAAGAAACATCACAAAACATCGAAGTCCTCTTGAATCCGAATGGAATCCACAAAAGGATACACCATAGCTTTACTACAATTTACTCAAGAATTGTACAGCATCAATATTATCAAAGAATTACAGGAGACTTCAATTTTTAGAGTGCAAACACAAACGGTGCAGAGATGAGCAGATTATTGTCATAGCTTTATTCAAAAATATTTTTCTCCAATTTCTTCCACAATTCAAATTGTCAGACAAATGCAAGAAAAACAATACTCCGTGCAGTTTCATCTTGTTCAGTCAGATTCAAAATCAGTAGGCCATGACTCATGAATAGCCTTAACACATTTTGTTGAAGTAAAAGAGCTCTCACTTTTCTGACGCCAAAGACTAAAGTCTCTTTTGCCATTAAAAACTTCCAATTCAAATTTAGAAGAAGGCATAATGAAAGTTTGAATGAATGGCTAATGAATGCAGGTCAGGCAGAGCAACCGGGAGAATACACAGTAAGATATAATTCAAATGTCACACTCCCGAGACAAAAACATGAATTATACAACCAGCATAATGTATATTCTCAGTTCAGGGATTTTCAGATTTAATTTCAGGCAAGAACCTCAACAATTCATGTAACAATTTACAAGATGTAGCACTAATAATCACAGTTGCAACATACAATACTGAAAAACATATATAGACACGTTTTTCCAGATTCACAATAATGGTATAAGCAACAAATCAGTGTACTCAATATGTAAGTTGGAACGAACTCACCAAAGGTCCTAAGTTAGGGTTCAAGAAATTAAATCACCAACGAATCAAATGAGACAGGTTACGTTCTGCCCAAGTCGAGACCCCAAGAATCACGGCCTGCAGCTCTGATACCACTGTAGAGATTCAATACTCCAAATTAGCCAAATCAAACATTCAATCAACAAAAATAAAAGTGCAAGAAACTGATAGTAATAAAGAACACGATAGATTTTTCGCCCTAAGGCAAGATGTTTGGATAAAAATCCTAATCCCCTTTTGAGCTTCCGCCAACCGAAAGAAATCACTTTATGAACAAGAATCAAGAAACCGTTCTTCTTTACAACCGAGCACTTCGCAAGAATCACACAAGATTCGAAACCCCTCTCCAATCAACACGGTATCCACACAAGGATACAAACCAATAGCACCCTACAACTCACTCAAGAGAAGTACACAGGCTAAACTATTACAATCGGCACTCAACAACGAATCACCCAAGAATCATTGAATCGAACACCCCTCAAATCTAACTGAAGAAATCCACACAAGGATTCACAAGAATAGCTTACTACAAATCACTCAAGAAATGCACTAAGACTATATAACAATTGATTCACACAAGAATCTCTATTTTGATCTCACAAAATCTGAAATTGTAGAGAGGGAGCCGAGAGTTCGAAGAGAGAGAAGTGCTCGAGAGAATAGTGAGAGAAATCTGATTTTTCACGTTCTGAAGAATGTAAGTGCCCAGCCTTTTACTTTATAAAAGAAGTCTCCACTTGAGAAAACGCATCAGCTGGAAACAAATGGCAGAAGCGCGTTTTCTTCCATAAGCCAGTAAAGAGACTCCAAAAATGATCATAAACTGTCCAGTTTATGTTCAGCCCAATCCATCCACATTCAGCCCATTCTCAATAAAAGCCCACTCCATCATTGTGCCAAATTTCCCCACAGCCTGAATTGCCAATGCGTGGGTTTCAGGTGTACTTGTGTCCTATACTTCATGTCAAATGTCTCCAGCTTCTGAATTTACTCCAGTTGCATCTAGGAAAGCAGCAATGTCATGATTTTGTGATGATTGTCCTTCTGTTGCGGTGGTGGTGTGAGTAAAGAGTGAAGTTTGGACGATAATAATGGCAGATACTAGGACGTTATATTTGGATTGGAATGATGATTATTGTGATTTGGTAATTTAATTACAAGGTACAGCCCAGAAGCTAAGAACTTCTTTTTGAATCCTCAAGTGAGATTAAAGAAATGAGGAATCGAAGGCAATTTGTTGGTGGGTTGCAGGTTTGTTATTAGAAATGTGTGGGTTTTTTCAGTGATGACTCTGCGGAGGCATTGAGGATAGAGAGAGATGGTCGACGACTGGATTTTTTTATCGTATGTGATGCCGACGATTTGGGGTTTTCCGGCGCTAGCACTGGAGGAATGGGTCGTCGGCGATTTGAGGTTTGCAGTTGTCGACGAGTGGTGAAAAGATACGGACGGGTTGTCGGCGAGGTTGATGTCGGCGGGAGTAGTAGGTGATGTTTCAGGGATGTTTGGGATTGATTTCTGAAGTTGAGATACAGATGGGTGAATGCGGCTGTCGATAGGTGGCCTGGTGGTATAGGAGGTTGTCGAAGGGACATGATATGGTGGTCGAAGGCGTCGGCAATGAGGAGATTGCCGGATGCGGGGAATGGCTCGGGGTTTGGAAGATATGAAGGTAGTGAATTGGGCTGTCTTGGGCTTGATGATAATGGGTATGGTAAATGTTAGTTGGTCAAGGGTAAAGGAATGCGTGTGGGTATATAATAGAGTTGGGCCTATTACAGAGTATTTGGGCCAGTAGCTGGGATTAGGTGTTGAGATTAATTGGGCTAAATGCTTTGGGTCTGTGTGGGGGTGATTAGGCTGTATAATGTTGTGTTTGGGCTGGAAAAATACGTGGGCTGAGAGGAATTTGGGTTAAATGGGCTGCTTAGTTTTGTAGGTATTTGGGTTGATTTAGAATTACGTGATTTACATGAAGAGTGGATTGGAATGTTATTTAGATAAAATGATCAACATTGAAGAACAACATGTAACAAAATTTGAAGAGTAATGATAAAGAATATATCTTTTTTTTTTTCATTCGTTTTTTTTAAGGAAGAAAAACTGGAAAAATAAAAATTTCTATCACAACAAATTCTTTCTTTTGTGTTGTTCCAAGATTTTGGAGAAACTGATCAATGATTCACAATTGTTGACATGGCGGAGTTACATGGTTTTTGGAGAAGAAGACATGAAAATTTTTAGGTTGTAATTGAAGTACTTCCCAAGCTTTTGGCCTTGATACCAAATTTAATGTAGCTCCAATTGAAACAATCAATGGAGAATGAGAAACAAATCTACAGAGAAGAGGAAATTAGAGGCAGAAATGGTAAAAGAAGAACACAACAGAAGGAGAAGAAGAATAGGGAAAGTGAGGAAAATTTGACAACAAACCACAATTTATTTTATTCATTCATCAATTGTCCTTTTTGTTTCCCATCCAACACCATATAAATAGCCAAAATAAATAAACCTAAAACAAAGGGTTTGGGCCAACCCATAATACAAGCCCAATAATAGAAAACTTAAATAATAAAAAACTCCACAATAGAAAATAAATCTCTATGAATGTCCGCATCACTTTATTTGTTATTGTTGTGCTTTTAAGAGAATCAAATGTAGTTGTGCTAAAAAAAGTATTGAAAATCGGAGCAAACAAATAATTATTTAGGGTCCGTTTAAGGGTAGTAATACCTTAACTTCTAAAACTAATGTAGTAGTGGAAGTAAAGGTCGATCCCACGAAGAGTATGTAATTCAATATTTTATGTTTCATACAATGATTGAGGGTTTTTTTTGTACGCAAACAATTGTAAATAACGCAATCAATAACAATGAAAATTAAATTAACGAAAACAATCAAAAGATGAACCTTGGTCTAAGTCCACATCCACCGTCGGAAATCCATAATTGATCGTAGATGCAAAGATAATTCAATTCATTCACCGTTGGAATTATGTTCTTACCTCTCCTTAATTTTAGTTAGTTAGAAACCAGCGTTCTAATTAACCCTAATGATTAAATAACCCTAGACCAGCGCTCAAAATTTAATTTAATAACAACTTTACACAATAAAGAAATCGATGAACTAGATAACATAAACACCAGCTGTTACATTCAATCTATTTAAACATACTTCTTAAGATTCAATACACAAAATAAGAATTAAATAATAAGAAAAACTATTAAGATCTCACAATATGCAGTTCCGATACTTTAATTTCTTTCGACTAAGTGTAAAAATTTAGTTACAATTCATGAATTTAAGAGAGAAATAATGAAATATGGAGTTTGGAGGCGTTCTCCCTTAGTTTTGGAAGAGTTTAGGGTTAAATAGGTCGTTCAAATACCCTACCATAAGAGATTAGTTCGAATAAAGAAAGCAGAAAATTCGTGCCCAGAATGTACCATACGACTGGATGGTTTAAACCCATGCGACAACATGGTTATAAAATTTTTTCACTGTTCATCTCATGTTGGTGTTTGGGCGATTGCATGAACTTTCTACCATGCGACTGCATTGTAGAAATTATTTTCCAATTGGTTCACTTTAGTCCCCAAACTTTATTTCATTTACCCTTTGACCTTGCTTCCTTCTCCTTCTTCTCCTAACATTCAATGACATCACAATGTATTACTTAACTCAATTCCATGCGTGATTCACCATTCGGGTCATCTTCTGAATAATTGTATTTTGGTCTCCGAAGTTTTATTTTCTTTCAAATTACGCCATATCTATAGAATTACCACCTAAATCAAAATATTAACGTAATGAGTATATTTTGGCACAAAATAAACATACGAGCGCATAAAATGAGGAGGGAAAAATATGCATTTTACATTCCTATCTGCAGGAACCATTTAAAGTAAAGACATATGCAGAAGTTGATTTTCTATTATCACAGTTACCAGTAAACTCAGAATCAACAAAACATTTCAATTTAATCCCAATTTTACTTTTACTAAACATAAGCCCAAAATCAGAAGTGCCATTTAGGTATCTAAATAACCATTTCATAGCTTCTCA
Organism: Fraxinus americana; assembly: GCA_035079005.1. Classification (NCBI taxonomy): domain Eukaryota; kingdom Viridiplantae; phylum Streptophyta; class Magnoliopsida; order Lamiales; family Oleaceae; genus Fraxinus; species Fraxinus americana. Next base: position 14,027,679 of record CM068712.1, on the reverse strand, counting down.
ATGATATTCACCTGGATTGCTCTTGTATCTACTTAATAAACTTATAGCAAAGGCAAGATCAGGTCTGGTGCATATCGTAACATACATAATAGACCCTACAACATTGGCATATGGAACCTTTTCCATTTTAGTCTTTTCTATTTCAGTTTTAGGGCATTGGTCAGATGAAAATTTAAAATGACTACCGAGGTAAAGTGACCTCCTTGGCATTATCCATTGAAAATTTGCATAATATTTGTGAAATGTAAGACCGTTGAGTGAGAAACAATTTATGATTACTCACATTTCTTCTAATTTCCATCCCTAGAATCTTTTTAGCTTCTTTTAGGTCTTTCATTTCAAATTCCTATTTCAGTTTTTGCTTAATCATGTCAATTTCAGTTATATCACACCCAGCAAGTAACATATCGTTAACATAGAGCAAAAGATAACAAGAATCAGGGCCTCCATTGCCCTTGTAATAAAAACATGGATCATATTCACTTCTATTGAAATCAAGTCCCTTTATAAAAGTATCAAACCTGATATACCATTGTCTCGAGGCTTGTTTCAAACCATAAAGTGATTTTTGTAAAAGACATGCAATGTTTTCTTTACCTTTTTGTTCAAAACCTTTAGGTTGAGACATGTAGATTTTTTCATCTAAGTTTCCATGTAGAAAAGCAGTTTTGACATCCAATTGTTCTAATTCAAAATCAAATTGAGATACAATAGAAAGCAAAACTCTTATAGAGGTGTATTTGACTATAGGAGAAAAGATTTCATTGTAATCAATTCCTTCTCTTTGGTTAAAGTCCTTTGCAACTAATCTGGCCTTAAATCTTACATTCTCACCTTCGCTGGTTCCTTCTTTTACCTTAAAAATCCATTTACAGTCAATGAATTTTTCTCCTTTAGGTTTATTAACTAAGGTCCATGTCTTATTCTTAGCTAATGAGGTCATTTAATCCTTCATAGCAGCAAGCCACAAACTGGCATGTTCCCCTCCCATGGCCTCTTCATATGTGTTAGGCTCATTTTCTAGAAAATTCTGAACATTCAAAGCTGTAACAAAATCAGAGTTATTGTATCTAGAGAAAGGTCTGACTTTTATTTTGGTTCTATCTCTTGCAAGGTGATAATCATCTAGAGTTTTCAGATTGGTTTGGAGATAAGTCAGCAGGTTCAGCCTCATTGATAGGTTTAGTTTCATCATTCAATACCTGATTAGGCTCCACCTCAAATTGATCATCATTCCCAGAATTTAAATCTGTCTGGAATATTTTTGTTTCTAAAATTGTTTTATTTTGATCAGTTTCAGGTGTAGCAGGTACATCTCCTTTAATGTAGGGCATGTCAATCTCATTGAAAATAATATTCCTACTGATGGTGACTTTGTAACCTCCTAAAGATTTCAACCAAACCCTAAAACCCTTAGGCCGTGTTTGATAGGCCACATTTTTCGGGGAAGTAGGAAAATATTTTCCACTTTCCACTTTTTTGGCCGTTTGATAGGCGAAATTTGTAATGTCCCAAATTCACGAAACTCGAAGCGTTAAAAGAAATATCCATCTTCTTTGCTCGAACCCTTAAATGTTAACCAAAATAAGTTTTAAATGATAAAAGTTTTGAAATTTGAAACATATAGGAAGATGAAATGGAAATTTTTGTTCATATAGATTTGGATAATTTGAAGAAATTTTATTTTGGAAAACATTTTGAGGAAATTCAGCAAAATACCGGTTGCGCAGCAGTGGAAATGAAAATATGTTTGATCTAGCAAACGTTGTCAACAAATTGTGAAATTTTAACAGAGACTATAACATTCATATATCTATAACATATAAAAATTTGGGGTCTGGATGAAAATGTTTGAAGCACGAAAATGCTGCACAACTACGCTGGACAGAAAATTTGAAACAGTCCCAATGCAGTTTACTAAAACAGGCATAACTTTTTCTCTGGATACTATTTTACAGTAATTCGAAAGACCAATATTAGAAGACTCATAGGCCTTTTAAATGCCACTGATTTCACTCTAATAAATGTATTATAGCCCAAGTTATACCATTTTCAAATTTAATAGCAGAATCTGAAATTCAAAACAACAGTAGATAAACTTCATGCATGTCAATTCAACATTTGTAAATTATAGTTGACATGCAAAGTACATGAAACTGAACGAGATAAACATTAAAAACATTGTTAAGAGTTTCATCTAAACATTTATAAAAAGGTTTACACAACCGGAAATGTTTACTAGAAAGTTGAAAACAATTCAAATTTGCCGAGCACTTGCCACCATGCCAAACTACTGCCTCGATTTACCCTATGACATTTTAATAGGGGTGAGTATCATAAATAATATTTAGTAGGAAGATACTTAAGTAATTGGTAAAAATAAATGCATTTTCAGAAATGCAAACTTTGGTTATTTGTGTCACCGTCATTCTCTAGCAAATTGGTGATCAGTCAGTCCGCTTATTCTTGAGTTTTGATAACTCGTTCTCGAGTTTGATAACTCGTTTCATAATCTCTTAATCTCTTTTCGAACCACCCAAAGGGTGCTTCCATCATCAGTAACACAATAACACGTTAATGCAAATCGAAAATAAATCATTTTATTCTACTTTACAAAAGTGTCGTAAAACACCCATATCTTGAATGCTTGGAGTTTCAATAACCTTTGATGACCAATTTGTAAAGAAAAATGCAACGTGCTCCTTAGCTTATCCTTCAAATATTTTAAGGGCTGTTTGGCATTCAAAATAAAGGTATCAAATATTGATTTTTAAATGGTGGATACAATTAGAATTTGCACTTGAATAATAGCCTGCATTTGAAATAAACTTTTGATTTCTAAATGAAAAAGGGATGGTTTTAGGCAGTAGCAAAAGTGGAAGTTAAAACGGTAAGATAAGTTTTATGATCATGGCAAAGTGAGTGGCTAGTAAAATAATAAAAGGGATTATTTGGTACAATATAACAAGTGTATCTAATTTTTAAAAAAATTGGACTTAATAGTGGTAAAAATTAATATAAAAGTGTGTGGTCAAAATAATGTATTTGAACAAAATAAAGAAATTTGTCATTTAAAAGATATTTCGACGACTTACAAAAATTTTAAGACAAGCGCACACAACTTTACTATTGTGACCAAAAATTCTAACAACTCTTAGGAATGGTCGTAGCGACGTCATAATATAATTCAAATTATTTTCCAGTTATACAAAAAAATTTCATTTGAAAACGACATAACATTTTTTTTTCAGTCGCTACAAAATTTTCCACGGAAAATATTTTCCCGATTTTCCCCACACGTGTGTAATTTCCGGATTTTTGATGGAAATGTTTTCTCTCTTTTTTGATGGGAAAACATTTTCCACGCTGGAATTTTTTTTTTTGGCAATGGAAACAAATGTCATAACTAATGCTAAAAAAAAATTTCACTTTAATGGACAATTTTCATGTAAAACAAAGTCAAACGAACACTAAACTTTGATAAAAAAATAATTTTTTCGGAAACAATTCCCCCCCCCCCCCCCGGAGGTTAATTACCCCGTTAGTCACTGAACTTTGGCCAAAAGTTTCCACCAAGTCACTGAACTTTAAAAACTACTTGATTAGTCACTGAACTTTCAAAAAATCACCTCATTGGTCACTGAACTTTAACAATCACCCCATTGGTCACTGAACTTTGCAAAAAGTTTTTCAAATGGTCACTGAAACCCGTGACCATTTGGGAAACTTTTGCAAAGTTCAGTGACCAATGGGGTGATCTTTTGCAAAGTTCAGTGACCAATGGGGTGATTGTTAAAGTTCAGTGACCAATGGGGTGATTTTTTGAAAGTTCAGTGACTAATCAAGTAGTTTTTAAAGTTCAGTGACTTTGTGGAAACTTTGGCCAAAGTTCAGTGACTAATGGGGTAATTAACCCCCCCCCCCCCCCTTTTTTTTTCTTTTTGGCAATGGAAACAAATTTTATAACCAATTGTGGAAAAAAAAAATCATTTTAATGGATAATTTCCATGTAAAACAAAGCCAAATGAATATAAAATTTAAAAATTTTCCAGGTGGAAAATTATACCAATCAAACACACTTGAAATCATTTTCCCTGCAAAACATTTTCTAGGCAAATCTTTTCCCTTTAAAACATTTTCTTTCCACCCATTTTCCACCATTGCAATCAAACGCACCCTTAATACATTCACCATATCCTAAGAAAATACCCTTAACAGACATGGGCTCAGTTTACCCTCATTCTGATGTACATAGGCAGCACAACCAAAAACTTTTAGTTTAGAATAATCCACATTGTTGCCACTCTATACATGATCAGGGGTATCAAATTTTAAGGATTTAGTGGGACATTTGTTTATCAGATATGAAACAGTTTTAACTGCTTCCCCCCAGAACAGTTTTGGTAGTCCTGAACTTATCAGCATACATATGATCTTTTCTAACAAAGTCCTATTCATCTTTTCAGCAAGCCCATTCTGTTGATGAGTATAGGTGACAGTCCTATGTCTAAGGATCCCATTTGTTTTGCAAAACTTATCAAACTCTTCATTGCAAAATTCAAGATCATTATCAGTTCTAAGTGCTTTAACACCTTTATTTACTTGATTTTCAATCAGAGTTTTCCATTCCACAATTTTTTTGAAAGTATCATATTTATTTTTCAAAAGCATCATCCAACTTTTCTTTGAAAAATCATCAACAATAAGCAAGAATTACTTAAAGCCAGAATATGTGCACAGAGATGCTAGTCCCCACAGATCAGCATGCAAGTAATCAAAAATAGACTTAGACTTGTGAATGCCTGAACCAAAAGGCAATTTATTTTGTTTTCCAAATAAGCAATGTTTACAAAACAACATTTTTTTTCTATTTTTTCATTCCCTAAAAGACATTGTTTCTTAAGAATGTGCAAATTCTTATAACTAATGTGCCATGTTCTAAAAAGTGCCAAAATGCGTCGCCTAGGCGTGATGCGGACCGAAAACGCGTCGAATTCGGGAAATGCTCGAAAAATGCGTTTTCCATCTAAAAGGCGCGCCTAGGGGGGATAATGTGCGCCTAGGCATGCGCGCATTAGGCATGCATTATCCCGCCTAATCCCTTTTAAATTTTTTTTTATGATATATTAAAAAATTTATTTTTTTATATAAAAATATATTTAATACCTTAAAAATACGAAACGCATTATGACGCTTATTCTTCGCATTGACACGCCTAAACTTGTGATTCTTGATTCCCGGCCTCGACGCATCGCAACGCATTACGCATTTTAGAACACTGCTAATGTGTCCAAGTCTTTTATGCCAAAGTTCAGATTCGTCAGGCTGTGAGACTGTAGCAGCAATAGGTTTATTTTGTAAAGGTAAAACTTGCATAGTATAAATCCCATTGGCTTTTTCAACATGAATGACTTTTGCAAAATCCTTTTGAAGTGTTAAAATACCTTTATTTATGATGGTATTAAAACCTTCATCATCAAGAGTTCCTAAAGAGATGAGATTCCTCTTTAGGTCTGGAATGTATCTTGTTTTATTCAAAATGAGTACATTCCCATTTTTCAATTTTAAAACAGTTTTTCCAATGCCTTTTATTTTGCAAGAAAAGTCATTTCCCATTATCACTTGTCCCCCACTAACTTTAACTAAGTCAGTAAAGTATTCTTTGTAAGGTGTCATGTGAAAAGTACATCCAGAATCAAGATCCAATCTGTTTAAGTTGAAGATTGATAGGTCACATAGACTTGCCCATTGGTGGCTGCAGCTTCTTCATAAGCTATAGCTGCCCCACTATCAACATTGTTGACAATTTTCAGTTCATCTAACGTTTTGTGACAATCTTTTATAAAATGTCATAGTTTTCCACAAAAGTAACATTTCTTTCCTTTAGCCTCATTATTGTTCTTGTTAAATTTGGATTTATAATTTTCAAAAAATTTCTTGTGTTTTCCAAAACTTTTATTTGAAAAATTGTTATTGTTTCTTTTTGAAAAATTGTTTCCTTTAACATTGTAGCCAACTCCATTGGAGGAGGTTTTTAAATCACTTTAAAATTCAAGTTCCTTATTTATTAAGGATGAAAAAATAGTATCAACAGTAACAGTGGTTCTTCCATATTCAAGAGTATTTTTTAAATCTTTATACTTTTCAGGTAGAAAAAATAATAAGGCTACATATTTTTGATCATCAGATAGTTTCTCACCACTATTGGTAAGATCTTGAGAAAGTTTATTAAATCTATCAAGATTGTTTTCAAGGTTACAATTAGGTTCAAACTTGAACTGAAAAATTTTTGTCACAAGAAACATTTATTGGGAAGTGACTTAGTTTGGTAAAGTGATTCAAGTTTAACCCAAATTTCAGCTACAATCTCAGTCTCTCCAACCTCTATAATGACACAATCAGATAAATGCAAAAAGATAGTATTCCATGCAGTTTCTACTTGTTCAATTCTTTTAGTATCTGCCACTTCATCCCCCCCAAGATTCATTAAGAGCCCTTGCACATTTAAAATGAATTAATAGAGCCTTCATTTTTCTACTCCAGAGAGTAAAGTCTCATTTTCCATTCCAAACCTCCACATCAACCTTAGTACTACCCATAGTGATAATGCAGACAGAGGCAGTAAAAAATATGATGCAGTACAGAAAGAGCACAAAGGACTAATGAGATACCCACAGATAAAATATATGATGTAAGATTTATTTTTATCATGCAAGTGTTCACAATTTAAAATAATCATATAGGCACGCAACAAGTTAACACAAAACTTGATCAATCAACAATAATAGGTGACAATCAAAGATTACGAATTTCAAGTATTCTTAAAGAACCGTTATTCCCAGTCCCATCAGATTCTAGGGTTTTCAAATGAAACCCTAGACAAAGGAAGATCCAGGAGGGTTCAAACAAGAGATCCAAAAAATATTGTTCGAAAGAAAATAACAATATAGGGTTAGAAACTCGTTACCAAACGCCTCTGATTAAGGATGTAAAATAGTGAAAACCAAAACTATTTTACCACTCTGCCAAGAATGTGAATCAGGCAATTTTCGGTAAAGATCTTTTAGATCTGGAGTCACGTTCACCAAGAGCAACCAGAAATAGTATTATATCGAAGAATATTTTGGAGATTGAAGTGCTCTGATACCATTGTAAGAATTATACAGGCCCCAAAATACAAAGTAATATAGAAAATAGAAATGAACACGAATGATTTTTTGCCCTAAGGCCCGGATGTTCGCCCATATTAGGGCTAGTCACCCGTTGAGCATTCATTGAAGTGATTAACGCTCCAATCCACTAGAAACCAACAATATTATCAAGATCAAAGTTATAATACAATAGATCCACAAAGGATCAGCTTCAGACCCAAGCATATCTCACAAACCACTCAGAAATACGATTACATAGAGTAACCGAAGGTAGTAGCCTACAGAAGAACAGAAAACTAGACCCAAGTGTTAATCAAACACTAGATTTCACAAAGAACACCTAGATCGAAGATTACAGGCAAAAATCAAAGGTTTTCAGAGAGAGAAACGAGAGAGCCAAAAAGAGAGAAAACCCTAGAATGATCTCGAATGAATGAGACGAATAGAGAGTCAAGCCAAAATATCAAGAGTTAGAAGCATCCAACGGTCACACTTCCATCCACGTGTTACTATCTCAACCTTTGAGATAAGTGATGATTTGGACTACTGGATTGCATTCTAATGGGCTGGCCTTCTCACAATAGAAAGGGTGCATCATTGGGCTCACGCACAAGGTAAGGTAATTGGGCTGCCACAATATGGGCCAAAATTGTTAAGCGCCAACTTTACACTCAGGGTATGAAACTTGCAACATTATCTGCATATAGGACACAATTAGTGCATTTTTCGATAATTTGGCCTTAAACCAGCAATTATCAATCTTCTTATGCTTTATTGTTAGGGGATTTCACCATGCCTCACTCCCCCAACTCAATTTGCTAAAGCCTTCGTAATGGAATTTGTACCTCACATCTTCGAGCAACTTCCTCCACATTGATGACTACAAAAATCTATCTACACTTGCGGCACCACTCTCTGATAGACTGGCGTCCATAGTGCCAACTACACCTCTTTCTACAATAACCCGTACATACCACATTCGATACCAACCTCCGATCTCTGCTCCCCACATTAGTTCCTTAGAATGGACAATTACCTTGGCCGTAGAATCACAATGCATGTCGAAGCCCCCCCAGCATAAATGCCCTCTTTGAGATTTTATCTGCAATTTTTACCACACACTACGAAATAAATATTCATACGGATAGGCTCAATCATAAAACGCATACCTTAACTTCCATCGTACCAAATCTTTTCCTCATCAATTTTGCTTGTCAGTCCCGTTTTGCCACGCCTTTTGCAATTCTAAAACCATTTCCACAAGAACGCACGCTATCAGTCTCTCACAACCAACTACCAACGTTTGAGCAGTCCCCTCTTTCGTATTCTCCAAAACTCATATTGTAATTATGTGTGAAAATCCAAATAAAGAAGCAAGAATTCCAAATCTGGATTACCTTCTATCATCCGGATTACCAGCCCAGTTCACATCGTAGAAGGCATGTAATGAAACAGTGTTTGGTTGATAGCAAAGGCCAAAGTCAACAGTGTGTTTTAAATAATGAAGAACCCTCTTGGATGATGTCTAGTGATTGCTGGTTGGAGCTTACATATATTAGCACAACTGATTCACGGAGTAGACAATATTAAGATGTGTAATTGTAACATATTGAAGGGCCCTACCTATATGTTGATATTCAGATGGTTCCACCAAAAAGTCAACATCAATTTTAGACAATTTGGTACCAAAAACACGTGGAGACTTGTAAGGCCATACACTAATCATATTTGAATGATTAAGTAAATCTGCAATATACTGTAATTGAAATAAATGCAAATCTGCAGAGTCACAGATAGCTTTGATGCCCAAGAAATAGCTCAAGTTACCTAAGTCTTTCGTTACAAATTTAGACTTCAATTGGGCAATAATGGAGAAGACTGTAGGATCATCATTGCCAGTGACAATGATGTCATCAACATGGACAATTACAAAGATATGCAGCTTATCTCTATGAAAGGCGAAGAATAAGTCAGCATGTAAATTAGAGAAACCAAGATCGAATAGAGCTTGAGAGAGATGGGTGAAACAGAAACTTGGTGCCGGTTTAAGACCATAACAAGAGTGATGTAAATTATTGACAAAATTAGAGTGCTCAACACTGATACTTGGGTTGTACCATATAGACCACTTCATCGAGAAATCCTAATAGAAGAGCATTGGAGACATCTAATGTCTAAGTTGTCCAATGAAATTACACAGCCAAAGATAATAGAATTCAGACAATAGCTGGTTTTACAACCAAATTAAACGTCTAAAAATAGTATATCCCAGATCTTTGATCAAACACCTTTGCTACTAGTCTTGCCTTATAGCAGTCAATGAAACCATCCGATTTTTGTTTTACCTTGTAGATCCATTTTTTGCGAATAATGGGATGAAAAAACTGTTAGGAATATTTTCCCTATAAGAGGAAATGGAAGAAGAAATCAAGATTATGACCAACAACATATAGGACAAAACTAAGACCAAATAACAATTCAACAATTGGAAACAAACTAAAGAAGATTATAAACTTATCTCATGTTTCTTCATATTGTAATCTCTTCTTTTGTAGTCTTCGATTTTCCACACTAGGAGATTGGTTGAAATTGATGCAAATAATCAGAAACTCCAATGAAATGAAATGAAAGGCTCAAACATGAAGATCGTTGTCCTCAAACGATATTTGCCCCCTCTCCTATATAATTTGGTGCTTAAAGGTCTTCCGGCAAATAGTTTGTAGGATTGATCAAGCCTTGTAAAGAATTCAACACTTAAGCACTAGTGTGATTCTCCAAAACTTCAAGAACACAAGGAGGAAATTATTTGAATATGAAAGAAAGGAGATTTGATCCTTTTGTGGAATGGATAAATATTTCTCAATTGTTTGTTATGATGTTTCAATGAACATCAACCACTATTTATAACCATGGAAGAAGGTTGCATGAAATGGTGCCAAAAAGAAGTGAAAAGCCGCCAAAATTAAAATCGAAAAAACTGCCCAACGGCTAGTTTTTCAACCATTTTGGCCTCCGATTTTCACTTGTCTTCCACGCTTGTTCCATTTCCATTTCACACTCGATTTTTATTTGATTTTGAAAAACATTTTTCATCAATCCCCCACTTGTTCAAAATTCAATAAAGTCTCATATTCAAATCATACAATACTCATGCATAAGGATTAGATATCTTTCGATTTGAATCTAACCATAGTGTAATCCAAACAGAGTAAAGTCGGAATCAAAGGTAGCATGAAGTTTTGAACCAGTTATTCCATGTGACAATACCGGTACGGACACACACACATAAATATTACGTGTTCTCAAGTTCCTCAACTCGCTTAGCGCTAATATGGCCTTGCGATCATCCTATTCAACAAATTTTTAAGAGAGAAACTCTAACTCTCTATTGAGGCGACACCACCTTAAAGTTTGTTTAGGTGAAGTTCTTTCAGTATCTTTGTTACTTTTAGAAATACTTGTACTACGTACTAAACTTCATTAAGAGTTTATAACTCAACCCTCACTTCAGTAACAACCAGCATTATATAAGAATAAAGTTATTGCGGATTTTATAATGCCGAAACTTTTCCACATATCGAATGGCTTGTTGTTACACTTTGAACCCGTGGATTACTCATTTCGTAATGACAGGTAGGGTTGCCATCATTGGTGGATCTTTTGGTTTAAGAGTTTCTACCTTGTCCTACTTGAAATATATATTACTAATATCTATATTTAGAGATTTAGATTAAGCATCCGCTATGTTCTCATAGTTTAGGAAAATTATTTTCACTTTTTGATTAATTTTCCTTATTTATGTCTTAGACTCATAAGTCTAAATTTTCCATTACATGTGACTTAGTATCTCATCAAATATAGCTAGCCAACGATCGATTCATTTGATAGATAAAAGTTGTTACCCACTAAGAAATCCATTTACGAAAACCACATGTTTCTCACTAGCTTTATATAAAGCTTTATCAATTTCCCTTTATGGTTGGAGGATTTCTATCAAATCATCACACTAGTAAATCACTTTTAATAGTAAACCTCATGTATGGGTATTCAATTCTTCATCATTGAATCATTACAATGATCCTCGATATTATGAAATTTTCTTCAAATATTCAAACGCCATAATTGGCTTTCACCCATTTTCATCCACTTTAGACTTAGTGTATATCATCTTATAATTGTATAAGGAATTTCTACATTTTGTCCTTCATAGATTTCTTTCTATGATTAAAAGGTATATGAAAATGTAACTTTTAAAATAAAGTTACCCCCACAATTCCTTAATAAGGAAGTAAGGAACACACATGCAATCTTGTAAAGAAGCATCCACAAATTTTGAACTTTCTAATGTAAGTTCACAAATATTAATGTTAACCCCCACATTTTTGGGTTATACTTGAACTTTAGAGTTTGTCAACTCTCTCATAGTTCAATTATTTTATCAAGTAGATAATGTCCTCATTAAAGGTTTTTATCTTACTTTCAATATAGTGATCTTCAATATAATTCAATTGCACAAAATGTATTGTGCATCAATTACATTTAATTTGATCACAATTTTATCAAGGTCTTCTCATAGACCAACAATGCTCTCAAAGCATAAACCAACTCAATTGGTTTTACTTAATGCATTATAGTACAATAAAGAATGCTAAGCATCCTCATTCACAAGAATTGCAATTTCTTCAAATATATGCAATTATCAGATTTATGACATTTCACAAGATAGTTTCTTTCATGTTAAATCATGGATACCTTTTAACCCCTTTTACAATACTCTTATGCAAATATAATATTGCATAAATCATCTCATTTAATTCATAGAATTAATTGAGGTTATCAAAATTAATGTAATTTCAAAAAGATATGAAATTTAACCAACTAAATAGGATAATCAATATGATGTTCACGGGAACTGATTATAAATTATTATGCCATTTAGTTTACCGAAAGTATTATTCAAAGAACGCACAAATTCAGATTACTAAAAAATGACGTCGGATTCCTTCGCATAGTGAAATTAATCATCGAACAGTCACTATGGCCAAATATATCCCTTTGCGACCACAATAGGTTTGAAAATGTATTAAGAAAGTGAAGAGTCACCATATAATAAACTGCCTTAACTAATATATGGAAAGACACGTACTGACCGCCATGCATTTTGATTCCACAATTGCAACCATATGCAATTAATATAATTTTTTCAGTTTTATCATTCACTAAACCAATGGATGGCATGGACAATTTAGACACAAATTCATACAACAACATAATAGTTTCTCAAGTATGCATCGGTTCAATTTTTTAAGAGTTGTACAAAACCCCATCAGAGCATACAAACATAAATTGGTGTCGAAATCATGCAATCATCCAAAGTATCGTTTTATATTTCATGAAATCGAATCATAATTCGACTTACCATAATCATTGAGAAGATAAAGTAGTGATTTACCGAATTTCATCACTTGATTTAAATCTTGATGATTTCATTCTCTATCGCACAAATATCGTTTGAGATTGTTAGGAATATTTTCCCTATGAGAGGAAATGGAAGAAGAAATCAAGATTATGACCAACAACATATAGGACAAAACTAAGACCAAATAACAATTCAACAATTGGAAACAAACTAAAGAAGATTATAAACTTATCTCATGTTTCTTCATATTGTAATCTCTTCTTTTGTAGTCTTCGATTTTCCACACAAGGAGATTGGTTGAAATTGATGCAAATAATCAGAAACTCCAATGAAATGAAATGAAAGGCTCAAACACGAAGATCGTTGTCCTCAAACGATATTTGCCCCCTCTCCTATATAATTTGGTACTTAAAGGTCTTCCGACAAATAGTTTGTAGGATTAATCAAGCATTGTAAAGAATTCAACACTTAAGCACTAGTGTGATTCTCCAAAACTTCAAGAACACAAGGAGGAAATTATTTGAATATGAAAGAAAGGAGATTTGATCCTTTTGTGGAATGAATAAATATTTCTCAATTGTTTGTAATGATGTTTCAATGAACATCAACCACTATTTATAACCATGGAAGAAGACTGCACGAAATGGTGCCAAAAAGAAGTGAAAAGCCGCCAAAATTAAAATCGAAAAAATTGCCCAACGGCTAGTTTTTCAACCATTTTGGCCTCCGATTTTCACTTGTCTTCCACGCTTGTTCCATTTCCATTTCACACTCGATTTTTATTTGATTTTGAACATCATTTTTCATCAAAAACTGCGGTGAACAAAGCGGTCAAGTACTATTTTCCAATAATGCTTTAAATTTGGATTCTATTTACGGCCGCTGTTCATGTTTGGAAATTGTCCATGTTAACATTTTTGGTTCAAGTGGTGTGAAAAATTGAAAAAAGGATGATGCGATGAATAGAAAGTTTCATAGTAAAAAAATTGTTGAGGTCAAGAATATTCGATTTGAGAGTGAGAAACAACTTTAGAATCGAACATAGGTGAGGGGTCGACGGTTTCCAAAGAAAGGACAACTAAAAGAGATAAAGAAGGAAAATGAACGGTCAGCATATTATCAATTGGAGGGTCTAGGGTATTAGGCAAAAAAGTGGGATTTTGAAAATGGGTAGACTCGAGTGACACTTCATAAGTGTATTTTCTTATCTAGGCATTTAAATATAGAATTTAGGAGTTCTTTTGATTAGTTATGGCTTAATCTTGTTGTTTATTGTTTGTCAGGCAAAAATCAATGGCTGGAAGTCAAATTGAAAGAAATGAACTAAAATGGACGAAAACGAAAGAAAATTCCAAGTTCAGGGACCTAATTGAAATATTCAGTAGTTGATTCGGACCACAAAATGATGATTGAATATCACATAAGATCAATTGGATGCAATTAGAAGTCAAATTAATGAAGCATTAAATGATAATCAAAATATTTTCACCAATAAATTTTTAGTTATCTTTTCAAATGCACTTTGAATCTCTTTAATCGAATATCGAAAGTGAAATATATGACAAAAATACTCATGGTTTCTTAGAGACAAAACTGAGCGCATAGGCCATGGTTAGAACTTTTTTGGAAACCATTGTTCATGCATTTCTTGATCTAAAGTCGGATCCTATAAATACAATTTTTGGACAAAACATTGAGCATCCCTCTCTCACCTCTTAAATCACATCATATCATAAAATCTATCAAGAAATAAGGGGCAAATTCAATATAAGTTGGAGAGGAGAATAAATCTAGCATGTGGATTGAATCAAGAAGCTTCAAGAACTTGAAAAATCAAATCTTGGGATTGAAGATTAAGAACAATAAATAGATTTCACATTTACTTGTATTTATAATTCCAGGTGATGATTTTTCAATTTTTGTTGTTGTTTAATCTTTAAAAACATGTTAAACTAGATTCTTTTGTGTTAGATGAAGATGAACCTTATTATTATTTATTTTTAATTTGAAGACAAAGTAATTTAGTAAATTTGTTTTCTTGATTGGTCTTTACGCTTTGTTGCATTATTTAATTGTTTGATCATCAATTAGGTAATTAGTTGCTTGTTGAAGTGTTGGGAGCCTAACAATATCTCTACAAAACTACAATTTCAACACACGAGCAATAAATGGTAGGAATAGCATGGCATATACAATCATATAGATCATCATGTAATTGAATGTGTTACCTTGCATATGAATTCGAACTATGAATAAGATCGGACTATGCTTATAATAGAATTAACTTATCTTGGAAAAGAAAGTTCAGTATAATTGGATTATCGATTTTCTTGAGTACACAAATCGTACTAAATTACATAGGTCGAGAATTGGAAATAAGAAAACAACAGGTGAATTTGGAGTTTCGACACATTCATCCCATATTTAGTTAGAAATAATCTTAGATAATTAAAAGATAATTTATATATAATAAAAAAATATCTCTTTTATTAGTTACATTTAAATTTGATAACGAATTAATACAATACAATTTAATGTTTACTCCTCGTAAGACGATATTCAACTCATCAGATTTAATACTTATCATCAATTTCGTATGCTTATGAGATTTATCTGGAAACACCTATGGACTTGATAACACAAGTGACATATATGGAGCGTGTTGCGTGATTATAGGAGAAGAATCCAACGAAGGGACAAGTGGACTAGAAGAATCATTAATAATTATAGGACTAGGAGTATGAACTAAAGGAGAAGGCATACCGGGAAAGGCCATGGTATCAGCAGGTAAGTGATGATCTGATGATCCCATTTTAGTTGGAAAGAATTTCTCATCAAACATAACACTACGAGAGATGTACACACGCTGACTTACGGGGTCAAGATACATGTATCCCTTCTGACTCGAGCAATAACCAATAAAAATGCACACGACACTATGATAAGACAATGTGTTATCGGCATAGGACATAATAAGGGATAGCAATGACATCCAAAATTTTGAAGAAAAGGCTAATTAGGGACTACTTTATAGAGTTTAAAACATATGGTATCATTATTTTAAATTAGTGTAGGCAACCACTGATTAAATATATCACAATTAAAAATGATTCGACCTAAAAATTCTAGTAAGTCAAAATTAAGCAAGCAAAGTATGCCCCATGTCAACTATGTGGTGGTGTTTATGTAGGAAAATATGATAACCAGTGAACTAATACCAAAGCAACACCGAATTTGTTAATCTGAATTATTGGTTTCAGAAATAGAATTACAACAAAACAGAAAAAATATAAAATACGAAATTGAACTTTTAACCCGAGGCCTGTGTTACACATAGTTTCCTTAAAACAGATTCGCACCATCACCGTACGTGCTTGAGGTGTAATTTGAGCGTCTGCTTCCCAGGATACAATGGAAGACCAGTAGAGTCTGAGCACCACAGAAGCTACTCCAGCGAACTGAGTTAGAGCCCGAACAATATCACCACCAGACTCAAACAGAAACGAAAACAGAGACAAAACTTGAATTGCTTGCAGATGAATATTCAGATGAATTATTGTACTGAAAACTGGAAAAAATCGAGGTATATATAGACTTTGGATTTTGTAACTTGCCCACTTATTTCATGGCAATTACAATAGGAGTTTTAGGAGTTTCAACTGTTTCAGAAAATGAAAAGTCAGTTGAAAAATAAAATAATATGTAGCAAAATGTAGGCACTACTAAGGGGCCAATTTTTGGTCAATCAGGTCTGACATTCGTGTACGTAGGTCGGGCCCGCACACAAGTTCAAGGTTCGATACCTATTTCAGTGAAAGCCTCTATGCTATACATGATTACACCATTCTAAAGTGCATTCCCTTATAAAGTGATTTTAGTTTTCATCCACTTCCTATGTGAGACAAACTTAATTTTTAATTTTCCCAAGAACATAAACTCCTTTCACATGGCATACTTTGAGCTTCAATTTCCCAATCACTCAAGCATCATTTTTGACAAGTATATGATTTCGATGTACTCACGGAGGAGAACACAAGTCAACTTTCATCTTCCAAAATAGCCAAACGGGCCCCACTCAAATTTCGTGCCAAAGTCACCCACTAACTCAATTTTTTCCAACAATCCCCCACATGAATGAAATTTAGGAGTGGCACATGAATATGACACATCACGACTTGGTCATATAGTTCAACAGTTGAAACCTGCATAGGATAGGTAGGTGTTACCCTTTGAACCTTCTCTTGTGAAAGCATATTTACTTTACTGGCTGACTAGTTGATGCGATGTCTTTGAACTGTTCTGCCATTTATGTAAACGAAGATATACTCCACACATGATTCTTTCTAACAAATTTCAGTTCTCATTATTATGTTCGTTTTGGGCATGAATATACGCTTGGTTCTGTGAGAGTTCACAAGAATTTTGCCCCACACAATTCCCCAGAAGTGGCCCCACTGCTCTCTTACATATTTGATTTCTTATTACAAGTAACCCGTATGACTTGGCTCGATTTTCGACGCATAAGAATCATTAAAAGCCTATTGTTTACCCTCCATCTTTACGGGTATCACTATCGCATCATAGGAATGGACATGAGGTAATATCCCATGCAGTGATTCTATCAAGTATTTATAATTAGGTTGTCCCTTTGAACCTAGATCTTGGGATCTCCAGTCAACTAGGTTGGGTTTTTCTTTGTATTAACTTATCCATTCAAGGGCTTAATTCTCATTTCTCTTGATGATTTTTCAACTAACTCTCTATATAACCCTTTGGTTAGTGGATCTGCAATGTTATCCTTTGACTTTACATAGTCAATAGCGATAGCTCCAATCGAAAGTAGTTGCCTTATGGTATTGTGTCTACGACGTATATGTCTAGACTTACCATTGTACATGTTACTCTGTGCCCTTTCAATTGCTGATTGACTATCACAATATATACAAATTGTTGGTACAGGTTTTGACCATCTTGGAATATTCTCTAAGAAATTGCGCAACCACTCAGCCTCTTCACCACTTTTATCTAGAGCTAGAAACTTAGATTCCATAGTGGATCTGGCTATCACTGTTTGTTTAGAGGATTTCCAGGATATAGCTGCACCTGCCAATGTGAATACAAAGCCACACTTTGAGTCTTTTATATCAGATATCCAATTAGCATCACTATATCCTTCAATGATTACTGGATATCTTGTATAGTGTAGTCTAAAATTACGAGTATATCTCAAGTACCTTAGTACTCTTACTAATCCTTTCCAGTGATCAGCTCCTGGATTACTCGTATATCTACTCAGTTTACTCACTATGTAGGCTATATCTGGCCTTGTACAACTCATCAAGTACATCAGACTCCCAATAATTCTTGAGTATTCTACTTGAGATACACTTTCACCTTTGTTTTTGGATAGATGTTGACTTGTATCTATCGGAGTTCTAGCCATTTCAGTATCATCCTTACTGAACTTTCCTAGAATTTTATCCACATAATGTGACTGGCTTAGAACAAGTCCATCTGATATTCTTGAAATTCTGATTCCAAGTAAAGCATCAGCGAAACCCATATCCTTCATGTCAAATCTCGAATTTAACATATCTTTAGTGAATTTAATCACTTTATCGTTACTACCAACAATAAGCATGTCGTCAACGTAAAAACATAAAATGACATAACTATTTACAGTGTCTTTAACGGAAACACATTTGTCACACTCGTTGATTTTAAAACCACTCTCCATTATGACACTGTCAAATATTTTGTGCCATTATTTTGGTGCTTGTTTCAGGCCATATAATAACTTCACCAATTTACAGACCTTCTTTTCTTACCCTGGAGATGAAAACCCCTCGGGTTGTTCCATATAAATTTATTCATCTAAATCTCCATTCAATAAGGCAGTCTTAACATCCATTTGATGTACTTCAAGATTTCGCAGAGCAGCAATCGCAAGTATCATCCTAATAGATGTTATTCTCGTTACTGGAAAATATGTATCAAAGTAATCAAGGTCTTCTCGTTATTTGAATCCTTCAACTTTAAATCAACTGCTTTCCTAGATATGTCCCATCCAACCGAATCAATCATAGTTATTGGTAACATGCTAAAGTAGCAATACCGAAATAAAATCTCGAGAAACAATCAAAAGTCATAAGGGTATATATGAGGTTATAAAAACCTCAAGGTCTCACATAATGAGGAAGTAGGGATCCATTTACTCATTTACCCATTATTGGTCGTAAAAGCACACATGGTATGAAACACGCGTTACGATGTTTTCTCCCATTCTTAGGGCATATGTCATATCCTTTATAAACAAATAACACCATACAGATCCTAGTTTAGGTATTCCTCGATACCTAACTTGAGTTCTTCTTATGTTCATTCCTTTAGGCAATCTCAAATCGAGAACTCGATCGGCTACTAAACAGGTTTAATGGATAACAAAATCCATTTCGATTACTGTCGTAATCTCATCTTGATATCTTATCAAGGTGATTGAATCACGTATACAACATGATCACTTTGTCTCATCTCAGCATACCTAAAGTATGCGATTGTTCATGTGAGTGAACCAATCTCAATCTGTTTGACATACTTTATATGTGCATGCAAAAGACTGTCTCGTAATCCCAATAATAGATTACACATGAACTCAAAATTGTTCATCTATGGGCACAGAAAACTTATTCAAGAGTTTTCTAATACACTAAGTATCATATTCTACGTAATTTTAGAGATTCGACATTATCGACAAGTACATCTCTAAAAATCTTTAGAGTATGATGATTACAGACCATCATTTACGTAGATATATTGTAAAGACACTTTCTTTACTAATGTCTCTTATAGAAACACTATCGACTGTTTGGTTTCATTATGATATTTTGAGATCCTCATCACATGAGATAATTTGCATAACTATCATGGATCTTATATTCACAACTAATATCATTAGATGCCCAATACATCTATACCAAACAATTTCTTCAGCTGCCAAGTTATATGCTACAAGATATGCTTCTTGCTATTATATGTAGTAAGATTGCACAAGTCTAATAACTATTTGTGCTCAACTAACTCTCATCCTTAGTCGATATTTGCATATCTATTCCAACACAAGTTATTTATTCTACAACAAATAGAATAACTGACATCAGTGCTCTTCAGGTATCACAATGTCCTTTCTGAGAACAATATGGATACCTACTAGCTAGATCCATGGCATGACAAAAATTAGGGCAAGTATACATCATAGCATACTTGTAACTCCTAATCGTACTAGATATGGTTCTCTGGATATTTGTTTTTGTGCACTTATGGAGTCCTCGGACATACATGAAGACTCATATGATCACCTTTCGACATAGGAATATCAATAGGGTAGCAATTCCATAGTTAAAAAATATTCTAGTATCTTTATGGTATGCTGCTCTTGTAACAGAGAAAGAAGACTAGAATAATCTTTTTAACACAAAATATACAATTTGCTAAACCCATATCATTCGTCTAAAAAATTGAGGCCAACCATTTCAAAATGGTCTCAATATACTCCTTCTCATATTTAGCCAATATAGTGTCATCAACATCAAAATTAGAATTACAACCTACCATTAGACTTTTACATAAATACAGTGATTTTCATTCACATGATGAAATTTTATACGAGATTTAAACCTTGTTAAAACTCAAGTATCACCGTGAAGATGACTGCATTAGGCTACAAGTGTAACTATAGAATTACCACAATACTATAAAAGCCTTCAACATGAAGCTTACAAATCGATTCATGTAGATCTCTTCAATTAATTCTCAATTGAAAATGAAAACATAGTCTCAAAGTCTATTTGGTGTAATCTAAACTTAAACACACTATCATGACTAGTATCATCGTATAGAATTGAATCTTACTGCTAAGAAAAATGTTTATCAAACTCAATATACTCATATTGAATCTAACATTTCTCTAAAAAAGAGCTTTATCTATCATAAACTCATTAGTCTCCTACGTAGTTTTTAAGAACCCGAATGTTCTCAATAAACATAATGTCCAATTAGAACTTCCACCAAATCTCAAATTAGATTAGAATTATGTACTCCATATATATACTTCTATCACTGTCATCAAATTTCTCCATTGGTTTTCTAAACCATGAATCATTAAAATTGAATAGCTCTTAGCTCCCACTCGGAACCAAGAACCATTGAAAATGGATAGTTCTTTGATAGCTTCCACTCAGATAGATGGCTCTCACTCGGAGACAGATTACTCCCACTTGAATCAGAAATTTAAACCAATCCTCACGTATTTTTTTAAATGATTCATCAATACACATAATATCAATTTCAATAGTATTCTCCAGGAAAAAAATTATTAAAAAAAATGCCACATCTTGTGACCCGATATCCATCCATCCAAAATCTCACTTAAGTACATTTTTGGACTATTATGTGTTTCTCATAGATAGATCTCATTCTTAATAGACTCATGTTTTCAAACTCATTATCAAGAACTTACATAATCGATTATGAGTCTAAGATAACCCATATTTGGTTGTATTCATGTCCAAAACTTATACAATTTTGAAGGTACTAATCTAGAGAGAACTCCGTTAATTGAACATTGTAAACCAACATTCTTTCCAAAAGAAAATACGTAAATTCGACTACATATCTCAAACTTCATCATATTTAGTAATATTCCATCATTTTACCCAATACACCATATAATTATTGGTGATTAATGAATAGTCAATCAAATAGGAATCTCTTTCATTATATAGATCACTGATATCTCGTGATAGAGATTCACGCCATTAAATAGTTCTCAAAGTCTTCACTTCCATAATCTGATTTTCTACTTCACTTCAGAAAAGTCTAAATCAATACAATATTTTCAATTTAAGAAAATCAGAAGCACAATTGAGATGCGTGAATCCATCTATAAATGTAATGAAAACATAAAATTCTATCTCTATCTCTCAAGAAATTCGAATTGATCTACTCCATGGAAGTTTAACTTTTACATCTTTGAATGATTTTCTCAACTCAAAACCTCAAACCATTGCACAAATATCCAGAACCATAATTAAACATCACCACTGTGAGTATGAATAGAAATACCACGTATAAGTTCAAGTAATAGACCACTTTTAGAAGAACAACTGAGATTAAATTTAGTAGAGACTTTGATACTATCTTAACATCAAATAGGAGGTCCGTTTCTCCACTTTGCAACACTAAGTTGCAGTATTAGTCATATAAACCTCCACTACATCTTCATTATTTATATATATATCTATTCCGTATCAAGTCAAATACTCGACAATATAAGATACTTCTTGATCTCATATAAAGTGGGTTTCTAACATTTGAATCCACTATCCACACAAGATAAGATCCAATATGTATAGTGTTGATATGTAAACAATACTAAGAGGAAAATATTCAAGTGCAATATCATTTAACTTAACCGCTTTCAAGCTAAGAGATTCAAACCGTATAGATGAAGTAATTGAACCTTTATAACATTGATCCTTTACCAAATCCACTTTCATTCACTTACTATCAGATATGTTCTTCTTGGTCCCTTTTCTAGTCTCTCCATCTACCCCGCATTTGTTCTAGCTCATTTAATGCTTAAGATCCAAAGTCTTGTGCAAATTAAAACATTGCAACACAAGTGTTTTCTCAAGACTTAGCAACATCAAGTCGCACATCTTTTAAATCACACAGTGGATAGTTTCAATAGAGAAAATTGACACCTCAATTTGTAAGCCACATTGACCTTCAAAATTTTCATATATTAAAAAAGAGACTAGTTTGAACTTACTACTCATCGAAACGTGACAAAAAAAAATGTTAACTTTATGCTAACCATCTTAGCCAAGTCACATTCAAGAAAAAAATCGTTTATAACAGAACTTGACAATTAAAATGTTCAAGTACTAGAATCCATCTTTTCTCGTAATTAACAAAGTTCTAATCTTTATTCTCTAGAGTAGTATGACCTACAGAGTAGTATGACCTACATAAGGTCTTCTATTGTGTGGTTGATGCTCTCTAAAGCATCATTTCCTTCTTACACTCAAAATCTTACCATGCCAAATGTTATTGCATTTAGCTTATGACCTTTATTAATGTTAACTACTATAGATTTTGATGCCACGATCTATCAGTTTTTAGAGACATTTTATTCTCAATCAATGCCCATTTATGCACATTCAATTTTGCATTAATGCAAATTAACGTTTACGATAGTTCAACGTTAGGCATGGAGTCGAAAGTTCACTATGTTCCCAATCATCGTCCACAATCCTATTTTTTCATTATCATAAACTTAATTTCATAATGCAAAATTCCATAAGTTCTAACTAAGAATTACATTAATTCTTCCAACTTGAGAACTCTCACTTAGTTGGTGAATCAAATAGTTATAGGTGAGATTTTCTCTAAATCCAATCACCGAACTATCACTCAACTGACAATCAATAGGTCTAAGTAAGAATCTCACTAATTCTACCGACCTCAACATTTATAACAATAAAAGAATTAACAGATATCGTGTATTCAATTAGATAATTTCATAATATGACATATAAAAGCATAAATATGCACATTTATCCAATTATGACATATATCATGATATCAAAAATTAATTCTTCCAAAAATAAAACTAATATCATCTAAGCTTTATTTAACAAATTCTCAATCCCATTTAAATTTCTGTTGCAACATAGTCCTAACAAATGGGAAGTGGCATCAGAATTCTCATATTCTGCTTAACCAAAAACTTATGTCCCAAAATATTCACGTGTTCTACATTAGGTCATGTTCTAGATCGATTCACTTATATCAATAAGCACTGAACATTTTAACAAGTTCTATAACACATACTTTTCTATCATTCCCTCTAAAGAAGCTAAAAGTGTGCATATATTCAGCCATATCTGATCGAGCACAAACTTGAAAAATAAGTCACAATGGATCGCATAACCTAATCAAGACCAACACAACTCATGAACGTATATAAAATATGGTATTTTAAATACTTTCGGAGTATTTTTCATTTAAAAAAAAAATGAAACACCTAAAAAAATAACTCCCACTAGGCAAATACCACTTAACAAATATTCTTGATTTTTATAAAAAATTTCAGAATTTAATCAAATCCAAAAAATATTTTTAATACTTGCTTTTTTTATATAATTTATTTCAATAATAAAAAAATATTTTTTGATTTTATGAAAATTACTTTTAATTGCACATAAAAATCAAGAATATTTCAAGGATCCAGTTGCAATTTTCGAAATTGTTATTGGAATAATCAACTTCAAAAAAAAAAAAAAAAAAAAATTTTGGGACCAACATACAATTGTCCAAATTAGTATTTGAATAAACAACTTTCAAAAATAATTTTGGGACCAATATGCAACATGCAGTTTTCCAAATTGTATTTGAAAAAATCAACATTCAAAAGTGTGGAGACCAACATGCAATTTTCAAAATTGCATTTGGAATATTTGAGGGACCATTATGCAATTTTCTCAAAATTGAATTTGGAATCATGCACTTCCATGGCAACAGTTCAGATTTCTGCCTTTTTTTTTTGCGGGTTACCGTTCATAGTCAAAGAAAAAATGCAGTTTTTTTTTTTCAGATTCCTGGAAAAATTTCGGAAGGCCATAACTGCTTCAAGTCAAGGTCAAAAATTATGTTCTTTATACCGTTGGAAAGATATTGAGAAGATCTATCAATCCATATCAAATGAGAATCATGAAACATAGTGTGGAAGAAGTTATCATGTGATTAAGTTTCGAATTTTACCGATTTTAATGCAAAAAATCAGATTTTCATCCAAAACTTCGAAACCTCATAACTTCTTCATTTTGAGTCCAAAATTTGAGTTCTTTATATAGTTGGAAAGCTTATGAAAAGACCTTTCTAACCATACTAATCTTACTACATGAAGATGAATGACCAGATGGCAGTAAATATTTAAAGTTTCTACAATTTTATCTAAGGTTTCATTTTTCTCCAAATTTATAAAACCAAAAATTTCCAAACTTTGCAAATATGATCTACATCATATAAGGAATATACTATAAAATTTCGTGAATTTATGTGGCATATTTCATGAGATGCCATTAACAATGCTACAAGCTTCAACAAAAATGGCATACATATATTTTTCAACATATTAATTCCATTTACAGCAAGATAATATGCAAAGGACACAACTTTTATGGCTCTGATACCAATGTAAGAATACACAGCATTCTTTAACACGAATTTCGGGTCAAGAAACTTACTTGAAATGATGAATTCCAAGATCTTTTCATGGTTGAATCACCTTGTATTCCAAAGCTTCAAAATCTACAAAATCTACATTTCCTTGATCTCCAATGGTCCCAATCCCGATCACAATGGAAGTGGATTATTATCCACAATCTAAGTGTCAAATTTTGTAAAATTTCATGCCAAAAATATGGTTTTAAGGACTTTCCAATTTAAGTATAAAATTCCATACGAATTTTCACTCCATGTTTCATGTCTTCTTCTTCCCTCTATTTTTCAATCCATAATGAAATGGAGGTTTTTTGTGGGAGTTAATGGTAGTTGTAGGGAGTTGTGTTTGAATTTCAAATTCAAACTCCCTCCAACCCTTTTAATAACTTGTGGGTCGAGTCATCCCACACGGGCGACCCACGACCCGTATTTTTCTAACAGATGAGATAGAAAATGGTAACTTGCACCTCCCATGTTGATGCCATAGTCTATTGGTGTAGAGGGAAGTGGAAGTTCCTAGTGTAGGATTATTCAAGATATGCCTATTAAGTAAACTTTCATAATACCGAAAATCAAAGAAGGACATAGATAAATTCTTCGTATGAAAAGAGTATGAGGTGATGAACTGAGTATAGTTGGAAGGACACCCATGATGAATAAGATGAGATCATCATCATCAACTGGCTTCCCGATAATATAAAGTTGGTCAGCCAGGAACTTAGCCTCAGAGAGGTAGGAAACACAAGTCATACAATCTTGTTGGATGCACTGCAACTGATGTTTTGGGTATGAAACTTGAGACTTGGACTGGGATGTATAATATCCAATAACAAGAGACTGCCATGCCAAATAGGATTTGTCAAGGCCAAAGAAGGATGCCAGCAGTGAAGGAGAAATAGAAGAAATGTTCTAATTGAGAAAAAGTTGATAGTGATTGTGTCAAGTAGTGCATGCTGGATTCACAGACTCACTTTTCTCAGTAGCATCATCAACATACATGCGAGGAGAAGAAGAAGAGCCATAAATGGAACTAAGTAGGTTGTTGACACGACCCATCTCGAATCACCCTAGTGGACCCAAAACGTGACGTGCGCCGATGGTAGATGCTGATTATATGCAAGATCCACCACCAAGGCTGACTATGAATTACTACTTAATATGTTCCAATAAGATGCTTATGAAAAAAGTACTGTAATGGGTTTAAAATAATTACTCATGCTTTATCAAATGAATCATATAACTCAATATGTCGTGCGGCTATTACTTTGAAATTATTAGACTCCTCCAACTATAAAGAACCAATTGCTCCTTGTAGAAAAAATCGTGGAAAAATATATTAGTTGATAGCTCAGTGAGTGGAGATGTTCGAAAATAATTTTACTTTCTCATGCATAAATATTTATCAAAAATCAAGTTTACATAACTTAAACATATCACGGTATAACATCGTATAATAATAATAGTCAAGATGGGAATCATGCTTGTACTACTAGAAAATATCATATCATAATCATGATATAATCATCCACTGAAATCTATACAATCATCTCTTCACATCAAATGTATCATAAAATCTACCAAAAATGTACCATCTGATTGAAATCTGTAATTTAGTCATACGCACGTAGACTGCTCCTTGAGCTAAGCACTCCCGACACGGGCCTCGGCCCCTTAGTGAATGGAAGTGAGTCTCAAAAACCTCTCATAAGTGAACTATATGTACCCCGTCAAGATCCCTTCGTCCACATTCAAGACCCCTCAGTGTAGTATAGAACACGGCCAATGCCCCTCAGAGAAGTAGAATAAGTATATAATCACGAGTACTTTTTTGGTTGATCTTAATATCACATATATCATAATGAAAGAATATATTTCTACATTAATCATGTAATTGGACAAATAATTCACATAATTGCATAAAATATATAATAGTATAATTAATTTATCAATACTTGAAAATATTTAAGTTTTTCCACTCCCAGATATATGGATAGCAATCTAGTTAAATTGACGAGCATTTCCAAACTTTCACGTCAATACCTGAAATAACGGTATAACAACTCAAATTAAAGCTTGATAAGTAAACTAATGCAAATCCACCACGTAATTCTTCAACTTCTATATTTATTCGGGTATCTCTATTTCTCTTAACTTTGCTTCTCTTTCATTATTTACCAACTAATCACCACACATATCAAATACCAAGTATGATATCTCGTACTTGCCCCCAAGAGATCATTTACATTCAACAAGGTGCCTTAATCATTTTTCATACCATTAGAAATAATAATTTTTCTATAAGAACTTATGTCTTCATTTTCAATCTCATAATCCCAATTAGAGCCACTAACAACATATACTCCTTTATATAAATTATTTCAACACCTAATCCCTAATATTTACCCTTAATTTGGTTTCCACAATAAAATCACATGATTGACAAAACTAGTATTTCCCGAATATTGAAATGTGACACCAATTTCTATTTATTGAAAACAGCCTCCCAACCTATTGACAAAAACAGAATTCCAAAAGATCACTTGTACATAAATTTTGCACAAAAATTACTTAAAAATACCAAAATCCAACCTCAACTCTATATCTCACTAATACATCATAAATCAAGTGTTTTATATTATATAAACACAACAAATTTTGAGATTGAAGTTCTAATTTATAAATCCATTTCATATTTCTTCAACATATATTCAAATCCCATATCTATTATCTCTTCCAAATCTTTAAAGTTAAGCCACTAATTACAAACCCAAATTTAACAATATTGAACAATAAATTGTTTTCTTACCTCTTGGAATATAAGAAATGAAAAACCTTATAATTCAGTTCATTTTTCATCTTCTTCAATTACCTCTTTTTTTTTTTTTTTTTCCCTTCTCTTCTCTTCTCGATCCTTCTCTCCCTTCTCATATGTAAAATGAATCTATTTCATTTATTTTAATAGATTAATATTGTTTAATTGTAAGTCAACTCCTCAACCTCCATATTATAACATTTAGTCATCTCATTTATCATATTAGAAACTAAATCCCAAGATTCCTTTTTATATCATTTCTGGCCCTTTAGGTATTAGCAATTACAAATTAGACCCCATGAAAATCATTTCTTCAACTTAAGTCCTTATTTGGATTGAGCTTTGATGAGTTGAATTACTTGATTTTGACTAAATAATTTCTTGACTTTGACTATAATGAGTGTGGTGTAACAGTAATGACTCTAGAGGATATGTTTAAACTGAGCAACCCATGCAAGGTAGTTTGTCTCATCAAGTTTGCTGGAGAGAAGTTGTGTGGGATTGACATATTATAGCCAAAATATCAGCATAAATAAAAACAAAAGCTGTATGACATATTTTTCTGAACAATATATGGGATTGACATCTTGTAGATTACAATAAAGATACCCGAATAATTCGGAAACAGAAAATGAAAAGTTTCTTGTGCACAATATATGGTACCAACATCTTGTGCCGTTTCGACATGGATGCTCCCATACAAGTTGAATTCATTTACTCATCTTACAAGTAGAACTCATGTGAAGGTTGATTCTTATTCTGTTTTAAAAAACTAAAACAAAGAATTTTACAAATATGTTAGAAGCAAAACTTGAAACTAAAATTTTTGTTTACATCCTTATCAAAATAAGGACTACCCTATACATAGAAGATCCTTTTTCATTATTTATGTTTTAGACTCGTATCAGTTCCAACCCAAAACCGTCGGTTCAATTATTGACGTAAAAAAATATATATAGCTACCAAAATTGGGTGAGTAGATGATAAGTGCATTTTATTCACTTATGTGGCTTCTATTCGTATTCAATTATATATAAATTGAGCGATCACCTACTTAATTTGTGTAAATTTTATTAACTGTAGGAAAAATCCCAACTTGTATACAATTAGTGTGAAATATGGTTATTTGGATCTTAATTGGAGTTTATTCGGAACAATTGAAAATTAACCAAATTGCAATGAATCAATTGGAAGTATTAATGGAACATTTGATAAAAAAAAATATAAGTTTGGGAGTTAATTTCAACATTTAAAAAGTTTGGGGACTAAATCACAAACTTTTGAAACTTGCATTGGGTCAATTATAAATGATTTTGGGATGCTTATGACTTAATTACATAGATTAAAATTTGAAGGATTAAAATTGCATGAGAAAAAGAGTCCAATTGTAAAAAGAAATTGTCTTCTTTTTCTACTCAAACTTTTGATGGAAACCAATTTGAACAAGAATTTTAAAATAAATCTTGTTCTATAAATACATGACTTGGTCCAAAAATAAGAGGAACTTTGTAGAGTTTCATTTTATACATATATTCAAGTCGAGAATTGAAAAATCCTTTATACGCATATTACAACAAGCCAAAGGACCTCTAGTACACAAAATTTATATCAATTACAAGAAAAGAGAGCAACAAAAGGAAGGAAAGAAAAGAAAATTAATCAAGAAGCTAGGGTTTTAAGGTCTTTACAAGAAGGAAGATTCTTGGTACAAGATATTAATTTTTTTTCTCTTTTCCCTTCAAATCCGGTGATATACTTTAATTCATTTTTTTTTCTACGCTGATGATGTGTAATTAAGTAATTAGTAGGATGAATAATTATAACCTAGTTTTAAGTGATAATTATACATATAAAAAATAGGATTACATATTATTTTTAGGAGTTTTCCCCATGTTTTCAAACAAAATGGTGTTTGACCGTATCGACCAACAGTTAAACTTGTGATATCCAAAAAATAGCTAACCAAGAGAGGGGTGAATTGGTTTTTAAATTTTTTTCAAATCAATAATCAAGTATGCAATAACTAGTTAGATTAATTTAAATAATAAGCATGAATATGGAAGCAATAAGTGAAAAGAGATAGAGAATGGAAATTGTATAATTATGGAGCTTCCAACCTCTTACGAAGCTTTTGGTGACTTACAAACAAGGAGCATCGATCCTTTTAAAACGTTGAGCTTTACGAAACCTCAACACGACCCACAAGTTTTAAGAGAATTGATTTTACAAATTGAAACTTCTCTCTTAATAAATGATATGTTAATTAAGTACAAAGAGAAATATGCTAACACTTTAATAAATACAAATGAATTAAGCTCAAGTGTTAGGTATGAAAAACTTTGATATGTAGAATGATTTTCAAAAGTTGATTTGATCAAACTTTTCCAAAGTTAAAATGATTGAATAATAAATGGAATGAGAAATTAATACAATTTTTGTTCAAAAATATCTCACTCGAATGCTCTTGAATGTGTTCTATTAAATGGCAAGTGAGTTGAAATTTATAGTAGTTGAAAACGTGAAATTTTTTATTGAACCGGAGAACCATCTGGACGTCGAAACAATACCGGATGAATGAAAATAGCCGTTGCAAGTCAGAATCGGATGTTCAGTTGACGTCGTGATGGCCAGAACATTTGGCCTCTCTCTTTTTTTTTTTTTACATTTTACTTTTTGTTTGCAACCGGTAAGTTTTTGCATGATGTTTTTACTTAATTTTTCAAGGTAAGTGATGCTAATAGAATTGAAAATTAAATTGAAATTCTTACATTTGAAAACCACTTTTTGTTCAAATGATTTTACGAAGTAAACTTTTATCGTTCATAAACGTTCGTCACTTGAGTTTTCGATGAATCATTCCTAGGGATTAAAGTATTTTGCCTTTACAAGTGAGTTCAAACATATAGTTCTAATATCTTCGATTGATTTGGCGCGAGTGCACGATTTGTTGCTCGATTTGTCTCCGATTGTGAATGCTCAATTTCCATCTCGAGGTTTCTTGATCGTCACCTTTACGTCCTTTGGTAACAATTGTTTTGTCTTCAATTTGATCAAGTTTGCAACATGTAAAAATGAAGACTCGAATACAAATGTTAGTGATAAAAATACTTTGTTTGTTATAATCAAAACATAAGATCTACCATATGTCAATAATTTCCCCATTTTTGATTATGACAAACAAACAATGATTTGCAATAAAAAAAAAAATACTTTATCGTATATGATTTGTACATTACTATACCGTTCCCCCTATATTTTATAGATCGATCATTCATATGATATTGTTCTCTCTTACTTATACAAGACAAGCATGCATATCATCGTACATATATTTCCCCCTTTCGGCATAAGGAAAAAGAATACAAGTAGGGAATGAAAACGACTATAGGCAAAAAGAATGAAATATAAAGCATTACCCAAATGATGCATAAAATGGAAATCATAGTGAGATATTCATCATGAAGCAAACCAAATCATAGAAAAACTTAATCATGAAGCGAAAAGTTATATCCATCATGAAGTAAATAAGGTAAAATTCATCATAAAGAAAAATAATGACTACGGCTCCGGAGGTGGCGGAGGAGGAAAGTGGGCATAGAAATGCGCGTAGAAGGCATTCTGCTGAGCCTGCATTGCCACATGTTGTACTTTGAATGGCTTCCTGTTGAGATAGTATGGCGGCTTGTTAAGCTTGTATGGCTGTTTGCTGAGCTTGCATCTGATGGAGCATCCCGTTGAGGCCATCAACCAAAAATGTGAAGGAGTCGATGTAACCATTCAACATGTTGTATTAATCTCAGTAAACATGAAGCAACTGCTTGAAGATCGAGGGATACTGGAGACCGGAATAATGTGAGGAGGAATAAGAGCTTCCGGTATGTTATCGTCGTCACCTTCGTCATGTCCCTCAAATGGTAGGTCGAAGGACCCGAGGTGGGGTCTAATCCTTTGGTATGTGCCACCCACTGATCGTGTTCTTTAGTAATTTTCATACGTTTAAAAGTTTGAATGTTTATAGTATCACTAGGTCGAAGTTGGACAAACGTTCATCATCCAACGAAACGTTAAAGTTTAAAAATTTTCATGAGAAGAATTCCATATGGTAAAGCTTTAATGTGTCGAGATGAATGAACAATCTTCATGAGTCCTAATGCAATAGTGGGAAAATCGAGTTTCCTACCGACAAGAAAAGAGTCGAGAGGAAAGAGATCAAACAAACCCACTTTATCCCGATGACCCTTTCGTAGTAGGATAACTGATATGATCCAAGGTGCCTTTGGAATGATGACAAGCTACGGTTGGCGATATAGCGATCGTGACGAAGAATGGAGCAAGTTCCATGTTTGGGTCGAGGCCGGAATCGGGATGGATGAACTTGATTCAAGCAGCTAAAGACGGAGGCCAAATTGTTATCGGCATGTTTCTATGCGATTACAAGCCCAAAAGTATCATGACCCTACATAGCTTTGTGCAGAATTTTGTGCCATTTACAGAATGTACTCATGGACGAAAATCCGACAACCGAGCTGAAAGTTATGCCCGTTTTCATCTACTAGAAAATTTCTTTTTCCGCGAATTTTCCATAATTTCTAGAATTCTATGTTTAGTCAATCTCTTACCTTATTTATGAGATTATACATGTTTTTACTTAGTTTCTAAGGTTTGGAATAAATACCAAAAACTTTCATTGTATTAGGACTTTTAACAATTTATCATTGAGAGGCTATTGCTTTCTTTGTTCTTCCTTGAACAATCAATTGAACTTATCAAGATCTAAATCTTGTGGTGTTCGAATTATTGGATTGTGGGTTTTTCATTGTGTAGTCAAGGGGTTCAATGTATCTTTGTTATCGTTGGGTTTTTTGGTTCACTTCGTTGGTTCAAGTCCAAAATCGGATCTAATTGGCGTTGTTCCGCATCAATCTAGTTGTGGGTTTCGTAGTCACCGTTGCTACGGGGTTCACATCAGTTGGTATCAGACCTTTGACTCCAATTCTATCAAGTTATATCCTTTATTTTCTTGTTGAGTCAATAAATTTCATCTTTTCCGTAGTTTATTCGTGCTCTTGAGTCATTCTTCGTTTCCAATTCCTATATCCATAAATTTCTTGTTGGTAGTATGATCATGTGTTAAAAAAAAAGTCACTGTTCATCAGTGAATTTTTTTTACTGTTCACGTACGGTACTTTTCATCTGTATAGAAAAAAATTGAGGTTTGTTTGATTGATTTACTACCAACATTCTAGAAGCTTCGGATAATCAATTTATTCTTATCATCCAATTTGAGTCAAATTTATAGTTGAAATTCTCTTGTATTTTCTCATTGTCATCCAATTTGTTCTTGTGTTCTTCCCATTTTCATTCCAAAATTTCTACACTGCTTTTGAGTCACAATCATCCACACATTCGATTTTTGAAGCCACAAGTTTGATCCGGTGAGTTCATTGTTATCCTTGGAAGCACTTTGTGAAAGTATTGAGTGCTAAAAGGAAGAGTGTGATATTATTAGAGGGTAAAAGCCAATTGAGTGATTCCGAATGAAAATTGGTGAGGCAGAAATTGAGAGAATGTCAGATATGGAAAGCTCAAATTGCAGCAGGAACGGTAACCAGACTAGGTTGTAAGATGATATGATGTATAGGTTTGAATGGTTGTTGATGGATATGGGAGCAATGATGGAACAATTGAATGCTTTAATGGTAATCTTATTAGGGAATAGCCAGGGGATGTACCTCATGATAGCAGGGCGGGTAGGCGAGTTCCTAGGATGGATGAACATGATATCAGTAGTGAATAGGGTGAAGATGAGTATGAAAGGGATGAGATGGAAAGAAGGAGGCATAGAGGCGATAAATTTGAACAACGTGGTAGAAATAATCATAGAGGTGAAACTGATGGTAATTTGGGTCATGTAAAAATGACGATTCCACAATTTAAGGGTATGAGTGATCTCCAGGCATATTTAGAATGGGAGAAAAAAGTGGAATTTGCTGTTGGTGAGCTGCTGGTTACAATGAGAGCTCTTAACACTCAAGTCAAGCCAGATGATACTGAGCAACAACGAGAAAACATATTCCACACCCGATGTCACGTCCACGATAAGGTATGTAGTCTAATCATTGATGGTGGAAGTTGCACAAATGTAGCTAGCATGACCTTAGTTGAAAAATTGGGTTTAGTATTGTTTAAACACCCTAGGCCTTATAAATTACAATGGTTGAATGAGAGTGGAGAGGTCAAGTGAATAAACGGGTGATGATTGATTTCTTAATTGGGAGTTATAGTGACAATGTTGTATGTGATGTGGTGCCTATGCAAGCGGGTTATATTTTGTTGGGAAGACCATGACAGTATGATAGGAGAGTGTTATGCATGATGGGTATAGGAACCGGTATAGCTTTGTCAAGAAGGGGAGGTCTATTACTCTTGCGCCAACATCGGCACAAGTTTATGAAGACCAAGTTAAATTGAGGAATGAGGAAGAGAGAAGAGCAAGAGAGTCGGCAAAAAAGAGAGAAAATGGCGAGGTGGCCGAGGGTGGGAAAAAGAGAGAGGCCACGTGAGAAGAGAGAAAACAGTGAACTAGTCAGTAAGAGAGAAAATGGTGAGGTGGCTGAGAGGGGAAAAAGGAGAGAGGTGCCACAAGAGAGGAAAGGGAAAGAGCCAGTTGAGAGAAGAGAAAAGTTGAAAGCAAACTTCTTTGAAAGGGGGAGTGAATTAAAAAAGGCTATGATTGATAAAAGTCAAATGTTGTTGTTGGAATACAAGGAGTCCCTCCTCAACTTCGGGAATGTCACATAACCTTCCACAGTTTGGTTAAGTCCTTGTTGCAGGAGTTTGAAGATGTGTTTCTAGAAGACATGCCAAGTGGACTACCACCAATTTCGAGGTATTAAGCACCAAATTGACTTCATACCTGGAGCTGTCATTCCAAACTGACCTGCCTACAGAAGCAATCCCGATGAGACAAATGAGCTTCAAAGGCAAGTGGAGGAGTGGTGTTTCCTGTCACAAGCACCCAAAAGTAATATTTTAACCTCTAAAACTGATGTAGTAGTGGAAGTAAGGGTCGATCCTATGAAGAGTATGTAATTCAATATTTTATACTTCATACAATGATTGTGAGGTTTTGTATGCAAACAATTGTAAATAGGACAATCAATAACAATGAAAATTAAATTAACGAAAATAATCAAAAGACTAACCTTGGTCTAAATCCACATCTACCGTCGAAAATCCACAATTGATCATAGATATAATAATAATTCAATCATATTTTGAATATTCATCGTTGGAATTGATTCATATTTCTCCTTAATTTTAGTTAATTAGAACCATCATTCTAATTAATCCCAATTATTAAATAACCCCAGACCAATGCTCAACATTCAATTTAATAACAACTTTACACAATAGAGAAATCGATGAACTAGATAACACAAACACCAGCGGTTACATTCAATCTATTTAAACATTCTTCTTAAGATTCAATAACCTTTATCATAAAAAATTATCAAATCCTAGTGCTTCACAAGTTAAATGGATCAAACAATTACGAATTTGATATTTAACTTAGCGGTAGATTGTAACGAATAACATGCCTCATAGCAATTAAACATAACAATCATGAAAATAAGCCCAGAAGAATATTCATTACTCAAAATAAGAATTAAACATTAAGAAAATTTATTTAGATCTCACAATATGTGGTTCCGATACTTCAATTTCTTTCTACCAAGTGTAAAAGTTTAGTTACAATTCATAAATCTAAGAGAGAAATAATGAAAAATGGAGTTTGGAGGCATTCTATACGTTCTTCTCCCATTCTAGGATTTTAAAATATGTATTTATAGTTGTTTCCATATGTAGTTGACTTAAATTCGAAAACTAGAGATTCATTTGTGAAAAATACCTATGTGAATGCATCGTATGTTTCCTTGTACACACGCTGTTCATTGGTTTTAGGCTTCGTAAGTAAAATTCATGATCGTGCGCGCGCGAGAGAATTTGTCTGCGCACGTGCAGGTTTGTCTCTGAATAACGTTCGGTATTTTGGTCATAACTTTCTCCAAAGGTATCCGATATAGCTGATTTAAAATTTGTTGGAAAGCTAACTCAAAGGGATACAACGTTTCTTCAGATACCATCTTCCAATTAGATCGTTTGCCATATCCAAAATGGGTCTCAAACTGAGACTGAAAATCCAATGCATAACTTCACCAAAGGAAAGTTCAATTACAGGATAGGCTATTTGGCTAATGAAACTAATTTATGTAACAAAGATGGTCTTAATCATGTTCGTGCATGCATGTCTCAATGTGATCTTGAAGAGAATTAATACAAGTTCTAGAGAAACAAAACCATGGAAGAATATCACACATGAAAAAAATAATGAGACTCTTATGGATGTGTCAGTCTAAAGGCTCAAAATTTCACCGACTTTTTGTCTACAAAATTTAGTTACTACTATCCTCAAAGAAAATAACTCAACTAATTAACTCTAAGTTGGAGGATTATTCATTCAATCACGTTATGAGTTCTTCAAAATCCTAATTAATTCTTTCAAATAGGATACACAACCAAAAAAATCATTTAACCTCAACTCCTCTTCTTGAAAAATCATGCAAAAATTTTCAAAATTTTTGAAATTTAAACTCAATCTAAATCCCTCCCCCACACTTAAAACTTACATTGTCCCCAATGTAAGGTAAAATGTAAAGAAAATGACAAAAATAATTAAAATATGAATGCGAAAAACAAAAATATAAAGATAAAGGAACGAACTCTCATTGGGTTGCCTCCCAAATAACGCCTTTGTTTATCGTCTTTAGCTCGACTCAATGTTTTCTTGTTTAGCCTGGGTCTATCATGGTTGGCTTCGATCTTACTTGCGGTGCACTAAGTCCATTGAAAATGATAACTGGCATTGCACCTCCACTTTCATGAAATGTATACTTGTAGCGACTCAGGTGGGGCTTCAAATCCGGAATGGAAGTCTGCAAAAAATTGTTAATATAAAATAAGAACTGTTACCTGACTTTGGAAGAGCATTTAATTCTGTCACAGTTCTTTGTAACTCAGTGTTTAAGGCCAGCCCCTTTTTTTCGTTCCCATGATGCTCCTAATTGGTAGCTTTCCATTCTTTTTTATCATCAAATTCAAAAACATCATGTGCTAATTGATGAATCACATCAATAAAATGAACATGATTATTATTACACGAATATTTCAAGGAATCATAGATATTAAGTTTAATGATCTTATCATCAAATTCCATAGGCAATGTGCCATTATTAAAATCCATTTTAGTTTTGGACGTCCTTAAGAACGGTCTTCCTAACAAGATAGGGGTATAATGATTACTATTACCGATGTCAAGCGCATAAAAATCAGCAGGAAAAACCAACTCATTAACTTTCATGAGAATATCTTCAACTACCCCCTTAGGATAGGCATTAGATTTATCAGCTAGTTGAATTATCACACCAGTTTTATTTAAAGGAAGTGTATACTGAATATGACATGACATGACATTAATAGATGCTCTTGAATCTAGCATGGCATTTTCAAACTTAGTGTCGCCTATCATGCAAGGGATAGTGAACATACCTGGATCCGTGCACTTGGCTGGAAGTTTCTCTTGAATAATTACAGATACCTGTTCTCCAACTTTTACCCTTTCAATCCCCTTCAATTTCTGTTTCCTCTTACTTGTGCACAATTGTTTAAAGAATTTACCATAACGAGACACTTATTTAATAATATCTAAAAGTGGAATATTGACCTCGCATTTACTGAAAATTTCATGTAGCTCATCATAATCTTGTTCATATTTCCTAGATTCTACTAAAGCTTGCGGAAAATGGGGTATTGGTTTATAATCAGAGAGGGGTAAAAACTTATGCTTAGTTACCTCAGGATCGGTGGGAGCGCTTTTTTCTCTTGTGATATATTCCTCATTTTCTTCCTTCGATGATGTAGGGGTTACCTTCACTGGGGCTTCAACCTCCGTGTCACTCCTTAACATGATTACACTCACATTTTCTTTTGGATTCACCATTATTTGAGATGGCATTTTTCTCGAATTCTGTGACTCCAGCCGACCGACTGCGTTGGCTACTTGACCTATTTGATTTTCCATACATTGAATGCTAGCCCTTGTCTCCTATTGAAATTCTACACTGTTAGTTGTAAGAGACTTAACAATATCTTCTAAAGACATACCGAAGTTAGAAGTTTGGCCCTGTTGTTGTCTAAGAGGGCATGGCTGATTATATTGCTGAAAATTCTGTTGATTTTGATTCATAGGTTGATTCACTTGTCGATTTCCATAGATAAGATTTGGATGATCCCTCCATCCTTGGTTGTACATGTTTGAATAGGGATCATAATTCCTCTATGGTTGTCCAAGAATGCTACCTGCTACATTTACGTGTTCGACATATTCTTCTTGAAGTGTTGGGTACATATCAGTTGGATGGCCTACAAATGAACAAATTCCACATGCCTTCGCTGTTTGCATAGTACCTGCAGCCATTTGACGAACAAAAGTGGTTAGACTTGCAAATTGTTGTTCAATGGATGGAACATTTACCTCGTGAACACGTTTAGATGGGGTGTCGAGTCTAGTGCCAAATTGCTGAGAGTTAGCTGCCATATTCGTAATCAAGTTCTTTGCAGCCTCTGGAGTTTTATCCACCAACGCTCCTTCACTTGTAGCATCAATCATACTCCTATCTATGGCTATAAGACCTTCATAAAAGTATTGAATAAAGAGCTGCTCACTGATTTGGTGATGGGGACAACATGCGCACAATTTCTTGAACCCCTCCCTGTATTCATATAATGACTCTCTGTTGTCCTGTCTTATGCTGCAGATTTCTTTTCGAATGTTAGCCGCTTTTGAAGCTGGAAAGTATTTCTCCAAAAATAATCTTCTCATCTCATCCCATGTAGTGACGCTTCCGGAAGGTAGATAATAGAGCCAATCCTTTGCCGAATCTTTCAAAGAGAATGGGAAGACTCTTAGTTTGATTTGTTTTTCAGTGACTCTCGTAGGTTTCATGCTTGTACAAACCACATGGAATTTATTTAGATGCTTGTGTGGATCTTCACCTGTAAGACCATGAAAAGTGGGTAAAAGATGAATTAGTCCAGATTTTAATTCGAAAGTAGTAGTAGCATCTAACTTAGGAAAAGTAAAGCTCCTTTAAAGTTCGATTGTCCTCAGCCACGTCTTCCTCTTTTTTGATTAAAAATCACCAGGGAATAGAGTCTCAGGATCAAAATTGTTCACTTTGAAATTCCATCGATTGCCACTCTTTAACCTGCGTAAAAACAAATTAAAAAGTTCTATTCACCTTGATTAGAAGATCGAGTTGTGGGCATAAACAAATAGAACAAATGAAAAACAAATAAAATTCTCTGCTAAAATTCCTAAAAACAATAAATTGCCTAAAAACCTAGAATATAATGATTTTTTTAAATATAAAAATAATAAAATAAATAACTAAAGAAGTACAAAAATAAATTAGCACCACACCCCGACAACGGCGCCAAACTTTGGTGTGTGTTGTCGCAGGTACCCAAAAGTAATGCCTTAACCTCTAAAACTAATGTAGTAGTAGAAGTAAGGGTCGATCACACGAAGAGTATGTAATTCAATATTTTATGTTTCGTACAATGATTGGGAGGTTTTGTATGCAAACAATTAAAAATAGCGCAATTAATAACAATGAAAATTAAATTAACGAAAATAATCAAAAGACTAACATGGTCTAAGTCCCATCCACCGTCAGAAATCCACAATTGATCGTGGATGCAATAATAATTCAATTCATATTTTGAATATTCATCGTTGGAATTGATTCTTATTTCTCCTTAATTTTAGTTAATTAGAAACCGACGTTCTAATTAACTCTAATTATGAAATAATCCCAAACCAGCGCTCAAGATTAAATTTACTAACAGCTTTACACAATAGAGAAATCGATGAACTAAATAAAACAAACACCAGCAGTTGCATTCAATCTATTTAAACATTTTTCTTATGATTCAATAACATCTATCGCAGAAAATCATCAAATCCTAATGCTTCACAAGTTAAAGGGATCAAACAATTACAGATTTGATATTTAACTTAGTAGTAGATTGTATTGAACAACAGGCCTCCTAGCAATTAAACATAACAATCATGAAAATAAGTGTAGAAGAATATTCAATACGCAAAATAAGAATTAAACATTAAGAAAAACTATTTAGATCTCACAATATGTGGTTCCGAGGCTTCAATTTCTTTCGACCAAGTGTAAAAGTTCAGTTACAATTCATAAATTTAAGAGAGGAATAATGAAGAATGGAGTTTGGAAGCGTTCTGTACGTTCTTCCCCCCCAT
Organism: Fraxinus americana; assembly: GCA_035079005.1. NCBI lineage: Eukaryota > Viridiplantae > Streptophyta > Magnoliopsida > Lamiales > Oleaceae > Fraxinus > Fraxinus americana. The sequence continues at coordinate 13,987,618 of CM068712.1, read as the reverse complement.
TCTAGGGTTTTAAAATATGTATTTATAATTATTTTTATAGGTAGTCGACTTAAATTCGGAAACTGGAGATTCATCTATGAAAAATACCTGTGTGCATACATTGTATGTTTCCTTGTGCACACGTCGTTCATTGGTTTTAGGCTCGGTAAGTAAAATTCATGCCCGTGCACGCGTGAGAGAATTTGCCTGCGCGTGCGCAGGTTTGTCTCTAAATAACGTTCGGTATTTTGGTCATAACTTTCTCCAAAGGTATCCGATATAGCTGATTTAAAATTTGTTGGAAAGATAACTCAAAGGGATACAACGTTTCTTCAGTTGCCATCTTCCAATTAAATCGTTTGCCATATCCAAAATAGGTCTCAAATTGAGACTGAAAATCCAACGCATAACTTTTCGATTGGAAATTGATGTGTGATGCTACTTTGGCGATATTTCACCCCTTTGACTTCTTTCTTCATTCAATTGACTTCTAACATTCTCAAATCTTCATCATTTGGTTCGACACAACTTTTGTGTATTTTCATGTTAGTTCTTGAACTTTCATTTCCTTTCACTTTGGTCCTTTTTCACCTATCTCTTCCAAATTATGTCATCTCCATTAAATTGTCACATAGATCAAAAAATATACGTAATGAGTACATTTTGGCAATGATTAATCATACGAGTAGATAAAATAAGGAGGAAAAAATATGTATTTTACATTCCTATCAAATTCCCCCACACTTAGCTTTTGCTCGTTCTCAGGCAAAACTCAAATTTAATTCCCCAAAAATATCAAGGTCGTAATACCATGAACATAGAACCATAAAACCTTTTCAAAACGCATAAGATATCATGAATAAACATTCCCACAGAACTCATAATCAATTAGCAAGCATTTTCATATGAAAATGGAGTAAACTAAACATGTACACCCTCATGAATATAAGCACTCAACTCTCATGTGTTTAAAAGGTAAGTGTTTCGCTCAAATTCATTCCAATGGAGATGCTCTACCATATGCTTGCATATCTTCTCATTCACCACCACTTATGTCACATGCTTAACATAAATTATAAGGACTTTTCAAGGGTTGTAATGTGACTTAGGGTCGAGGTGGGAAATATTTGGGTATGTGACTCAAAAGTCATCGAAACTAGTGGAGTAAACATGAATACACTTAGGTCAAATATATACATAAGACATGTAAAACCAACCACTCCACATGATAGCTTCTTCACTTCGCATCTATCCCACACAAACCGAACTCTTTCTTGAGATGTTGGAAGAGTTATAAATATAGATATTTTGTAACATTAAAATCACTCTCCTTCATCACTTAGTTTCTTTTCTTTTTCTTTTTCTTCTATCATTAATTTTTTTTCTCTTTTTTTTTTTCAATATATAAACTCCAAATGTTACACCAACAATGAAACTCCATGAATTGACATAGAAAATTTGTTCCAATTCACCAATTATAGCACTATCAAAAATCTTGATACCCCCACACTTATTTCCTTGCACACTCACACATATCATGATATTGAATAATGCTCCACTAGCTCTAAGGCTTGGGTAAAGATATTGTTTTTCCTGTTTAAAGCTTGTAACATGGGTTTACAAAAGGAAAAGGCAATAAGGCTCAAAGGGGTTCACCAAAGGAAAGTTCAATTACAGGATAGGCTATTTGGCTAATGTAGCTAATTTATGTAATAAAGATGGCCTTAATCATGTTCGTGCATGCATGTGTCAATGTGATCTTGAAGATAATTAATGCAAGTTCTAGAGAAACAAAACCATGGAAGAATATCACACATGAAAAAAATAATGAGATTGTTATGGATGTGTCAGTCTAAATGCTCAAAATTTCACCGACTTTTTGTTTACAAAATTTAGTTACTACTATCCTCAAAGAAAATAACTCAACTAATTAGCTCTAAGTTGGAGGATTATTCATTCAATCATGTTATGAGTTTTTCAAAAGCCTAATTAATTCTTTCGAATAGCATACACAACCAAAAAATCATTTAACATCAACTCCTCTTCTTGAAAAGTCATGCAAAATTTTTCAAAATGTTTGAAATTTAAACTCAATCTAAATCCCTTCTCCACACTTCAAGCTTACATTATCCCCAATGTAAGGTGAAATGTAAAGAAAATGACAAAGATAACTAAAATAGGAATGCGAAAAACAAAAATAAAAAGATAAAGGAACAAACTCTCCTTGGGTTGCCTCCCAAGCAGCGCCTTTATTTATCGTCTTTAGCTCGACTCAATGTTTTCTTGTTTAGCCAGGGTCTATCATGGTTGGCTTCGATCTTCCTTGTGGTGCACTAAGTCCATTGAAAATGATAACTGGCAGTGCATCTCTACTTCCATGAAATGTATACTTGAAGTGACTGAGGTGGGGCTTCGAATCCGGAATGGAAGTTTGCAAAACAAAAAGTAGAAGCCTCTCTTTACAGATTGGTAATATAAAACAAGAACTGTTACCCGACTTTGGAAGAGCATTTAATGCTCCCACAGTTTTTTGTAACTCAGTGTTTAAGGCCAGCTCCTTTTTTTCCTTCCCAAGATGCTCCTAATTGGCAGCTTTCCATTCTTTTTTATCATCAAATTCAAAAACATCATGTGCTAATTGATGAATCACATCAACAAAATGAACATGATTATTATTACACGAATATTTCATGGAATCATAGATATTAAGTTTAATGATCTTATCATCAAATTCCATGGTCAATGTGCCATTATTAAAATCCATTTTAGTTTTGGATGTCCTTAAAAACGGTCTTCCTAACAAGATAGGGGTAGTATGATTACTATTACCCATGTGATGAACATAAAAATCAGTAGGAAAAATCAACTCATTAACTTTCATGAGAACGTCTTCAATTACCCCCTTAGGATAGGCATTAGATTTATTAGCTAGTTGAATTATCACACCAGTTTTATTTAAAGGAAGTGTATACATAATATGACATGACATGACATTAATAGATGTTCTTGAATCTAGCATGGCATTTTCAAACTTAGTGTCGCCTATCATGCAAAGGATAGTGAACATACCAGGATCCGTGAACTTGGTTGGAAGTTTCTCTTGAATAATTACAGATACCTGTTCTCCAACTTTTACCCTTTCAATCCCCTTCAATTTCTGTTTTCTCTTACTTGTGCACAATTATTTAAAAATTTTAGTATAACGAGACACTTGTTTAATAATATCTAAACGTGAAATATTGACCTCGCATTTACTGAAAATTTCATGTAACTCATCATGATCTTATTCATATTTCCTAGATCCTACTAAAGCTTGAGGAAAAGGGGGTATTGGTTTATAATCAGAGAGGGGTAAAAACTTATGCTTAGTTACCTCAGTATCGGTTGGAGCGCTCTTTTCTGTTGTGATATAGTCCTCATTTTCTTCCTTCGATGATGTAGGGTCATCTTCACTGGGGCTTCAACCTCCGTTTCAGCCCTTAACATGATTACACCACATTTTCTTTTGGATTCATCATTATTTGAGATGACAATTTTCCCAAATTCTGTGACTCCAGTCGACCGACTGTGTTAGCTACGTGACCCATTTGATTCTCCAAACATTGAATGCTAGCCCTTGTCTCCTGTTGAAATTGTAAAGTGTTAGTTTCAAGAAACTTAACAATATCTTCTAAAGACATACAAAAGTTAGAAGTTTAGCCCTATTGGGTGGCTGATTATATTGCTAAAATTCTGTCGATTTTGATTCATATGTTGATTCACTTGTCGATTTCCATAGCTAAGATTTGGATTATCCCTCCATCCTTGGTTGTACGTGTTTGAATAGGGATCATAATTCCTTTATGGTTGTCCAGGAAAGCTACGGGCTGCATTTTCATGTTCGACAGATTCTTCTTGAAGTGTTGGACACATATCAATTATATGGCCTACAAGTGAACAAATTCCACATGCTTTCACTTTTTTTATAGTACCTACAGCCATTTGACGAACAAGAGTGGTTAGACTCGCCAATTGTTGTTCAATGGATGAAACATTTACCTTGTGAACATGTTTAGATGGGGTGTCGAGTCTAGTGCCAAAATGCTGAGAGTTAGCTGCCATATTTACAATCAAGTTCTTTGTAGCCTTTGGAGTTTAATCTACCAACGCTCCTCCACTTGCAGCATTAATCATACTCCTATCTATGGGCATAAGGCCTTCATAAAAGTATTGAATAAGGAGCTACTCACTGATTTGGTAATGGGGGCAACTTGCGCACAATTTCTTGAACCGCTCCCAGTATTCATATAATGACTCTCTATTGTCCTGTCTTATGTTGCAGATTTCCTTTCGAATGTTAGCTGCCCTTGAAGCTGGAAAGTATTTCTCCAAAAATAATCTTCACATCCCATCCCATGTAGTAATGCTTCCAAAAGGTAGATAATAGAGCCAATCCTTTGCCGAATCTTTCAAAGAAAATGAGAAGACTCTCAGTTTGATTTGTTCTTCGATAACCCTTGTAGGTTTCATGCTTGTGCAAACCACATGAAATTCCTTTAGATGCTTGTGTAGATCTTCACCTGTAAGACCATAAAAAGTGGGTAAAAGATGAATTAGCCCAGATTTTAATTCGAAAGTAGTAGCAGCATCTAAGTTAGGAAAAGTAATGCATAGAAGTTGTTGATTCAAGTTTGGGGTTGAAAGCTCATTTAAAGTTCAATTGTCCTTAACCATAACTTCTTCTTCTTCTTTTGATTCAAAATAACTAGGGAATAGGGTCTCAGGATCAAAATTGTTCACTTTGAAATTCCACCGATTGCCACTCTTTAACCTGCGTAAAAATAAATTAAAAAGTTCGATTCACCTTGATTAGAAGATCGAGTTATGGGCATAAACAAATAGAACAAATGAAAAACAAATTAAAAAGAACCTAGAGTAAGAAAAACAAATAAAATTCTTTGCTAAAATTCCTAAAAACAATAAATTGCATAAAAACCTATAATATAATGATTTTTTTAAAATATAAAAATAATAAAATAAATAACTAAAGAAGTACAAAAATAAATTAGCACTACACCCCGGCAACGGCGCTAAACTTTGGTGTGTGCTGTTGCAGGCACCCAAAAGTAATACCTTAACCTCTAAAACTAATGTAGTAGTGGAAGTAAGGGTCGATCCCACGAAAAGTATGTAATTCAATATTTTATACTTTGTACAATGATTGGGGGATTTTGTATGCAAACAATTGTAATTAGATCGATAACAATGAAAATTAAATAAACGAAAACAATCAAAAGACTAACATTGGTCTAAGTCCACATCCACCGTCGGAAATCCACAATTGATCATAGATGCAATAAAAATTCAATTCATATTTTAAATATTCATTGTTGGAATTGATTTCTATTTCTCCTTAATTTTAGTTAATTAGAAACCGACGTTCTAATTAACCCTAATTATTAAATAACCCCAAATCAGCGCTCAAGATTCAATTTAATAACAGCTTTACACAATAGAGAAATCGATGAACTAATAACACAAACACCAGCGGTTGCATTCAATCTATTTAAACATTTTTCTTAAGATTCAGTAACATCTATAGCAGAAAATCATCAAATCCTAGTATTTCACAAGTTAAAGGGATCAAACAATTACGGATTTGATATTTAAATTAGTAGTATATGGTAACGAATAATAGGCCTCCTAGCAATTAAACATAACAATCATGAAAATAAGTGTAGAAGAATATTCAATATGCAAAATAAGAATTAAACATTAAGAAAAACTATTTAGATCTCACAATATGTGGTTCCGAGGCTTCAATTTCCTTCGACCAAGTGTAAAAGTTTAGTTTTAATACATAAATCTAAGAGAGAAATAATAAAGAATGGAGTTTGGAGGCATTCTATACGTTCTTCCCCCATTCTAGGGTTTTAAAATATGTATTTATAGTTGTTGCCATGGGTAGTCGACTTAAATTCGAAAACTGGAGATTCGTCTGTGAAAAATGCCTATGCGTGTGCATAGTATATTTCCTTGCACGCACGTTATTCATTGGTTTTAGGCTCGGTAAGTAAAATTAATGCTTGTCCGCACGCGAGAGAATTTGCCTGCATGTGCGCGCATGTTTGTCTTTGAACAGCATTTGGTATTTTGGTCATAACTTTCTCCACAATTATCCGATGGAGCTGATTAAACATGTATTAGAAAGATAACCCAAAGGGCTACAACTTTTCTTCAGATAACATCTTCCAATTCGATCTTTTTCCATGTCAAAAATGGATCTCAAACAGAGACTAAAACTTCGATGCATAACTTTTCGATTGGAAATTGATGTGTGATCCTACTTTGATGATATTTCACCCATTTGACTTCTTTCTTCATTCAATTGTCTTCTAACGCTCTCAAATCTTCATCATTTGGTTCAACACAACTTTTATGTATTTTCACGTAAGTCCTTGAACTTTCATTTCCTTTCACTTTGGTCATTTTTCACCTATTTCTTCCAAATTATGTGATCTCCATTGAATTGCCACCTAAAACAAAATATGTACGTAATGAGTACATTTTGGTATTGATTAATCATACGAGCACATAAAATAAGGAGGAAAAAATATGTATTTTACATACCTATCAAGGAGTTGCTGAGCGAAGGTTACGTGAGGGAGAGCATGAGCCCATGTGTTGTACCTATCCTAGTGGTGCCAAAGAAGGATGAAGCTTGGAGGATGTGCATGGACTATAGGGCTATCAACAATATAACGTTAAAGTATAGTCACCCTATACTTAGGCTAGATGAATTGCACGATGCTTGTATTTTTAGTAAGATTGATCTTAAAAGTGGGTACCATCAAATTCGTATGCGGGAGGGTGATGCATGGAAAACGACATTAAAAACTAAATATGGATTGTATGAGTGGTTGGTTATGCCGTTTGATCTCACTAATACACCAAGCACCTTTATGCGATTGATGTGTTTTGGTGTTTTCATAGGAAAATTTGTTGTAGTTTATTATGATGACATCTTAATCTTTAGGAAGATTCTAGATGAACATTTAGAACATTTATGTTGTGAGCTTGTAGTGCTAAGGAAAGAACAACTGTATGCTAATTTTAAAAAAATGTACTTTTTGCATGGAAAATATTGTATTTCTATGATTTGTGGTTGGGGCTAATGGGGTAGAAGTGGATGAAGAAAAAATTAAAGCTATAAAAGATTGGTCAACACCTAAGAGCATAACTCAAGTTCGGAGTTTCCATGGACTGCCTAGTTTTTGTAGGCGGTCTGTAAAGGATTTTAGCACAATCACTACACTACTCACTGAAATTGTTAAGAATAGGAGTATGTTTTCATTGGAGTGATGCACAAGAACATGCATTTAATACTATCAAGGATAGATTAATTAAGGTACCCGTGTTGGCATTACCTAACTTTGACAAAACATTTGAGATTGAGTGTAATGCATCAGGAATAGGTATTGGAGCAGTGTTGATGCAGGATCGTAGGTCTATAGCATATTTAAGTGAAAAGCTGAATGAGGCTGTTTTGAACTATCCTACATACGACAAGGAGTCGTACTCGCTTGTTCGAGCATTGGAGACTTGGCAGCACTACTTGTGGCTTAGAAAGTTCGTGATACACACCGATCACAAGTCATTGAAGCACTTGCGGGGTCAAGGTAAGTTGAACAAAAGGCACGCGAGGTTGATGGAATTTATAGAGTCATTTCCCTACATCATTCGGTATAAACAAGGTAAGGAAAATGTGGTTGCAGATGTGTTATCTCGAAGGTATGTGCTTCTAAATTCTTTTAAGTGTACGTTTACTTGGTTTTGAACACATTAAAGGCATGTATGTGAGTGATCTTGATTTCTCTAGCATTTATGAATCATGCAATAAGGGGGCTATCGATAAATTTTATAAGCATGAGGGGTATTTGTTTGGGGAAAAATAAGTTGTGTATTCGAAATTGTTCTGTTCGTGAATTGTTGATAAGGAAAGCACACGGTGGGGGTTTAATAGGTCATTTTGGGATACAAAAGACTTTAGACATGATAGGGGAACATTTTTATTGGCCTAAAATAAAAAGTGATGTAAAACGCGTTTGTGGGAAATGCATAACTTGTAAACAGGCTAAGTCTAAAGTTTTGCCTCATGGGTTGTATACTCCTTTGCCTACACCCAGTGAACCTTAGGTGGATATTTTAATGGATTTTGTGTTGGGTTTATCTAGGACAAAAAGGGGTCGAGATTCAATATTTGTTGTGATGGATAGGTTTAGTAAAATGGCGCACTTTATTCCATGTCACAAAATTGATGATGCCACTAATATTGCAGATTTGTTCTTTAGGGAGATAGTATGCCTGCATGGGGTCCCTAGGAGCATAGTGTCAGATCGAGATGTTAAGTTTTTGAGTCATTTTTAACATATTTTGTGGAATAAGTTAGGCAATAAATTGTTGTTTTCCACCACTTGTCATCCACAAACCGATGGGCAAACTGAAGTAGTTAATAGAACCATGACTCAATTGCTTCGTATGGTAATCAATAAGAACTTGAAAAGTTGGGAAGAGTGTTTACCTTTTATTGAATTTGCTTATAATAGAGCTATACACTCTACTACTTCGTTTTCACCATTTGAAATTGTTTAATGGGTTTAATCCACTAACACCTTTGGATTTGTTGCATTTGCCTGTAAATGAACGAGGTAGCTTGGATGGTAAGCGAAAAGCCGAGTTGGTGAAGTCACTGCATGAAAAGGTCAGGATGAAAATTAAAGAGAAGAGTAAGCTCGTAGCAATGAAAGGAAACAAAGGTAGAAGGCGAGTGATATTTGAACCAGGGGATTGGGTTTGGGTACATTTCAGAAAAGAGCGCTTTTCGGATCAGATGAAGTCTAAGTTGCAACCGCGTAGGGATGGTCCATTCCAGGTCATCAAAGGATCAACGATAATGCCTACAAAGTGGATTTCCCAGGTGAGTATAATGTTTCAGCTACATTTAATCTTGTTGATCTATCTTTGTTTCATGCAGGTGCCGATTCGAGGATGAATCCTTTCGAAGAGGAAGGATAACTAATATGATCTAAGGTGCTTGTTCGCTGAAAATCGTACCGTAAGCGCACGAGTCGCGTTCAAGTAATAAAGTGGACCTTAAGAGTCCGGATTGTCGATCCCACGAGGAATGTATACTTTTGATTACTATACTCTAATCGATTTTAATTCTAACGACAAAAGAAACACACACAATTAAAAACATAAGATTCGAAATACGATAAAATAAACTAAAAAATCTACAAAATAAGAAAATAAAACGTCTTGGAAATTTCGGAGGGAAAAGTGTGGTTGGAATTTACGATGTCGCTTAACCTATTGTTTCATTAATATCAAACCAATTATATGCCGATGCAAATTACCAAAATACGATAGTTAGACCCGATTTTCCTATTTTAAATTAATACCCTCTTTCGAGTGATATTAACCCTAATTAATTAATTCATACCACATATTTCTATGTTGATACAAAATTAACCAATTGCATGAATTTTTGTGAAAATAGCTCAATGAATCACATGAGGTAGGTGTATATTTCTACGCGCCTAGTATACTAGACAAACCCATGGTATCGATCATTTCGGTCTATTAAATGCAACTATTTTGTAACAATCACATAAACTACCTAACAATTCCATCTAGTGATCAATTAAATGAAATCATTTTAAACATGATAATCAATACACTATTATTTTGATAACAACTGCATTTTTCACTAAACATGTAGATATATCGATAATCAATAAAACAACTAGGTTAAGTTCAAACCATAAATTCCAACACAATAAACTTAGCTCATTTTATAAAGATAATAACAAAGGAGATTCATAGTATAATACATTACAAACTTGGAAAATAATAAAGGAATTCAAAAGTAAAGATAAAACCCTTTTTTAGTGTAGTTGAACCCCTCCAATGGATCTCCAAGTTTTCCTTGATGATTAATCTCCTTGCTAGCAATCTTTCTTCACCCAAAACAAGCCAAGAACAAAAAGAAAAGAAAGAGAAAAGAAAAGAAGAAGAAGAAGAAGAAAGAAGAAAGAAGAAGAGATGAAGAGAAAAAAGAGAAAAAACTAACTAAAAACTAAAACAAAAACTAAAACAAAAACTAAACTAATAATAATAACTAATTTCACTACCAAAATCTCCCTTTAAAACCGTCCCAGCCAATTGGTATATATAGGTGAGATATTTTGATAACTTGGCAATTAAGTTTCCAAAATATCTAGGGAAAAATTGCATCCAAGTCCCCAAACTTTTGAAAAGTGGCAAAATGGTCCCTCAACTTTGAATTAGTACATTTTGGTCCTTGGATATTTTACTTTCATTTCACTTATGACCTTGATAAATTGCACTTCAAGTCCTTCCACTTTCAGGCTTGTGCATTTGAGTCCCTAACTTCACATTTTTGTTCACTTTAGGTCCTTTTTCGTTCTTGTTCACGCCGTTCTTCTTCTTATCGGGGTTTTCGCCTATAAACATGAAAATTACATAATTATGCATAGAAATATACTCAATATCATTTCTAATTAAATCCAGAAAAGTATCAAATAAGTGTGTTTTTACACACTTATCAGTGCCGTTGGAATGATGACAAGTCTGGGGAAAGATCCATTGATAGTTGATGAAGGACTGATAACTCGATCAAGGGCAAAACGAGTGCAAGAAGCAATGGCATTGTTTGTTCAAGTTACGGTTGGTGATATGGCGACCATGACGAAGAATTGAGCAAGTTCCATGTTGGGGTTGAGGCTGGAATTGGGATGGATGAACTTGATTCAAGTAGCTGAAGACGGAAGCCAAACGTTCCACTATGCGAGATAAGGAAATTCACGTAAAATTAAGATTCTCGAAAAATTTCTCTCGGCATGTTTCTTTGCGATCGCAATTCCAAAAGTATCATGAACCCACATAGCCTTATGCAGAATTTCTTTCCATTTCCAGAATGTACTCATGGGCGAAAATCCGACAACCAAGCTGAAAGTTATGCCCATTTTCATCTGCCAGAAAATTCCTTTTTCCCCGAATTTTTAATAATTGCTAGAATTCTATGTTTAGTCTATCTCTTACCTTATTTATGAGATTATGAATGTTTTTACCTAGTTTCTAGGGTTTGGTATAAATACCAAAAACTTTCATTGTATTAGGACTTTTGACAATTTATCATTGAGAGGCTATTGTTTTCTTTGTTTTTCCTTGAACAATCAATTGAACTTATCAAGATCTAAATCTTGTGGCATTCAAATTATCAGATCGTGGGTTCTTCAATGTGTAGTCAAGGGGTTCAACTTATCTTTGTTATCGTTGGGTTTTTTGGTTCACTTCGTTGGGTTCAAGTCCAAAATCGAATCTAATTGGCATTCTTGGGTTCCGCATCAATCTAGTTGTGGGTTTCGTAGTCACCGCTGCTACGGGGTTTGCATCAATAACATTTGCAATGATGTTTTGTAAAATCTTGTATGGAAGATTCAATTGATTAGTACTAACTTTCGGGATATTTTCAAAAAATTTCCCGGTGACTCGACGACAAGCCTAGGTAGGGTCATAGCCATCTAACGTGGGACGTGTCTGGTGAAGAAAAAATTGTGTTGCACACATCTCAAGTTCTAAAATATTATGAATGAGAGCTTTGTTTATGACAATACATTTATTTTTAATCAAACATGAAATGTCATTGGAACGAGAAGTAATAGACATGTTTTTATAAAATTCTTTCATGAGTCGTGGATATGTATGGTCTTCTAAAGTTGCAATAGAAATCCAACCCATATTTTCAAAAAGTTCTTCTATATGAAATGCGAGCACTTCAATAGTAAAATCCACAAAATCAACATATTTACCTATCAAAATGGGGGATTTTTCAAATGGGTTGGTGCCGACCTTGGGTTCCAAATCGAACTCTTTGTCAGATGAAGGAGGGAATGATCTCCCCACTGTGCTCTTGAGCCTTTTTCCTGTTCGTTTTGAGCTCAACATTGTTGGAAATCGAGAATGAAAATGGAGAGTGGAATATGAGAGCTTGGGGTTTCAATTTGGTGATTTGGAAAGTAGTGGATGAAATTGAGAATTTTTTGAGGAATTGAGATGTAGAAGTAATGAGTTTTCGATTATGGTAAGTAATTGATGATTTGAAATGGAAGATTGAAGGATGGAGAAAAAAAATTAGGGAAAGAAAAGTGAGAAATGTGGAAGAAAATGTGAGAGAAAATGGCATGATCGTGTTTTATAAAAACTGCCCCATCGCTCAACCAGACGTCTAGTTTAGCCATCCGGACCTCCGGTGTAATACCTGAACTTTACATCACATTTGGCCAATATGATTCATGCATTCCATGCTATTTATAATGTCATTTGCATCAATTTTCTTAATGGTTTTCTCTTCAAATGAGGCATTCGATTATTGAGGTTTTAAAACCTTGGTATGATGTTAGCCCTTTACTCATCGACCTAGGTAGTGAATTTTACGTTGAGATATGGTAGAGAAAAAGATTAATCTGGGTGTTGGAGATTGACTTGCTAACCAATGAGAATATTAAAAAGACTGGAATTAATATCGACAAAGTTGAAAGTTCTCCATTCGATCAATCAAGGTAACCTTAAACCCTAGATAGGTGATTGACACATTTAGGATATGAGGCATGAAGTAACATGATCACAATGCGATAAGATAAGGTTTATATGGTGTTATAAACATTGAGGTGTAAATCGGTCGAGAATTGGGTGTCAATCGTGAAAAACGGTTAATGAATTGGCTCTATAAAATATTTTGGGATCTTAGGCCAAGTAAAGTGGATTGTAAACATATTAAAATAAGCCAAGGATACTTGATTTGTACCTACAATGATAGGTACAAAATCAGATTTTAACCCCAGAGACTACCTCTTGTTTAGTACACCTCCTGCCTATTGATTTATCCTTGTAATGGTAAATTCATTCTCCCTTAAGCATTAGCCACATCTACCACATTTTTAAGACTTCAAATATGTAACATATTATCCCTAAATTTCATACAAACCATCCAATGATTGGTACAAAACCAGAATTTAACTAGAAAGAGACACCTCCTACTTATCATGTGCGACTTGTCACTTTAACATCAAATTCCTTCAATCTTAAGGCCTCCATCACGTCTTCTAAAGCCTTAGAACCTTATATTGGATAGATATATATCTTATAAGACACATAAGGATCCAAATATGAGAAAGGAAAAATCAAATATGGCTCATGAAGCCACATCCTGCTTGGATACCTCCTGTTTGGAGATACTTGTCCTTTAATCACCAATTTCTTAATCCTTAAGTGTCACGCACGACCCCAACCATTAAGAATCTTTATATAGCCCCTAAATAGGACATTTAACCCCAAAGTTTTCCTCAATTTATCCCCGAACTGAAAGAGAAAGCAAAAGAGCTTAGGAAAAATAGAAATCAGAAAGCTGGGAATTGGGAGTTCTAGGCAACTGAATTAGTACACTATTTTGAGATTTTTAAAGTTTCTTGAACCTCTGGACTTTATTGAGATCATTTTGGGGGCATCTTGATGATTTATGATGGCAATATAGGGGCAATTAATTAGAAGAACTTGAAAGAAAATAACCTGGACAGAGATGTGGATTGCTAGACTTGAATTGTTTAACCTTTGATTTTAAGTAATCCCTTAGGTATAACTTATATTTATCAATATGAATATTTTTATACAAGATTTAAGAGTATATAAATGATCTTTAATAGGTTAGAATCCAATTTTTGAAAGTCTAGTTCAAGTGAAACTCAAAATAGCCATGAGAGAAATTGTTTGATTTGGTGTCTATAAAAAGGAATGCCTTTGAAGCTGTAAACCCTTCATTTGTAACAAATTTATGACATGATTATCTTTACATATGTGTTATAGAAGTGTGGTAAAAAGTTAAGAATTATTAGATATAGTTAAGGGCATGAAAAAGGATTGGAAAAATAATTTGACAGGGATGGAAACCTGAAAACAGATTCTGTCCATTTGTGTATTTAACTTAGATTCAACCTTTACATGTCCATTAATTATCTCTTAGGTATGAAAAATACATTTTAAGGTGTACTAGATTGTTAACAACAATTGGATGACATTGACGTTCATAATTGGACTCGAGAAATAGTGTGATTTATGGAACTAGTTTACAATGTAATCGGTAACTTAAATTATTAATGTCATCTAAATTATTTTGGCATGAATGGACATAGCTAGGGATTGTGTGTATGTTAAGATTATCAAATTGAGGATTGTGTTTAATATTAGATGGCAATACATGTGATTCTCCGACTTTATGTAAAAAAGATAATTGATTTACATCTCGTAGAAGTGGGCACACGCACAAGGGCAAAAAGGTAAGTGAAAATTCATTTGCAACTACGATGCAAAAACACAGTGTTTGTGATATAGTAGTGCTGGAATATTTACATAACTCTGATGAGGAGCTTATTGCATATCATTTGATGGTTATGATCATTGAGTATGTTACTCATGAGCATTTTCATGTGCATGCACGACATACGTCCATGGTTGAAAATCTAGCATTCACAACATGATTGTAAAATTGAGCTTTCTTCATAAAATGTTTTATTGACCACTACTAGGGCAGCGAAGTATGTGAGGCATGCGTATGTGATATGTTTTAGGCACCTTGGGTTATACTTCTGCTAATGTGGATAGGGGATGAGCCTTTGGTGATCACAGAAGGGTGGACTACTTGACTGCGCTTTTGTGATACTTTGATTATTGGCTCTGTCGGGTGGGATACTTCTTGGGTGATCATAGGAGTAATTAGGGAATTGGCCTCTAGTGGTCACAATAGGATTGCCCACTTGCCCGTGTCGATGTCAGATTGGCCATTTGATTATTGATATTGATATTGTGCAGATCTCTATCCGGTGCATAGTAGGTGGGTCAAGGGCACAACGAAAGATTTCAAATGAAATTATTTCGAGTCGACTTTGACAAATATCTTGGCTTGATATATCTTTAGCATGATGTTTGAAGTAAATGACATGGTGTCATATACTATTATCACTCATACTCATGACCTGCATGATTTTTGCTTTGAGCATTGGCTTATGTAGTTCTTACATCATAGGTGAGCATGGAACTTCTTAGGAGACATGGCTGGCTGTGGAGCTCTTATGGGATTTCGAAGTTTGATGTACATGGATGATGACCTGTAGAGTTATTTTGTGAACTCCAGTTGTATTATATTTTGGGGATCTTGTATGACTTTTGAAATGACATGTAAATACTTTTACAACCTCAGGATAAATATGTTGGACTATGATTTTATGATCTTTGATTTTGGATATACTTTTGGAGATGCTTTTATTTTATTAACAAAAAAAATATGTGGGTGAATTTGGATGCCTAGGTCAAGTCAGCAATCTTATTTCTACACTAGTTAGTATATTGTTATCTCTATGAATAGGGTGTGACAGAGTTGTATCAGAGCAATGTTATAATTTTGTAGACTGTCCATATACATGATCTTGGAAGTAAGTTTTATTTTGTTGCAATCATTTTGCATACATCATGAATAATATTGGCCAATCTTTATTACGAATGTTTTGTAAACATATATCGCAGTCATGGTAAAAACTAGAAGTGAATGGAATGGAGAAACTAGAACTCCAAGGCAAGAAGCAAATGTCATAGATAATAATAGAGATGTTGTTATTGATAGACTTATAGAGCTAGTGGAGCACCAAGCATAGCAAATTCAACAATTAATGCAACAAAGAGAAATAGGTGAACAACAAAGGGATGAATTTGTGCAATCATCACAAATAGCTAAACAAATTGAGATAGTTGGGGAAAGATTTAGAAAATTAAACCCTCTAATATTTGAGGATGAATTAGACCCAACAACAGTAGAGGATTGGTTGAGAACTTTAGAAAACATGTTTAGATACAGGAGAGTCTTAGAAGTGGAGAAAGTTGTTTGTGCATCCTTTATGTTGCGAGGTAGTGCTGGACACTGGTGGGAAACGATGAGTAGCATTGAAGATGTGAATGTTATGACTTATGATATAGTTAAAGAGTTATTTCGTAGTAAATATTTTATAGCCCCAGTTCGAGCCATAAAATAAATGAAATTATACAGCTGAGACATGGATGAATGACGGTGGGAGAGTATATTCGCAAATTTGAACAACTATCTAGATTTGTAGCCCATATGGTTATTACGATGCACTTAAAGTGGAAAGGTTTCTTCAGGGATTGAGGCCAAAATTATATAAAGATGTAAACATGGCAGGAGCCCAAGGGATGTCATACTCACAAATAGTAGAGAGGACATTAGTTGCAAAACAAACTAAGTAAAGAATTAGTCGTGCTCAAGAGGCTCGATGACATTTTAGACAAGGTCAGGGACAGCGTTGGCCTAAAATGATAAGAAAAGAGCATTCCAGAGATAGAGTCAAAAACCCAAGTTTCAATCGAGGTAAAGACGGCAACAGTGGGATCATGGTAAGCATCCAAAGATGGATCAAGGCAAAGCCCCAACAACACAATCATCTTATCCCAGATGTGGTGGACATTATACGAGAACAAGTCCTATAGAGACTAGGACATGTTATGCCAGTGGAAAAGTGGGACACCTTGTTAAAGCATGCCCATGTAATCCAAATCCCATAGAACATAAGAAAGTGCCAGCTAGGATGTTTACCAGAGCAGATGCTGAGACAAATCCATCAGTTGTAACATGTAAATTCTCTACCTTTGGTAGTCTAGCACTTGTACTTTTTGACTCTGGAGCTATGCAATCATTTGTATCTACTGAGTATGTGAAGAGATTGGATAGGATACATGATATACAAGAGGTTAATTATTGTGTGACTATTCCATCTGGAGATGTACAGCAAATACATATGATTTTAAGAGCATGTATGATCCTTATAGAAAATCGAGAACTCTATGCAGATTTAATTGTGTTGGATATGAGAGTTTATGATATTATTTTAGGGATGAATTGGTTGTCAAAATATCAAGCTACTATAGATTGTAAGAAGAAGTCAGTAACCTTTCAACCTTTAGAGGACGAACCATTCACATTCAATGGGATTGGAAAAGGTTTCAGATTTCCAACTGTATCGGTATTGAAAGCACAAAGTTTACTAGACAGTGGCTATGTGGGTTACTTGGTTGGTGTCATAGCGATTGAAGCACAACATAATCTGAATCTTAGTAATGTACCAGTGGCCCAAGAGTTTCCACAGGTATTTCTCGATGATTTACCTGGGATACCACCAGATCGTGAAATAGAGTTTGTAATTGATTTAATTCCAGGAACATCTCCATTTTCCAAAGCCCCATATAGAATGGCACCAACTGAATTGAAAGAGTTAAAGTTACAATTACAAGAGTTGTTGGACAAAAGTTTTATTAGGCCTAACTTTTCACCATGGGGTGCACCAGTATTATTTGTTCCGAAGAAGGATGGTATAATGAGATTGTGTATAGATTATCGAGAATTGAATAAGTCAACAACTAAGAATAAATATCCACTACCGAGGATTGATGTTTTTTTGATCAACTTCAGGGTGCACTATATTCTCGAAGATTGATTTGCGATCTAGATACCATCAACAAAAGATAAAGGAAGATGACATTTATAAGAGAACATTTAGTACAAGATATGGTCATTATGAGTTTTTAGTGATGCCATTTGGGCTGACAAATGCCCCGACAGCTTTTATGGATTTGATGAATCGGGGTATTTAAGGATTTTCTCAATAAGTTTGTCATTGTATTTATTGATGACATCTTTATTTATTCTCATACTAGGGAAGAACATACTGAACATTTCAGGATAGTACTTCAGGTCTTAAAGGATAAGTAATTGTATGCCAAATGTAAGAAATGTGAATCCTAGTTAGATAGAATCATATTTTTGGGACACGTAATATCATGTGAGGGCGTTTCAGTTGATCCAAGTAAAGTAGATGCTATTAATAATTGGCCACGACCTATGTACCCTTCAGAAGTTCAGAGTTTTATGGGTTTAGCTAGATATTATCGTAGATTTGTGGAAAGATTTTCAAAAATAGCTTCTTCTTTAACGAAATTAACGAGAAAGGGTACGGAGTTTAAATGGATAGATGCTTGTGAGCAAAGTTTTCAGGAATTAAAGAAAAGATTGACTTCGGCCCCTATCCTTTCAATTCCATCTGGTAATGGAAACTTTGTGGTTTACAGTGATGCTTCCAAAAGTGGTTTAGGATGTGTATTGATGCAAAATGGTAAAGTTATTGCATATACATTTAGGTAACTTAAAGAATACAAAAAGAATTATCCTACACATGACTTGGAGCTACCGTTGATGTATTTGCACTTAAAATATGGAGGCATTATTTGTATGGGGAAAGATATGAGATTTATACTATTCACAAAAGTTTGAAATATTTGTTTACACAAAAGGAATTGAATATGAGACAAAAAAGTGGCTAGAGTTGGTAAAATATTATGATTGTGCTATCAATTATCACCGTGGTAAAGCTAACATTATGGGTGATGCGTTGAGTAGAAAATCGATATCTAAGGTTGCAACTATGATTCTAACTCAAAAACCAGAGTGGGTAGACTTACAAAAAATGGATATTGAAATTGTATCGTCAGGATCGGTGGAGGCTAAACTTGCAGCATTCAACGCTCAAGCCAACTTTATTAGATAGAATCCAACAAGGGCAACACGAAGATGATTATTATTCCAAGGTGAAGAATGATATACATGATGGAAAAGCTTCAGATTTTCAGATATTGAAAAATGGTATCTTGCAATTTAGAGGGCGATTGTATGTACCTGATGCAGAGAATATTCGAGGTGATATTCTATCTGAAGCAGACACGACACCATATTCTATTCATCTGGGAACTACTGAAATGTATAGAGATTTGAAGTTGCATTATTGGTGGCCGAACATGAAAGGTGAGATAGCGAAATATGTGGGATAATGTTTAACGTGTCAATGGATTAAAAAAAACATCAAAGGCTTGCAAGACCCTTACAACCATTACCCATCCCAGAGTGGAAATGAGAAAGAATCACAGTGGACTTTGAGGTGAAATTACAAAAAAAACTAAAGGATACGATAGCATTTGGGTTATTGTGGACAGGTTGACTAAATCAGCTCATTTCATTCCAATTTTTTGCACTTATTCCATAGATCGATATGCTCAGCTTTATGTACAAGAAATAGTTAGACTTCATCGAATGTGGTCGTTTAATTTTCCGCAAGTGAACGGGGTCGTGATCAAGTAATATAGTAGTGTGTAAAGTGTCGAACCCACGAGGACTACGTATTTGATCGAGTTAAAGTTAATAATACCCTTAATCGAATAGCAATAATAGTTTATAATAATTCTATATCTAATTTATCACGTAATATAAATTAAAGTAAAAGTTTATCAAATTATTGAGATGCATTGCTAAGATCTAGAATTCTCCTTGTTAATCCACTATTAGTATAACAATTAAATTGACAAGTTGTTATCATACGAGTTGGTCAAAGTTCCAAATTTATTTAAAAGCCTCTCTCGATAGCAATTAAACATACGAACTAGAACATCTTTATGAACCATGCAAAGCATAGAAGTATATCTCTATCTTCAATCGAACCTCACAATATTTATTACTATGTGCTAAAATTCTATTGTCTCTCTCGATAACAATAAAATTCACAAACAATTCAACTATTGGCCAATTAATTGAAAAGCAAATTAAATCATAATAAATATCAACGCATTCAAACAAATTAACGTCAAAATAATTAATTAATACTAAAATTTTCAAAACAAGGGTTCATCTATATCTTTAGCAATGTAAAAATCTAGCATAACATATTGAAATTACAAGAAATCATATATAAGTGAAAAGACATAATCCGGATTATTGATAAATTGAGAACGTGAAGACAAATCTTGAAATCTTAAATCTCTTCAATAGTTTCTTGATGAATCTCCAGTTGCGCCTTCTCTTCTTTGCTCAAAAATTAGGTTTGAACCTCCACTTGAATGAATTCTTGCAAATCTCCATCAATTCTCTCACAAAAAGTATGAATTCTCCTCCTTTGATGAAAATAATCGATGAATAATGGCTTATAATATGTGCATCCCCTCTCCCAATATATATTCTGCTGTCCTCTATTTGTAGCAGTCGAAAATTGGTAGAAAATCACGTCCAAATTGACTTCCAAAAGAGTTCTAATCGGATAAGGAAAGTTGCATTCGTGGGCAGATTTTTTGTCTCTGCACAGTGGTCAGTATTTTGGCCATAACTTTCTCGTCTGATATCTGATTGAAGTGATTCAAAGTGCTATAGAAATATAACTTAAAGGGCTACAACTTTGGTAGAAATATAAATTTCTCAATCCGGACGTTTACGGTACCAAAAATGGGTCTCAATCTTCGACTAAAAATCTGGAATATAACTTGTGCGATTGGATATTGATTGTGATAAATTCCATTCCTTTTTGAGTTCTAATTCCACCCAATTGTCTCCTAAACATCTTCAAAGTATCATCTTGTGGTCCAAATCAACTATTGAATTTGCAATTTGATCCTCAAACTTTAAATTGTGCAATTTTCACCATTTTTCGCTTCTTTCTTTCTATTCCTCGTCCAACCATTGAGTTTTACCTATATAAATTAAAATGTAAAAACTTAGAATATATTTTGTCAAAAGAACTAACAAATGTAGTTATTTTAGGTCCCAAATAAGTGTAAAAATTACACCTATCAAATACCCCCAAACTTAAACAATTGTTTGTCCCCAAACAAAATTATAATCTAAAAAATAACCATCACACAAGCATGCAAAAGTATTTGATTAGACAATCTAATTCTTTACCTCATTATTTGAAATCACAGTATTAAATTTATAAACCGCTTCAAAATCACACTACCAAACCGATATCTACTCTTCCAATGCAAAATCGACGTGTGTGTGTAAAGAACGAAGTAGACATCGTGACTTTACAAGTTGCTTTAATTCCCGACCCTTTGTGGTCAAATATATCATTTCATCTCTCGTATGATTCACACACCCCCAGACTTGTTCTTTTTCACTCTTTTCACAGTGTGTAATCTAAGGTTGAATTTTTAATCACTATCCTCACCATCTCTAGTTCGGGTGGACTTTACCAATTGCAAGTCAACACATCAATAAACAAAGATTCTCCAATTCTTTGATTGCTTCGACATCCAAGACTCAATTAAGCTAATTATCCTTCATCAGAAGTCAAATTCCCTTAAACAAGTATTTGGAGCTTGATCAAGGCATTTAGTGCTCTATTTTTTTTTCTTTTTCATGCACTTTTTTTTTTTTCAAATGTTTTTTTTTCCTTTTTTTTTTTTTTTCATATTCTCTCCATTAAACTTTCTAAATGACCCATGTAACGGGTTTTAAGCCGATGACTCCCTAGTCAGATGACTTTAGGGCACCAGGTTTTAAACACCCTTACAGGCTTAATAACCCAAGTCAAAAAGGCTTCGAAAAAAATATTCACATATAAAAAATTATGCCTTGATCAGTACAATGCCCCTTATCAAACACCTATTCAAGCAAACCGACCTCCAATTTAAGATTTTCGCCAAATTTTATCTCGTTAATCTAAGACGATCCACACAAAAGTTTTCACACATGGAATCCCTATCCATATCCGTATCTTCTTACAACAGCAAAATCACCCCCAAACTATGCTAAATTTGGTCTAAGGATAAGTAATTTAGCATGATTTGGGTAAAGTATCTATGTCAAACTATATCAACCTATCAATTATATGAATCAACCCGTAGCATCACAATGTCCAACTTAATTCAAGTGCTCGTATAATATCGAGTTTTGCAAGGTTAAGCATCAATTAGTCTAGCACGCAATATATTCACAGTTCATAAATCAACACAAAATCTCAATTTCAATCATCATTGTCGGCCAAACTATCTAACCCACACAAGCACACAACCTAAAACAAGAAAATATGTATATTCTTATTTGTGTTGAACATTTTCAATTTTTTTAATTTTTTCTATTAAATACTAAAGTAATAATGAAAAACAAACACACAAATACTCAAAAACACACGAAAAGTGAAAACTCAAAGTTTTTCCCACCCCCAAACTTAAAACCGACATTGTCCATAATGTCATAAAGCATAAATAAGAATATAAGGGGATGGGGAAGAAAAGGAAGAAGGTACTCCCCGAATTTTGCTGTTAAACGTATGAGGTATGATGTGTGACGGCTAGACAATCTTTTCTATTATGCTTTTCCCTTGGTCTATGTTGGTTTGAATATTCTGCGACGTCATGTTCCTGCACATATAGATCAAATCAAATAATAAAGATTAAATAACCTAGAACATGTGTTACTTAGCCCAAACAATGGAAACAACCAACAATAAATTCAAAGCCTAAAGAAAAACATGGTATGATGATGATACCCTATAAATTTGAACATGCATATAACTAATGAAACCTATTAATCAAGAATAAAACTACGTGCAATAAAATACGAAAAACAAAATAAATAAAAGGATTAGAAAATTGGGTTGCCTCCCAATAAGCGCTGAGTTTATAGTCTTTAGCTAGACTGTATGGAGGGAAGGATCATGGTGGTTCACGTTGGATTCTTGCAGCCTTACACTCCTTGCAATTTCCAGCTTTACATTCTCGTTTTGCCTTCCAGACTTTGAACACTTTGTTTTCCTTTCGACTAAGGCTTCCTAGGAGTTTAGGCTTGGTCTCCCTCGAGTCTTGTTGCACCTCTTCACAAATATACTTGCACTCCTCTTTAGCCTTTTTACTAAGCTCTTCATGTAATGGATTTTCGACATTGGTGTAAATCTTGAACTTCTCTTGCTTATCATCAACTCTCAATGTTAGTTCGCCACTTTCAAAGTCCATGATAGCTCTGCTTGTTGATAGGAATGATCTGCCCAGGATAAGTGATGCTGCCTCCCATGGCTCCTCTATATCTAGGACAACAAAATCAACTGGGAATATGAACTTGCCCACTTTAATGAGCACATTTTCAACCACTCCTCGCGGGTATTTGATTGATCTGTCCGCCAGTTGAAGAGAGATAGATGTATTCTTCAGTTCTTCCAAACCTAAATTCCTATAGACAGAAAAGGGCATTAGGTTTATACTTGCTCCTGAATCACATAAACAATTAAAATTAGAATCACTTCCTATTGAACAAGGGATTTTGAGACTCCCTGGATCTTGTAGTTTAGGAGGTAATTTGTTCTGCAAGATGGCACTACACTCCTCATTTAACTTGATGGTCTCGAAATCTGTAAGCTTTCTCTTTTTTGATAGGATCTCCTTCAGAAACTTTGCATCGTTTGGTATTTGAGATATAGCTTCAATCAGTGGAATATTGACATGAAGCTTCCTGAAGATATCCAAAAACTTTGCAAATTGTTCTTCTACCTTCCTCTTTTGCAATCTCTGGGGAAATAGGATGGAAGGTACATATGGTTTAATAGGAGTGGTTGCCTTAACCTTTAGATCATCTGATGCTCTTTCTTGTGCCTCGTTCTGATCGGACTCTTCCAATTTTTCCTCAACTGTGATAGGTACTTTCTCTTGTGTAGTAGCTGGTCTCTTTACATTAATCTCTGGCAGTTGAACTTCACTGCGGGCAGTTATTGCCTCAATTTGTTCCTTCTCCACAATCTTTACTGCCATGACCTGTTGTTTGGGATTTATCTCAGTGTTACTAGGTAGTGCTCCTGGTGGTCTCTCTGAAAGTGCTTTCGTTATTTGTCCCATCTGATTTTCCAAATTTTTTATGGCAGCTTCCTGAACTTGCAAGGTTTTGTCTGTTCTTTGCACGTGTTGAGTAGATATCTCAGCCAATTTAGTCACAAGTTCTTCTAATGAAGATTTCTTCTCAGGTTGCTGGAAACCTGGTGGTGCAGTCTGAGCCTCCTGATTATTGTTCCATGCGAAATTGGGATGATTTCTCCACCCTGGATTGTATATATTTGAGTATGGATTATTTTACTGCCTCTGGAAGTTTTGTGTGTAGTTAACATCTTCCACTGATTGGACGAATTGACTACCCACGGTACAATCTACGCTCTCATGGTTCCCTCTACAATGCTTGCATTTTGGTCCCACTGTCTGAGTTACATTCAGCTGTTCCACTTTCCGAGCTAGAGTTGCCAGTTGCGCTGAGATGGCTGTTAATTGATCCACGTCATGTATCCCAGCTGTTTTCTGCACACATTTTCTCTCTGTTGGCCACAGTGCACTGGTGAATGCCAAGTCCTCCATGATTTGATAGACTTGATCGGCTGATCTCTTCGTAATTGATCCATCGCAAGCGGAGTCAACGTTAGCTCTCATTTTTCAATATAATTTACCTCATCGTCGATTTTCCTGAAGCATATGTTGGCAATCTCTTCTTGACTTTCATTTTCATCGCGATCATCATCGTCACTTTCATCCCACGTTGCTTGGAGTGCCTTTTTCTTGAAATTTCTCTTTTTGTTTGGACATTCGGTTCTCTTGTGATCGGGTTTGTCACAATCGTAACAAACAATTTTCTTACTTCTTTCTTAGTTATTTTCATCTTTCTTTTGAAACTTTCGATCATTTCAAAAGTCTCCCAATTTTTTGACAAGAAGTACAAGATCGTCAAACTCTTCATCGTTATATGTTCACTTGAAGTTCCTTCTTCGAATACCGATTTGAGAGCAATTTGACGCATATGAGGGTTTTTTGATTCTTTATTACTTTTCCTTAGTTTCGGCACTATTGAGCTCGTATGTCATCAAGGTTCCATAGAGTTTTTCCATGGGATAAGAGTTGATGTCTTTGGTGATCTCTATTAACATCCTTTATGAGCTCCATTATTCTGAAAGCGACCTAAGTATTTTACTTATAAGCTCATCGTTAGTAAATTTATGATCAAAGCCCTTGAAACCATTAACAATATCGGTGAAGCAGTAATCATGTCAACAATAGCTTTGTCTTATTTCATGAAGAAATTTTCAAATTCTTTGACCAAGAGATTAATCTTCGTTTTTTTTACTCTACTCGTGTAGACATGAGTGACTTCTAAAGCATGCCATATATCATATGCGGAGTCAAATGTGTTAATACGATTAAACTCATTTTTATCTAAGGCACAATATAGTAGGTTTTTGACTCTAGTATTTAAGGACAATTTTCTTTTATCATCTTCATCATATTCCTCTCTAGATTTAGGAGTAGATTGATCGGGTATTTCATCAATTTTAATAATCTTGGTGGGCACATACGGACCAAATTCAATGAATTCCCAAATATTATAATCTATTGATTGAATGTAAATAGTCATTCTAGTTTTTCAATAATTATAATGAGTGCCATAAAAAAAGGGAGGACGATTCGTGGAATGCTCCTCGAGATTTTGAAGGTTGTAGTAGTTAGCCATTGCTAGAGATTGTAAAGTCTTAATTTTAAAATGAGCACCTTGCTCTGATACCAATTGATAGTCCAAGAATAGCTAACCAAGAGGGGGGTGAATTGGTTTTTAAAATTTTTTTGAAAAATTAACCAATAATCAAGTGTGCAATAATGAGATAAATTAATTTAAATAATGAGCACAAATATGGAAGCAATAAGTGAAGAGGGATAGAGAATGCAAATGGTATAATTATGGAGGTTCGATCCAACGTAATGATCTACGTCCTCCGTTACAAAGCTCTCAGACACTAATAATGCCAACTTCACTATGTTGATTAACTTGTGGTGCAATCCAACCCTTTACAAAACTTCCGGTGACTTACAAACAATGAGCACCAATCCTTTTATAACGTTAAGCTTTATAGGACCTCAACACAACCCACAAGTTTAAAGAGAATTGATTTTATAAATTAAAATTTCTCTCTTAATAAATGATATGATCACAATTAAGTAAAAGAGAGAAATAGGATAACACTTTAATAAATACCAATGAAGTAATCTCAAGTGTTAGGTATGGAAACTTTGATGTGTAGAATAATTTTCAAAAGTTGATTTGATCAAAAGTTTTCCAAAGTTCAAAAGATTTAATAATAAATGGAATGAGAAATCAATACAATTTTTGTTCAAAAATATCTCACTCGAATTCTCTTGAATGTGTTCTAATAAATGGCAAGTGAGTTGGTATTTATAGCAGTTGAAAACGTGAAATTTTCTGCCCCGAACGTTCGGAACAATACCAGTCGAATTAGAATCAGAACGAGAATAGTCAATTTTTTGACCGTTGCGGCCTAATCGGACGTCCGATTCGCCATCCGGAAGTCCGGATGACCAGAACATTTGGCCTCTTTTTTTTGTTTGCAGCCGGTAAGTTTTTGCAAGACGTTTTTACTTAATTTTTCAAGGTAAGTGATGCTAATAGAATTGAAAATTAAGTTGAAATTATTACCTTTGAAAGCCAATTTTTGCGCAAACGATTTTACGAAGTAAACTTTTATTGTGCATAAACATTCGTCACTTGAGCTTTCGATAAGTCATTGTTAGGGATTAAAGTATTTTACCTTTACAAGTGAGTTCAAACATATAGTTCTAATATCTTCGATTGATTTGACGCGAATGCAGGATTTTTGCTCATTTTTGAATTTGGCGCAAGTGCACGATTTGTTACTCGATTTGTCTCTGATTGTGAATACTCGATTTCTATCTTGAGCTTTCTTGATCATCACCTTCACGTCCTTTGGTAGCAATTGTTTTGTCTTCAATCTGATCAAGTTCACAACATTTAAAAATGAAGACTCGAATACAATTTTTAAAGATAAAAATACTTTGTTTGTTATAATCAAAACATAAGATCAACCATAGGTCAACAACTTGACCTTTTTTATCGCAAGTGAATGTGATCAACCCACGGTTGACCCAAAAAATCTAATCTTTGTCTTCTTTTTTTAATTTGTATTTGTGTGAGTTGAATAAACTTGTTAGGTAATTGATGAGTATTTGGAATTATTGATAATGCATAAATTGTAACTCGGGAATGTAAATTTTTGCTAATTTGATACTTATTCATGTTAGATTTTATTATACTGAGCATAATAATCATGATGATTATCATTTATTTTGAATTGGTTACATTGATAAAATAGTTTGAATCAACTTAGATCTTTATAAATCAACATCATAATATATAGCACAACCACTTAACCTATTGAAATGATAGTTTGGGGTGGTTGATCAAATGTTAGGAGTGATTTAGATAAGTACCGACTCTGTGCTTGTTGAAAATTTGTGTGAAATAATTTTGGCCAACGAGTAGAACCTAGGTAGTAACCATATACAAGGGTTTTGATTCCAGTTACTTATCCCAAAAAAAAAAAAAAAGGCGTTGCACTAGCCGTGGAACGTTGGAAAAAAGTTACCCATTTTGTTGTGTGAAGCTTGTCCTGAGTAATCCAGCTATATTCATCACCAATGTTTATGAGACGATCTACTAGGGAAGAAGGCCTTCTGAAATATACAGTGGAAACTACCTTAGAATATATATATATATATATATATATATATATATATATATATATATATATATATATATATATATATATATATATATATATATATACACACACACACTATGTCCAAGCAACGTGCAATTCACGTTTGCCTATTGTATATTTAATAGTTTTGTTTAAGAATTAATTTGTTATTAATAAATATGTAATTTTTTTGGTTAATTAAATAATTAATGATGTAATGTTTATGTAATTGATAAATAATTAGATGTGTGATTTTGATGTTGTGATGTAAGTTGGTGAGATCGAAGAAAATAAGCAAAAGTTGACAAATTTGGAGAAAGGGCTAAATTGTAAGGGATCCAAAGTTCGGGGACTAAAATGTAAATACTTACAAGTTGTGCCGAACCTCACGATGAAAATTTGAGAGTGCTCGGATTCAATTGGATAAAGGAAGACATCAATGGAATCAAATTTAGTCAAAAGATGATCACAAATCAATTTTCAACTGAAAAGTTATGCTCCGATGTTTTAGTCTCATATTGAGACCTATTTTTGGCATAGAAAGTGATTGAATTGGAGAATGATATCTGAATCAAACTTGTAACCAGATGAGTTAGCTTTCCAACGTGTTTTGAATCGTCTCAATCTGACATCGGAATACAAAGTTATGATAGAAATACTGAAAGAAGGTGCAGCTGTCTGTTTAAAACAAGAAATTTCGTTACATAGTCCGTTAAAACAACAAATTCCGTTAGTTTTTCCGTTAAAAAATGAAATTCCATTAGATAGCTACTTTTAATATATAGAAGATATATAATGATCCCAAAAACTTAAGGTGTGACGTTAATAAAAACTAAACAAAAGAAAAACACATGAAAGTGTGTTGGGGCAGTGCAAAAAAATTATAAGTAATGTTTCTGTCTAGCTAAACTTTAGATACTTAATTTGGGATTTAGATTTCAAGTGAAAGTTATTAGCTTAGATGAAGTTTAAATGTTGAGACATTCAAACTTAGGAAGAATCACATGTATCGAGGTAACACTTTTATTGATGAAACCTAACCACACATGAGCAAAAAATGGAAGAGTGTTGTGTAATCGACCTTAGAATATATACTGTGCTATGTAATTGAAAAACAAGTTTGGGTTGGACATTCCACGAGAGCGAGAAAGAAGGTTTTAACTATTAAATGTCAAAAAATAACCGATTTATAAGTTCATGATGGTTAAATTGACTATGGACACACACGTCAATCAGCATAGAATAAGTAATGAGTTAGTTTTACTTGCATTACTTATGATTTTTTTGGAATTATCAAACAATTTCAATACTTGATGCAAATTCGACAAAGTTATCTAATGCATATCTACTCGAGATTTTAAGTTTGAAAATATTTGATTAGTGTATTTTATGCACTTAAGTGGACTTCTACTCTTCTTCAATTATATGTAAATCGAACGATTATTTATCTAATTTGCATAAATTATGTTAATTGTAGGAAAAGTTCCAACTTGGATTCAATTGGTGTGAAAAGGG
This sequence comes from Fraxinus americana, assembly GCA_035079005.1. Lineage (NCBI taxonomy): Eukaryota > Viridiplantae > Streptophyta > Magnoliopsida > Lamiales > Oleaceae > Fraxinus > Fraxinus americana. The sequence goes on along the minus strand of CM068712.1, from coordinate 13,958,591 downwards.
CTATTTAGAGATTAGCCGGTGTTGATTTGGAACTACAGAAAAAATAATCAGATTCCAATGGATCAATTGGAAGTATTAATGGATTATTTGGTAAAAATTCATAATTTTTGAGGTTAAATTTGACATGTGAAAAGATGAAGACTAAATTACAAATTTTCGAAACTTGAATCGGGTAAATTATAAATAATTTTGGTATGAAAAAGACTTAATTATAAAGATTAGAAGATGAAGGGCTAAAATTGCATGAGAAAACGATTCCAACTAAAACAGGAAACTATTTCATTTTTCTACTCCAACTTTTTATGGAAACTAATTTGAACAATGATTTTAACCTAAATCTTGTTCTATATATTCATGCTTTAGTCCAACAATACGAGTAGACTTGTAGGGTTTCATTATGATAGCCCAAGAATGGCTAACCAAGAGGGGGATGGTGAATTGGTTATTAAAACATTTTCAAAGAATTAATATAAATTCAAACAAGTTAAGGCTAAAAAGATAAAATCAAATAATAAGTACAAATGTAAATGCGATAAGTAAAAGGAAGAGATGATGCAAACGATATAATTGTGGAGGTTTGATCAAAAGCAATGATCTACATCTTTCGTTACCAAACTCTCCAGCATGAGCAATGCGTTTTCATTATATTGATTGCCTTGTGGTGCAATCCAACCCTTTACAATGCTTCTGGTGACTTACAAACAATGAGCACTGATCCTTATATAATATTGAGATTTATGGGACCTCAACACGACCACAAATTTAAATGAAAGTAGATTTTACAACTTGAAACTTCTCTCTTAATAAATGATACGATGAAATTAAGTACCAAGAGATAAATATGCTAACACTTTAATTTATAACAATGAATGAAGCTCAAGTGTTAGGTGAGAAAAAATTTGATGAGTAGAATGATTTTCAAAAGTTAATTCAATCAAAAAAACTTTAAAGTAAATGATTTCATAAAGATAAATCAATTTAGCTTTGTTCAAGAATATCTCACATACATGTTCTTACAAGTGTTGTATTGAATGTAAAGTTAAGTGGTAGTTATAGCAGTCAAAAATGCCAAAATTTCTAACTAATCGGATGTCCGCTTCCCGAACCGGACAACCAAATTAGCTGTTCTGCGTAAAAATTCAGAACAGTTAAAAATTTGATCGTTGAATGAAACGGATATTCGCTTGGACAAATTTTTTTTCCCGGATTTCTTTCTTTTTTTATTTTGAAATATGTAGGCTTCTAAAAGATATTTTCATTTAATTTTTCAAGATAAGTAATACATAAAAAGTTTACAAATCAAGTGGAAATTTTTATCTTTTTGTAAAATAATTTTTTTGCATGCGTTTTTATGAGCAATTTATCTTGTGCATGAAAATTCAACATTTGAACTTCTAGTGATTTATTGCTAAGGATTAAAGCATTTTACCTTTAAATATGAATATAAATCATCTAAGTCTAATATCTTCAATGAATACCCGATTCAATGTGAATGCTTGATTTGTTCGTGACGTGAACGCTCGGCTTCCATCTTGATTTTCTTTGATCAAAAATTGAGTCTTTTGGTTGCAATCATTTTTTCTTCAATTGATCAATTTAGCCACAAAGCTATGAAGACTGGAATTCAATTGTTAGAGATAAAACAATTTGTTTGTTAGAATCAAAACATGAGATCAACCATATGTCAACAATTTCTCTCTTTTTGATTATGACAACAAGATAATTTGCAGTGTAAGATTGAATAATTGATGCCATGTTAATAAGGGGATATACATTCACAGTTTATCATATAATTCATATTTTCCATATCTTTTACGAATTGATGACCATAAATTGAAAGCATATAAATGATTTCCCTCTCCCCCCCCCCCTCTTCCTTTTCATATATTCCAAGCATATTATGTTTTCAAATCAAAGCATGCATAATCATCTAACTCCATTTCCCCTTTTTGGCATAAGAAAAAAAGAAAGCACAAGACGAAACATAGATCGAGAAATAACCATAGGTAATACCAACATAAAACCAACAGCATAAGAAAAATGGGCTAGACAAAGCAGTAGTGTAGACAAGTCATAAAAACATAAAGAAATATCCAAAATGTAGAAATGTAACAACAGAAGCTATGGCTATAGCTCATGAGGAGGCGGTGGAGGAAAGTGGGCATAGAAGTTAGCGTAGAAGGCATTTTACTGAGCCCGCATCACCGTCTATTGTTTTTGAATGACATCTTGTTGGGCTTGTATGGTAGCTGCTGAACTTACAACAGCTGAAGCATTCCACCAAGGCCATCAATAGACGATGTAAAGGAATCAATGCAGCCGTTTAGAAGATTATAGTGATCTTCTATAAATGTGAACCCTCTGCCTGAAGAATGAGAAACACTAGAAGTAGGAATATCATGAGGGGCGTTTGGAACTTACGGTATATCATTAGCATCATCGCCTTCAAAAGGTAGAGTTGATGGACCCTAGGTGGGGTCGAACTCTTTTGCGTGTGCTACCCACTAACCACATCTTTTACTATTTTCATTCGCTTAAGAGTTTGGATATTGATTGTGTCGATGTGGCAAAGTTTAACAAGAGTCTCATCATTTAGCGGAATATCAAAATGTTTAAATTTTTTTGTGAGAAGCATTCCATAAGGTAAAGTTTTAACATGATACATGGAATAAACAATGTTCATAAGACCTAATACAATAGTCGAAAAATCTAATTTTCGCCCGACATGAAAGGAATCAAGAATGAAAATATCAAAAAAGTTTACTTCATCTCGATGACCCTTCGTGGAAGAATGACATGTGCAATGATATTTTGTAAAACTTTACATGGAAAAGTTAATTGGTTTGCATTAAATTTTGTGATATTTTTAAAATACTTCCCAGTGACCAGATGCGTGCCTCTGAGGGAGAGGGGGGGTCATAACCTTCGATAGTGGGATGAGTTTTATGAAGAAAAATTTGAATATCACACATCTCAAGTTAGAGAATGTCACGAATGAGAGTTTTGTTGATGCTAATACAAACATTTTTAAGTAAACAAGAAATCTCATCCGAATGAGGAGTAATAATTTTATAGAATTCTTTCATAAGACGTGGATAGGCATGTACTTCTAGTATAGCGATAGATACCCACCCCATGTTTTCAAAACACTATTCTATGAAATGCTGGTGCTTTAATAGTAAAATTGGCAAAGTCAATATTTTACCTATTAAAATTAAGGATTTTTCAAAAGGGTTGGCCGCATCTCATGTTCTATGTCGAATTCTTCGTTAGAGGAAGGTGGTGGAGACCGTCTCACAGTGCTCTTGAGTCTTTATACCCACTCTTTTCGACCCGGACATTATAGAAAATTTATGAGGTAGGGAAAAATTGAAGAAAAAGAAAAAGGAAGAATAAAAATAGGGTTTTAAATTTTTGGGAATTTTGGAATGTAGTGGATGAAAGTTTGAATTTGTGAAGAATTTGAAGCGTAGAGGTAATGTTTTTTTTTTATTTTAAGGGGTAATTTATGATTTGAGTGGGAAGAATAAAGAGTGTAGAGGAGATTTATGGAGAGAAATGTGAAAGAATGGAAGAAGTGGAGAAGAACAAAAGCTGTAACGTAATTTAAGAATTTGAATTCGCATTAAACCGAACGTTCGGTTCGCTACCCAGATGTCTGGATAGATAGAGCTTTCTTGCTTCTATCAAACTAGACATGATGTTCGGACAGTCCGTCGACTCGATCGGATGCCCTTTTATTAAATACAAAATACATAATCCCACATATAGAAATAAAGCATGTATGAACACATAGTATAAATACAACTTAGTTATGTATGTCGGATTCATCAATGATACCTAAGTCTCGTCGAATATGTGGGAATCGATTAAGTGCAAGAGGTTTAGTGAAGATATCGATCAATTGATTTTCGTGTTCACAAATTCTAACACGATATCTCTCTTTTGTGGTGATCTCTTAGGAAGTGATGTCTAATTTCAATACGTTTCATTCGAGAGTGCAAGATGGGATTTTTAGACAAATTTATGGCACTAGTGTTATCACACATGATAGGTATATGATCAAATGACATGTGATATTCACTAAGAGTTTGCTTTATCCATAACGCTTGCGTACAACAACTAACGGGGGAGATGTATTCAGTTTCAGTGGTTGATAATGTTACGGAATTTTGTTTCTTACTAAACAACGACACAAGTGCAAAGCCTAGTAAATGACAAGTTTAGCTAGTGTTTTTAGTGTCAAATGTGTAACCGGCCCAATAAGAATCCGAATAGCTAAGAAGATCAATATGAGTGCCATTTGGATACCAAAACCCTAAGGTTCTAGTGCCAACTAAGAATCCATTTTACGGTACGAAGATGAGATTCTTTAGGATTTGATTGAAATATAGCACATAAACATACACTAAACATAATATCGGGTCTATTAGTGGTTAAGTAGAGAAGGGATTAGATCATACCTCGATATTTTGTGACATCAGTGAAAGTACCTTAATCATCTTTATCCAATTTTACATATGAACTCATGGGAGAATTCATAGGCTTCAAATCATCCATTTCGAACCTCTTGATCACATCCAATATATACTTATTTTGATTGATGAATATACCATCTCTAGTTTACTTAATTTGGAGACCAAGGAAGAACTTAAGTTCTCCCATCATACTCATTTCAAATTCCATGCTCATACATTTTGAGAATTCTTCACAAGGATGGATATTAGTAGCACCAAATATAATAACATCAGCATAAATTTAAACAATAATTATATCATTATTTTGAATTTTGACAAAAAGGGTAGTATCCGCTTTACCTATTGAAAAACCATTTAAAAGTAGAAATTTCCTCAATCTTTCATAGCAAACTCTAGGAGTTTGTTTGAAACTGTAAATAGTTTTTCTATGTTTGAAAACATATTCCGGATACTTGTGATTTTTAAAGCCAGGGGGTTACTTAACATAAACTTCTTTTTGAATAAAACCATTTAGAAATGGACTTTTGACATCCATTTGATAAAGAGTAAATTCCTTATAACAAGCAAATGTAAGAAGCATGCAAATTGATTCTAATCTAGCAACCGGTGCAAAGGTTTTCTTAAAATCAATACCTTCTTCTATATTGTATCCTTGGGCCACTAATCTAAGCTTGTTACGCACAATAATCCCATTTGCATCTCTTTTATTTCTAAAGACCCATTTCAATTTGATCATTTGGTCTAGCGACTAAATCTCAAACATGATTCCTTTCAAATTGATTTAGTTCATCTTGTATAGTTAGGATCCAAAACTCATCAAGGCTTCCTTGAAGTTTTTTGGTTCAATTTCTGAGATTAAAACACAACTATTTAGGTGAATCCTAGTAGAAGCTCTAGTAGTAATACCTTTGGATGGATCACCAATAATAAGTTCTTTTGGATGGGATGGGACATACCTCTATTCTTTTGGTACAGTGGGATCACTTGACGCTTCGATATGTTCTACTTTAGTTTGTTGAACGTTTGCTTCTTCCTTGTGTTCCTCTTTTGGATCATCATTGTTTCGGTCTTAAATATCCATTTGTTCGAAAGGAGTTTCCAATCCTACATCATTAGTAATACCTTTCTCATGATCAAGAAGATTAGTTTCATAATTAACATGGATAGATTTTTCAACGACTAGAGTTCTTTTGTTGAAAACTCTATAAGTTTTGCTAGTCGATGAGTAACCTAGAAAGATTCCAATATCAAATTTTAAATCAAATTTTCCCAAATTTTCTTTTGTGTTTAAAATAAAACATTTACAATCAAAAACTTTGAAATAGTCAATATTTGGAATCCTATTTTTCCAAATCTCATATGGCGTTTTAGTTTTCTTTCGACTAATTATAACTCTATTTACGATATAGCAAGTGGTGTTGACAGCTTAGGCCCAAAAGTATTTTGGTATGCTATTTTCATTTAGGATGGTCCTAGCCATTTCTTGTAATATGCGATTATTCCTTTCTACTACACCATTTTGTTGAGGAGTTCTAAAAGCTGAGAAGTTATGTTCGTATCCATTTTTATTGCAAAAATTATCAAAAATAATATTATCAAATTCTCTACCATGATCACTTCTACTTATTGTAATAGAGTATCCTTTTTCATGTTGAACATTTTTGCAAAAGTGTTCGAAAATATTCAAAGTTTCATCTTTGAGGTTTAGGAATAGAACCCAAGTGAATCTAGAGAAGTCGTCGACAATGAGAAAGGCATAATGTTTTCCATCCAAACTAGCAGTTCTAGAAGGTCCAAAAAAATCTATTTGGAGTAGTTGAAGGGGTTTCGTAGTTGAAGAATATAGTTTAAGTTTAAATGAGCTTTTTACTTGTTTACCAAGTTGACAATCATCACAAATTTTATTTTTATCAAAATTTAAATTTGGTAGACATTTGACAAAATAATTTTTGGAAATTTTTTAAAGAAAATCCATGCTCACATGGCCTAATCTCCTATGTCAAAATCAAGTATCCTCCTTTAAACTCGATAAACATTTTTCATCAGTTTCAAATTCGATATTTATAATATACCCATATTTGCTACGGCGCCCTATAAAAATTATCTCTTTCGATTTAGCGTCATTAATAAGGCATTTAGAAGAATCAAATTTAATATGATACTTTTCATCACATAATTGACTAATACTAAGCAAATTATGTTTGAGGTTATCCACCAATAATATGTTTTCAATAGAAGGAGAAGAATGATTACCAATGTTTCTGATTTCAATAATTTTTCCATTTGCATTATCTCCGAATGTGACATGACCTCCATCATCTAATTTGAAACTTGATAGTAACATTATTTCCCTGGTCATGTGTCTTGAACATCCGCTATCCAAGAACCATTTTCTTTTCATCTTCTTTGGTTTCTCATCTTTGATAGCCATGAAGCACATGTTGGCAATTTGTTCTTGACTATCATTTCCATCATGATCATCATCCTCTCTTTCATCCCATATTCCTTGAAGTGCCTTTTTCTTGATATTTCTCTTCTTGTTTGGGTAGTCGATTCTCTTATGATTGGATTTATCACAGCCATAGCAAATGATTTTCTTACTCTTTTCTTAACCCTTTTCTTTTTTCTTTTGGAATCTTAGATTATTTCGAAAACCTCTCAATTTTTTGACAAGAAGGACTAGATCATCGAACTCTTCATCACTCATATTTTCACTTGTATTTCCTTTCTTGATTATTGATTCAAGAGCAATTGGTGCTTAGGAGGCTCCTTTGATGACTCTTTGCTTTTCCTCGTTTTCTCCCTAGTCTCGACGTTGTTGAACTCATATGTCATCAAGGTGTCATAAAGTTCTTCTAAAAGATATGAGTTAATATCTTTGATATTTTCTATCAACATCCTTAATGAGCTTCATTCCTTCGATAGTGACTTGAGTATTTTATTTACAAGTTCACCATTAGTAAATTTTTGATCATTTGAGGCCATTAACAATATCGGTGAAGCGAGTAATCGTGTTAACAATGGGTTCATCTTATTTCATAAAGAAGTTTTCAAATTCTTTAGCCAAAAGATTAATTTTAGTTTCTTTTACTTTACTAGTGACAACATCAGTAACTTTCAATGCATGCCAAATGTCATATGTCGAATCACACGTGCTAATACGATTAAATTCATTTTATCTAGGGCACAATAAAGTGGATTTTCGTCTTTAGCATTCAAGGATAATTTTCGTTTATCATCTTCATCATATTCTTATCTAGATTTTGGAATGGTTTGATCAGGTTGACCATCAATTTTAATAGTCTTGTTAGACACATAAATATCATATTCACTAACTCTCCATGTATATAATATATTAATTGAATGTATATCATCATCCAAGCTTTCCAATAGTTATAAGGCATGCCATTAAAGAAAGGAGGACGGTTAGTCGAATGCCTCTCAAGATTTTAAAGATTGTAGTTAACTATTGCTCAAGATTGTGGAATCTTCATTTTAAAAATGAGCACCTCACCTTGATAGCAATTGATAGCCCAAGAATGGCTAATCAAAAGGGGTGAATTAGTTATTAAAACTTTTTTCAAAGAATTAATATAAAATCAAGTAAGTTAATGCTGAAAAGATAAAATCAAATAATAACCACAAATGTAAAGGTGATAAGTAAAAGGGAGAGCTGATGCAAACGATATAATTGTGGAGGTTCGATCCAAAACAATCATCTACATCATTTGTTACCAAGGTCTCTGGTACGAGTAAAGCTTTTTCACTATGTTGATTGACTTGTGGTGCAATCCAACCATTTACAATGCTTCTAGTGACTTACAAACAAGGATCAATAATTATTATACAATGTTGAGCTTTACGGGATCTCAACACGATCCACAAATTTAAGTAAAAGTTGATTTTACAATTTGAAACTTCTCTTTTAATAAATAATATGATCAAATTAAGTACCAAGAGAGAAATAGACTAATACTTTAATTTATAGCAATGAATGAAACTCAAGTGTTAGGTAAAGAAAACCTTAATGAGTATAATGATTTTCGAAAGTTAATTCAATTAAAAATTTTTCAAACTAAATAATTTCATAAAGATAAATCAATATAGCTTTTCTCAAGAATATCTCACATAAATGTTCTTACAAGTGTTGTATTTTAGAAGTCAAAAAATGCCAAAATTCTGACCAACCGGACAACCCATTCTGACGCCCGCTTCCTGAACTAGACAACCAAACTAGCCGTTATGCGTCGAATTCAGAAATATTAAAAATTTGCACATTCGACGAACCGGACGTCCACTTTGACAAATTTTTTTCTGAATTTTTCTTTCTTGATTTATTTTGAAAAATGTAGGCATTTGAAAATTGTTATGAAAATTGATGATTGAGATTAAAACGATATCTATGGCGAACTCGTGACTCATATCACTTAAACCATGATAAAAAAATTTTCTTTTATTGTTTTCATCTATAATTTAGAATAAAAACACTACACCAAAAAAAGGCTTTTGCAACACTTTGTGGAACCATTTTGGAATTGCATAAAAATTGATAATTTTATTATAAATTTTTGAATCAATACAAAATTCGAATGTGATACAACACAACCTATCGAAAAAGGAGTAAGATAAACAATACAATTGTTTCATCCATCATTCCACTAACTAGATTGCCGGAAGAAGTGGAGACATAAAATATACAATTGTTTCATCCATCATTCGGGGAATTCTGCTCCTCTGTGCTAAGTTGATCTACAAGATGCTTCTCCAGCACTGGAACTTTGGGTTTTTGTTGGCTTGGCTGCATATTATCGTCACGATCGGGGACCGAAACTGGACGAGGTGGCTTTCCCACACCAATGAAGTGGTCGGCCGTCGCACCCTAGTCCTCGAGTTTGTTGGAAGCCTAACAACAAAGTAATAGATCATGAAACAAAATGGAGATCATTATCTGCAAGCGTATGTGTATGTGTTCATGTGTGGAGGACATTATAGAGTTTACTAGAGGGAAAGACATAAACCAGCAGGTCTCCAAGCTGTATTTCCATATGCAGCATTAGGTTGACCAGAGGCAGGTAAGAGTATCAACAATTATAAGTGTTGCCCAAAAGACATTTAATCAACAGAGATGCATAAATTCTTAAACACACTAACACTTCTAGCATATCAGCAAATCCCATTGAGATAAATTTCAGAACAAATTGCAATGACAGAGAATGAAAGCCAAAAATAAATCACAGCACACCTTGGCTACTCAAGTAACCACTACATGGAATATCACAATATAAACATGGAAATAAATTAGAGCACCGTTTCGGCATTGCCACATTCTCTATGCCAAACAAAGAAGATTAAATAGAATGTGATTGCAATGAGGAAGAGGATGACACTGCAAAAGGATAAGAGTTAGCAAACATCAGTGACAACAGTGAAGGAAATATTCAAACTCTCTAAATCAAGAACTTTGTTTCAGTAGTATTAAGTTATATGATATGCTCAGGAGGTTAATGACTTGCAAAGAGACAAAAACAGAGATAGAGGCAGACACAAAGAACAAATCTCAAAACAGAGCAAATTTTTCATTTAATTGCACCAAGTGTCCTTTTAAGAAAATGCTCAATGTCATGGACTTGTGATGAATGAAATTGGAAATGAAAGAATGCTCAAGATTCATAAAATCATAAACTGAAATAAACAGTAGAATAAAATTAAAAAAAATAAATTACAAAACGATTCAATAAGAGATGGTAAAAGATGCATTATTTTTTTACCTGAAATTAGTTCCTTTACGAAAGATAAGAATAGATGGATAACGTTGTATGTGATTCCTGAAATTAAAAAACAAGAGATTTAATCAACAGAATAGAGAACTACAAGAAATTAAAAATTAAAAGAGCAGTATGTTGGCACCAAGCAACTAATTCAGAGTTTCAGAAAGGTACAGGGATCCAGACTAAAACTGCTTGCGATCACTCATTTGCCCAAACAGCTAACCACTCCGTCAATTAACTTGAAATAGAGTTTATATATAGTGATCAACTTGAACCTAAACCAAGTATAGAGACCAACATGAAAGTTCATTAACAACCTGCTAATAGAGATGAACTTGCTGAAAGTACCAAAAGTCTAAAATTGAAAATAAGAAATGATAAAAGAAAAATAACGTGCTTACCAGGTTTGATGTATGTTGCAAGACCAAAATTCGCTAATTTGATAGGAGAGGTTGTAAACTTTGAGACTAAGAGGATGTTTTCTGGTTTCAAATCTCTGTGGATAATACCTTTATCAATACATGACCACTTCCATAATTGTCTAAAAATAACCAGTGGCACCTATTCATAATCAGAGCAAATAACTGCAAATAAAAAACCGAGTTTTTATTAAACATCCTGGTTGATTCCTAGTTTTCTGCTTCTAGTTGGCTCTTGCACATTTTTAACATTAAATCGATAAATCCTAAAAAGTTTTTAAATCTAGACAGGCGACTCCATCAATGCCTTGTTCATAGCACTCAGTTTTTAATTCACGCTATAAAGTCGGGTAGATTCTTTCCTCTGCTTCTCTCGACACCTAAATTCACAAACAATAATTTTCCTAGCCTCCATCAGAACTAAAATAAACAGAGTTGTATCATAAACATAATCTAATTCACCAGGAATCTAACAAACTGACATCTGAAAATCAAAAATTTATTCTCTGAGCAAGTAAACAAAATCAAATCCCTAATTAGCAATTAATAAGCCACCATCTCAAATCCCTAATTAGCAATTAATAATTCCACCATCTCACCAGCCTACACACACTGTCTCTCTTGTACTCTTTCTCCTCAAAACCTTCACAATCCAAACCTGAAAAAAGAAACCAACCTGTAAATGGATATATATTCATAGGCAAATCATTGGTAGGCAAAATTGGGGCTTTGTGAGCGTCAACGAGGAGCTTGAGACGACGCTGTGGAGCTTCTTGTGCGATTTCCTGAACTCAAAGGGTGTCGGTCGGAGAACTTGATGACACCGTGGACGGCGGAGGGGTCCATCAGCTGGTGGCGCTTGGCACGGCGCAGATTAGCCTTGAACACCGAGAATCTATAATCGTGGTGGAAATGATAGAGATTAGGGGGAGGAAGAGAGGAGAGGTGGTGGAGATGAAGCTCAAACGCTGTGAAATGGAGGGCAGGGAGAGAAGAGAAGAGAAGAAGATGGAAAGAACGAAACTCTAAACCCTAATGACCTTTAGTGCGGTTTCCTGACCTTTTTTGAGTAAAAAAAAAAAAACTACTGAATTAGTTTTCGCAACGTTTAATAAACGTTGCGAAAGGTCCCCCTTTTGCAACGTTTATTAAACGTTGCGAAAACAACCTTTCCCAACGTTTATTAAACGTTGCCAAAAGTGAGACATTTCGCAACGTTTATTAAACGTTGCGAAATGTCTCACCTTCCGCAACACTGCAGAAACGTTGCAAAAGGGGGTATATCGCAACATTTTTCAAAAAATGTTGCCAAAACTCATTTATATTAATCAATGGCAACATTCACTTACTAAAATGTTGCCAAAACACCTTTTTAGCAACATTTATCAACAAATGTTGCATTTTTAATGTTGCAAATGATGTTTTTTGGCGTAGTGAAATCACAAAAGGAAATACATTTATTTGTTTTCAATTGAATTGAAGTTAGAATAGTTAAACCAATTGTTGCATGATAGTTCTCGTAGGAATGACAATTTGGACTCTTAGATCCATTTTATTACTTGTAACGATCCGTAGACTTGCAATATAAAATCAACAATAGTAAACTATATATCTTCTTCTTGGTATTGGTTCGAACACAAATTCCAGTTAGTTCACCATTGAAGGGAATAGAGCGACATGTATAATTTAGCAGTCAAACTAGATTTTGATTCTCGTTTAAGATAAACTTAATGAAGATAATGTCCGTTTGATTGCAAATGTGAAAAATGGGTGGAAAGAAAATGTTTTACAGGGAATTGAATTGTTTATAAATTATTTTAATGAGAATTGTAATTAATTGTGTTTGATTGGTATAATTTTCCACTTGAAAAATGTTGAAAATTTGGTATCCGTTTGATTTCGTTTTTTATGAAAATTATCCATTAAAGTGATAATTTTTTCTACCATTCGATCTACAATTTGTTCCAATTGCCAAAAAACAAAAAATTACCATACTGAATGCCATTCGTTTGGCTTTGTTTTGTATGGAAATTATCAATAAAAGTGATAAATTTTTTTACCATTGTGTCTATAATTTTTTCCAATTGCCAAAAAAAAAAAAAAAAAAAAAAAACTGAAAAAACTTTTACCACAGAAAACAAAGGAAAACCAATTCCTTGAAAAGCCAGAAAATCAGGCGTGTGGCTGGCAACTTGGAAAAGGAGTTCTCTTACAATTTTTGCACATCAAACACCTTATTGGTTGAAAAATGGAAAATATTTTCCAAGGAAAATAACACCAGTCAAACATAGCCTTAATTTATTAGCTAGCCAAAAGTAGTAGAGCGTATTAAGATTTGGAGTAACATCTTAAAATGCCAATACTGTTAATAACAATAATTTAAGCCAAACATGTGTATTTATTTATCGTTATTCAATGAAAATTATTCGATGTGAATTTACAATTGATAGAGCGGTATGTTCGACTTAGCAATCGACAAATGTCATATCATCCATCATTAGTGGCAGTTAGTTTAATTCAATTCTCAATGCTTTCTAATTCGAGCAACAAGACAAAGGAGAGTTTGCTTGCCATTCAAAACATTGTGAAGACTGAAGAGTAATTAGTTTTGGAAAAAAGCATCCTCTTCAATTCCACTTTTATTATTCAATTCGTAAAGCTCCAACCACACGGATGATCATCAAGAGAGCATTCAGTATCACCATAAAAGTTAAATCTTTAACATTACACCTACAAAGAACAAAAATATTAAACTCACATTGGTATAGAGCATCATTAATTGTCTATCCAACATGTTCTAGAAGAATTATTAGAAGTGTAAGGAATCCTCGAGCTCGATCAATCTTTAATATTAGATACCACGACTAGTCCTAAAGACACGATAAGCGAAACAACCCTAGGTTCAAAGACACCTATCTCATCAGTGTACTTAGAGTTGACCAATGATTAAACTCTTATAGATGTAGATGATACTATTTAAATGATGTACATGTGGTCATATCTAACGGTTTAATATTTTATATTAAGTGGTTTAATAATCAATCCTGCTTACATACATATTTCAATAATATACATGTGATCTAATCTAATAGTTTCAACATTTAGATCAAATGATTTAACAAGAGCGACATCTCATTCAAAAGCATAAATATTTTTATAGATATTTCAGATGTGGTGGTTTGATGGTATCCCAATAGGCATAGGCTTAGAGTTTAAAAAAAATTAATATGACATATACTTAAGTGAAACGTGGTGGAGACGTTCTTTCACTTGTTAGATGAAATAATTGAACACTAAAGTCCCACCCGAACGGATTAAGATGAATTATCTCATGTTTTAAATCCCATTAATTAAGAACAAATTTTGATTCAAATTCCTCAAGCAATCGTCCTCAATCGATGGTCCATTAAGAATCTTTCAAATGGTTCATAAAATTATGGTAATTATTCGATGTCAAATGTTGTGAAGACGTGCAGATGCCAAGTGTAGCAAAATCTCGTAAAAGAAAGCTCAGATAAAAGTAATCCACAAGAAAACAAAGTTGATTTAGAAAGAAAGAAATCTTTTGACAAACTAAGATTGCTTATCAAGGCAAAAATTGTATCTAGAATCAAAGAAGCATGTTTGTCTCTCAAGTATAAGCAATCTAGTCAATTTGAACGTGTTGTACTTGATATGACATTGTGCAATATCCCCCACAAATCACAAAATTAATTTAGTCCTACATATCCCCACTTGAAAGGTTTATTTCTTTTGTTTTTATAATTATATGATGCCTTTTGTGCTTTATTCCTCCATGTCTTTATAGCGTATATGTGTTCATTATAGCTGTCTTGGCCATGGTGAAAGGGATTGGGTTTTCAAAGAATTATGATTCTCGTGAATAAGTGAAGCCTATTTGTTTTTAACAATTATACAAATGAACTTATAAGAATACACATCGACAAGTAGTGGAAAAACCAACTCAAGATGATTTAAGGGAAAGACAACTTTGTAGAATTATTAGGACTCCCTGTTCATTTAAAACCCAATCTTGATACATGTTATAAGAGAGAGGCAAATACCAAAGCTAACATAATATGTCAATAGTGGGTTAAAATTTTTCCTTAGATGGACTAGTCAACCTTAAATTTAATTTAAACAAAACTTAATTTGTTATCGTTGTATTTAAATTATTAAAACTAACAAACCAACTTAGAAGAGGGTAAATATATAACTGATTAAATTAATATCTAAAGTCCCAACTATTGCAAAAAAAAAAAAAATTGAAATATCAGTAGCTATCGATTGCATAGGTAATATTTCAAGCTGGAGCGGAGGCAGCAGAGACGAAGGTGAGAGCAGGGGGGTAGGAGTAGGGCACCCTAGTTACAGTTCGCCCGAAGCATCGCTAGAGGCATAGACCATCAGAAATCAAAATCGTGGTCGATCTTTCTCAAGGTATCAAATCAGTAAGGGTTCCAGGTGAAATAGTGACTCTTCCCCTCAAAAGCATGTTTTTTTTTTTTTTTTTTTGCCGACCGAGAAATTTTTTGTTGCTAATGAACAAGTTAATGAGGAATTGTCCATAATGAATGAGAGGACTTGTCACAACAAAGCCATTTGGAAAGGCATCATCCACCACTAATGAAGGACCTCTCAGCTTACCTGTGGACATCATTGGCATCTTAGTTTCTGTTCCATCTCTTTCACAAGGCCCATCTCAACCACTTGTGCTTTTAGAGTTCCTGTTGAAGTGAATCACTTACCCGTCAATTTTGTTCTTCTATCGTCCAATGCACTCACAAGGATGATGGAGAATTAGAAATACGTGCACATGTAACAATCCAAACAACTACAGTGCCATTTGCTTTACTCTTTACAAACTTAGAATTTCATCCCAATATCAGAATTTTTAGTCTTCCAATTAGAGTGGAGACTGCAAGACGGCATAGTGTAAGAGTATATCTGATGAGGCTAATGTGGAGGAACAGACGATTGTATATTTGGAGTGCTTGGATTGTCGGCGCTCAAAAAAAGTGACATAACTTTTGCATACGGTGTCCGTTTTGGGCCCATAACCCCATTTCGGAAAGCTCGCGACGATTCGGATTGGACTCATAGCTTTGCTGTGCCCTATGATGGAATTTGATCGTTTGACGTCGTCTTCCTTGTCAAAACAGCATCTTAAGTTTCGTAGTTCGTTAATTTTAATGTTTATTTGTTTTGCTTTGTAGCCCAACCCATTTAGGGACTGTTGGCCCAGTAGGTTAACTGTTTTCTTTCATATTTAAAGCTCTCCAAACATTTGTAGTTTTTCAGTTGTTCAAGAAATAAGAAAAGTGCGTGATTTTCTTAGAGAGCAATCCGTTTTCACTTTATTATTGTTTGGTTTGTAGTTTCGAACTACATCAATATCTGGATTTATTTATTTTTCCTTTTTACTAAACTACTGAACAAGAATGTGTGATTAGAACACTCAACGTTACACCCTAGTCGCATGTTGGTTTCAGCTTCCTTCCCTATACCATAGGAAAAGGGTCTTTTTTATATTCCCATGGTATCAAATTTCTTTTCTTCCGCCCAACCCCCCCCCCCCCCCCCCCCCCCCAAATTTTCTCTTGAGTTTATTTTTTGTTGTATCTCAATGTCCTTCAGATAAATGTAAGACTCCAGAATAAATCTTCTCACTGGTCAAAGAAAAATCTCCAAAATTTACCCCATCCTTGACTTGGCTTCCTAATGATTTTGACATAACCAGGTATAGTTAGAACTATGTGGAATAACACCATTTTCATGCAAATAGTTGTGCAGTTTTCAATCAGTCACACTAGCTTTATGGATATGATGATTGATTAATTTCCACATGGTAATCCACTCTAGCTAATTTACATGATGATCGATCATCATCTTATAGAACAAGTGTACACGGAAAACAACAATAATTTCACCAAAATGTAAATAATGGGCACCAAACAATTGCTCATTATTCTTGTCTGAAAGTGCTTATAATCTCAGTTGTGGCATTTTATGGTAAGATGTTATGCTCTAGAAAAATGTTTGAATTGATTTCCACTATGAACTCAATGATAGTAAAGCACCTATACAAGAAGCTTGTGTTTCACACCTCAAATAAAGAGGAATGGAGAGAATGTAGCTTATATATGGTAGTCTATAGTAGTCAAGCTTTGCAAGTAAGTTTGGCTTAGTTTAATTAATTTACTTACGCGTAAGTTCTACTGGTTAATGCTATTAAAAATAAGTAAGTTTTTTATTCTGAAAATAACATCCCACCTTCTCAAATAACATTAAAATGTCTGAGTAGAAAATATATCCGTGCTTTCTCAAAAATAAATATCACTAGTAATGTAAGGAATCAAAAAACTCTCTCGATCTTTTAGATTATGCGGCAATTTATTTTGTAAGATAGCACTGGAGTCACATGCCCTTCCAATTTCATGTGTTGGATAGAATTCATTTTACGAACTGTTAATTTCAGAATTCAGAAGCAAGAGCAGCCGGCAAGGAGAAGAAGAAGACACAAGAAATGTAATAGCTGATGAAGACGAAATACTTCTTCTATTAATTGAGCTTAATTGAATGAATAATTACAATAGTCATGAGCTGTATTTATACTGAAAATTACAACTAATTGTATAACAAAAATAATAGAAAGTTAACTAATTGACTTTAACTAACTTGAACTAAAATAACTAACTCTTCCAACTAATTTTCAACTAACTTTTCTTTTTCTTCCTTTCTCTTTAATTCCATGATGTCGATTTGTGATGTAATACTCCAACACCCCCCCCCCCCCCCCTCAAGATGAACATGAATGCTAACGATGTTCATCTTGCGAAGGGCGTGATGAAAAGGGAGGGAGCCAAGGGGTTTAGTAAAAATATCAGCAAGTTGGAGCCTGGACGGAATGTGAAAGATTTTGATGATGTTGTCATGCAACTTTTCATGAACAAGATGACAATCAATTTGGATATGCTTTGTTCTCTCATGTTGAATAGGGTTTGTAGCAATGGCTAGTACGAATTTGCTATCGGTGTAAAGGAAAGTTGGATGTGGATGATCAATGTTGAGGTCTTGTAAAGCATAAAGTAGCCATTGAATTTCACAAGTAGTTGTTACAAGAGCCCTATATTCTGCCTCGACTGATGAGCGACTTATTGTAGCTTGATTCTTTGATTTCCAAGTGATCAAGGAGTTGCCAAGAAAGATTGTAAAACCTGTGACACTTCGTCGAGTGTCCACATAGCCTACCCAGTCACTATTCGAGAAAGCCTTTAGCTATAATCCTGAAGACACTGGAAAGAAAAGACCCTGCCCTGGTGTGGCTTTTAGGTAATGCAGTACTCTGGTTGCTGTCTGAAAGTGACTCACAGCAGGAGCAGCAAGAAATTGGCTAAGTACTTGGACAGAGTATGCAAGGTCAGGCCTTATAATGGTTGAGTATAATAATTTGCCAATGAGCCTACGGTAACCTAATGGATCTTCATAAAGAGAAGTGTCAGAATTAGAGAGTTTCAAATTGGATTCCATGGGAAAAGCAACAGGTTTAGAACCAATTAAACCAATATCTTCGAGAACGTCAAGAGCATATTTCCTTTGGTATAATGAAATACCAGTTCTAGACCTAGTAAGTCAGATGAAGAGACAGTACCACAGTAATAATCCTGTAAATGAGATGGTTTTTATCGAATCCTGGTTGATTTTCTGAAAGGTGGAGGATCTGTTGTAGGAAGATTATTTGCTAAGGATGGTAGTAGCACATGTTGAGCTATAAGAGAAAAACTTTCTCTTAAATGGGAAGGTTGAGTTATAAGAGATGAGATTTCTCCGAAAGAGGAAGAACGGGCCAAAGGTAAAGGGATGCTGGAGCTAGGATGATCTGGGAAGATATCTGAAGGGGAAAACATGAAGGAATGATGATTAGAACCTAAAGGGATGAACTTAAAAGGAAATACCGTTTCATGGAATATGACATTTCTAGATACAAACACTTTTATATCCATGAGTGTGTATCCCTTGAAGTCAGACGGATATCCTAAGAACAAACATTTGATTGCTCAGGGATCAAATTTCTGTCTGTAATGAGTTAAGGTGGATGCAAAGCAAAGGCAGCCAAATACTCTTAGGTGTGAAAGGTCGGGAGTTTTGTCAAAAATAACTTCAAAAGGAGATTTGTTTGGGAGTAGGGGTGTGGGGTGTCTGTTGATGATGTGGGCAGCAGTGAGTATACAATCACTCCAAAAGGTAAAAGGCGAATTACCTTGGAACATCAGGGTTCTAGCAGTGCTTAAGAGGTGTTGATGTTTTCTTTCCACAATTCCATTTTGTTGTGGAGTCTCAATACAGCTTTTTTGATGTGAAATGCCATGCTTGCTGAAGAATTTTATGAGGAAGAATTCAGGGGCATTATCAGAACGAATGGTTTTAACAGAGGTAGAGAATTGATTTTCAACCAATCTGAAGAATGTTTTGAGAAGATGTGATACTTTTGATTTTAATTTCATCATATATACCCATGTACATCTTGTGAAGTCATCCATAATAGTTAGGAAATATCTAAAATTAGAATAAGAAGGAGTTCTAAAGGGACCCCAAACAACACAATGAATCAAATAAAAACTTTTATTCGATTTGTGTTGGATATAGAGAATGGAATCTTTCTTTGTTTTGCTAGATGACATATATCACAAACGTTTGTACAATCGAGAGTAATAGAAGGATCAATTTTCTTGAGAAAAAGAAATCTAAAGTTAGAAACCTGGCCTAGCCTGAAGTGCCATATGTCAAACATGTTGTGAATAATGGCTGAAACTGATGGTGAATTGATCAACTGGTAGTTGGAGTGGTTCTTTGATGAAGTGTGGGATAAGTGGTATAGTCCCTCCTTTTCAAATGCAATCCCAATCATCTTTTTCATTGATTGGTCCTGTATAGTACAGTAGGAGGAGGTGACAGTAAGGCGAAGACTGGACTGAATGGTAAGCTTGGACACAGACAACAAATTGAATGAAAAGGTAGGAACATATAGAACATTATGCAAGAGCAGAGAATTAAAAATACATATAGTACCAATATGAGATACTGGAACTTTAGTACCATTAGGGAGATGTATGAAGACATTCACGAGTTTAGGGGTGGAATGATATAAGGATGGGGAACAAAACATATGATTAGCTGTACATGTATCAAGGATCCAAGAAAATTCAGATGATAATGCATATGAAACAGAGTTACAACTAAGAATATGTGAGGGTGATCTTGTTTTACCATAGAAATGGGATGTAGATGCAAGGTTTACAGCTGGTTGAGTGTTGCTCTGGGTAGAAGAATTGATTGATGTTGAATTAGCAAGTCCCATTAGCTTGTGAAATTCCTCTGGATTAAAGGAAAGCTTTTGTTGCTCATCATTGCTACTTTGGTTGGAAACTTCCTGATATGTAAGGGTAGCATGTGCAGATGTTTTTCCAGGAGGGTTCCTTTTCCCTTTTGGTCCTGTCTAGTTAGAGGGATATCTATGAAGCTGAAAACATTTGTCCACCCTATGTCCAGTATAACCATAGTGAGTACAATATAAGGATGGTGCCTTGAACCTGTCCCTGAATGATCTTGATTGATGATTCTATTGAATGTCATTAAGGCATGTGTTTTAGTATATGAGGCAAAGTTAGTTAGCTTTCTCTGACTTTCTTCTTGAAGCAGCAATGAGAATGCCTTGGCCATGCTAGGTAGTGGAACCATAAAAAGTAATTGGCTCCTGACAGATGCAAAGGAGTCGTTCAATCCAACCAAAAACTTGAGAACATAATCAGATTGTTGTCTAGCCTGCAACTGTGACTAAGTCACATGTACATCTTGCCATGATTCCACATATGCAGCTTAGAAAAGGTCTATAGCTTATATACTCATCCCAAAGAGTTTTAAATGAACTAAAATATTCTATAATTGATAAAGAACCTTGACTTATACAGCTTAGAGACTTTTCTAGATGGAAAACTCTTGGTCCATCACTTCTAAGGTATCTGATCTTCAGCTCATTCTAGAGATCAATGGCGGATGTTACAAACAATAGACTATTGCGTATGTCTTTGGAAATTGAATTCATCAGCCATGAAAGAACTAAGTTGTTAGCTCGTAGTCATGTTGTATGGTTGATAATCTGATCGATGGAGGAAGTAGTGATTGAACCATCAATGAACTTCACTTTGTTCTTGATTGTCAAAGCTATGAGAATCGATCTACTCCAGGCAATATAATTCTCTCCAGTAAAGACTTCTGATACGAATAACGCACCAGGATTGTCACTAGGATGGAGGTAATAAGGACTTAAGGAATCATCTGATGGATTAATTGAATGGATCACAGAATTTCCTTCAGAACTCATTTTGGAGATTTGAATCTAGTTTGGAATGGCGATAGCGAAAGGGAAAATATCAGAGAATCAGATAAGGGCAACACTTGCAGAGCACAAGTGTATGATATTGGAAAAAAAATCAGCTCAACAATAATTGCTCTGATACCATGTTAATTTCAGAATTCAGAAGCAAAGGCAGCCTGGAAGGAGAAGAAGAAGACAGAAGAAATGTAACAGCTGATGAAGACGAAATACTTCTTCTATTAATTGAGCTTAATTGAATGAATAATTACAATAGTCATGAACTGTATTTATACTGAAAATTACAACTAATTGGATAACAGAAATTTAACTAACTGACTTTAACTAACTTGAACTAAAATAACTAACTCTTCCAACTAACTTTCAACTAACTTTTCTTTTTCTTCATTTCTTTTTAATTCCATCCTGTCGATTTGTGAGGTGATACTCCAACACGAACTTTGCATAGTTAAACATTTGTGCTAAGGCATTGACGAATGAAAAATATTCTAAAAAATTCTCAAAGACCTCCAAGAATCTTGCGAAATGATTATATAATTTGTACTTCTGCAATTTCCAAGGAAATGGTATTGGAGGCACGTACATCTTAATATGAACGATTGCCTTGACTCTTGAAGTGTCTGAATTCTTTTTCTTGAATTTTTTTATGCTTGTTCAAATTGTTTAGTTGCTTCTCGCCAATGGAAGCTACCTTGTCATAAAAAAAAAAAAAAAAAAAAAAATAGAAGATGATTACTTTTTTATTTCATTTTTCTTTTCTCTCACTTCTCTCTCCTCTTTGATTTTCCTCTTCCTTTCTCTACATCTTCATTTGATGTGGAATGTTTATCTGCGTTGTGCATATTCTGAACTCCTTGCTATGCTAACATTATTATGCCCCCCTTTGACTCTTGTTTAAATAAAATTCATTATTTCTCATACTTATTTTCAACTTCACAATCACACAATAAAATATTTTGCATATAAACTCAAAACTTTTCTTCACTTTTTAATCGCAAATTTTTCAAAAAATCACTATTCAACATGTTAGGTATTTAATGTATATGACAAATCTGTGAACAAAAAAGACTAAAGTTGATATGTTGAAAAAAGTCAAGGAGTAATATGCAATTAGTGAAAGTTGTGATATTTTAGGTCTAGGGTTCAAGAATTAGAAAGTTGAAAAAACGGCGTGGAATTTCGCTAGCTTTTCGCCAAGGTTTGGTTCAAGCGTCAGAAGCAGAAACTTTATCCCTCGAATGTTGCCTCACCTTCGCTCGAGCGATAACCTGTCGCTCGACTATCACGGACCTTCGCTCAAGCGACAGTGTTATTAAGGAAATTTTTACTTCATTTTTTAAACACTTTTTGTTCGGCCCACTCATTTTCTAACCTACATATAAATACTTGAACGCCTTTGAACGGTTTTCAAATGTTGATCATTGAGCAAACATTTAGTTTTGATATTCTCTTCATCCTTTAATATTTCAACCTTCATTGTTCATTATGAATTGTTCTTGGAGGTAAGAAAAACATCATATCCAAAATTCAAATACCGAACTGCTGTTTCCTTCATATTTGTCAAAGTTTCTGAAAATCAAGGAAAAGTGATTGGAGTTTCAGTTGTTGAAGAACACGGTGTTCTTCGTGAATTCACAGGAGATAAACGATTTCATAAAGTTGGAGGTTGATGCAGGAGAGCGCAATCCAAAAGAGTTTTGAAAACTGCAGCTGAGAGTTGGTGTAGAAGCACATAATCCAGGAGAGCTATTCGAAATGCAGTCAGGAGATCAAATAGTACGTGTCGTCGTCTAGTCTGGTAGATGTAAATCAAAAATAGTTTATAATGGATTGTTGACTGACAAAGTGCTCAAAATTTTTACCCAGTTGGGTTTCTTGGTGATCAATTCTTGTGTTCGTTTATTGCTTACTTGACTATGGTATTTCAACATATAAATAATTGAATTGCATGCTTAACCATCTAGAAAATAATTAATAGTGACTTGTTACTATTTAATTGTTAAGTAATTTTTAATTCCGCATTATCTCCTATTCACCATCCATCTAGGTGTTGTTAAAGTCGAACTACGTAGTTTCACAAAACATTATTTTTTTCGCCCATTTCTCTTTATAATAATTGTCAAACAGAGGCTAAATTCCCTTTCTTTACTTCGTCACAGAATCTTCCCTTACTTTATCTCTTAATTACTGATATTTTTAGCTTGGTCTGTCCCTTTTCCTCTTTCCTTTAGTGGTTAAAAAACTTTCTCTTCACTTGAACCCTATAAAATCCCTTATTTTTCTTTTTCTTTTTCCTTTTTAATAGTCAAATTCAACAGTTCTACGTTGAATTAAATTATCCAAACCTAGATGCATTTTTTTGAAATTCTCAAACTTTTTATATTTTATTATCAGTATTTAGAGATATGAATTGCCAAAAGTATTTAGAGATCCTAATGATATAAATATTCGCCTTAACGTTGGGATAGCCATAACACCTATTATTAGCACAAGAGCTTCTCCAATAGATTATTTAATTTTTTCAATCTTTTTATTTTAGAATGTCAATTTTCATTTTTATAGTCCAACAAACTCTCGAATTTTAAAAATTAAAGAAAATAGTCAATTTAACTTTTCAAATGCAAAACGTCGAACTCCATCAAACATCTTCACTTATATATCGTGGTAGAAGCTTTTTGTTTAGTTGAGTCCGGCATTCCAATTCGGTCACTTTTCGGGGTTATTACTCATTTTTGTACTTGCTGTTTTATTTTCCAATTATTTCTTCAATTACGAAAACGACACTTAAAATACTATTACCTTAACTTCAATTTTATCCTTGTTGGTCATTGTAACATTCCGAGCATCACATAATTTATAGGTCTCAAAAAACTTCTTATCTCATTAAGGTATAAACATCAGCAATCTAATATTCAAGACCAGTCAAATGCATAATCTCTAACAAGATAAGGTCACTAAAACAAGTAATTCTATTCACGAGCAGTTAAGTGGGACTATTGTCACATTGATCAGTAAATTTAGAAATCATTTTTATTTATTGGACAATGTGACAGATGTCCACCAGCCATGTCGGTTGGTGATCATCGACACTATTGTTGAATAGAATTATTCTGGTATCACAATCAATGTTGTCATTGATAATGTTCGTAGCAATTGAGGTCTCGGAGACTCATTTCTCCATGCTTAGTCAATTTCTCAAAACTTTTCCTCACATGTACTTTCTTGTGATGACGGTAACACTTCACATTTCCCCCAGTACGTGACTATGAATGATTACCATTATTATTAGGGATATCAATTTGGCTCATCGGCTCGAATTGCCTAGGAAAAGCCCGAGCAATTCAACTCAAGGCTTGATGGGACCGACACTTATTTTTGGGCATCAGCCCAAGATCGAGCAACCTGTGTGGCTCGATGAGCTACACTGACCTGTTCGTACAGTTGGCCAAAATAACCCGTGGCACGGACCATTTGCGATCCATGACACGAGCCATTTAAGACCCGTTTCACATGCCATTTTTGGCTTGTGTACATGGGCCACTTAGCTGCCTAAATTGCAGGCAGCTTGTGTGCAACATTTATTTGTTTTGCTTCATTTAAGTTGTAACCATGGTATTCCTCCACCACAAGTGATGACATATTAATAAAATTTTGGAGGTAGCGACCGCCCTCCTTCCACTAAAAAAAAAAAGAAAAAAAGGTAGTTCAAGCTGCTTGCATGCTGCCTATGTAATGCTAAAGCTGCCGTACTTGTGTAATTTTTTTAAATATTGTTACATAATTTTCAAATTTAGGACTTTAAAGAAAAAAAAAAAAAAGAAATGGAGCCAAAAGCTGGAGTCAAGCCTTGTCTTTTCTATTGACTCGGCTCGACTCACTTACATCCCCAATTCTTATCATAATTTCTTTGCAATACAACTCTACTATGCATCATTTTAGACTTTGACAAAAGAGTTCGTTCAGAATAAATAATACTACTAGACTTCTTAATGTTGTCTCTAAGAAAACAATAAAGGCTCTTAGACCGATAAAATGGTTTTCAAATTATAGCTTTATTTTCGTCCTCAATTTCAACATCAACAAACAACAATTTGGTTATGCGCTTATAGAAGTTATTTAAATGATCTCTTTTCCATCTTCAACTCATACAATTATTTTTTTCATTTTTTCAAATACGACCTATTTATAAAGCTCTTGTAGATTCTTGTTAAAAAAAATGTTCTTGAGGGCAAATGCTAAGCAAAATGTAACTCCTCAATATTGTTAAGGAGCTCATTTACTTGTTTACAAAGTTTATTATTAATCAAAAAACTAATTTAAGTTGATAAACAATTTTTACACTAATTAGAACCTATCCAACCCTATTAGGTTGTAAGGCTACGTTGAATTTTATTTTACAACCTATATATTGTATGCCTTCATTACAAGCACGTTTGGCAGGGGTTAAAATCCAATTAAAATTGAAAATATAACCGTTATTGGGTCCTACTCGTCTAATAAAAATCAACAATAACTACTTTTTCAATTTTAATCCAATTTTAATCTCTACCGAACACGCATATTTAGAAATCTAAACCAAAAAAAAAAAAACTAACACTCCATTTTGTAAATTTGTAAATCAATTTATAAAGAGGAATAGTGGTTGGTTTCACGAAATATGTGAATAATAAATGAGTAATAATTATGAATGTATGATTAAAACTAATACTTGATTATCATTGAATTTATAATTTAATTGTCAAATGGAGTGTAAATCTTGTTGCTGCATCCATGTTCAAATTTAATTCATCAACTCCACCCACATTTATTCAATAAATTAATAAATAATATGTTTCATGTTTTCTTTATTTTAAAAAAATAAAAATCCATTAGCTAAAAGATATTTGAAGTTGAAGTGAAGACCCACATGTTCCTCAAAAAACCTAAGAATGTCCTTTAGGATATTTCTTTTAATTTATTTTTGGATTTCTTCTAAGTAAAGTAGGGTTGGGTTCTACCAACCGTTGACTGCCACGCGTTCAAAAAACCCATCTCTCATCTTTCTCTATCCTCAAATCATTAGGTTGGCTCAATCCAATTTTCATGTCACAAATGTGCCAATAGAAGATTTCAAAGGACTTTATTTGATGTGTTTCTTTTTAAACAGTGAAGAACTACAATTTGTCAAGACATTTGTCAAATAGAAAAGTAACATATGTACTTGTTTTGGATCCTTAAATGATTAGCATTTTTCGATTTTTTTTTTTCCCGAGCACACAACGAAACTACACGAAGTATTAGAATTAGCTTGATCTCTGCCACTTAGAAGTCGTTAACCCACTCACTAGTTTGATTTCAAACTCATACCTAGCTAGTTAAATCACTTTTAATTAGTTAAATCGATAATAATAATAATAATAATAATAATAATAATAATGATAATGAAGTCCCTCTAGACTAATTCAGTCTAGTGAGAAGATGTAACTCTAAATTTAATTAAACAAATTAAATTTGAATAATTATTTATGCTAATTTATAATATCAAGTTGGGTTTAAAATTTAAATACCTTCTATATTGAAAGTATTTATTAAATTGATAAAAATAACAAATTTTATTATTGATATAGAGCCAGAGTCGAGGAAAGAGATAATAATTGACTGTTCTCGAATTATATCCGTGAGGATCATTTTTTTTTTTTTTTTTTATGTGTGTTTAGGTAAATTTAAATTACTTAGTTTATAATATTTATTGAGACATCCCTTGAAGCAAAAAATAAAAATGAATAAACATGTTTTGTCTTTAATAATTTGAAATTTTAAATAAATTGGTTTTTTTAATTAAAAAAATCATCAAAGCCTAAGGTTGATTTGAGACTAAAGCCCACCTCAAGTGGTAAGAGTCCCATTATTGTAAGGGAAAAAATCATATTTAAGGTGTTTTCTTTACCTCAATTCAAAAATAAGGTAAATAGTTTAAAAATTCAAAAATCATGTATTTATTTAATTAATTAAAAATATTTATTAAATAAACATAATAAAGTCACATTTTGTGATTAATGGTCACATATTCATAATTTCAAGTTACAGATTTATTTACTGGTCACATATCGTCAAATTTTTTGATCGCAAATTATTTTGAGGTCACATATCAAAAAATTTGTAGGTCACAAATTATTTCGAGGTCACAGATTTTTAAATTAGTTGGTCACATATTATTTCGAGGTCACAGATTATTAAAATTTTAGGTCAAATTTGAGTAATTGGTCACAGATTGACAAAATTTTGGTCACAAATTGACAAAAATTTGGTCACAGATTGCCGATACTTGGTCACAGGTCACAGATCGACCAACACAGACTACCCAGCCACAAAACACACGACTGAACCCCAACATCGATTGATCCACCACCACCAAAAGCCAACCACAACCACCACCGCCAGCCAACAACAATAGATCCACCAACCCCAACAAAAATAGACCAACAGCCAACCACCACCATCAGCCAACAATAGATCCACCACCACCAACGGCCAACCACAACCACCACCGCCGGCCAACAACAATAGATCCACCAACCCCAACAACAATAGACCAACCCCAGCTGCTCCACCGCAAACCACCACCCACAGCAGCGTCGCGGCCTCGTGACTGGCGTGGGGTCGCAGCGACGAAGTCTTCTTCTGTGACGGCACGTCGCATCTGCCGACTTCGCGACGGTCGGCTGGCGCCCGCGACGACACGTTCTTCTGCGAAGCTAGCAGCGACCACTGCTGCGAATCGCAGCGGTCTTTGCGCACGGCCCGATGCGGCTTCTGGCTGCCCGGCCATTGCGGTCGCGACAAAGAGGGGGTGGGGAGGGGGAGGGGGAGGTAGAGCCGTGGAGGGGGAGGGGAGGGGAGGGGAGGGAGAAAGAGAGGGGAAGAGAGGGAGGCGAGGGGAGAGAGAAAGAGAGGGGAAGGGGAAGGGGAAGTGGGAAGGGGAAGGGAAGGAATTAGGGTTAAACAGCTTTTATACCACCTGATTTTTGAATAATAAAATTTGGTCCCTAAATTTTGAATTCCAATCTTTAAACACCTGAATTATTATAATTTCTCTTATTGTAATGGTGCAGTTTTTTTAAGGAAAAAAAATGATAAAATAAAAATGGTTTAGGCGTGATTTTTAGACCTCCATCGAGATTTAGTGGGGAGGAAGGAAGATTTGAATTCTTTGACAAATGTCTTACAAATAAGGAAATAAAGTACAACTTTAAAATAAATTTGGTTAATCTATTTGAGTCGCACAAAAGACTTGCATGAAATCTAAGGATGTCAAAAGGGTCAAGTAACTCGTCGGCTTGTCAAAACTCGACCTATGGATGACTCGAACTCGTTTCGGGATGAGCATGAGCTCGAGCCGAGCTGGGGGTTTGAGTCGAGCCCGCAAACGGCTCTTGAGTTCGTAAAAATGTGAAGAAAAAAGTAAAAAAAAAAAAAAGAGCTCCTGCACTCGTCTAGGCTCGGCTCGCAAGCTCACGAGCTCGTGGACCGAGCTGAGCTCAACCCTTGAGCACGAGCTCATGGGTAGATTGGCCGAGTGCCACCACTAATGAAACCTCATTGTCAACAAGTTTGTTGTATTTCATATTTTATTAGTGAAAAATTAGGGGTGTACTACCATGGTTTGTGTAATTTTGCTTTTTATATGTATTGAAATGTAATTAATTTGATGTCTTGATTATTAATATAATGGCAAAGAGTATCAATAGGTTTCTTTAACTTTTACTATCAAATATGATTCAAGAAGAAAATAAGGAAGTCATATTCGTTGGTTGTGTAATTATGAATAGAGTTTTTCAATTTAAATGTCACCTAAATAATGCATTGGAAATGGCACTTAAAGTCTGTATAATTTTTAACGTTGGATTTCAAGACTCAATCTCTCAATCGTTGATTGCACAGCATAAAAAAAGCTTGACTGATAATACTTAGCCCATGTTTCAAATAGCTTTAAAATTAATAAAAATTTAAGTTAAAGTCAACAATTAACTTAAGCATACATTTCATAAAATTCACAACTTTATATTAACTATTTAACGATACATTTCATTAATTTTTATCAAAATTTACTAAAAAAATGACTTTTAGCTAAGTAATGTTATTTAACACTACTATTATAACACTGAGTGATACTAAGTGAAATTAAATGAGGGATACAGTTAAACGAGTCATATAATTTCTCATTTAATTGAATTTATTACATAGTACAACATAAACCGGTGTTGTAAAATGACATTATTTTTTTAGCTGCACCAAACGAGGACTTATTACAATATTGTCTTTTTCTCCTCAAACGTGAAAGAACTTAGTTTCCTAATAAAGGAATTGAGGAGGGCCATTTTTCAGAATTTAGCAATTCAGACTTCTTGCTTATTACTTTTCTAATCCATAATAATTGATATTTTTTGATGTCCAGTCATGAATCTTGTGTTTATAAAAATATTTCAAAATAAAGAAAACTAATCTAGTTTAAAGTAGTTTACACTACCATTTTTATCAATCTCGTCTTACGTCGTCCTAATTTCTCACAATTTTTCAATTGAGACAAATTAAAAGGCGTGACATTTCTATTTTAAACTTCTACAACTTCTTAATAACTCTTCTAACCACATAAAATACTTTTTGAAAAATATCCAAACCAATTCTAAATGTAATCTCTCTCTCTCTCTCTCTCTCTCTCTCTCATGTTTCTTGATTTTTCACATAAATTTTCTTTTCCCTTCCTTTTGATTCTATTATTTTGTTTTATAGCTTATGAATTACATATAAGCAATGTTCTTTTGAAAAGTAAAGAAAAGTTTTGAGTTTATGTATAAAATATTTTATTGTGTGAATGTAATCGAAAATGAGTATGCAGAAAAAAAAGTTTTAAAAGAATGAAAGACAAATAAGGGCTAAGTTTAAACTTGATTGAATTGTTTGGTTCCTTCTGGGAAATTTCAACAAACCCCAAGGCATGGGAGATCTGAATTTGCTTCACTGCTTATGACTAAAAATATACATAGTCCTCTTACATAAATAGATTTAATGACAGATTTTTAAACAGACACTTTATGAATTCTCATTGAAAGCCAAAAAAAAAAAAAACACACACACACACACGTAGAGAACCAATTAGGGTTGACATTCAGCCTCGAAATAGGCTCCTGTCGCATACTACATGTACAGAAAAATTTTCACGAATGTCACACAATGGACACTTAAAAAAAAAGGCAGCTATATACGCAGCACCTATATAGTTTCTTTTTGTTTTTTCCGTGTACTCGTAGAATAATTCTGATTGAAATATACAAGGGCTTCTGTAGCAAGCTAGTTAATGACGTGAGCAATGGGGACAACATCATACCCATGCGCAATTGAGTGGTCCTCTAGCCTCTTGCCTTCCTTCCTCCCTTTTAATACTTCTCTCACTCCTAAACACCTTGGTTCTCTCTCCCTATCTTCTTTCTCTCTCACCTTTTCATTTTTTCTTGTCTTTTGCATTAGTTTTGTACTGTTACCAACAATAAACAGCCAAGATTATAAGCTAGGAACAACAGGTGAGCCTCTGATTTTATAGTAATGTTTCTCCTACCTACAATCAGAAGAAAATATCATATACAGATTTTGATTCACTGGACATTTGCACTTCTTGATTGCCTTGTGCTGATGAAAATGTAAATTGATCGTGGAGTCTCACAAAACTCTACCCCCAACATCTCTGCATTAACTTAACTATATTCCTTTTAAAACTCTCTCTCTCTCTCTCTCCCCCTACATATATATACATATATGTGTGTGTGTATGTGAGAATCCTGGTCTAACTTCAAGATTGTTCTTTTATATTTCAGCTGGTCCTACCTCCACATGCAACATGTTATTTCATTCATTTGGTTTATGAAGATCATGATTTTGTAAACTGTTTACCCCCACCCTACCCAGGAAGATTGTAAGGCAGAGAAACTTCCATATATTCGATAATTATGGCTTGTCTAATTATCGACAAAACTGATAGAAAAACTAAACCCTCAGCTGCTGAATTGATGATTTCAGTGCAAAGAGAATAGTATAATCCAAGGAAATTCCTATCATCTTCCACATGCTTCTTTTGGCTTTCAAAATGGTATACTGACTGGCGACTGCTAATATATTTGTTTCCATAGAAGAAAATAATCAGAATTTGCCATGTTTGTAACAGACAAGAAGACAAGAGGATTTGAGTTCATCAGCCTGCAAATTCCTTTCAAAATGTTCTCTTTTTTCCTTTTCAAACATTCTCTTTCTGCAGGCTTCACTTCTTTTTGTCTCTCAACTTTTTTATTATATATATATATATAAACGCGTGCTAAATTCACATAACGTCATCCACCTTGTCCATTTGGCACTGAACTCAACATTCTTACAGCAATCAAAAAAAAAAACTACTTAAATGTATTACAGAAGTGAACCATTACTTCCACAAGACAACATCATTACTTGTCCGTTTCTATTTCTAATTACCCTCTTTGTTTAGGAGCAATGCCTCATCATTTGGTTTTTCCTTTCCTTTATGTTTCTACTTATAATTAATAATCCAAAACACACAAAAAAAAAAATCGTTATCTTGCTAAGGGAAAAAGGAGTTTGTAAAGAAAACATTCTTTTTACACGCGTTCATGACCTTTCAGAGATAAAATGTCAAGTGTTGATTACCACCAAATGAGTTGATGATTATATCTGATAACACTTGTCACCTTTTGATATGTAGGGTTAACAATTGTTTTTGTTCACTTTTTAACTTTTTTCTTATGGTAATCTACATTCTGGCCTGTATAAACCTTGGCTCTTTATATTGACACAAGAATAGTTATGATTTGGAGATGATTTGGTTTTGAATTTGATTTAGATCTGAGCATATAAACACATAAACAGGCTTGATTTACTTCTAGACGCCATGGAGTCTTGTGTTCCACCTGGATTTCGATTTCATCCCACTGACGAAGAGCTCGTTGGATACTATCTGAGGAAGAAGGTTGCATCACAGAAGATCGATCTCGACGTTATCAGAGATATTGATCTATACAGAATTGAACCATGGGATCTTCAAGGTAAGGTTATTTATTATTGATGTGTTCTTGAATTGTGAAACATTTAATTGTTACATTATTTTTCTTATCCTAGAGCGTGGGAAATTATTTTCCCAAGCAAGAGATCATCAGTTGATGAACATAGCCAAGTAAGCTTAGAAATTATAGTCCAAAACCTAGATGCTTGGGATATAATTCTTGGTATCCTTGAAGATCGTCTAACCTGTGGAGGAGGGTGTTGAATACTACTAAATCGTGAATCTTAATAGACCCTTCTAACACTTGGAAGTTTTCTGAAATCTAATCTTCTGCTTCAACTTATGGAAAAATAAGAAAACATACACACATAGCCTGCCAAAAATTGCTCTTCTTTCCATGTTTTTTGTAGAGTATGATGAAAAATTGTAATGGACAGACAAATGCCGGATCGGATATGAAGAGCAGAACGAGTGGTATTTCTTCAGCCACAAAGATAAGAAGTATCCAACTGGGACAAGGACTAACCGAGCAACCATGGCAGGGTTTTGGAAGGCTACAGGAAGAGACAAGGGAGTTTATGACAAGACAAAACTTATTGGTATGAGAAAAACCCTCGTATTCTACAAAGGAAGGGCTCCAAATGGCCAGAAAACTGATTGGATTATGCATGAATACAGACTTGAATCAGAAGAAAATGGTCCTCCACAGGCAAGCTTAGTTCACAGTTGATTATATATAATTCTGTATCTAGCTTTATCCTACATATTCTTGAACTGTGGGACGAAACAGAAAGCCAAAACCTCTCTCTCTCACACAGAAAAAATCTTTTTTATATATTTCATGGTTTACAAGCGAGCATGGCTCCATTTCAAGAAGTATGGTGTCTGGATAATTCTAATACTTGTACATTTCATCTAAAAATTGACACGAGAATTTCTTCTAAAACAGTAAGTCCACTTAAAGAAAAATGGTTACAAAGTCATCATTTAGTAATGGTCCATTTTCCCAACTATGAGAGGTACGTAAGACTTGTGCTAACATTGCATGTTCCTTTATTTACATGCAGTATCTTTAAATATATGCATGATAATTTCACTCTTAAGTCAAAAAGTCATTTTGCTTTGTTCAAAATGAATGCATTCTACTCGGAATCACTTTTCTTGGGTGTGCTTTTCACTGTTTCAACTGGTCAAAATCAAAATCTCATTACTTTCCCCCTATCTCTAAGCCTTTGTCATACTTTTCTTTCCTTTACCAGACAGAAAGACCAACAAAAAGTGAAAAAATTGTAGAGACCAAATATGTTAAAAAATGGACTCCGAATTTGCGGTGTTATTAGTTTGACTATAACCTTCTTTACCTTAGATTAAGACATAATTTACATATTGTTCCGTTTCGATGCTTTAAGCTTTTTAGATGGGGGGTTCAACTTGGCATGAGATAACACCTTGAGTTCAAGTCTTGACAATCCTCTATTTATGAAATATTGAGCATATGTTTAACCTTTGATGAACAGGTTTGTTTGATCTTACAGGAAGAAGGATGGGTGGTATGCCGAGCATTCAAGAAACGAATCACAGGACAAACGAAGAGCATTGAAGGTTGGGACTCAACTTACTATTATGAAGAACCAAGTGTTGCAATATCAGTTGTGGATCCTATTGATTATATGACAAGGAAGCCCTCAAACTATCCAACCCAGAATTTCATGTACAAGCAAGAAATAGAAGCAAAAAATTTAAATATTGTACACACATCAGCTGATCATCATCAATTCGTTCAACTTCCACAGCTAGAAAGTCCCCCCTTGACAATGATGAAAAAGCCAAGTCTGGTTTCCATAGTATCAGGAAATTATACCAATAAAGAAGATGAAAAGGCTAGAGTCGAATGCAATTCAAAAAAGATAACTGCAGATTGGAGAGATCTTGACAAGTTTGTTGCTTCTCAGCTGAGCCATGGAGATAAATACGAAGGTGAAGCTGTTTCGAGCTTTGAAGCTCTTAATGATGATTCAGATTTGGGATTGCTTCTATTGCAAAGTGGCAGAGAAGAAGGAGAAAACTTAAATCAACTTTTGAGTTCAACTTCAGATTCTGATATTGGAATTTGCTTGTTTAATTAATGAAGTGACTACATAGGATAAAGGGTTTCATCACTATTGTCAATTTCTATATTGAGAGATATATATACACATTCTAGTAAATAGTTTGGTTGTGAAAGATTAAAAGATCAAATTATAAACCTCTCTCTCTTTCTCTAATCACTGTGAACTTAATAATCAAATATATATGTGTCTTCTTATTCTTAAAATCACTTGCATGTTATCGTATTTGTTGAGGTGAGCTTCATCTGTATTTCCTTCTTGTATGATGATAGAAAACATTCACAACCAATATTAGCAAACATTCAAGCTTAGCAAGTTAAATTACAATTGCTTAAAATTTTACTGTAAAAATATGCAATATGGATATTTCATATAGTTAAATAATACTTTTAACTTGATCATATAACGGATCGGTAGGGTTTTCGAAAGTAAAAGAACTTGTCGGTGAATCGCAAAATCCATTACTAATGAACATTATCGGTTCCGTCCGCCACAAATTCTCATGCTCTCTTTCTTTATAAGCAATATTAGCAGTTTCTATTTATAAACATGGTCATTAGGGCCTTAGAATATGCCATTAAAAGAGTGTTTACAATAAAATAATAATTCTTATCCAATGAAATTGCAATTGAGATATATTTAGTACACATTATTAGACAAAACTAGATAAAAGTGAACAATATAATTAATATATTATAGAGTTGAGTAACGTAAGAATTCAAGCTTACTAAACATGTCATTCACAAGGTAATATGTACAGAAACTAAATATTAGTAAAGAAATTTGAGTTAGTAGTGAGCAGAATAAGCCAATGAGGAACACGTGAAAGTTTTATTTTGGAATAAATTGATAGGCAGCGGTAAAGAATAGGAGAGTGGTGCTACTGTGGGCCAGTCAGTTGTCTGGCGTGCTCTGTGCAAATGGGGTTTGTACTAGGCATGCTTGTCTTAGGAACTCCCTGCTTGGTACCAACACTTTGACCCAAATTTGTACTAAGCATTCCAATTAGCATTAAACACATAGAAAGCAATTTAGCTTTACCTGATAAAAGTTAGATTTTTAACAAATTTTGAAAAAAAAAAAAACATAAAATGTGGGATTAAAAAATTGATAAAATTTGTGATTCCTATAAAATGTGTGATTAAAAATAAATTTGAGAAAATAAGGGTCAAACATGAACTTAAATTTCTTCATAAGAGAAAGGCTAGTACAATTCCAGACTGAAGATGTGCAAGTTGATGGATCAAACAGCGACTCAGCATTAATGAAAAGGCACCAAAATTTTTTTATATTACGTTAATATTTTCTTAATTTAACATATTATTGAAAAAAAATATTTATTTTTCTCATTTTAACTATCTTGCTTTCGGGAAAAAAAAATTATTTTAAACTCTATTTTACCAGCCAAATCTCAAATGTCCAATCAGCTTAATTAACCAATTACCAACCCAACAAACCAATAAGCAACCCAAAATTCAAATGATCAAAGTAAAGAGTGAAAAGCTAACTCCAAATCCCTTTTAATCATTTCCTTCTTTCATACCGACGAAGATCAGTCAAATAGAGAACATAAGAAATTTATCGTAAGATTTTGTTGCCTACTCTACAATAGTACAATCTACATTGTAACATGGTTATTTTATTGGTGTCAATTGTCCACTTGTTAAGTTCTATTATGTGATTTTTTTGGTCTAGACGTGTACGTTTTTGTTGGGGATAACTTTGATTACCTTCAATTTTTTTTCCCTTTTGAGTTTTGCATCTTGGATCTATCGTGTGTGAGTTGTGATAAGAAAAATAGATAAATAATGAATTTTTATTTAACATTATTGTATTTCTTATTCTTGATTCTTCTACATTTTCGTTTGATTGTTGGTACACAAGTTTTTGAAAAATCAAGATAGCTTTAATTAAGCTTATAAAGATTTTACGAGTTTAATCGCCTGAAAATTCTTTCATAACCAATCATTTCATTTATATAGTAGCTTAAGCAATTGAATCACTTGAACGAAAGTTTGATCAATTTAATTCATATGAAAACAAAATTTGATTCTATTTTATTTTGACAAGTTAAACTCATTGGATGATATTAATTTGAAAGCATGTTATGATAATCTTGACATTGTTCTAAAACGTGTAAATTTTTGCAATCTTGATGGCGAAGATCTATTTCAAAAATTAAAATTTTTGTGAAATCTTTTATCAATAGAAACAAAGACAATTTTTTTTATATATTGATTTGTTTGAAAAGATTGAATTGCTTTTCAAGTACATTTATTGTTTATAAAATACTATTGACAATTTATGTTATTGTGCATGTGACAAAAGCAGTTATTCAAAATTAAAGTTATTAAAATCATATTTGCAATCAATCATGTTACAAGAACGATTGAATGACCTAGTTTTGATATCCATTGAATAAGATTTGCTGGAACACATTGATTATAAAAGTTTAGTTCGTGAGTTTGCTTCTAGAAATGCGAGAAGGAATATTTTTATATGATTTGTTGTATTTCAAGGTTTACATGTGGTGTTTGTTGTTTATTTTTATTTTTTTCAAGGTTTGTTCATATGGAATTGCACGAAGAGTTTAGTGATTTTGATGGTTCTTTGTTGATGACATGAATTTTGATGAAGTTCGGGAGGTGTTTTTGAATTTTACTTGTACTTTTCTTATTCATGACATTTAAAAAATTAAACAAATATTTAAATTTCATATTTTTGCAATGAAATAATATTATTAAAATATATTTTTTTCTTAATATATTTTTAATTACCTGAAAGGGTAACATTTTAAAATATCACACGAGGTATCCAAAATCTCAAGGCCGGTACTGTACTAACCTATATGTTGCTTAAGTGGCCACAAGATCATAAGGAAAGGATACTGATAAGTATATTTTCAGTTTTTGTATTTGGACTAAAGAGAAGAAAAAGAAAAGTTGCATAGATGTTTGTAATAATAGATTAGTGTCTTCTTGTTGAAATGAGAGCAATAATATTTTTTGATGTTGATGGTTGATGCAGTAGGACTTTGGTGCCCAAGTGGGTATGAATTGTGAGTGACATTTGGATTGTCGTCTATGGTGTGGGCCGTGTGGCGAATTACCACATATAATTTGGACACATGGCATAAGTGCAAAGCTTAACACACATTGAGGCAAGTAACAGCACGGGTGAAAGGCTAGCATGGGTAGCCGGAACAGGCACAACCAAGGCATGAAAAGCCCGACTCTTAAGACTGTAGTTCATCTTAGTGGATCGTTGCGGTCTGCAACGCAATTACTGTTGTGGCAGTCAAAGTTAGGAGATTCATATATATTTCTAGTGCCTTCAATTGAGACTTTGTTCAGTGCATATGAGTGCATAGATGGCAGACTCAATTGAAAAAAATAAGAAATCATCGAACAATATACAGCTTCGGTTTCAACTCCGGGCACATTTGAACAATACTCCATTTGCTAACTGTAAGATTCGTTTGGGTATTAGAATGAACTGTTGTCGGAAATTCGACTACCGCAATTAAAAGAACAAAGAAAATAATAGAAAATAAAAATAGAAGATGAAGCAAGGTATGCCAAAGCAAATCTCCTTAAAACAGATTTCGCCCCCCAACAACGTGTAAACGAGATTATGGACGTCTGTCTCCCAAAATACAACGTTCTTCCAAAGTCGATATTGCACAATATCAACATTGTCGGTTGAACCAAAGAATGAACGTACTCGAACGGAATAACAACGAAAATATCGTAGGAATTTATGCAGAATATGGAGAAAGAACGAATTTAAAAATCAAGAATATATTAATCGATTTGGTATCAAAAAAACGAATCTGAAGGTCTCTATTTATAGAGATTGAAGTGTCTCATTAAATGAGTGTGTGACATT
Organism: Fraxinus americana; assembly: GCA_035079005.1. Classification (NCBI taxonomy): domain Eukaryota; kingdom Viridiplantae; phylum Streptophyta; class Magnoliopsida; order Lamiales; family Oleaceae; genus Fraxinus; species Fraxinus americana. The sequence continues at coordinate 13,920,496 of CM068712.1, read as the reverse complement.
TCACGAACTAGTGCACCACTTGGTCTGATACGTTCTAGCCATTGGATTACACTGTTTCATGATCTGACGGTCCAGATTAAACCATGAAGTGTCATGTCCATTCATCATGCATATTCACTAATTTCTGAACAGTCACCAGCTATGCAGATGCCACGCGTACGTTCAACTGAACCAACTGCCACATAGGACTAAGTGACGTGTGTGCCACCTAGGATGCCAACTCATCGAGCCTCCCGTTGCCATGTCATCGAACCATGAGTCCATTTGTGAAAACTTTAAGGCTCTACAGCTCCTTGCGACGATGCGTACATGCGAAGTGCAAAGTGCGCCTCTAAAGCGCCCAATGCGAATTTTGCGACGTGTGCGGGCCGAGATCGGGACCTGGACCGGGACGGGGCGCTGCGCGAGTGGTGAGAAGCACCACTCTAGTGGTGGCTAGTTAGCTAGCCTTTGGCTAGCGAAAGTTAGCTAAGTTATAGACCACTTATTAAATTATAACTTGTACATATATCCCACTGCATAAACAAATCTTTTTTCTTGTAAACTTTCGATGTAGGATTCCTTACCATATATAAGACATTTGAGCTTATCAACTTATGGGCCTATATTAGAGATTTTTCCAATTCACCCAAATTAATTATAATGGCCCACATAATTAAATATCACATTTAATTATTTAACACTTTATCAATTAATTCCAACATGAACAGAAACTCGATTGTTTGGAGACTTTACAACATGTTAAACCTTATGCACCTTGGTGGTTTGTTCGTCTATGAGGTCATTCGAAATTGCGATAAATTACCAATAAGATTATGCATTGCCCTTATCTGACGCTTAAATTCGTATAATTGTTTACTATTGGAGCAAATCTCGATTGACGTTCATCTTGTTTTTGATAACATTGGACACACCCGAGCATGGAGGGCGTTTCAAAGAATACTCAAGAAAAAGGGAGTTGATTTATAAGTTTGGAGTGCATTAGAAGAAGAAAAATTAACCATGTACTTTTGCTTAAGCAAGAAAGGTTAGAATTTAAGAGAAAACAGTCTTTGCTTAACCAAAGACTTAGATTCTTAAGCAAAGATAATAAGTTGAGCTTCAAGTTTTTGTTGCTTAAGCGTGAATTAGGACTGAAACTCGGGTCTCTCAACTGCTGTGCAGGTTTAAAGGGCAAAAGGTTCAGCTTGTGCTACGTAAACCTAGGCCTATATAGTGGAACAAATTGGACGTGAAAGGGTAGCCTCTCTTGGAAGAAGCATGTAATCTTGCATCCAAAAAACTAATGTTGAAAAAGAGAAGCTTTATTTGGATTTCTTCAAGAGACAGCTATAGATTCGAAATTAAACATAAATCTTCCATAAAATCTTCTATTCTGGGTGATGGAATTTCATATATTTTATGTGTTAGAATTTGGGTGTGACCTGCATTCTTTGTTGAAGTAATTGAAAAATTCTAATTGAAGTGCACGTCATGAATAATTCAAATTTGGAATATTGGAGTCTTATGTCATATTGAAGTTCTATTTTGGAAGCCCATTAAGAGTTGAAATTTGTTTTGGACTCAATTTTATGGTATCTCATTTCATCAACAACTCTACTAGGTAGGTTTTGACATCCCCTACTTATTACTTATAAATATTAGGTACTTCTATACAATTTTATAAGTGTGAGAAAATATATTACTAGAATTATAGGATCCATTATATTTTTCTCTCTTCTCCATTATTTTTGAGTCAATAAAATCTCTTAATTCCTGTACTATATTCTCGTCTTCTTTATTCTTTTGCTTGATCACATATTTCATTATTATTTGTCATATAATTTCAACATTTCAATTCGGTGATTTGTTCCACAACAATTTGTATCAAAGCAATTCTGGTATCTTATTTGTTTTACAACAATTGGTATCAAAGCGCCAGGTTCAGCAGTTCCGCAAGAACGGAATGTTTGATTTATTCGAAATTTTTTATTCGTGATAGTTTCTATGAAGTATGATATTCCGTTTTTGGATCGGAGTACTAGATTTTCGCTATGGCAGGTTAAGATACGTGCAGTACTCGCACAACTAGATTTGGATGATGCATTGTTGGGAATTGACAAAATGCCCGCAACTTTAACTGCGGAGGAGAAATTGCAAAAGGATAATAAGGTAGTTTCTCACATTCATCTTCATCTATCAAACACTGTTTTTCAGGACGTTTTGAAGGAGAATTCATCAGCTGCTTTATGGTTGAGGTTGGAACAATTGTGCATGACTAAAAGTCTGACAAGCAAGTTGAACCTCAAACAGCGTTTATACTCTCATCAAATGGCAGAAGGAGGATCATTGGAAGATCTCCTGCCTGTATTTAAGGAGATCATTGATGATTTGAAAACTTTGAAAGTAGTGTATGATGTAAAAGATTTAACCTTGATCATATTGTGTTCGTTGCCCTCTTCGTTTTCTTTATTTAGAGATACGATTTTGTATAGTCATGATACTCTCATCATAGAGGAAGTGTATAATGCTTTGTATTTAAAAGAGAAGATGAAGCATCTGATTTCTGAGACTAGATAAGGAGAAGACATGGTTGTTCATGGTAGTTTTGGAAGGGATAAATCGAAATCTAAGTTCAATAATCAAATTTGTAACTACTGTAAGAAGAAGGAGCACTTAAAGAAAGATTGTTACAAATTGCAGAATAAAGAAAGGATGACTGCAAGTAGATATTCAGATATTTCAAGCGAAGCATACATTGTTGAGAACGTTGTAAGTGATGGGGAACTATTAGCTATTTCTAACATTGAGTTTAAATCAGAAGATGATTGAATTCTTGATTCACCATGTATGTTTCATATGTGTCATAATAAGGACTTGTTTGCTACATATGAAATTGTTTCCAAATTTTTCGTGGTTATGGGAAACAACGCATCTTGTCGGGTTGTTAAAATTGGCACAGTCAGATTGAAACTTTTGGATGAGACGATTAGAACACTTGGCTAGGTTCGACATGTTCTATATTTGAAGAAAAATCCCATCTCATTGTCTATCGTTTATTCAAAAGGTTATGAGTTCTTTGGTGAAGGTTGAGTTTTGAAGGTTTGTAAGGGTGCCCAAGTTGTATTAGAATGACAGAAAATGTCTCAATTATACATCTCGCAGAGTCGTGCAGAATTTAAAAGAGTCAATCAGGACAAGTTCATGACCATGTGGACATTAAGATTGGTACAATACTTTTAGGAGCTCATAAATGGTCAGATTTGAAGAATACAGTTTAGTGGAGTTCAGGAGATATGGATAACGCCACTTTGCCACTATCACCTGTGGTGCCATTGTATTCAATTGTTAGGGACAGACCCAATGAAAAAGGGTATGTGGATGTTGATTTTGTTGAGCATACTTTAAGTGGAGTAGAAGGTGTACAATCTAGCAAGGAGCCGTCTGTAAAAGCATTTGGTATTGATTCTGTTTTGGAGTGTGTTACATGCCATTTTGGTAAATTATAAAATCATTATGATTTTTTGGAATCTGAGGTAATTTTGCAGAGAAGTGCTTGAATTCATTGGAAAATGTGAAGTATTTTGTGTTTGGTTGGAGAAATTAATTTTTTGGTTATTGTTGAACAGTCAATTCATTCCTTGGTGGAATTCGTGTCAAGCTGGAAATTGTTAGAATTCGGGTATGAAGAATTCCTTGTGAATAATTGAAAAATTCTAATTGAAGTGCATGTCACGAATAATTCAAATTTGAAATATTATTGGAGTCCTATGTCAAGTTCAAACTCTATTTTGAAAACCCATTGGGAGTTGGAATTTGTTTTGAATTCAATTTTATGGTATCCTACTTCATCAACAATTCTACTAGATGTGTTTGGACAACCCCTACTTATTTCCTATAAGTATTAAGTTCTTCTATACAATTTTATAAGTGTGAGAAAATATATTGATAGAATTATAGGACCCATTGTAATTTTCTCTCTTTTTCATTATTTTTGAGTCAATAAAATTCTTACTTCTTCTATCATATTCTTGTCTTTTTATTCTTTTTCTTGATCAAATATTTCATTATTATTTTTCATATAATTTTAGCATCTCAATCCGGTGGTTTGTTCCACAACAATTGGTATCAGAGCAATTCTGGTATCTTGTTTGTTTTACAACATTATATTTTTGTAATTCGAAGATTTTAGGTTAAATTACATTAAACAAGGATGATGATATGAACATTTTTATGATATTTTGAAAATAAATATTTTAAAACCCAATTTTCCGTCCCTACAAGATTTAAAAATAACCAAAAAGATGTCAAAGCATCCCTACAAGAAAATAACCCTATTTTCAAAGTCCAATGCCTCGTGTATAATCAAGAACTTGGACTTGTGAAACTATTGTTACACATTTGCCTACATAATAAGTCACACGATTGCTAGCTAAGCAAGAATTGCACTTAAGTGCTCTCCAAGATGATAGGCTTCCTTCTGAGGCGATGAGGAAAATCTCAAGACCTTGTAGATATAGCCTCTGAGTTTAATAACTTGATGCAAGATCAAGATTTTCCTTCTCCAAGGCGATTTTAAGATTCTCAATGCTTAATAGCATAACATAGGTCTCCATGATCGATGCGGTAGAGGTTGAACCTTAGTACTTGTACAATTGACTATTTGACTCATTGCTACGTGACAAGTGGTTGATGTGACATTACTTTCAATGACATTTGAGTGCAGACATCCTTTGCCCGTCTTGGATAGCGTACATGGTCACATGGCTTCATCTAGGATTTAGATCATGAATATACCTATGGAAAGATCTACAAGTCTGGTTTGTAACAAAATAAGTATCCAATCTTGAGTAATGTTATACGTACCGATATTTTTTCACAGAAGCTTCACAGAATTTTAAAAAAGCTGATGTGGCACTGCAACCTTCATTATTTCCTGCCACCAACCCCTGCTACTGCTGTTCCCTTAGGCCCTTTTACCCACCCACCCCACGACAACCCAACACGGCAACACCCCTTTCCCCTTTTTCTTTATTTATTGTCTCAACTTTTAAAATTATTGCGTGAATGTTAAACGGAGTCGAAATCTCGTATTCTTAATACCATTTCGAAGTGCTCAAGGGCTAGTTTATTGCAACCCAAACCGCGTGTGAAACGGCCAACCGTAGCAAAAGTTACCACTCGTCGAAATAGGTCGTTCAAAAATGTATAATTTCTTTTTTCTTATTTTTATCTCAATTTTCGGATTTATCACGGTATGTCAAACAAAATCGAAATCTCGTATTTTTAACACCATTTCGAAGTACTCAAGGGCTAGTTTATTGCAACCCTAACCGCGTGTGAAACGGCCAATCGTAGCAAAAGTTACAACTAGTCGAAATAGGTCGTTCAAAAATATATAATTTCTTTTTTCTTATTTTTATCTCAATTTTTGGGGTTATTACGGTATTTCAAACGAAATCGAAATCTCGTATTTTTAACACCATTTCGAAGTACTCAAGGGCTAGTTTATTGCAACCCTAACCGCGTGTGAAACGGCCAACCGTGGCAAAAGTTACCATTCGTCGAAATAGGTCGTTCAAAAATATATAATTTTTTTCTTATTTTTATCTCAATTTTCGAGGTTATCACTGTATGTCAAACGAAATCGAAATCTCGTATTCTTCACTCCATTTCGAAGTACTCACGGGTTAGTTTATTGCAACCCTAACCGTGTATGAAACGAGTGCAATAAGAGGAATAATTTCTTTTGTCCTACTCTGCTTCTTATGTGATTATAAAGTGGTTGCGTTTGTATTATCTCCTATTTCTTGTTTATGTTTTATTTGAAGTGGTATCACGTTGTTGGCATCCATTGTACGAGGACCAAAAGTTGTTCAACTATCACCTATGAGACATCTAAGACACCCACTTGGACGATTACAATATCTTGAGATTGGGAAAGCTCGAGTGATTGATGATTTTAACAAATATTAATATAGAGGTTATAATATCCTTTTCATTGTACTAAACCAATAGCCATAGATGAATAAGTCACAAAGAAGTGGTTGGGGTCCCTATTGTTGGTCTCCCGGCTATGATCTAACTACAGTTGAAATGGACAACGCCATCTTCTTCAAATTAAGATGGATTTTCATATGCTCAGCCTGACACATTGAATATTGACACCTTAACTTCTAGCCAAACAATAAATATATTGTTTGTATTTTTAAGTGTAAACAGCCCTTTCTCTTTCAATCAATTCCAAATGCATATGATAGATTTGATAATTTAGCACTTTATGCTTCGGACCCTATTGGAGATTGATTTTAGAGACAATTATAAATTGTTTTAGGTGTTTAGAAACTTATGAAAAATTGAACATAGAAAAATCCATACAATCTGATAGAAAATGAGCAAAATTGTAGCATTTCACATTCTGTGTTCGCTTCTCTAATTAATTAAAAAATTAATTTTAATTTTAATCCTAATTAATTAAATTAATTCTTTTTCTGTCCTAATAAAATTGATATTCCAAAATAGCATATCATTCCATCATTTAATTTAATTTGAATATTTTTTACTATATGGAATATGCATTTATTCTGTTATTTGCTTTTAATTTTGGACATTCAGTAAATAAATTTTTCAATTGAAAACAAATATATTGAATAAAATGTCTTAGAAAATTATTGGAATAATAATACATATATTTCATAAACGTAAAAAATAAATTTTACAATACTATCAAATAACAATTATAAAAAAGGACATCATCATATTCAATGTCTAGTTTAATTATTTTATACCAAATGCTAAATTACTAATTTTGAAATCTACAACTTTTTTTATATAAATTTACCAAACACTTTACTTCTTTTTATATAAATAATACAATTTTACACACTCAATTAATATTACACACTCAAGTAATATTAACTCCATGTGCTCTAGCACTATTGTGGCTCACGTCTTTGCACATAATACACCTAAACATATCTATTCTAATTGACTGATTTGATCGTCAGGATGCTAGCGACTGCTTCTCCCACTTCTGGAGAAACCCACGGCTTCTAACGGTTTATCAAATTGTATGGAACCCTACTCGTAGACGTAAATGAAGTTGAGATCTGCTGACCACGTCACCCATACAAAAATCGAGGTCAACACGTATTATTATATTTTGTAACATGGATGTGTAGCTTTCCTAAAACAAAAGCATGCCCAACCAATAAAAAAATATATAAATATTATTTAATATCACTAGTGTCAATATTGGGTTTCTGCACAAAATTATATGATAGATACATTTAAATAAAATGTCATTCATAATCAGACCTAATAAGTATAATCACGTAGACTTGTACTCTACCATGATAACATATTTCGTGTCTAAACATAAACAGTACAAACACAATTATACCTTTCTTTTGGCATCCAAGTTAAACATGCCACTTGGAGATGAAGGAAAAAGGAATGGCAAGCCGCAATTAGTATAACAGTTGACCAAACAAAACTCTCTTTTGCCAAAAACAATCATAGCTACCATGCACGCAACATTTTAGTCAGATGCATACTATTTTTGTCAGCTTTCGAGCACAAGACTGATAATGTACAAAAACACAAAAAAGGCATTTGATAAAACTAATTTCATGGGGGAAAATTCATTTGTACACTTTTGTGTACGTTAACTTTGACACTTCTCTTACAAAAGAGTGTGGGGTTCATAATTTTTTAAATTATGGATTCTCCACTTTTGTGAGAGGAATGTCATTTAAATCAAGCATGACTTATTTCATAGAGTTCACATCTGAAATAAGTTTATTTGAAATTTGCGAAAATTGAAGAAAGAGAGAGGAATCAATTTGTTGATGCAAGAAGAGCAAATGATGCAACTCAAACAATAAGATTAAATTCTGAAAGCAAAGCAAGCCATCCTAAGACTGTTTCAACTCAAGTACAAAGTCGTGTTTCATTTTGCTAAAAATCAGATTTTTAGTGAATTTTAATAACAGTTGATAAAATAAGTTATTAAAAAGTTGATAAAAGTTGTAGATCAAGTAAAATTTGTGATTAAATTAATTTTTGACTTTGATTTAAATTTTTATCAACTTTTTTAATTAAGCAAAAGATGCGCATATTGTAGGTTTTGTTTTCATTAAATTGTACTTATTATAAAACAAAAGATGCACATACTCGCATGAATTATAAAACATCACTTAAGCTATCATAAGTTACAAAAATATATGTCAAGCTAAAGATAGCAAAAAAAAAAAAAAAAAAATAGTTTGACAACAAAAGTGTCACATATGACACGGTTCATCAATTATATACCAAAAATTGGGTTCAAACAAGCCCTAAATTAGAAAATAGAAACGATATAAATCGGGATCATATTTCTTCCTTACTGCATGCGTTTTCTCGTTCGTTTACAGGTGACCCAATAATGTGCTATGCTTAGTCCAGTTAGCCCATCTGTCAATGGGCTCGTGGCCCAATAGGCTTCTACTTTTGTTTGAAGGGAAAATTAAGCAAAACCATACATCTTAAGCACTAAATTCAACATTCAGGTATTAAAGTTCCAGGTGATAAATATTATTTTATGTAATTAATATATAATATAATTTTATAAATGTATTTATACTATTAATTTTTATTAAACAAATTAAATAGGTTTAATTAATTTCTAAACCATTTTTACAACATATCTTGCTCCATTTCAAAAACAGAGAGAGAGAGAGAGAGAGAGAGAGAGAGAATCAATTCATATCTTTTCATAATTGAAACTAGTGATGGCAATGGGGCAGGTTCGGGGTGGGACACCCTCACCCCGCCCCGCACCACCACGCCACTCCCCCACCGCGCCTTAGACTGGGCCGGGCGGGGCTCGGGGTGGATACGGGGCGAGGACTTGCCCCGTTTCCTGCCCTATTTGTTTTTGTTTTTATTTTTATTTTTATTTAAATTACAAATGCAAAATTTTAAAATTCAAAGTAAATAATGTTCAAACTAATTATATCAATATTAAAAGTAAGCACTTGAAACAAAAAAAATGTCCAAAACAAATAATGTCCAAAACAAATTTTTTTTTTTAATTCTTCATGGGGCGGGGCAACTTCCCCCCGCCCCGACCCGCCACCAGCGACGGGGCGACGAACCTCGCCTCGCCCCTCCAGCCCATTTCGGGGCGGGTTTTTTTGCCCCGTTCGGGGTGGGGCCCCACGGGGACGGGACGGGACGGGGCGGGGAAAATTGACATCTCTAATTGAAACCTCTATTGAAATTGCTCCTCCGTCTCGGTAATCTTCATCATTCTTCAAACCTTCGATTCGACCACAATCATAGTTTATCTCAAACAATTTCTGCTATTCAAACATTCACAAATTGATATTAAAGAAAATGATGTTGGCTAGAAGTGTGGGGACGTGATCTTCATTCCAGTGCGGAAGAAGAAATTCAAAAAATTACAAAGGGAAAAGGAAAAAAAAATCCTTAAGAACCTCGACAAAAAAAAAAAAAAAGGAAAATGTCCAATTTCGATAGTAAATCCTCTTCAAAGAAGGTAAACCCCGTGGTACTGGTTAATTTTTTTGTTTAAATGTATTATAATGTCAAATGCATTATGTGAGCATAATGGGTATGATGGGAATGGGTGATCGTGACCTAAGTTTTGTGATTGTAACACATATTTTGCTGATTGTGGAGGAACTTACATTTTATTGTGAATGATTATCCTTCATAAACTTCTATATGATTATGACATTACATGAAATTGTACTAATGTACTTATTTATGTAGGCTTGAAATTGTACTAATGTACTTATTGATGAAAGTATTTTGTTGATTTGATGGCATGTCTAATGTACTCATTTATGTAGGCTTGAAAATATATGATTCTTGAAGACCGTTGATTCTCGAGAAAAATTACTACAAGCTCTACAACAAATATGATCCCAAATTTTGTGAAAAAATTGTAATGATGCCCACAATGAGGTGTTAACTCATGTTTCTCATATTACATGCATTTTAACGAGATCATTGTCTAGCTACAATTCTTACATTATGTCTTACCAAGGGAGGTCAAACAACCGAACACACGTGACCTAGTTTCACGGGCGGAAGTAGTTTGATCCGCTAGATTACCTTCTGCCATTTTCTCGATCGTTTCGAGACGAAAGGCAATTTAACTACAATTTAAAGAAAGCTTTGCAATAGAGAATTTGAATGTGTTGAAAATAAATTGTTCATTTATTGATGAAAGTAGAAAATTATAATTGTTGGTGCAAAGGACGAACACCGGTAAGCTTGACAAGACTTTCGAATACCTTGTACTCTCTATAATAGCTTAAATAACAAAAATCCAAGTGATAGACTAGATGTTTAAAAGACGAGGAATCATATTAAACCTTTACAAATAGCAGGGCTATTTTACAACTGAAAGAAAATTACAAGTTAAACTAATATTTACAAAGTACAGGCAGAAGTTGGGAAAACTACGGCTGTGAGTGAGTCAATGGGCTAAGTATAGTTGCGGTCCTTGACATTCCCCTATTTGTTTTGACGATGTCCTCAATGCCATCGATGTATAATATGCTTCAATTAGAGGTTTGAAGGCTCCAATATTTTTTGGTCTTTCCCAAGTATTTTCTTCATTGATGCATCCACTTTATTTCACCAAGTATTCTTAATGATCCTTCCTAGAAGCCAGGGTAACTTGATGGTCAAAAATAACTTTAGTAACCATCTTTCCAACTTTCTTCAATTCAAACATAGGTATCTTCGACTTATTTCTAGATGCATCATCTTTATCTGTAAAATATGGTTTAAACACACCAATATGGAGGAAAATTGTGGATTTTGCACCATAAAGGAAGTTTTACTTTGTATGCGACTTTTCCAATCCACTTTATGGTGGACAATGGCTCAATATATTTTGGCGCCAGTCGAAAATCTCTCTCGTTAGTTTATAAGAATTTCTGTCGGAAAGTTTAACCATTTGCAGATCTCCTACATTAAATTCTAGGAAACGACACTTTAGATCATCAGAGTTTCGTACCGATTTGAGCTTTCTCAATGTGTTGTTTCCAGTTTTGAGAGAAGTTCTTCACTTGAGGGGACTTGATATTAGAATAAATATCCACAGTATGAGGGAGTAACGGTTCTAGGCCAGTAACAATCTCAAAATGACTCTTATTGGGGGAAGAACTCTTTTAGGCATTGAATCAAACCCAATCCACGTCCAAAATGTTTACCCTATTTTCTATGAAGTAGAGATAAAGTGTTGAAGATATTACTCCAGAATAGAATTGAAGTGATCCGTCTATGCATCAAATTGTAGGTGAAACTAGAACTCATACTCAAATTTGACCTAAAAAGTTTGATTAACTCGGTTCAAAGTATGCTAATAAAATTAATGATCTCGATTGTTGACTATGTCCATAGGCAATCCTCAATATTTGACAGCATGTTTAAAGAAGAGTTGAGCTGTCTTTTTTGCCGTTACATACTTAGGCGTTGGGATGAAAGTTTCATAGTTTGATAGACGGTCTACCACGATGATGATTCTGACAAGATCCCCAACCTTTGACAATCCAATAATATAGTCCATCGATACACTCTCAAGTGGTCTGGTTGGGATAGAAAGGGGTACTAGCAAGCCTGCCTTATTCTGTTGACAAACAAGGTGTAGCGATCAAGAATTTTAAATTTTATAAAATTATTCTCTCGAAAAACGTATCGCTAAATTTTAAACCCTAACGTTAAAGTGAAAGCGTGTTCGTCTAGTCGTTATAAAATCAATTTTAATCCATTCAAGTCAGGCCCAATCCCAAATAATTTTAAAGTGTCCAATCCATTATCACTTTTAAGTCCAATTACTTATTAGCACAAGTCTTGATTATTTTTAATTCAATTCACTTAGGCCCAACTAGGACAATCCTCACAGCCCAACTTCTTGGCCCAATGAGTTACCTAGATATTTGTGCCCTAAATTTACTATTTTATTTACCCTCATTTCCCTCCACTCCTCACACCTCACATAGCAGCCAAATTTGGTAAGGAAATTTCATCTTCTCCAAGAATGCTTCTTAATCCATTTACAGTGAGCTCACTATTGATGCTAGAACATCCTTTCCTAGCATCAACAAGAGACACACAAGCTGAATCCATTCACTGTGAGTCACCATTGATGCTAGAACGTCCATTTCTAGCATTAATAGTGAACTCACAAGCTGCAACACAATGTTGCCCATTTCACCAACATCACCAAACCGAGACCAACTCACCACCCAAACCACCAAGACCACTGCCAATAGCTCAAAATCGAAACCACCAAACAACCACCAAACTAGCTCCAAACCGAGACCAACCACCTCAAACCGCCAAGCACCACCTCAGACCAATCACCTCAAAACCACCAAAACCGAACCAACCAAAATCGCCACTGCCCAACACCACTTTAGCCCTAAAACGCCACCACAAAAACACCCTAATCCACGTTCCAGTCACTCGATTTCGAACACTGCTACCAAGAAACTGCTTCACCCAAAAAAAAACCGCCTCAAACCTCCACAAAAACTAAAGAATAAGAAGACCCAAAAGACTTACCTGATCCCCAACCCACTTCTAGCTCGAATGCTACCATGAAACTCAAAATCCAAACCTCCAAAGCCTCGGTCCACGCGCCTAAAATCCCCAATCGCCACCCCCAACACTTACTGACGCCACCACGATGGTGGCGCTGCCATTGCTCGCCGGTGGTGGAAACCGGAGGAGGAGGAAAGCCCTCCTCCCGTTGCTCTCCCTCTCGTTCTCTTTCTCTTTGTAAATGAGAGAGAGAGAGAAGAGAAGAGAATTGATTTTATTATTTTTGATTTTTTGGAAATTGCCCCTAGCCCCAAGTTTTTAAAATTGTTGATTTTGGTCCTAAAGTTTCCATTATTTATAAATCATCCCCTAAATTTTAAATATTTTAAAGTTCAATCCCTAAATTTTATTTTCAGTTTTAGTAAATGTTCAATTAAGTTCCTAATTTATAAAAAGTCTATTTCGGTCCTTTTAGTTTTTATTTTCAGCTTTAATAGATTTACAGTTTAGTCCCTAACTTCTTAAAAGTTCAATTTCAGCCCTTAAACTTTTATTTTCACTTTCAATAGTTTTCAATTAAGTCCCTAGAGTTCCTATTTCCCACTTTTAGCCCATTACTTTGAAAATATTATTTTCAGCCCTTAGATTTGTTAAATTCAATTTTAATAAATATCTAATTAGGTCCTTAAACTTTATTTTATCACTTAAAAACTTTAAATTTCGGAATACTAATTCAAAACCTAATTTCTATTTTGGCTAGACGAAACGTACGAATAATTAGGAGATTGAGGTTTCCTCCCGCTCCACTTTTCACGCAACTCGAGATATTTGAGGTAGACTCGCCTCTATTAAGTAGTTTAAATTATAATTGCATGTATTATGTAAATCTACGTAATTTATATGTTTTGATGCATGAGATGAGAATATGTTATATGAGATATATGATGTTGTTATGCTTGCCATAACTTATATGCTTTATTGCATGAGAAGAAGAAGAGAATCTCTTATGAGATAAGATGAGAATGTTGTTATGCTTGCCATAACTTATGTGCTTAAATGCATGAGACGAGACTACCCACACCCTATGATTTTAAAGAGCCTATGATTTTCAAGAAAATGAGCCAATGATGATGATGTCACGATATGAATTGCACGTTACGTGTTCAATTATTCTGTAAATTAATTATCGACGATGAGTCTACTGAGTATTTCATCAAAATACTCATTCCGTTATTTTAACAATAATTGCAGATTCCGGAGACGGTCGAGTGTGATGGGCAGTGGTGGCATAAATTAATAGTCAAAGTTATTTACCTGTGAAATTTACGCATTATGAACTTATTTTGTTGTTCCCGTTATTTTAAACTTGAGTTCTGAAGTTTAAACTATTTTCCTTAAGTTAATCAAATGAATTTTGTTACCGTTGAGGTTTTACCGTTATAAATGCGGTGTTTTAAAAGTTAGTTATTTCCGCAAAAACTTTTTAGTTAATTCAGTTACAAAAGAAGATGACGTAGCAATCTGGATTCACGGAACTCGGGGCGTTACACAAGGCATGTCTTTCCATAAGTTTCAATGTTATCCCACGTTTGAAGCCAATACTAGGCATGTTGTAACAATGCAAAATTGTGTTCCTCTTTAGGATGTCCCGTCTAGTGCCTGTCGTGGTATTTTGTAATAAAATATTTCCTCAAATATCTGCCATTTGGAACATAGAGGTAGTCTCCTATTGTCTTCACAATCTAGTTAGAACTAGCGAGTCTTTCCATGCTTGATGAGGTTGACCAAATATTGTGTAGTCGGATCCTTTTCTAAAAGTGCTCGTATTCTATCTCTTGTATTTGTAGTAACATTGCTTCCTAAAAAAGCGACCATAGAACAAATGTAGCTAACTCAACTCAACGACTAAGAGCATCATCAACACAATTGTTCGAACTGAGACGATACTCCAACATAAAGTTGAAATCTGAAGGAGCTCTTGCCAATGAGCCACTTACTCAAAAGTTTTGGTTGGGACATGAAGTGACTAACCGCAATATTATTCGTCTTCACAATAAATGAGGATCTAAGTAGGTAGTGACACCATACTTTAAAGCAATGAAATACAACCAACAATTTCTTTTCGTGCCACAAGTAACAACTTTCATAAGCTACCGAATGCCATTCTTACACGAGGACTCCTCCGAGAATAAAATTCGAAGCATCTGTTTAAACTTCAAACGATTTAGTCATATCTAATAAGGTCAACACTAGATTCATCCACATCAACTTATTCAATTTCTCAAAAGTAGTTTGGGATTGTGTTAACTAATCCCAACCTTTCCTTCTTCGTTAATTCAATAAGTGGCAATGCAATTTCGAAGTAATTCCATAACTCAAGAAACAAGCATACATCATGTATGTTCTTTGGTGGTTATCAATCCTTGATTGTCATGACCTTTTTCGAATCCATGTAAACTTTGTCTTGCTCAATGATGTGATCCAAGAAGCTAATAAAAGTCTGAGCGAATGAACACTTAGATGGTTTAGCAAAGAGTTCATTCTCTCGTAACCGATTAAGAACCTTCTTTACATGTTGCACATGTTCCTCCAAGGTCTCACTATAGATTACGATGTCATTCAAGTACACTACCACATAATTATCTAGAAACACGTGGAGTTCTAATTTACCATTGTACAGAACATCGTGGGAGCATTTGTTAGCCCAAAATGCACAACCTTGAATTTAAAGGCTCCGTATATGGTTACCACGGTAGTCTTTACTTCATCTCCTTCCTTGATCCATACTTACCAATATCCGGACCTAAGGTTAATCTTTATATAATACTTCACCCTACTCAAATGGCCGAAACAAACTGCCCCAACTAGAATAGGATAACTGTTCTTCACAGTAATTTTATTCAAGGCTCGATAGTCGCAACATATTCGAAAAGAACAATAGGCCTTTTATGAAATAACATGGTAGCTCCATATGATGATTTCACATGCACAATAATCCTATTTTCCAAAATTTCTCCTAATTGTTTCCTAAGCTCTTCAAGCTTAAGCCGAGACATCTGGTAGGGTATCTTGGCAGGAGTTTTGGTACCTAGAATAAGTTCAATCTCATGATTGATTGCCCTCCTTAGCGAAAATCTCATTGATAATTTATCAAGCATATTGTCTTCAAAATCCTGGATAAGCCTTCTAATTGGTTTCGAAATAGGACCAACCACCTCTTCAATCTTCTCTAATCAAATGTTCATTTCTCTTGAAACCCTTACTAAATTGCAAGGCTGAGATACTCTTCTCACCCATCCTTCCAGGTTGTATTGGGATAACACATAGCTTACTATCCATTATATTAATGAATAAGAGTATGGAAACATTGTTTTTTTTGTATCCCGAAGAAATTTCAATCCTAGAATAAGTTTAAATTCATCCAACTGAACTGCAGACAAATTAGGCTTAATTAAATATAGATTTTACTACTTTAGCAATCGGTTGAGCAACTAAGTTGATTACTTTAACTTTCTCACTACCTTTCTCCAGAACAAGTTCGATACACTCTATTTCGGTACTTGTAAGGTAGTTATGGGTAGCTCCAATATCCACAATAGCCCTAATTGGCTTCCCATTGATCTTCATATATACATACACTAAGTGTTTAACCCTACAAATACGAGGTTTTTCGCTCTTATTTTTTTAACTCTTTTGATGACACATCATCTTTTTTAATTACTCGGTGCGATATTATGTTACACCGATGAGTTAATGAACTAACCACATCCTCGTCCTTTTCGAAGTTGGTCTCATAGTTGCTACTAGTTTGCGAGATACCTTGCTTTGAACTCAACACTCCGCTTGATGAGCTCCATCACATAAAAAATACACTATTTTAGCAGTAGTATCATATCTATCATTTGATGTCTTTCCTTTATTCCAATTGTTACTATGGCTACCATGATAGTTGCCCTAACGACTATTCTAATAATTTGCTTGAAAGTTACTCCGACCGATGCCTTGATAGCCTCCTCACTTAATGTAGAGGTAATGCTCTCCCCCATTTGAGATCGAGCCGGGCTTGAAAGGTCTATTTCCTTCTTCACTAAATTGACTATTCCCTTGTGATCAATCTTTTCTTGGTTTAGGTTGTTAGTCCATTAAACATTCAATGGCTTCCATTACCGCGTTCAAATCATCTACCTCGTGTCTTTGAAGTTTCATGCTTGTACATTGTTTCAACCTTCCATGAGCGTGACGAATTTATCCTTTTTCGACATCTTTTGGATGTTCAACATATGCCCCGAGATGACTTTCACCTACATGATTCAGTTCCCGTAGTGTTTGATATTCCACATTTTTGGGGAAATTTGTATTGTCATCGCCTTCGGGTTGCCCATTGCCAACCGCACATTGGAGTATTAGTAATTGAACTTCTAACGTATCCATTTCTTCATACAAATTAGGGATTATTGCCACAACATTTGTCATCATTGTGCAAGTTGCTCAGCTTCATCCAGTTGGATGTGTAATTCATGGATCTCCATTTCAGCCACCTCAACCTTTTCCTTAAAGATCTCAATAGGATACCGTAACCTACAGATTACCCATCAAGCTATCTACGCGCTGCTTAATATTCTTCTTATGAGGCTTACCCACATTAGTGGTGTATGACGCATTGAAATCTATAGCTTTTTCATCAAAGGACATAGCCGAAGCTCTGATACCAACTTTTACATGGCATTTTTCTTCTTAATACAGAATGGGACACCGTGCAGTAGTAGTATACTCCATTAGACTACATTTTTCCTTTTTCTTGTTCAAGACGAAAGATAATTTGATTACAATTTAAAGAAAGCTTTACAATGGAGAATTTGAATGCATTGAAAATAAATTGTTCGTTAATTGATGAAAGTAGAAAATTACAATCGCTGGTGGAAAGGACGAACACCAATGATCTCGACAAAACTTTTGAATACCTTAAACTCCTTATAATAGCTTTAGTAACAAAAATCTAAGTGACAGAAGTAAACGTTTAAATGACGATGAATCATATTAAACATTTACAAATAGTAGGGTTATTTTACAACTGATTATATCTGAAGAAAATATTTACAAAGTGCGATCGAAGTTGGGCAAATTGTGTCTACGAGTGGGTGTGGGGGCTAAATATAGCTGAGGTCCTTGACACTTAGATATGTTGGAATGATGAAGGGACTTAAAGGTCACACAACTAATTGTTGAGTGAAACATTGGTGACTTCAAGAATCTGTTTACCTGTGCTTTATTCTTCATATCTAAAAAATTGTTGTGATTTATTTTGGAGCTTAATTTAGATGGCTAATTAGTAACTATGGATGTTATATTCTAAATTATGTTGTTCCACTTTGAGAACTTAAATATAGAATTTGATGGATATTTGAAAAGAATAATTTATCAAGCTATATTGCCAAAAAAAAATAATTTAAATTGCTACATTCAAGATGTCCTTATGGAATACAAATTTATAATTTCGTACTTCATTGTTGCAAAGCCCTTCCAATGTCCATTTTTAAACAAAATTTTTCATGTTATAAAATAGAGAGAAAAATAGAATAAAATAGAAAAGTCAATAGACTTGTGTGTATTTTATTAAGAAGTCTCATATTTATAGGGAAGAATTAGAGTTTCAAGGGATAGTAGTTCATAAATACTACTTTATTTACAATACTCCCTTTTAAATGATTATTCATAAAACTATCTTATTAAAAATAATGTTTGGCAACAATTCGATGGGACAAAAATACCAAACAAATGAAAAAAGTACAAATAATTTGGAGTAATAAAATTATGTCTCATTAAAATATAGTCAAGAAAAATCAATGGAATAAATTTGAGCGAAGAAAAAAGAGTACAGCTACTCTATCTGATATCAATAAATGAAAATTCTTGTTTCAAGACATTTATATATTGTATGCCAATGTCTTCAATATCGCAATTTCTGATGAAGTGTGTCTCATGTTATCTTGTATAAACTTCAATGTCGCAATCTCAGGTGAAGTATGTCCCATATTTTCTTGTATAGTCTTCAATATTGCAATATCTAGTGAAGTGTGTCTCATTTTTGTCTTGTATAGTCTTCAACAATATCGTCTTTATAGATGATACTTTTCAATCTTTTTGTCTTTAGTTAGCACGATGATCTGTTGAAAAATAGATTGTGTTGTTGATCTTTTTGGGAGTCGTATATAATTTATAACCTATAAGAATATTATTTTGTGGATAACTGTCTTGTAGGTTATGGACATCACTTTTAGCGAACGAGAAAAATCTTATGTTTCGTTTTAAAAGAAAATTTCTTGTGGAACTCGAAAATGATTTGGGTTACACTATTTCGTCGCTATGATGCTTCCTAAG
Source organism: Fraxinus americana (assembly GCA_035079005.1). Lineage (NCBI taxonomy): Eukaryota > Viridiplantae > Streptophyta > Magnoliopsida > Lamiales > Oleaceae > Fraxinus > Fraxinus americana. The sequence continues at coordinate 13,901,575 of CM068712.1, read as the reverse complement.
ACTCTAAATTAATTATTTTTGGTCATGATAGTAAAGTTGCATGCTCGTGTCTTAAAATTTTGTAAGGTGTCAAAGACTCTTTTAAACGATAAATTTTTATTTTGATTTGGTTTCGTTATTTGTGACGACATATATTATATTAATTTCTACCTATGTTAAATCAATAAAAAATTAAAATTTGATCCATTTATTGTATATGTAAAATAGCCCTTAAACATGATTTTTTTTCGTCCTTCAAAAGACTTCTTTTTACAGCCACGTATTTTGATTTTTTTTTTCTAAGCCCTCAATTTGATTTATTTTTCCACTAAAGGCACTCCATTTAATTTTACCACCCACTAACTTGTGCCATGATCATACGACTTAACTTACCATTTTAACTTGCACTTTTACCAACCGCCTAAAACAGTCCCTTTTTATTTTAGAAATCACAAGTCTATTTCAAATGCACGTTATTATTCAAATGTAAGTTCTAATTGTATCCACCATTTAATGTAAATTCTAATTGTATCCACCATTTGAAAATCAAGATTTGATACATTTATTAATTCTCTCTCTTTGACAGTATATTAACCGTTCCATCAGTTTGCTAAAACTGTGCGTTAAGTGGGCGTGAGTGGAGAGTTGTATGGAAACTGCTCAACCGTCAACTCTCTCCTCTATTTAAATGATCCTCAGGCTTTCATCTAAACACAGAAAAATCACGAATTCATTCTGCATACATACTTATCTTCTCGTTGTTCCTTTTTGCATTAGTTGACAGAAAGCCTAGTTCTCGCCTCGATCATCCTTATTCCGAATTCTGGTTTTGTATATGCATTTCGTTCTTACTGTTTTGAAATTTTCAATCTGTTTTAGCAAGTCATCTTCTAGAAATTTTATTCTATGCAACCAAAGAAAATAACAATACCAAACAACCCTTAAAATATAATATTTTTGTCCTATGTTTGGCTCCAATTTTCAGCATTTTAAGATCCTCAAATGTGATTTTTTTTCCCACTATAGACATCCTATTTAGTCATCCTACCCACTTAGTGCACTCCCAACCCCCACTTACATTTTTACTCCTATTTGTTCAACTACTAGAAAAAGTCCATTATTATTCAATTGAAGACATTATGTCTTTCAAAAATCTGTAGCACGGTTATCTTTCAAACCACAATTTTAAACACATAAACTTCACTCACCATTTATCCAACACATTGGAATCTGAATATTTATCTGAAGGACCATGGGATCACATTGCATTTTGTTACAAATTGGACACAAAAGGGTACTCAAACTCCAAGCATTTATGGTGGGGTGTTTTTGGCACTTTTGTAAGTGAAGTGAAAATTATTTATTTTTGATATACATTAAACGTGTAATTGTATTACTCATGAGAAAATGGAAGCATAATTTGGAGGTTCAAATAAGGTATGAAGATGATTTTTGGTACTTGAAAGTGGTTACCAAAACCTGAGAGCAAACGGACTGTCTAATCACCGGTTCGCTTTGCAAAATTGACGGCGATACAAATGACCAAAGTTTGCATTTCTAGAAAATAGATTTTTTCCATCACTTATTTAAGTATTTCCTACTGAGTGTGACTTGTCATGCTCATCCCTACTAAATTTTATAGGTTAATTCAAGGCATGGCAGTGGTTTGGCGTAGTGGTAAGTGCTTTACGATTTGAAATGCTCTTTAATGTTCTAGCAAAAATTTCTAGTTATGTAAATCTTTTATGAACAGTTAGATGAAAATTTTAAAGATGTTTAAATTTCTATTTTGTCTAGTTTTAATATGCATTACAAGTCAACTATAATTTAGAAGTGTTGGATTGACTATGCATGAAGTTTAATTATTGCTGAGTTGAATTTTTATATTATGTCCTCTTATTTAAAAAGGGTATAACTTGGACTACAGTGCATGTTTTAGAGTGAAATCAATTGGGTTTGAAAGGTTTACGAATCTTCTAATAGTTATCTTTGGAATTACCTTAAAATATTACATACAGAAAAAAAGTTATGTCCATTTTAGTATACTACGTCCGGTCAGTTTCGAAAATACTGTCCATCAAAGTTGAAAAATATTTTTGTGCTTCAAACATTGTCGTTGAGACCCCAATTTTTCATATGTTGTATGTATATGAATTTTATAGTCTCTATGAAAATTTTCATAAATTTTAGTTGATGTTTGCTAGGTCTAACATAGTTTTCTTTCCGCTGCTGCGTAACTGGTATTTGTTAAATTTTCTCAAGATGCTTTTCCAAAATCAAATTACACCATAATTGTCTAAATCTATATGGAAAAATATTTCCCATTATTTTTTTATATTTCAAACTCCAAAATTTTTCTTATTTACAATTATTTTGGTTAACAAGAAAGAGCTCAAACTAAGATTTTTGTAACGCTTCAAGTTCCAAGAATTTTGGGCGTTACATCAATACACAAAAAATTTACCTCGTTAAAATCTTATTATGAAAATCCAGTGAGAAAAATCTTAGTAAAGGAAAAAGAATACATTATTATTTGAGTATGCTACTAAAGTTGCCTCATTAAAACATTGTCAGAAAAATCAATAAAACAAAATTATGATAAGAGAAAAACAGTACAACACGTATTACTCCCCCTCATGATAATATCACTTACATTATATACTTCAAGCATAAAATCCTTCAAAAATAGTATTAAAATCATAAAAGATAAGTTCGTTACAATCGTATTTATTATATGCATGTCAAATTTCATGCATTATCAAAGTAATAAGATAGACTTGTGATTGCATCCACCATATGATAATTTATCTATTTATACTAGTCTTTGCACAATTTCATTTTTCTAAGAGTTGTACATTAACTTTATTTTTTATATTTTCATTTTGCATAATTATACACCTTTAGGTGGTCAGATCATAAACCAGAAGTTTCAGATTTATCTAGAAAATCCGATTTTGGTAGGATTGCATCTATTCGTTTGACTAATCATTTCTTCAATCAATATGAATTGACGAATTTATTTCGATATCCTTGTCTTTTATAATATAAAGCATTACACCGTGTACAAAACTGTTGTCGATAACTTATATAATATTAACAAATTTTTCTCCTACGACGTCAATTTGAGTTGGAGCATTTAAAGCTAGTATGTGAGATACCGTTGATCTCTTTGATCAGTGAATCCATCAAAATGAATTATCTTTCAACATTTTGATTCGAGTTTCTATATAATACAATAATGCATTATATATATTATTTTTAATTTCTTAATTTGTCTCCCTAGTGCTAAGAAAATTATTTAGTCAAATTGACAATTAACCAACAATGTTATAATATATCATCCATTAAGATTTGAGATATTGTATAAGGGTTAAAATTACAAATTTATTCTCAGCATTCTTTACTTTTCATCTTAGTACATAGTGGTAGATCAATTGTGTATATATATAGTTCTATCAAAATAATTAGATGAAAAAATTAGACCCTGGCCATGTGCTGCGTTATAGCATTCCCTAAACAAAAATAAGTATTACTTTATTCTCAATGGTAATGATTAAGATCTTAATCGAAGGCATTTAACAAACAATAATGTTAAACTATTTATACTATCTCAACTAACACTTATAAAAATATTGAAATTTAAGTTTCACTAATATTAATAAGACACGCTATCATGATTATATAATATAAAAAAGATGCTCATAATATAAATTTGAGTAAGTAATCTTGTAAATTTTAGGCTGCGAACATTATTCAATCATCTAGTAAATGTATTATATCTACTAGATACAAATAACACTTAGATCGTGAAACGGGGCTCCATATATTACCCTAATTAATTTTGAAAATTATAAGGACTTAATCCTAACATTAGCTAATGACAATCAATGACCAATTTATAATATAGAGAACAAGCATTATATGTGAATTTGTTTGATTGAAAAATCTCCTTATTCTTCATTAAAATTTCATTTGAATTTTCATTTTACATCATTATTGATCCACTGATAGTATAACTGCACATGCCACAATAAAATATTAGAGTTGTTGAACTTTAGGATAAATACAATACTTATTTTAATTGTACTAATATTAATCTATTGTGCCAATTGATAAACACTGTTAAAAATTTTGTAGGTTTCTCTTTATTTAGTGGAGAATAAACTACATCAATAGTAAATTTCTTCCTCCATATCATATAATATTAACTTTTATGGAGATTTCATAAAATTCTCATAAAACATCAATGGGCTGTCTTCAATTGAGATTGTGAAGGATTTTAAATCTAAGTGTCCTCAATTGAGATTTTAATGGATTTTAATGAAATCCATTAAAATTTAGGTGTTTTCAATTGAGATTTTAATGAAATTCAATGAAAATATTTAAAATTTAGGTATCGTCAATAACTACTGAATTTATAAAGATTTCGTTAATAGTAGGATTTAAAAGATTTTGATGGATTTCAAGCTCAAAAATACGTATAACCAAATTTTCTGAAATTTCACCATATTTGATAAGATTGTTATGGAATTTTTGAAAATCTATTCAAATGCACGAAATTTATGATATTTTAAAATCTACCAAAAATCTTAATTGAGGACATCCCCGCAAATCAAATCTTCATTTGATATTAGTCGGAAATAACAAAAATAAATAAAAATTCTTGAATATTTATGTAGTTGGGTTGTGTTTCTTCAGGAATATCAACACAATTTTCTTATATTAAGTTGTGCTTATTTAGGAGCAATATATCAATATTATTCTGAAATATTGAAATTATAATGTCCTACTCTTTAGTGGCAAGTAATTTTCTTTCAAAATAGTCTAACGTTGTGCTTCTTCTGGAGTAACAACAAATTAAATATATCAATCAAATATGTATAAATAATATATTTTATGTTGTAATTAATTATAACATGTAAATCGAATACAGAAATGAATATGCACACAAAATGATTATAATCTATATATAACAATCAATTAAAGAAAACATGGCAGTATATCGATTGAAATTGATAGGTGGATACGTGCACTAGTATAATTATTTAATGTAATCATTCAATTTGTGTAATTGATACAATATGCAATTTTTGTACTAAATGACCAATTTAAAGAATTTGATTACTGTTCACGTATAGATTTCTCATGAATGCATCGTTAAATTTTAATTATAACCGTTCGATTTGAAGAACGATGGGTTGTGAACTTGCTATCCAAATTTCACAATGATCAGACACGAAACGTTAATAGATCAACATTTTGATCATAGCTGTGCAAGTTATCTATATTTTGCGAATTTCTACACTATTGATTTTGAAATAATAATACAACTATTCCATAGCATATAGAGTCACATTTTATCACGAGTATCAATCCAATATTCTTTTGGAATATTGATTCATACTTCTATTTAGGAAGCAACAACAAAATGTTCTTTAGAAGTTTGAGATGTACATGATTTATACCTTTTTCAGAGTATTAATGCAATATTTCTATATAATATTGTTTAAATAAAGTCATGTTTTATCAAGAACATTGACACATAATTTGTCTAGAATATAATGCATATAAATATTATACTTTACCAAAAATAACAATACAATATTATTTTTAAATATTGTTATTATGTGAATTTGTACTTCTTCAAGAGTAACAAAATAATTCAAATAAAGTATTCATTTTCCAATAATGCTACAATATTCTTCTAGACTATGGATTTAGATTGTTTAATCTTCAAGAAGAATAATACAATATTCTTCTAAAATATTGAACGAAAAACATTACATTCAAGCAACTATTTATCCATCATAAATTGGTATAGTCAAAATAATATGACTGGAAAATAACTATACCATTTTGTTATGCAATTCAAAGTAAAAAGGATATTAACATTTTCTTTGAGCTAGAAAAGAAGAGTTTCTTTGTAAACTCAGATGACTAGAATTTATTGACTTCGTTTATTTTAAGGAAAAAATATTTTTTTCATATCCCAACTGATTAGAGATTTGTGAGCAGAAAGAGTAATAAATTTTGCTAACTTAATTGACTTAGAACTTCATGATAATAACGTATTGTAAAATACAGAAAAAAAGAATGAAAGAAGAGAAGTCATAGATTTACATTTATTTTTATTAAGAACTGTGTACTGCAATGCGAAGTCTGTAAAGAATTATGGGAATCTTTGGACACCAAGTACAAAAGTGAAGATGCCAACACGAAGAAATTCATTGTTGGTCATTTTTTGGATTACAAAATTGTTGACAGCAAGACTGCAATATCCCAAATTCAAGAACTTCAAATCATACTCAATGATATCCATGCTGACGAAATGAAATTAAGCGAATCATTTCGGTTTGTTGCACTGATTGAGAAATTGCTCCATTCCTGGAAGGACTTCAAGAATTATCTAAAGCATAAGTAGAAGGAAATGAAACTTGAAGATATCATTGTCCAGTTGAGAATAGAAGAAGACAATTGCAAATCTGAAAAGAGGAGTGATGTATCTCATTCAGTTGAATCAAAGGCCAAAATTTTGGAATGAGGTTTCAAGACTAGCAAAAAGAGAAAGCACAATGGCAAATGGAAAACTGGTTCTTCAATGACTCTTAAAAAGTTCGAAGGCAACTATTACAATTGCGATAAGGTAGGACATTGATCTAAGGACTGTCAAAAGCCAAAAAATGTCAACAAAAAACTCATCGAGTCAATGTAACAGAACGTGATAACCTTTCTAATAAGGTGCAAGACATAAATCTTCATGTGATCGTTTCTATATGCAACTTAGTCGGAAATACTACATAATTGTGGGTGAATACTGGAGCTACTCGTTACATATGCTCAAACTGCGGGATGTTCTCTACCTACAAGGAAATGGATCATGATGAACAACTCTACATGGGAAACTCTCCATCTTCCAAGTTTGAAGGACAAGCAAAGATAGTGCTGAAAATGACAAGTGAAAATGAGCTCACTTTGAATGAAATTCTTCATGTACCCGATATTTGAAAGAATTTGGTATATGGTTCCCTGTTAAGTAAGAATGGGTTTAAGTTAGTATTTCTTTAGAACAAATTTGTGCTTACAAAGAATGACACATTTGTAGGAAAGGGTTACCTGAATGAGGGGCTCTTTGAGTTGAATGTAATAACTATTGTACCTCCTATTATAATTAAATTATATCTTTTTCTTACTTGTTTGAGTTGTTTAATATTTGGCATAAACGATTAGAACATGTAAATTATAATACTTTATGTATACTAATCAAATTTGATTTATTACCAAAGAGCGATTTAGATCCTACTTACAAATGTTATATACGTGTAGAAGCCAAAATGACTAGTTTACCCTTTCATTTTGTTGAACTGAATCCCTTTAATTCACACAGATACATGTGATTTAAAATTTGTTCAAACTAGAGGTGGTAAAAACTACATTATCACTTTTATCGATGATTGCACTCGATATATATATATATACACACACACACACACACACACACACACACACACACACACTTAAAAGCAAAGATGAAGCAATTGAAGTGTTTAAAAATTATAAGTTGGAGGCTGAGAATCAATTTAGTAAAAAGATTAATGCTATAAGATATGATAGAGGGGGTGAATATGATTCTCCATTTGAACAATTCTGTTGGAACATGAAATTATTCATCAAACTACCACACTTTATTCTCCTCAATCAAATAGTATTGCTGAAAACAAGAATTGAAGACTGAAGGAGATAATGAATGTTATGTTGATAGTTTTGGATTACTACAAAACTTGTGGGAAGAAGCTTTGTTTTCTGGCAATTATATTCTTAACAAATTACCACATCGAAAACACATAAGATATCTTATGAATTATGGAAATGTCACAAACCTAACTATAAATACTTGAAGGTATGTGGATGTTTGGATAAGGTAACGGTTTCTAAACCTAAAAAATTTGACACAAGAATGATGTCAAATACTTTCAAAATTAATGAGTGTGACAAATGTGCATATGTCAAGAGCACTCAAAATGGACATGTCATGGTATGTTTATACGTAGATGCCATGCTCATTATAGGTAACAATGATACCATAATTCAAACTACTAAAAGGATATTAACAATTAAGTTTGAAAAGAAGGACTTGGGGATCGTCAATGTTATATTAGGAGTTAAAATTTCTAAAACATCTGATGTCTCATATTATCTCAATTAAACTACAAAGAATTATTTTTTGAATATTTCAAGAAATATGATATCATTCCTATAACCAATGAATGCTAGTATGCACCTTGTTTCTAACACTGATAGTAAGTTTCAATTGGAAAATTCTCGTATTATTGGCAGGTTAATGTATATCATGAATTGCACTCGACTTGATATTTCTTATTCTATTAATAGGCTAAGTCGATATGAAAGTAATCCAAGCACTGACCACTAGAGGGCAATTGTTAGAGTTTTAGGGTACTTAAAACATACAAAAACTTCGGATTGCACTATTTGATATATCCAGCAACACTTGAAGGATACTGCGATGAAAATTGGATATTAGATACGAAAGACACCAAATCTATAAGTGGATATGTCTTTACACTTGGAAATGTTGCAGTATCATGGAAATCTTCAAACCAGACATGTATAGCTAGATCAACGATGGAATCTTAATTCATTGTGTTAGATAAAGTTGGGGATGAACCCAATGACTATGAAATTTTCTAGAAGATATACCATGTTGGATAAAACTTGTACCTGCTATATATTTCCATTGCGATAGTCAATCAGTAATTAGAAGTGTACAGAATGCTATGTATAACAGTAAATCTCAACGTATACGTTGTAGACAAAATAACGTTAGAAAATTGCTCTCTACTGGCATTATCTCTATAAATTATGTGAAATCAAAAGAGACTATTGTGGATCCGATAACTAAAGGTTTAACGATAGAGCAAGTCAAAAATTCATCGAAAAATATGGTGTTAAAACCAATAAATAATCAAAAGTCTCCATCATGGCAACCCAACCTAGTTGATTGGAGTTCACAATATCTAAGTTCAATGGGACAACCGTTCTGTGAAAAAACTTAGTACACATTCGGGAGATTTATTACTCCTACCCATTCCTATGATGAGCTAGTGTCTAATTATTGCAAAATATGTTAAGTTACGCTTTTAATGATTTCTATATCTTGATTCGTTCAAGTGGAGTATATCAGAATACTCTTTATGAAGATTACCTATTTAAATTTTTTTTTTGGCCAAAATGTAATTATTCAAAATTTTGGGTACTTAATGAAATTAATTTTCATTGGCTTATTTTCGAGTAATTTTTTGGTCTGGATCGTCAGTTAACTGGTGTAACAGACGTCAGTTAACCGACGTAACAGACGTAAGTTAACGGATGTAATAGATGCAATGTTTCATACTGAACACTGTTGTTTGTTTGAGCTTGGAAGCTGTTTAAAGAGTGAAGAATGCTCTAAAAAGGCTTGAAGGATGTTTGAATGGCCAAGAATGAGTCTATAAATAGCTTGCCCAACTGCTAGAATAATTGTGCCATTCTTATTGCAAACTTTCTTTGAATTGAATCTCTCTCTCTCTCTCTCTCTGATAATTTTCTAGTATTTTACTTGTCATGGCAATTAGGAATAGATAATCTATATCAATGAAAGGTCTAACTAGTGGAATAAACGTCTCAATTTCTATTTGATCTAGTGTTGTTAAGTGAAAACACTTCATTGAATTCGTTGAAAGTCTTGCAGATTGCTGTGATGCTTTCTCAGGAGACAAAATTCGATCTATCCTAGAAAATGATTGTTGAACACCTTGAGCACCTTTGAATGTAGCGAATTCATTTTTAGGAAATATCGTGAAGTCGGTGGACTCGAATTAACTTTCTGATCTTGTTGATCATATTGTTACGCTTTGCAAATTACGTTCAGGTGATTCTATCAGTGTTTATATATTCACATTGTTTGAATGAAGAATTTATACTCAAGAAACAACAGACTTTACCTGGAAGGCATGGCATAAAGAGCTTGTTTTACATTTCCCGATGCTTTTGACGCCCTATACACTCACTTTGTTAATGTGTGGCCGCATACCATTCTTTGGAAAAAGAAAGAACAACAAATGGTGATGTGAGTAAGGAAAACCATCTTTCAATCAAGAAAATTGGTACTAACAATTCACATTCCACTTAACATAGCTTACTTTGTGATGGCATATCAAGTTAATCTTAAGAATACATGGGAGTTTATCTTCTCATGGCTTCACATTAGACGCATTGTACAACAAATACTAGCAGATCCACCGTAGGTCCTTGTGGGTCACGTGAACCACCAACTTCCAACTTCATTTTTTTTTCTATATAAATCAAAGATCAAATATGTACTGCTACTTGGGAAGGAACTTTAGCAGATTAACTCCTAACATCTAAAAGGGCTTATAACAGAAATAAAAATGTGAAAAAAAGGAGAAAGAAACAGGATAGGTTAATTAAACAATCTTATTATAATCATTTTGCAAAGCCCAAAAATCGGATTTAGGTTTGCAAAAATCAGTGGTTGAATGATAATTTGAATGCGTATATTAAGAAGGATGTATTTAACAATATTGAAAACGATGTAATTATGGAATGTTATCAACGTATTAGAGCGCATAGAGAACAATTGAAATAAAATATCAAATACTTTAATTTTTTTCACAACTTTTTTGTAAGTTTGATTGCACCCCTAACTCAAAATGTCTAAATCTACCACTGACAACGAGAGACGATTTTTTGACTCCATAACATTAGGACAAGACGTCATCGATTTAAGATCTACTTTTGAAGGGAAATCATCTGGTAGAGGCAACATACCTTCATGATGGAAAAAGTAGCGGGTAACTTATCTCATTCGACTTACAAATTTTGTATATGTTGACCTGCGAACAAACTTCAATCACAAGATTGGAAAATAAATCCATACATTCTGGCTATTGAAAATTTTAAATTAGGCGCTCACATACTATATGGGAAAATGAGAGAATAATGACAAGAACATGCTTCTACCAAGAATGATTTACTTCTATTCATTTTTTTATTCATTTTTTTTTTTATCTCTTTACTAAATCACGTTGAATTGGCATCATTTTAATTTGATTCTTGTTAACTAGAGTTAAATTATATGACATTTGTTACATGCTGATCAAGAGATTGCATGTTAGGGTATTCAATTTTGCTTTTCATGACTTTGTTGTTAAATTTAGACATTTTTACTTACTCATCAAAATATTAATTCAAGCGATAAAAGTTTGATATTTAGGTATAGACTAACTATAACTTGTGGAACGAACATTAATATTTTATATCGGATTTATTGATTCACAAGACAACAATTGAACTAAAATATGAATTGAATATGAGAAGAGTTAGTTAAATCGGGACTTCTAACTATTTTCTGAATTGATGATACATCGATATTTAATTTCTCCATTACTATTATTTTTGTATTTTAGATAGTTATTAAAAACGCATTCTCAAAACCAAACCAATTATGCATGTTCTTGTTACGGTTAGTTTTAATTAAAGCGAAAAATCAATATGAAATTCTTGTTACACGATACCTTACTCATTATTTTATTACTTGCATATGATATCGTCAACTTGAGAGATAATATTGCAACAAAGACCAAGAGCTAATATATTTGTTGTTACTTATGGTAACGAATGTCCTAGATTTTGATAGGAGATAATGTTATACCTTTTTCTCAAACCACCACAAGGATGAAGTTTTTATTCATATTGAAATAAAAAGAAATACAAGCTTTGGAGTGAGGGAGTATTTGGCTAACTGCAATCTATGTAATTACTTGGAAATGAGAGAAATAAGATGTAAATCTCACATTCCTTTGTTATACTCATCGTCTTCATGCAACACCTGCAATATGTTGTGGTTCTTGGAAAGTCTATCCCCTCTTTGATCTCACGATGAATGTATCTAAAAGTATTAAGTGTATAAAAAAGGTCCCCAGATATAATAATAGAACTGTCAGCTCTAGCTTTAAGTGTAGATTCGGGCCCTTCGTAACCAGACGGTATGGCAGCTTTTATTGATAAAATCTCAACTCCCATATTACACATACCTTCAAGAATGTGGTCTACTACTGGATTGCTAGCACCAAGGGGACAAAGATATACACATGTGGTTTGATTGATTGTTAATTGATGTTGCTTATTTATTTTCTGTAGAGATATAAACTTTAATCAACGTGGTGCATGTCTGTTTAAACTTTCAAGTAAATTTATTAATAAGTAAATAAATTTTAAAATAAATAATATCTTGTCCATCAAAGTCGGAAACAAATTACTAATTTTGAAAGTTTTCTCTCTGTGTTGTTGAGATATTAATAATTGTTGAGGGTTATTTTAGTCTTTTACTTTGTTCAATTCAGTTGATCGTCAGCCTTGTCTATATAATTGGCAATTGGCCCCCTTTCCACATTCAGGTTTTGTAATTTTGAATTCAGCTAAATCAATTCGATTTCTCTCGTCTTTCTTTCTTCTTCTCTCCATTTGCTTCTCTCAATTCAACATGGTATCAGAGCAATTAACACCTTCCGTGTATAGATCTGCTGATTTTTTCCTCTGATTTTCATCTATTAGCAATGGCAAATGAATCAAGTGTTCAGCCACAATCTCAAAATCAGTTTGAGCAGACGAGTTCGTTTGGGGAATCATCAGCTGAGGATTCAGCTGGAGGAGATGTAGTTTCCTTGGTCAATCGTTTGATGAGTGATCCAAGCAGCCCTTATTACCTTCATTATGGAGATAACACTGGAATGCAGCTGATTTCAGTGGTTCTTACAGAAGAAAATTACGCTACATGGAGTCGAACAGCTATTATGGTGCTCAGTGTGAAGAATAAAGAAGGTTTCATTGATAGATCTATCATCAAACCCTCTCAGACTGATCCTCTGTTTTCGGCTTGGAGAAGATGCAATCATGTTGTTTCCTCTTGGATCATTAATTCGATCCCTAAGGAGCTCTATCCAAGTGTTATGCATAAGGATTCAGCAAGAGAAATATGGATAGAATTACATGATAGGTACAGTCAGGGGAATGGCCCTAGGATCTATGAGTTGAAGAAACAAATTGCTTCGATGTCGCAGAGAAATAATTCTGTTAATTCTTACTTCAATAGGCTAAAAGGCCTTTGGGAAGAACTAGAAAATTATAGACCTGGAGTTGAAAACACTGAGTACAGGCGTGAGGATCAAATTATGCAATTTCTCATGGGATTGGATGATCAGTTTTCTGGTGTTAGAGGTCAAATTTTATTGATGGATCCGTTACCAACATTGAATAAGGCTTTTGCTCTTGTATTGCAAGATGAAAAACAAAAGGATATTACGGCTAATAAGCCTGCCTCATATGATGCAGCTGCTTTTGCGAGTAAGGCATTACAGAGGCCTTTTAATCAGAGATCTAATTTCATCAATCCTTTTCAAAGGAGAGAGAGACCTGTTTGTAGTCACTGTGGAATGCCTGGTCATATCAAGGGAAAATGCTACAAACTTATTGGTTATCCTCCTAATCATCGATCTGGTTTGAGTTTTTCCACTAGTAGAGGAAAACCTCCTATTGCCAATGCTGTAGGGCAAATACATCAGAGTCCAATGCCTAATGTTGATACCTCTGGAATAATGAATTCTCTATCACATCTCACTTCCACTCAGTGTCAGCAGATTTTGGCTATGATAATGCCTCAATTACATAGCAAAAGTACTCAAAATTCACAGCCTCAGAATATAAGTTCAACTTCTGCCACTGATACTGATTCATTTGCTTTCTCAGGTAGTCGATTTCAGTTTAATAATGCATCTGTATCTAATTCATGGATCATAGATACTGGTGCATCTGAACACATGGTTAATTCTGTCAAAAGTCTGACTAATGTGTCTGAAATTGTTGGTACTTCTGTGAGGTTACCTAATGGTGCTTCAGCTGCTGTTACTCATATAGGAGAAGTGAAGTTGTCTCCTACTTTATGCTTACAGAATGTACTTGTTGTGCCATCTTTTAAGTTTAACCTGATTTCAGTGAGCAAGTTGATACTTCAACATAAGTGTTATCTGACTTTCTTTCATGACATTTGCCTTATTCAGGATCCTTCGACGTGAAAGATAATTGGGGAAGGCAGACTTGAGCATGGGTTATATCATTTTCAACAATCACAATTCAATTCTGTTTCTGCCGTTCTTCCTTCACATCACCAGCAGCAACTTCAATCTGCTCCTGTTGATCCTGCTGTTCTTCTTTCCAATTTTCCTTTTGATTGTAATAAGTCAATTCCCTTTTGTAATACCATTGATGGTAATGATTTCGCAATGAATATTAATATCTGGCATTGTCGATTGGGACATTTGTCTACTTCGAAACTTTCTCTTTTGAATAAGTTTATTCCTAATATTAATGTCAATAAGTGCTTGCATTGTCCTATCTGTCCATTGGCTAAACATCATAGACTACCCTTTCCTAATAGTGGCACTAAAACTTCCAGACCCTTTGACATTATACATTGTGACATTTTGGGACCTTATTCAGTCCCTTCCTTGAACGGTTCCAGATATTTCCTCACTATCGTTGATGATTATAGTCGAATGACTTGGACTTATCTCATGAAGAACAAGTCTCAGACTAGAGTCCTAATTCAATCCTTCTATCATCTTATTAAGACTCACTTTCAGTGCAACATAAAAACCATCATATCTGACAATGGATTAGAATTTTAAATGCCTGATTTTTATCGTTCTAAGGGCATTGTTCATTAGCTTACCTGTGTCGAAACACCCCAGCAAAATGGGGTAGTTGAGAGAAAGTATCAGCACTTACTCAATGTTGCTAGAGCTCTCAAGTTCCAAGCTAATCTTCCTCATCAGTTTTGGGGAGATTATCTCCTAACTGCCACTTACCTCATAAATAGGACTCCTACCAGAATTCTCGATCATAAAACTCCTTATGAAAGTCTATTTCAGACAGCCCCTTTCTACAACCACTTAAAGGTCTTCGGTTGCCTATGCTATGCTTCTACCTTGAAGATGACCATGACCAAATTTGATCCCAGGGCAGTGCCTTGCATCTTTCTGGGCTATCCTTTTAGAGTAAAAGCTTATAAGCTTTTCAACCTTTAAACCAATGTGATTTTCGTATCAAGAGATGTCTCCTTTTTTGAGAACATCTTCCCTTTCTATCATCCCTTTTTTCTTCATTTCCTTTCAAAATTTGACACTTCAATCGACTCAATCGCTTCTTTATTTCCTATCATCCCTCATCAGTTTATGGATGATTCTTTTTTCAGACCTATCACAGATACTCATCACTCTTTAGCCCCTCACGACTCTCCAGTTGATTCTTCTCCTATGCAGCCTCCCAATGGCTCTTCATCTGACCCTACTTTTCTACCAGTCACATCTATCAGAAAATCCACCAGGTCAAACGAGCTCCCTCTTATCTGAAAGATTATCATTGTAGTCTCATGTCTCAATTGTCTCCTCAATCAGCTTCTATGAAGAAAGAGACTGAATCTAGCAAAACATATCCTATTGAAGATCATTTGGGTTATGATATGTTGTCCCCTCAGCACAGAAATTACACACTGGCTCTGTCTACTGTCTTTGAGCCCAAAAATTTTGCTGAGGCTTCTCATCATCCTGATTGGGTTGCAGCCATGGATGATGAATATAATGCTTTAGTTTCAAATAATACCTGGGAAGTTACAGCACTTCCAGATCACAAGACTCATGTTGCTTGTAAATGGGTCTTCAAGGTTAAGATGAATTCTGATGGCACTGAACAATGGAAAAAGGCCCGTTTGGTGGCTAAGGGTTTCACTCAACAAGCTGGGCTAGATTATGAAGAGACGTTTTCCCCAGTTGCAAAGCTGGTAACTGTAAAAACCCTTCTAGCAGTGGCAGCTGCTAAGGATTGGCATCTTCACCAATTGGACATTAACAATGCTTTTCTCCATGGTGAACTGACTGAGGAAGTTTACATGTTTATGCCTCCTGGTTACGAGCAGCAGGGGGAGAGAGGTGAACAATTGGTTTGTCGGCTGAATAAATCAATATATGGATTAAAACAAGCTTCGAGACAGTGGAATGTGAAACTTACTTCCTACATTCTGTCACAGGGTTTTAAACAATCCAAATCAGATCATTCCTTATTCAGCAAGATGGATGGCTGCTCGTTCACCATTCTTCTGATCTACGTAGATGATATTATACTTGGGGGAAATGATTTGACTTACATCAATCAGTTCAAGGAAGTGTTAAATAAGCAATTCAAGTTTAAAGATTTAGGCATTCTGAAATATTTCTTGGGTTTAGAAGTGGCAAGGAACTCAACAAGCATATTCGTATGTCAAAGAAATTATACCTTAGATGTTTTGCAAGTTGCTGGGTATCTTGGTGCCAAACCAACTAGTAGCCCTTTGCCTTGTAACCTGAAATTGAAAAAGGATGAAGGAGAACATATAGCTGATCCCAGTAGTTACAGGAGACTTGATGGGAGGTTTCTGTATCTAACCATAACCAGGCCAGATCTGTCTTATCCTGTGCAAGCTTTGAGTCAGTTTCTTCAGTCTCCAACGCAATCTCATTTGGAGGCAGCATATCATGTATTGCGATACCTGACGACCACACCAGGACAGGGGTTATTTTTTCCCAACAAATCTGATCTTCAATTGAAAGGGTATTGTGATGTTGACTGGGCTTCATGTTCAGATACAAGAATATCAACCATAGGGTATTGCATCTTCTTGGGAAATTCTCTAGTGTCGTGGAAATCCAAGAAGCAACATACCGTCTCAAGGTCTTCAGCTGAGGCTGAATAAGGATCCATGGCAGCAGCGGTCTGTGAATTTACATGGCTGAAATATATACTAAGTGACTTAGGAGTTGATCATAGCAGACCAGCATTATTGTTTTGTGATAATCAGTCTGCGATTCACATTGCCAGCAACCCGGTTTTCCACGAAAGAACTAAGCACATAGAGATAGATTGCCATTTGGTGCGTGATAAAGTCCAAGCCAATGAAATTAAAATGCTGTACACGGTCTCTCAGCTACAATTGGCAGACCTATTGACTAAAGCCTTAACTGGAGCACGGATTGCTTCACTTCTCAACAAGATGGGAGTGTTAAATATACACTTGCCATCTTGAAGGGGGGTGTTAAGCTATTAATAATTGTTGAGGGTTATTTTAGTCTTTTACTTTGTTCAATTCAGTTGATCGTTAGCCTTGTCTATATAATTGGCAATTGGCCCCCTTTCCACATTCAGGTTTTGTAATTTTGAATTCAGCTAAATCAATTTGATTTCTCTCGTCTTTCTTTCTCCTTCTCTCCATTTGCTTCTCTCAATTCAATATGTATTAGAGTGAAAATACCTTTTTGAATTTATCAACATGAAAAATAAATAATCGAAACACACACATTTTTTAAAAGAAAAATTGCTTAAAAGCAAGATATAATATTTGTTCATCATAGCTATCTACCGGAATAAGAGCATGTTTTATCGTGCTTAAAAAAAAAGAAAAAAAAAATATATGTATTAATGGGTATGAAAATTCTTAAATGAAAGACAAAAGAGTGAGATGATCAGGAGGGCATGTCCAAGAATGAAAATTAAAGGTGTCATCAACCAAGAGTTTAATGGATTTCTTAAGATGTGTAGATTTTCATGGATTTCATGAATTGAATAGATTTCACCTAACTCGTAATTCATACAATTACAATATGAATATATAACTTCTTAATACAATTATCAAAACAAGAAAAATTTTAACTTTGTAATTAGAACATCAAACTACAAAATCAAACAAATAAATATCAATAAATTAAGAATGATTTTATCCGAAAAATTAAGCAAAATTGCCTTTCATAAAATCAAGTAAATAAATATTAAAAAATTATAAATTAGTTCAATCGGAAAATAATCATTATCTTTAGAGTCAAAAATTACATAAAATATATGCACTAAATAAGTCTTGTTTAGTTGGTCAATATAGTTTCAAAAGCATAACAATTGCCCTTTATAATGTTGGGGAAATATGTGATTTGTGTGTAGATATTTATCAAATAACATAATAAAATAATAAATACAATTCAACAATAATATAAATACAAGAATCGAGTTAGAAAAACAAGTTTTAGGAAATCACATGAAAAATGTTGTCATAAAGTCGTGTTACCTTTCTTTTGTGCGGGGTACTTTTGACACTGCACGACTTCAAAATAAAACTCATGTGGCTCATAGTCGTTTCTCCTTCTGTGAACACGGCCACATGACTTTTTCAAGTTGCCAAAAATATAATAATATAATATAAAATAATCTTTCAAGTTGTGAAAAGCAATCCCTTTTATAGGCAAAAAATCAACCCCCACAATAATGAATCGATAATCCACTTAAGATGTAAGTTACTCTAAAATTATAGATTTTAATTTTATGTTAAAAACTGAAATAAAGACAAAGGAAACCGAAATTAAAACTAATATTTTAATTTTAAATTACAACTTTCATAAGGTACAACATATAAAAATCCAATTCCAAATTCCAATTGGACCGAAAACGCAAGTTTTTAACATTTTCTCCCCCGCTTTGATTCGGAATGAGACGTGAGTATGCGATATTTTTATTTCTATTTCTATTTCTTATTTTAACGTTGTCAAAGATATAAATAATTTTCATTTATATTTGTGAGCTTGAAATCCATTTAAATCTTAGAGATTAGGCTGATATTTATAAAGAGCTTGGTATTTCTACTTATCTATATCGATAATATATTAAATATCACATCAAGTAAGAATTATTTTTTGAAAGATTTTATCATTATTATAATTTAGTTATTTCAATAATACCTTACTTTTCCGTTTTTCAATATGTACTTCATTATTTCAATAATATCATACTTTTCGTTTTTCAATATATATTTAATTTATTAATCATTTGAATCATTTGAACAATATTATCATTAATTATTTTGTAAGTGTTAAGTTACGATGAATGTATATTTGACACATTTACTACCTTACTTTTTGTTTTTCAATATATATTGATGGATTCATTATATTTTCGTTTTTAATATATATTTAATTTATTAATAATTTGAATCATTTGAACAATATTATCATTAATTATTTTGTTAGCATTAAGTTATGATAAATGTATATTTGACACATTCATTATCTTACTTTTTGTTTTTCAATATATATTTAATTTATTTAACCATATTGATGGATTCATTATCTTTTCGTTTTTGGATATATATTTAATTTATTTAATTATTTGAAAAATATTATCATTAATTATTTTATCAATTATTTAGTTATGATCAATGTATATTTGACAGATTCGTTTCACTTGTTTGGATAGTAAATCAAATTCATTAATTTTTTTTGAATGAAATATGAATATTTTTAGAGTTTTCTTCCAATTGATTTATTTAGTTGTACTATTTCTCATTCGATAAAGTTTTGTCCTACTGGGTTTTCTTGATAATGTTTTAACGAGGTAGCATTTTATTACACCAAATTATTTCTACCATTTTTTCATTTGTTTGCATTTTTGTCCAATTGAATTTTTGCCAAATAATATTTCAATGAGATAGTTATTGTGTAAATGATCATTCAACGAGTGTTGTAAATATAGTAGTATTTATGAATGACTTTTATATCCCTGTAGCCCTAGTATTTATGACTGTTGTATCCCTAGTTTTTTTTTTTTTAAATGTATCTTGACACCTTTGTAGTTATATATTTTTTCCTAAAATCAATTAGCTATCAGAAAAGAAGAATATTCGAATATAACACTACTTTGCTCCTCTTGACATCCATT
Organism: Fraxinus americana; assembly: GCA_035079005.1. Lineage (NCBI taxonomy): Eukaryota > Viridiplantae > Streptophyta > Magnoliopsida > Lamiales > Oleaceae > Fraxinus > Fraxinus americana. The sequence continues at coordinate 13,881,736 of CM068712.1, read as the reverse complement.
AAAATGAATTTTATGAGAAAATTAATTTTGGAATAGTTATTTTTTTTTTTTTTTTGGAGAATGTGTGGTTAAAAAGTGGAAATTTTTTTAGATTTATGTGCAAACTATTTTGTGTGAATGTGTGGTTGAAAATAAATTTGAGAAAAAATAAATTTTGTTTAATAATAAGGTATTTAAGAATTTTCTAAAAATAATTTTTTGATGTGTATTTTTAAATATGCTATTATAGTCCTAAAAACCCACTAATTATGTTTTTGATTACCTTATTTAAAGAGAGATAAGGGAACAAGTGCGTGAAAAGCAGACATTTTAGATAAACAGAAAAGGCAAAATTATAGAGAAAAGGAGAATTTACCTTATGCATTGTTTCTTTATCGTATTTCCTTCGATAGAGAAATAAATCTACCATATTTAGATCGATTTGGACAACCGTGATTGTAGAAATTCAAATTTAATTACAACTAATAATTTTATTATTGCAATCTCGGCTTCATTGTAAATGTAACTATAAATATTGGGATTTGGGGTCCTGTATAGGCATCCTATTGCTTTCTTGAGTTTCTAAGATGGCTACGAACTTGAAGGCCTGGAGTTGTGTGGTTATCATGGTTTTGATGTTCATCTTCGTAGAGGCAAAAGTTGATGACTACTGCTACGATCCATGCTATAATAAGTGTATCCAGAACAGAAAGGGAATTAATGTTTATTGTATTGTTACCTGTAGAAGCAAATGTCGCACCTGCTACGATCCATGCTATAAAATCTGCAACAAGGGCAAGAAAAACTCTTCTGATATTTGTGATACTTTTTGTTTATACAAGTGTAAGATCCCCCCTTATTCTCCGCCACCACCCAGCCTTTCACATTGAAGAATTGAGACAGTAGAATGTTGCTTTAGTCAATGTATTCAAAGATTGACTCGACAAGTCGGGAAAATGATCGATAACAAATGAAAAGACTTATTTGATGTCAATCTATTGCTTTTATAGAAATCAAGTTTTTTATAAATATACTTTGCAGATGAACATATTTTACATCAATGATAAACCTACTTTGCCATAGGGATTTAACAGAAAGTTTTATATAATTGCATGTGGCAGTAGATGACACGTGGCGTGATTTCAAGTTTTGTGTCAAATTTGATGTTCATGTAGCTTGATTGAATGCACGATACATTTAGTACACTTAGGAATAACAACAAGAATGACAGTAAGGAACTTAATGATTGTACCTCGTGGGCTTTTCCTTCAAATAATCAGATGCTGATGAATTTACAAAGCGTTCAATGAGAATGTGCACTGGTTATTAAAATATTTGGTCACCAGTTAATTTACTGAGTTCAATAGTTATTTTTGTTTATGTAAATTTTTTAGTTTGAATTGAAAAGATATATTTGTTGGAAAATTAATGGGATTAGTAAAAAATTAGTAACGCTGGAGGGATGTTTTTTGACAGTAGGCGAAGTGAGTAAACGGAGATGATGAAGAATACACATAAAAATATGTTAATTTACACGATCATGCCGTTGTTAAATCCGTTGCTTCTATAATTATATGATACTAATTCAATAATATATCCCGAAAATGATCAAAGTGAAAATCTTTGAAGCGTGCTTCCCATCCAAAATATGTATAGAAGTAGTAGAAGCTTCAGAACCTCGAGCCTTCTCCAGTATTCTCCAAAGGAAGTGATATACCGGGCGTGTGGGCAACCAATTAGAAAATTAGGTCCTAATTTTTGATGTAAAAGGAACGAACCAAGAGAAAGAACAAAAACCTATATCTTTCTCTCCCTCTTTTTAACATAGTGGCGTCCACCAGTCTCCATTGGCAACCTCGCCAATGGCATGAAATCATGCCTTGGTTAACATGCAGCTAAGACATAAGCCATGCCTCAGCTTTAGTTCCTTTATCTTACCAAATTAAAAAGGAAAATTGCCGCAAATGGTGCCAAATCTTCGCCCATCGTGCAATTTTTATTCCAAATATTTAAATCTTCACAATCACGTCCCAATCCTATGCCTTTTGGTGAACCATTTTGTTTTTTTTTTTTATGGATTCTGTCTAAAATGACCATTAATTTTGCTCGTGGACCCTGATCTCTCTCTCTCTCTCTTTGAAGGGACAATTTTGTCAAATAAAAATTAGGTAAAAATAAAGAAAAACATGAAGTGTAATCATCTTCATCTTCTCCCGCTAGTGTAGTTTACTACAAGTCATATCTAAGTACATGGAAGCCAAAGAGATAAAGAGTATTCCTCAAATATACCACGCTACAAACCACGGTTGATGCCACCACATATGGTGAGTTTTTTTTCGAATACTTCTTTGAACGAATCATGATTTAATGGAAGCTATCTTGACCAATTTCAGGATTGTGGGATTGTTAATCCACCCTATATCTAATCGATAAAGGCACAGGGGAAAATACCCTCATTTAATCAAGGATAATTCTATTTGACATCTTCCATTACAGATAGTTTAACCAAATGCTAACGTGGCACCTTTTTAAAATCAAAATCTCATTGGCATTAAAGAAAACCATTTTCTTCCCCAAAAATCCCGCTTCCAAAAAATCCAGCACTCCATTTCTTCACGGAATTCTTTGTAAGTGTTATACCCTAAGTCCGATCAACTTTGGACATAAACACTTTTTATATATAATTGATTCATATTTATGACAAGATCTATTATTTAATTGAATTAATATTCTAATAAATTAAATAATAGAATCCGTAGATTCGATTTTTGGTAATTTGTTAATCACAAGAAGTTGTAATTGTGATATACAAATTACATATTACTAAATCTTAAATCATTCGTAGTCATATGTAATAACGAGATACGGATATCGTTATTATGAATAGACCATCACGTGTGACATTTCTTACTTGTGAAGTAAGTAGCTGATCACTCGCAAATTAAAGTGTGGTAACACTAAAATGAACAAGTGGATGTTTTGTTATAAAACAAAATATTGGAGACCCTCTGAGAAGATTCCACATCGATAATTATATGAATGTCAGTAATTAATTTCTAAAATTAGGTAGTGGAACTGATCCTTTGATTTAAGATCATCATAGTGTCTTATATGAGGACAATCATACTTTAGTGAAATTGGATATTGATCTGCCAAGGGTCGCTAATTCGACATCATTCGGGTACATCAAGAACCATATGAAAGTTGCGAATAATTAATAAATGATTTGTCACTTTTAAATAGCAAGAGATTATAGTCTACATTTCATTCAATTAAGTTAATAACGAAATCTTTGGGCAAGGTGTATTCATAAGTCGAAAAAGAGTTTTTGACTTACATTGACTTAATAGTTGGATGAAAGATATAATCGATAATTGAGATTGACACATATCCATATCTTGTAATTGATCGGATCATATTGACGAAATGATTATATTTTCATGATAAATGAACAAGTTTCGTCTTGTCATACCACATGACATTTTCCATAACATGTATTGCTCTAACACATTGTTAGAAGTAAATTTGGAACAACAAACATAAATTGACAATAAATTAAAGGAATATTTTAATTTATCGATTTTGATTAGATCAAATAATTATTCACGTCATTAGGCATTGTGATCGGGAACCTGATGAGTCATACACAAAAGGAGAACCTGAAGAATGAGATTCCAATTAATTAATTAACAAGTGTTGTACAATTAATTAATTGGGTTGCATGTTAATACGCTTAAAATTAATTAAATATTGGATCGGATTAAGTTTAAACGACGGGTCAAGCCCACTTGGACTTACATTAACAAGCCATTAGCGTTTTAGAAAAAATATGAACAAACAATAATTCATATTCTTGTTAGCATAAGAAAATAGAAGCCATAATTCTCTCATTCATGTTTCCTGTGTGGATATCCATTGGAAGTTAGACAATTAAGCAGTTGTGGATTGCAGATCGTGATTGTTCGTGTTCTAAGACCAGTAAAGGAGTTTGCAGAATCTACAAAAAGTATAACAATATCTTTTGAAATACAAAGAAGATTCTTGGTGGGAATTAAAATTATTTTATTTTTCGCCGTGCATGTTATGTATATTTACAATGGTGGTATCAAAGTCTACTTTGTATTTATTAGAAACTGTTTTGTACATTTGAGCAATCAAAATTTGATTGTTGATTTCTTATTTTTTGCAATCTTAAAAATAAAATCGAAAACTTCTTATCGGAACAGAGGTAGCAGCAACTGGGCGGAGAACATGCTACTGGTTGGGAGGAAACACACGCCGCCTATCGGATCACGCTGCGCAGGGGCACTCGTAGGCCGCTTTGATATGCGGCGGCCAGCACCACTACTTTTTGCTCGCGGCGACAAAATGCAATTAGAGCAGTGTTGGATGCTATTGTAGCTGCAGCGTTCGAAGCTGTCTCTGGTAGCACTGTGCTTGCGGTACGCCCCTAAGGCCCACCGGATCGACTAGATATGGCACCACACTGGCTAGTGCCACAAAAAAAGAAAAAAATTAGGGTTACGGATCGGGTGAGTTGAGGTAGAGGCGGGTCCTCTAATACAATTTGTCAAATTGCAGGCCCTGCTTGCAGTATAATTTAGGGCTCAAGATGCAATTATTAATATACGGGCCTTTATGAAATTTTAGAGATTTTGAGTGCTCTGTAAATAATTTCCAAATGGGTTAGTTTGCAATTTTCAAAAGGAATTTTGAATATAAATATTAAAATGTTAATTCAATTGCAATTAGAGTTGGACTCTAATTTAATATTTAATTAAAATTTTATTTTATTTTAATTAATCATCCACCATAATATATTCTTGAAATTAGTTGGACTCTATTTTGACTTTTAATTAAAATTTGTTTTTATTATATTGTGACACTCTAAAATTTTGGAATTAGAGTTGGACTATAATTTTGTATTTAATTAAAATTTGATTTTAATTAAATTCAAACGCCTTAAGTTTTGAATCAGAGTTGGACTCTAATTTAACATTTAATTAGAATTTTATTTTAATTAAATTGTCTTGCCCTAAAATTTTGAAATTAGAGTTGGACTCTAATTTGCTATTTAATTAAAATTGGATTTTAATTAATTAAATCCGTCCTATAATTGTGAAATTAGAGTTAGATTCTAATTCGGTATTTAATTAAAATTTGATTTTAATATTCTAATTAAATTAATTGACTAATTTGATTATTTATTTATTTAATTGTTCTGATCCATTTGTTTACATTAGTTTAGACAATCTCAATTATTAAAAACTTGAATTGTGTTTGTATATAATATTAAATATTATATTGGAAGGCATTTATATGATGAATGTTTTATTAGTGGATGATTTAGACTCGGGCATGTGGATGTGTAGAATTGTTAGTTTTAGTCTTGTTGTTTTATGGATCTAGGAACTCTTATTTGTTTTGAACCTATGAGTCCGTTGTAATTTTATAAGCCAGCGTATCCAATTAATTAGGCATATGTGTCAACTAGAATAGGATACATTTTGCAACTGGACTAGTTGAAGAAAAAAGAAGAACAGGAGACCATAGAGATGGATCATTGTATAATTCAATGTTATGTCCCTTACAAACTGACCAACTAGTATTTCTTATGGCTCGGAAAGACTAGATAGTAAAGTCCATAATTGTCCACACTATTTTTCGGAAGTGAAAATGATGTAAACATTTCCTTTTCGAACCATTATGGAGTAGTCTTCATTCTCATTTGTATCTCTTGCTCTCCATTTGATTCATGATAAGTCTTTAAGAGCGACTTATCATATGATACATGAATAGTTGCTCATGTATCACACCACCAACCAGGGACTTTGCCCTTGATAGTATTGATTTCACTTACAATAGTCATAATACTAACTTCTTCAATGGAGTTATCTTTCCCTCTTTCTTGCTTTGTTTTCGATATTGACATTCCTTTACAACATGTCCGAGTTTTTCACATAGAAAACAATCTCCCTTAGACTTTTTCTTAAATTTGTTAAATTTTTTAGAAGGTTTCTGCTTGTTTAATTTGTTAAATTGCTTGGTCTTTTCAACAACATTGGTTTTTGATGTGCCTTCATAAGAGTTTTCACTCTTATTCCTTACACCCAATTTTTCCTCAATTCAAAGATGTTTATGAACTTGTTCCAAAGAGTAATCTTCGGAACTAAAAAGAATCTTCTTTCGATATCATTTCCAAGTCCCTGAGAGTTTAACAATAATTACTCCCACTTGAAAAGATTTCAGAAGTTCAATCTTAACTGCCTTAAGTTTGTTGACAAGTACTTGTAATTCATGCACTTAAAGGAGAGGAGAAATATTTCAAGAAACTTAAATTCGAAATACCTCGATATCAAGAATTTCTTGGTACCTTCTTCTTTGGCTTTGTACTTGTTCTCTAACGTATCCCAAATTTCTTTTCCGAAGGATATGTTGGTGTATAGATTATACAACCGGTTGGATAGAGTGTTGAGTATATAACTAGGGTGAATTAATTCACTATCTTGACGTTTTTGCCTATTCGTTCTTACGGCCTCATCATCTTCATCCGTCAGCTTTGGTAGTGGTACACTTTGGATCAAGGATATAGAAAATCTTCAACGTCGTGAAAAGGAATTTCAACTTATCTTGCCATCGAGTGAAATTCGTTCCGTCGAATCAACGAACAAAGTCTTGATTTATGAGTTTAATAGTGGCCACTGTAGTCTCATTCTCCATAGATTATCGTTTGATTGTTGGAATATTATCTTTCAAGGGGAATAGAGAAGAGAACAAAAGGAATAATCAAGAACCCCAAAATATGGTAGCAAGACTCAAACACGAGGTCAATGTCCTCAAATGATATTTGCCCTCTCTAATATTTAATTGGTGCTTAAAGGGACTCTTGACAAACGGCTTGTATGATCGATCAAGCTTAAAAAAGAAAATACTCAAACACTTGTATTTATCTTTGACTAACCTTTTTAAATGTTTGAATATGTAAATGAATTTGATTTAAAGACACTATAACATTATGTTGATTGTTGATTTGTTATGTTTTTAATTGAAGTCTATCATCTATTTATGGGTAGTGCTAGGCTTACAGGGAATTTTAGCCAGAAAGTCACCAGACTGAGTTGGCAGCAACTATTCCTCCCTTAGAATGTCTATATTGCCCTTAATGAAATATATTGTAGGTTAAGTCCTGTATCTTTTAATTCTTTTGATTTGTGACTACAATGGTTATTTTATTGAATGTTCTTTTAATTTTTCTATCTGTTCTAAATATTCTCTATATTTTATTAGCTTTTCATAAGCTCTAGGTTGATCTTTTTTAGTTATATATCCAAAAACAACTCCTTCTGAGACTTCTTGTATATTTTTGTATTTGGTTATAACATCTTCAACTCTTTTTATTTCTTTACTAGTTTCTACAGCGTTAAATTCTATATTATATTTACAAGCATAATCTATATCAAAATATATTTCTTTAAGTTTTTCTCAGAAATAACGGGGAACTATATCTTCAGATTTTTCAACTATACTTAATAAAAATGAAATATCTTTACCATTTAAATATAATCTAAGACAATCATCATTAGATGTGGATACTTGTGAAGTGTTCATAAAGATTAAACATAAACATATAAAGCATGTAAATGACTTACAGTAATCGATGAAAATAAATAGGCTTTCCCTCCAGCATGTTCTTACAGTAGCTTTGCATGTATTTGATCAATCTTTTTGAATCAGATGAACATTTACGATGTTTTTAAAATCATTTGGGTCCACAACTGCTTCCGCAAAAAGCTTTTCAATTAAGATTGCATTTCTCATTCTAGAGAACTAGCCGTGTTACCACAGACGCTATCTCACAGTATCCAGAGTCTCTGTTTTCACCTCTATTCAAACTCTTTTCAGAACAAGTTCTTACTTAGAAAAAGATTTTAAAAGATAACTCACACACAAGGTGCTACAATTTTGTTAGAAAACTGCCATTTTCCCCTAAAACATTCATCAAAGACGGGGTACTTTGGCATGGCTAACATCCATTCAAAAACAATATTTTGAAAATCTTTTAAAATCTTTATTTGTACTGCCGAGGAATCATGAGAAATTTAACGAAATCCTTTCATAGAAACTTTGTTAAACCATAATAAACTTCATCTTTATATTCATAAGACTGAAATGATACATGCTGGCTTACTATATTTACATACCTTTGGTACTCACCTTATGAAGTTTAGAACTCCATAAGTGATTACCTTATTACAAGCTTTCCTATCTTCAAAGCTAGCTAATTTCTTTTCGGAATACAAGTAGTGTATAAAGATAGAGAATTCGAGAGAGAGATGGATGATGCCAGGATGCCTCTAGTCTTTGGACCTCCTCTCCTTATATAGAAAGTTTTTCTTTAGGTGATCAGGAACCTTATCTTCACAGTTGTCCTTCCTTATTTCTTTGTCTGCCATCTTCTTTTGTTTGATAGCAAATCTGTCCTTCTTTTGAGCTGGTAAGTTGGTGAAGAGTCATTGTCATACCAAATTTTCTTATCTTCAACAGCTATTTTGCTTTTTTTTCTTCAGTAGTTGGTGGGGAGTTAAAATCTCAACTACTTTCTTGTATTATCTTTTGTTTTTTAGTGACCACAATTTTTCTTTAATTAAGAGACTTTATTAAAGTAGTGATAAAGGGTCACTGTCCTTACTCCATTATTTTTCCTTTCTTGACTCAAAGAATTCTGCAGGAAATTCTTCATCATCAAGTGATACTTGACTCATATCTTCTACTACGCAATGTTCACAATGATGATCACTGTAATCCCAAAGTAATTTGCATAGTTCTTTTTCCATTTTTTCTGATCCGCAAACTTGGTTGGAGATTATTTTGGATAATAAATGGTCGAGATAACATATATCTTCCTCTTTTGTCTCTTTTCTGGCATTAGAGTAGATTATATGTTCCTCAGATGGGTAAACCCATATTTTTTCTTTCTCAGTAATTAACTGAGTTAGAAGTTCAAATATTTCTTTGTATCATTTGGCTCTTCTATACGGCATCATGTTAATGATATCTTGATAACCGTTTTTAACAACCTTTTGATTGGTTGGTAAAAAATGTTGGTTTGTAAGTCCTAACTTGATAACATGAAATGCTGGCTGCATATATTGAAGATCTGGATCCCATTCCATCGTTGCTGAGTAGAATCTGACATATATATTTGTAGTTTTAACAACTTCAGTATATCTTTTTATTGCCTTCTTGACGTCAGATGGAAGTTGGGCTATGTCCTTGAGATCTTTGCTAGGATATATATAGAGTATATTTCCTAATTCAAAACAGTTTCTTACCGGTTAAATTTGGTGCTTACGGATAAAGTTTATCTTGTTGTATCTTCCGTAGTGGAGAGTTTTCATCAACTTTCCAACTTCTAGATACCAGTCGGATAAGATATTAAAAACAACAATAAAGAAAATGACTTCTTCATAGTTATCTTTTTTGGATATTTTTGCCGTGTGGCATATCTTGATGATCTCTTTTGGATCAATTTTTTCAATATCTAGCTTAGGTAAAATATGGCTCTGTGAAGAGCTACCTTTGCCATTCTTGGTATCTTGAATATCTTCTTTACCAGTAATAGGTTCGAATTTTCCCTGTGAAGGGGTTCCTATTACTTTCTTTTCTTTCCCTTTATCCTCGGGTAGAGCGCTAGTATTCACAAGTCCCTGTGAAGGGATACTAGACTTAGTACAAGTATCTTACGCCACAAGAGGCTATTTTCATTTGGTCTCGGAGACTATCTTGTATATTTTGGATCGAGTTTCCAAATAGGAAACTTTTATCTCAAGTATACGGACTTTCGTCCTCAATTGTTCTAGCTCCATCACTGCTAAGATAATCGGGGGAAGAAAGTTAGCTTTTCCTTTTATATGCTCAATATCGAATTTGAAATAGGAGAACCAAATTTGAATCCTAATTATGTATCTATTAGCAATAGATGGATCAACATTATTTTTAAAAATGCTTTAACTTGAGTATTATCGGTTCTTATTAAGAACTTTTTTGGTAGTAGATAATCTTCATATTTACGTATGCTCCTCGCTTCCGACAATGAGTTCTTTTGTTCATCTCATACCTTGTTTCAACTTCCTTGAATGTACACGATGTATATCCTGCAAGTATTTCGGGACATGAGCAAACGGTTCTTTTCACATTTATATTCCTTATGATTCTTTTTACCTTTAATATTTTGCACCGATAATTGTATACGAAGCATCGGTTTCAAGGATAAAGAAATCATTTTCTGTTGCTGGAATTACAAGTTTAGGCAAAACCTTTAATTCCTCTTTTACTTTTCTTATATTTTTGCAATCTTGTTCATCCCAGAGACCACATTACATTTTCTTAATTTTGGGAGAAAATAATTTTTTAATTTAGCACAATTTTCAATAAATCTTTCGGCATAATTTAATATACCAAGGAAGGCTTTGTATGCTTGTTTTTTATCTACGATTTCTTCGGGAAAATCTTGAAGTTTTTCACCAATATGAGATTACAATTTCAATTCTCTTTCTTTTATAAATAATCCCAAAATTCTATTCTGTTTTGGCTATTTACGCTTTCTTTTCGAAAGTGTAATACCATGTTTTTTCATAATATAACGAGAATTTCTCAAGATGTTCTATATGTTCATTTATATTATTTGAATGAATTAGTAAATCATCAACATAAGCAATACGAAGTGAGTAATTGGTTTGATTACCTCATCCGTTCTTCTTTGAAATATCTGCGGTGCATTTTTCAATCCAAATGGCATTACATTCCATTCATATTGTCCTAAAGAATTTGGGAGTACTAAATGCGATTAATGGTTTACTTTCTTAGCCAAGCATGATTTGAAAATCGACTTACAATCAAATTTTGAAAATATTTTCTTGTTTTGTACTTGTTTAATAAGGGTGTCCTTATTAGGCAAGTAATATCCATCAAATTTAGTTACTTCATTTAACTTTTTATAATTTATCGCCATTCTGGCTATTCCTCTTTTTATCTCACTATGTTTTCTTACCATAAAGGCTGGACTACTATGTGGACTTTTACTAGGCCTAATCAATTTAGATTCTAGTAATTCTTTTATTTGATTTTTAAATTCTTTTTGATCATCAACACTATATTTCATTGGTTTAACTCTTACTATAGTATCTGAATTGATAAGTTCTATTTTTGCTTTTACTTTGTCTGTGTTCCATTTTTCTAATGGATTTTCTGAATATGTTTCAGAAATTTCTTTTTTCAATTTTTCTAACTTATTTTATTTGTCATTTTTAAAGCCCATGCTTGGTTTAATTTTTTCTGTATTCCAACATCCACCACGCTGGGTTGAGGAACTCTGATGGTTAATTTTGCTATGTGCTATACTAACAGCTTTAGTTACTTTAGGTGTAAATATCTTATGTGCACAAGGGGTTGTGAATATATATTTATCTATATATTGAGTAAATGGTGCATATTTTAATAGGAAATTTTGTCCTAATAAAATATCACATCCAATTGTAGAAGACATATATATTGTGTCAACAAATACTTCTCTAAAGGATATTAGAAAAGGTACTTGTGTAGCATATTTACTATATATTACTTTGTTTCCTCTGTTCTTGTTGTATGAGTGACTATCTTTCGAATCATACTTCCGGTATTCGTTTGGTAATACATTTGGTAAACACAAACTTATTGTACTTCACACGTATCTAAATAAGCATGAAATTTAATTCTACAGTTTCCTTTTATATTGAGTGTAATTTCAATATATGGGCTCATGGGATTAGTATTAATTACTCTTTCCATGATAACAATGTTTTCATATTTTCATCTATTCTTGATATGATGATTGGATTATCATCAATTGTTATTTTTAAATATCCTTGACAAATTTTATAGGGACTAAATTTTTCAAGGAAGTTCATTCCTAATAATATAGGTGAACGTTTGATTCCATATGATTCATCTTTATATAGAATTATTTCTTTTTTATATTCTTTCTGATCTTCTCTTACAAATATAAGAGGGAACTTAACATATTTTTTAATTTCAAGATTATTTCCCAAATAATCTTTGAATATATAAGGTTCTGTTAATTCAAAATCTAGTAAATGGCTAACAAATTTAGCATTTACATGGCTTTGTTCTGCTCCAGTATCTATAAGGACAAGAAGATTTTTCTTGTATCCTTCTTGATTAACATATCTTGTTTTGATATAGTATTGTGAATTTGTTGGCTCGGCTAATCACGAGTTTTTTAACTTGACTTATCTTAAGATCTTGTCTGGAGGGAAATCTTGCAATAAGATCATCCCCTACTAAACTCACACTATTTCTCCTTATCAATTTTCCTTCAGAATTAATTTCTCTTGCTTGCTTATGAAAATCAAGCATTATTTGTTGGGTATTGTTACTTCATGTTCTTGGTACTTTCTAGGAGGTATATATTGGGCTAATTCCTCAAAATCTTTATGTATGATAATATTATCAGTTATTTTTCTTAAATTGTTATGGTGGCTAGTACTAAAAGCAAATATTGATTTTATGCTTATACTTATAGCCTTACTTTTCCTTAACATTTTCAAGTTTCCAATCCTATAATATAGATTGAAACTTTGATCAATATTTTCATCAATCAGTGAAACCACATAATTTGGTTTTAGTGTAAATATTATCTTTTGATAGACTAAATTTCCTACAATAGTTCCTAATAGAGCATCTACATGATCTTGTAAGATTCTATTATACATACAATATATTTCTATTGGTATATTCATTCCTTCCCTAAAGAATCCTTTTACCATAATTTGGATTCCTCCTATCTCAATATATTTTAGTTAGCTTCTTACATTTTCTGAAATTTTGGATAATTTTTGTCTTACCCATTCTTTTGTAATTATAGGAATTCTTGCTTTCCCCATAGTATCTTCTATATTAATAGATATTTCTTTGTAATTCATGCTTACAATTGTTTTATTTACTCTTGGTAGTATTTCTAAAAATCCTTGATGGAATACATCTTTTTCTGGTAAGTCTAATATTTTCTTTGTTATTCCTTTGTATTTTCTAGCGTCAAATGTAATCTCTTGATTTATACCTTCTATTGAGTCTTCCACTTCCCCAGTTGTTTCTACCTCTATTTCTTGATCTATTTCTTGTATTTCCTGATTCATATATACTATCTCTTCAGAGTCTTCTTCTGAAGATGATGAATCTAATTCATAAATGCTACTGCATTCACTACTTAATTCTTCAAAATTTTCAATTGGTTCTATATCACTGTCATTTTGGAATTCTTCATAGGTTCTTAGAGTTTTTATATTTTGTTTATCTTTCTTCTTAGGACATTGAGGAACAATATGTCCTTCTTCATTGCAAATAAAGCATCTACATTTTTTGATATATTTGGGTTTGGGCTTCTTAGTCCAATCTCTTTTCTTAAAATATTTTTTATGAGGTTTAAAAAATCTTTTCTTAAACTTCTTATATTTTTTGAACTTTCTCTTATATTTCTTATATGGCTTATACTTCTTCTTGTAACATCCAAATTGTTCAATTTGTCCAATATCTTTATAACAGCATAGATAATTTCTTCTCATCTTGTATGCTTTCTTATTTTCTAAGGCTTCTCTACACCATATACTTATCATTCTCTTTGTAAATTCAATTCTACATCCTAAACTATCTTTATTCACTCCATCCTCTTCTCCAAGAGGTAACAGTTTTTCATATTCTTTTAATAATTTCATTCCCCATGGAAATGGTAACTTCATAAAATAAGACCTTAATATATGTTTATTTTCTTGATAGTTTCCTTGGTTTAATATATAATATATTTCTTCGAACTTACATGTGTATCTCTCTAGTTCACACATATCACATATCTTTAAATTTTCCATAGCTATCATTCCTTCATTATATTCTTCTTGCTTTCTAGTTTCTTCATCTATTGTGAATCTATTTCCTAAGAATTCTGTTCTTATGGCTCTTTCTAGCCTTCTTAATATTTCTTGTATGCTTTGTTCATTCAAAGCATTTCTGTTGTCTATTATTTCAGTTGGATTTTCTCCATATTTTATACTTCTTTTTATATTTTCTGGTAGTTTTCTCCACATGGTCCGATACAATTCCTCTAAAAGTATGTTCTATAAATCCAAAGGCTGTGTATGTTTCCCATTTATTAAATTGTATAGCTAGGTCAGTACTTTTTATCCATGTTTCTATAGCTTTATTTTTATCTACACAGTCTAAATCTAACCATATTCCAGTTGTATGGATTGGTTCATTATAAGATTTCATTGGGTTTATTTCTTTAATGGATTGTTTTCTTATATTTCCTGTGTATCTTTTCTGTGTTTTTCTATATTGGTTAATACCTTCCTTATTTGGTATTGGTGTACCATAAGGATAGTTTTCATACTCTTCATCACTACTGAATTCTGTTTTTATATTTCGACTAGATGATGAATTAGTATTCATTTTTGTATTTTCTAATTTTTCAGTTAATTCTTCTAACTGTTTTTTATATTCTTCATATTCTTCACCAGTAGATTCTAAGAATTTTTGTTCTAATTCTTCTACTTCCGTTATCATATATTGTTTTATTTCATGATTTTTTCCTTTATTTTTTCCTATTATTCTAAAATTTTGAGGTGGATTGATTATAATTCTATCCTTTCTTTCAAACTTTTTGTCTACTAAGGCATTTCCTATTTGTAAATTATATTCTAGATTTTCTAATCTTTTATGGATGTGTTCAAAACATTCATTTATATTATTTTTAGGTAGGTAAGGATAACTAGGTTTTTTATGTTTTTCGACCTTTCTCAACAATTCTTCAATTATGTTTTCTTCATCAACTATATTCATCATGACTTTTGGTTCATAATATTTATATTCGTAGTATTTTTCAGGCTCATACATTTCTTTACAATAAAATTCTATTTCTTCTTTTTCAAATTCTATCATTATTTTTTGATATAAATATTCATCTCTTATGTATCCTAATTCTAATTTTTCTAATATTTGTTTTCTTATTTTTATTGGTAGTTTTTAATTATCATTAATGTTAATATTTTTAATCTCCTGGGAACAGGATCTATAAACATATAACTTAATCCATCTTTTTCTCTTAATATATAGTACCAATTATTTTTAATTATATCAATTTCCATGATCTAACAAGATTCTGATACCAGTTTTACCAGAGTGCGCAGAGTCAGCGGAATAAATTTTGCACTCATAAATTTATAAGGACTAATTTGGAGTTTTTATATTCTTGTAATGCCTCCTATTTGCAAATTATGTATGAAGGGTACTTTTGGAAATTTATTTTTTCTGTAAGATTTCTGTAAGAAATTTTCTGTACGTATATATTTTCTCTCTATTTATAGATTTCAATTCACCATCCACGAAATAGTGTTTCCTTACATGAAAAGTTGAGTATTTTCATGAAAAGTCGCCAAGAATCAAACCAGAAAAATCAGGCTAACGACTCATCTGTTAGCTCCGTGCATACGCCTGATAGAAGCATTTTTACTTCAATTTCTGTAGGCTCAAACCATGCGTATCCATGCTTGAATAGCCTATGCATACGCATGGGGAAAAAACTTTAAATTGCCTCAGTTTTGATTCCAAAATCAATTCATTTCATTTGGCCAATGTTTATCGCATTTCATTTGGGCTAATTTACTCTTTAAAAACTAATTATGACACTAGATACCATTTCACAGTATTCTTAGCAAACTTCGCAAGGTGTCTTTCAGCTTTAAAAACTGTCAAATCAAGTCAATGATTACGTACTAGAATTAGATTTAATAATTCGATTTCCTTTTTTTGTTTTTAGACGTAAATTTAATTAAAAATATAGTCACTCTATCTCACTAGTACAACTTTAAAAAAAATTGTGAGGCGCTGCAGTTACACCCTAAATAAAGGACAAACCCCCACATACAGGTGGGGATTTCACAGGGCCTGCCAGGCCTCTCACAACCTAACAGTCCCCACATGTTTTAAAAAAGAAAAAATGAAAAAAAAAACCCATCCCATCCCCTTATGTGTCTTGCCTGTAAACCACCCACCCACCCCACCCCCCCTCCCTATACGTCTAGCATTGTCCCTAAATAAAACTAAAATCGCGTTCAAAACCCGATTTAATATATATATATATATATATATATATATATATATATATATATATATATATATATATATATATATATACTTTTTAATTATAATTTGAAATGAAAATAAATATATAAATATTAGCTGTGACTGGTTATTTCTGTTTAGGTTCTGGGGGAAAAAAAATAAATAAATAACACGTACATGTGCGTGTACTTAATTTATTTTTTTTCCTCAAATATTGGCATAATGACTTTATTATCATTTTGTTAGGCAAATTGAGAGAGATTTTAGGTTTGGTTGGTTGACGAGAAGATTTTGTTTGTGTGGAAATGAAATTCTTGATCTGGAAAAATACCTTCTTCAACTTTAGGAGGCTGTTAAGTGATGACAAGTTACTATCAACTTATGCTAAAGTACACATTGTCACGTCATTATCACTACATAATGGTCTACAATCTAACTAAAATTTAGGTAAATTACACTATCATTCTATTATGGCATATGCGACTGCGATGAATCATATATCGTACTTGAGTGCATTAAAGAAAAGAAAAAACATTGAAATCTTGAAATGCAATGCATGTATCTATGGTAAGCAAAATTGCCAATACTCTGGATAATAGTGATGAATAATTGAACTTTATTGTCATTCTTCATAACTAATCATACCTCTTCTATCTCTATCAAACACCAATCCTTCGCGTTCCATCTGATATGTAAAGATACAAAGGAACTTGAAATGTTGGTTTGGTATAGATTTGAAGAATTAGTGGCGTAACTGTCTATAACTATGATCCAAGTGTTTAGAAATGACAACGCGGGATTGGGGCTGAAGTGTTTAGGAATGGCAACGGATTGGCCTTGATCCACTGAAGATTTTTTATGAGGTGAGGTGAGATGAGATGAGGCGAGGATGGGGAAAAAGATCAAACTATCATCGGCATCGTTTTACCATTTATTTATTTGTTATTATAATTTTAAATACCATTTTAAGTATAAACGCATAAAAATAATATAAATAAAAATAAGAGTAGATGTGGCTTACGGACGGTGCATTTTGTAATCCCTATATTGGATAGAATTTTCTTAAGGGTTGATTGCACAAGTTGCCACCCAATTTTTAGGGTAATTTAGGGTTGGGTTTTCAAACTTTTCACATAATTTGAAAACGGCTTCCAAACTTTCAAAAATGAGGTTTTGACTCTCCGACCGGTTAAATGTTGTGAGATTGGATTCCCATGTCATAGAAAATGTTAATGAACACTTAAAATGTCAAGTTCTGACCGTGATTCCCTTATTAAGAATTAAATTCAAGAAAATAGGTTCTCACGTGAAAAATATAAAAATGAAAAGAAGAAGAAGAAGTATTAAAATTAAAATGATGGTCGTCGGAGGAACCGCTTGCTCTATGGCCATGACTTAGAAGCCTCTATTATGTTTCAACCCTTTTTACCTTCCAGTTTTGTACGGTGACAAGGATGAATCATTGATTCATTGTGTTCTTTCGAAAATACTTTGTGCAATTTTGGGTGTGCTATGGCCCTCAGACAAAACACTTAATTGAAACCCATTCCATGAATTAAGATTGAAAGAGTCGTAAAATAACAACTTGTTTTCAATAACAAATTATTCAAAAGTATTAATAAAAAAATTTAATTTGAAAGGAAAGCTTAAAGAAAACTCTTGAACTTATTTCCTTCGCCACAGCCAAGTCCAAACTCCAAACTCTCTCATGCCTCATTACCTGGAAAGCGAAAAACTTAGGGTCAGGAAATTCCCAGTAAGCATATACGCGTTCATGAATTACTAGTCATATAACTTTTGGAATCGTTAAACTTGCGTAAAAGATACATGAAAATTATACCGAACTTAGGTGGTATATGTTTTATGTGCGCAGCGCTACTAAAACTCTGGTCCGAATCTTAGAAAATATATACGAACCTATAAATATATTTTGCAAAAGTGAAGCATAACAGCACATATATACTTACTATCGTGTAGGAGAAAAATAAAGGCAATTGAATAAATTGACTTGTTAGATTTTCAATCCAAAGTTCCTTGAACAGCGTGCATAATAAAGATTTTTTATAGTGTGAAATATGTGTACGTGTGAATGACGAGTTGAGAGACAGTGGAATGGAGAAAGAGGTGACATGTAAATTTCTTGAAAATCGTGCGTAAATTTTTAGTACATTGATGATGCATTGGATAAATCCGATAACTTATTCAGATAAATTTAAATATTTAAAAATAATAATAATATCCAACAGAACTTGTTTATTTAACTTTATCACAAAATTTGAGAGGTTCTATCTCTTTGAGATTCAAATATTTGCACTTTAATCCTTAAAATATTAGCCAATAATCAATTAGGTCTCTTAACTATCATATCCACGTGATAAGGCCCTAAATTCGAATATAACGGCTAATTTCGAGGTATGACATGTCACAATCTGCCCCCCTTAATATAAATTTCGTTCTCGAAATTTTACCTTGAAATTCATCGAAGAGTTGTGGATACTTGGCTTGCATCTTGCGTTCTCACTACCAAGTTGCCTCCTCAATTGATTAATTGCGCCATTATCCATTCACTAAGAGAATTACCATGTTCTTGAATGCTTGAAATCTTTTATTAATGATCTTTATTGGCACTTTCTTGTAGCTCACACCCACTATAATTCAATGGACTGATGATTAACCATATGGCTCGAATCATGGAATAGTTTTTAAGCATTGACGCATGAAAGAAGTCATGCACTACTAAAAGTTCTGGGATAAAGCCAACTGATATGTGACATTACCAACACATCACAAGATTTCAAACGAGCCAATAAATCTTGGTTGCAACTTACCCTTCTTACAAAAACGTAACACTCCTTTCATCGATGCAACATTGAGGAATACCTTGTCACCTACTACAAACTCTAAATATTTTCTTCTTCTATCTGCATAACTCTTGTGTCTATCGTGGGTCATTTAAATACTGGCTTGAATTTTCTCAAAAGCTTGCACTGTCTATTCAATGATCTCTAGACGCAAAAAATTTCGCTCTCCGACCTCATCCCGATGAACTAGCAATCTATACTTTTTTTCCTTTACAATGCTTCATATAGTGCCATGCTAATAGAGATGTGATAGCTATTGTTGTATGCAAACACAATTAAGGGAATTTGTTTCTCCCAATGTCCCCTAAACTCGAAGATGTAGATTCGAAGCATATCTTCCAATGTTTTAATTGTTTGTTCAGACTGCCCATCTGTCTGGGGGTGAAAAGATATACTAAATTTTAGCTTAGTCCCCTTAGCTCAGTGTAAACACTTTTAGAAGTTTGATGTGAATCTTGGGTCTCTATATGATACAATTGAATCTAGGACACCATGCAACATAACTACTTCCTTAGAATATAATTGTGCAAATTAGTCCATAGAAATTGTCATGCGAACAGGTAATAAATGAGCTGACTTGGTTAATTGGTCAACAATCACCCAAATAGCCTCATGTCCTTTTATTGACTTTGAGAAACCTACAATAAAGTCCATCGTCATCTATGCTCATTTACATTCTGGAACCTTCAACAATTGTAGCAACCTTGATGGTTGTTGATGTTTAGCTTTCATCTGTTGACATATCAAACACTTTTCTACATATTTAGCTATACCTTCTAGATATGGAGAGTCAATCGTATCGAAAGTGCTGTCACTCAAGCAAAAGAATCAATTGGAATAGCTAC
Organism: Fraxinus americana; assembly: GCA_035079005.1. Lineage (NCBI taxonomy): Eukaryota > Viridiplantae > Streptophyta > Magnoliopsida > Lamiales > Oleaceae > Fraxinus > Fraxinus americana. The sequence goes on along the minus strand of CM068712.1, from coordinate 13,861,881 downwards.
CACTTCGAGGCTTAATCTCTCAGATTCTCTCCATAATGGCCTTTATGCTATCAACATTGCCACTTGTCCATTGTCTTTCTACTCAAGGCATCGACTACTATATTCATCTTGACTAAATGGTAATGGATTTCATAATCTTAATCATTTACCAACTCAAGCCATCTCCTCTACCTTATGTTCAACTCTTGGTGGGTGAAAATGTACTTGAGGCTCTTATATATATATATATATATGTGTGTGTGTGTGTGTGTGTCACACGTTCCTCCGTAAAGATAGTGCATCCATATCTTCAGAGCATGAACTACCGTAGCCAATGCTAAGTCATGAGTAGGATAATTCTGCTCACAAGGCTTTAATTGCCTAGATCCATAAGCAACTATCAAAATCTTTCAATCCTCTAGGTATGGTTAAAACTGGTGTATTGATTAACCTATTCTTCAAAATTGGGTTCGCATTTCTCTATTCACTCAAAACTTACACCCTTGCGAGTCAATTATGTTAATGGTTTAAATATTTTGGAGAATCCTCAATAATCCTCATGTAGTATTCTGCTAAACCCAAAAAGTTGTGAATATCTCCTACATTGGTTAGTCTAGACCAGTTTAGTATCGTCCCTTGTTTATTGGGGTATATATCTATTCTTTGTGTTGTGATCACATGTCTAATAAATATCATCATTTCCAACCAAAATTTGTACTTCTTGAATTTTGCAAAAGTTTTTTCTTTCTCAGGATCCCTAACACAATTCTCAAATGTTTCTCGTATTCTTCTTCATTTTGAAAATAGACAAGATGTCATCTATGAATACAAAGACAAACTGGTCAAAGTATTCATGGAAAACTCGATTCATCAAGTCCATGAAAACTCAAAGAGCATCTATTGAGCTAAACGAAATAAACAAAAACTCGTTGTAACCATATCGAATTCTAAAGGCCGTCTTTAATACATCACTAGGTTTGATCCTCAACTGATCCTATCCTGACCTCAAGTCGATCTTAGAAAATACTATGTCCCCTCATAGTTGTTCTGACAAGTCTTTGATTCTAGCCAGGGATACTTATGCTTAATAGTGGTTCTATTTAGTTTTCAATAGTCGATACATATCCTTATTAACCCATCATTCTTCTTAATGAACAACACTTGTGTTCTCATGGTGGTATGCTAGGTCGGATGAATCTTTTTCCCAACAACTCTTCTTTTTAGGCCTTTAGTACCTATAATTCCTTTGATACCATCCTGTAATGAGCTTTAAAAATGGGAGTGAAACTAGGACCAAATCATTTCATTCAAATAATCAAGAAAGACTTCTGAAAACTCCCGTATCACCTTAACATCAATTATTTTTACTTCTTCATCTTCATTAGCTACTATTGACATCTAGAATTCCCTACAACCTTTTGACTTCAAAAGTTTTCTAGCCTTCAATGCCAAAATGATACGAAGTAAGGATTTTGTCTTGGTTACTGAAAGACAAAGTTCTATATCTTTAAGCTACTTAAAAACTATTTCCCGTTCAAGACATAGGACATTTGCATTATTCTTAAAAATTTATTCCATTCCCAAAATTACGTCAAGTTATTGCATGTTCAAGACATGTAAGTTCGTCTCTAAGGATTTACAATGAATTTCTACCTTAGATGCTCACTATATGGTCTGCACCTAACACTTCTCCTGAGGGCAAAGCAATTTCTAATGGAGTACTTGTATGTTCGATAGGTACATTAAGTTTTCTTATGAACTTAGTAGATATAAAAAAATGTGCATAGCCAGAATCAATTAAAGCATTAGTAAGAAAATGAGATATAATGAGATTACACGCTAAGATGTTGCGTCTTGGTCCTCTTCATACTCTGTAAGTTCATACACCATAGCTTGGCCTCTAGGGAAATTCCCAGGCTTTTGTTGCCAATGCTTCTGCTTCTACCCCTTAGGGCATATTTTTGCCATATGGCCTACTTCACCACAGTTGAAGCATACACTTATTCCCATGAGGCACACTCCAACATGATGCTTTTGGCACTTACTGCAAATTGGATATAGTTGACAATAGTTTGCACTTAGGTCTCCTTTATTCTTCTTTGTGAAGTTCTACGTACATTTTCCCTTGTAATCTTTCCACTTACAATTTTTTATTTGTCCATGTTGTTTGTTCTCCCACTAGTATAATGTTTGAAATCTACCAACTACACCCCTGTTAACAATTCATGGTAGGCTCCTAGTTGAAGTACTACCAACGCCTACCTTAGATCATGTCTCAACCCCTATTTAAAACGTCTCATCTTTTTCTACTCGGTGTTCACAAAGTTAGGGACGTAATGGAATAACTCAAATTTTTGCTCATACTCATTAAAAGATATCAAGCCCTAATCTAAATTCAGAGACTCTATCTCATTCTGATTGCAGATACTTATAGGGTAGTACTTCATCAGGAACCGTTCCTTGAATTCGTTCTATGTACAAATGTGTCTGCAAGCCTTCGACTTTGAGGTTAAGTCCCACCAATGCATTGTACCTTTCTTAAGCATAAATGTTGTGCAAATAACCTTCTTTGTTCGAGCAATCAATGAGGTCAGAAATTTTTTCTATTCTGACTAGACAATCCTCGCTTCCAATAGATCTATACCACCCTCGAAGGTTGGGGTGTTGTTTCCTGAAAAGTTTCACGACAACAACAATAGTGTTCCTAGTTTCTCTACACCGTTGATGTCTAATGTTGAGTTGGTTGTTCTACTAGTGGTGGTATCGGTTGACGTGGTGGTATTTGTTACAACATTTTCAATTGGATGAACGTGTGCGTTAGAGTGAAAAATTACTAATCAAATTTTAGGTCAACTTCATTAGGTTGGGGTTGATGCGTCTGTTGAGATTGTTTGCCATTATTTGTTGTCTTACCTCAGGGTGCCATAGCTTTAATAAAAAAATATTTTAATAAGTAAAGATTGAGAAGAGAAAATAGAGTATTTTATTGATAGAATCTTAGAAATTTCATTAAGGTTCGTAGAGCATACCGTGGGTTCAAGCAAATGTTCCCTACTAGATAAAAGGGTTGCAAGGTATACCAAGCTTCCAAGCAAGTATAGGAAATCATATACTAAAGCAATAATCTAAACATAATGATCTTTTCAAAATTCGTAAGTGTACGGATCGTGGTTAAGTAATAAAGTGATGAATAGAGTGTCGAACCCATAAAAATTATGCGTTTGATCGAGTTAAAATTAATTGCAACTTTAATCGAATAGTAGACAAATTTTGTGACTTTTCTATACTAATCCCTAAATTATCAATTAAATTAGTGAAAGAAAGTAAATACGTTAATCAAATATGTCAGAAACATTGCTAAAATGTTGAATCTCTTTATTACTCCATTTTTAGTGTAATAATTAAAGTGACAATTTGAAATCATCTATGTTAGTCAATGTTCCTAATTTAATTGAAATCAACTCTCGATAGCGATCAAATATATTCTCCTTATGTGACCTTTCATCTCTCGATGAAATATGCAAATATGATAAATGCATTAACAAGTGCTAAAACACCTATTGAAACCATATAAAACATAGATGTATATCTCTATCCTTTGTCTCTCTCAATCATAATAAAATCCACTAAAAATTCAATTGGTGATCAAGCAATTGAAAAGAACAATAAAAATGATCATAAACATCGTCAAATCAAACCAAATTAAAGTCAGAATAATTAATGAAAAAATAAAAATATCAAAACAATGGTTCATCTCATCCTACCAATATATAAAATTAACCTAACATATCGAAATTACAAGAAATCATATTCAAGTAGAAAGACATAATCCGAATTTTTGTAAATTGAGAAGATGAAGATGAATATTGAATCTCTTCAATGGTTTATTGATGAATCTCGACTTACGCCTTCTTTGCCCAAAAAATAAGTTTGAATCTTCATTTGATTGAATTCTTACAAGTTTCATTCAATTCTCTCACAAAAATTATGAATTTTCCTCACTTGATAATTTGTTGTTAGGTATTTGTAGGAGTAGAAAATTGGTTGAAAATGACGTCCAAATTGGTTTCCAAAAGCATTCCTATCGAATAAGGAAAATTGTCTTCACGAGCGGATTTTTTGTCTCTACCCAGGAGTCGGTATTTTAGCCGTAACTTTTTTTTTTTTTGATATCCAATTGAGGAGATTCAAATTAAGTTGGAAAGCTAACTCGAAGGTCTACAATTCTCTAGACATATAAAGTTTTAAATTCGGGCAATTATTATACCAAAATTGGGTCTCAATCTTTGACTAAAAATCTGGAATATAATTTGTGCGACTAAAAATTGATTTTGATAATATTTTAATCATATTCCATTCATTTATGAGTTCTAATTCTATCCAATTGTCTTCTAGCAATCTTCAAAGTATCATTTTTTGGTCCGAATCAAGTATTGAATATTTACAATTTGATCCTCAAACTTTGGACTTTACCATTTTTCCTTAATTTTTCTTTTGTTTCTTCCAATTTCTCGTTCAACAATTGAGTTTTAATTATATAATATAAAATACAAAAATATAAGATATATTTTGTTAAAATAATTACCAAATATTGATATTTTAAACCCCGAATAAGTGTATAAAATACACTTATCAAATATTTCCAAATTTAAACATTGTTTGTCATCAAACAAAACTATAACCTAAATAAAAACAAACACGCAAGTATACAAAATATTTAGTTAGACAATCTAGTTTTTTATCTCAATATTTGAAATTACAGTACTAAATCTAAGAACTTTTTCAAAGTCACAATACCAAACAAATATTTACTCTTCCAATGCAAAAATAAGGTGTGTGTATGTGTGTGAAGAATTAAGTAGACAATCATGAATTTACAAGTTGTTTTAATTCCCGACCCTCTGTGGTCAAATATATCCTTTCAACTTATTCTTTTCATTTTTTTTCTGGTTTGCAATCTAAGGTTGAATATTTCATTACTATCTTCACCCTCTCTAGTTCAGGTGGACTCTACCAGCAAGTCAACACATCAATAAATAAGGATTATCCAATTCTTCGATTGCTTCGACCTTTAGGAGTAGACTAGACTAATAATTCCTCTAAGTTTTGTTTTGTTTGAGGGCGAATTATGCTAAGCAAGATTATTTTTGTGTTAGGATTACAATGAACCTTGTATTATGAAACTTTGATTTTTGAATCGCATTTAATTTTGACACATTTTAAATTATTGAATGATTGACAGTGATTTATTTTTCGCTACGATTATATATGCAATAATTGTATGAATATTGTGACTTATTTTACCTTTGAAAGATTGAAAATAAGTTAAACATAGTGTCAATTGTCATAGAGTCCGATAAGGAATAGAAACATACTGCTATACTCTACGTGACCTTTAAGTATTCATAAATCTTTAATGTATTTTTATATGTGAACCGGCAACCGCTCAAGCATTTAATCAATAATTGGAAAGAGAAAGTGATCTTTCCTAATAGCATTGCTGAGCTTTCAATAGTCAATGCACACTCTCCACCTTGTTATTGGTTTTGCATGGATGAGTTTATTGTTTTCATTCTCCACAATCGTGACGCCTTCTTTCTTCAGTACCACTTGAATGGGACTTTTCATTATCCGAGATTGGATAAATTGTGCCTACATCTAGCCATTTCACTACTTCGGCTATCACAATTTCTTTCATATTCTGATTCAACCAACATTGATGCTCAACCAGTGGCTTGAAGTCGTTATCCATGAGGATTTTATACATACACAACAAATGACTAATCCCTCGAATATCTGAGATAGTCCATCCAATAGTCGCCTTATGCTCTTTCAATAGTTGGAGTAATTTCTCTTCCTACAACTCATTCAAAGAATTAGAAATGATAACACAAAGTTTAGAAGATTCCCCGAAATATGAATACCTTAAACGAGAGAGAAAAGGCTTTTGCTCGAGATTTGATGCTTGTTGAAGAGATGGTAATGGCGGTAAAGAGCTCCTTTTCAAATCTTTAAAGTACAGAGTCTTCTTACAAGGATAAAATGGTGTAACCTCCAAATAATGAGCCATTTGCTCAACATCCGAGAATTCCATCTTTGATGCTCGAAGAGTGTACAATACACATCTTAAGTTGATTCTTTGAAAACCCATGTATAAAAGAATCGACCACCATATGATTAATTACATCTACTCAAAAGCATGAGTCGGGTCCTTCGGGACACTTGATAGCCTTCAAGACATTAATGGTCACTTTCTCATCTTGAACCCACAAAATCAATTACCCTTCTTGCACATCAATTAAATCTCTCACGAAGCTAGAAATGGCCTTCCTAATATGCTTAGGATGCCATGATCTTTCTCCATATCAAGAATGATAAAGTTGGTCGCAAAAATTTTCAACTTTGACTAGAACATCCTCAATGACACATGTAGATATTTGATGGATCTAACGGACAATTGCAAAGACACGGTGGTCTCTTTGGCCTCTCCCAACCACAATTTCATGAGAGTAGACGAAGGCATCTAGTTAATGCTAGCATCAAGATCACATAAAACATTACTAAAACTTAGTGCATAGAATAGTAAAACTTTCTGGATCTTTGATTTTTGGGGGTAGCTTGTTTTGTAAGATGGTGCTACAGTCCTTCGTTAGCATCACCATATTATGCTCCTCAAATTTTCTTTTGTTGTAAATAACATCATCCTTCATGAACTTGGTCTAACTTGGTATTTGAGCCAAAGCATTAGCAAAATGAATCTAGATGTGTAGCTTCTTAAATACCCCCAAAAAGTTTCCAAATTGAGCATTAAGTTTGTGCTTTCGAAGAAACAGAATAGAAGGCACATAAGCTTTGACCAGTGTTGGAGATTTTGATGTTGGTGGTCCCGATTCACTTTCTTTAGTCGCTTAACCAATTTCTTCAAGCTTTTCAATAATCCCATCTTCTTCGAATGGTGATTTTCCAGATTGAACCATTGGCCATTTTTCCATAATCTTGGGCAATTTCATCCCGCTTCTTGTTATAATAGCTTGCACATTCTATCTTAGTTAGTTTCGGTGTTGCTAGGAAAAAAACTCCTTGTTGCCTTTCCAAGAGAAGTTTAGGGTTGTTCTCTTTGTGTTTGAGTTTTGAATTCATTTTGTGTTTTGAGTGTCTATTTTGAAATTACTGAAAATGCATTTTTTTTGTCATTCTGAAAAACTGTTTCTCAAAACATAAAAATGAAAAACGTGTTTACTTTGAAATTTTGAGAATATTTTTTTAATAATATTTTATTTAAAAAATATGATTATTCAATAAATTTTAACGGTTCAATTTTAATATAGTATTAAATAATATATAAATTTTGAAATTGGTGAATCTTGAAATATTTTTTTCCAGATATAAAAAACAAAACCTAAATAAAATTTGGCAAGTCCTTGTTTTTGTCCTTGTATGTAACTTGTGACAAGAATTAACTAGCATCAAGTCACAACCAAATCTAATCAAGTTACAAAAAATGGGAGCACTAATCTTATGTTGACATGGTAATAAATATTTTGAAATCAATCTTATCCAATTCATGTTAGTTCTCACAATTCTTGCCAAATACAATTTTGATTGTCTAAATTCGATGACTATCATCAGTGATAATAAATAACATTACTCATTGATTATAGATAAACCACTTACAAGTAAAAATGCAACATAAGCACACAAACTTTAGAAAATGCAATGAGGTATCAACATCGGTCTATTGCAACATATCTTTTCAAATTGGAGTTCAAGTTTCAATCTTTCACAAAGTAAATTAACAAAAAGTAAAGCACAGTTACACTAGAATAGAAGGATAGACGTGGATCCAAATTTATGAATCTCTCAACTTAAATCATCTACAATGTCGACTGATTTGAGAAACTGACTGACGCTGTCTCCAAACGCTATATGCAGTGATTGAAGAAACTCTGTCTCACATAGCCACCAGTCATTGCCCCTCGTACATTGGATTCAAACATCTTTCGGTTATTCCTTAACACTACAACTACATCAGGATTGAGAGGGTCCTCATTATTTAGTTCCTGCACAAATACACTGTTAGAGAGTACGATTAAACTAAAATGAGCAAAACTAAAATCCATTTATTGGGGGGGGGGGTGTCAAATAATTTGCAATCAAGAAATAACAATTTCATGTATGCAAATAAAAGAGGATGGTGAATGACTCTGCTTGCCTACTCGAGAAAATACTCAAAAGTTTTCACTGTTTCCTTTCTTAAAAGTTTATCAACTATACTAAACAACAAGCGAACACTCGAACGTGAGAGCGATGGATCACCGACGATTAGCATTTTCTTTTATACAAACGGATTAGCATTTGATCACCCAAATCTTGAATTTTTTTTACTATAGAAATTATCCCCAGATTATGCAGTAAATTTTCATCAAATTGGAAGTAATAGGAAGTGCAACCCAGTAGAGCAAGACATGAACATACTTTTTTGGCCTTCTTAACTGCTTCTTTACGGTTATCTTTATCAGAACCTTGTCCAGTTTGCCAAGATTTTCAACAGGATCAATACACTTAATTCTAGTTTAAGTTGCTGAAACTAAATTTAGAATTGATCAAAAGAATAGGCTCACAAATATTGTCAATATCTAAAAATCAAACAGTTGGCTTCTCATTGTCATTTGACCCTTAGCATACAAATCACCGAAGACTCGTATGCAAACAATGAGTAGCCCCTATACCATTGCTATTTTCATTGTTGCCAAACAGGACTAAATAATAGCATGCACAATATGAGAACCAAAGTACAAATTACTTATAGAAATTTTATAATCATCATTAACTAACGTTAACTTGTTCCCTACAAATATAAACTGTTTAACAGAGTTCAACAGAGAGAAAAAGTAAATATATGATTCGATCACTCTCGTTTTATGGTATAATGCTTGAGTAGCACCATACTCTGGAGAATCTACCATTGTTCTTTATATATGACACCATGTGCAGTAGATCACCACCTCCGGCTATATACAAGCCTCTTTCAATGGACTGAGTTCTAACTTATAATACCGGCCTAAACCATCCAATTTAAATAAGGTTCTAATGGTTCATGCCTAAGAGGTGGAGGTATAGTGAGTTTTTCACATGTTTTAAAAGCAAATCCTAATGTGTTAAAATAGCAGAGATATGAAATAAGTAACAAAGCGAGAAAAAAGCTCCAAGACAAGAATCAGAAAGACTCAAAGACATACCATACTAAAACCACATACATAATACACGACATTGATGTTAAGCTGAGAAAGAAACTCCACACAATATCCTCAATCACTTAAATAACCCTTCAAAATCCTGATCACCAATCAGCTACAACAAAAATTTATATAAGCCAAATCCCGCAATAACAAAAATCAATATTTCATCAAAATTCCCTAAATTTTGCTATTGATAACCTTTAACCAGAGATGGGATAAGTCCATATCTCCAAAAGAATAATGCTACGTCACTAAGTTCCATATTTAATAAAGCAAGATTTTGATCTAACTTAATTTCCACCATCTAGAGCCACAAGTAACAATCCCGGTTAATGAATTCACTGCAACACTTGCCTGATATAATTTATTTTCTGACTGAAAAAATTATTTCACAAATCTGACGGACTGCTCCAACAAGCTCAGCCGATTTCGAACGAAATTGAGGTTGACCCGTGGTAGAACTAGATGCGTCTGGTTGAGAGAAATGTTGTGGTGGTGCTTTACAATCGAAAGGTGGTTGGATGTGGAAGTAACTAGGGAAAAATCGTGACTGTGTTCGCGGTTTTGGATGGGAATTGGAGCTGTTTCCGGCGGTCTGGTGGGCAGGCAATGGTCGGAGGTTGTAGAGGGAGATGAGGGGGTGCCGGTGGTGTGGCGTCCAGCGGGTAGTGGAAGTTATTGATGGAAGGAGGCGGCAGATTGGTAGCTCAAGCAAGAGGAAGAATTTTGGGGGAAAAGGAAAATGACGCTGTTTCTCGTGTTTTTATTCTGTAGCGTATTTTGGGAAGAAAATGGCTGAAACGTCTTTTTGCAATTTCAGTAGAATTTTTTTTTCAAAAATGGGAAAGAAAATGCATTTTCACCGTTTTGAAAAATCGAGAACAGAAAACGGTTTGAAAACGACAAAGAGAACAGCTCTTTAGTTATTTGACCAATTTGGTTCTCCAAATTTTTCAAAGAGACGTCATTACGTTCTTGATATTGCAAGTGATAATTTGCCAATTTGGTGATAGCCTCTTCCCATTCTTCTTTTGTGACCTCTAGTTTAGTACATTTTGATTATTTCCATAAGAAAGATTAGGATGGTTCTTCCAATTGGGATTATAAGTTTGAGAATAAGGATTGTACCCTTGGCATTGAAAATTTTAAGCATATGCCACTTGCTCTATAGATGCAAGGCCACTAGTCATCAATCGACAACATGATCTCGGAAGTTTGCTCTCATGTCTCACAAGTCGGAGGAGCTAGTACCATGTTGACAGAATGAGAATTGGAACTAGAAGTATAAAGCCCTTCTATCTTCTTTGTTAATGAGTCAATCTTGGCTAGAACAAGTGAATAAGCTCCACTCTAATGTACTTCACTAGTTCCCCTTTTTGAACCATTATCCAGCCACATTGCACTTTGCTCACTCATTATTTCAAAAAAGTCATTCTTTTTGAATGCTCTTCCTTTTGATTGAACTATTAGAAGATGAGTTGACATTAGAACAACATGAAGGAATCAAACCGGCATAGAAATAGTTGACTTGTGCTACCATTGAGATTCCATGATTTGGGCACTTTCTCGGCATGTTCTTAAATCTTTTTCAAGCCCCATGAAAACTCTTCGAGTCAAACTGTTGAAATGTAGTGATATCATGCTTGTGTTTAGCAACTCTAGTGGGTGGAAAGAATTTTATAGTGATTTTTTGTACTAACTCTACCCAACCAGTGATGCTTCCTGGAGGCAAAGTATCAAACCATTCTTTTGCCTTGCCGTTCAATGTATGTACAAACAATCTCATCTAGATTGCTTCCACACCCACGCCTTCATACTTAAAAGTTACCACTTATTTCCATGAAGCATGCAAAGTGAGAGTGTGGATTTTCATTGTCTCTCACATGGAATGATATGGTGTTGAAGAACAAATTGAATGTATCCGGCAAAAGTTGAAAGTTCAAATTGAACAAATTGAATATAAGACGGATGGACAATACTTGATTGATTCTCCACAACGGGAGGATTTATGAAATCCCCAAAAAGCACATCTTCTTCATTTACTGAGAGATCTTGAACCCTACCAGCTTGATGTTCTAAACCCCGTGGAATGCCATCCCTTGGAATACTTTCGGGTGGAGCATTAGGATCACCATTACCATCTTGTTGTGCCATCTCAACTTTTTGTTGTCTTCTTGTTTCTCGTTGTTCACTTGGCCTTCTTCAAAAGGTTCTTTCATTGTCCGGATTCAATGCGACAAGTTCAAGACTTCTTGAAATGACTCATGCATTATTCATGACCTAGGACAATAAAAATTAAAAAGTTCAACTTCACAACAAAATTATAAAAGAAAAGGAATAAGAATTGTTAAAACTAATATCAACTAAAGCACTTATCAAAATAAATAGATTCCTCGGCAATAGCGCCAAAAATTTGTTCGCTAAAAATGTAAAATGCAAGTGCGCAGGTCTCGTTCAATTATTAAAGTGAACTAATGAGTTCGGGTTGTCGATCACACAAGGAATGTTTTCTTTTAATTGCACAATAGTTAACTTAATTCTAACGACGAAAAACACACAATTGAATTTGAGTTTGAAAAGAGTGAAAATACTTTAAATTCTAAAAAAAATAATGGAAATAACAAATCTAAAAATTTAGAAAGGATTGGAATATTAAATAGTTGAGTTCATGATTTACTTAACCGTCGCTTAAATAATTTATCAAAATGTAGATTAACAAATTACTCATTTATCATGTAGACCACATTAGTTGGTTAAACTAATCAATTATGGCTAATTTCCCTTGAGAGAGGTAATTAGTTAAAATAGAAAAATATATCTTTTTGTCGATCAAAACTCAATCAATAACATTAAATCTTTGTGAAAATAACTCCGATAGTCACATAGGATTAAGAGTATATATATATATCTCCTTCAAGAACTTAGGACGTTTACTATTTTGATCTAAAATTTACAATAATCTCTCGATAATTGTACGAATCACACAACACAAATCATTTATTGACTAAATAAATGAGGAGCATTAAATACAAGAATAAATACACATGAAAATAAACACTTTAATATTAAAAAGTACATATTAAAATTAATAAAGCTCGATTAAGTTATATCAATCATCCCAATATTAAGAACTTGGCTCGTTTTGATAAAAAGGCACAAAAGAGAAAAGGTAGATATATACATTACAAAAGAAAATAAAGGATTAATATAAGAAAATAGGCAGGACCAGTTCATCGGATGAATTCTTGAAGTAATGGAATGGTGGTCTTGGTTCTCCTTTCAAATCCTTCCACTTTGCTTGATTTTCCTCCTCCTTTTCTTGTTTGGCTTTTTGGTTCTTTTATTAATGAAATAATGAATGGATCATAAATGGCTGAAATGTGATATTTAAATGCCCTAAAAACACAGCCTAGAAAAGTCCCAAAATGCCCCCAAAGAAAACCCCGATTTAGAAAACGAGGGTAGAATTTTCTTCCCCAAAATAACCACATGAGCGTGAGGGCAACCCTTACGTATGCTTACGGACCAAAGGCATTTTGCCTTTGGGCTGTAATACCTGCGCATTCGCATAGACTTGCACAAGCATGGGCCTATGTTGCCCCAATATTGCCTTCAAGTCCTCACTATTTACATATCATCACTCAACTTTAATCTTATACATGTTGGTCCCCATATTTTGAATTTTATTTTAATCATGTCTTTGATAAATCGTACCCAAGGTCCTTCAACTATCGACACTTGTAACGTTTGATCCTCAATTTCACATTTTTGTGCACTTTTAGTCGCTTTTCTCTTCCTTTTCATTGTTCTCCTTCCATTGTGGGTTTTGAGCTATAAAAGTAATAATTATACGATTAGTAGAATCTCAATTAATCAATAATTAACCAGTTTTAGATTTACAATGAATGTCAAAAACACACTTATCAAACACCAAGAAGTAAAATCAAGAATCAATTCGTGTTCAATTCGTTCAAAATCTAAGTATAAAGTAATTGAATTCAAGTAATAATTAAAAATTCAAGAGTTCACACCAACGGATTCAAATTTTTATCATAAATCGACACTATATTATCATTGCATATAAATCACACTATTTAAGTTAAGTCGCACATACAAGTATGCGAGATAACAATATAATTTTTATTTTCAAAATTTTGTTTTTCATATTTTTTTACTCAAAATTAAATCTAAATTAATAATACACAAATCATTCATGCAGATTAAATTAAAAGAAACCTAGATTTTACACCCCAAATATAATTTCTACATTGACCTCAATGTAGCAATATAAAGCCAAAAATATATAATTTAAATAAAATAGAGGAATTTTAGACTCGCCAAATAAGTATTGGATGATGGAATTGGTGATCAATAATTGAATGTTAGTTAAACATACAATAAGCAATTATGAAATAATCAAAGTTTCAAGAAATCAATTGAAATGAACAAACATTAACATAATTATATACGTCGTTGATCCTAATAACTAATTATTTAACCCCTCATTGTGGAAATAAAAAAAAAAAGGATGAAAAAATCACCCTTGTTCCATACGAGGGAAAAGAATGCTAGTGATAAGTGTATTTTCTACACTTATTTGGGGCTAAAAACTATATAATTTTATTGATTTTTTGACAAAATTTTACATAATTTATGTTATATTGCATTGTGTAGGTAAAACTTTATGTTTGATGAAGAATTGAAGAAAAGAAGCAAAATATGGTGAAAAATGGTAAAATCCAAAGTTCGAGGATCAAATTACAAATACTCAAGAAGATACTTTGAAGATTGCTAGGAGACAATTGGATTGAAATTAGAATTCAAAAAGGAATGGAACATGATCAAATTATTATCAAAATCAATTTCCAATCGCTCAAAATATATTCCAGATTTTTAGCCGAATATTGATACCCATTTTTGACATAGTAAACATTCGAATTGGAAAAACTCTATTTCAATCAAAGTTGTAGCCCTTTAAGTTATTTTTCCAACGCACTTTGAATAGCATCAATCAAATATTCAGAAGAGAAATTTATGACTAAAATACGGACAGCTGTGCAGAGACAAAAAATCCGCGCGCAAAGGCAACTTTCCTTATTCGATTAAAACTCTTTTGGAAACCAATTTGGACGTGATTTTCAACCAATTTTCGGCTCCTATAAAGAGAGAACAGCAGAATACATAGGCCCCATTCGGGAGGGATTAAAAGTCAATTAAAATTGAAAATATGGCCGTTATTGGGTCCCACTCGTCTAATAAAAGTCAACAATAACGGCTATATTTTCAATTTTAATCCGATTTTAATCCCTCCCATACAAGGCCATATAGAGAACCTCCATAGACCTAAAAATCTCTATATTATACATATTTTGGAGACGAAGAACATGACTAACAACGAGGAATTAAGGCGAATTGCATAGGATATTGAAGATTCTTCATCCGGATTCAAGATTCACATCAAGAACGTGGATTTTTCCTAATTCTTCCATCTTTCTTATTTCCGGGTGATATTTTTTCAATTATTCTTGTGTAATTTAATTATAAAAATGTTAGACTAGTTTTTCATTGTATTGGATGAATGATGAACCCTATTGCTTATTAGTTTTAATTCGAGACAATTAATTTAGTATTTTTTGATTTTTCTTGATTTTTTTTGCATTCCCATTGAACTATTTGATTGCTTGATCACCAATTAGATAGTAAGTTGCTTGTTGTAGTGTAGGAATACTCACAATAAGTCTAGAACGCGGCAAAATCAACACATGGACAATAGGTATTAGGAATAATATCTATGGCATGTGCAAATCATGTGTGATAAATCATGTGATTCAATGCATGTTTTTCATATGAATTCGGACTAGGAATAGGATCGGGTCATGTTAAACATAGGTTTAATATATCTTGGAAAAGAATATTGAATAAAAGTGGATTATCGATTGTCTTGAATGCATGACTTTACTAGATTACGAATTAAGAATTGAAATAAATGACAATATGGGGATTCACGATTTCAATACAAACATTTACATATTAGATAAACACTTTATTTGTTTTGTTAGTTTATGATTAATATAGATTACATACAAATCATTTTTTTTATATTACCACACTTCGAATTTAATAGTAGCTATTGAACTACAAATTAGACTTTATTCCTTGTGAGAACGATATTCTTAACTCACAAATCTTATTACTTGTACAACGATCTCGTACGCTTGCGGGTTTCACGCGAACAAGTTTTTGGCGCCGTTGCTAGGGAATAACAGATTTAATTTTAGTTTAGTAATTTATATTAAATTCGACTTGTATTTTATTTTATTGATTTTTTATTATTGATTTTGGCTACCAACCCTGATCTCTCTTATTTGATATTCTATTTAGGTACCGTTTAGCAATGCATCTAAGATTCTGACGCGGCATGGTAAAAATACTTTTTCAATAAATAATCTCGACATGGACGACGAGGAAGAAGATATCTATTGTGAATTATGTTATGGGGTACATTATACTGGCTAGTGCGTGAATACGTGCACTGAACCCTTTCAACTCAAGCTCCTGCGGTTTAAACAATATTTAAGATGTCGGAAACTTGCAATTGACACATCTTTTGAAGCCTACATGCCTGTGGGCGAGTGTATCTCTTCCGACACGTTTGTGGAATTTGGTCCTTCCATGTTGAACGAGGAGGCAATTGCAAAATACTACACTGATCTTGCCAAGTTAGATGAAAACAAAATGTGTTTGGGAGATGGCATATTCTGGATTGAATTTAAAAGGTGGAGATACAATCCACTCGAAAAATTTGAAAAAGAGTTTACATTGCCCGTGGAATTAAATTGTGAATCTTTCATTCAATCCGAGGAGACATCAATAATGGAAGACCAGAACAAAGATGATGAAAGATCAATTACAAAGGAACAAAGTGAAGACGAGGCAATTAATGAAGACAACATTAACCTCCATTCTGTAGACTTCATTGATTGCCCTATCATTGAATTTGTAATTAAACCTGAAGAGAAGGAAGAAGTCTATTTAGTTGAACTCAAATTGGAGGAGATAGGCATATCATATCACATTGGAGAGGGCAGCGTTAAAATTTGTAGAAGCAATGAAGAGTGGAGCAAAGTCAGAAGATGCAAATTGAACAAGGCGTCAAAAGCGTTCTTCAAAATTCCATAATGTCGAAACAACAAAGTCAAGCTAAGGACTTTAAACAAAGCGCTTGTTGGGAGGCAACCCAATACTTCTATCCCTTTAATTTATTCTGCCTTTTAGATTTAGAATAATTTAAGATAATGTAGATTAATTTTTTTATTATTTAATTTTAGGGACTCATCATCTATACCTCGTTTCCCCTTAGGTCTTCATTATGTTAATTGGTTTATTAGATGTTAGAGTTAAGTAACACTTGTTCCAGGTATTTGATCTTGAATATTTTATTTGACCGCATTGTGCAGGAACATGAGTCGCGGAACACTTAAACCAACTAGGACCAAGGAGCTTACGGGAGCAATATGAAAGTTAGCGATTGGATTACAAGCCAAATTAGGGGAGTCTTTTCTTTATTTTCTTCCCCACCCCTTTATATGTGGATTTAGAATGTAAGACATTGAGGACAATGTCTAGTTTAAGTTTGGGGGTGAAAAACATGAGTTTTCATTTTTTTTTATATGTTTTTGTGTGTTTCTATTGCTTTAGAAAGAAAAAAAATTTTAAAAAAAAAGTTCTTTT
This sequence comes from Fraxinus americana, assembly GCA_035079005.1. Taxonomy (NCBI): domain Eukaryota; kingdom Viridiplantae; phylum Streptophyta; class Magnoliopsida; order Lamiales; family Oleaceae; genus Fraxinus; species Fraxinus americana. Next base: position 13,844,932 of record CM068712.1, on the reverse strand, counting down.
TGTGTGCTTGTGTAAGTTAGTTGGCCTGGCTGGCAATGAGAATGCATTGAATTATAAATTGATTTATGAATGGTGAATAATTGCATGCTTAGATTAATTTTTACTTTTCCATGTGAAATTTGATATATATTGAGCACATGAATTAAGTTAAGTATTGTGTAAGAATGAGTTGATTTCATAATGGATATGTTGAAATAGTGGACCATAGATGTTAAAACCCAAAACCACTAAATTTTACATCCTTAGACCAAATTCAGAATAGTTTGGGTGGATTTCACTGTTGTGGGAAGATGTTGAGATAATTGGGGATTCCATGTGTGAAATAAAAAAATATTGTGTGGATTGTTTATGGTCAACAGGATGCAATTGGGTGAAAATCTCAAGTTAGATGTCGTTTTACTTGAATTGGTGTTTAATAAGGGACATTGCACTAAACAAGGTAAAAAATATATATATTTTATTTGAAAATTTCTCTTCGTAGCCTTTATGACTTGAGCAATTAAGCCTGCAAGGGTCTTTAAAATCTGGTGCCCTATGGTCATCTGACTTGGGAGTCATCGGCCGAAAGCTTGTTACATGAGTCACTTAGAAAGCTTAAGGGAGAGAATGATTCAAATAAAGAAAAAAAAAGTTGAAAAAAATTGATTGAGAAAAAAAAATAGAAAAAGCAGGTGCATGAAACAGAAGACGCACCAAGTGCCCTGGTTATGTCCCGAACACTTGTTTAAGGAAATTCGGCTTTTTGATAAGGGATTATTAGCCTAATTAAATCCTAGAGATTGAAGCAATCAAATTATGGAGAATCCTTATTTATTGATATATTGACTTACAATTAGTGAGATTTACCTAAACTAGAGGGGTGAGGATAGTAGAAAATTCAACCTTAGGTCTCACACTTGGAAAGAGCGAAAAGAATAAGTTTGGGGGTGTGTGAATCTTACGAGCGATGAAAAAACATATTTGACCATTGAGGGTCGGGAATTGAAACAATGCATGAATTCATAATGCTATGCTTAATTCTTCACACACACACACACACACACACATCGATTTTACATTGGAGAAGTAGATTTTAATCTCTGCAATGTAATTTTGAAGCTGTGCATAGATTTGATATTATGATTTCAATCTTGAGATAAAAAGCCAGGGTAAGTAGCTAAATAGTTTTGCATTGCTTGATTGTGTGACCACCAATTAGATAATTCGCATTGCATGTTTGTGTGTTTGTTAGGTTTTAGTTTTGTTTGAGGACAACCAAAGATTCAAGTTTGGGGGTTTGATAAGTGTATTTTCTACACTTATTCGGAGCTTAAAACTATAGAATTTTATTGATTTTTTGACAAAATTTTACATAATTTATGTTATATTGCATTGTGTAGGTAAAACTTTATGTTCGATGAAGAATTGAAGAAAAGAAGCAAAATATGGTGAAAAATGGTAAAATCCAAAGTTCGAGAATCAAATTACAAATACTCAAGAAGATACTTTGAAGATTGCTAGGAGACAATTGGATTGAAATTAGAATTCAAAAAGGAATGGAACATGATCAAAGTATTATCAAAATCAATTTCCAATCGCTCAAGATATATTCCAGATTTTTAGCCGAATATTGAGACCCATTTTTGACATAGTAAACATCCGAATTGGAAAAACTCTATTTTCAATCAAAGTTGTAGCCCTTTAAGTTATCTTTCCAACGCACTTTGAATCGCATCAATCAGATATTCAGAAGAGAAAGTTATGATTAAAATACGGACTGCTGTGCAGAGACAAAAAGTCCGCGCGCGAAGGCAACTTTCCTTATTCGATTAAAACTCTTTTGGAAATCAATTTGGACGTGATTTTCAACCAATTTTCGGCTCCTATAAAGAGAGAACAGCAGAATACATATAGAGAACCTCCCTAGACCTAAAAATCTCTATATTATACATATTTTGGAGGCGAAGAACATGACTAACAACGAGGAATTAAGGCGAATTGCATAGGATATTGAAGATTTTTCATCCGGATTCAAGATTCACATCAAGAACGTGGATTTTTCCTAATTCTTCTATCTTTCTTATTTTCGGGTGATATTTTTTCAATTATTCTTGTGTAATTTAATTATAAAAATGTTAGACTAGTTTTTCATTGTATTGGATGAATGATGAACCCTATTACTTATTTGTTTTAATTCGAGACAATTAATTTAGTACTTCTTGATTTTTCTTGATTGTTTTTGCATTCCCATTGAACTATTTGATTGCTTGATCACCAATTAGATAGTAAGTTGCTTGTTGTAGTGTAGGAATACTCACAATAAGTCTAGAACGCGGCAAAATCAACACATGGACAATAGGTATTAGGAATAATATCTATGGCATGTGCAATCATGTGTGATAAATCATGTGATTCAATGCATGTTTTTCATATGAATTCGGACTAGGAATAGGATCGGGTCGTGTTAAACATAGGTTTAATATATCTTGGAAAAAAATATTGAATAAAAGTGGATTATCGATTGTCTTGAATGCATGAATTTACTAGATTACGAATTAAGAATTGAAATAAATGGCAATAGGGGGATTCACGATTTCAATACAAACATTTACATATTAGATAAACACTTTATTTGTTTTGTTAGTTTATGATTAATATAGATTACATACAAATTAATTTTTTTTTATATTACCACATTTCGAATTTAATAGTAGCTATTGAACTACAAATTAGACCTTATTCTTCGTGGAAACGATATTCTTAACTCACAAATCTTATTACTTGTACAACGATCCCGTACGCTTGCGGGTTTCACGCGAACACCTAGCAACTATTGTTTTTCAGCACTCAATTTCCAATAATGAATCATCAATCTCCTCTTCAAATGTTGTATATCTCTCAATAATTTTTGTGTCAACCTTTAAATCTCAAATTGAGATAAATTTTTTGAGAATTTAATGTATTTGAATATGTAATTTTTCCTTGACTCTAGCCTCCCCTTGTAATTGAATGCAAAATTCCTATCTAGATACTTCAATTTAGAACAAAAATAGAGTCACAAGCTGATAGGAAACACCATAGTTTTAGTGAAATTAGTACATCCCAAGGAATTTATATTTTCACTTCTGCAATTTGGTCCATATTTCCTTTGTTTTCATATTGAGTCCTCAGATATTGTAATTGAGATCGTTCAATTTTTAAACGTAACTCCTTGATCCCCAATTTCCAAGATATTATCAACTTTACTCCTTTTTGAGCAATTATCTTTCATTTTCATCATTTCTCGTCCAACACCGGATTTTCTCCTAAAATAATCAATAAACGAGCATAATTGAAGTATCAAGCTCGTAATCACTCCCAAATGCTACTTTTGATGGCCAAAATAATTATAATATTTACATTTATCATAAATCTTGTCTTCAATCAAAATGTTGAATTCTTCCTGTCCATACTCAATGTTCAAACGTCTGAATATATGTGGAAGACCATCTCTCCCATTGCACGCACAATTTGCTACTTGCGAAACCCTAAATTCGTATTAAAAGACTTGAACACTCCAAATTTTAGCATCAAGAAATTAATACTTTAATGACACAACTACATGATAAATATGGCCTAGTCGAGGGTCATCCTTAGATGTGATCACGTAATCACAACTTAATAAAACAAGCCAACCTAAAGCATGTGACAAGTTGTCCAATAATTTCATGCGCATCCTAATCCCATAAATATTATAATCTGGCTCCAAACTGATACTTATAAACCCATTTAGCCAAATGGTTTTGGTGGATTTTCAAATTAATTTATTTATCATTTTTTATTGCTGAATAATATATTTATAACATCTCTAAAAGATTAAGCTTTTAAATGAGCAGTTCAATGTGGTATCACACTAGAAAAAACATTATAAATTCAAATCTCACTATTAAAATAACAATTTCAAGATAGGGATAAGATATTCAATTTTTCGTTTCTAGCCTATTCAAGAAAAAGCAGATAGTGTTTAAGCAAAGGAACAAATTGTCAAGGTGATGTACTTCAAAGGTTAGTGGGTACCATAGCATATGGGGCCCTTTTAAAATAAACTTTGAATAGCCCAAGTCTTACCACATATGTAGTATCCAGTCTTTTGGGAACAAGCCACCTATTTGGCAAATTATGCTAATCAAAAACCTTTGCCCTACATAAAATTTAGGCTTGTAAATGTATTAATGTCTTTATTTTTCTCTTATACCCTAGATTTTAATTGAAAGAAATTATGGTTGGCTCTCTAATATTAATTACAATTAGGCTTACTATTCTGACTCTTGGTTGGAGTAGGTCATGGTCAACGTTATAGACATCTTTTCGTACTAGTTCATTTGATTTCATCTATAGTATCGTAGTTTAGTACGAAATTTAGTTTGTTGTGATTATTTCAAAATTCTACTAGTACAAAAGAATTGGACGTGAGCCGGGGTGGATTCAATGTGGGCTGACCTGAGCTATAGCCAAACCAACCCAAGCCTAAAAATAACGAAATACTAAAACATTAAAAAATGGGGGGGGGAAATCATAATTATTATACTTTAAAATTGCATTTTCAGAAATATCGAACATTTGAGTGTTTTTTCCAAATTGTAGATCATAATTCAATATTATTTTCATATAAATACATATACCAATTGATTTCTTTAAGATGTATATATGTGACCTTATTGGTTATTGTTAAAGGATAATTAAGGTTTATCTGTCCCCTCATATTCTTATCCTAAAAATTAGCTAGACACTTACAATGTGCACCATTTTTAGTTCCTTGTAAATAAGAAAATTGAAAACATTGGGTTCTTTATGCCGTATACATACTCCTCAATCACAAACAAGAATTATTGATTAACAATCACCGATACACAACCTCCATTGAATATACATATTATACGAATATTCTTCTTATCAAATAAATATCCACTGCGCAATAAGAAATCATTTCCTATGATCGCATATCAGTTGAGTGTGTATCACAATAGAATCCTTTTGGAACTTTTGGATGTATGTCTATATCGTTTATTAATCTGTGTGTATTGCTATCAAATTTGAGTATATTTGTTCTTTGTTGTGACTATATAGATGTGACTTCGTGGTAATCATTATAAGATTCGAATTTTAATCACTTAAGTAATTCATAATCGTCTTTGGTTTTGACATTCTGGGACTCAATTTCTCTTACACAATGTAATCAATGTACCTCATCATCTTGGTGACGTGTGATAAGTGTATTTTATACACTTACTAGGGGTCTAAAATAACGATATTTGATAGTTCTTCTAACAAAATATATCATAAATTCTTGTGTTTTATGTTACATACGTAAAACTTAATGGTTGAACGAGTAATCGAAAGAAAGAAGCGAAAATTGGTGAAAATGGCAAAATTTAAAGTTTGAGGACCGAATTGCAAATTCAATAGTTGATTCGGACCACAAGTTGATACTTAGAAGATTGCTAGGAGACAATTGAATGACATTAGAACTCAAAAAGGAATTGAATATGATCAAGTTATTATCAAAATCAATTTTCAATCGCACAAGTTATATTCTAGATTTTTAGCCTAATATTGAGACTCATTTTTGACATAGTAAACGTCCGAATTGGAAAAACTATATTTCTAAAAAAGTTGTATCCCTTTGAGTTAGCTTCAATCTAATATCGGAAGAGAAAGTTATGATCAAAATACTGAATGTTGTGCAGAGACAAAAAAATCCGCGCGTGAAGATAACTTTCCTTATTCGATTGGAACTCTTTTGGAAACCAATTTAGAAGTGATTTTCAACCAATTTTCTACTCGTACAAGTACCTAACAGCAGAATACTTATGAGAGACCTTTCATATATATCTTATACTCCAATATTCATCAATTACAATTATCAAAGGAAGATAATTCATAGTTTTTGATAGAGAATTGAAGGGGGTTTGCAAGAATCCAATCAAGTAAAGATTCAAACTTAATTTTTGGGTAAAGAAGAGAAGGGTAAGTAGAGATTCATCAAGAAACCATTGAAGAGATTCAAGATTTCAAGATTCACCTTCTTCTTCTCAATTTATCAAAAATCCAAGTGGTGTCTTTTTATTTAAATATGATTTCTTGTAATTTCAATATGTTAAGCTAATTTTATACAATGTTAGGATGAAATGAACCCTTGTTATGATATTTTTAGTTTTTAATTAATTAATTTGACTTTAATTTAATTTGAATTGTGGATGCTTAATATCGTTTTTATCGTTCTTTTCAATTGCTTGATCACCAATTGAATTATTAGTGAATTTTATTGTTATCGAGAGAGACAATAGGGTTTAAGTACAATATAATAAACATTGTAAGGTTCGATAGATGATAGAGATATACCTCTATGCTTTACATGATTTTCATAGGTGTTCTAGTACTTGTTAATGCATTTATCACGTTTACATCTTTCATTGAGAGACAGAAGTGTCACATGAGGGGAATAGATTTGATCGATATCGAGAGAGGCTTTCAATTAAATTAGGAACATTAACCAACATAAATGATTTCAAATTGTCAAGGCTGTAATCAATCGCCCAACCATAGACTAAGGAGTTGGACAAGCTTCTTCCGACGTCCATAAAAGCGTGTCAATGGTGGTCTGAATCTAGTGTCTCCACCAATGTCCCCTGGCTACGTAGAGGCAGAATTGGCCAAAGGAAGATCCTACTGACTCTGATAGAGCTCCAATAAGTCTGGGTCAAGTTGCTATAGTGTCTCTCTAGTAATCCATGTGCAATCAGACTCAGGCCGATCAACCCAACGAACAAGGAAGCATTGAGCATCCCCATCTTTAGTTAACACAATTTCTTCATCTAAAATAGAATCAATTTTATTTTTATGTAATGAGAAAAGTGGTATTGTGTTAAAAGTGGTAAGAGATTCAGGGTTAAAGTCCACAGATGGGGGTAAGAAAGGATCGTCAGGGGAATTGAAATGGCCTTTATAAGCAACTAAATCCTCAACATTGAAAGTATGGTGATAGCCAAGATGTGGCGGAAGATCAAGAACATATGCATTTGGGCCCACCTACTTTAAGATTTTAAAAGGACCAGGGCTGCGAGCTTGCAATTTGGGGGTAGATCCATGCAGGGGCCACTCCAGTAGAATTCGGATCATAACATAATCCCCAATATTAAAATCAACAAGTATTTTATGCAAATCAACCCGAAGCTTATATGATGCGTTACAAGCTTCAAGTTGTTTATTGATCTCAGTATGCAAATCATGAGGATGATGTGCAAATGCTTTAGCTGACATAGACACTCTAGTATGTGGGGACGTCGGAATGAGATCTAAAGACTTCCTAGGCTTAAACCCATGAACAACTTCAAATGGACTCATACCTATTGATCGATTCATAGAACTGTTATATGTAATTTGAGCTGTATGAAGAATTAAATTCCAATTTCTAAGATTTTCTTGGACCAAAGACCTTAATAAATTACCAAGACTACGGTTAACCACTTCCGTTTGACCATCAGTCTGCGAGTGATAGGCAGGAGAAAATTTCAACTTTCTACCAACCTTGTGCCACAACATTCTCCAAAAGTGACTAGTGAACTATGCATCCCTGTCTAACACAATAGTTTTGGGAAGGCCATACAATTTAACAATTTCATTAAAGTATAAAGGGCAACCCTGGATGCATCTAAAGTTTTGCTACAAGGGATAAAAATAAGCCATTTTCGAAAAACGATCCACTACGACAAAAATATAATCATGTTTCTTCGGGGTACGTGGAAGCCCTAACACAAAATCCATACTCACATCTTGCCAAGGACAATCAAGAACGGAGAGAGGTATGTGTAGGCCAATGTTTTGCCTCTTCTATTGGGCCAATTGACAGGTGTTACAAGCACTAACTATCTTGGCCACATCTTTCTTCAAATTAGGCCAATAGAATTGACGTTCAATCCTCCATGGTCTTATCTCACCCAAGGTGACCGGCTAAGCCTCCCGCATGAATTTCCCATACTATGAAATCTTGCATCGAAGTTCGAGGGATGCACAATTTATTGGCTCGAAAAAGGTAACTCTTCTCAAGGAGAAAACCATCCACAGTATCCGAATGTCCTCATTTCAAATCAAGAAATATATTCTTAAAATCGGGACATATCCCGTAATCTTCCTTAAGGCACTCAAAACCTATGACCTTGATGTTCATAACCGATAAAAGGGAAACACGACGATTTAAAACATCAGTCGCCTGGTTCTCAACCCCCTTCTTTTGTTTCAAAATAAAAGAATAGGCCTGCAAATATTGAACCCAACGACCGTCCCTAGAATTTAACCTTTTCTGGGTGGTGAGATAACGGAGGGCCTCATGGTTCGAATAAAGAAAAAACTCTTAAGGTAGGAAATAATGACGCCAATATCGCAATGCCTGCACAACTTCGTACAATTCCTTATCATAAGTCGAGTACCGTTGTTTGGCATCGTTCAACTTCTCACTAAAATAAGCGACATGGTGGTATTCCTGACTAATGACTCCACTTATTCCTACCCCAGAGGCATCACACTCAACCTCAAAAACTTTGGCAAAGTCAGGAAGATGCATGACAAAAGCTTCCCTCATCCGCTTCTTGACTAGTTTAAAAGCTTTAGTCGCTTCGTATGTCTAATGAAACTCTCATTTCTTCATGCACTCCGTAATAGGAGCCATGATTGTGCTAAACGCCTTGATGAAGAGACGGTAAAATGTAGCAGACCATGAAAACTCCTGACATTATGTACAGTTTTAGGTTCAAGCCAATCAACAATCGCTTAAATTTTGGCAGGATCGGCAGATACCCCCATAAAGGATACAAGGAATCCTAGGAAAACAACTCTATCGATAAAGAGAGAACACTTCTTGACGTTTGCATACAATTTTGTAGCTCGAAATGCTAAACAAACCTGCTTGAGATGATCTCGGTGTTGTTCCTTCGTGGTACTATAGACGAGAATGTCGTCAAAATAAATGACAAGGAACTTACCCATGAAAGGACGATCACATAAAAGTGATCGGGGTGTTGGTTAGCCCAAAATGCATAACCAGCCACTCATAAAGACCATCTTTCATTTTAAAGGCGATTTTCCACTCGTCACGGGGGCGGATCTGAATTGGTGATACCCACTCTTCAAATCGATTTTAGAAAAGATTGTAGCACCAACCATCATATCTAACATATCGTCAAGCCTAGGGATGGGAAATAGATACTTCACCATGATCCTATTGATTGCACAACTATCTATGCACATCCTCCAAGAACCATCTTTCTTAAGCGTCAATAGCGCAAGGACTTAAGCTCTCATAGATGAATCCTTTGTGAAGGAGTTCATCCAGTTGCCTCTAAAGTTCAGTGTGCTCAGTAGGATTCATCCTATAATTAGGCAAATTTGGAAGCGACGTTTCTGGGACCAAATCTATAGCATGTTGGATGTCCCGTAAAGGAGGTAGCTCGTCAGGTAAGTCCTCGGGGAACACATCCTAAAACTCTTGAATGATCATCTGGGCTTCTGAAGGGTCTACTAATGGGGAAATCGATGGAACCTCCATAACAACCAAGGAAAATACGATAGAATTGCCCATAAGTGTGCGTTCGAACTCCGTAAGGTTAATGATATAGAACCTTTTTCTCTCCTTGGTTTTCTTTGCCTCATGCGAGCCAATATATCTCGGTGGAAGTGGGTTAAGGTGGATCTTCTTTCTATTAAACACAAAGGAACATGAATTGGAACGATCATAAATGGTTGCATCTAAATCGAACAACCAATGTCGACCAAGAATGACGTGACCGACATCCATTGAAATGACGTCACACCATATGTGATCCTTATACTCGAGAAATTGAATATGTACTAGACAATATTCCTTGGTAGCTACGCTATATGGCTGAGGGTGAGGCATGGTTTCAACTCGAGACGAGTTACAGTAGCCATCGAAATTGCATTAATGCAACTACCACTATCCACAATAACTTTACAACCTTTATTATTGATCTTGATGTACGTGTGGAAAATGGCATGATGACTCCAATCGTCAGCATTTTTGGGCTGAGTTAGGGTACAACGTACAACACCTAACCTTGACGTGTCTAGAATAAGGGATCCTGATTCTAAATCCACGAGGAGGGTCCGAATACAGCCTAAGAATGTATCTTCATTATCATCCAAGTCCTCAAACTCTTCAAAATTAAGCTCGTAAACTTGATCTTCCAACGAGTCGTCCACTAGACCCTCACGTTCTTCTATAACTAGGGGTCGACTACGAAAGTTAGAGGAAATGTGATCGAAACCTTTACAATTAAAGCATTGCAAGCGGGATGATGTCCTTGAAACTTCAGGACATGTACCTTTATTTTTTCCTGCAAGAGGACCCTTAGATGGGGAAAGCCCTAGGACAGACTTAGGGGGAGGAATGGGCGCTGGAGAAATAGGTGCTGGAGAAACCACGATTTCTATACGGAATCCTAGTAACTAATTCATAGTCTCGGACGAAGGCATAAGCATGGTCAAGAGTAGTAATGCCCTGAAGGACAAGCTCACATTTAAGATCATCTTTGAGGCCTTGCCTGAGCCTACTTAAGGTCATGGCTTCATCTCATTCGAAATTCATCAAACTGAGTGACGTACTCAGTCATGGGTCGATTGCGTTGCATGAGATCATTCTATTGATCCAACAAATTACCCCTATATGATTGGGGTAAATACTTCTCCTGAAGTCGATACTTCATTTCATCCCAACTCCCAACAGGAGGAGCACGACGTCACTCAAGGAGCTCCTCAACACTTTCCCAAAAGAGTTGAACGGGGCCAGGTAATTTCAGACTAGCAAATTGAACTCTTTGGTCTTCTGAGACCCTATCTCAAGCAAAGAAACGGTCCATATCTCTAACCCATTGAGTAAATGCCCAGGGTCTAAACAACCATCAAAGACTGGGAAATCCTGTTTAATGTTTCTAAAGAAACGGTCATCGTGGCAAGGAGGAGATTGAGTATCATGACGATGATGCTCTCGCTCCCGATCATGAACTTGATGTTCATCCATATGGTTATGCCTAATGCATATAAGTAAATGTCTTTTTCAAATATATGAAATACATTGTTAGGATGTCGAATCCCCCTTATTATTCCATTTTTAGTGTAATAATTAAAGATACAATTTGAAATCATTTATGTTGGATAATGTTCCTAATTTAATTGAAAGCCTCTCTCGATAGCCATCAAATCTTTTCCCCTTATGTGACCCTTCTATCTCTCAATGAAAGATGCAAACATAATAAATGTATTAACAAGTACTAGAACACCTATGAAAATCATGTAAAACATAGAGGTATATCTCAATCAAACCTTACAATGTTTATTATATTGTGCTTAAACCCTATTGTCTATCTCGATAACAATAAAATCCACTAACAATTCAATTAGTGATCAAGCAATTGGAAAGAACAATAAAAACGATAATAAGCATCCACAAATCAAATCAAATTAAAGTCAAATTAATTAATTAAAAACTAAAAATATCATAAGGGTTCATCTCATCCTAACAATATATAAAATTAGTCTAACATATTGAAATTACAAGAAATCATATTTAAGTAAAAAGACATCACCCGAATCTCCACTTGCGCGTTCTCTTCTTTACTCAAGTTCGAATCTTCACATGACTGGATTCTTGCAAGCCCCCATCAATTCTCTATCAAAAATTATGAATTCTTCTTCTTTGATGATAAGAATTGATGAATATTGGAGTATGAGATATATATGAAAAGTCTCTTATATGTATTCTGCTGTTAAGTATTTTTAGTAGTAGAAAATTGATTGAAAATTACGTTCAAATTGGTTTTCAAAATAGTAACAATCGAATAGGGAAAGTTATCTTCGCGCGCGAATTTTTTGTCTCTGCACAGCATTCAGTATTTTGACCATAACTTTCTCTCCTGATATCCAATTGAAGCAATTCAAAGTGAGTTGGAAATATAACTCAAAATGATACAACTTTTCTAGAAATATAGTTTTCCCAATTGGGACCTTTACTATGCCAAAAAGGGATCTCATATTCAGCTAAAAATCTGGAATATAACTTGTGTGATTGAAAATTGATTTTGATAATATCTTTATCATATTCTATTCTTTTTTGAGTTCTAATTCTATCCAATTGTCTCCTAACAATCTTCAAAGTAGCAATTTGTGGTCCGAATCAACTATTGAATTTGCAATTTGGTCCTCAAACTTTTCATTTTGCCATTTTCACCAATTTTCGCTTCTTTCTTTCGATTCCTCAGTCAACCATTGAATTTTACATATATAACATAAAACACAACAATTTATAATATATTTTGTTAGAAGAATTATCAAATATCGCTATTTTAGACCCCGAATAAGTGTAGAAAATACACTTATCAAATACCTCCAAACTTAAACATTTGTTTGTTCTCAAACAAAATTATAATCTAAATAACAACAAGCACACAAGTATGTAAACATATTTGGTTAGGCAATCTAATTTTTTATCTTAGTATTTAAAATTACAGTACTAAATCTACAAACTATTTTCAAGTCACAATTCCAAACCGATATCCATTCTTCCAATGCAAAACTGACATGTGTCTATGAAGAATTAAATAAACAATCATGAATTTACAAGTTGGTTCAATTCCCGACCCTTTGTGGTTAAATATATCATTTAACCTCTCGTATGATTCACACACCCCAAAACTTGTTCTTTTTTCACTTTTTTTCCAGTGTGTAATCTAAGGTTGAATATTTCGTTACTATCATCACCCTCTCTAGTTCAGGTGGACTCTACTAATTGTAAGTCAACACATCAATAAACAAGGATTCTCCAATTCTTTGATTGTTTCGACATCTAGGACTAGACTAAACTAGTAATCCCTCATCAAAAGTTAGAGTCTTCTCAAATAAGTGTTTGGGGTTTAACCAGAGCATTTGGTGCGTCTTATATTTCATGCACCTGATTTTTTTCAATTTTTTTTGTCGCTTCTCTCTCCCTTAAACTTTCTATATGACTCTTGTAACGAGCTTTTGGCCGAAGACTCCCAAATAAGATGATTTTAGGGCACCGGATTGTAAATAACCTAACAGACTTAATAACTCGAGCATAAAGGCCACGAAGGGATGTCTTTTATATATTTTTCTACCATAATTAGTACAATACCCTCATTAAACACTTATCTAATCAAACCGACCTTTAACTTAAGATTTTTGCCCAATTTTATCATATTAATCTAAAACAATCCACACATACGTTTTCACATAATGAATCCTAGTTTACATCCGTACATTCCAATAACCGTAAAATCATCCCCAAACTATGCTAAATTTGGTATAAGGATCATTAATATGAGATAGTTTTGGGTATAGCATCTATGTTCGATCTATAAACATATCCAACATATGAATCAACTTATTGCATCATGATGAAAAACTCAATTCTAGTGTGCGTATAATATCAAATTTTACAGGGTTAAGCATCAATCAATCTAGCATGCAACATATTCACTGTTCATAAATAAATACCAAATTTCAAATATAATCATCATTGTCGACCAATTATCTAATTCAGACAAGCACACGGCCTAAAATAAGAATTTTTTTTTATATATACTAAAGAAAAAACAAACAAATACAAAAACACTCAAAAAGATATGAAAGTAAAAACTTAAAGTTTTTTTTTTCATTTACAAACTTAAAACCGACATTGTCCTCAATGTCCTAAAGCATAAATAAGAATATAAGGGGATGAGGATGAAAAGGAAGGAGGTGCTTCCCGAATTTTTCTGTTGAAAGTATGAGACACCATGTGTGATGATTAGATAATCTTCTTCACCATGCTTTTCTCTTGGTCTATGTTGGTTTGAGTATTCTATGACATCATGTTCCTGCACATAGCGGTCAAATCAAACATTAAAAATCAAATAACTTAGAACATGTGTTACTTAGCCCAAACAATCAAAATAACCAACAATAAATTCAGCGCCCTAAGGGGAAATATGATAGGATGTTGATACCTTATAAATTGAAATGTACATAAGTCTAATGCAAAATAATAATCAAAATAAATCTATATGCAATGCGGTACAAAAAGCAAAATAAATAAAAGGGTTAAAAAATTGGGTTGCCTCCCAACAAGCTTTTTTTTTTTATAGTCTTTAGCTCGAATTTGGCAATTGAATCACAGGCACCTAAAGAAGGCTTTGGATGCTTTGCTCATTTTCCTTCATTTGGCTTTGATCCACTTTTCATTTAATCTCCAAACTTCTACCTTGCCATTTTCGATGTAATGGGACTTTTCTATTTCTTCCGATTCAATTTCAACTATGTAGACTTTCACTCATACATCGGGCTTAAGTACAAAATCAATTTTTGGACAATCAATAAAGTCGAAAAAATGTGAGTTGATTTCATTCTCATTAATTGCCACATCTTCATTTGATTCCATTGAGATCCACTCATCATTTTCTTTAATCCCTTCTTCCATAGTTGATATATCTTCGGGTTGAATGATCGGTCCACAATCTAGATATACAGACAATGAGAAGTCGGTCTCGTTGACTCCTTCGAATGGATTGTACCCCATTGTTGAAATCATTCCTAGTACATGCAATCTCTCATAAGCATATCATTTTCATCCAACTTGGCACTTTAAAGTACTTTGCAAGTATCTTCTCGTTCAATAGGGGATGACCATCTCCCACAAGTTTGATGTCTTCATCCCAATCGTCGGTACAAAAATCTCCCACGAGCATGTACTCTTCTTCAAATTTTTCAATTGTTTGTTTTCTACACATCAAATATTTTCGAAATTTCAAAAGTTTCGACGTGTGTAAACTAGTGGAAGAGAATAAGCATTTCCTAGTACAATGCACCCCGTAACAATTTTCACAACTTTGATATCCTCCAAGCATATCCTGGCAATTTATGTAGAGATTTGTCATTGCAACAATTTTGTTACTTTACCAATGTCAGAATCATGCATAAATATCTGAAAAGTACAAAGAGAGTATACCAACACAAGATAGATTAAAACTGTTGAGGGTTAATCAAACGATATAAAAAGAAAAAAAAAGTAGATAAAAAAAATTTAAACTAAAAGTAATTAAAGTAGTAATCAAATTATAAAAAATAAGCAATAAAAGTCAAATTAAAATTAATTAAAACAAATTAAATACAATAGTCCCCTCCAGCGACGCCAAAAACTTGATTATTTGAAAATCCGCAAGTGAACGGAATCGTGAACAAGTAATAAAGTAGTGAATAGAATGTCAAACCCACGAGAATTACGTGTTTGATCGATTTCAAATCAATTACAACTTTAATCGAATAGAAAACAAATTTTGTAATTTTTTTAATATTAATCCCTAAATTATCAATTAAACTAATGAAAGTAAGTAAATGTGTTTTTTCAAATATCTGAAATGCATTGATAAGATGCCGAATCCCCCTTGTTATTCCATTTCTAGTGTAATAATTAACGTGACAATTTGAAATCATTTACGTTGGATAATGTTCTTAATTTAATTGAAAGCCTCTATCGATAGCGATCAAATATATTATCCTCATGCGACCCTTCTATCTCTCGATAAAATATGCAAACATGATAAATATATTAACAAGTACTAGAACACTTATGAAAACCATTTAAAGTATAGAGGTATATCTCTATCCTCTATCGAACCTTACAATGTTTATTATATTGTGCTTAAATCCTATTGTCTCTTTCGATAACAATAAAATTCACTAACAATTTAATTGGTGATCAAGCAATTGAAAAGAATGATAAAAACGATAATAAGCATCCGCAAATCAAATCAAATTACATTCAAAATAATTAATTCAAAACTAAAAATATCATAACTCATTTCATCCTAACAATGTATAAAATTACTCTAACATATTAAAATTACAAGAAATCATATTTAAGTAAAAAACACATCACCCGAATTTTTGATAAATTGAGAAGACGAAGATGAAATTTGAAATCTTGAATCTCTTCAATGGTTTCTTGATAATTCTCCACTTACGACTTCTCTTCTTTACCCAAAACTCAAGTTTGAATATTCACTTGATTAGATTATTGCAAGCCCCTTTCAATTCTCTAACAAAAACTATGAATTCTCCTCCTTTGATGATAATATTTGATGAATATTGGAGTGTGAGATGTATATGAAAGGTCTCTCATATGTATTCTGTTGTTATGTATTTTTAGGAGTAGAAAATTTTTTGAAAATCACGTTCAAATTGGTTTTCAAAAAAATTCCAATCGAATAAAGAAAGTTATCTTCGCGCACAGATTTTTTGTCTCTGCACGATATTCAATATTTTGACCATAAATTTCTCTCCCGATATCCGATTGAAACAATTCGAAGTGCGTTGGAAAGATAACTCAAAAGGTTACAACCTTTTTTGAAATATAGGTTTCCCAATTCGGACCTTTACTATTCCAAAAATGGGTCTCAATATTCAGCTAAAAATGTGGAAATATAACTTGTGCGATTGAAAATTGATTTTGATAATATCTTAATCATATTCCATTCTTTTTTTAGTCTAATTCGATCCATTTGTCTCCTAACAATCTTAAAAGTATCAACTTGTGGTCCGAATCAACTATTGAATTTGCAATTTGGTCCTCAAACTTTGGATATTGCCATTTTCACCAATTTTCGCTTCTTTCTTTCGATTCCTTATTCGACCATTGAGTTTTACCTATATAGCATAAAACACAACAATTTAGGATATATTTTGTTAGAAGAACTATCGAATATCATTGTTTTAAACCTCGAAGGAGTGTATAAAATACACTTAACAACGTGCCTAAAAACTATGGAAGAATGTGACCGGATGATTATGTTGTGTGACTGTAACAATATTTTTATTGTAGTGTGACTGGAATTATGTATGCCTTTGCTTATGTGACTGTATGAACGTGATTTTGTATACATGAAATGTAATAATTGTGATAACATATTTAAAAAGTGTGACCTCTGTGACATATTGTATTATAATCATAGTAAACTAATTTTGATTAAAAAATGTATCTTACGAATATTAACTTAAACCGTGACCACTGTTCACACATGTGACTTATGTCACTTATTTGACTTTAATTTCTCTAAAGTACACCATAAATATGACCATATATTGTGACTAATCTCTCTCAAAAATTTTAATAGAGTAAAGATTTCAATATCTTCAAATTCAAATTTAAAAGACTAAATCAGTTAAAAATTTGACAAAATTAACAAGGATTATGATTAAAATGAAAATAAAAATTAACATTTAGAAAAAAAAAATTAATAATTAAAATACCCGATTTTTTAAAAGAATAAATACATACCTTACTTTTATTACAGAAGTTAATCAAATTAAGTTATTCAATCAATTTTTTTATAATGTGCACAAGTCATCAATTTAACAATACTTATGTTGGACTCCTATAGACGTACCCATGTTCAATTTACTACATATGCGCAATAAATTATTAGTGAATGTGTCGTTGAAGTGCCAAAATTAAAATTGCATTTGATTAATCATCTTTTAATTGGATTAGTATCGCCACTCAATTTCAAAGGTCACATAGTCAAACACAATTGCGATAGGTTTGTTTAGCATTATGTGTTAGAATAAATTCCACTCCACTTAATATGTTACTATCCACTAATGGCAAGCAAAATGATGCTCTATTTTTGTGGCTCTCGCTTTCTAGTATTCTATGTGATAAGCATGCATGATATATATATATATACAGGAATGATCTAATGAGCACCGGTGTTCATCTTATCCTAAGCACCGATGAGTTGGCACATTAATTTATTGGTGGATTCACCGGTGCTCATTAGATCATTCCTGTATATATATATATATATATATATATATATATATATATATATATATATACAGAATGATCTAATGAGCACGGTGCTCATCTTATCCTAAGCACCGATGAGTTGGCACATTAATTCATTGGTGGATAAAGATTTTGTGAGTTCCAATCCACCAATGAATTAATGTGCCAACTCATCGGTGCTTAGGATAAGATGAGCACCGGTACTCATTAGATCATTCCTGTATATATATATATATATATATATATATATATATATATATATATATATATATATATATATATATATATTTATATATTTTTTTTTTTTATTTTATTTTATTTTATTTTTTTTTATTTTTTTTTATAACTCTATAGTAAGTTAATTTACTTTGTTAATTATACCATATTGAGACGTAAGGCACACGATGTTCCTATGAACAAGGTATACGTTATACATTAATTAAATAAAAGTTCCCCATACTTATAGTTGATGTTTATTTAAAAATATTTATACTAGTTAGCTACTCTTGAATCCTAGCTTCGCCCTTCCGCGTGAGTGATTCTTTCCAACAAGATGTATGATCACATAATGAAAATTTCATTTTCTTGTAAACACGTGGTATGTTTAGCATGTGTGTCCTCTCAATAGCAATAATTATTTGCCGCAATTTCATTATATTGCTAGCAAAAGGTGGATTAGAGAAAGACGATAATTAACAAGTAAACAAATTTCAGACCTTTCATGTTAAGAGCGTGTTCGATCGTGCTTAAAATTCAATTAAAATTGAAAATATAACCGTTATTGGATCTCACTCGTCTAATAAAAGTCAATAATAACGATAAGTTTTTCAATTTTAATATCTAACAAACACGCACTAAATCTCAATCCTGATTCCTCAGGTCACTCGACTTGAGAATCATTGAATTGGAATTGCCCTGAGCTAGTTGAAAGTTAGTTTACTATATTTCGACTGCTCTAACAACATAGTTTACACATTTCTCTCCTTCAGTTTTAGTTTACTAGCATGCCTATAAGGTTCTTTATTTAAGCATAACAGCCAAATGAGAATCTTTGTGCGCGCCCATGCAAGAGGGAGAAAAATGGATAGACGAATAGATAAATAGACGATGGAGAGATATATATACTTAAAGGTATATATGAATATCTGAACTATACTTCATAATAAGAAATCAGATTTTTACAAATTGAGATGAATATACAATTCGACGTAGAAGACACAAAACGACAGCGTCGTTGAAAAATAGACATACTAGAATGTGCGGCTAGATCACCTCCTCCTTTCATTCAATTTAGTATCCCAATATTCCCGTGGCATGAGAATATTACCCAGAAAAAAAGTCCTTCACTCATCATCTCAATATGGATTGGATATCAAAGAGCAAAAATCTTCTTCATCACAAGGAATAGTAAGGCCCATATCATGATGAAATCCAAACTCTTCTTCTGCTCTTTGGAGCAAACTTTGAAACTCTGGGTGCCCTAACCATGCTATTGAAATGATGTATCTGCTCCTATTTTCACCAACATATACAACAAAATGCCCTTTTGGGACATCATTTTTCTTGCCAAAACTTGAACATCTTTTCAAGATTTGCTTCAGTGCAGCTGCCTGAATATTTTTGTTGGTTTTCCTTTCAGCCATTTCTTTGAAATAAAGGGAAAAAGATCGCAAGGGAATGTATTTCAGAGGTGGCTGAGGATTGGAGGTTACGAGGAAAGGTATATATACACGGGTTGGGGTGGGGTGGCCGTGAGTATATGGACTATGAAGGATATAGATAGTGAAAGAACAAAAGCATGTGGAATGTAGGGGCAAGAAACTAACTGGTGCGTGGATTTTATTGGAGAAGTCAATGTTCGACAACATGCGGGGTTCATACCACACTGGGGATATGCCCTACATTGTTCTCTCCGAAACACAATAGAACCACTTCACACACATCCACACATTCTTTGCTTCATCGGCAGTGGATAATGTACTAAGGTCTGTTATTCACGCAAAAGGGTACCATGAGTTTGTAAGGTCACGTAATGAAATGGAACGACAAAAATGGGTGTACTCAACACATTTGTTAGGACAACATTGATTAGAATGTAAGATATTCGAACATTGTCATGTTCAATCTACAAGACATGCATTAATGATCACCTAAAAGTGTGAAAATTTAGCCCATGTTTGGCCTCCATTATTTGACATTTTTGATAGTTGAAAATTTTTGAAATAGTGATTGATGGGAGAATGTGTGGTGGAAAAATAATGAAAAATTTTAGATTTGTGTGTAATATTATTTTATTTGATGAATGTGTGGTTGTAATGAATAAAGAGAAAATTTTAATGTAATGTAATTTAACCCTTGTTTGGCCCCCATTAAATTACATTACATTAGATTACATTAAATTTTTTTCTCTTTTCATTTCAACCACACATTCATCAAATAAAATAATATTACACACAAATCAAAAAAATTTCAACCACACATTCTCCCATCAATCACCATTCTAAAAATTTTCGACCCCCAAAAATACAAAATAATGGGGGCCAAACAGGGGCTTAGTCGATTTGAAAAATGTAAAATCAACTTATTGACTTAGGAATTATTTCCCAATACACAAGCTCACGACCTTTTTGTTCATGAGAAATAAATGAAACAATTGGTTAAATCCACTCATGGTCACTGTACTTTATATTTAATGTCATTATGGTCATTCAAATTGATTTTGATTTACTATGATCACTGTACTTTATATTTAATATCATCATGACCACTCAAATTGTTTTAGATTCACCAAAGCCACCCAATTTCATATAACACTTCAGTCAAACTACTCGATTATTACCACAAAAAAAAAATGAGAATTAGGAACAAAAATTAAAAAAGAAAAGCAAAGAAAATGCACAAAAATTGAAAAAAGAAAATTATATCAAAACAGAAGCACTTTTTTTTTTTTTTTTTTTGGTTTCCGCCACCACTAATCACACACGCACTTTCACATACGCAAAAATAAAAACTTCGCCAATCCAAATCAGGAAAAATTATATAATATAAATCAAACCCAAATTAAAGAAAAAAAAAATTACGGAGTAAAAAATTACTAATAAAAAATACAAGAAAAATCCACAAGCACATTAAAAAATTATATAATATAAATTAAATCCAAATCAAGAAAAAAATTTGTTTCTGCTTTCATATCTTTTTCTTTTTTTCTTTTTAAATCCATAATGATTACCGTGTGTGAGTATTTTTTTTTTTTTTTTTTGTGTGGTTATAATTATGTGTAAAAAATTTTAATGTGTTTGTGTGTTTGTTTTGTTGTAATAATCCGATGACTTGACTGAAATGTCATATGAAGTTAAGTGGCCATGTTGAATCAGAATCAATTTGGGTGGCCATAGTGACACTAAGGGTGCGTTTGATTGTTAGGATAGAATTTGTATTGAAAGAAAATAAATTCTATGCAATTCAATTGCTTAGAACTTATTTGTATGAAAATTATTAATTAAGAAAAATATGATCACATGACCAAAAATTGGAAAATATTTTTCAAGAAAAAAATTGTCAATCAAACATACTCTAAATAAATATAAAGTAAAGTGGCAATGGTGAATCAAAATCAATTTGAATGATCATGGTGACACAAAAGCCCTATTTGATTGCCACATTTTCCATAGAAAATGTCACATCCGAGAAAAATGAATTCCACTTCAACCGTTTGATTGCAACGTAAAAATTGAAATCGAATTCCAAAGTACAATCACTTTAAACTGCATTTTCTTTGTTTTCAGGAAAAACGAATTTCTATGAGTTTGGTTGGTTTTTATTTTCCAACTAACATGGAATTATAATTCATTTTCACCTTTACCTATCAAATGGATATTAAATAAAAATTACATTGACCATTAGTGGATTTACCCCGAGGTCCAATTCATGTAACGGCCTGGCTCGGCTTTGCCCTTGACAGATCGCAGGTGGCATGGAATTTTCAACCATCGACATGTGGACCAGCCTACTCGGGTTATGGATCGATTCATTGGACACTTCGGGCCAATCATGGCCCGCCTAGATTTGACACTTCTAGAAACAATTATAAGCCTATTTTGTGGTTAAAAAAAAAAATTGCAAATTTTTGTTTTGCATGCACGTTGGATAGGTGATTATAACTAATTTAAATTATAAATAGATAAAAATGAGTAATTGATAAATGAGGAATACTCTTAGGTCTCATGAAATGTATGAATACAAAATATGTTTTTTCAAAAATATATTTTTTTAAAAATACCTACCAATTATGATTCATTTAGCCACGATAATTTTTTTTTTAAAAATCATAAATCGTCACGAATTATCTCATAAGCTCTAAAGCAGATTAATAATTAATGATATAACCTTTAGAGCATGGTTGTTTTCCATTTTTATAGTAATGATGCATTTTAAAATAGTAGATTGATGGAAAATGCGTGATTAAAAAAAAAAGTTTTAGATTTCCGTATAATATTATT
This sequence comes from Fraxinus americana, assembly GCA_035079005.1. Taxonomy (NCBI): domain Eukaryota; kingdom Viridiplantae; phylum Streptophyta; class Magnoliopsida; order Lamiales; family Oleaceae; genus Fraxinus; species Fraxinus americana. The sequence goes on along the minus strand of CM068712.1, from coordinate 13,822,564 downwards.
TTATTAAGGAATGCGTGATTGAAAAGTAGAAAGAGAAAAATGTATTTTGAAAAAAATAAATATCAAACAAGGGTTTAGTTATGTTTCGTAGAGACTTTTGTGTTTTAAAATAGATTTTGTGAAAATTGAATTTTATTGAAAATCTATGATTAAAAGGTAGAAAAATTATTATAGGTTCATGTGCAAAATTATTTTATTAGATGTTGAACTTGAGTTTTAAGAAAAATGAAGTTTAAAAATAAAGTAAAACAAGGTTCACTAAATACTATTACAAGTCCCAAAGCATTTTTTTAACGTGTAAGCTGGTCAAATATCATTTTATTCACACATTCAGTATAACTCACAACTTTTATTCATTTTTTATTCACAAATTCTATAGAACCCATAATTTATAATTTACATAAAGTTTTAACAAACGTACACTTTTAATATAATATTAAAGAAAATTTGAGTAGGGTACCCCACCTTCAAAACTGATTTTGAGCCTCTAATTTATTTACCTTTGTAAATATGGAGCCCACATGACCAAAATCGTTAATATGGACGTTAAGATCACACGCTAGTTTCAATTGAAATGGAGTAATATTAAGTGCTTTTAACAATTTATCCTCCAACTTTTACGTAAGGGAAAAGTCACATGTGCTTTTTACATCGACATTGACGGTTTTGGTCATGAGCTTTTTCAAACTTACAAGCTAGTCAAATATCATTTTTATGTCACATTCCATAAGACTCATCGCTAATAATATTTGAAAAACTTTATCAAGCATACTCTTAAATAGGGTTGTCATCGCAAATATCAATTTTGAAGATTGAAGATCCATAATCACACACGTAATCATACCTCATGAAAAGTTGAAAGCCAACTCTATTATTCCCTATAGTAATATGCCAGGAAGGGGGAGGAAAGAAAATGTGTTAATTATTTTGTTCTCCAAACACTATTTAGAAGATGAGCATGAACATTTTGGGCAATGAAGAGAAAAAGACAATTATTCGGTGAATGTCTTGCACTGGAGTAGAGAACACGTGAAAAAAATTTATCCAACATATCAAACAACACTTATAACCTACTTTGTAACGCAAATAACAGTATTGAAGCGAGAGCATTCCTTTCATCAAACTAACTGTACTACACAACGAGATTATATTGACCCAAGCACAATTTTTTTTTTCATCTTCATCTTCATCTTTTTTCTAGTGAGAATTAAAAGACATAATGATTGTGGAAGAACCATCTCCCATGTGAACCTTGCCAAATCCTAATAAGACAAAATTGAGCAGGAATAAATATGTGAGCAAACATTCATTCCTAAGTCCAACGAAAATAAGCACCACTTCAGCCTATGCCCTCAATTTCCTCGACATATAATAACTTGTTGCCCATGTTCTGAGGACTGCACAACTGCCTCATAATCCCCCATTCCCACCACACACCTTTCCCAGCATCAAAGTTATCCAAACTCAAGCACCATCACAGAAATTCAACTTACCATTTCTTGGTACCACTAGTTGCATGTGCAAGTTTTAATGAAACTAGAAAAGATAGACTCCAATACCCAATAATCACTTGATTCACTATCATGTTTAGTACACTACTGGACATGACTCAAATGGTACAATGGATAAAATTATAGCTTCTTTTTTATTAGTCAATATGCCTGTCAAACATGCTCTAAAAGGTAAGGCAATGACCATCATGTTTAATAATAAAAACAAGGTCATATTCAATTTGTGAGAATGACTACCATAGTATGAAATTTAGCATGTGAAGGCATGTTACTCTCGTCCTTGGGGCTTATTTCTAACGAAGACTAAATTATGTGAGGCTGCTACATGCCATCCCAACTTAAACAGAACCACATCAGTTGCCAAACTAATGAAATCTTTGGCATCGACAACCATCTTTTCCCAACCAGGGAAAATGCCATATCTCATGAGCATATGAAACAAATCTGCAATAAATGCTTCATTTGAAGACAAAATTCATCAAAGTTAAGAGATACAAAGTTTCTGTTTGGCTAATTTATAAATCATACATAATGGTCAAATTTATTTTTCAAATACACATTCTAAAGAACACCACAACTACTATCCACTTATCAATTATTCATTTCTTTCCAGTTATAAATTAAACTATTTATTAATTCATCAAAACGGAGGCTAAATAATCTACCCTCTGCTTCTTTGAAATCCAGTTTTTCACTCAACATAAGAACAATGCAACCCTCAACTCCGGGCATTAGCAAAAAGGATGACAATATATGGGGAATACACAAAAGATGATGGTCACAACCATTTTCTAATCTAAGCTACTAAAACCTGCGAAAATGACGAGGAACTCCCCTGAAACAATAGGAAGAGCATATGTTAAAAGTACAACATAAGGTTTTATTTGTAGTTGATAGGAATCTCTTGTCAGCTACACTTTGATAGCACTCGTGGCATCTGAATATTATTGTAAATAAAAAGCTTGGATATTGGGCCAGCCCACGCCTTAAGTAACGGATAAAAGGAGTGGTCCGCTTGGAACCCAATTATAGGGGGCCCTATCACCACTACTTTTGCAAATGATATCTGCTGAGAATTGCCTCCATTGGCTTACATGGCTCCAGGCAAGTACGTCACACCAAAGAGTATCCAATATTACAACGGAATTGTCTCATGATGTTGAGTTTTCCAAACTTTATGTATGTAAATCACTTGTTTATTTAGACAGAATGGGAAAGAAAATAAAAGTTGGGAATTTGTTAGGTGCAGGACATGCAATATTAGCATGCTACAACCTCTCATAGTCTTGCAATTTACTGAGATCATACGGTACATTCGCTGTTGTTCAAATATAATGCAATTAAGATACCTAGTAGATAGGAAAGTTTGTTTTCAATCAGTTCAACTTGCCTCGATGAGGTAACACAAGCCACTTTAAAGTACAACATTACTGTCATGGTACGTTTTAACATAAGTACCTCGGTGGAATTCATCTGATGTACTCCCTTTTGGTTTACTGGAAGGTTCACCAAGTGAGTTGAGTTGCAGAGGATAAGGCAAATTTGCCAAACTAGATGTTGGAAGCATTCAGTGCCATAACCTTGCACTGTTCATTCATGGCCACGAGTTGAGCCTCTTTCTTGTCAAGAAGAGCAGTAAGCCTCACATTCTCCTCCATAAGATTTTGGACCTCAACTTCCTTCTGTGTCTTTTCACTTTCCAACTGTGACGTCTTAACGACAAGTCTGGTTGAGTTCAAAAGAGACTAATCATATTAAAATTCCCAAAGAATTTCCAACACAGTCGACAATGTTTATGCAGAGATTATTAACAATACCAAAACATAAAACAAGTTAAATATCTAAAAAGATAGCAACAGTCTTAACCATCAAGAATAGACTCCTTTTGAGGTGGAGTGTCGGTGCCACAATTATTGGACACCAACAAACCAATTCACATGTCCAATAGGCCATGCGATATCCTGACTTTTATATGATTTTTTAAATTTCCAACAGGCAAAGGACAGCCCAAACACACTTCCGGCACATGTCCTACATGCCACGTGGTGTCCTATATTTTCAATTTTAATTTCAGATATGCAAGAAACATGATATGAACATGCCAAAGACAAAAGTAGTGGCATTTTGTAATTTGGAGGATGGAATAAGCAAAATTCTAATCCTTAAACATATTTTGGTGCGGAAACGTTTAGAAATTCTTGTAATAAGAATTGAAAATAAGAACTATATTGGAATAATCTTGCTTTGTATTGATATATGATTGATTGATTAAAAAGTGTACAATACCCCTATATTTATGGGCAAAATTATCCATAATCATATTAACAAAAGAAAACTAAAATAAGGAAACTAAATTCTAAAAGGAAATAAATTAATCTTAATCTAAACAAGATTTAAGAATAAACCTATTACAACTAGAAAATGAAATTAGAAAATATAATTTAAAAAAGACAAACTTCTAGATAAAGTGAAACTATTAATTGTAGTTGTGATGTACTACATCAATCCCCTCCACTTGAATAAAACTCGCCCTCGAATTTTGTGGATGCAAGAAAAACTCATCTGGAGGAAAGTACTTAAAGATATCAACAACATTGAAAGTATTGGAAAATGTTCATATCAGCAGGAATATCAACTTTGTAAGCATTATCACCAATCTTTTGAAGAATGCGAAAATGACAAATCTTCTTATCTTTAAACTTATTGTAAGTGCCAACAGGAAAACGATTTTTGCGGAGATGGATCATCACCAAATCACCTTCGTTGAACATCTTAAGGCGTCGATGTTGATCTGCAGCAATCTTATAACGAATATTAACATCTTCTAAATCTTGTTTTACTTCGTGATGAATTCTTTAAATACGTTCAGCAAACTCTTCTGCATTAGAATTGACATTTAGAAGTCATATCAAATCTACTGTATGCCTTAGAACACTAATGTATACGACTTCAAATGAAGTCTTCTTGGTGGATCGATTAAGCATACTATTAAAAGCAAATTCAATCTGTGGAAGGGCAACATCTCACTGCCTTGGTTTATCTCCACTGACTACTCAAATCATATTGCCAAGAGTTCGATTAGCCACCTCTGTTTGTCCATCTGTTTGTGGATGACTCGCGCTACTAAACTTTAAAGAAGTGTCAAATATTCTCAACAGTGTCCTCCAAAAATGACTTAGAAACTTGACATCTCTATCAGAAGTTATAGAACGAGGAATGCCGTGTAGTCTATGGAAGACCCAGAACAAAATCTATAGTAAGATCTTGTCATATTGTTTCTGGAATAGGCAATGAGGTATAAAGTCCAGTATTTTGAGCTTGTCCCTTAGCTTTCTAACATATGGGACAACGCTAAACAAAACGACCAATGTCTCTTTTTAGTTGGGGCCAATAAAATCTTTCTTCAACCAAGCTGATTGTCTTGTCCTGACCAACATGTCCTCATAATCCGCATGCATGCAATTCTCGAATCAAGTGCTCACGCAAAGAAGAACGAGGAATGCATAATTGCGTTCCTTTAAATAAGAATCCTTCCTGAAGTAGGTAATCGGGTATAAATTCCCTATTACCGCATCAAGTTCATATATCGCCAAAATCCTTATCAGTTGCATAAAGTTCCTTTAAGCAATCGAACCCAACTACTTTTGTACTAATTGTAGCTAAAAGAGATGCTCGTCGACTTAAAGTGTCTGCTACTGCTACTTTAGTCTGTTTGCCTGATTTATGCTTTATAACAAAAGTGAATTTCTGTAAAAAGGTGATCCATCCAGCGTGCATTCGATTCATTGTTTTTTGAGAATTAATAAACTTCAAAGATTGATGATCCGTAAATAACATAAATTCTCGTTGTATCAAGTAATGTTCCCAATGCTTTAAAGCCCGAATAATAGCATAAAATTCTAACTCATAAGTAGTCCACTTTGCTGAGCCTCACTAACCTTTTTACTGAAAAATTCGACTGGGCGACCTTCTTGAGATAATACTGCTCAAATTCTCATAACTGAAGCATCACAATCAATTTCAAATACTTTTTCGAAGTTAGGTAGTGCCAACACCAGTGTAGTGCATGACTTGGTTTTTATTGCCTCAAAACTATTTTCTTGCGCTTTACCCTACTGAAATTGACCTTTTTTAAGCAATCGGTAATAGGTGCCATGATTATACTGAATCCTCGAATGAAACGCCTGTAAAAAGTTGCTAGTCTATGAAAGCTTTGAACTTCTCTCACGATTTTAGGAGCTGGCCATTCGCATATTGCTTTCACATTTTTCTCATCAACCTGGATACCATCCTTTCCCACCATAAGGCCAAGAAATAAAAGTTGATTAGTCATAAATATGCATTTTTTGATATTGATATACAATTTATTATCTCGCAAGACGGAGAGAACTTCTTTAAGATGTGATAAGTGCTCATCTTCATTCTTGCTGTATATAAGAATATCATCAAAATAAACTACCACATATTTTCCCACAAAAGGACGAAGAACTTGGTTCATTAATCGCATGAATGTGTTTGGTGCATTCGACAACTCAAATGGCATCACTAACCACTCGTAGACCATCCTTTATTTTGAAAGCTGTCTTCCACTCGTCGCCAATTCTAATACGGATCTGATGATAACCACTCTTTAAATCAAGTTTGGTGAATACCAGTGCCCCCCTTGTAATCTGTCGAGCATATCATTAAGACGCAGGATGGGAAAGCAATACTTGATTGTTATTTTATTAATAGCACGGTTGTTTATACACATTCGCCAACTGCCATCGTTCTTTGGAGTGAATAAAGGGGGAACTGCACAAGGACTCATGCTTTTACGGATCACTCCTTTATCAAGTAACTCATTAACCCGTCAATGCAACTCTTCATGTTCAACTGGGCTCATTCGATAATGTGGTAAGTTAGGCAAACTAGCTTTAGGTGCCAAATCAATATGATGTTGAATGTAAACTAGCTTCAGGTGCCAAATCAATATGATGTTGAATGTTTCGCATAGGGGCAACTCGCTTGGTAACTCGTCAGGTGCTATATCAGCAAAATCAGCAAGTAACTTTTGAACTTTGGCGGGAATCTGTATAGTTGCTTCCGAGTGACCTTTAACTACTAATGCTAATATAGTGCTCAACTCTTTTACTTGTTCAAAGAATTCTGGGCCTGATATGTTGGTAAAAAGTGGTTTATCTTCCTTGATAGCAAAATTATTTTCCAAAGGTTGAGATTGTGGTACTAAAACGATCTTATCAAACCACCAAAATATGAAAGTGTCATCCCGCCCCTTATAAGTGGCATCAACGTCATAGTGCCATGAACGACCCAATAATATACGACAAGCATCCATATTCACCACATCGCATATGATCTCATCTTTGTAATATTTCCTAATCGACAAAGGAACCTTACATATCTCTAGAACTTGAACTTCTTGGCCTTTTTAATCCATGCAATCTTGTATGGAGAAAGGTGTCTCGCAATCTTCAGATTTAGAGCTTTTACCACTACTTTGGAAACGACATTCTCACTACTACAGTTATCAATGATTATGTTGCATACCTTACTACGAATAGTGCACCGAGAATTATCAGGCTTTTCTGGAGCAAGTAAAAGGCATTGGACAATGCACGCCAACTCTTCCCCAGTATCTACATCTGCAACATTACCACCCTCATAGTCACCGTCTTCAAAATTTTGTTCTTCATCACTTTCGCCATCTGCTACAATGTCAATGAATCGCCTGTTTGGAACTATTTGAAAGATGTCCTAGTTCATTACACTGATAGCACTTTCCAAGATTAAGACGCGCATAAGGGTCATTATTTGTTCGTTGCTGTGCTTGGTTTCTGTTTTGGTTGTTAGATTGAACAGGAGCTGAAGTTCCACTTTGATTCTGTGCCGAATTCTGAATTGGCGTGGTACCCTTACTGTTATTATTATTGTAGCCTGATGTCATTGCACCCTTTGGAGTAGAATAAGTTTCTTGAATTGGTCGTCGAAAATTGCCTTGAGTACGGGTTGTGGTCCTATTCATCTGATTTTCCACTTTCATTGCTAAATTGACTGCATCTGTTATGGTCCAAACCTCCTAAAGAGCTAGTCGATCTTGAATGACTAATTTTAGACCTCCTATATATCGAGCAATTAATTGAGCTTCTGTTTCAGACAAATTAACTTGGACATTTAAATAATAGAATTCCTCCGTGTACTCGTTTAATGTTCGGTTGTTCTGTCGACAATTCTGATATTGTTGATACAAAAATTGCTCATAATCTGGAGGGAGAAATCGTTTTTGCAATACATGTTTCATCTCGAGCCAGGTTTGCATACGTTTTCCTTGTCGTTGACGATTAAATTGAAATTGTTCCCACCATGCCGAAACTCCACCCTTTAATTTATACGCCACGAGCTTTACTTGGCTTTGTTCCGAGATATTCAAATAGTCGAAAAAAATTCGACGGTATGGATCCAATCCAAAAAATCTTCAATATTTAATCGGCCGTCAAAACTTGGCAAGTCCATCTTCATCTTAAATTCTTAAACATTTGTACCCCGATTATTATTCATTGGTCGAAAATTATCTTCTTCAGATAAATAGTCGAAACCCAGTGGCCTTCTTTGTTGAAAGCATCTATCCCTCAGCTGAAAATTAGGATCTCGATCAAAATTAACTCCTCAGTCAACATTGTAACCACGGTCAACATTATAGCATCGATCAAAATTGTGTGGTTCAAAATTGATCCCTTCCCTGAAATCAAATCGCGTCTTTGCCTCTCGCTCAAGATTTTTCGTCGGAGCTCGCGGTAGGTCACTGAGCGAACTTGTCTCCCTCCAAGTTCGGGTCCTACGATTTTGTGCTTTATAAGTGCTAACTAATAACTATGGCCACAACTTTGTTTATCTTAAAATAGGAAGACTAGCAAATAGTAATCGCTTCTTCATTTATTAATAGTTTCATACCTAGCATATACCGCTTTATTTATCTTAAAATAGGAAGCCCAGCAAATAGCAATTGCTTCTTCATTTATTAATAGTTTCATATTTAGCATATACAACAAAGAGTAAAATGAAAAATGTATATTTGTTTTTGCCTGATAAGGGAGATTTTTGTAATTGTTAGAAAAGGAAGGGGTGTCGGTGTAATAATCAGATGCCTCGTCCTATTTGATTATAATATATATGGAATTATACCTTGTGATGCTCAAACTTGGCATTCCGGCCAGCATACCCGCGTCGACACGACACGGGCATGAAATATGGGGCGGATCCTTCAATTTTCAAGCGGGTATGGCAATTGTAATTAATTATGTTATTTCTAACTTTTATTTTAATTTTGTACTTTTGTCACGTAAATTTATGTTGTTTTTGGTGTTTTAGACTTTCAGTAAAAATTTCTAATTGGTTTTAAGTGACATGTCCTATCTTTTAACAATTTTCTACTTAATTATTATGTAACTTTTTACATGTAAATTTCTAGGAAATTAAAAATTGAAGTGCGAAAGATGTACTCACGTACCTGTGTCCAAAATTTAGACTATTTTTAGCCATGTCAATGTATCCTCCATTTTAGAAAATAAAATATCCAACACCTAGATACGTATTTGTAACCAAGTCCGAGAATCATAGATTATACCTTCTTTTTTAATAAGAATCATAAAAAATATTATTGCATCCAGTGCAATTCATAATTTCCAGGTTCTCATTCATGCGTCAAAGGAAGAATCGAGTGTTGGAATTAAAATTAAAGAAAGAGTGCAGGAGACAAGGAAAAGAGAGGACATGAGATGGAAATACTACTAGATTATTATATGACTGCTTTTTAGGTTTATATTCTTATTTTAAGAAAAGTTATTAGAGTTTATTTACTAGATTTCCTATGATTTTATTAGGGGGGTGTTTGTTTTTTATTTTCAAATTCTACATTAAATCAATTCTCATTTTCAACCGCACATTCTTCAATAAAATAATATTTTCCATCACATCAATGAATTTTTCTTCTTTTTTAACCACACATTTCCCATCATATCACTATTCAAAAATCAATTCTTCCCCCAAAAATCTCTACCAAACAAGCTCTAGATGTTTTCAATTAGAATACGTTTATTTACTAGATTCTCTAGGATTATACTAGATGCTTCCTACTTAGAATATATCATTTGAAACTCTATATAAAGTGGGTTTATGCCTTGTAATACTCACACTTTCATATGAAATAAATTGATACTCGCCCCGAAATTCTCTCTATTATCTCCCTCTTTTCTCTTCCCCTTCTCTTTCTTTCTCAATCACGTTCTTCGTTTATTGTGTTCTACACTAATTTGGCATCATAACAAGTTAAAACAAATAAGCGAAGTTTTGATAGGTTTTTCAGTAAAAAATTTAGCGCTGCCATCTTCCAAAAAAGCCACGCCAACATTCATTCTCATAACACCTAGCCACCACCTCTTTCATTCTCCACATCAATAACCCCCCTCACCTATTCGACCTATCTACCATGAAACGCCAAACCCAAAGGGCATCAACAACCAACATCAAACTCTGCCGCCAGCAAGCTTCTTTGTTATTTTAGTATATTCTTATTCTTACAAAAAATCCAATAGAACTATTCCATTGCCTTACTTTCTCTGCGTTCATTGCTTCGTTAATACTAATAAATAAATAAATAAATAAATAAATATATATATATATATATATATACTTTTGTATTCATTTTAGCTTACTCTACTCCAGCAGATCGTTAGCAAGTGGTCGTAGTTTGTGGGCTTGAAGGACTCAAAAACGTGACAAATGGTATCAGATCAATACTATTCACAAGTTACGATTCATCTGAAAATTCGTATTTCGTTTTCCTTTGCTATGATCGGGACAGTCACTAGTTAAGCAATTTTGAATTAGATTAGTTCTTTCATTATTAGTATTAAGCAATGTTCTAAAGGCGTAATGCGTTGCGAGACGTCGAGATCGAGAATCAAGAATCACAAGTTTAGACATGTCAATGCGAAGAATAAGCGCCATAATGCATTTCGTATTTTTAATATTATTTAAAATTATTTTTAAAGTATTAAATATATTTTTAATATAAAAAAATAAATTTTTTAATATATCATAAAAAAAATTTACCCAAAAAAGGGGGGATTAGGCCGGCTTTTAGAATAGAAACTCATTTTTCGCGCATACCCCAAATTCGACGCTTTTTCCACCCACATTGCGCCTAGGCGAGCGTAGGCGGCGCATTTAAGCGCATTTCAGAACATGGGTGTGTTTTATATAACCCTAAATTAGTAGTTAGTTCCATTTTCAGTTAAATGGGGGTATTATGGAAATGTAAAACAATAAGTTGCATAGGCTTTTAGGGCATGTTTGGTACAGATTTTCATTTTCTACAGTAAATCAATTCTCATTTTCAACCACACATTCTTCAATAAAATAATATTTTCCATCACATCAATACTTTTTTCTTCTTTTTCAACCACACATTTCTCATCATATCACTATTCAAAAATCAATTCTTCCCCCAAAAATCCCTACCAAACACTCTTATATTATTTTATTTGGAAGGGGGGAAATTCAGTCGGTTGTTGAGAGAAATTAGGAGAGAACCCAAGCCTCTTGAATAGCCTGGGAATTTGTTCTGTTATCAATTTTCTGTTTCAATACATTCAAGTTCGATTATATTGTTCTACACTAATCAGCCTTGTACAGTTCAAAAGTCATACATTTCTTCCTCATTCTTTCATAATACCAGTTACAATTCTACTATTGAACTAGATTTTGCGATCAGCAGCAATGCAAATTGTGGTTTTTTGAGAAGAAGAATAATGCTTCTTGTTTTATTCAAGAGAGGTGATACATAAATAGTAGAGAAATGCCACCAAATTAGGAAGGCCACAAAATCAGGAAATAAAGATAGCACATCTCTAGGCTAGAGAACAGGAAACAAATATGACTTCCTAATTTATTTCCTAGAAATCCGACACCCCCCCTCAAGTTGGAGCGTTGATATCTATGATGCTCAACTTGCGTATAAGGAGTTCAAAACTAGTTTTGAAAAGTCCTTTGGTGAAGATATCGACTGTTTGTTGAGTAGTAGGAACAAACGGCATGCAAATGGTTCCATTATCAATCTTCTCTTTTATGAAGGGTCTGTCAATCTCTACATGCTTCGTGCGATCATGTTGTACTGGATTTTGAGCAATACTTATGGCAGCTTTGTTGTCACAATACGACTTCATTGGCATGTTCACCGGCATCCGCAAATCTTCAAGAATGCTTTTCAGTCATAGTATTTCACAAACCCCGTTAGCCATAGCCCTATATTCTGTCTCGGCACCGCTCCTTGCAAACACATTTTGTTTCTTGCTTCGCCATGTGACCATATTTCCCTAAACATTAGTACAATATCCTGATGTGGATCTTCGGTCAATAATTGAACCTGCCCAGTCTGCATCAGTTTATGCCTCTATGTTCTGTTGTGTGGTCTTCTGGAAGAGTAAACCCTTGCCTGGTGTTCTTTTCAAGTATCTAAGAATCCGATAAGTCGCTCCAAGATGTTTTGCGTAAGGTGAATGCATAAACTGGCTTACCAAACTCACAGCACAGGCAATATCTGGCCTTGTGTGTGATAAGTAAATTAACTTTCCCACCAACTTTTAATACTGAGTTGTATTTACTGGATCACTTTCCTTGTCATCACCAAGTTTTTGATTGGGATCGATTGGCGAGTCTACTAGCCTACAATCGCTCATCCCAGTCTCTTTAAGAAGGTCAAGGACATACTTCCGTTGGGAGATAACAATTCCTCTCTTTAACCGAGCAACTTCCGTTCCAAGGAAATACCTTAGAGATCCTAGGTCTTTGATCTCAAATGTTGATGAGAGGAAAGTCTTCAATTACATCATCTCCAGTGAGAATTATATCGTCTACATAATCAATATTGCTATTTTCCCGTCATGTGAATGTCTTATAAACATCGTATGGTCACCTTGTCCTTGGGTATACCCTTGACTATTAACAAATTGAGTGAATTTTTCGAACCAGACTCTTGGTGATTGTTTTAACCCATATAAGGACTTCTTCAGTTTACACACCAAATCCTGGAGGTGCATCCATGTACACTTCTTCCTCTAGGTCTCCATTGAGAAATGCATTTTTAACGTCCAACTGTTGCAGAGGCCAATCACGATTAGCTGCAATTGACAAAAGAACTCTTACAGAATCTAGCTTTGCGACTGGGGCAAATGTCTCCAAGTAATCAATGCCATAGGTTTGACTTTTGAGTGAATCCCTTGACAACCAATCGAGCTTTATACCGTTCTAGAAATCCATCAGATTTATACTTGATTGTAAACACCCATTTGCATCCTACAGTTGTCTTTCCTCTTGGTAGATCAACTACTTCCCACGTGCCATTTTTCTGAAGAGCTGTCATCTCCTCGAAGACAGCCTCTTTCCACTCAAGAACTTTCAGAGCATCCTGCACAGTATTAGGAATCTCCATACAAGATAATTGCGAGGTAAAAGCACTAAGAGCAGGTGAGAGATTTTTATATGACACATAATTGGACAATGGATGTTGAGTGCAAGACCTCACACCCTTCCGGACGGCAATAGGAAGTTCAGAATCGTCTACCTCAAGATTGGAACCAGACTCAGGTTCAATAATAGAGAACCCAGAATTAGAAGATGGATTGGACTGAACATGAGGTAAAGGCTCGATGATGACATTACCTGACGGGTTTACGGATTCTGGGCAGTGCAAAGGATTGGAGGACCTCTTTTGAGTTGTCCTTTGTTGCAAATAGACAATGTCAAATGTTTTTTCCTTTATTCCTTCGTTAGTCGTTTTAGAAACATCATGAGTTGTCACTGTAGGAGGACCTGCCTTTTCAGTATTTAAAATTCTTGACTCACTTGGCATAATAGAGTTTGGGTTTTCATGTTGAATAATCAAAGTTGGAGAAGGATCTTTTTTGGAAATGGGTTCAAAACATTTATAACCCTTTTGAGTGGGAGCATAACCCACAAACACACATCTTGTGGCTCGGGGTTCAAGTTATCCTCGATTTTGTCTATGAACATGAGTAAACGCGGTACAACCAAATATCTTTAGTGGTAAAGAGGAAGAAAGCCGATTTGTTGGATAAAACTTTTGAAACACATCAAACGGTGTTTTGAAGCTTAAAATCTTAATAGGCATTCTATTTATGAGATATGTAGCAGTAAGAACGGCTTCACCCCAAAGATATTTAGGTACCTGATTGGTAAATAGTAGTGCCCAAGCTACTAAGTGTTTTTTTTCCTTTTAGCTAAACCATTTTGTTGAGGAGTGTCGACACAAGAGCTTTGATGAACAATTCCTTTTTCAAGAAAGAATTGGCTCAACATGTTTTTGAAATATTCTCGACCATTATCACTCAGCAATATTTGAATATTTTTTTGAAATTGTGTTTGTACCATGGTGTAAAAAATTTTGAAAATTATTTTCGATTCAGATTTTTCCTTCATCAAATAAACCCAACTTAATCTCGTGTGATCATCAATAAAGGTCACAAGCCATTTTTTTCCAGAATACGTAGGTGTTCTACATGGGCCCCAGATGTCACTATGGATAACAGTAAATGGCGTAGTTGGTTTGTAGGGTTGGATAGGGAAGAATACAGAATTATGCTTAGCAAATTGACAAACTTCACATTGAAAAGATGATAAGACTTTTATTTCGAAATAAATTGGGAAATAAGTACTTTAATACTGAAAGCTAGGATGGCCTAACCTATAGTGCCATAACATAATATTATTTTCGAATTAGAAACAGAATTTAAGCAAGTACTCTGACATTGTCTACTCAAATTAAGTCCATCGTCAAAATAATAGAGTCCATCTTTTTCCTTAGCACTGCCAATCATCCTCCCCGTGGTCAATTCCTGAAACTCACAATAAGGGTAGAAATTAGCTTGACACTTGTGATCGGAGGAAATTTTACTGATGGACAATAAATTGCAAGACAAATTGGAAACGTGGAGCACATCATGGAGGGTTATCGATGAATTGAGTTTGATAGTTCCTATCCCGGCAATTACCAAGAGTGAACCATCAGCAATTTTTACCCTTTTATTGCCTGCACATGGACTATAGGATGAGAACAATTTGGAGCAACTAGTCATATGATCGGTTGCGCCAGAATCAATTATCCAAGAAAGAGTACAATTAGGAATAATCCCTAAAAAGGCCGTAGCAAGAGAGTTACCCTTTTGTATCAAAGAACATGAAGGAGTTAATGACATTGTTGAAAATAAATCCCACATTGCCTGTGGACAATGTCTTGGGCCAACTTATAAACAATGTGGCAAACCTCTCTTGCTAAACCGATTTTGTGAGATGAGTTAGGCCCATAAATTTTTACATGGTATCAGAGCCTACCACATGATTGACGTTGGCCAACACTACTTACCCCGTGACAAGGACCAGAAAAATTACTGGCCTGCACGTGAGGGAGGGTGTTGGAAATAAATCCCACATTGCCTGTGGACAATGTCTTGGGCCAACTTATAAACAATGTGGCAAACCTCTCTTACTGAACCGGTTTTGTGAGATGAGTTAGGCCCATAAATTTCTACAGACATTTTTGGAGATTGTAATAACTTGTATAGGTGCTCTAATTGCTCCTTGGTGAAAGGGGTTGCATCTGAGTTGGTAGAAGACTCCTAAGTTTCTTCAGTAGTGGTTTGGTAGGCGCGACCATCACGTTTGGATTTTGGTTTCCAGTTTGCTGGTTTACCATGAAGTTTCTAGCATGTCTCCCTTTTATGCCATGGTTTTTTGCAATAATCGCACCATGGTTTCTTAAGCCCATCATTGTCCGAATCCACACCTCTAGACATGAGGGCAAAACTGTCCGGTTCCAGGTTGAGACCAGATTCGGTGCTACGCAACATGATTTTTCTTCTTGATTCCTGTTAAAATTTGGGGTTCCATCTTAAAAGGTCAACATTTTTAAGAGGAGTGGCCCAATATCTTTATTAAGTAGCATGTGTCAACATCATTTATCGATGTGGGATATATATCCCTTAACACGCCCCCGCAAGATGGTGGCTCATTTGAGCATACCAATCTTGAAATCCACGTGCTCATTTTAGAGTCTTAACAAGATCGAATCGCTCGTTGGAGCATAATGGGCTCTGATACCACTTGTTGGGTTATGGACACCACATATCTCCACATTTGTATGATATTGTCCACTTTGGGCCTAAGCCCTTCATAGATTTGCTTTTGGGCTTTACCCCAAAAGGCCTCATACCAATGGAGATATTTGTTCATCCTTATAAACATATCATATTTCTCATGTCTAGCCGATGTGGGACTTCTTTTACTCCCAACAATCCTCCCCTTAAATGAACCACATCATTGTGGCTTACCCTCAAACAATAATCCATCAGCCAATCATCTTGTACCGCCGTTATTGTCGTCGCCCTTGACCAAACGGGACCCATCGCCCGACCCCCATATTTTTATGTCAGGAAGACTTTCGAGTTTCGATACGAGGCACCTCAAACGCTGATGATTTATATCCAGACGCGAAGCTAATTAGGAGTGGACCTCCACCACGCTTTCCGCTGCGTTCCTCCGGCTAAGTTTTTGGGCCATGGGCTCTGATACCATGTTAAGAATTGGGGTTCCATCTTAAAAGATCAACTTTTTTAAGAGGAGTAGCCTAATATCTTTATTAAGTGGCCTGTATCAACATCATTTATTGATGTGGGATATATATCACTTAACAATTCCTCACGTCTAACCTCGGAAAATACTTCACGCACAGGGGGTAATGGTTTCCTACCGAGAATGCGGCCTCGAGCCTCGTCCAGATTTCGATTAAGGCCGGCCAAGAACATGTAGACCCTGTCGTTTTCCTCCCTTTTCATGTGGCGAGCGAAGTCATTTGGATTTTCCCAAACATCATCATAGCACTGATCAAGTTTCTGCCATAATGTTACCAATTCGTTGTAGTAGGTGGTAACGTCCCGATCTTCGTGCTTGGATATCGAAAGTCGAGTTTTCAATTAAAAAATCTAAGAAGAATCCTTCAGGTCCAAATAAAGGTCTCGAACGGCCTCCCAGACCTCTTTAGCAGTGGGAAGAAATAGGTGAAGCTTTCCAATGGTAGGTTCCATTGAATTGATGAGCCGGTAATAACGAGAGAATTTTCAGACAGCCATTTTTTAAAAGAAGGATCACTGGCAGCGGGTTTTGATATTTCGCCGGTCAGATGCCTAATTTTGCCTCTGCCATCAATTGCCAATTTTACGAACGGAGCCCACTCGAGATAATTGTGTCCGTTGAGTTTTGTAGCCATGAGATAAGGTGCCGAATTCTGGGGATAGTAATCGGCAGATACAAATGTGGGACGAACAGTGGAATTGGGAAGAACGGTGGGATTGGGCAAAGTGGTTTCAGAAGCACCGAAGGTGTTGGCTGGGTTTCTTTGGGCGCCGGTCATTGCCGACTTATAGGACATTTTCAGACAACAGGAATGAGGAATGGAGCACGAGGCTCTGATACCATGTGGTTTTTTCAGAAGAAGAATAATGCTTCTTGTTTTATTCAAGAGAGGTGATTATACATAAATAGTAGAGAAATGCCACCAAATTAGGAAGGCCACAAAATCAGGAAATAAAGATAGCACATCTCTAAGCTAGATAACAGGAAACAAATATGACTTCCTAATTTATTTCCTAGAAATCCGACACAAATCATCAACATCTTCACAAGTCCAGAGCAAGATTAACAACTACCCCACAACATCATCAGCAAGAATCAAAAACATATCAGCTTTTTCAGCAACAACTAGGATCCTATCAAATTGGTATCAGAGCATCCAATCTAGGGCAAATGGAAACAAATTTCAGCAAGGAATTAGAAGAGAAATGGAGTTCAATATTCAATCGATTGGAACAACTGATGTTGCAACGAGGAGACCGAGCAAATGATTCTGGATTGGATTCTCTAAGCCGCCTCAAGATGCCAATATTCTATGGTGGCAGTCCAGATTAGTAGCTATGGAGAGCACAAAGAATTTTCACAAGGAATCGACTATCGGAGAGGGAAAAGGTAGAAGTCGCTATGGCATGTTTGGCCGACGACCATCGCATTTGTAATGTAAATATGTTGTCAGATCTGCTAGGTTAAGTTATTTTTGCATAATATTGATCATTTAGGGCAACCGTCTAGTCACTTTGTAGGATGAGATGAGACAAATATTAAGTAACAAATACACACATGTATAATCAAACTCAGATACTAGATTAATTCTTTTGGCACTATGGCAAGGTGTTCCATTGTTAGCGAAAATCTAGTTGATTTCAAAGAGCTATAGCACAATTGTAATGTTTATGAAGCTCCCACATCAAAATGTCTAGATTTCTTGATGGTTTGAAGTTTGACCCCTAAAATCACGTGTGACGACATTTTCGCACCATAATTCGTAGATGAAGCTTACCCGATAGGCCAACATAAGGTACATATCCTTCCAACTTCGCCAAGCATGTCATGCGCTAAGCCTACAACCCTATTCTCGAAAGTTAAGTCCTAAGTCTAGTTGTATTTGTCCTAATCATGAAGAAAATATGGATTTTATTCTAGAGCCTATTCAATATTTTATTAATATATATATATATATATATATATATATATATATATATATATATATATATATATATATATATATAATGACTTTCTAGAAATAAGTACGATTATATTTTGAAGGAAATATTTTTTTAACTTCAAAAAAATTGCAGACTTTCATTCCTGTGCAAATTCATACACATAAACTACACAGTTGAAAGGATTTTACTTTTATATTATTCTACAAGTCATTTTCAGATTAATTTTCCAATTGAGGTAAGAATATATACTGCATAGTGGTAAATTCTTATTTTCTAGATATGTTAATAAATTTTGGCATGAAATACTCCAAAGCATTCAGGTCAATTTTCATGTAAATCTTTCGGGAAAGACTGTTGGTCCAAATGTGTAAATCCAACGAGATGTGGGAATTCTAATAAAATTCCTTGAACTATCTCATATCGTTACCAATTTGCTCTCAATCTAAGAACGTCGATATGTTATTTCATTTTGTATTTATATCATGTTAAATAAGAATTTGCACGTATTTTTACTAGGTATTTTCAAAATACTCTTACAACAATTTCATATTAGAACGGTTCATGCTGGACGCGTGGAAGATTGAACGAGTGACGCTTATAGGTTGTCAAGTAAAAATTCTAGTAAGGATTTATTGCTAATTTTTGTTTTAAGATAAATTTTTATATTTAATTACGTGCACGTTATTTTAGTAGTTTTAGCATTCGAGCCTTTGACATCCTATGTTAAATTGAATTTGACACTTAAAATCGTAGTATCTAAGATTTAACTATGTGTGAAAATTTTTCCCATTTAAATTGTTGAATTTAAAATTAACGATTTATCGATCAAATCCCAATATTAGTACAATAGTGTTATATTCCGTATAAATTTGATAAGGAAGATTTTGGTAACACTTCAAGTCTTTATTTTTATTTTTATTTTAAAAGTACTAGATTTGGGGTGTTACAGCTAAAAGTAACACCTCAAAATTGTAAGCCACGTTCAGTTAGTTGCATTAGGACCAAGTGAATAACTGTAATATAATCGGCCAAAGAACTCCGACTTGGGCTATTAAGGTTCCAATTGAAACCAGGATTCAACTTAATTCACTCAAGAATGGAGGAGTTCGAATCCTTGGAACGTGACAGAAATTCGTGAGAGGTAAAAGGGAAGATTCCCTCCCAAAGCGGGTAGTACATAAGAGAACGACCGTGCACAATGCTTGGGCTGTTACATTCCACGTAGCCTTACCTAAAATTATTATTGCTTACTTCTCTGTGTGAATTTATCAATGATTTTGTTCTAACGCTACCTTCACAGTGTGATATTCCTCGAGTTCACACATTTTTATTCCTCGAGTTCACACATTTTTATCAAGGCCATTGTTCGATCACATACTTTTTCGACATTCGATTGTTACCTACTAATTACCATCATATTATTTTAGCTCCAATCTCTATTGCCGCTTTTCCTAATTTTCATGCTAAGATAAAATGCATAATTTATTTAAATAATGAAAATGATGAGCTTACTTATGATGCATAGTTGTTTAGGCACGGATGCTTTTATGGTAATTTTACGCCTTGTTCATGTTTCTTTGGCACAATTTTTGAAATATGTAAAAAAAAAAAATTTGGATCACTCACTTGAAAATAATCCATTTTACTAATCATCGCACTTATATGAAAGTTTTGTTTTCAATATAGCAGAATTATTTCCTTGTTAGGGCACATTCGAGCCACCGGTGTTGCACTCATTTCTTTCTGTAGGTCAATCTATAGTGTTAGTGAATCGTGCTCCTCATGTAGACTCTGTAGTAATAGTTGGGGATAAGTTGCATAGGTTATTATCTTTAGGTGTCCCGTCACTATTTTGTTAAGAGGAAAAATTGTCCCCTTTGTGAGATCATTCTTGAGGATGATTTTACATAGTCTATTGTAGTCATGTCATCGGTTTCCTTATCTGTTCTTGAAAGATCGATCTTCTTGACTAAGAAGTTCCAGTCCATCTCTATGGAATCAAGTTCTCTTAGCCAATAAGAAATTATGAAAATCCTATTAGATTATTATTATTATTATTATTATTATTATTATTATTATTATTATTATTATTATTATTATTATTACATGACTACTTTCCATGGTTAGATTCTTATTTTAGGAAAAGTGTATTTACTAGATTTCCTATAATTTTATTAGATGTTTCCTACTTAGAATATGTTTATTTAATAGATTCCCTTGGATTATATTAAATGTTTCCTAATACACTTCACCCAATCTATAGCAACCAACCATAAATGAGCCCAATAGTCTTAATTCAATCTATAGCCATCAATAATGTATTGCAACAATGCTCTCAGAGCTAAATCGATACACAATTAGTTCAATCAATGAATGTAGCAATTGCTACTTTTATAAAGATGTCAACTTATGCTCAATCGATGCTAGGTGTCCCCAAAATATGTCTGATCCACAATTAGAACTATTGAAACAGTTTAAAGTTCACGATAACAATCCCTCGCAATCAGGTTACAAATTGGCACAATTCTATTTTCCAAAGTCTAGGATTCAGCCATAGCGCTCTGACGAGTTCTTTCGATCAATTACATATTAAAGTAATACAAGGTTCATACAGAATACTCTTCAAGGCACAAATTTGTACTCTGATACTAACACGAAGCCAACTCTTTAAGTGACACATGAAGACTGTTTTTGCACCCGTGCAATAGTAGTCTCACTCTTTTCAACAACCTTCAGCCTACTTCCATCAAGAGTGTAGACATGACTTGCTGCATATTTTGCCCATAAGGTTTACTAGTAAGTAATCACCCGAACGCATCCATGCACAAGACTTGTTGTCAAGGCGCTCACCTATTCTTAGTGAACATCTAGCTTACCTACATGCGCACGCATAACATATAGTCCTTTTGAAACATACTCGCTGGAAATGAGCTCTCTTAACTCTGTACGAAGCATTGAAGGTCATTTGCATGCCCACAATACGATCCGTGTGCGTCGTCTACCGTATTTTAGCTTAATGCTTATTTCTAATTAGAAGTGCATTCATAGTATACTTGTTCCCACAATATTAACATCTTGCCTCATTTGTCCAACTATAAGGCGTCGCCCCATGATGTCATTTCTAGCCAACAGACCCTCGCGACAAGACTAGAACATAGTAGCCAATGCACACGAGTTTAGCACACGAGATGTTAAGAGTGCTTGCCTCGATAGCTCATTGGCCTGGAGATGTTACCGTATACTCAACATAACTAGCGGAGTATAACAATACTCTTATCACCAACCTCAGGCCCCCTCTGGGTTCGTGACCGCATACGAGTACTTTATCCTTCCCTACATGTGCCTAAAGTAGGCCTTTAGTTGTCCTTGGGGCCCTTAAGGATTGCACATTTTGTGCATAAGAATAGCCCGCAACCTTCCCTTCCTTTAGGACGGTAGCACTGGGGAGGCTAGCTGACCGTTGACACAGCATGTTGCTTTTATAATAGACTTAGCGAGAAAAATTCAAGTGACCAATAGACGTCTTTTGGTCGAGGAATCATAATTTTCATAACTACTATTTCCAACCTCCAAATGTCACTCCATTTGATCTATAGCAAGCTAATATCTTCAATATGAAGTCCACAAAGTTTCGGCCCAAAGGATATCCGATCCTTGAGATATTGCTCTAACAATATTCTACAATTACAATAATGCCACTAAATAACGTTGTCGCATTTAGATCCAATGTTTTCTAATCAAATGGAATCCGATTGTCGTTTGCCTTGGTGAGAAGCTTCTTACTCCTTAGGCAAATGGACTCTCAATTTCCTCGGGTGAAGAAAAGACTGGGTAAAACTTCACAGGTTAAAAAAAGACTCAGCAGAGGGGCACTTTTGGGTTATAATTAATTGACTAGTAATTTGAGGCTTTTATAAAGGAAAATTAAAAAGAACCTTTTTCTATTTCTCACTATTTTGCGCCTTCAATAAATTCTCCTAATTTCTTCCACTATAAACTACTCAAATGATAACCTACAACTGAAGAAGCTGCTAGCACAAATCTATAACTACAAATGAGACAATAAAATTTAATGGGGATGAAAAGAAAAGCAACAACCAACTTGTCATCACCATGAACAATAAACAGAGCAAGATATATTATCACAAAAAAAGTCAATCAGCATTCTATAAACATAAAATAAAACTAAAATATACTGACCTTTCAAAGAGCCTCTCAATTGTCTGAAATTGCTTTTCTGATGAAATAAGTGTTTCCCTTACATTAATCAGACCACTGACATAGGTTTTTAGAGATTCAAAGTCTTGCTTAACACGACAGAGCTCCTGTTCATTTTCTGCAGCTCTTTCCCTTTGTCTAGATGTTTCTTCAACCAAATCTTCAACCCTCTGTCGCATTTCATTTAGAATACAATTAGTGCCCAGTGCCAATTGCGCCATCTCCTCTAATTTTAACAACATATTTTCAATTTGGAGGGTCTTTCTTTTAATTTCTTCCAGCCCTACAGTCACCTTCTCCTTCTCAATAGCAGTTTCAGATTCTGCCACTATAACCCTCTTGACAAGGCTTTCCATCACATCTCCAACCATATGTACACTTTTGAATGATTCGTTTATATAAACTACATCATCTTCATCAAGTGAACCATGATGACTGCCAAGTGCAGTCCATGTTTCCACATCAAGACTGTCAAAGGAAGACAAATCCACATTTCTCGACGAGACAGACAATGGTACACCATTTTCATTGACAAGGCCAGTGCCATCTAATTGTTTGATACCACAAACAATATGAGCCATATGGGGAATAGCCATGATTCTGGCTTTCGATTTCAAGTATGTAAATAATGTCGCAGCAGTTTTAACTCTACGCCAGAGGACACCTAGTTCCTTCTTTGCATCCTTCTCTTGCAAGGCATCCACACAGTATTGGTTTCTATCCATCTCCTACTTCCAGTCAATGTGAACTCAGCTTATTGTGACCTCAAAGCTGACAAAACAACATGTTCCTCTGTGGCCATTAATTTTCAGAGTAATGCATAGAAAATAAGGAACTTCAGAGATAAATATTAGGTAAAATAAGTTGCTATAATGAGTACAAGCCACGTAATGGTATTAAGTATTAACAAGCATTTCAATTAACGGATTTATTAGATATCTTCCTAGTCACTTCATATTCGAAGACTATGATCATTCTACTTTAAGAGGTAAATTGGCTCAACTTGAAACTTATTACTGCTGGGTAAATTGACTCTTAAGTGATGAGAGGGTGAAGGTTCATTTTAATAAGTTACAGCTCCCTTAATAAGCAATTACACACACATTTCAATGACTTAAGTTGTAGGCTGTTAATCTATCCCAAAAAGCTTTAAAAAGATTGGTGACTTTGTGGTAAAATGAATACAATTGAGATGTGCAGCATCACAATCATATGAGCATAGACAAAACTCTTTTATATTCACCATGAAAATGGGAAAATTATGGGTTATGGTGTATAGTAGCAACATATTTTGACATAAAGATCATTATGAATCCAAAATGATATAAGAATACACTGCTTCATCAGTTCATTTGGGTGATTAAACTTATGGTTGGTAATGCTCCATAACCCAACCTCAAATGTCACGAGAGTTAAATGGACAGCATTGAGGGCATGTTTGGTCCATGGTACTCGACACAATTGAACAATACAATTAGCAAAATTTTAGCTTTTGTTTTTGTTTAATTACATCCAATGTTATGTACTTCACATCACAAGCGGTGAATGTTTCTCGCTCTCAGTACGGAAATTGGTTCATCAAACTTCATTGTATTGAAATTCCATTCTGAGCAGCAAGATCATGCACAAAACTTCTCCAGAACAAAGGTTCAAAAGCAACCAAGAGTTTAAGATGAACGAGAGAATATTTTTCCCCAGAAGAAAACAGATTATCAGGGCAACTAAGTACCAAGATATAATTGACATCACAAAATTACAGGACAAGATGAACACACAAGGCAGAACCCAAGAAGAGAGAGCAGTAACTTCAAGAATAAATCAATAAATCCTAAACATAGTTGTTTTGACGAAATCAACTAACACAAAATCAAAAAAATAATCTCGAACATATAAATTTCCACAGTTCGCAACGTAATAAAAATCACAAGTTCCATAAATCCATAAAGAAAAATTCTATATTTAGTCAAGAAGACAACAACATTCTATCATACTAACATCAAGATCCATGAAAAATGAATATATAGCATTTCAAGAAATTTGAAAAGTGCCCACGATCAAAACTACAGAAATAAAAAAAAATTCAAACACGAAAGGCAGACAAATGTTACGTTTCAAAACAAAATGCAAAATTATCGCAGATCCATAGAAAGTTATTGTAAGGCAAACGTAAATTTTAAACACAAGGGACTCCATTAGTACAGTACAAGAATGAGGAGAAAGGGACCTTTTGATTTCTGCAGAATTGGGAGCTCCCAATTGTGCACCCGAATTATTTCACTTTGGAGGAATATGGAGAATGATGACGATAGTGTTTCCACTCTCCTCATTTTGAGTTAATTGTTTCGAATCTTTCGATGGTGACGGAAATTAGGGTAACAAAGTTGGAAATGAATTCGGATTTCACGTTAGATAATCCAATAAGAATTCGTTTTCGATCAAAATAAAGAAAATGTAACTTAAAGTGGTTGACCTTGGAATTCGATTTTCATTTTGCAATCAAACGAGTAAAGTCGAATTCGTTTTTCTCGAACGTGATATTTTTTATGAAATTTGTTACAATCAAACAGGGTTTTACATCTATGCCCCTGTTTGGCACCCATTTTCTTTCTCATTCTCATTCTCTTTTTTCATTTCAACCACACAATCTCCAAATAAAATAATATTACACACAAATCTAAAACTTTTCATCACTTTTCCACCACACATTCTTCCATCAATCACTATTCTAAAAATTTTCAACCCATTAAAATGGGTGTCAAACACTCCCATATGTTTGATTGCTCACTAAAATTTAAGTTGTCGATGATCATTAAATTTTGAAAAATGTTAAACTTCCATTTCAAATATCTAAAGGAATTGGTGACATAACTGACGAAATGCACATGTGATGTCTCATCACGCTATTAAACTTTGAGGTTAAACTTTGAAATGGTCTAATTTTGACCACTAAATTTTGAAAAACGCCTTCAATTGCTCACTAAACTTTAAAAAATGACTTCTATTACTCACTGAACTCACTTAAACACCATCAATGCCACATAGGACTTTAATCCGTCCATGTGAATCTTTTGTCCATGTGGACGAATGAAATTAGCATGATTTATTAATGGGTAATCTTTTTTAACTGAATTAAACTATTTATACAACCCTTGTTGTGTTGTCAAAATTCATACTGTTGATTTAAAAAATAATTTTTAAAATAGATAAATATGATGCTATCAGATGTGAAGTTGCCAACCAAGGCTGTCAACTAAAATTGTACGAGTAGCATAATTCTTTTTAACTATGGATGATCACTGATTAGCTATTTAAATTAAATTGAGCAAGTAGTGACCTGGAAAAAATTTAGTGAACATTGATTTAATTAACTCTTTATCCGAACTATTTCAGCCTAGGAGATGGAGACAAGGCAAGAGTAGAGGATGGGGGTTGAGCAAAATCAAGATTGGCACATTCATCTTCTACAAAGTATCTTTAAATAGGACACGTTTTGACGAAAATCAAGGGACTTTTCAACAGATGTTTAAATGGTTTTTTTAGTTAGAAACTGAACCTAATATGGCAGAGTATGTTTAAATGGTTTTTTTAGTTAGAAACTGAACCTAATATGGCAGAGTGAAGAATAACGTTAGAAAAAGGTTAGGTACAAAAGACCAAAATCAAGACTGAAAATTATTTGATTAATTATATCTTAACTAAATGTAACAGCAAAAAACTAGTCATTATGTACAAAACTCAGATGAGTTAGAACCCAAAAAAATGTTGTTATAAATTAGAACCAAGGGTGCCAGGTTGGATCCATCATGCACAAATTTCTGGGAGTGAGGGCAGCTTCAACCAATTCTGCAACACCCTTCTGCAAAGACTGTGGTAGACCCATGCCATTTTCCTCCTATTGCAAATCAACATCAAATAAACAAAAAATCTTAATTGGGCGACTTGGCAATTTATTTATTATTATCATAAAAGAGTAGGTAAAATAAAGTATACCTCCTCAGAGATGATGTACTGTGGTGCTATTCCATTGACCCGGCCTATCACCTGCTCCACATTTGTAATGATCTTCTGTTTAAGGTCAACAGAATTCAAACCACCACTCCCAACAACTGCAGCAGGAGGCATACCGAGTGGCCTTCTCCAAGACCATGATATCAGCTCGTCACGGAAAAACATGGCCAGATGATGCCATATATGCTGACTTTGCTGCAAAAAGGAATTTGAAAATAACATTTATCAATTCTGCATGCAGAGAAGGTTAGTTTTAAGCTGGAGAGAAATCGGATTACACTTACTTTAGGTGAAGCCACTGCTTGTGCAGCTGCACACATGGCTGATATGATAAGGCCATCCACTCCAAAATGAGAGAAAAATGTCTGCAGATTCCTCGTCAAGCGGAAAGGTACTGGTTCAGTAAACTCGATCATTCCATTTGCATCATATGCAGGATGAAAATCTGTCTGGAATATTTTCCCCGTGTTTTTAGCAAATAAAATCTTATTCGGGGACCTTCCTCCAATTTGGAGCATGAAGGACATAAAGCTTGAAAGAGCCAACTGAGTGGCAAATTGCTTTTTAAATAGCCACAAGTGATTTCCACTAAACAGAGTTTTATACATGTACTGTGAGAATATGCTGTCTGTCACAATACCCTTGGTTATCTCATTGTATGCTTGAAGGCGAAGATCTACCACAGCTTCTGGTGATATCTGACCGCATATAGCTTGGTTCAGTTGCTCTTTGAAATAGGTGATCGGTAAGTCTGCCTCTCGGTCATTTCTAGCACAATGGTTCTCATATACCTCAAGGAAGGTGCCGTACATCAAATCATCTTCAACCATTCGCACCTACATAAGAATTATAGCAATGAAAAAGACAGTCTTAACTTGATTCCAAGTCAGAAAGGGATGTACGAGGGCCAAGGCACTTGCTTAGGCGCTTTGATGATTTATTAGGCAGTACAAAAGCTAAGCACACATTAAGCCATCATCATCACACATCAGAAAAATATATTTCCTGAGAGAAAGCTTCTATAAGTACATTATGATGCATACAAACAAACCAAGAACATTATGTATCTTAATTGGTATTGAACAATAAAATACTAAACGAGTAACGGAGAACTCTTAACAAAATTATTCAAGAAGAAAAAGTAGAACAGCAATTATCACGGGCCTAATGTTATTACCTGAGACCAAACTGGTATGATAATTGGTGTGTGAATGTAGATGTTGCGACGCCTTGATTCATTGTGCTTATCAAACATTCGGTTCATCATACGGAAGAGTTGCAAGATTCTTTCATCACTTCTAGCATTGGGTGTCAAAGATGTTTGTACTATAAAATGGCGCTGAGAGCCATCAGAGCCAATCAGAGTCAGACGCCGGAAACTGCTTCCATGCCTTCTCACAATTGGCACATCAGCTCCCACCCTGTCCAACTTTACCGTATGATCAGGTGCTACTTCCTGGACCAAACAAGTTAAAAGCATCTTAAACACGGTCTTTACAACTAGGAAAGAAAATGATAAAAAGAATGGCCCAAATGCAAATCCTTGCCCGGTGGACAATTGTTAAGAGGCATCATGCCTCAACACAATCTGTTTAGTGATTATTATCTGAGCTACTCATCTTAATTCTGAGTATCTCTTATCTTCCTACCACTAGTCGCCCAGGCAGAGTTGGACCGGATCCTTCAATTCACAGAGGAAGCAACCACAACACAGATAACCAAAGTGGCTTTATAAAATCTTATAGATTGACCACACAGTAAGGCATCAAGGGAGCATTCTAGTTATTACACTCTTCCAACTTGCTTTTAAAGGATTAATTTTTTATATTATCATCAGAAAATGGTTAATGCAGTAATGCTCAATGAATTTATGAAACTACCCGATTTCTCAAGAATATGTTACATCCATATATCATGAAAAAGACATGCAGAAGGTGGGATATTGAAATTAGCACTATACCATCATATAGCATAATTCTAGCACAGTTAAAACCACAATATAGCTGTACTAAATTGTGCTTGAAATTAGATTTGTATTTTAGTTTGAAACGATGCATAATGTACAATACACAGTAAGCAAATATTATATCCACAGATTTCGTACTATGATAAATATTAGTTAATCAAATTATTAAAATAACCTGATCAACGAAATACTGTCCAGGAACTTCCACATCAACAACGTGGAAGTCTCGTAACACCCTACTTTCCTCCTCTAGTTTCAAAACAGATGGAAACCGATCCTCAACATTGCTCTGAAGAATATTTTTCCAGTGCTTCAACCG
Organism: Fraxinus americana; assembly: GCA_035079005.1. Taxonomy (NCBI): domain Eukaryota; kingdom Viridiplantae; phylum Streptophyta; class Magnoliopsida; order Lamiales; family Oleaceae; genus Fraxinus; species Fraxinus americana. The sequence continues at coordinate 13,793,896 of CM068712.1, read as the reverse complement.
TTCAGTTAGTTCCGCAAGTGTGCCTGGAAAAGTAGCAGCACGTTCTGGATCAAGATCACGTTCAAAATCCTGCTTGTATTCTCCCACAAATTCAACATGCTTGTTCACAGCATCAGCTGAAAAACAAGCCCTGCAAACCCCAGAAAGCTCCTTTTTCAGAGACTGGGGAACTTCTCCTGTAGTTGCAGTTGGGTACTTATAACATCGGTGCAGCAGGGCATTAACTACTGCCAGCAGCCTCTCCTCTGGTAATGTAACAAACCTTGAGCCAATCTCCGTGAGTAAAATCTGCAAAGTAAATGTCTCATGAAAATGCCAATCAATTTATTCTCAACATATACGAATTTCTTAGGATCACTGAAAGCCATATCAGCTAAAGTAAATACAAAAAGATAAGAAACAGTAAAAGAAATTCTACTTCTGCCATTAACAAAGTACTTCATAAGCACATCACAGTGTAAACTATTTACTCTTCAATGAAAAGAAACAACTTAGCATATGCTGTAAACAACCAAACAAATTACCTAGCTTAAAAATATTAAATATAAATTACCTCTAGTTCACTAGCCAGATTTGTGTGTTTGCTTCTAAGAGTCTCCATTACGTCTTTTGCAGCATCGAAAGCACTGGCAGCAGAGGCAGCCAATCCCAGAGCACTATTACGCCTTAAAGCATTCTGGCCACCATCATTGTTAGATGAACCCTGGGGTAATGATTGGTCATTGACAGAAGGCATGCTGCTTTCAGCAATAGCTGATCTCTCAGATTCTTGTACCTGGGAGCTACTGCCATCATGCGATCCACCAACTCCAGCAGATTGAATATCCTGATGAAGTTGATTGTCAGAGGTTAATGAAGCTCCACCAAGACCAGCCACTCTTGCACTTCCATTGGCCAAGCTACTAGAACCAGGAGTACCAGCACCTGATACATTTTGTTTCATTCTTTGCTGAGCGATTACCATTCTACCATATTCAGATTTATTTGCCACATCACGGCGCTCAAGCAAATATGTACGGAGCCAGTAATACAATGCCTACATTTTAAGAGAGAGACATTACACTAGGAAGATAAATGCCAAAAGACACTCTTGCTTCGACAAGCAATATTACCTGAGGATATACAGTGGCAACTTTGAGTAGAACAAGTTTGCAATGTGGAGCTTCAGTCCTTTGCAAGGATAATAGTAGCTGGGGAATCCAAGAAAGCCAAACCCAGTGAGGTATTTGGTCCAAATACTTATCAAATGACCTTCCCACAGGTTCCCCGGGGGTGTCAAATGTAAGAAGATAAAGAACACGAGCTAGGTGGCTTCTGGAATTCGGAATCCCAAATTTGATCCCCTGAAGAAAGCAGCTTACGGCATATTCTAACCAAATTTCGTCGTGGGTTTCTCTGTAAGCCTGAAAAAACAGACATAACAAGCATTAACACTGTTAGTATATAGAATTTTGATAACCAAAAATGAATAATTCATACCATGTCACAATAATTTCCCCAACTGATCCATCCTTTAGGCAAGTTCTTGAAGAGACTGATGGCATTTGAGTAAGCAAGATTTGCACCTTCACTGTCACTAAGCTTCAACAGAAAATCACCCTTTAGGTGAAAAATTTCAGCCTTGTGTTTAACAGGAAAATATTCCAGGTTAGTACTATTAATCAAATTAAGACCACTGATTAGCTCTCCTTTCATGTCCAAGTACGCCTTTGCTTGTTCTCTTATCTTAACAAAAGCTTCCTGCAAAAGCAATAATTCAAAAAATTGTCATATGATTCTACACTTTTACCCCTAAACCCAAGGTACCAATCCACACTCCCCCCTACTCCCTGCCAGGAGGCAGATGTAAAAGTAGGATCGTAAATGCAGGTGCATGAGGTTGAGATAAAATGTAAAGGCAAATCCACACCACCTGAACTTCCATTGTAGAGTGGCCGTACATTTTCTCCAGTATAGACACACAAACATCATACAAGCCATGCTTGCGGGCAATGTGAGCAAGCTTATTGACATTCCATGCCTTGTCACGGAATCCAAGATGATGCAATTGTGAATTTGTATTACCAAAATCCTTAAATGCGTCTATAACTACATTATACATCTCATTCCTCCATTGAAGCAAATCATACCAAACAGACATATTGTCCCATTCATTTGGTGTCCTCAATCTCCATGTCTCAAGGATATCCTTGAGATCTGCATACAAGCCACCATGAACACCAACAGCAGAATTAGCAGGGAGTTTGTTTCCATTTGCAATATCCACAATAATCCGAGCTGACTCTTGAACTTCCACTAGTTGCTGAAACTGCTGCAGAAGAGGAATTCTAGCATTAATGGACATTTCGGGCAATTGCCACCAGTGTTCCAAAGCTAGATCAACGCCTTTTCCCACTATGCTTTCAGCATCTGCCACTCCATTTGTATTTTTCTCACGAAGAGAAAAATATGCTTGGATTATACGAAGCTTTGCAGTTTCTTCTACTTGAGCCTTTGGAATAACATGATCTTTCAGATATGCCCAATCAGGCTGTTTCCACAGACTATCTAGTAGTATCTCATAATTTTCGATATGTTTGCCAAACTCCACCAAAGCTTCCCACTGACTCAGTTTAGTAGCACAGCCGAGCCACTGTTCTTCCCAAAGACACATCTCAGCTTTTGGTACAGTATTGTTGTAAGTACCTTGAGTTGCTTTCACCATGCCCTGGTAGAAAAGGCTTTGTGCCTGTTGCCAATAACCATGCTGAACTAGAGACAGTCCAGACCTAGTTTCTGCTGTAATTGATCTCTTCTTCCATAAACCACACCTCATATCTTCTTCGTTAAGCAATCGATAAAGCTCTGCCAGAGACTCAGAGCACTTTGTGTCATTCAAGGACAACATTACACGACTTTCCAGCAGCGTCAATGCAATGTGCCATGCATTATAAGTCTTTCCAATGTATTTGATTAGTTCACTAGGCATCCGTGGCTGAGGATGACATAATTGAAGTCCTTCTGAAAGAGCTTGCACAACATTTGGCCTATGTGCTTGCTGCTTCTTATGATAGTCCTTTGACAAGAGGGCTATCATGGGCTTAGCTAGTGCTACCTGTTCATCCTTGTGCAAGGTCACCCAAACAATAGGAAACACCAAGACCCACAAATGATATGCAATGTTTGCATCAGCATGTGCCAGCTCTCTAAGTGGGATGATAAGGTCCAATACCTACAGCGAGGCCAGATTTAAGAGTAATTACAATTACCTTTTATACAAAGAGCAAGCAGGACAACCAGTGCTTGAGTTTTAAATTTATCTAAAGCAATTTCAAGATGGTCTGCTACTACCAATCGACACCCCACAAAAAAAAAAAATAAATAAATAAAAATTCTAAAGCATAAATCCATCCAATGGGGATTTTTGTCCAGAAATATCATAAGCCAAGAATAGGAAGAACCTGGTGTCATAATGGCAGCATATGTCATCATGACTATGACGCATGCTCTTTATATCACAAGTATTCCCATTATTTATTATAAGTAAATTACCAGATATTTTGAACATGAATATATTCATTATCAGAATGGAGAACGGCAGAGATTGAAATTCTTTTAGAAAAATGGCAAAAAAAAAGTAATTATACCTGAAGTTTGCTCATTTCACTAAGAAACTGTGCGTGCTTCAAGACGAGGCTTTCAAGTGTAAGATGAGCATCATCCAAGCCTTCAGGAATGTCCATAGGCATAGGCTGCAAGCCAGTAGAATCAGGAATTGCATCTGTTACAAGAAGAGGTGGAACTTTGGCAGAGTTTGGAGCAAGAGTAATGGGTTTATCCTCAACTAGTATAGCCAAAAGAAGATCAAGGCCTTGCTTGAGCCAGAATACATCACTTAAAGCCTCCCAGTCCTGTATTTCAATAATGTACTGCAGTCTTGTGAACAATGTTTTCCCGAGGGAATCGTGATATAGCGAGAAGAATTTCATCCGAAATTCAGGATCCTTTGCACGTAATCCAAGCAAGAACTTCCTCTCTACATTCTGAAACACTTCTTTACGTAGAGAAATATGATACCTGGAAGTCAACCCATTTATATGTGGATATACTGATGAAGGTGGTTATAAAAAGAGAGATACAGAGGATGTAACTTACTTATTTGCATCAGCACAAAGACCATAAAGAAGATCGAGATATTTCCTGTCCCACTCTTCTGTGGTGCTTGGGGGAAAGTTATGCTTATCAACTTGTGATAACTTTTGGAGTAAAGAAACAACTTCCTTAGGAGTAAGAAAACTACTAGATGCAACGGGAATTCCTGGTTTACTAAATTCATTGCCAACCCAACCCTTTATTACATCTAGTATGCAGAGAAGTACAGAAGGATCAGTGCCCTTCTCAAAGAGCAAGGCGATCAGAATTTGTGTCACTGATCTTTTGCATTCTGGTACAAGCATGACCCTCTCACCAATATGTTTCAAGACAGATTTTAAATTAGCAATGACAACTCCGACATCAGCACCTTGACGAGAGGAAGTAACAGAAGAATCTGCATCTGTTCTCTGACCCTGGATGAAGAATAAAAATAGAAGTGTTGGTCCCGAAAAGTATGTGAGAGTGAAGTTCAATATATAAAGAATAACATTGCATTCTACTAACATTAAAACCATTAACTGCCACTGTCAATGACAGAACTTTATACTCAGCAGAAATAATATGGGCTCTATCCTAACTATTTAGCTAGAATCCAAGTATGACAAGCAGATATCAACTCAAATACCATGAATCATCTGAGAACCCGGAGATTTTACCAACTATGAAACCATGCAAAATATATGGAATGTGTGTCACCAGAAGCAAAGACATACTTGTTTTGCATAAGATCCACTTGACGATCCAAGATCTCGTGCAAGGCGTTGAAGGACATGAACTAGATTAACAGGATCAATTAAGTTTCTGTGCACATCTGCTAAGGTTGTAACAACATAAAGCACAAAGCTAATCATGCTAGCAGAATTATCTTCTCCAGAAGCCTGAGGAGCTGCAACAGCAGAAAAGTGCTTCTTGACAAGCTCCTCGACTTTTTGATACAGCATCTTCACTTCTTGTGGCGTGCTGACTGCTTCTGGAGGAAATGCAGCAGAAACCATTTTCAATAGTGAGCACAACAAATTTCCAGCATCTAGCAGCTTGAACTTGAAACATGGTTCCAGAATCTGCAAAATATATTTCAATAAAAGGTAACTTTCATGCATTGGCCTATTAAAGAGATGGCAACCAAAATCATGATTCCGCAAAAATACATACTTGAGAAATCTGGTTAATGTTATTTCGAACAAACAAATGAGGTTGCTTCTCTAGGACCCTGTTCATAACATCTAGACCCTGGGCTAGGGCTGTAGATGGGTCCTTCGACTGAGATGACGGAGTACTGTTTAGCAGCTTTTCTAAATAACTGAATTTAACATTAGCATTGGGCCACACTTCCAAGGCTTGTGATAGAAGCTCCAGAGCTTGTTTGTACATAAGACTTGCCTCCTTATCTTTTGGCTCTATCACCAAGGCCACCTGAATGCAGAAAATAAATTGAAACATTAGCAAGACACAAGGAAGATTATGCCCAGCAACATAGAGACACAGATGATTTGCAATTTGATTGATTTGCATCTGCAAGGGGATTAATTTGATTGTTTTCCTTAAACTTTGTTTCTATATCCTTGTTTATTATTTTGCTTAAGTATGTTAAGAAAGAACATCAATGCTGTACAATTATCCTAATTAGTACCTTTGTATTCCTATAAATGGTGGTCAAAGCATGTAGCCAAGTTACCTAATTCGTTATTTTGTTACCCTTGAGAGAGTTTTAGATTGTTTTTATGTATGCTTTGATGGGGTGATGTAGGTTGATGAAATTGAAGAAAATAAGCAAAAGTTGACAAATTTGGAGAAAATGGTTAAATTGTAAGAGATTCAAAGTTCGGAGACTAAAACGCAAATATTCAAAAGTTGCACCGACCCTCATGATGAAGATTTGAGAGTGTTATTGGTCAATTGGATGAAGAAGGATGTCAAAGGATCAAATATAACCAAAGAGTGATCACAAATCAAATTACAACAGAAAAAATTTTGCTCCGAATTTTTAGTCTCATATTGACTCACTTTTGACACAGTAAACAATCGAATTGGAGGATGATGTCTAAAGCAAAGTTGTAGCCCTTTGTGTTAGCTTTCCAACACATCTTGAATCATATCAATCGGATATTAGGAGAAAATGTTATGATAAAAATACTAAAAAAATGTGCAGTCTATCGTTTTATCCCAATCGGCGCCGCGACCTGGGAAAGAGAAAAAAACCTATGTTTATATTTTTTTTGTCCGGCCAACTCCAATCCGTGTTATTATCTATTGAGGCTATAAATACAAGTTTGAAGACATAATTCAATGGGGAGAAGACGGCTTAGAAGACAACACAAACGAGAGTCGATCTAGAGCAAAAAAACAAGAGATTGAAGGAGAATTCAAGCATAAAAGAGTTTTTCTTATCATTTTCTTCTCCATGTTCTTTAATTCAGAATTTGATATGTTGTTTTTAATTATTATGAGCTAATTTTAATATCTAGGGTTTGATGTAACTGATCTTGAGACATGTTTGGATTCTTTTATAGTCAATTCAATTGATTGTTCCATTAATTCGTTTGTGTTAATTCTTGCGCATTGCTTTCAATTACCTGATCAATAATTGAATAATTTGATACTTTAAATTTCGGCACTCGAGAGAGAAAAATTTAGGCGTGATCTTAAATGACACAACCTAGGAAATTATAGGTTTCGAGAGAAAGTGTAATTCCTTTGAAGTTTATTTCATTTAAGAATCTTGTGCTTATAATTTCTATATCATTAATTCGGAATAGAGATATTGGGATTAAAATATAGAAATATGTTCTATTCGACACTCGAGAGAGGGAATAGAATTTAATTTGTGATTCTTGCCTACGAATTCAGGAAAAATCGATAGAAGTGACTATAGAAGTTGAAAAACATTGTTAATAGTGAGGTGAAATCAATCTCTAGGCTTTCTCGCATTGATATTCTCCTTTAATTTGTTTTCTTTCCATTTGAATAATCACACGTTCATATTATTTTAGGATAAAAACATTGAATTGAAATTTGGTTTGTCTAGATAAAGCAAAAGCTACAATAATTATACTACTTGGTAGGAATTAAATTACAATTTCTGTAGGTTCGACACTCTTTTACTATATTACAAAACTTGACATCGTACACTTGGTATAATTCACGTTGCATAAAACGCGCGACAAACTCCGACAACGAATGAAATATTTTCATTCATTTCAATCAGAGAGGTGAATGGACGTTGATTCAAAGGAGGGTTACAACCCATTTTACATCGAAACTAACAAAGGTGTACTAGGAGTTAGGGAGAAAACTGAAATTACAGGTATAAATTTGGCTAGGGCATTTGAGGCACCTGGCTACTAAAGTAGAATCAATTGAATTTACACTCGAAAAAATTTGGTTTTTCAATGGTTAATGATATTAGGCTCCGTTTGATGCCCATTATTTCATCAAAATGAGTTATATAATAGTAAGTTTTTTAAAAATGTGTGGTTAAAAAGTAGGAAAAATTTTGGATTTATGTACAAAATATTTTATCGTGAGAATACGTGGTTAAAAATAAGTTTGAGAAAAAAATAAGTTTTGAAATAATGAGAATCAAACTGGGGCTAGGTGTTGGATGGATTATTTCAATTGCCAAAGGATCTCCCCAATTTACTACATTGTCTTCCTTATGCAATCACACCAAGGAATGTATGAAGGTGAATTTGAAGGCCAAACATTTCCTAATAACCGGTAAGAAGGGCCTTCTCCTATTGATAAGGCCACCATTTTGAGGGATATTTAGCAGGTGGATACCCAATGAATGCGACTAATAATTGGTCCATTGGTGTAGGAAATGATGTAGAAATTTTACAAGGCATCGAGTGAGAAGTGGCTACTAATTCGAGGACGAATATTCTCTTGAAGGGGAAGATTAGCATGACACAAGGCAGATTATGCGCAGCAACATTGAGACAAGGCTAATTTGCAATTTTATTGATTTCTCTAGGGTGGGAATTAATGTGATTGTTATCCTTAAACTTTGTTTCTATAATTTTGTCTTGGTTTATTACTTTTCTTAATTATGTTAGGAAAGAACATCAATGCTGTACAATTATACTAATCAGTAGCTTTTTATACCAACAAATGGGGGTCAATGAATGTAGCTGAGTGGTGGTTGTTTAAATGAAATATTAAGCGTTTGGTGTTACTCCAATTCTTTGTCAATCTTCCGGTATTCGTTTTTACGAATCAACGGATTATTGACTCTAAATATTCAGGTATTCGTAGAGTCAACGAATACTAGTCTTGTGTTCATCATTTTTGCATGCTTCCACTACATCAGGAAAATGAAGCAAAATTCTAAGATAACGTGCACATAACTCATCAATGAAAATCATTTCGTGGACAATGATTAAACACTAAGCTCAAGAGTCTCCCCTTCTTCTCTGACATTTGTCCAAAAAAAAAGAAAAAAAAAAAAAGGAAGGAGTATGTGATAATTTCTTCTCTTTATTTAATTTGCAGCTTTAGAATTTTAATTTCTTCAGCAAAGGGAAAGCAGTCAGTACGGAGGAGGGTGAACAAACCTCAGTAGTTCAATAAGCTAACAATAATAATCTTGGCAGTTGGCACAATGATATAGTGGATCCGAATGTTGTAACAGCTCCAAAAATGTGGCAAAAAGTGTCTTAATGAACAATACCATAGTGCCATAGCCAAGGATAAGATAAAAAAGCAGAGAAACCACTTCTTTGCAGCAAAATTCAACTAGAATTAAATAAAGCCCCTGTTCGTCTACCATTATTTCAAAAAATTATTTGCCACGGTAAGATTCTCCACCACACATTCACCCAATAAAATATTCTACACACAAACCAATAAAGTTACTTTAAATTTCAACCACACATTCTCCAAAAAATACTATTCATTACTCTATTTTTCTCCCAATAATGGGAGACAAACACACCCAAAAACCCCATTACTATGGTCTAAACTGTTGATAGGAACAAGTGTTACAAATGCAGCCCAGAAGTAAAGGTGTATGGAATTGATAAAAATACAAGGTATATATATGAATGGTTGAGCTCCCAAGACTTACATACAAGATGTCATCCAGTATTCATAAGGGTGAAGTGCATGATAGATCAACAATCAAAAGATTCTGCCATTAGACAGAAAAATTCAAGGTGGAAACTTAAGAATTACTAAAGTGAACTAGGAAACTTTATTTTGTTTGTGAAAATTTTTCAGTATGAGTGAAATTAGGTCTATTATAGGATAAGAAGTTTAAGCATATCTGTGATCGTAATTCAATTTATGAATTTAAAATCAAAAGAGAAGCCAGAGAGAAAGTCATACTCTTATGAGAAAATTGATTATCATCTCTTCCATAGCTGCATTAGGTTTGAACTCTTCATCCGGTTGCCCAGCAGATCCAGTGGTTTCAATGTTAGAAATCGAAGAGGCACCACCTGGAGACATGACACAAATGGATTGCAGACCAGGTTCAACCTTTATTTGCTTAGAATCTTCAGAAAATGTAGATCCATCAAGGGAAGGCCGTGGATCCACTGCAGCTGAAGCATGACTCAGTACATCGGTATTATGGCCCATGCCATCATTATTAGAACCTTTCTTCAGGTCATTTTGCCTTTGTTTTTCCCAATTGACAACCAACCCAGCAAGTTCGATAGCAAGACGCCTATTTTCTGCTGCAGTATTATATGGTAATCCAAGGCGACTGAGAGAATTCACCATCTGAGGGACAAATTGTGCTCTGCAGCTGTAGAAGAGATCTGAGTGGCGGACAATGAGCTGGAATATGTGGATAAGATTGGGAACTGAGTGACCTTCCTCAACCAGGATTTTCTTCGTGTAACGTATCCATATTGGCATACGGGAATCACCAAGAGGCAACCTTCGTGGAAGTGCCGGCATTAGTATATCAAGGGCTTGTCTGACCAACAGTTTATTCTCTGGTTGGCAAGTCCTTAATAGAGCGACAAAAACCTATATTTTCAAATTGTTGTTAAATGTGGTGTGATTGACTGAAGGAAACAATATACGAGTGCATAAACAAATGTCATTAAATGCATCACGTGATCAGTCGACCAGATTTTGCAGAAGCCCATCCCATAACAGTAGGGGAGCGAGTTTAATACTCCAATAAGGTTTTGTCAGGAAACTATTGGTGATTTAATTGTTTTGGGGCAGCTAGGACTTTCAATCACCAAAGTTAATAGTCCAAGTTAAGTTGTTTCCGTTGTGTAACACTGACTAAAAAGCACATATCACAGGCAAATGACACAGCGACAAACGAGAGTAAAAGACAAAATTATGCTCTTGAAAATATGTAACACAGCAAAACCAGAAACAAGAAATTTAAGAAAAACCTGCATATAAACTAGGAACCCGGCTGATATTCAGAACTTCAGTGTGTATGATAATTGAAGCATACTCATGTCACATCATAAAGCTTTTTAATGGGATTATGACAACATGTTTGGAGTGAGTATGTTAAGCCTCTGTTTGATTGGATCAAAATTTTGATAAAAATTCAAATCAAAGTCGACAATTAATTTTAGCCACATATTTCATGGACCTACAACTTTTATCAACTTTTCAACAACACAATTCATCAACTTTTATCAAAATTTACTAAAATAGGAACTAAATGTTTAAGCTATATATTATGATGAAAAAGTTATGCAATTACCTGCAGTATAATTTTCTCTGGGGCTTGGTAGGCCTCCAAAAAGTGGCAAACATTGACAAATGCCCACTGCTTACTAGCACTATCTTCACGCTTGAGATGATTCCAGCCAAATTTGATAAGTTCCTTCCTGTGGAGAACAAGGTCATTCTGAAGGTGCTTGAGAAGCAGAGTAGCAAGCTGCAGAAGCTCAATCCTCAAGGGCTCATCATAATCAGCAGAAACCTACCAGAATAAAGAGAAATGAATGCTCAGTCCCCAAATAACAGCAAAAAACTTGTTAGCAATACCCCCAATCGTCAAACCTTTGAACACAGAACAAATTATTTACCTCTTCTGGAGCATCAAGCAGTTTGTCGACAATTATCTTGATCGTAGCTGCATCAATGACCTCCCAAGTTTGGCCATTTTGAAAAGTATGAGCTAACATTGGTAGAATGAGCATTTGCATTACAATTACCATATGATCATGGCCTAATTGTTTTAATTGAAAAATGTTGAGAAAATGAAGCAGTAAAGCTTTTTTCATGTTGGGTGGATAACCCTCAGCAACCTACGAGGGAAAATAATATTGAATTACCACAAAATTAGGGGAAAAAATTAAAACAATCAGAGAGTATCAAATATTTTAATTATGAAAATAATGATCCCAAACACAATATATCTTGAACATACCTCAATAATATAAAACTCCTTTAAGAAAGTGAAATCTATGCGAGTTCGAAACAGGAAGATGGAAAGCACTTCAAATAACACATTAACCTCCGATCTATCATGTCTCAAGTAATTCAGATAACATTTGATTAGCCACTTGCTTTCTTTCACCTGCACTTATTTACAATAATTTCAAGAGTCAGTGAGCTAGTATATAGAAAATTTAATCATTAATATTATGAGCAAATGCACTGATTTAGATTGATGAATAATTAAGTCCTAAGTAGAGAAGGACACAGACACCTCACAAGATTTCATTTGGGTCTTAGTATGTATATCTAGAAACTCTAAAAGATCCCATGCCCTGTTAGAACAGAGACACGCCTCAAAAGAAAACTTTTTTGAAAGGTAACGCCTCAAAAGAATACTATTTCAATGGAGACACGGACCAATCTCGAACCACCTAGAATACCCAAAAATATCTTAACCCAAAATACCTCTCAACTTGTGACAAATTCCAAGGATATACTGAAAATATTGAATTTCTGAGAACGATAAAATTACCAGACTTCAGTAAAAACATAAGAACTCACACAGAAAATCATTGAAGGTCTTTTTTGTGCCTACAAGTAAAGATTATTTCAGTAAACATGGACACTTGAATAATTCAGTTTGCTAGGATCTACCCATGTCCAACCTTTGAGAAATAGCATGCCACGAAACCTATAATAGGTCCCTAACACAAACTATAGAAACCAAATATGCCTTGTATTTTTCAATCGTTATATATATCTTTTCTCGGCAAAGTGATAAGTGTAATTTCTACACTTATTCGAGGTCCTAAATGATGATATTTCATTGTTCTTTAGATAAAATACTACTTAACTTGTGTTATATTTCATTTTGTAGGTAAAAGTAAATGTTTTATGAAGAATTAGAGAAAATAATGCAAAGATAATGGAAAAATGCTTCAATTGTATCAAATACAAAGTTTGGGGACTGAAATGCAAATACTCAAAAGTTACGTCGAACCTCACGATGAAGATTTGAGAGTGTTACGCATCAATTGGATGAAGAAATAAACCAAAGGGACAAAATATAGTTCAAGTACTATCACATTTCAACTTCCAGCTGAAAAAGTTATGTTTCGAATTTTCAGTCTCAATTTGAGACCCATTTTTGGCATAGGAAATGTTTGAATTGGAAAAATTATATCTCTGGAAGATTTGTAGCTCTTTGAGTTAAATTTAAATCACTTCAATCGGATATCAGGAGTGAAAGATATGACCAAAATACTAAAGTTATCCGATGGATAGAAACGTATACCTATACAGCCGCATAGGTCTAATTTGATACGACTGCATCATGCATTCCATGGTCAAAATTGATGGTTGGACGTCCTTCTTGCGACCGCATAGTACAAACTTTTGGCGAAATTTTGCTTCCTTTTTAAATTGACTCTACTTTGGTAACAAGATTTTAGGCATCCTATATATACCAAACTCGACCAAAACACGGGGGAGACCTCATTTTAACCTAAAAATCATATATTCTACATATTTTGGAGACGAAGAACTAGGCGTAATCATCAACCATAGGTAAATTATACAAGTTTATTGAAGAATATTCATCATTTTCAAGATTCAAGCCAAGAAATTGGATTCCTCCACTTTCTTCATTATTTCTCGATCCGAGGGATGTCTTTTCATTATTTTTTGTATAGTTTAATAATTACGATAGTTGGCTAGGTTTTTCAATTGTATTGGATGAATGTTGAACCCTATTTTCATTTATTTTAATTCAAAACATCAATTTAGGAATTTCGTGTTATTATTTGATTGATTTTACATACTCATTACACTACTTATTGCTCGATCACCAATTAAGTAGTTAGTTGCTTGTTGTAGTGTAGGAATGCTCACAATAAGTCTAAAACGCAGAAAAATCAACATGTATAGTTAGAATTAGGAATAATCTCTTTCGCACATGCAATCTTGTTGATAATCTAAACAAAATGCATGACTTTCATATGAATTCGGATTAGGAATAGGATCATCTCGTATTAGTCATAGGTTAGTGTATCTTGGGAAAGAACATCTAACATATTATCTTTATCGATTTTCAAAAATGCATGAATTTACTGGATTAATTATTGAGAAGTGAAATAAATGGAAATAGAGGGATTCACGATTTCAATAGCATTCACATATTAGAAAAACATCATACTTATTTGTTTTCTTAGAGTAGAAATTAGTATAAACAACAAAGCACAATTCTCTTTTGTCGGTACATTTCGAATTTGATAAAAATTATTGAACTACAAATCAGACATTATTACTCGTGGGAACGATACTTTTAACTCACATATTTTGTTACTTGTACAACGATCCCGTACGCTTGTGGGTTTCACGCGAACACAAAGCATAGTGTAAATAATATTTATAATGGCATATTAGATATGTTTATAATGTGATATTTATAATTTACGTAAAAGATCGTGAGGGTGGCAATCATCAACAGGCTCAGAAAAGGTTTAGGAAACAAAAGAATATAAATAAACTGACACATACGCTCTTACATGGGTGGGATCAGGGAAAGACTGGATAGGTATAGAGGTCACTTAAGAGTGACAAAAAGTACCAACAACAAAAGATTTAGTATATACATTAAATAACACTTGGATAGATTGCAATTTAACTTACTTGCGTTAAGTTCAATTCCTGCTCATTTTGCAATCGGGAAATTCTAGCTGGGGATTTCCATAATAGAACCAATGTATCGAAAACGACACGATTACCGTTCAACCAACCAGGCATCAACTTAACCAGAGTCTTTACTAAAGCAAGACCATGGAAATAAGCATCCGATGCGGCGCCAGAAGTTGGAACCTGTTGAATAGAATTCTCACTTTTAGGAGTAACAAGCCCATCTTCACTCGCTATAGCAGAATGATTGAAAGATGCCTGGGCAGTTGATGCATCGGATTTTTGCAAATAGTCAGGGAAAGCACTTTCTATTATCTTTTCTGGTGTCTTTGCAAGTTCTTCTCTCAAAGGTTGGCCAGCATCTGAGCGTATTATATACATAAACCTGGATTAAAGAATAACTAAATAAGAAGGAAAAACCATCATTGGTGATTTCAACTAGGATGGACCAAAGTCAAGTGTGTTCGCTTACCTCCTGAAATACTTGTGTTGAGACAATCGAGCAAGGAAATAATCAACAGCAGCAGTGGGATAACGATTAAGAAATTTCGAAAGTGGAAGGCGATATGGACTGTTGATCTCACTATAAAACTGTCCAGGGGGAAGGGTAGCTTCAAGATCGATAGTCAAAGTTACAAGCTCATCAAGAAATTTCCCAGCTGCAGAAGGAAGCAGGTGGAAAAGCTCGATGATAGCTGCAAAAATGATCAACTAGAATCAATAGAATGAGGGCTAGATACTTATGTATGATAGAAGAGTGTACTAGTGTGTCACTGATCATGTAAAATGGCAAAACTCACCAGCAGCTATTTTTGGTTCTTCACCGGGCTTCCAAGACTTCTGGGTCTGAGCAAGTTTCTCAGGTTCCAACCATTTCTTAAGATGCTCTAGCAATTTACCACCTAACGTAACATTGAACCAGTTGGACAGAAGTTCAAGCAAACGAGCTAGACCTTGCAAAAGAGGCATGCTGAGATTTTTGGTGTGCGCCAAGTTGACTAATATAGGCCTCAAACTGCTCTGAAGAAGTTCTTTTGGCATCCTTTGCTGTAGAATAACCTAAAAGATGATGAAAAAAAGAGCTCATTTAGAAGATCATCATAATATATATTAGAAAAATAAATAAGAAACATCTGCTATTAAAACTAGAGATGATTAATAATCAAAACTGAGATTCATATTCAGAGCAATCAACAAAGCCATAGTGTCCAACACTCCATTTGTTTAAAATAGAGTACGCTGTAATCCTAGGGACCATAGTAATGACATTTGATTTGGATGGAATTTATGGAAAATAAAGTCCCTACTTCAAAAAATAATGAATCTATACAAGTATCAAAGGAATATCATAAATGGAATTATGATAAGGAAAATAATCAATATGAAAGAATCTATCATCACCAAACATATATGATTATGAAATCATCGAGTAGCCAGAACAGTAAACAGCTTATCTTCGTCCTTCGCTCCATATGTACATGTCAAAGACACCCTATTTTCATTTTTTTTTTTTTTTTTTCACGTGATTCTAATTAGCAATCACAAGACCAAATTAGTAAAGTTGGACATTACCCAACCAATATTCATGACAGTTGGAACTTAAAACTATACACTTTGAAAAGAACCACATGTAAGAGCACAGAATAATTTAAACCAAATAACTTTCAAGTGAAAGCGCGTGTTTAAAACGTTTTCTATTCAGTAAGTGAAGTTTAGCTGAAACACCCATAAGGCAACTACTGAAAGCAATAACTCATACACCATATCCAAGATACAATAAAATAAATAGGCATAAAATAAATAGGCATATAGTCTTAATAGTTCATTCAATGAAAAAGTGACTTCAGAGAACCTTTTCTCTAAAACAAGATCCCAAACTTCCAACTTTGGATAACTTAAAGGAGTAAATTATAGCAAGTCCGCTGACAAAATAAGATTCGATAAGCATAACAATCGGAGAGGACATTGTGTAACACTGATATTGGAAATAAATATTGCCTGCTTTCCAGATGAGAGAATAGGTGGTGTCCAGAAAACATTATATGGATATAAACAAATAAGCTGACTAACCTGACGTAGCCCATCCTTAGCAACATTTACTATTTCTGGTGTCCTGCTCGTCAAGGACTTGAAAAACATGGAAATTATTTTAGCCCGTAACTCCAAGTGATTTTGTGTTTTGAAGTCTGCCCATGCCATAGCAGTGCACAATAGCTCAATGCAAGCCGTGCGGAGTTTATTTAAAGACGTCGCAACTCTTGGATTCATAAATTTCACAGCCCACACAGTTTCATCAGACTCTGCTATTTGCAGAGCTTCTTGAAAGAAGTTAATGAGCTCTGGAGTTAATTTAAGAAGAGGAGGCCTCAATGCCAGGCAGAAATTCAAAGCAGTAAGAGTCCCAACCTGAATGTTGCAAAAAAGAAGTTAGAGACCACGTGGGACAACACGGTATACAACAACTAGAATCTGATATCACCTGTTGGTCAACAGTTTTAGACCGTAATTGCCGCATAATAAGGGGCTGTAGCAAAGGTTGGTACAAGGGTTCAAGCAACTCAGAAACCTCACTCCCAGTCCTACTTGCCAAAAGCGCCAAAGAAGACTGCACAATCTTCCTCAAATTAATTGATGAGTTGGCATTAAATAATTCTACAGCTAGATACTCCACAACTCCTTGAAAACTTTGCCTACGTGCTTCACTGTTTGCTTCGTCAACATTATTCACCACGCGAAGAACTTGAGTTAGAACCTGACTTGTCTCTTCCTGTTCTTTAGTAGCATATATAGGAAGCCTTTTGAGAACATACACCAGTCCACGAACAATTTTTACTTGAAAAAGACACAATACTTCGACAGTGACCTTTCCAATCAAAGCACTGAGCCCCAGAACTCCCCCCATTTGTGATTGCCAAGTACTTCCATAGCAACAGTGCAAAAGACGTAGTAAGAGTTGTTCGAATACAGGAGCCCTCACACTTGGAGGAGGTGAACATAAAGGGCTCATTGAGGGGCTGAGGACAATCATTGGAGTACCAGGACCACCCCTTGACATCAACATGTCAGAATGCTTAGAGTGAGCAAGAAACAAAAGTGTCTCGGCAAAAATATTCAATGCATTCAGAGCAGCTTTAGCATGCAGTCTATTTTCATCTGCCATCACTTCAACCACAGCATCTAAAAAGATCAAGGGATCCAACTCTTTCAGAGAAGTAACATTTCTTGACTTCGAACTCATATTGGTATTAGATGAAAGAACAGAGCCACCAAGTGATGAGGCCGATGTTGAAGGATGAGAACCATGACACTCTATGTGAAATATCATAGCAAAATGGCGGCAAACATGGACAACATATTCATCCTTAGACTCGCACAACTCAGGTTCCACACTCGCAGCAATTATGGTCATCAAGAGAATCTTGAACACAGATTTCTCAGCCATAAGTTGGGTCTTTGTCTTCACACCTAAATCAGCCTGAATAAAATGATTTTGACAGTACAAACAAAATTAATATTATCAACAAATTCCAGTCATAACGTATGAAGATATCATAATTGTAAAAAAAAAAGATCTGACTCTTAAGTTAAGAGAATGTTTTATGAGAACTTGGTGAAGATGACCTGAACCGAAATTAGGGAACACCTTATTAGCATATGAAGAATATTTAGAGCAGAAAGAAGATATAGTCAGTACAAGCTTCAGAAAATTCACAGATTATATAAGCATTTGTTTGAAGAAAATCTAGAAACTCAAAAATAAACAGAAAAAGAATGCCTATCAACTTAAATAAGTAACGCTATATAGCAAAAGGGAACAAAAATAAAAAAAGCCACAATCAACAAGCTCTTTTTGAGAAGTAAAATATAGTGGAAGATTAGAGGAATCATCAGAATCCTAAAAAAAACAAAGGGAACACTGAAACAAATTTATTATCTAACCTACCTTTATATCAGATGTCTCCGATCTTCTCCATGATGGATCGACAGAAGATACTAGAACAGTTGACAGCTGTCTAGATGTTGATCTGTCATCAGTAACAAGTCCAGGCAAATTGAGCTGGGATGATAAGCATGCACGAAGAAATTTAAGTGCTTGTTTTCTGTAGAAAGCTTCCATGCAACCATTTCTGTGCATGACAGCAGCCACAGCAAGATTAATACAGCGATCTAGGGGTACTAAAAATGGTGTGGAAGGCTCAAATGTGAGAATTAACCGAAGCCCGTGCTCAGGATTTTCTTTGCATTCGAGTGCAAGAGGCTCTTTGAGAAAACGTCTGTTTCGACCACCTAATTTGCCCAGAAGTTGCAATGATTTTCCCCCCCAAGGATAGGGTGCAGGCTTTAAATGAGACCACAATGCCAAAATCACCTCAGACATGACGTTTGCCATACTAGGTTCCAGAAAATCAGGATTCAAGCTATCAATCCAAAACTCAAGTGTCCTCAAACCAAGACTGACAAGGTCATCACTTCCCTTAAGACACATAACCAGAGGCTTCATTAGACGAGGGAGGTGAGGTAACAATGAACTTAACCGAGCAGGCAATGTTAAGCAAAGCTCAAGCAGAAGTTCCAGCATTTCTTCACCAGTAGGTCCCTCAAGCATTGCCTCCAGCATATTCAAACATGGCTGCAGTGTGGGAACCAAGTCCCGCAGTAGAAGTTCAAATTTACCTCCAGCAAGTGCGCGAAACATTGTATGAAGAAGTTGCAAATAACCAATTGGTTTCTCAACTTCAGTGGCATTTTTCATGCAAGTTTCCATAATAACAGGCACGTGAGGTTGAAGAATGCGTTCACATTCTGAGGGAGCCTTCACTACGGCACTAAATAGAAACCGGAAGAGATGCAAGACAAGTTTTGCAGCAGGTGAATCTGGATGTTTCAGAACATCAAGTTTGCTGCTCACAAGAAAATTAACTAAAACATCTGCAAAGGGACGAAATACTTTGGGGGCCTGCAAAAGAGTAGAAAACATGTGGACTAGCTGATTGTTGGAAATCATGCACTCAAAAAGCTCTGGCATACACAAAGAAAACATGTCCATTAAGTCTCGAGGCTCCATGATGGCCAAAATATTAGAAAAAAGATGAATCATATCCCTCTCTTCATCCTTATCCTTGAACAATGCCAAGCAATGCACACCACTCTTCAAAACACCAGAGGCTTTGCACACCTATTAAACTCAAAAAATAAGTCAATGATATCTATAAAACTAAAAAAAGCATAAGCTGGTATTTATGCTAAATGATACCTCATGTTCCCTCATCCCTTTAAAAGGTTGTGACATAGAAGAACCTGATGTTGCTGAAGCAAGAACTTGCTGAGGGGTCCCATGTGCAGATGGTGAAACCTATATCATTGAAATAGCAGTATAAAATACAAGTAGACTCTGCAGGTAAATTATAGCATTACACAATCTCACAAACCTGTGACCGGGGTACATGTGCATGTGTGATGCTCCAGATAATTGTCTTCATTCCTGCAAAAAGTATTACAACCAAATTATAGTAAGAATTAATGAATTAAAATTAACAGAAACAGAATTGTCTGGTGGCCCATGTAGAATGCCCTATAAATTCTTCACTAATAAAAGAAATGGTATTTCTTTGTATCTGGAAAAAGGAAGAATAATTACCCATAACTAAGGTCTTTATCAGATGCTTACAATCGCTAACTTCCTTGGAATTCTCCGCAGGACCCGATACATTAAGAACTGCCTGCTGCAATGTAGCCCGTGATAAATAATGGAGCAAAAAATTATAAAAATAAATAAAATTAAATTAATAACGAATTCAAACTAAGAACATATACTGATTGATATCCGGGTAATCAAAAGCGAAGTTATTAAACCTGACCCAGGGCATAGACCTAGTGGGCCAAGTCTACAGGTCATGGTCCAAAAACAGCATTTCAGACGTTAAAAGTCTGCAAATAATATTAAACCTATGAAAGCATGGCCCCAGCAGGCTATATCCAAGTGCAAGGAGCGTACTGATCGCATTATGAACATGATTGAGATAGAAGACATTTTAATATAAGAAAATGACAAACATTTATAAAAATTGAAGTATCCGTAATCACATTTTAGATATTAGTTACTAAAAATGTGAATGATCATCACTATGGATTCAAGTACTAAGTAATCCTGAACAATTAGGCATAGTCAAAATGACATTGGATTTTATGAAAAGATGGAAGTGATAAGGAGTGACTGGGAAAGCAAAGCAATATGAAGTAGTAACAATGGACAATGATACTGCATGAACCACGTGGTTCGAACAGTCTGTATAATCTCAGTTAGGGATTCATGGCTTCATTAGAGCTTTTCATCAATACACTTTATGAAAGCAAGGCCAGGTCACAAAATCTGACTAGGTCAATGGATTACTCAAAACAGGTCCAGCTAATGGCTTGGTTCACTGAATGAACTCACTGTTCACTGTCCAAATGGACCATTGTATGATGGTTTTAGAAAATACGAGAAAATTACTCCCAAAAAATCTTATCAACAAGATGATCAACAAGATGTTCTTTATTACTAGTCATAGTTGAACGTGCGTTGCACATTATTTTGAAAAGCTTTAAAGGTGCTATAAAAATAATATTGTAAGATGTGAGAAAAATATAAAAAATAATTAATACAAATTGTTTGTGTGGAATGAACTTTTGATTCAAATTAAATAAAAACCAATTTGTGAAAACAATTTAAATAGTTGAAGAAATCAATTAGAATAATCTCTCCATTTGCCCTTTTGATATGAACTAAACATCCAACAAATACCATTATTTCTTCATATTCGCTTAATATGCATTTAATATATCAATTGAAATTATTTATTATAGATACACAATATGTCCCCCCATTTACCTTCTTTGTATCTTTAATTCATTCAATAAATCAATTGAAAACAAACTCTAAAAATATTCATCCAAAAAAATTTTAATGAAATTAATTTACTGTCCAATCAAGTAGAATGAATCTGTCAAATGTACATTGATCATAACTAAATAATTCAAAAAATAATTCATGATAATATTATTCAAATAATTAAATAAATCAAATACATATTGAAAAACGAAAAGGTAATGAATATGTGAAATGTACATTCATCATAACTAAATAGTTGACAAAATAATTAATGATAATATTGTTCAAATGGTTCAAGTGATTAATAAATTAAATACATGTTGAAAAACAATAGTTAGGGTATTATTGAAATAATTAAATATATATTGAAAAACGAAAAATAGAGTATTATTGAAATAATTTTTTTTTTTTTTTTTTTTTTTGAAAGGTAATCAAATATTATATATTAATAAAAGCTTAATACACAGGAAGTGTATTATCAATACAAATCAGAAAGGAAAATCATGAAATCGGGCAACCCATCTATATGCCTAGTAGCTTCGGCATTAAACCAAGTATACAATGTCAAATAAAACAATTTCCTAAACTGCTCCGTTGTCCGTATTTGGTCTTCAAAACAACGTCCATTTCTTTCTCTCCACATACACCACACAATGCATCCCGGAATAAGGTCCCAAACAAGTTTGCTTTCCTTATTTCGAAGCTTCCTCTTCCATGTCTTTAGCATGTCCTCCATACGCCTCGGCATCACCCAAGCCATATGTTGCGACACCAAAATATCGTTCCATAACAAACGAGCAGCATCACAATGAAGAAATAAGTGATCAATCGTCTCCCCATCCCTTCTACACATATAACACCACTCTGTAACATAAAAACCCCTAATACGAAGGTTATCCACCGTTAACACCTGTCCTCTGACCACCGTCCATAATAAAAATGCCACTCGTGGGGGCAATTTACAATTTCATACCATCTTCCAGGGGAATGAACTCTCTCCAACTCCCGATAGAGATCTAAAATAGGTGCGAACCGAGAAAATACCATCTCGTGTCAATCTCCACCTGCTACTATCATCCTCTCCTGCCCTGATATGTGCCTCGTATACTTGTGTCAGAAACAACGCATAATCATCCAGTTCCCCAGTCCTGCAAACCCCGACCAAAAACAATGTTCCAACTGGGACTCCCATTATGAATATCTAATGCATCATTTACCATGGCAGACGGTACCATGAAATAATTGAATTATAGTAGGGATAAAATTATCCAATAAATGATTCTCACTTAATGTTATATTTAATATATTATTATAGATAGATAAATAATGTGGTTAAAAAATTAAAGAAGTGGTAAGGTCAAAGGTGCATATCTTTTTGCAAAGCTCACAAACAGCAGAACTCAATCCATGAAATCAAGTACAAGATGTATAACAAATGTACTTTCCATGATAAAATATTTGTTGATGATAATTCATGAGGAAGAGGAAAACGTCCAAAATAATGAGCAACTGAACTTCATAGACTTCCATCTCAATAGATCTGCTCTTCTAGTCGTGTGGACTTCCATATTATCAGGAAGATTGAGAGTGAGAATAGTTGGATAAGTTGTTTTAGCATCACTGTTCTAATGGCAATAAGGAAGGAAAAATTACCTGCTCAAGTAAAACCCAAATCTAATAAAAACTGGAAAGATAAAGATAAAACACAAACAGCTTTTTTTGTTTCTTTCCCTCTTCTGAAACCACACAAACAGCTTATTAACAAACTACGGAAATTTAATGATTAAAAAGAATAATAAAACTACAAGTACCAACTTACCTGTACTGGGATTTCAAGTTTTGACCTTAAGGTAGACCGACTTTTTCCCTCATCTGCCTCTTCCAGTAGCTATGACAACAGAAAGAAAATCATTATCCGTCAAACAAATATAGAATCGTTTTTTGGCAAGAACTTAATTCTAAAAAACAGGAGAAAGGGACAGCTTGCCAACATTTGGCATCACAAGCAAGATAATATGTGAAGAACAAGCAGGGTTGTAAAGAAAATTTGCTATAAATCTGATAGATCCAGTAACTCTAAAAGTCAGGTAAAAACAGTATCAATTCATAAAAATCCACAGCAAATGTCTAAAATTAAATTGTTGGATGTATAAAATAAATATTTTACATCTTCCAATGCTCCACCACACAAACATGATGATTATTAATGAGCCAGTTTCACTTTGCCCTACTCACTTCCTCCAATTTGGACAGTGACCCCCTCATGATTCAATTATTTCACTTAACCCCCTGAATAATGAAATTATCCATGGAAAATGACTGCAATGCCCAAACTTAAATTTACATCATAAACTTACAAACTACGGCCACACTGTATATGGTGGTTGCATATATATCCTTCCTCAATGGATTTCTGCACTTCCAACAGCTCACTACATGTGTATGTGTGGACGTCCCTTACTCTCACTGACTCTCTCTATACACAGCATTTCTTAAAGTACACTCACGACACTGAAACAGACAATCTGGTGGCAAAAGCCTGGTTAACTGTACTTTGTGCTGTACTGTAAAGTCTCGACTCTCGTATACGTGACAAGCTACTGTTTTCCAACTTTCTCTACTTCCCTATCACTTTCTTTATCACTTTCACTTGTTTTCAACCTTTCTCTACTTCTCTATTTTCTTCCTGATCATTATAATAGTTCTACTTTTGCAATTAGTTTCAGTTCAGAATGTTTAGAATGTTACATTCTACCAGCAAACACTAGGAAACACTAGCAGCTTCAGAATCGAATTGGAACATTCAGAAGATTCTTTTGTCATACTCTATATAATGCCTTATCCTAAACACAGTGTAACCCAGTTTTCATCAATTTCAAGAAGGCTTCTTTTGTAATATATTTATCACACATTTTTGCTTAAAGAAAAGGGTTCAGAAATTTTCTCTAAATTATTGGAAACACAATGTCAGCAAATAGGAGCATAGAACCATACCACAGCAAAACTAAGAAATGCTGAAACTAGCTCAAAAGCGAAAGAACAGACAAAAAGGATCCAAATGTTTATTAAGCAAATAATTATAGCATCTAATGTAAAGTTGAAGTACCTGGGGAATGGTGCGCTTAAAAGTATTAAATTTACCAACAAAAGCATCCAAAATCCGGCCCTGGAAAATGGTGAAGTGAGTTACTACCAGAGAGAATTCTCATCCAGCATAATAAAGTAGGTGTAATAAGAGCATCAAAAGGCACATACAAATAAAATCCGTCCTTCATCCATCGTTGTCTGGTCTATACCTTTCTCAAAAATCGGTTCCACCTATTTGATTGATGAATAAATAAGCTAATCAACAATGAACAACTCTAGAAATACCTTTATCTAAGATTGGCTGTGCTACTGGAACGCAAAAAGAAGATGATTTGAAAATCTCACCAGATTCAACATTAATCGAGCACAAGTGGTATGAATGCTGAGAGACAATGAAGCGTCATGCATGTTGCTTGAGAACAGGTAAATAATCCGTGATAGCTGCACCTCAGTGATACGGTAGATCAATAAAGTATAATGACACTTAGACAAGGAGGAATTGTTAGGGTTCATAAAAATTTTCTATCATCAATGCAATTTGTAAGTCAACAAAATATCCAGAACATGTGATGTGTCAATTGTCAGCAAGCAAGTACTCCCTTCATTTCATGTTGAATTACTGTTTTCCCTTATTTGAGCCTCCCTCCGTGGTGGGGGTAATGATAATATGGTGGCAGATTGCTCTTTACTACTGGCAAAGGAAGAGAAACTTGTATGTTTTTCTTTTGTGTTTGCTTTCTTTGGATTTTTAAATTGGCAGGCTTGAGCAAGAGTTATAATTTGGACAATAATTCAAGTCAAAAACCTCATCTGAAATCTGATCCAAGTTAGACTCGTCAAATATTTTACCAAATGAAATTGTACTGTACAAGCTAGCTACGTGGTCCAAGAGATACAAAGCATCAACGTAATTACATAAAGAGGAATACCTGAGATAAAGTAAGATCTGCCCTGACATGATGCACAATCTCTGCCAGAAGACTATATGCTAAAGGCCTTAATGTCTCAAAGCAAGCCCGGCCAGTTCCAACAAGGACCCTGGTGGAGTTCAATTTATCAATTTTATAATGAATTCAAAATGAGACATTTAAAAACAAAAACCCGAAAAATGCGGACAAACTGATTTATGGTAAAAATTAAATCAACACAAAAAACTACAGCTGCAGATATAAGCAAAACAAATGTCAAGAGAAGATAGAAACTGGTAAGCAAATTCCAATCGTAGCTATTTGATTTTCGTCATCGTGACTGCAAAGTTAAGGCACTTTAAGTCAGCCCACCAAGCCAACCTTGAAAAAGCAGCTATAGGAAATAATTGAAGGATGCCATAAGAACCAGACAAATGAATACCAATCAATCTACCCTTTATGCAAAGAATAATACATCTTAAACGAAAACAGAAGCTGGCACCCTAAGGATGTTTGCTCAGGAGCAATGATGTGCCTGATGGTACCATTTTCTCTGAGCCCAAGGGTTTACTGTTTCCCGTGGAACAAATATCACTTAGCTTATCCAGTCATCGTGCATATTTTCTCCATTTGCCCTGACAAGTCCTGCAGCCACAATTTTTTTTTTTTTTTTTTTTTTTGGTGTGTTGTACATAAAACCTAAACCATATTTCAGAGAAAAAAATTCTTACAAAAATCATTTCAACCTAATAACTCATTAAGGTCATAATATGTTTATGCCAAATTCCTAGTCAGATTGGGTATTTATAGTGTATGAGCAGGCGTATGGTTTGGAAATTCTAAGGTGCTTGTGCGGAAATAACTGGTAATTGACATATAGGTTTGGACATGCGTGTTTTGAGTATGCAAACTGCAGAGTATGGGATTTTAAAAATTCCATATAGATTAAAATTCAGAAATTGTGGTTGGTAGAGTGCTGCATCAATCCCACTGATTTTGGAATATAACTATATCCATTTTTTGCAACTTTTCAGCCATTTTCTCCAGTAAAAACCTCTACTGACGAATTTCCACCACAGTACTTTGGTTAACAACTTACAAGTCGTTTCTTTTGGAATCGAAGGAAATTTTACTTGGGATATGTACTTGGAGATGAAGGGAATTTCATTGCTGCATTAACACTCAAATTTAATGATTTTCCTCAGCATTGTTGGGGTTCTTAGATTTTTTTTCTTTATTAGACACTTAGATAATACAAAACCATATTCTTGATGGTTTTAAAGTGAATATATGACTTCTAAAACAAAGATTTATAATTGATTGTTTTTAGATGTATAAATGGCAAAAAAGAGGGTACATGGTTTTGAATTAAGAGTTTGAACCTTCAATCTCTTTTTAAATGGTGTTTGAAAGGTTTCATTAATTGTTTAGATGTTAATTTGTGGATATAGGTTTGGGTATGTTTTATAGGTCTTAGCTGCAAGAATACTTTTATACTTATCTCTCAACAGAAAACAATAGGTATCAATAGCCAAGCTTTGCCTACCATAGATATCAATCCTCGTGCATTGGTATCGATATCTATACCCCCTCCAGCCCCAAATTGTTGATTTTGCCCCAAGACGGGGGAATTTTTATTGCTGATATCTAAGGACTATTACATGAAATTTAAGGGCTGTAAAAAGTGTTCTAAGAGATGATTAACAACTTGTCTGGAACATGATGTTTATTCATTGTGACTCCACGAGACTGTCATATTTACCCATTCCTTTTCATCCATAATTGTGATAAATATGCAACGTGATGTCTATAATATGCAACATTATTGTTAAAGGGTATTTATGTCTTTTATGTAATACCTAGGGTTTCCTAAGGTTTTCCTAACTCTTATTATAAATAGTGGGACGGGCTAACACAATTGTTAAGCCTTCTAATTCTTTTACTCTAACATGGTATCAGAGCAAGGTTATGGGAGATTAATTCCATAAACTTTGTTCAAACAACTTTTTTTTCCTTATAAAAAAAAAAAAAAAAAAAAAAAAAAAAAAAAAAAAAAATCCGGTAATGTTCATCGGCGGTACTGTTCATACCGCGCGGTACTGTTCATCGCGCCGACACTATTCATCCGACACTGTTCATCGCGCCGACACTGTTCATCCCGCGGGTACTGTTCATCCGGTTGGTTTTTGGTCAGTGTTCAATCTCGCTTAATTTCGTACTGCCGGTCTTGCTATTGGTTATTGTTCGTATGATAGTACTACAAATGTTCGTAAGTCCCGTTGGCGACTCACGTTCTTCGTTTAAGCCCTACAGTTGTTTGTATTGTTGGTTTGTTTCCCTTGTGCGAGCTGTTTATTACTTGTTGAATTGAAAGGTATTAATATCGACGACTACACCTCAACCATTAACAACCCGTAGTTGAACGGAACCAATTATTTAAATTGGTCTAAAGGCAGTGAAAATAGCCCTAATCGGACAGGGAAAACATCGTCACCTCACGGAATCCGCCCCGACAACGATGATAAAAAGTATGACGACCGGATTCAGCCGATGCGTATTGTAACATTGTTGTGGAATTCGATGGAGCCTCGTGCCCGATCCGTACTCATCTAGATACGTGCAAAGATATACGGGAGTATCTCCGTGTATTATATTCTAGTAATCTCACCAGGATGTATGATTTATCACCGGAGTACTTCCAACTTCGAAGACACGCAATCCGTTACGTATTATTTCACACATTCAACCGCCTGAGGGAGATGAATACTATCCTACCAATCGACTATCGATCTCGAAGGAAATGCAAAAGCAACGCGAGCGTACGGTCGTCATGAAGTTCTTTGTCGGGTTACGTCCGTACTTCGAACCGATCCGATCTCGCGATTCTTTCCGTTACCCTCCCCACCATCACCGAAATGTATTCTCGTGTTTCCGAAGTACTACCAAGGACAATGTTTCGTCTCGGGTTCGTCTACGTCATCCGAGCATTCGGCACTTGTTCTGATTCCCACGCAAATCGAGATGATCCACTTAGTGGTGGTCGTGGTAGTTTCTCTCGTGGTCGCCGTGGTAGTGGCCTCTGGGGTGCGGACGAGTGGCCGCTGGTCGTGTCTCCATTCGTCGCCGTTTCCCTTTTGTGGGTTGGAGAATCATAATCGAGACACATGTTGGGATTTGGTTGGCGTCGTCCACCCAAATTTGCCAATGCAATACGAACATCCGATCCGGATATTCCTACCATTCCAAGATCTCAGCGGCTAAGGACATATCCGATGAGGAATATGCTCGACTTTCCAAGATAGGGCATCTCAACAGCATCTCTTCCTATTTGGCTTCTTAGCTCAACGGTACTTCTTCTCGCTTGTCTTTCCATTCGTCCGTCCCCTCCTCACCCCGGGTCATCGATTCCATGACCTGATCACATGTCGTACATCTTCTTTATTTACGCATATTCGCTCCTCTTCTTCGTTGTCTCGTTACGGTTGTCGATGGTTCCACTATCCCTATCTCGCGGTACGTTGGTACAAATGACCCTCACCCTCCTTATCTCTCTCCTCCGTCTTGTATATTCCTTCGTTTTCCTTTAATTTGATGTCGCTTAGTAAACTCACCAAACATCTTAATTGTTCGTCTCATTTTTTCCCGATTCTGTCATTCTCCAGATTTGAGGACGCGGAAGACGATCGTTGCACAGGCGTGAGGACAACGGCCTTTATTACCTTGATCGTGATGAGAGTCCCGCACACCCTCCTACCGCATGTCCCGTGTTGCATCCGCTCACCAAATCCATCGTCGCCTTGGTCATCCCCTCGCCGCAACCTCAAGTTACTCTTTCCTAGTTTCGGGCCATTTGTCTTCTTTAGAGTGTGAGTCTCAATCGTGGGTAAGCATCGTCGTGTTTCATTTGCTTCCCCCGCTCATGTTCGAGCATCGCGTCCTTTTAGTTTGGTTCATTCGTATGTTCGGGGTCCTTCTCGTGTTACTTCTACAATTGGTTTTCGTTATTTTGTCACTTTTGCGGATGATTTTTCAAGAGTTACTTGGCTTTATTTAATGAAAGATCGTTCCGAATTATTCTCTATTTTTCGCGCATTTTCATGAAATTCAAACCCAATTTAATGTACATCGTGCGTATTCTTCGTAGTGATAATGCTCGAGAATATTTTTCTCACTCCTTTACTTCCTATATGTCGCACTGCATCTGCACGCCTTTCGCCCTCACACACCACAAGAAAATGGGGTTGCCGAGCGTAAGAATCGACATCTCCCTAGAGGTGGCCGTACTCTCCCTTTTGAGATGAACGTTCCCAAACATTTTTCGGGGCGATGCGGTTCTTACGGCTGCTTCCTAATCAACCGGATGCCATCCTCTACCCTCGCGAGTGCACGGCTCCCCATTCCATTCTTTTTCCCCGTTCACCTTTATTTAGCTTACCTCCTCGCATATTTGGGTGTGTTTGTTTTGTTCATCGCTTGACTCTGCAGTGACAAGTTAGATCCCCATGCTTTAAAATGTGTCTTCCTCGGCTATTCTCGCACGCAAAAAGGTTATCGATGTTATAGTCCATCATTACGTCGCTCATTTGTGTAAAGCGATGTTACATTCTTTGAGTCCACCCCTTACTTTTCTACCCCATCATCTCAAGTTGATTTGGATGTTACACTTCCTTTGCCCATTATCGACCCTACCCACTTACGCTATCTTCCTCCGCTCCGCATCCTATCCCCTCCAATCGTTCTTCGCTTCCTCAGGTATACTCGTCGCGTAAGGACGCCTCCGCCGCTCGCGCCATCAATTTCGTGTCCTCGTATTCTTCTCCAGCCAGACCGCCCATGTCCGACATGGACATGCCCACCATTTGCCATCGTAAAGGTAAGCGCACCCGTACTACCCATCCTATTTCTAACTTTGTCTCATATGCGCACTGCCTCCTTCATACTCCTCTTTTGTTGCTTCTCATGTCCTCTATTTCTGTTCTAAGTCCATTTCAGAGGCTCTTATTCTCCCCGGTTGGGCAAAAGCAATGGAGGAAGAAATGATCGCTTTACATCGTAACGGCACTTGGGATCTTGTCTCGCTCACCACTTTGACAAAACTAAGTTGGATGTAAATGGGTGTACACTCATGTTCATCCGACGGCACCGTTGATCGACTCAAGCGCTCGCTTAGTTGCTAAAGGCTTATACTCGGGTCTACGGTCTTGATTACTATGAGACATTTTCTCGCTGTTGCGCTCGCTTCGTTCGTTTGTTCATCTCTCTGGCTGCCACTTTCTTCCCCTTACATCGCCTTGATATCAAGAATGCTTTCTTAAACGGCGATCTCGACCGAGGAAGTTTATATGGAGCAACCTCTCGGGTTTGTTGCTCAGGGAGAGTCTGATTTGGTATGTCATTTGAAGAAATCTATTTATGGCCTCAGCGCTCCTAGAGCATGGTTTGGAAGATTTAGTGAAGTGGTCCTGAATTTGGTCTTCGGGCGTGTGGAGTCGATCATTCTCGTCTTCTACAAGCACGAAAGTTTGCGTAATATTGTTAATTGCGTGTATGTGGATGACATCGTGATTGCGGGGATGATCACGGTGGTATTCAAGAACTCAAAAAGTGTTTGCATAGTAAGTTCCAAACCAAAGATTTGGGGGCACTTAAAGTATTTCTTGGGATTGAAGTTGCTCGATCAAGTCGGGCATTTACTCGTCCCCAGAGAAAATATGTCCTTGATCTATCGAGCGAAACAGAATGCTAGGAGCAAAACCTATCGACTACTTTATGGATCCAAACACCAAATTATTGCCGTATCGGGGTATACCCTGACATTCAAATTTCAATATAGACGGTTAGTTGGAAAGTCAACTACCGACGCTACTGCACTCGATATCTCCTTTGTCGTTAGTGTTATTAGTCGCTTCTGGTCGTCCAATGATTTGTCATCGGGATGCAAAACATTCGTATTCTCCGATATCCGAAAGGCGCTCCCGGTTGTGGTTTGCTATATCAAAATTTTGGACATACTCAAATAAAGTGGCTACGTAGATCGGGTCGGATCACCCCTAGATAGGAAATCTACTACTGGGTATTGTGTGTTTGTTGGTGGTAACCTTGTCTCTTGGAAGAGTAAAAACAGAGCGGTAGCGCGGTCGAGTGCGAGTCGAAATACAGTGGCAACGGGCGCATACCACTTGCGAGTTAACATGGTTGAAACATTTGTTGGAAGAACTTGGATTTGAACACACTTCACCGATGGAACCTGGTATGTGATAATCAAGCAAAGACTTCACATTGCATCCAACCCGGGCCTCTTCCATGACGAGAACGAAACACATTGAAGTTGATCGTCACTTTATTCGAGAAAATCGTCATGTATGAGATTGAGACTAGATATGTAAACTCAGCTGATCAATTAGCTGATATATTTACTAAACCGTTGGGGGGCTCAAGGATAAAGTACATTTGTAACAAGCTTGGAGCACACAATATATATGCTCCATCTTGAGAGGGAGTGTTAAAGGGTATTTATGTCTTTTATGTAATACCTAGGGTTTCCTAAGGTTTTCCTAACTCTTATTATAAATAGTGGGACAGGCTAACACAATTGTTAAGCCTTCTAATTCTTTTACTCTAACAATTATGAAACCTATGACATGTATGCCATCCCTTCATTCATGGGACCAAAATGATCAAGCATACATTCATGTGACTCAAACCAAATCAAAATGCCAAGGAAGTTCCAGGATTGCATAAAAAAATAATAATAATAATAATAATAATACCACTTCTATCAAAAACGGAAATTGGTCACTGAGATTTCGCACAGTCAAAAACTAATGTAGACTCAAAGGTTTTCAACAAGAAAGTCATTTTGATCCAAAATGTTGTCTTACAACGTTCAAGCAGCATCCTTTGAAGATAAAAGAAATCACACTTTTGATTTTACAAACTTTTGTAGAACTCCTCTCATCTATAACAGAAGAAGGAATCTTTATTCAATCACTGAAACACAATAATGGTGAGAGATTTCAGATGAGAGAAGAATTTACAGCATGAAATAGTTGAACCCGTACAAATGAAGCCATTGGTGCGAATGGAATGACTCCTTGATCCTTGATGACCCAAAACTCGTACGAATCTTAACATGGTCAATAATGTAAAAGGAAGTATTAACCCGGCTCCCACTTAACGGGGCTGTTCCGGCCGTTAGATCGACGACGTACTGTCCCCACTGTACCAACATGTTTCTTTTCAGCATGCTTTGTCCTCACTCGCACGCTTCCTGAGAAAACTTCCCAGGGGATCATCCATCATAGAATTGCTCCAAGCCAAGCACGCTTAACTGTGGAGTTTCTAACGATAGATTTCCGGAAAAAAAGGTGCACCTTGTTGTATGAGTAGTACCTATCAAATCTTTTTAAACTTTCCTGGTCTAGGTATTACAAGTATGCACACATTTTCAAAAGATGTTTTATTTACCTATGGCTTTGGCACCAGGGCAAAATGACATGCATATTATGTGTTTGATGAAATCGTAAGAAACTGTTATGGATGCCTTCCTGGAGGTATCACAGGGCGACAAGGACTGGATATCCCAAATGATCTTGGAAGGATAAAAGGGACTTCACTCCAATGCGACTTATTATGGATGGTGGCGAACTGAGATGGGAAGTTATGACAACGTTTCTTGTGCATAAGCTTAGTAGTTGGGTATCATGTGCATTAGTAGTTGGGTAAAGCCATAGAGATCCCAAAGAAAATGGTTTTGAAAACAGGTTTTCTATCTTCAATTGTCAAGTCGTTCCTTACAGTCTTTCTTTTGCAGATAAGACTAGTGAGCATAGGGTCTTCACGAAATTGGCGGATGGATTTTTCTGGATTAGGAAGAGCAAGATGATAAATTCGGCAGCGGATCACAAAACTTGGTTGGTCTCCACTTGCTCTTTAATTTTCAATCAGGAATTGGTCAACGAAATGGTATTCCCAGAGAAATAGAGTTATGGATATTAGTTTATGGGCGCCTGGGCAGGGCTATGTCTCCACTTATCCAAAGTCCTTTCAATAATTGCAGTAACTTGACTAAGCTACTGTAATCTCTCAGCAATCTATACAAATATATAAATACAGGGGAACAAATATCAGACACAAAAATTCAGTAGCTACTTGTGGAATCAATCACAGATACTCTGTCTCAAGTTGCATATGAATTTTATGTACAATTAGGCGAAATGAGCATGCCACTGCATAGATAGTTGAATCTTCCTCCCAATTACCGAGAAACATTAAACGTCATGAGAATGTTCCAAAAAATCTGTTCTCTAAAAAAATGTACCTCTCGTCCAAGAGTGTATCAATTAGAGGAAATAAACCCTGCCTGAAATCTGTCCCAAGAACAAGTTTTAAGGCTACCAATAATTCCTGGAGCCAAAAATTTCTTATATCACTTTCTAGTGAATAAAGAATGACAAGAAGAACCAAAAAGTGAAAGAAATGCACTAACCTTTCGAATAGAAACCAAGTCAGAACATGTCACAAGCAGATTAACAATGCTTTTGCATATGCTTTCTTCGTGTGGCTTGATATAATCAGCAAAGCTCTTCAGCAGATATGTTAAGAAAGAAACAGTCTGCAGATATCCACAAAATATCACTAAGAAGTAAAAAAGAAACAATAGTTGTAGAGATTGATGGAGGCGTATATCATTTTTCCCCAGTTTGCATGCAGAGGAAAGCAGGGAACAAGTCACTAGATTCTTCAGAGAAGCCAAAACAATGGCTACTCTAGGAGTTGAGGTTTTTTTTTTAATTCTAATTTTACTTTTTTTCTTGGTTTTGGATGATCGGAGAGTGGCCCAGGGTCGTGCCTGAGAGGTGGGGTAGGAAAATAGCAGATTATATAAATGAATTCTTCTGATAGTAATGACAGGAGGAGAAAGAGAAACACACAAGAAGAGGAATATAGGCATTAGATGAGAAACACACAAGAAGAGGAATATAGGCATTAGATCTTCATAAATCTCATCTTCAAATGCAAAGACACTTAGAAGATAAAGTGTTAGCACTCCAGCAATGTAGCAACTAACCCATAGCTAAGTAGAATTTGAAGATGGTAGAAGAATATTATTCTGTGGGTAAAATCCATTCTACATCATGTTTCTACACACATTTATCATGACAAGAAAGCAATTTGCACCATTGTACTTTCTGAATAAGCAAATAAACATTAAACATTGGAAAAAAATTAAAGATCATAACCCCCAATCCTCGCAACAATACAATCTATAATTACCTTAACTTGTGCACCCTTCAGCTCAATAAAATGCATCTTTAGATGAGCTGGGACCTTCTCTGGACCTTGGACCGAAATTGCAGCCACCATCAATGGCAACAGATGTGGAATATTGGTCTGAACAAGCCGACCATACAACTGAAACAAAAACATACCAACCAGAGGGCTCTCCGTA
Source organism: Fraxinus americana (assembly GCA_035079005.1). Classification (NCBI taxonomy): domain Eukaryota; kingdom Viridiplantae; phylum Streptophyta; class Magnoliopsida; order Lamiales; family Oleaceae; genus Fraxinus; species Fraxinus americana. Next base: position 13,759,407 of record CM068712.1, on the reverse strand, counting down.
ACAACCTTAAATGACCTCGTGCTTGGGTTGAGCTGCACTGCAGCTCCTCCAGCAGAACTACTTGGCAGACCCATTTGATCTACCTCCATAGGCTTCACATCATCACCACTGAACGAGGACCCAACAGACCCAGAGGTAGATGTCGGCACAGGCGGTGGTACCGTCACAGCCCCACTCTCGAAAAAGTAACTAACAGTTGCCCGAAAATTCTGGTAAATTTTGCAAACAAAATCCAAAAAGGGCTGAACTTCATTCTCTAACGTCGGCCTAAAGTTCCTAAGCAAGTCAAAGATAATCCTTATGCAAATTAAGCCATTTTCTTCATTATCAGTCGTCAGGACATGCATCGCAACTTTCAGAAGCTCCTGCACGAAGGGCCTGAGAACCTCACTGTGGGGCAGACGATTGAGAATTTCAATTATAATGTTACGGAGCTTGTGCTCGGAATTATCAACGAACTGGGGCTTGGTTATCTGATATAAAATCACCGAAAACGCACGAAAATAGCATTTCAAGAAATTTAAATATTCCCCAGTGTGACATATCTCTAGACTGTCCCGCACCTCCATCGCCATTTGTAGCCTCGCCTGAATTGCTGTTCCAAAACCCCAAAACAAAACGGCAAAGCATCAATAACACAAATAAAATATACATGCACTTATATACACAAGCACATACACAACTATAAAGACAGCGAGAGAGTGTGTATTTTACAGAGTTCTGGTTCGATCAGGTGGCGAGCGTGCTGCTCGAAATTCTGCACTGGTCTCATGGTGGATGAATTTTTAAAATTAGGCTATACACAAAAAAAAAGGACCTGTAGTAGAGGTGATTTGGGAATTTGGAAAGGAATTGGGACTAGGGTTCCAGTATATAGAGTGAAAAAAATGGCAAAAGGTTTTAATTGATGATCGGGCAACCTAATTGGGGAGGAATATATGAAGAGCGCAGTTTTTCACCCTCTGGAATGGGTGGTGCTCCGTCAGATTCAGTTTCTCACCTCGCTTACACTTCTATAAGTACCATGAGACCTGGAGGAATTAAAATTGAAAATATAATTTTTATTGACTGACACTCGTCTAATAAAATTGAATAATAACGATTAATTTTTCAATTTTAATCTAATTTTAATCTCTACCAAACAAACTGTTAATGTCGCTAAACAGTGGGTTGCATTACTTTGTACATACGTGTGAATATCTACATGGGTTGAAGATTGAATTCAAAAATCAAGAACTAAATTTCATTATTAAAAAATCAGGTAATATATTAAAATTCTCACCCTAATTTATCACTCTCAACTCTCTCGCCTCTCTCTCTCTCTCTCTCTCTCTCTCTCTCTCTCTCTCTCTCTCGCCTCCTCTCCCCTCTCCTTCCCTCTCTCTGTAAATCTCTCATCTACCCACCGTCGACCAACGCCTACCGTCCATCGTCGAAGACCACCACCCACATCAACAATCCATCGTCGAACTCATGGTGACGATCGATGCAGAAGCGCAGCAGCTCGATTTGAAATTTTCTCCTTCAAGACCGTCGCTTGAAGCACCTGTTAGGGTGGTGGATTTTTGCTGCTGTGGTGGGTTCGAATTTGGTTGGTGGTGGTTATAGTGTGTGGTTGGATAAGGTGGTGGTGGGTTTGTTGGTGGTGATGTGGTGGCGGCAACGGGGTGAGGGTGGTCAAAAGTGGTTGAAGTGGTAGTGTCAGTAGTATGTGACCAAGTATTTGGTTATATGTGATCAAGTATTTAACTGTGATCTAAAAATTTGACAATATGTGACTGAAAAATAATATGTAACCAACAAATTTGAAAATATGTGACCAATGAAATTAACTATAATTTTTGAATTTGTGACATCGAAATCATCAGTGACTAATTAATTTGATAATATGTGACCAATAAATAAATTGTAACCTATAATTATGTATATGTGACCATTAATTGTAGAATTGTGACATAATTAATAAATATTTTTAATTAATTACGTAATACCTAAATATTGAATTGTTAAACTATCTACCTGACTTTTGAATTGGTGTAAACCATAGACCTGAAATATGAATTTTTCCCTTTTAGATATTTCGTAAATGAGATCATTCGGGTCTTTGTAATTATTGAAATCAAATTTAAATTCAAATCGTCAATTCCAGTTGGGGTTCGAAAGAAAATTCATTTAAGAAATCTTCAAGAAGCAAAATAGTGGAGACTAAAAACCATAAAAAGAAGAAAATTAAAAAATCAAAAATTAAATTATAGATAAAGAAAAAATATTTTTTCTTAATAAATCTTGTTCGATCCACAAGTGAAACATACTAGAGCCTATAATTTAATTACAAACAATGCTTAATTTCTCTACTCTTAAAATGAATTGAAATAAAAAAAATTCTAATTAAATATATAATTATATAGCATCAAAAAATTACCGTTCAAATATTGAATTTGCTCTGTTTGAATAAAATAAGAAAAACCATATTTCAAAAAAGAACTACGAACTCAACATAACTAAAAGGTACATTATAGCCCAATCTATGAATATATCAAGTTCAGTTGACAAGTATTGAAAAAAGTAAAGCTCACTTAAATTTGTAAATAATGCAAGAGAGCAAAAAACTCGAATTACAAGGAATAAACGCTTTGATTCACGAGCTTACACAAAAACTTAGTTTGAATTTTTTGATTCATAGAAATGTCAAATTGCAAAAATTAACATGTACTAACATTTGAAATACAAAAAATTGATTAAGGCGAGAGGCAAAAAAAACAATAGAGTCGATTTTGATTTATTAGGGTTAGAATTTAGAATTTTAGACAAAATACTACCCAAAGTAGGATTTTTAGGTTTTTTTTATTTTTTTTACCCAGTCTATAAATTGAAAAAAATAATTGTATAAAAAATCGGTTACATTCAGATATTCATAGTTCTGATTCAGAAACAAGAACTGAATTGCATTCAGTCGTTTCTCAATTTCGATTCCTAATTTATTTTTTCTAGAATCAAACCAGAACCTTCTGATTTGGTTTCGATTCTGAGGGTTCAATTCTGATTAAAATGCACAATCTTAGGTGTGAGGATTGCTACACCATCCGGTGATTGGACCGTGGAGCGTTGACCGCGATTATTTATTCATTTTCTATACTCTCTACTTTATATTTTTATTTTTATTTTTTTATTTCTACCCTATCCTTAAAAGAGAGAACCCGGCATTTACTGTTCATTCTGGTGGAGGAGGTTTCACTCACGAATTGGTTTCAAATTGGTTTTGTACTATTCATTATTATTATTATTATTTATTTTAGTCATTAACACAGTTAGTCAATAAAAAACACGGATGACTCCAAAAAAAAAAACCTCCGCCTTCCTATGAAGATAATATCTGCACGCCGACTCCACTATATTATTATATATGTACATGCAAATGCAGTAAATGCGTTTCCAATGAAAATCATACATAGAAAATAAAAAAAAAATAAAAAAATTTTAGCCGACTTCGTATAATAAATATCTGCAGATTGACTTCTTCACTGTATGTATTTTGCCACTTCCTGCCCTATATATACATGCAAATGCACTAAACACATTTCCAACTACACAATTTCATGTTTCTCGAAAAGTAAAATATTTTGATTTCAAACAACAAATATTCTCAATTATCAGTTAGCGTTGTGAATTGGCAGAACAATCCATTGAAGGTAAATTTTTATTCATTGTTATATTTTTGTTTTTTGATTTCAATATGTTTTTTTTCCACAACATGCTTTATGTTTGTTCGTTATTGTTTAGTTTTATTGTGTTTTTCGTCCTTTTTTGTTTAATTCATTATTTATGTTGTGATTTTATTTCATTGAAATGAACCAGGGAGAAAGGATTTCCTTGTGCGCTCACAGCGAGCAGGGAGAAACCATCTTCATTTGTTTTTCCAGAGTCAACAATTCTCAATATAAATTCGTGTATCAATCTGCTACAGAATTGTTGTTGCTCTGCTTTATAGATAGCTCCATAAATAAATCCAAAAAAGTTGCTATTACTGGACAATAGTAAAGCTTGTTTATATTCATCAATAAGTTCTATAAAATCTTTAATATACTGATGGATCGGAAATTGGGTGATGGTGGCAGAGAACCATCGATTTGGTGGAAGGATATATTCTAGAGACATCTGCACAAATTAATAATAAATTCTTTATGTAAATATTTATATAAATATGAATATAGGGAAAAAAGAAAGGTACCGTTATATCTAAATTGAACACCATTTTAATAAATTCAACTACCTTTAAACAATATCAGATAAATCACAAAAAAAAGAGGAATGCCTCCTCTTCCGCCTCCGCACGCGGATGCTACTAGCGGAGGTTCCAGACTCTGCTTGCGGAGGCTAATATCTCCCCATGCTTGCACGGGGAGAAACCATCTCCCCGTGCACGCACGGGGAGACTTGAACTCTCCGTGCGCGCACGGGGAGAATTCATATCCCCGTGCAATTCTCCCCGTGCATGCACGAGGAGACACCATCTCCTTATTTTTGAAATTTCATACGTACATGAAAATCAAAAATCCATTCGGGGGCGTTGCCCCCGAGCCCCCACGAGGGGCGCTGCCCCCTGACCCCCCGCGACCTAACCGAGCAGGTCGATCCCCGTCAGGGGCGTTGCCCCTTGAACTCCCACGAGGGGCACTGCCCCCTCGACCCCCGAACCCCTGGAGTGGTGCCACGTTTGAATTTAGTAAAAAAATATGTAACTTCCTTCAATTTACTTCATACACTTCGATTTTTTATTTTTATTATGATATGATTTTATTTATTTGCCGTATTTTTATTCATTCATGATTTTGTCAATATTGAATTTGTTTCCATTTTTTTAGATTGCAAAAATACAATTCTTAAAGTAAACATATTAAAAAATTTCAACATCAATTGAACTGTGCTATCTTCAGGTATAATATTTTTTTTATTCTTTTCTAGATTTCGTAGAGTTCGATTTGTAGTTAATCTTTGTGTTTTTTTCCTAAAATTTCTATTATATTATTTATCATTCAACTATTATTGATAAATTGTGGACTCTAATTCGTATTTATTGTTCTTGTGCATATAATGTCCAATTGTATTTTTTTGATAGTTATAATTGGCTACAGTAGTACACTATACCTTCAGTAAAATTTTTAATAAATTGTTAGTTATTTAAGTTTCTTTATGCATACTACTTTTCTTTCCTTTTAAAATATATTTTTAGTCATTTTCACAAATTTTGATATTTCAACCTTCAGTTTTACTATATATATGTTTTAACACGTGTAAGATTATTTCTTTCTGAAACTTTTACTTTCTACAGCTACATTTGAGAGTTTAAATTAATCTTTATATTTTTTTCCCTAAAGTTTCTAATTATTACATAACATATGTCTAAAATAGTTTCTTTTAATTCATTTCTCGTATTCTATAGTTTACTCTTCATGTATATCTATGAAACATTTTCTAATAATTTATGTTTCATTTTCTTAGTTTATATAGATTACCTTGTACTTCCAATATTCGATAGTCCCTTCTACTCTTGCGATGGATATTTCAAAAACATCTGCTCGTGAAGACCCTACTTTTGTTAACATTGACACTGTATCTCATAGTGGGAATGACTCATACAAAACCTCCATTCGCAAACAACAAAGTCAAATAGAAAGAGATTGACGGAAAAAACTTAAAACATGGTGTATTGATCAGCGTAAAAGGATAAGTGAGCCTATTATTTTGGAAAATAATTCTTGTGTTGTTACCCAATTGCTTGAATTTATAATGCATCGCGATTCTCATGCTTCTACTTCAAATAATGAACCAAACAATATTTATAATTTTGAATTAGAAGGAACTTTTAATGGATTGACTGTGCCATCTACTGCTTATGTATTACCAACATCCATATATTGTAAGCATTGTAATGCCCGTAAATTTTATAGAGAAACTAAAGGTTTTTGTTGTTCTGATGGAAAAATCGAACTTTTCATGCCTGATTCACCAAGTGAACTATATAATTTATTTACTTCTAAAGAATTGAACTGCATTGAATTCAAGAAAATTGTAAGGGGATATAATAATCATTTTGCTTTCACTTCATTTGGTGTACAGTACGACAAAGACCTCGTTAATGCTTATAAAGGTATTTACACATTTAGAGTTCAAGGACAAGTACATCATTATATAAATCAACTTGTGCTCGAAAACAATTCCCCTTCTTATATGCAATTATATTTTTACAATACAGATAATGAAGTTCAAAATCGTACGAAAATATCATCTAATTTTGCTGAGCCTACGTTGATCATTTTAATTGAAATTTTGAAGACAAATCAATATAGTAAATTTTTTAGATCTTTAAGTGATATAACTAACTTGCATGACCATCAAATACGGATACGATGCGATCCTGGACTTGATCAAAGAGTTTTCAATACTCCTACAGCATCTCAAGTAGCTGCTATATGGGTTGAAGATGATGAAAATGCTAATGTTCGTGTTCGTGATATTACTATATATGGACATTCTGGTAATTCACATAGAGTTCATTACTATTATGGATGTTATGATTCGTTGCAATATCCATTACTCTTTCCATATGGGGAATCCGGTTGGCATGAAGGCATTCAAAGATACAGAGGCACACACTCTCAGTCTCAACACTTGTCAACATTTGATCTCCCTAACACAAGTACTTCTGCATCTGAATTTATTGAAAAAGTGAATCAAGGTTTGCAAATATACCTTTTTATACAGTTATATATTTTTGTAATATAAATATTTTAAATAAGTACTTACGTTTGTTCTTCGCGTTAAATAGTACAGAATGGGGCGAACAAACGTACTAAAGTCTCATGTCGAGAATATTATTCATACAAATTACAAATCAGGCCTCTTGGTAAGTCTGTATTGCTTCATGCTGGTAGATTATTACAACAATATGTTGTAAATATGTATGTTATGATTGAAACCGCTAGATTAGATTATTTTCGTAATAACCAAAAACAAATTCATGCTGAACTTTACCAAGATATTGTAGATAGTGTTCAAAATGGGGAAACGAGAGGGTGTAAAATTGGACGAAAATTTGTTTTACCACAATCTTTTACATATGGTCCTTGTGACATGCTAAGAAGATACATGGATGAAATAGCTATTGTACAACGTTATGGAAATCAGATATATTTTTAACTATAACGTGTAATCCAAATTGGCCAGAGATTAAGCAGGAACTATGTAACAATGATCAAGTTCAAAATCGACCGGATTTAATTGTGTGTATATTTAGAGCAAAATTAAAAGAGCTGAAACATGATTTATACAAGGCAAGTATTTTAGGTCCAGTTGTTGCGCATATATATGTTATTGAATTTTAGAAAAGGGGTCTCCCTCATGCTCATTTGTTGTTAATTTTTAATTCTGGACATAAAATTTCTTGTATCGAAGAGGTTGATGGAATAGTTTGTTGTGAAATTCCTAATAGAAACAAATATCCTCATCTTCATTCTGTTATCGTTAAACATAATATGTATGGTCCTTATGGAAACCTTAATCCAAAAAATATATGTATGGAGGTAAATAAAGGTCGTAAAAATAAATACCCAAAGGATTATTGTAGAACTATATTTGGTCAGAACTCATACACATTGTATAAACGTCGTAATAATGGTATTTCTATTCAAATTAGAGGCCAAATGTTAGACAATCAATGGGTCGTACCATACAACTCTTATTTAAGTGCAAAATTTGATTGTTACATTAATGTCGAAATATATTCTTCTATTAAAGCTGTGAAATACTTGTACAAATATGTGTATAAAGGACAAAATCGTGTTAATTTTTAGTTCATAAGAATGAAACAAAGAAAGAACTAGATGAAATTTCTACTTATCAGTCTGCTAGATGGATATCTTCACCTGAAGCTATGTGGAGGATTTTTTTATTCAATCTAGCCGAAATTTATCCGACAATATATTCTTTACAGCTTCATGTTAAAAATCATCAACAAGTTACATATGACAATGAAGATAATTTATCTACTATTATTGAGAACGAAAATACAAAACGAACAATGTTGACAGAATTCTTTTGAATGAATGAAGCGAATAAGTTTGCTCGTACACTTTTGTATCGAGATTTTCCAGCACATTTTGTTTAGAATACGAATAAGAAAATCTGGATTCGAAGGAAAAAAATATGTTGTTATAGGACGAATTGTTACAGTAAATCCATCTGAAGGTGAACGATATTTTCTCTGTGTTCTTATGAATCATATTAGAGGACCAACATCATTTCATGATTTACGAATTGCAAACGGAGTTACTGTTCTTACGTAGCGAAAAGCAGCACTTCTACATGGTTTGTTAAGCGGAGATAATCATTGTGAAGAATGTCTATCTGAATTTATTGTTTATGAAATGCCTATTTCTTTAAGACGTCTCTTTGCTACACTTCTTGTACTTTGCAGCCCTAATAATCCGAAGCTTTTATGGGATAAATTCAAATGCTATATGATTGATGATTATGTATATGAAAATGTACATTCAAAATTTGCTGAAGTACAGGCTCTATAGGATATCAGTTGTATCTTGGAATCATTAGGTAAAAATATAAATGACTATCAAATAGTACCATACAATGTAAATATGAACGAGAGTGATAGATTGAGAAGAATGGTTGAAGATGAGAGAACAAATTTGAATATTGAAGGAGGTAATGCTTGTGCAACAATGTTAAATAACAAACAACAATTTGCATACAATACGATAATGGAAAAAATAACATCAGGATCAAGTGGTGTCTTCTTCATTGATGGTCCAAGAGGAACGGGCAAGACTTTTTTGTATAAAGCATTATTAGCTGCTGTGAGGTCTCAAAATTCAACTGCTTTTGCAACTACATCTTCTGGAGTATCTGCATCTCTTTTACCTAGAGGTCGAACTGCTCATTCGAGGTTTAAAATTCCTTTAGACACAATTGGTGATGTAAGCTACTCGATAAGCAAACAATCGGCTTTAGGAACTTTATTGAAAATGTGAAAATTAATCATTTGGGATGAGGCACCCATGGTCAATCGTTGTGCTATAGAAGCTGTGGATAAAATGCTAAGAGATGTTACTGATTGTAACTTACCTTTCGGTGGGAAAGTGATAGTTTTCGGAGAGGATTTTCGACAAGTTTTGCTGGTGGTACCAAGAGGGAAAAAAGAAGACATAATGAAAGCTAACTTAGTCTTCTCTAAATTGTGGCCTTCACTTTTACATCTACCATTAATTGAGAATATGAGGGCGAAGTTTGATCCTTTTTTTTTATGATTACTTGTTAAGAATTGGAAATGGAACGGAAGAACAACGTACTTGTAAGTGTATCAAACTTCCAAATAGTATAATTGTACCATTCGATGATGAAATAATATCTTTAAAATGTTTGATACATCATGTTTCTCCAAATATAGAAGCTCATGCTGACAATTTACACACAATGGCAAATCGAACTATTCTTACACCTAAAAATGAATTGTTGTTAATCATATTAATAAGATATTATTAGAACAGATTCCTGGTAAAATTTTTACATACTATAGCTTTGATGAAGCAATTGATAAATCAGAACAGAGCTTGCAAGAAAATTTACTCAATAGTCTAACCTCAAATGGTATTCCACCGTATGAATTGAACCTTAAAGTAAACTGTCATGTAATGCTATTACGAAATATCAACCCTTCTGAAGGATTATGCAATGGAACACGACTAACTTGTCAAAAATTTCAGAAGAATGTAATTTTTGCTAAAATTACGTCTGGCGAATATCTTGGAAAATATGTCTTCTTACCAAGAATCCCTTTTATACCGCTCCAAAGTGATAAATCTTCAATTCCATTTAAAAGAACTCAATTTCCAATTAGGTCATACTTCGCAATGACAATAAACAAAGTATAAGGACAAACACTTGATTTTGTTGGCTTATATCTTCCAGAACCTTTTTTTGTCGTGGTCAGTTTTATGTAGTGTTGTCAAGAGCTAAAACGAGCAAGCCCTCAAACTTTTACTTAACCCATCAAGCAACGCAAGTTTACATAGCACGTGTACTCAAAATGTTGTATATAAAGAATTCTTTCGTTCGTACATTTATAAAAAATCTTAAATTGAATTGTTCCCGTGCTACTTCAATGATCGGGTAAACATAGAAATTTTGTTTCAAGCCTTCCTTCAAAAATGAAAAGAAGGGACAACATTTGAAGGTTCGAATTGCACTTTTCATTCTACCACAGGATATCAATAAAAAATTAGTAGCCAGTGAATACATTCACCTAAACATTTCATTTATGTTCTTGAAATGTTTATTTTATTTATATAAACTTTACATTCTATAATGATGTCAGGCATTTGAAGCACCATCCTTTCATCATCTTACAAAGGCAGATTAAAAAATGATCTCTTGAATTATTTTTTTCGTTGGCACAGTGACCTTGCCATGGACTTCATAAGCATTTTTTCCATCTGTTATATCCTTATAGCTAACTCATTTAATATTTTCCTGCAGAACGATGTCTAGTTGGTTGACGACAGATCAATGTCCAATTCCCTCAGTTTATGTAGTTTATGTTGGCTATGACTTGTTGCCTAAGTTCATTATGTTGTGTAAGACAAAATGTAGTTGTTCATTATGGCTTGTTGCCTACTTTAATTATGGTGTGTAAGACGGACAAGTTTAATTTGTACTATTATGGCTTGTTGCCTCATTTGAAATGGTGACCTTGCATGAATGGATTGAAATACTTAGGGTGTATTGTAACGTTAACAGTATGGAAACAGATTTCCTAGCATTTTTAAATGTTATGCGGCTAACTGATTATGCTATAACGTAGTGTCCTCATAGTTGCACCTCATTGGAGTTACTGAAATGAAGTAGAATTCTAACTAATCTGTCTGTCCATTTCTTACCTCGGTTTATTTTTTTACAATTAGAGGGACAGATCAGTTTATGTGTTGCCTCACAGTCACAGGTTACTAATACCAATCATCAAAATAAAACCAACAACATCAATTTATAAAACACCATACACAACAACATTACACCAGAAACATCTGTCTATTAAATTCCAAAATCACACCAGCAACATTACAATGGAAACATTAGTTTACATGACACTCCCTTCGCATAACTAAACAACTACAAAATCAAACACCAATCACACGTTCAAATGCATACACATATCTCCATCTTCACCATCTACACCATTAACCACCACAGTTCAAATAAACAGACATCACATTCAAGTTGGTCCCTTCCCTTCCGTATCCACTTCCACCTCTTAGCCTTTTCCCTGGCTCACCCTCATCACACACTGTAATCTCTCCTGCATTTAATCAGCCCATGTCCCCAATAGCAAATGCATTTAATCAGTCGTTTATAACTTTTATAAGACATTTGACAATTCAATCAAGTTACATTCTTTCCTTTCTAGAATTGAATAGCTAATTGACACATTTACATATTGTAGTCCTTCAAAAACAAACTATACATTATAGCAACATTTTCAGTTGATATCATTGTATTGATGATAGATTCGCTAATTCATTACTAAAACCTTCAACAGCCTCCAACGAAATCTAAACAACATCTAGCAAAAACTTGAACACAAAAATAAAAGTTGGAATCCTTCAAATGAAGCATAATAATAGCTTACTACTTCATGCAACGCTAACATATCCTCGAGAAAAACACAACCCGTGCATCGCACGGGCGAAAACTAGTATCTTAAAAAGAGGCAATCCAACATTTACTATTCATTCATGCAGCATTTCTTTATTTCCCATTTTACCCTTACATTTTTGCAAACCAATTCTTAAATTTAGGGTTCAATGGTTTTTTATCCCCACTAAAAAATGCCTTTTCATATTTGTAGATTCACTCGTGTTTCTCGTTCGCTTAATCTATCGTGTGTTTGTTCTTGTTGATTTCCTACCTATTTTTTGTTGAGTGGCAGTTTGCATCGGACTTCGACATAGACTTTGGCGACGAGGAGTAAGAAGGCGAAGAAGGATATGTCACACCGGCCGACGTGGTGAAGGAGGAGCTCAAGCGCGAGATCAAGGACAAAAGTACTTCAATCGTCAAGTCTGCTGCCTCTACTTCTCTGCCCTATGCCCTCATGACCTCTTCCAACTTACTGTATGTGTGTGTACGTAGGATATGTAGGTTGTAATTTATTTTATTTCTTAAGGTTTTAAAAAGGCGTAAGAAACCCCAATTTACATTTTTTTTTGGGAACTTTTTGGTTCTAAGAATTAGGGAAATCAGCTTATTTTTACACTTGAGGAACTTCTTTTCCATTTGTACATAGAAATTAGCAAACCCATATCAAGCAACTGGTTTGTTTTGCTAGTTTCTTGAACCCGTTCTTTGTGATTCTTGGAAACAATTTGACGTCAAAAATTGAATATTTAGCCTTTTTTTACCCCTTCTCAGCTTAAATTGTTGGAATATTATGGTGTTCTTGTTTTTTAATTGATTTGATTTCTTTAATTTGGTTTATTTGTAGATATCTGATTTTGTTTCTCCTTCTTTGCACTTACCATGTTTCTTTTGTGATATCTAATTTTTGGTAATTTGAAAATTATAATTAGTACATGTGATTATTGGAAATTTTGGTTTACAATTTTAAAACACTGGCCAAGTCCAAAATTAACTATTTGACAATTCAAGTTGGACATTTTACATTCAATATTTATTCATAGGTTCATACTGATGCAGAGTCATGCATATTGGCCTTAAAGCTAAGATGGTTGGGCAATTCATCATACAAGCTAAATATGGGATCAATTTACTAGCTACCAGAAGAATCAATCCAGTTTTCAATAATGATTTCATCAGGTCAATGAGTAAATTTTAACAAGAAAGCAAAATTTATTCTGCATTGTTATTTAAAAGCATTGATGAGAGATTAATACATCAAACTTGGAACTTTAAACATCATTGCATGACTATGATATTTATCTACTGCCATGAGAATGACTGTTACGATCTCTTAGGGTACCGTCCATGTTTTCTCCTTTCCCTCCTCCAAGTCATTCATTTCCTTGCTACAATATTTCCATTTTCTTATTTTGATATTGAAGCATATCTCAAAATGCCAATACCTCGATGATGAAGAAAGCTTATTACAAGCTCTCTTAAATAGTAAGTTATGTCCATTGTTTGAAGATATTTTATTTATTTATTTTTTTAAATGTTTTTTTATTGATTTCTTAGGTGTAGTCATTCGGATCAAAATCCTTATTCAGAATCAAAGTAGATGTTTGTGAAAATTGCGAATGCTTATGATATTTATCTACTGCCATGAGGATGACTGTTACGATCTCTTAGGGTACCGTCCACGGTTTCTCCTTTCCCTCCTCCAAGTCATTCATTTTCTTGCTACAATATTTCCATTTTCTTATTTTGATATTGAAGCATCTCTCAAAATGCCAATACCTCGAAGATGAAGAAAGCTTATTACAAGCTCTCTTAAATAGTAAGTTCTGTCCATTGTTTGAAGATATTTTATTTCTTTATTTTTTAAATGTTTTTTTATTGATTTCTTAGGTGTAGTCATTCGGATCAAAATCCTGATTCAGAATCGAAGTAGATGTTTGTGAAAATTGCGAATGCTTATGAGGTAACTGTTTACTTATTTTATTCTAGCAATTAATATCATTAATTTTTTAAGGTAAATTTATGCATTTACATTGCAATCAAAGCAGATGTCGATTCATTGACCATGATTTGCTTACTACTTCATTCGATAAAATTGTGACGATGAATTACTTGATTTTAGATAAAACGTAATGTTTCCATTGTAATAGACTTAGATGATAAAATTGTTTGTAGTACAGAAAAATTGGTGTAAATCTTTTGTTATATTTCTACTACAAAGATTGAAGTGTTTTTGGTAATTTTTTTGCTATATTGCGCTGATGATGATAAAGTTGTGGCTATAAATTACTTGATTTAAGATTAAATGTAGGGTGTGTTTGATTGCAATTATTTGAAGTATTTGATTACTATTTTTTTCATGGAAAATATTTTTCGACTTTTAAAAATACACCTAATTTTCCTTGTTTTTAAGGAAAACATTTTTTTTAAGGGAGTAGGATTTTATTTTCATCAAAATAATGAAAATATTTTCTTTTCTAAGATTATATTTCATGTCAAATCAAACACACTCGTAGGGTTTCTATTGTGGTAGCCTACATGATAAAATTATTATAGTACAAAAAAAATGATTGATGAGTACATTTTGTGCACCTATTTAAGTCATTTTACTTGGGTTTCATGTCGTCAAATTATTAATTTTTACTTAACTTGGGTTCATTTTCTTTTGTTTTAGTTTTGGACGTGTTCGAAACAATTGAAAGAGAAAGAATGCTGAAATCGAAGGAAATATACAATTTTGGGGATTAGAGTCTACACTATAGAACTTGAAGGCCTAAATTGTATTAATTCTAAAGATGGATGACTTGGAGAAACGCAAAATTAATGGGCTGGACTTGTTTAATTAGGATTATCACTTCACTTAGCACTTAGAGTTCTAATAAAATTAGAATTGATGGGCGGCTGATTGGTTGATTGGAATGGGCCTCAATTGAAGACTTTGGGGGTGCACTATTATATATATTTACAGGAGCAAATAGAAGAAGGCATGGGAGGTTCTTGGGAGCTGAATTAAAAATTACACACAGAACCTTCGCCGCAGGAAGCTGAAGAAGAGAAAAAAGACGTGCACACGGACAGGAACTGCTCGAGAATTCTGGGGCTCAAATAGGTTAATACACGAAGGACCTCCGCGGCAGGAGAAAGAAAAAGACGACGCAAGAGACAAAAACAAATTAAAACTGTTGAAGGTTTCTGAAAGTTGAAATTAATATATGTATATCATCCAGCAGCAGGAAGAAGACGGACACGCGGAAAAGGGATTGAATAAAGAAAAATTGGACGTGGCAGATTTAATTTGGAGGCGATGATAGACTAATTTTTGGCAAAAATTAATCACGTTTCGTCAATCTTTGGTGATGTCGTTCCACTTTTATTTATTTAATTTCAATATCATGTTAAACTAGATTTATATGTGCTAGGATTTACGATGAACTTCGCATTTTTTTATCTTTTAATTATTTATTTTGCAATTTGATATTCAAACACGTTTGATGGATGTTGAATGATTTATATACACTTTCTTGCCTCCATAATTAAATGCATGTGATTATGTGAGTTTGGGTGGTTTATTTTATGCATTCGAAAGAAGGGAAATAAACTCAACAAGGTATAAATCATAATTTTGTTCATAGAGGATAGAAATATACCGATATGCATTACGTGAATCTTTAAGTGTTTACAAAACGTCAAGTATTCTTGTATATTGCATTTGTCATAGAAATATAGTCAAATGGTATGCTAGAATAGGTTCAATTCTACTCGAAAGAGATTGTTGGATAAGTTAGAAACATTGATTCTTCAACCAATTCATCGTGTTATCAAATTGTGAAATAGATGTTAAAAGTGAATTTGTTTGGTGATTCGGGATCCTATTGCGCTTTTTCATATATTACTTTCTCCAAACTCTTGCATTCAACCATTATTTTGCATTTAGTTTAATCGATCATCCATTAATTTTTGCATTTAGTTTAGTTACAACTTAATTATCAAAATCAACCATATTTCATGTTTCGGTTAAGGTCGGAATAGGTAAAAATCGAACTAGTAAATCTCTGTGGGAACGATACTTGGACTCTAAAATCCATTTTATTACTTGAACGATCCGTACACTTGCGGTAATCAAAGTCCAACACATTTTTGACGTGTCAAGTTTTTGGCGTCGTTGCCGGGGATTTAACTTAATTTGATTTTATTTATTTTGACACTAATTCGAACTTTTCTTTTCTTTTATTTTTTGCTTTTACTTTTTGGGCTAACCCCGTACTATTAATCTATCTCGTATTTGCACTCTCTCCCTATCTTTTTTTTAGATAATTGCATGATTCTGACTTGGTAAGGTAATGAAACTTTTGCGATGGATAATCTTTACACAGATGATGAAAATATGTTTGGATGATACCCGGGTTGTTATAATTGCTACACGATGTATTGTACTGGACAATGTTTGCCCTCGTATTCTGGACGATGTGAATTTTTAAGTGTTCATAAAAACTTATGCATTCTTGTATGTTTTTTAAAAACTTATATGTTTGGATGATACCCGGGTGTTATAATTGCTACATGATGTTTTTTAAGTGTTCTTACGAATTATGACAATCAACTCCCAAGATACAATGACAAACTTCTTGTATTAGTAGCCCTTCAAAATACAAGAACAACGAACTAGAAATTGGTTTTTGTACTCCTTCTTATGAAAAATGGAAAAATAGCTTTTATGCAGGATTTTGGTTAGGAAAATGATGAATTTAATATTATGAACAAATGGATGTTCCAAGGGTCTAATTTAGAGAGAAAGAATTTTTTTGAATGAAGTGCCACACCCTAAACTCAGCACCTCTGTCAACGGTCGCGGCATTTGTTGTCGCTAGCATGTTGCCTTTGCATCGCTCGAGCCTCAGAGACAAAGACTCTGTCACTTGCCTATTACTAGCATGTCACTTGAGCGACAGCTTCCTCGCTTAAATTTTCGGTTGGTTTCTTCTTTTTTTCTTCCTACTTTAAACCATAATTTCTCATTCATTCGGAATTTTTTTGGAGATTCCAAATATATCACAATGATCTACTCGGCGAGTAGAACAAGTTTGTCTATTTATTTCTATAATTTGATTATCGGATCACGACCAAATATTTGGTCGAAGTTGACACGTAAGTCATTTTTTCATGATTTTATACTTAACCAATTCCAATAGATAAAAACTCTTTCTACTCTTGAAAATGATATAGTTATTTATAATAACTTGTAACATTTTTACAATAGTCGGGAGAACCTCTAAATGGGTGGGGTGCACTTGGAGAATCTGCTATATATCATTGTATGAAAGGATGGAAGAATGGAATGTGGGGTCACCAGGTCAAAGACTTTGTCAGAATATAAACCTTTTTTGTTTTATAAATCACTAATGGTTCATTTGATTGGTAAATGTGGAAAGGCTTTTCAATTCCATGTAAGTTGAAAAATGATGAGTATATTTCACTCATACTTTAGATATCATCTCAACTTGATATTTAACTTATTTCTACGAGTTTTAAAACGTGTTAATGTGTGTTTTGATATTGTGATATGGGTTGATAAAATTGAAGGAAGTAAGTAAAAGTTGGCAAAATTGGACAAGATGGCTAAATTGTAAGAGATCCAAAGTTCGAGAACTAAAGTAAAAATACTCAAAAGTTGTATCGGACCTAAAAATGAAGATTAGAGAGTGCTTAGAGTCAATTGGATGAAGAAAGAAGGCAAAGGAATCAAATATAGTCAAAATATGATCACACATCATTTTCCAACCGAAAAAGTTATGCTCCAGATTTGTAGTCTCATATTGAGACTCATTTTTGACATAGGAAACCTTTGAATTGGAAAGTGATATCTGAAGCAACGTTGTATCCCTTTAAGTTATCTTTCCAACTCATTTTGAATCGCCTCAATTGGATATCGGGAGAAAATTTTATGATAAAAATACTGAAAAGCGCGCAGTACTGAATTTCTAACCGAAATGGGCGCCAGGCGGCGAGAAATAGGTTTTTGATTTTTTGGACTCTTTTCTTGGCCCAATACAACTCCAACCCTTCAAAAATGTCATGATGATAAAAATACAACCAAAAAGACTACTTTAAGGGGGAGGGGGAGGGGGGGGTTCAAGACATAATTGAAGAAGGCAAAGTGAACATAATTCAAGAAATCAAAGGGAGGCAAGAACAATATCAAGGAAGAAGATTGAAGATCTATTCAAAAACTAGTTTTTTCTATTCTCTTCTTTATATTATTTATTTTAAATTGTATAGATTTCATGTTTCTTATCATGAACTAAACTATTCTTCTATGATTTGTGATTACGCCCAAAGAATAACGCGGTAGTTGTAATGCATCTCTGGGGTGTCGTATCCATAAGGAGATGAAAAAATGTTTAAAGGATCCAAAAGGGATGGATTGTTTTCTCAAAAGTGTTGTTGAATTCAATATTGAAAAATGAAGTTAAAAATCAATAATTTAAAACGGTGAAGTATCATAATTCCCTCGGTTCGATTAGATCATTCACATCAATTATTCAGTTTTATAACTCAATTAGAAGCTTTCATTCCAGCACTCTAATCAGAAGATTTATCATGAAAACTAATTTTTTTTACAAATGTAATCCTAGAATCTAAATTTATGACATGTTTACACAATTTTATTGAAATTAGATTCATAAATCGACCATATACTTCAAGTATAAAGTAGTAAATGAATCACACCAATAAAATAGTTGAGATTTCAATTTAACAATTAATTCAATTCATCAATAGAGAAAACATGACTTAATCTATGATTTATTTAATAAAAGTTAAATCAAACTCAACATATATTCATGAAATTGAAATTCAACAAATATTTCGTTTAAACAATAGAAAAAGTATGACTAAATCCATGAAAAATCAAATAAGAATTAAACCAATTTCAATATAAATTTATAAGAATGAAAACCCGAATTCTAGTATAGTTTGACAATAAAAAGATCAAAATAACTGAATAAAAGATATGAAATCACCAATTTCAACCAAATTCCTTCGAAGTTTCACCAAGATCTTTAGTTCTTCTTATGTTTCTTGAGCCAAATCAATAAATGAATGGTGTAGAATGAAGAATGAGGCATTTTGGGGTGTTTTGAGATATATTTAGGGTTGAAAAGTCGTGCAAAATATGTTACCAAAAGAGTTTGAGTCATAGAAGGAAACCAGAAATTTCGTCACAGAAATGACCTATGCGGCTGCAAGGTATAAACCCATGTGGCCGCATGGAACAAAGAATTACTACCCTTGGATTCTCGGTAGATGACCATGCGGCTGCATGGTTTTATAACCATGCGGCATCATGGTTATAATGTTTTCCCGCCAAACAACTTTCAGTATTTTGACCGTATCTTCCTCTCCTGATATTCGATTGAGGTGATTCAAGATACGTTGGAAAGCTAACTCAAAGGGATACAACTATACTTAAATACCATCTTCTAATTCGATCGTTTGCCATGTTAAAAACCCATCTCAATATGATGCTAAAAAATCGGTGTAAGACTTTTCAACTTGAAAGTTGATATGTGATAATGTCTTGGCTATATGTCACCCTTTTGACTCCTTTCTTCATCCAATTGATCTCTAAAACTCTCGAATCTTTATCACAAGGTTAGAAAAAAGTTTAGATTATTTGCACATTGGTCCCTGAACTTTTGTTTTCCTCAATTTTGATCATTTTTCACTTGTTTCTCCTTATTTTACGACATTAATCACTTTATCCTACAAAACATGAATTACATATAATTAAACTATATTCCAACATTTTAATCAATAATTGATCATGTTTTGACAGTCAAATAAGTATATAAAAACACGCTTATCAAACTCCCCCAAATTTGAACTATTGTTTGTCCTTAAACAACAATATAACTCAATTCTACAAACAACATGGTTTAACAATATGCCGTATCTCAGGTTTGAAATATAGTAGTCAGATAAATGAACAATTACAATAGTGCAAAAATTAAATCAGTCTCCACCTGTTACATGCATAACCTGACGTGTGTGTGTGTGAAAACTCATGTTAGCATATCAAAATTGTGAATGGTTCAGCACTTGCCCCAAAGTAGTCAAATATATCATTTCCTCACTCGAGAGATACACACACCCCCAAACTTATGATTTTTACTCATTTTTCTCGGGGTGCATCCTAGGTTCAACTTTTCAATTCTATTCCTTACCATATGGTAGTTTGGACAGACCTTACTCCTACAAGTTCACATTTCAACAAGTCAAGATTCTCCTATATTTCTGATTGTTTTTACCCTTAAAACTAGACTAAGTTACTGCTTCTCATCAAAGGTGTAGTTTTGTCGACTAGATGCCTGGGGCATAATCAATGTATTGAGTGTATGTTTTTTTCTCTTTCATGTTTTCTCCATTTTTTTCATTTTTTTATTTGCATATCTTCTCATTTGCTTTCTATATAACCCATGTAACGAGTTTTAGGCCGATGACTCCAATGTCAGATGACCATAGGGCATCAAAGTTTTAAATCACCCTCACATGCTTAATCACCCGAGTTATATAGGCTAAAAAATATGCTTCATTGTACTCAAAGATTAGTGCAATGCCCCTATTCTTTTAGACATCTAGTTTCTAAACTAACCTCTAACTTAAAACTTTCACCTAGTTTTCATCTTATCAGGTTTTAGACAATCCACACAAAATCTTCATGCACGAAATTCCTTCTCATCTCAATGTTCCCTTATAACTGTTCAATCATCTCCAAACTAACTTATAGTTGAATTATGGAATAATACACTAGAGGGTATTTGGGTGAAATTACTATGTTCAACTATCCTATACATAATGAACAATATCACTAACTCAATATGTCAAACATAAGTAATGTGCATAGAAAATGTCAAGTTTTACATAAAGAGGTCTAAACTAATCCAATAATGCACTATTTCATCATTCACAACTGATACTTATCCCAATGATCACATAATAACTGGCACAATTATTAAACAAATTCTCAAAAATTTTGAAACTCCATGATATTACTTATGCAAATTCACAGCAAAATCCCCCCCCAAACTAAATTTTACATTGTCTTCAATGCATAAACATGAAAGACAAATGAAGGGAATGACAAATATCACATAATAGTGCAGTGAATCAACATAAAGTTAAAGTGTAAGAGCCGAAAGCATTCAATGGAATGGTAAAGCAAAGAAAATGACAAAATTAACTAGAATAAAAATGCAAAAGTAAAAAACAGAAGAAAAAGAATGAACCCCCATTGGGTTGCTTCCCAATCAGCGCCTTTGTTTATTGTCTTTGGCTTGACCCAACGTTTCCTCTCTAGCCTGCATCCAGTAAGTGTTGTTTCAATCTTCTTTGCTATGCACTAAGCTCCTTAGACATAATCATTAGTGATCTTCTTCCGCCTCCATCAAATACATGCGTGGGATAACCAGAGGAGAGCTAAGAATCAGGAGTAGGGACCTGCAAGACAAAAGGTAAAGTTCTCTCATTAGAAACTGGCAATGTAAAATAAGAACTATTACCTGACTCTTGATCATCTATCTCAAGATGTTTATTGATGATGAAGTTTACTCCATCCGATTCTAGAATTTCCTATGCTAATCCAAGGAACATACTATTAGAAACCTCTTGAGTGAGTGCATCAATCATGTGTGCTTGATGACACTCGTCATCTTCTTCTAGCTGCTTAGTGACATGAAAAATGTTGACTTCTAAAGTTATATTCGCAAATGAAAGTTTTATGAGACCATTCCTACAATTAATCAGAGCATTAGCAAGGAAAGGTCTACCAAGAATGATAGGAATTTTAGAGTCAATATTCACATAATCTTTTACATCCAACACCAAGAAATCCACGAGATAGTAAAATTTATCAATTTGAATCAAGACATCCTCAAATACTCCCCTAGGTCTAACAGTGGACCTATCAGCTAATTGTAAAGCCACAGATATAGGCTTTATCTCACCCAACCCTAATGACAGGTAAATAGCATAAGGTATGAGGTCGACACTAGCCCCTAAATCTAGAAGAGCTTGTCCAAACTCATGACTTCCAATGATACAAGACATGGTAAGACAATCAGGGTGTTTATACTTAGGTGGGACCCTTTGTTCAATCACTGCACTCACTTGCTCGGTCAAGAAAGTGGTTTTCTTGACATTGTGTTTCCTTTTGATAGTGCATAAATCCTTAAGGACTTTAGCATACGTAGAAATCTGTGAAATTACATGCAAAAAGGGCAAATTGATTTTTACCTGCTTTAGATGCTCTAAGACTTCACTATGTTGACCACCAGATTTTGAAGTGGACTTAAGAGCTAATGGGAAATGTGCTCTATGACATTTACCTCCCTAAGATTGTTTACATTAGATCCTGAAGTTTGTGCCATGTATTGCCCCGTAGGATTAGGTTGAGGTTGAGCTGGAAATTTTCCACGTTCCTCTACAGCTAAGGCACTAGTTAGTTTGGAGACATGATTCTTGATTTCCTTATGATCCTCAACAATTTGGGTATGGTCTCGAATTTTTTATTTGGTTTCCCCTGTGCCTCCATGAAAGCATGTAAGGTATCTTCTAAGGAATTCCTAGATGACATATGTTGGTATGAGGGTGCATTGTAAGCTCTATTCGTTTGGGTAGGTTGCTGGTTTTCAGATTTCCAACTAAAATTGGGATGATTTCGGCCCCTTGGGTTGTAGCTTTCAGAGAAATGAGCATAGGGTTTGTTATACGTGCCTAAGGCATTGCAATATTTTTTATAAACCCCGTCATCTCAGCGAGAGTAGAACACTCTTACGCTGGATGACCAATTCCACCACACACATCACAAGGTCCAAAAGACTCAACACGAGCGACAGTAGATGTAAGCTTTGAACTCTTAGTCCGTAGGTTTTCAATTTCTCTAGTCAGGGCTTCTACTTTAGCACTAAGATTGTCTTCTTCCCTACGATGATAAACGCCTGCACTAGAAGGATTTCCTACGGCTCGTGACCTATTAGCGCTATCTGTGGCACTTGAGCCAGTCCAAGTGTGAGCTTTTTCTGCTAGTTCATCTAAATATTCTATAGCCTCATCAGGATCTTTCTGTAAAAATTCACAATTACACATCATCTCTATAAATTGACGCTCCCTAGATGTTAACACTTCATAAAAATAGCTCACGATACGCCACTCTCATAACCATGATGGGGGCAAAGAGCTTGGAGTTCTTTATTCCTTTCCCATGCTTGATATAAAGTTTCGCTCTCCTTTTGGATAAAAGAAGATATTTGATTTTTCAACGCAATAGTTTTGTGGTAGGGAAAGTATTTACTAAAGAATACTTAGGTTATTTCAGCCCAAGTTCCAATTGAACGTGGTCTCAATGAATACAACCAGCTTTTAGCCCTTTCTTTAAAAGAAAATGGGAAGAATTTAAGCATAATTGTATCCATTGTACCATGTTGATCGTGGAAGGTTGCTACAACCTCCTCGAATTCTCTAACATGCACACACGGGTTTTCATTCTCAAGTCCACGAAAGTTAGGAAGAAGTTGAATCATTCCAGGTTTAAAATCTACACGTGGCATGTTGGGTGGAAACATAATACATGAAGGTGTAGATGTATGCGTGGGGTGCAGATAATCATGCAAAGTTCAACACGGTACATCATGCTCATTGTCAGACATTGTGTTATGTGATTAAGTGTCAGTTCTAACAGATATAGAATCAAAAGCAGAGTTAAAAGATGTTCAAACTCTGTGTCGGGTCTGTCCGCAGATCGTCGACGTTCTCCTCGACACCTGCTCATAGAAAAAGTAAAAGAAAAAGAAAATAAAGTGAAAATAGAAAAAAATATAATAAAGAAAATTAAACTAACTTAAAACAAAATGAAAGGAACGATGTCACACTTTTGTAGTCGATCATTGTGTGTTTTGTACGTCTACCAGGCAACGACGCCAAAATTTGATTACGCCAAAAGAATAACGCAGTAGTTGCAGTGCAGCTTTGAGGTGTCGTATCCACAGGGAGATGAAAAAATGTTTAAAGGATCCAAATAGGGATGAATTGTTCTCTCAAGAGTGTAGGTGAATTCAATATTGGAAAAATGAAATTAAAAATCAATAATTAAAATGGTGAAGCATCAGAATTCCCTCGGTTGGATTAGATCATTCACATTAATTATTCAGTTTTATAACTCAATTAGAGGCTTTCATCCCAACACTCTAATCAGAAGATTTATCGTGAAATCCAATTTTTTTTTTACAAATGTAATCGTAGAATCTAGATTTATAACATGTTCACACAATTTTATTGAAATTAGATTCATAAATCGACCATATACTTCAAGCATAAAGTAGTAAATGAATCACACCAATAAAATAGTTGAGATTTCAATTCAACAATTAATTCAATTTATCGATAAAAAAACATGACTGGATCTATGACTAATTTAATCAAAGTTAAATCAAACTCAACATATATTCATGAAATTGAAATTTAACAAATATTTCGATTAAACAATGGAAAAAGCATGACTAAATCCATGAAAAATCTAATAAGAATTAAACCAATTTCAATATAAATTTATAAGAATGAAAACCTAAATTCTAGCATTGTTTGACATTGAAAAGATCAAAATAACTGAATAAAAGATATGAAATCACCAATTTCAACCGAATTCCTTCAAAGTTTCACCAAGATCTTTAGATCCTCATATGTTTCTTGAGCCAAATCAATGAATGAATGGTGTAGAATTAAGAATGAGGTGTTTTGGGATGTATTTAGGGTTGAAAAATCGTACAAGATATATTACCAAAAGAGTTTAAGTCATAGAAAGAAACCAGAAATTTCATCACAGAAATGACCTATGCAGCTGCAAGGTATCAACCCATGCGGCCGCATGGAACAAAGAGCTGTTACCCTTGGATTCTCGATAGATGACCATGTGGCTGCATGGAACCATGTGGCCGCATGATTATAATGTTTTCCCGTCGAACACCTTTCAGTATATTGACAGTATATTCCTCTCCCGATGTTCGATTGAGGTGATTCAAGATGTGTTGGAAAGCTAACTCAAAGTGTTACAACTTTACTTTAAATACCATGTTCGAGTTCGATCATTTGTCATGTTAAAAACTGGTCTCAATATGAGGCTGAAAAACTAGTGCAAAATTTTTCAACTTGAAAGTTGATATGTGGTAATGTCTTGGTTATATTTCACCACTTTGACTAATTTATTTATCCAATTGACCTCTAAAACTCTCGAATCTTCATCACAAGGTTAGAAAAAAGTTTAGATTATTTAACCATTGGTCCCTGAACTTTTTTTTCTCCATTTTGGTCATTTTTTACTTGTTTCTCCTTATTTCACGACATTTATCACTTGATCCTGCAAAACATGAATTAAATGTACTTAAGCTATATTCCAACATTTTATTCAATAATTGATTATGTTTTGACAGTCAAATAAGTTTGTAAAAATACGCTTATCAATTTGATTGTAACCAAAACGTGAGAATATGATTTGAATTTTTCTATAAAATTTTCCATTCCGTTTATTTGTGTTATGATTTTAATGCTTTCAATTAATTGGCCACTAATTAATGAGTAGATGCTAGTTAATTCTGGCACTCGAGATGGGAAATTTTAGGCGCGATCGTAAGATTAACACAACATAGATTTTATAGGTTTCGAGAGAGTATATGATTTATGAAGTTCACTCCATAAAAAAAATCATGAACTTGATAATTTCTAGATTTTAATTCGAAATAGAGATATTGAAATTAATTTTTAGGATTAATTTTTATCCGGCACTTGAGAGAGGGGGTAGAATTACATTAGGGTTCTTACTTCTAAACGTGAAAATTGATTAGAGATAACTAAGTATTTGAGGATCATATTTGATAGTTAGGTGAAATCATTCCCTAAACTTTTCCATCTTGATTAAATTTGTATAATTTGTATTCTTTGAATTCGTCACCAAAATTATCGTTAGATTAATTAACAATATTGATTCATAACTCATTCGTCTAGATAAAATAAAGACTACATAATTATAGTACTTAGTATAAAATTAAATTACAATCCATGTGGGTTCGATACTCTTAACTCTATTACTATATTACAAAACTTGAAACCGTACACTTGCAGTATAACTCATGTTATAGAAAATACGTAACAGAAAATAAAAAACTCAAGTACCCTATATGAATGCATTTTCCATGAACTTGGCAAAAAATAAAGAGGTTGTACTTTGGAATTCGAACTTCATTTCCACTTTTGTATCAAACAGTCAAACTAGAAATTGAATTCCTCGAATATGATATTTTTCATGGAATTTAAACCAATTAAACGGACCTTCATTGTAATGGAAAAATAAATGTTGTGCAAACTCCACTGTGCAAGGTATATACTAAAGAAAAAAAAAAAAAAATCTTTTCATAAATCAATACAGGAAGGAATTTCATGTAGCTTCAAAACACGAGAAAAAAGAAAACTACTGTTCAGCTGCAAAATTAGCCCTTGAAGTATTGTTGTGTTCAAATATGTGGTGCCATGGGAATTACATTTTGTCATTTTGTGCTTTATGCCGATCTTTTGGATGCATAAGAGTGTGTTTGATTGATTTTTTTTTTTTTTTTACGAAAAATATTTTTCAAAAGTTGCTCTCGTAACCATATTTTCCTCAAAAACAAGGTTAACATTTTCTTTGGGGTGATTTGTTTTTATTTTCCAAACAATTCACTCACTCTCTCTCATCTACCCAATTTTCCCTCATCTACTCACCAATAAAAGATGGACAAACACAATATTTTTTAAGTTGAAAATTAAACTAATCAAACATATTTAATTAATAATTTTCATACAAATAAGTTCTAGACAATTAATTGTTTAAAACTTATTTTATTTCCATGCAAATTCCATATTTGCAATTAGTGATTTATGCCCTGTTCTGTGTGTTCCTTCAATTTATTGATCCAGTTCTTGTATTATCCTCTTTAATGGGTGCATTTACTTGGTATTTTCTTTACTACTTGAAAATGAAGCAGTGCAATATTTATAATTTACATTTGTAAGTGTATACTGCTAATGTTATTACTCTTCAGTCCTCAGTTTCACCTTCCTCAGCAATAATTAGTATCAGGAAGTGATTTTGTAGGCTGATACATAATTGTTTTTCTAAGTTGGAAATTAATTAAGACTTCTTTGTATTCTTTGTAAAGTTTTCATTTCTATAAGAATAGGCATTTTAACAAGATATCCTATGTCTTCGTCTAAAACTTCATCAAAATCTATTAAAAGAAAAGTAATTTTCTTTTCAAATTTTTTCTTTATTTTAAGACTATCAGAGTCTTTTATTTTATTAATCAAATTTCTTGATTTATTAACAAGATGTTGAATATAACTATCAGTATCTAAATATTCAGTAGAATTGTTAACGTACCATCCTATGCAAATTTCGTTATTATCTTCCATTCTCTAATGTCTTTAATTCCTCAAGATATAGGGCTCTGATACCATTTTTATCTGACCTAAAATGCAAAAATACAATTAATTCAAATTAATTCAAAAATAAAATTATTAATTAAATTTTGTTAACTCAAGATAGGTGGAAAGAGTTGATGGTGAAGAAAAGTTAATTTTTTATTGCAAGGGGCAAACAATTTTGTCGAATCCAAAATTAGATTTAAAGTTTAAGGACTAAAATGACTTGTTTTTAAAACTTTTTATTTTAAGGGTGTTTTAGGTAGTTTTAAGGTTGAATAGTAAAAAGGGGTATTTTGGAAAGGGTATGGTTGAATTAAGGGTATTTTCAATAATTTCCCCAGTTTCACCTTCCTCAGCAATAATTAGTATCAGGAAGTGATTTTGTAGGCTGATACATAATTGTTTTTCTAAGTTGGAAATTAATTAAGACCTTTTGGAAATGTTCCTCGTTTTTATTTTTTTTAAAAAAAGTGAGATTAAGTTCTTCTTTTAATAATACACTAGCAATAGTTTCTTCATCGTTGCAACATTGTCACATCGAAGCATATTTATGCACATTTCTTCAATTAACGCTTCCATTTTTTTTTAATTAATGCAGTGAGTCAAATAGCAGGCCACGAAGAAGACTGTTGGCCACCTAAATATTGCAATCAGTATAAATTATCTTGGATAGAAACTTACATGCATTATAAGCGAATGTAACCATAACAAATTAAGCCTCTTTTTGGTAGAGATTTTTTAGAATAGATTTTGTGAAAAGTGATTTATTTATTTGAAAATGTGTAGTTAAAAAGTAGGAAAAGTTATATGTCCACGTGCAAATTGTTGACCTATGGTTGACATTATCCTTATGTCCACGTGCAAATTGTTGACCTATGGTTGACATTATCCTTATGTCCACGTGCAAATTGTTGACCTATGGTTGACATTACCCTTAGTATTTTGATCATAACAAATAAGTTAATCTTGTTATTTAACAATTGAATTCAAATGATTATAATTTTCAAAGCATTCAGGCACACATGAAGCGTGATTACATTTCATTATAAGATAAAACTCCAAAAATAAGAGTAAATAAGGATGATGATTTTATTTCGGAGATGTATACTTTTGGAGAATATATAAATGTACCTCTAAATGATGTCTACATTTAAGAAATTGATACACGAGATAAGAATGGGTCAACTCAATGATTTACGATGATCAACATCAAGGGGAGTAGTTGCACTCTTTTTCATTCATTTAAATTTTATCCCATTAGATTTTCTTGGCAGTGTTTTTATAAGGTATCATTTATTCTTAATACTCCAAAAATAAATGTACTCTTTTTAACTCGTTTGATATTTTTGTTCCACGGATTCTAATGATGTAGATATTATGTAATAAGTCATTTAAGGGGAGAGTGTTATAATTATTTGTTATTTAGTAAATGACCATTATACCCTTATAACCCTACTTATTATTATTATTATTATTATTATTATTATTATTGTTGTTGTTGTTGTTATAGTATCTGTTGTAGACATAATTGTTTTTTAAAAATATGAGGCTTTGATTCTCAATAAAATAAACACAAGTCAATTGATTTCTTTACTTTCTTCTCCTTTTCTCTCTAATTATAACAGAAACCATGCATTTAAGTTTTCATTATAAAAAATTAGATAGTAACTTATTTTATTTAGAAATCAAGTTAAATCCCATTAATTCTAGTAATGTATATCTATTTTTTTTAAAAATTCAAATTACATAAAATAGGATTAGATTAACATTATAATATTATTTGGAGGCGAGAGACAAACAAGTATTTCATTTTTACGTCACATGTGTTATTATGTGTGAACTACAAATGCCACAATTGTAGTATTTCACAATTTAAGCCACAATATCGCATGTTACATGAATACAGTCACATAAATACAATACAAATAACCACGAATTTTGCATGTCACATTGGAAGCAAAATTTCAAATGCCTCCCTTATGTCACAATCACACGTAGATTGCTGATTACTGATGGAAGACAAACAATTTCCTTTTTTGATATGTAAAATGGTGGTTGTGATCAAAGAACATATGAATGAACTTATGCATCCAGGGAGACACGATTTATAGTTTCCTCATTTTCAGAGGCGCTAAATGGGGGGAAAAACATTAATCGTCTCACTGTTTTTAAGGGAAGGAATATGATGAAAAGAGAGAAAAATCAATTATAATTTAATAACCACCTATTAAAGTCACATTCTTATCTTATATAATTAAATTATTATTCATTTTCACATAAAAAAACTTGAATTAATCTATATTATTTTCTATTAAAATTTTAGCGCGTTCCATTTGTTATATTTAAACCAAGGTTCTAAAATGCATAATGTGTGACAATGCGTTTCGATCGAGTATCAAGCATTACATTCATATTTTAAATTATTTTAAATATTCCAAACTAATAAATAAATAAAATAATGCATTCCTTGAACTTTATATGTATTCTTCATTTTTTAAAAAAAGATAAAAGTATATTGTTGTATATAAATTATTTGTAACTTTGATTTTTTTTAAAGTCAAAATTCTATAGATTGCTGTATATAATCCATGGAATTGAGTGATTTGAATTAATTTTATGTTTGTTGGGTTCAATTTTTTTTTTTTAAAGTTAAAAAAAGCACTAGGCTTTGCTAGGTTAATTTGGACATAGTTTTTAACATAATTTTTGGTATTTAAGTGCGCATATGCAGTCAATGAAATGGGTTGACCATATCATTATGCACATACTTCGAAATGGGTTGATCATATTATATGCATTAACACTCGAGTACATTAGCGCATTTTAGAACACTGATTTAAACATCATAGTTTGACTTTTTTTTCCTTTGAAAGGATACTTGATATCGCTATTTGTATCAAATAATCGAATTGTTTATCCAATACTATTTAATAAATCTTTAAAGTTAAAATTCAAGTAAATTTATAAAAAAACTATATATAGGCTAAGAAACTTAAAAGGGTTGAGTATAATGTTTTTAATTAGGGGTGACAATAGATTGAGTTAAACTCGCCTCATGTACACAAAATGTGCTCGATTTAGCCATTTGGCTTGTGGGGCCTAAGGGGACAAGTCGTCCACGAGTCCACGACCCAGCTCCTTTTTTTTCAAATTAAAAAAAAAAATTGAAACTTACCTCATTTTTTTCGGGTTTGGAATTACCACTTTTAATGTATGTAGAGTAGAAATTATACAAGGAGAAAATATTACTATACAATTTTTTTTTACAAAATATTAAAAAATTAATGTAAAGAATAAAAGATAATTCAGACAATTTTTTAAAATCTTCAACTTTTATGTGTCTACTTTATCTTGGAGAGTGTCGGTCGTTGTAAATCAAATTCTGTGATAAATATTTTTGCTTTTAGTCCATTTTCTATACATAAATTTATCTAATACTTATTTTCTACTAGGGGAGATCGTCATAAAGTTAAGAGTGTACCTATATTTCCCTAACTTCCCTTCTATGAATTTTAAACCATCTTTGGGAATTAAATTAAAATTGTGACAAAGACACTGGACATCAGATAGTAATACTACCAAAGTCGGGGTTAAGTTGCCCAGCTAATTTTTAATGTATACTTTGTTAACCTACGTATTGTCAAATGTAAAACTATGAATTTTAGTTTCAAAAATAAATTCGTCAATATTTTTCATTAAAAAATTAAATATACTTACTCCATTATGGAGATATTTAGTTAGTTCAAATGCAATTTTTTTTATGCATTATCCACTATTTATTTAAGTAGTGTGTAGTAACAACTATACAACCTTTATGGTTATTATCGTACCACAAGTTCAAGTGTTGAAAGATGTAGTATGAGACAAGAATCCCGAGAAGGGGTGAACAGAGTTGATATCAGTATATTTATTTAAATCATTTACTATATATACCTTCTTTTTATTGTATAAACGAATAGTATTTGAATGAATAGTGTTTCTCACTTATTCAAGTCGTTAAATGTGATTAGTTATCGTTAATTTTGATGACTTATGACTTAATTTATTGTTAATTTTGTTTATTATGTAAAATTCAATGAAATTTGGTGGAATTGGAAGAAATGAACAAAAAAGGGGGCAAAAATGAAAGAAATCCAAAGTTTGTGGCTAAAGTGTAAATATTCAATAGTTGTTTCGGACCATAAAATGATGATTGAAGATCACATATGATCAATTTGATGCAATTGGAGTTCAGAGTAGTGAAATATAGTTAAAGTATTTTCACAAATCAATTTCTAACAAAAGAAGTTATGTTCCTGATTTTTAGCCTCAATTTGAAACCCAGTTTTGGAAATGTTGTATTTTAAAAGAATTATAGTCCTTTGATTTATTTTTCCAACACACTTTGAATCACCCCAATCAGATGTCGTGAGAGAAAATTATGACCAAAATACCAAAAACCACTCAGGGACGAATCGCCGTGAACCGGCGTGTGCCGGAGGCGTGTGCCGGAGCCCTGTTTTCACCAACCCAAGAACCATTGGGCTCAATGGCACGCGCAAGGTAGTCATGCATGTGCACGCATGAGCTATTTCCGCAGATGAATCAATAGTTTCCTTTCGCAATTCAAACTCTTTTCGAACTCAAATTGGACGGGATTTTGACCTATTTTCTGGCTCTTATAAATACAAGACAAGGGCTACATATTATAAAATCTCTATTGCCACTTCATACACAATAATATAATCAAATTCATAAAAAACAAGGGGCCAATTGCAATATTTTAAGAGAGGGGGTCAAACCCTAGTAAGGAATTGAAGCTAATTACATCAAAATTTTGAAAAATTCAACCTTAATATTGAAGATCAACATCTTTTGCATTCTATTATGATCCGAGTTATATTTTTCTACTATTCTTCTTGTAATTTATTGAAAAATATGCTATGCTAGATCCGTTTTTGTGTTGGATGAAAATGAATTCTATTGTCTATTTGTTTTAATTCAATACTAGTAATTTAGTTTATTTTTTACGTTTCTTGATTGTTGTGGTGTTGAGAGACATACAATAAGTTTAAAACATGACAAAATTAACATATGTGCAATAGATGTTAGGAATAACATTTATCAATTGTACAATCATATAAATAATCTAAAATTTAATGCATTATAATCATTCAAATTCAAGTTAGGAATAGATTCGGGTCGTGGTTATAATATATTTAATTTGTTTTGGAAAAGAAAATTATGTATCATGACTTTATCGATTGTCAAGAATGCATGAATGAAATTAAATTACAAATCAAGAATTGAAATATTTAGCAATAGGCGGATTCAAAATTCAATACAATTATCCATAATTTGATTAAAAAAAATAAACCAAACATTTACAACTTTCTTAGATTAATTTAGGATAAATGAAATCAAAAACTCTTTTGTGTTACATAATTCGAATTTCATACATAATTAATAAACTTGAATTGAAATTTATTCATTGTGGGATAATATTCTCAACTCACTAATTTTATTACTTGTCAAGGGCCTCGTACGCTGGTTTCGCACGAACAAATTTTGGCGCCTTTATAGGAGAATAAAGTATTTAATTTGAGTTTGTTAGTTTATATAATATTCGATTTTTTCTTTTATTTCATTTTAGGCTATTATTTATACATCCAATCTCTCTTTTTTTTTTTTTTTTTTTGGCAGTTTATACAAGATTTTAAAGAAATCAAGCTTCTACTATTGGATCCTGAAATTGAAAAAACCTTTAGAAAATGAAGAAAATAAGAGATGTAAGAGAGATGAAAGGAAATCAAAATCAAGTTCAGCAATAACCAGAACAACCAGATCTACCAAGAGAAGTTCTTATGGATTATTTAAATTCCATACCCTTTCCCATGCGACCGACTATTATTTATCCACCTTTTGGACATGTCAACTTTCACATTCGACCAGATGTCATCAACTTGTTTCAGAATCATCGAGATATCAGGTTATCAGAAAATAAACTAAAAATCCTCATGAACACGTACAAGCTTTCTTGATACTTTGCGAGGTGCTCAATCATGAAGGCATGACAGCTGATACTTTTTGAATGCATCTATTCCCTCATACTTTAAAAGGAAGCACACGAGAATGACTAAACTCACTATTTCTTGGGAGCATCGTTTCGTGGAATGACTGGTACAAAAAATCACCTTGAAATTTTTCCCACCTTCTTGAGTTTATCATTTTATTTAAGGCCATGTTTAATAGCATGGAAAATGGATGGAAAAAGAAAATATTTTCCAACTTTCCATGTTTAGTAGTGTTTGATGTGGTAAATTTGGCATGGAAAATTTGACAAATCTTTTCCCTCTACGCGCCATTTTGCTTGCGTGTGAGGAAAGGATTTTTCCCACCTTTTAGGTGGGAAAATTAATTCTGGGTTCTGACTTTTTTTTTTTTTTTCAAATTTTTTTTTTTTACAATGGAAACAAATTTCATAACCAAGTGTAAAAAAAATTTCACTTCCATGGACAATTTTGATGCAAACGAAAGCCAAACGAACACTAAATTTTGATTAAAAAAATGATTTTTTAGGAAACAATATATATATATATATATATATATATATATATATATATATATATATATATATATATATATATATATATTATTATTATTATTATTATTTTATTTTTTTGGGCAATAAAAATAAATTTTATAACCAATTGTGGAAAAAATTATCACTTTAATGGACAATTTCCATGTAAAACAAAACCAAACGAATACAAAATTTAAAAATTTTTCGGGTGAAAAATTATACCAATCAAACACACTTGAAATCATTTTCCCTACAAAACATTTTCTAGGCAAATCTTTTCCCTATAAAACATTTTCTTTCCACCCAATTTCCACCCTTGCAATCAAACGCACCCCAACATCATCCAAATCAAATAGATTCATATACCGTGGTCATCACCAAAGCAACAGAATTCGAAACATTATTTAGACCACTGAAATTAATTTTCAACAAATTATTGTAATCCATTTAAAATGATATATAAAAGAAAAAAGTAGAATAATAGAATTTGTACTAGAATTGAAAAGAAATAACTCAAATAAGTAAATTTAGAGAAAATAAAACTTCATATTGCGCAATAAAAAGTTAATATGGAGATTATAACAACTGTAAATTGAGAAGGTTGAGACTCGTGAAAAAAAATATGTGAAGTGGAGGTTTATATAGAAAAAAATATGACCATTTAAACAAAATTGAAAATTGGATCATTTGGCAACGGTAAAAAGGTGGCCTATGAGCCAGCTAACGGGTCAGGCTTATGGACCTAGCTCACGAAAACGAGTCAACTTGTGAAAAATAAAACATGCTCCATTTGATCCATGTCTCATCTCAAAATGAGCTTAAATTGCCCATGCGTCGAGAAGGGATTAGTCGAGCCCATGAGCAGCTCGACTCATTCGTCACCCCTATTTTTAATAAATGCCCCTATCAAGTTTGAATGTCAAATTGACATTCCCAAAACTAGTTCTTATTTAGCCAAAATCTTCATCGTGTTTCAAATTATCGAGTGTTGACATACTATTTTTGTTTTGATTTCATGAGTGTTAAATTTTGATGCAGTACATGTGATATAGATAAATCCTCTCAATTAATGATATTAATGTTAAGTATTCGTGTAAAACTCGAAAGCGTATGGGATCGTTGACGAGTAATAGAATTGATGAGTTGAGAGTATCGTCCCACAGAGAATAAATTTAATTCAAATTTACTAATTTTTTATGAGATTCGAATTATGTAAACAAAAGGGAGTTTGATTTTATTTTATATTTAATTAATCTAAAAAAGCTATAAAAATGTGATTTTTATCAATTTAATAATGATTGTATTGGATCTCGAATCCGCATATTGTTATCTATTTCAATTCTTGATTTATAATCTAGTTCTGTTCACGCGTTCTTAACAATCGATAAAACTATGATATATAATTTTTTTTTTCGAGACAAATTAAATATATCCTAGTCACGACTCGAATCTATTCCTAACACGAATTCGAATAATTAGAATCCATTAAAGTTTAGATATAATTGCACATGCAATAAAAGTTATTCATATCATCTATTACCCATATGTTAATTTTGACGTGTTCTAAACTTATTGTGAGTTTTTCAATACTAAAACAAGCAACTTATTATCTAATTGGTGGCCAATCAATTAAATAATGCAATGGGTATGTAAAATTAATTTAGAAACGCAAGAAATAAATTAAATTACTAGTCTTGAATTAAAATAATAACAAATAAGGTTCATCTTCATCCAATAAAAAAAGGGATCTAACTTGCCATGTTAATATATAAATTTCAAGAAGAATAATAGAAAAATATCACCCGGATCATGAAATAAATCAAAAGATGTTGATATTCAAGTCCAATGTTGAATTCTTCAAAATTTTGATGTAATTGACCTTTAATTCCTTACCAGAGCTTATCTCCTCTCTCAAAATATAGTAATTAGCCTCTTTTTTTTGATGAATTTGATGATAATATTTTGTATGAAGAGGCAAGAGAGGTTTTTTTTGTTTGTGTATCCCTCGTTCTCTATTTATAAGAGCCAGAAAATATATTAAAATCGCGTTCAATTTGGTTTATAAAAGAGTTTGAATCACGAAAGGGAACTAAAGATTCATCCGCGAAAAAAGCCTATGCGCGCGCACCTGTATAACTGGTGCGTGTGCTATAGAACCAAATGACTTTCAGATTGGGGAAAATAAGGTGTTGCGCGAGTGCCATGAATTTCCCGCGCTCGCGCATGTTCATCTCTGAGCAGCTTTCAGTATTTTGGTCATAACATTCTCTACATGTATCCGATTGAGATGATTCAAAATGAGTTGAAAGGGAAAATTCAAAGGACTACAATTCTTCTAAAATACCATCTTTCCAATTCAAACGTTTGCTATCCGAAAAATGGGTCTCAAATTGAGGCTAAAATACTTCTATTATATTTCACTCATTTGACCTCCAATTACATTCAATTGATCCTATATGATCTCCAATTATAGTTTTGCGGTCCGAATCCTCTATTGGATATTTGCAATTTGGTCCCCAAATTTTGGATTTCCTTCGGTTTCACACTTTTTTCGTTCATTTTTTCAAATCTACCAATTTGCATTGAGTTCAACCTAACAAACATAATTAACACAAAATTAAGTTATAATTCACTAACAAATATTCTAATTTAATGGCTTAGATAAGTATACAAAATACAATTATGAAACACTCCCAAACTTGAACATTTATTTGTTCTTCAAACAAAATTATAACCTAACTTAACCAAAAATTTTAAACACACATATAGTTAGGTCTCAAGATTTGAATACATGTATTAAAACTATGAACTGCTACAAAATTACAATGCTAAAATTAATTTCTTTTTATCTATTGCAAAATCAACGCGCGTGTGTGTGAAAATTCATGTCAAATATCATAAATTCATAAAGTGATTCATTTCTTCACTCGTAAGATACACTCCCCAAACTTCATTCTTTTTTTTACTATTTCCCTAATGTGTGATATAAGGTTACATTTTTAATATAATACTAATAATTACCCTCTCTAATTTGGTTCGTTTTACTAATTGCAGTTCAACACATCAACAAATGCGGATTTTCTTTATTTTTGATTGTTTCAACCTTTAAGAACTAATTAAGCTAATAATTTCTTGTTAAAAGTCTAATTCTCTTAAATGAGTGTTCGAGACTTAATCAAGACATGTAGGAAATTTTTTTTTGACTATTGTGCAGACTCCTCTTTATTAAAATTTCTAAATGACCCTTGTAACGAGTTTTCAGCCGATGACTCCTAAGTCAAATGACCATAGGATACCAGATTTTTAGTTACCCTTGTAAACTTAATCACTTGAGTCATAAATGCTACAAATAGAAGTTTCACAATAAGATAACACCACATATTCATTATTTTTTCTATATTTTTTTTCATTTTTTAATGATCCATGCAATACCCCTTTATAAACACTCATTTAAAAAATTGACTCACAACTTAAGATTTCAACCTAATTTTCATCTTCTTAACCTTAGACAATTCATACAAAATTTAGCACAAGTGGAATCCATATATATATATATACAGAAATGATCTAATGAGCACCGGTGCTCATCTTATCCTAAGCACCAATGAGTTGGCACATTAATTCATTGGTGGATTGGAACTCACAAAATCTTTATCCACCAATGAATTAATGTGACAACTCATCGGTGTTTAAGATAAGATGAGCACCGGTGCTCATTAGATCATTTCTGTATATATATATATATATATATATATATATATATATATATATATATATATATATATAGCTCATTCACCCCAAACTATCTTAGAATTAGTTTAAGGATGTATAATTTAGTGGTTATTTGGATTTAGCATATAAGATCGACTAATTTTATTTTTTTACCTATTCAATTTTGAATCAAATTATTTTTTCATGATGCAAAACATAAATCTTGTGCACCCACACAAGCACACAAAAATAATAAATAAGCTGAAAATAGATTATTTATTTATTTTTTTAGCACTCGAACATTCACACAAACCAATAGAAACTCAATATTTTTCCACCCCCAAACTTATAATAGACATTACCCTCAATGTCCAAAAATATACTATATAATATATAAAAATTAAGGGTAAAGAAGGGAAATAAGTACTCCCCTGATATATATTTGAAGGTGGTGGATGGACTCCCATGAAAGTTCTAACTCACTTGTTATGTCTTTTCCCTTATTCAATGTATTCAAGTGTCAGTTCCTTCAAAATCGTAAAAATCAATCAAAACATAGAACAATTTATAATAAATCCTAACACACCCTAAGGGAAAATATATGGATGAAGATACCCTATACTAATTACATCCAATAATATTTATAAATTTATATTCTAGAAAATAAATTTAAATAAAAGAGAAGAAAATTGGGTTGCCTCCCAATAAGCGCATGTTTATAGTCATTAGCTTGATTTTGTTGTTCTGTATCATGGAATTCTGAAAAAAAGCTTTGATACCTTGCTTAGTTTGCTTATTTTGACTTTGATCCACTTTTCATTGATTCTCCAAATCTTAAACTTTACTCGTTCAATGTGATATGACTTGCCTATTCCATCCAATTCGTAATCAACTATGTAGACTTCTTCCTCTTCGAACTTAATCACAAATTTAATTGTTAGACAATTAATAATGTCGAAAGAATGTGTGTTAATTTCATCATCATTAATTGTCACTTGTTCGCTTGGTTCCTTTGTAATTAGTTTGTCATCATCTTTATGCTCTTCTTCAATAATTGATACATTCTCGAGTTGAATGGTCGGTTTACAGTCTAAATTCACCAGCAATGGTAATTATTTCCTTCCAACCTTTTCAAATGGATTATATCCCCACCTTTTAAATTCGTCCCAGAATATATAATTTTCTGTGCGTATTATGCTTTCATCCAGTATAGCAAGTTTATTATAATATTTTGCAAGCATCTCTTCGTTCAACAGGGGAGGTCCAACCCCCTTAAAAATGATGTCATCCTCTGGATGTGTTGTTGCATATTCGCCCTCGACATGTAGCCTTCATTAGATTTGTCAATTGCTTGTTTTCGATATTTTAAATATTGTTTAAACCACAGAAGTTTGGACATAAAAGGATTAGTGCATGTATACAAGTATTGCCCGGTATAATGCATACTATTACAAAACACAATTTATGTCTTCTACAAACATATCCTCATCATCCATGTTGAGATTACTTGTTGCAAAAAAATTTACTCCCTTGCCATCAATAGAATCTTGCATATACTGTTGAATAGTACCTAAAAGAATACCAAACACAAAAGAGATCAGGGTGGGTAGCCAAAATTAACAAAACAAAAATAAATAAAAAAATTCAAATCCTATATAAACTAATAAATTCAAATTAAATACTTTATTCCTTGGCAACGGTGCCAAAAATTTGTTCGTGCAAAACCCGCAAGCGTACGTGATCGTTGGCAAGTAATATAATTGATGAGTTGAGAGTATCATACCACAAGGAATAAATTTAATTAAAGTTTACTAATTTTTTATCGGATTCGAATTATATAAACAAAATGGAGTTTGATTTTATTTCATGTTTAATTAATCTAAGAAAGTTGTAAAAATGTGATTTTTATCAATTTAATAATGATTGCAATGGATCTCGAATCCGTCTATTGCTATCTATTTCAATTCTTGATTTATAATCAAGTTCCGTTCATGCATTCTTGGCAATCGATAAAACTATGATATATAATTTTCTTTTCCAAGACAAACTAAATCTATTCTAGTCACGATCCGAATCTATTTCTAACCCGAATTCGAATGGTTAGAATGCAGTAAAATTTAGATTATCTATACGATTGTACATGTGATAAATGTTATTCCTAACAAAAATTGCACATATGTTAATTTTACCGTGTTCTAAACTTATTGTAAGTTTTTCAATACTACAACAAGCAACTAATTATCTTGGTGGCCAATCAATTAAATAATGCAATGAGTATGCAAAATTAATCAAGAAACGCAATAAATAAATTAAATTAATAGTCTTGAATTAAAATAATAATAAATAGGGTTCATCTTCATCCAATACAAAAAGGGATCTAGCCTAACATGTTAATATATAAATTATAAAGAAAATATCACCTGGATCATGAAATAAATCAAAAGATATTGATCTTCAAGTCCAATGTTGAATTCTTCAAAATCTTGATGTAATTGACCTTCAATTTTTTGCTATGACTTGATCTCCTCTCTCAAAATATAGTAATTGGCCTCTTGTTTTTGATGAATTTGATGATAATATTTCGTATGAAGAGGCAAAAGAGGTTTTTTTTTTTTTTTTAATTTTATTTTATGTGTATCCCTAATTCTCTATTTATAAGAACCAAAAAATAAGTCAAAATCGCATCTAATTTGGTTTCCAAAAGAGTTTGAATCGCGAAAGAAAACTAAAGATTCGTCTAGAAAAAAGCCCGTGCGCGCACACTGGTATAACTGTTGCGCGCATACCGTAAAACCAAATGACTCTCGGGTTGGGGAAAATAAGGTGTTGCGCGCACCATGAATTGCCCCCGCGTGCAAGTTCATCTTTGAGCAATTTTCGGTATTTTAGTCATAACTTTCTTTATAGGTATCCAATTGAGCTGATTCAAAATACATTGAAAAGATAATTCAAATGATTACAATTATTTTAGAAATACAAGTTTTCCAATTCGAACATTTGCTATCCAACAAATTGAGGCTAAAAATCCGTAGCATAACTTCTTTGGCTGGAAATTGATTTGTGAAAATACTTCTATTATATTTCACTCATTCGACCTCCAATTGCATTCAATTGATCCTACATATCTTCAATTATCGTTTTGTGGTCCGAATAATCTATTAGATGTTTACACTTTGGTCCCTAAATTTTGGATTTCCTTCGTTTTCGCACGTTTTTCGTTACTTTTTTTCAAATCCACCAATTTGCATTAAGTTCCACCTAACAAACATAATTAACATAAAATTAAGGTATAACTCATCCAAATCACTAACAAATACTATAATGTAATGACCTAGATAAAATACACTTATCATTAAGACTTCCAAACATTTTACAGATTTGTTGACATAGAGCACTGTCATTTTAATAATAGTATTACGTGTGGGTTCATATCTCGAAATGGCCTATAAAGAACATGATGAAGTTGAAAAAAGAGAGATAATAATTCCAACCTTACCCAAACTATAACTAAAGGTAGGTTTCAAGTCATAAGTTGACGCTCTTTTTAAAACAATATTTGCGCTTACTAGCGTGATACAAATGAGAAAGTAAAACGCCTCCAAGATAGAATGGAACCCGATTTTATTGTTTACGTCGTGCAAAAATAAAAAAAAAAATTCCAAACACAAAGGAGACAATGAGCCACCATTGAAAATGTTCGTAGGAGTAACAAAATATGAGCAAAGCTTTTAAAGAAATAAAATTGAAGAATGCAAGAAAATAGTTTATGAAAGAAGATAAAATGGAGATTTTAATCTTGTTTTGTCATATTTGAATTGAAGAACTTGATTCTATATATATATTAAAACCAAAAGAATCATGCTACATGTACAACAATGATTGACAATATTGGTTGACAACATTCTATTTGGCATAATCATATCCATTCACCTTAAAATACTATTTCATACATCACATGATAGGATTTTGACAACACATAATTGTCAACCAATGTTTTACACTTAGATTTATTCAAACCACAAACATGATCTGTTTGTCATGGGAATGCATTTTGTTGCCGTGTGTTGCATCTTGCGGTCAAGTCCTTGTTCTATTCACGAAATGTGACTCCACTAAATTCTACGATATGGCCCACAATATCAAAATGACATTTTTCGAAATCTCTCAGACAATCCTCCACCATTTTAATTGTTAGGTATTTAATGTAA
The DNA here is from genome assembly GCA_035079005.1 of Fraxinus americana. NCBI lineage: Eukaryota > Viridiplantae > Streptophyta > Magnoliopsida > Lamiales > Oleaceae > Fraxinus > Fraxinus americana. The sequence goes on along the minus strand of CM068712.1, from coordinate 13,717,719 downwards.
TTGACAAATCTGTGAACAAAATGGACTTAAATTGATATGTTGTAAAAGTCAAGGAGTAATATGCAAATAGTATAAAGTTGTGTTATATTAGGTTTAGGGCTCGAGAATGGAAAAGAAAGAAAAACAGCACCGGAATATCGCTAGCTTATCGCCAAGGTTTGGCTCATGTGTCAGAAATAGAAACTGCGTCGCCCACCTGGCCCCTCACCTTCGCTCGAGCGACAACTTGTTGCTCGACTGTCGCTCACCCTTCGTTTGAGCGACAATGCTATCCAGGAATTTTTTTAATTCATTTTTTAAAGACTTTTTGTCCAGCCCATTCATTCCCTAACATACATATAAATATCTAAACACCACAGAACGTTTTTCTAAGGTTGATCATTAAACAAACACTTAGATTTTTATGTTATTTTCATCAATTACTCTTCAACCTTCATTAATCACACAGTGATCTGTTCTTGGCGGTGAGAAAAATATCAGATTCATAATCTAAATACCAAACTGCTGCTTCCTTCATATCTGTCAGAGTTTCTGAAAATCAAGGGAAGGTGACTGAAGTTCTAGTCGTTGAAGAACGCGGTGCTCTTCATGTATCCATAGGAAATAGACCATTTCACAAAGTTAGGAGTTGTTGCAGGAGAGCGCAATTGCAGCTGGGAGTTGGTGCATGAGCACATAATCCAGGAGAGCTGTTGGGATTACAGTCGGAGATCAAATAGTACGTGTCGTCGTCTAGCGGTAGACTGTAAGTTACAAATCGTTTATAGTGGATTGTTGACTGGCAAAGTGTCCGAAGTTTTTACCCAATTGGGTTTCTCCGTGATCAATTTTGTGTTATTTATTACTTTCATAATTGCGGTAATTCAACATAGGAAAATATGAATTGCATGATTAACCATCTAGAAAATAATTAATAGTGACTTGTTGCTATTTAATTATAAAATAATTATAATTCTGCATATTCACCTATTCACCCCCTCTAGGTATTGTTAGGGTCGAACTACGTATTTTTATTAACAAATGATGTTTTGAGAGAGAGAGGGGGAGAAAAAACTCTCTTATATAATGACTTCACAAAACTTGTGCATGAAGGTGTCTTTAGACTTGAAACTTCAAATATGTTGACCAAAATGGCATGCTGGACAAGTTTTGAACCAGTGACCCCAAATGGCTAATTGGAACAGTCCATGTACTTGTTTTCATATCATTATGTGTTTATATATGAGCAAGTCATGTGTCTTTGATCCAGAATTTTCATGAATGCTTGACGTAGCTAGCCAAGTCAACCTAAAGACGGAACCATCCCTAACTTTTACAATACAATTAAAGTAGCTTAACCTATCATTTCACTTTACATGGACCACCGTACATTACCTTTGGGGCAAATTCGCAGTGCTTGCACTCACTCGTATAGCCCCTATTTGTTATAGTGAGTTTTTTAAAGATTGAGTGGTTAAAAAGTAGGAAAAAATTTTAGAATTACTTGAAAAAATATTTTATTATTAAAATGTGAGGTTGAAAATGAGTTTAAAAGAAAAAGAGGCTCATTCAGGGGCATAATAAACTTTGCTCATTGAATCCAAGATTTCAACAATTGGATCCAAGGTTCTATTATTGGTGATAAAAAAATGGCTTACATCACTCGAAAACAAAGTCTTTTATTCTTATAATTTTATAGTGGAGATCATCCCTTTTGACCTATATATTACATTTCAAGACAAGATAATGCTTTTGGTCAATTTCTCATGATATATCTCATTAAATAATTGAAAGTAATGAAACAGAAGGGCATAACAAATTGGGGTCCACACCAAAAGAGAGGAGCCAGGTCCATATCAAAAGGTGCCATTAAGGTCCACTTCTGGTGTAATTGGTAGGTTCCGTTTCTGAAATGAAGTTGATTTTTTAGAAGATAATGTAGTTTTGATAAAATTGATGGTGCAACCACTTCGGCTAACAGCATTTGTCAGCATCAATTAACAGATATGTCTAGTGAAGTGGAAGCCAAGAAAACACTCCCATGATTTTCAAATTTCATTAGTTATTTCAACTCACTCACCAAAACCTCCCACCCTACTATTAATTAATTACAAAACATCTGCTATACAAATTAGTATATATATAACTAGAGTGCTTTTGTATCGTCGATAAATTCATATTCTTGTGCGTGGCATTATTAGCATATATTAATTAATTAAACTTAGTTTTTTTTCCAAATTGAGAGGGAAAAATGGAAAGAGGAGAAGAAGGTGGGTTGGTGGTGCGGGGGAGAGTGGAGATCGATATGCGACAGCCTTTCCGATCAGTAAAAGAAGCAGTTTTGCTGTTTGGGGAAAAGGTTCTTGCTGGAGAAGTCTATGCATACAAACTCAAAGAGGTCTCTCTCTCTCTCCCTCTCCCTCTCCCTCTCCATGGGTTTTTTCTGAAACAAATATTGTAGTATTTTATAGTGATTTTGCATGCATGTTATAGTACAAATTAAGTTGTTATAAACTCCTTTTGAACAAAAATTATACTAAGTGTACATTTAGGATCTGTAGTAATTAAAATTGAAAATATAGTCGTTATTGGGTCTCACTCGTCTAATAAAAGTTAACAAATTTTTCAATTTTAATCCGATTTTAATCTCTACCAAACACATTCTTAATGGATAACATCTTGGTGTACATTATGTGCAAATTCAAAAACTGTTGGGCGGGAAAGTGTGTTGTTTTTAAAAAGTTCAATCATGTACCAACACGTGACACAATGTAAAAAATGATGTAAAACAAAATATACATGTAGCATGATTGTTTGAACAGATATAACACATGTTTGATGGCCATTATTTGGTTAAAATAATATTTTGAACAGTAATTTTTAGAAGAATATGAGGTAAAAATATAGAGAAAAAATTTGGGTTTGCATGCAAAATATATTTTTTTTTTCCTGTGCGAAAGTATGGTTGAAAATGAACCTGTGTTTGGTCCCCATTTTTTCAAAAGTCATTTTAAACTATACTTTATTGTATAAAATAATTTTACATATAAATCGAAAGTTTTTCCTTTGTTTGTAATCACACATTCTCTAAAAAATCGTTATTCTAAAATACATTTTCTTATCAAAATGGGCTCAAACAGGGGTTGAGTATATAAAAAAGAAGAAGAGTTTTTTCAGTTTTTTCTATAGTTGTTTGAAGATGAAACGAGTCTAATTGAATATCGCAATAGCAAAAGGTACAAGGAGAATAGACCTCCAACACAATGCCCTCCGAAGCGGGATTAAGTGCTACCAAGGCGAGAGACCAAGCTATTACAATGGCCATCACGACCAACCGACAAAGAAGACGAGCACCAAACAAACAGAAAAACTATACAAAACAACACCACCCAAACCAACCCCAGGAACCCGAACAGGTGCTAGAGCATCCGGAATCAAGATCTTCATCAATCATCAATACACAGCAAGCCCTTCACCAAGCCGGTGATTGAAAATCCAAATAATACCGGAGGAAGCACCGTACAACCACCACAGCCCAACCAACGAAGAAAAATACCACCAACTGAACCACACATGAACACCACCAACCCACCAAACCACCATCAAAACTAAAAACGAAATCCTAAAACCCCCCAACCTATACAACCCGGTTCCAGAAGGAACCCAAAATGGGAACTTAGCCAAATCCAAACAAAGATCACACCCAAACAGCCAAGGGATCCCAAGCCCACAACCACGACAGACAAGCAATCAAACTGGCTCGCAGGGCTGCCCAGCAGCCACTGCCAAACCAAAATCATCCTTCTCACCCAGCACCCTTCTAACACGTTTAGGGGACGAACCCTCTGCATCAACATCCTCCTGACCTTTAGTGCTCAATGCTATGGGCTCAAAACCATCCACCTCCATTAATTGGGGCCTTGCCAAAATTGGGCTTGATCGGGCCCTTTTTTTTTCCAATTTGTACCATGGCCCAGGTCCAGTAGAACATTCCCACGTGGGCGATCTGCCCCACAATTATCCAGTTCCTGAACTTCTGCACTGAGATCATTCCCGATAGCCTCCACCACCAGCTCCTCCTGATTGCAACTGAAATCCTTCTGCTGATAATCAGGGACCTGATTATGCACCAAACTCTGCTCCAGGCCGTGAGATGTTTAGACGGCTTTCGGCAAGAAGAAGATGGGAAATGCAACTGGGTTTGGTCAGCCCCTTCCGATGACGATAGTCCTGCAAATTTCTTCCTTGACGCCCGCAACCATGGACCATATTGCTGTTCAAGCCCATCCCCAATGGCTGATCCATTTTCTTTCTGAGAACATCGACCGGATGGATGGAACACCAGACCACAATGATAGCAAAAATTAGGCAACCTTTCATACTTAAATGGTACCCAATACTGGGTCTTGCCTATGTTAATCAAACAGCCCCTCAACAATGGTTTCAAAATGTCAATTAGAACCTTAACACGCAGAAATGCACCAAAGTAAAACCCAGTACTATCCGTGTCGACAACAAGAACCTTCCCCAGACGCTCACCTATGGCCTGTCCCGTATTTTGGGTCATCCCTGCAAAAGGGAGGTCGTGACACTGGACCCAAAAGACCTCTTCAGTAAACCCTATCTCCTTAATGGTGTTAACCCTTTCACAATCATGGAGACAAAGCAAAATTTTATCAAAGGACCACGGTCTTCCCGACAAAATACGCTTCTTGTCCGAAACCCTAATCAACTCCAACAGAAACGTATTTCGCCCAATCTCCTTAATAACCGCCTTACCCTCGAGTTGCCAAATCTGGAGCATAGTAGTCTTCAACGCCCCTTTGTTCACCTCCGGTTCAGCGAGCACCCTGAAAGCAAGACATTTTGCTCGTTTTTCCACTGATAAACCGTCCACAGCTTCGACAACCTCCAACACCTGAGCTTCCTTCTCTGTGAGCCTAAGTCTAGTGAACAAACTAGACAAATCCCTCGCCATCCCCACGCCTCTACGGATACAATCCAAGAGGGAAGAGAGCTAAGATCAGACGACTTAGAGGGAGAAACCTCACCTTGAAGACAAGGAATAGCCCCTAATTTAAACCCTATATCTTACCATTAGCATTGACTTGTTTAAGTTGCTCATCATAAGCAATTCAAACATTTACTTCAAATTAAGTGTCACGACGTACAGGGGCGGACTCGGGGAGATCCTGGGGTCACGTGCCCCCAACTTTTGAATTTTTTTTATAAAGTCATGTTTGATATTGATTGAAATCTAAATTTTAATTGAAATCAAAATTAACAATTAATTTTAATAACATATTTCGTGTGTAATCCATAACTATTTAATTTATATCAAAATTTATTAAAAATTTGATTTTAATCTCCATCAAATAGGGCAAAATCACAATAAATTTGAATTTTTCTCTTTTTCTCTTGCTTTTTAACAAAATCTTAACTCTCTATCAAATAGGGACGAAATATTACATTCTTAATAATATTTCGAAGTGTTTACGGTCTAATTTTTTACGTCGTTAATGATGTACGAAACGATCAATCATAGCAAATGTTACGACTTGTTAAAGTAAGTCGTTTAAAATTAGTATTTCGAAAATTTCGATAACATGCTAACTTTAAAAATTTTACGACGATCGTACACTAATAGAATCAACAAATTGCTTATGTCATCTCAAAACTTATTTCGAGAACTACAATATAGGCATATCGAATAATCCAAATGGATATCGAAAATAGTTAAAAATGCGTTAAACGTGAATTTTAAAAAAAGACGTCTAACTCGCATTTTCTTTAAAAAAAATTCAATTATTTTATTAACATTTATTATTTTTGCAATATAAATTTTTTAATATAATTTTCATCATTTTGTTAGGAAATTTTATATGGAATATGACATAAAAAATTTTTAAATTTTACATCTGAAAAATTCATATCTCATATAAATTTTCGGATACAAAATAGGTGTATGATTTTTTTGGACGTAAATTTTTTATTGTAAAATTTCTCTCAACTTTTTTGAAAGTTCGATTGTGCTCCTAACTTTAAACTTCTACGTCCGCTCCGACGACGTACTACTTGTGGAACCTCAATATCAACAGGCTTATTAACTTAATGGCAATTGACACGTGTAGACATATCAAAATTAATACACATTACCGATAGGCCTAACACTCTTTTTCTGCTAAATGTGTCGAAATTTGAACAAGTTGATATTCAACGCTTGAAGTAGACATTTTATTTCAGATAGAAAACAAAGAGAAGAATTGGAAATACACATCAAAAACTGGAGCAGCTGATCACCATGTTGAGCCAACAAAGCAGAAAAGTGCTGAAAAACCAAACGAAGACAGTAATAATCTGATGGTTCAGTGCCTCAACTCTCTGAGGCAAGAGCTCGAACAGACAAAAATGGAGCTACGGCAATTGAAATCCAGAGAATCCCACATCGAAAACCACAAGCAATTGGTAATTGAACCAGAAATTGAAGAGCTAAAGTTTATCGAAAACAGTAGTACAATTAATGTTAAATCTGAAATCAAGAAGCAAACTGGAGAAGAAAATGACTTGGAATTTGAGAAGAAGAGATCTGTGAAGTTCGCAAGTCCTCCATTGTTAACCCGAGTCATCATAAGCAAAGATGATAGGGATAAAGTCGGAGAGCAAACGCCTTCACCAAAAAAGAAACCAAAGAAGAAGCCATTAGTATCAATCGTGGGAGGTTTATTTTTGAAAAAGGGAAGAAAGCAAATATGAAAAGGCAATACGAGATATAGCATTGGTTCTTTTTGATATTTTAGTTTCTCAGTTTCGTATTTTCACAGAGGTGAGTGAGGCAGCTCCCTCCTAAAATTGTATTTTTGTTATAATTTACAGTGTTAATAAATACTTTACCAATGTGGTGGTTTGATTTTTTCAACCAAATATGTGAATTCGAAGTCCTTCGAAAATTCTCTTCTTATGTCCTCCCCCCGCCCCCCGCTCTCTCTTCTCTCTCTCCACACTTGCATATCATGTCACAGCTTTATGCTCAACATGAATTTTGGTACTTGAGTAGAGAATTGAAAACTATTAAGCATAGCGTTTTATCAATTTTATCTTTCGAAAAATGTGAAGAGAATAAGCTGAAATTTAAGGAACTATGTAACATGGCTGAAATATGCAAACGAAATTAAAGATTAGTCATGAATTTGCTAGAGGCTTTAAAGGGTAAATATCTCTGCATACACTCACATATACATTTTTATGAAATATTAATCCACTTGAAGTGGTATGTTTTATTAATCAATAATGCTAAGGATACATTCTTTGATGTATACTTTTTTTTGACATCACCCAAGTTTTCAACAAATTGTAGATGGGAATTTAAAAAAAAAAAAAAAAACTATGCAATCATATGCTATCACGTGATACAATGTAAACAATGATATAAATGATAATGTACATGTAGCATGATAGTTTAATAATAATGAACAAACATGGTACACAATATTTGGTATTAATGATGGAAACTACAATATTACACCACAGTTTTTTTTTTTTGGCACAATATTTTAGTTGTCATGAAGATTCTCAATATTTGCTCTTTGTTGCACTTATATTTCCAATTTTTTTTTCGATACATTCTTATTCTCAATCTTTAATTAATTCGCAGATATTGTCCCTGATGACGATTTCTGTGTGCATGCTTGAAAACGAGGAGCAAATATTTTGTTAAACTTTTATATTTGTAGTTTTAATTTTGCTTATTTACAATATTAGGGGCATATAAATCTTTTTATGTTTTTTTAATGAATTTTTTAGGGAAACCGTTATCAAGACATGATTTGCTAATTAATAGAAGGACGTTGATAATAAGAATATAATGAAAAAGTTAAAAATATAAGGGGGAGAATGAACAATAATTTTGGACCTTTACAAATAACTTTGAGCGTGTTCGGTTGTCCTTAAAATTCAATTAAAATTGAAAATTTAGTTGTTATTGGGTCTCACTCGTCTAATAGAAATCAACAATAACGTCTAGATTTTCAATTTTAATCCGATTTTAATCTCTATTGAACACGCCAAAATTGTGGTGCTAAAAACAAAAATGGTTGTGTGAATGTATTTTAAAAACGTGTTTTTACACTTTTGATACCTATCGTATTGAATTTCTAGGGATTGAGGACTTATCCTTTTAATTTTAGCAAAACTATCCCTCAATCAACATTTTTTTTTTAATGCAAGATTGATCCTTTCTATCCACAACCGTCAAATGATCACAAGGACTGCACATGCCCTTTTTCAAAAGGGCGATTTTATACAATCACTTAAAAATAACATTTAAAATACAATAATTTCTTAGATTTCAGTTGAACTTAAAAATCGATAGAAAATTCCTGTTTTCCGCACCTTAATACTTTAGGTACTTTTTCCTTAATTTTAACCTGCATAATGAATGATCTCATAAAATACCCACTATAACATCCTCAATGCTCAAGTCATCTTAATATATGTTTTGATCTCAAAAGAATTATTGAACCACATAATATTATTTGAACTCAAATTTTATCTTTTACGCTTTAATATTATTACAATTTCACTAGTGTCCCGAAAGAGTATCATCATTTTAAATACTCAGAATGTTGTGAGATTCACAAGAAGTATCAATCTTGTACTATATCGAAAAATTGTCTCTATGGATGGTCAAATATCGTACAATAAGATACCTAAATTGAATCGCAATGTGTAGTCCGCGAGTCAGATAATTCCTTCTCTATTATTCTTTATTAATGGGACAAGAATTTTATTAAACAACTTTCAATAGCTTTGGCCAAATTCAAGCTTGTATTGTTAGACTTAATTATGATTTGATATGATTTGGGGACCACCACCCTATAATCATGTTTATATACAAGGTTAATTAGAATTCTAACAACCCTAAATTTATAAATTTTATTTGGTTGATATAACTCTAGATCATTGTCGATAATTTAAATATGTTGAGGGGTCTATAGAACCTCATAATATTTGTTGTGATGCCACTCTTGTTACGGTCCAATTTTATTTTTATGTAAGCTAAATAGAAATGGCAATTTAAAATTTTGGGTTTTCACAAAGAATTCTAAAATTAAAAGTGTTATAAACTAGAAAGAAAAAGAGGAGGAAGTAGAAAAGTCAATAAATTTGTGTGTGTATTATTGAGAACCAAAGTTCCACATTTATTGGAAATGATTAACGATACAATGGTAATAATTTATGAGGCTGCAGGGGTACAATTGTCATTTACTAATAAATTTACCATTTACAACACTCCTCCTTGAATGACATATTACAAAATATCTAACTCGTTAAAACCTTGTTAAGAAAATTCAATGGGACAAAATTTGAGTTAAGGAAAAAGAGTACAACTGCTTCCCCTGATTTCAATTCTTGTATCAATTCATCATTATTTTTTATGTCAATGACTCCAATATTGCAATTTTCGGTTAAGTATATCTCATATTGTCTTGTATAGTTTTTTAAATAACACTATCTTCATACGAGATATTTATTAATATTGCAATTCCTCACTATATGATGCTGTACATCATATAAAAAACGTTGTCGACAACTTTTTCCTTTTCGATTATATTCTTTTCTTTTAACAACATAAGTTATTGGGATGTCTCAAATTTCAATATATTAAGTACCTGAACCTCTTATGATGTTTTATAATTTGTCATGTCCAAATACTTATCAAGAAGACATGTCTCTTTAATGAGACTATATTTGATAATTGTTCCATTTTCGTTTAGAGATTTTTTTGTATTAGAATTCAATATTATCACGCTTCAAACGTGTCATAAATTTATCAAATATAATATTAACCAATATTGCTCTAGAATGTTAATTTGAGGTGAAGCACTTAAATTTGGTGTGTGAGATATTATTGATCTTTTTTTGTCAATAAATACATTTAAATGAATTATCATTCGAACTTCGGATTCGAATTGTCTTTTGCGAAGATTTAGATATGATGCATTTGTATATTACTAGTCAACGATGAACGTACGTTGCACGTTACTATGAAATGTTTTATAAGTATTGTAAAAATAACAATTAAATATTCGTGAATATTTATTAATTTAGAATTAATGCCAATGAATATATTTGTGACATTAAATGTTAAATCATTTATTTAATTTTCAATTTAGTAAAATTGGATGTTAATTAATATACATAGATGTGAATAATGAAATGCATTATTGAATGCGAAATTCTAATTAACTTATAATTAGAATTAATAATACTAAAATGTATAAATGAAAATGAGTATTAATTAAATGAATGTGAATATTAATTAATTAAGAATTAATAATAGGAAATTCATACATTAATGAAAGCACACAGATGTAATGAATCAGTCAAATGTATGTGTAAATTGATAGTAACTAAATGATAAAACAAATTAAGCCCGTATTTGATCCTGATTTTTCAATAATATATTTTTATCCATCTTCTTTTCAACTACACATTTTCAATAAAATAATATTACACGCAACCAAACAAATTTTCCTTCATTTTTAACCACACATTCTCTATCAATCTACTATTTTAAAATGCATTCTACACTAAAAAAGGGTTCAAACAGGCGTGAAATACATATTGAAAAACGAAAAGTAAGGTACTATCGAAATAATTGAGTTATGATATGGAAAGAATTGTCCAAAAAAGATTTTCACTTGATGTGATATTTAATATATTATAGATTTTCAGCTTCTTAATTTCTTCTTCTAATGCTGAGAAAATTGTTCAATCAAATTGACAATCAGTAAACCGCGTTATAAAATATCCCCCGTTAGAGCTTGAGATATTGTATAAAGATTCAATCTACTCATTTATTTATCAGCATTCTTTACTTTTCATTTCAGTGCATTATGTTATATCAATTTTGCATATTGTCAAAATAATTACATGGAAAAATTAGTTTCTAGCCATAAGTCAATTATAACAAAGAGAACTATGATATTGTTATAATACGTAATAGCATTTTCTAAACAGAAAATGGGAAGTATTTTGTTCTCAATTAAAATAATTGGAATTGTTTAACAAACAAAAGTGTTGGGCCATGTTTGAGCCTTTTTTTTTTGTGTAGAATGTATTTTGAAATAGTCAATTGATGGAGAATGTATGGTTAAAAATGAAGGAAAATTTTTTAGGTTGTTTGTAATATTATTTTATTGAAAAATGTGTAATTGAAAAAAAAAAGAAGAGAAAAACGCATTTTGAAAAGAATGGAGATCAATCAAGGTCTTAAATTATTTATCGACATCTCAACAACACTTATTAAAAGGTTGAGATTTATGCTCATTAGTATTAACATGACACATCATCTTGATTGTATAATCTAAAAATTATTCTCATAGTTTAGAATTGAGCATTAATTTCACAAACATCAGGTTGCGAGCACCATGCAATCATCTTGTAGATATATAAATAATATTTAGATAGTCAACGTGGAGGGTGACGGGACCCCATATATCACCCTAATTCATTTTCAAAAATATAGAGAATTCAATCTTTATTTAGCTAATGATGATTAATGAACAATAATAGAGAGAACAAATATCATATAGGAGTTCATTGGATTGAAGAATTTTCAGATTCTTCATTGAATGTTCATTTGAATTTTCAATTTCGCATAATTATTGATTCAGTAATGGTTCAACTGGTCATGCCAAACAGTAAAATCAAATTGAATTATGGTTCAATATAATGTTTGTTTTAATTGTACCACACATTTTAAAATTTTAGTATGTTTCTCTTTAATTTAATATGGAATAGGTTACTATCAATAATAAAATTTTATTCTTCCATGCAATGCAGTATTGATTCTTTTATAGTACCAAAACAATATTTCTTCTTAAATATTGCTATATATTTGGTTATGATTACTTATAAGCAATAAAATAATATTTTTCAGAAATATCGATACATTTAATTTAATCATAACATTCTTCTAAAATATTCATATGCATAAATTTGTGCTTCTTAAGGAACACAATACGATATTCGTAAAAAATACTAATAGATATTATTTTTTGTTTTTTCTGGAGTAATATATCAATATTATTCTCGAATATTGAAATTGTAATTGCATGTTCTTCAGAACTAGATAATTCTTTCTGAAACATTTATATAAGGTGAGTTGTATTTCTTTTAGAACATCAACACCATATTCATTTAGTACAAATATAATTTCTAGTTGTGCTTCTTCTGGAGGACAAATTAAATAAAAAACATTTAACTAATCTAAGAATTCACAAATATAATATCTAATAAGAATAGAAAGACTTTCAAAAAATATACATGATTTTGAAAGCTTTATAGAACCTTGAATAGTTGACAAAACTCACATTTTTCAAAGAATATAAATTTGAAAATTTTATAGTATCTAAAAATTTAATACTGTTCGTGTAACTATTTATCACAAATGAAATGTTGAAAGGAACAATTGAAGATGAAGTACAACGAGTTGTGAACTTTCTGTCTAAATTTCATGACGATCGGTCCACAAACCACTAAGATATCAATATTTTGTACATGCTATTTAGATTCTACAAATTTCTGTGCTATTGATTTTGAAATAATAAATGTCAATGTTTGGTATCGTTTAAAATCTAGATTTCAGTCTCATATTTTATGGATTTCACAACTTTTCAACCACATTTTTCATTAACTTCTATCAAAATCTACTCAAAATTTGATTTTAATTCATACCAAAATTGACTATAATTCTTCCATAGTATATAGAGTCAATATTGGGTCAATGAACTTTGCATTTGTGACAATGTTTGATTTCAATAATTTGAATGTATAGTACATGCCAGAAGTGAGTGCCGGGAATTTTTCTTTTATCTGCTTCTTGCCAAATACAAAAGAAATTATGCAAATATATTTTATATCTTTTTCTTGTATCGTCTCAATATAATATCCATTCTAGTAGTATCTTTCAAATAAACAAATTTGTTCTGAATTTGCTAGAATAAAATGTATCGTCAATATATAGTTTTGTATTATTTGATAAAATAGTACAAACTCTTCCGAAGACTATAACAATGTTCAATGTACTTGATATTGTATTAACATTATTTTCTGCTAATGTTAAATTTTAAGAAATATTTTTATCTCAAAGAATTGTGTGCATGGTTGTATATCTGCTAAACATATATCTTGAAAATCAATTTTAAATCTTATTAGTAATTAAATATTTAAGCTTTTCTAGAAGCATTAATATTATATTATTTGAGAATATTAAAACACCGAATCATATGCTCTTCTGTAGTGATAAATTGATATTCTTTTTGAATATTAATAAAATAAAAAAAATTGTTTTTGTTTGAAAATTACAATCAATATTGAATTGTTTAGTTTGTGCTTTTTTTAGGACCACAGCGAGATATAATTTTTTGAGATATGTGCTAATTCGAAAGTACATTATATTTTATTATAACTTCTTAAAGAGCAATATGCCGATATTCTTCTAAAATATTGAAAATTATAATTCACGCTCTTAAGAAGCAATCAATTATTATTATTATTATTATTATTATTATTATTATTATTATTATTATTATTATTATTATTATTATTATTATTATTTACCCTTTAAGAGTAAAAATATAATTTACGTTAAATCCTATTTAATTATACTCTTCGAGAGCAAGTAAAATCTAATTAGAATGTTTGTCAATAAAAGTGTGTAATTTCAGGAGCACCAAAAAAATATTATTAAGAAATATTAAGTATTCAAGAACATGTTTTCTAGTAGAATATTACTATTTGCAAAGTTATACTTCTTCGGGAGCAACAACGAGTTATTCTATCAATTTAAGTTTATAATAGAACATCTAAAAATATTTAATCAGGTTAAAGACACAAAAATATTTAATAATCATCATAAACGTATAAATAAATTAAAGAATACGTGAATTGACTTGAATTCATTAATGTAAATTGGATGAAAATGGAAGATATATTAACATGAACTTTGTCATTTTCCGTTAACATGAATTGACTTGATGCAAACGGATATAAGTCCATACATACACCAGGTAAGGAAAACAAAAATCATTACGCACATAGACCCTTTGCATGAATTGATTAAATTTATTAGTAAACTATGAAAATAGAATATGGACGTGAATGGGTAATTCAGATATGCAACAAAAATCAGACACGAATACAAATGGATCTTGACCAGGGCGGTCCTGTGATTTTCAGGGCTCGAGGCGAACTCCATAAATTAGGTCCCCCAAAATCAACGTAAATATTTTCAATATAATTACTACGTGCGCCTGTGTAATTGATCCTACAATAACCATTCATATAACCTGACTGGACCACAATTATATAAGTCGAAAGGATTCTAACATTTTCAATAAATTCAATAACAAAATAGGGCAAGCCATCACTTATTTGAGAAGTAGAATTTTGACGAAAATTATGGAATCATACCCTTGAGAATTCCACCGTCACATCTCACAAGCTTGTAGTCACATCTAACAGTGCATCATTCCAATAACATATAACAAACTACACACAATAACATGAACATGGAACACTTTTAGCTAAACTACACACAATAGAAAAATTATCTCATCATTTCAATAACATATAACAAACTACGCGCAGCAACTTGAAAAAAGATCCAAAATTTGCTCAGATTATAAAGATCCAGACAAGATGTACCAAGCTCATAACTTATTATGACAGAACCCTGCAGAAGATGTACCAAGTTCACAACTTGTTCCAAAATTTGTCCACACAAGAGAAAAAGAGAAACTAAACTGAGAGATACCTGTAGAATAGCGAAGCCAAACAATCCAATTTTTTAAAGGCTTCTAGCTCCAAACACAATTAGACATATTTTCCAACAAGTTTTGAACCTAAATTGCAAACAATTAAACTAAAGTTATAGCTTAATAGTGAAGGGGAGAAAAATAATACATTATGAGAAACGAAAAATAGAAAAAGAGGGCTTCCTCAAAATAGTTATCCTAAATATTAATAATACGAATTATTCTACATGTATATTAGGGTCTACACCCTCGTGTAATATTTCATCATCGACTGTGGAAAAATAGGGTGTAAACCCTAATGTACATGTAGCAAAACCATAATAATAATAATTTACTTAGTAATGTTTAATGATATGGTTAGAAAAATGCCAAATTAAATTGCCCATTTTCTAAAGCAAAGTTGCAAGTTTTAATATTACCTTTGGTCTGTCAAAAAACTTCCTTTTCCACAATAAATACGTACAGAAAAAAATTGATAACCACTCACATCAAAGAACAACGCTCTGTAAAATGGACCATAAAGAGGCGTCGGTGATGGGAAAAGACAACAGATGACATGCAAGATGCACAAACGCACGCACAAATGACAGACGAGAGTAGAAGAGAAGAAGAAAGAGCTCTCGCATGATGTCTAATTTTTTTTATTTAAAAAAAAAAATTGGGCCGAGGGAGTGAGGCCCCCTCTAATGTTAGGCTTGAGGCACGGGCCTCACTCTCCTCGCCCCAGAATCGGCCCTGATCTTGACACATGGAAATTGATAACCAGTAGGGTAACTATGAATATTCTAGGATTAATGCTACCTTTTGCATGATTACGTGTATGAAAATAGGATTAGCAAAAAATAATGGATATGGTTTGAAAGCAAACTCTTTAAATGCTATTTAAAAAATATATAAGGTACAGAGTGAGTCGCGATAGCTGCAAGCACTTTTGCTTTGATTTGATTGCTCCGGGAGATGGTGTGTATTTATTTCACGTGAAAATCGAGTTTCACTAACAATTAAAAAATGGTTCAGATGATTATGTAAGGAACAACCTCTCGAGATAAAGTCCCAATGATGGGTGTTTTATTGATGAAGATTACAATATGGACGAAGCGAAATGCCTCCAAGGGGCACAAGCATACTAAATTTGCAAAGTAATTTAAGGTTAATAAGAAGAAAAAAATAAAATTACATAATTCTCTGTTTAAGAGTCGTTTGATTCGATCTCTCTTCTAAATTTTTCTTTCTCTTTTATACTCCTTTGACAGTTTTCCTTGTAGAACCGTTTGAAAACTGCTTCTCGTTATGTAACTACCCACTTTCTCCAATATGGATGACTTGTCAAGAAACTACCATCTTCAACTGCTGTTATTACTCCCATCACTTAACTTCTTGCAATTGAGATTCTGGATCGTGGAATGTGATAAGATCACTCATTAACTGCTTCAATAACCGTTGCTTCGAACAGTAACCAAAATACTATATTCATCCAGATCTTGGGTGTCACACAAGCTTGAGCAATGACAGGCTTGCTCAGATCTTGGGCGTCTGGGTATCACGTAGGCTTGAGCGATGATGGGCCTCCATGACATAACTCCATCTTAGATTTTTATATGGTCTCGTTTGGGTCCATCATTCGAATTTCCTGACTGGGCTTCATTCTTTAGACCATTTAATTGGGCCTCATTTTTTGTATGTCAACAGTATTAGTTGGCTTCGCTTCTACCAAGGCAACATTCCATTTAAAGAGAAATCGCGCTGATAACATTTTAAAATAGAGGCACAGGCTATTGATGCCCGTAATACTCTTTTGACAAACGATTTCTCCTTATCCCCTTTCAACCCCACTTTTTCTATTCATCTTCTTTTTGAATAACTCTGGCCATTTGTGAAATGTAGGTTATTTACAACTGATGCTAACAGTGCCTTCCACCTGCTAGAATGGCCAGAGACTTCCTCTACTTCTCCTATTTCTGCTAGTCCTGTGTCTGTCAGAAATCCTATTTCTCCTTCAAAATCCCCATCTGCTCGTGTTAAACATCCTGCTCCTCCATCTAGCTCTCCACCGGCTCAAGCGGCACAGCCAAATGTGCTCCCAGCTGCAAACGGCCAGCCTCAACTTTGGGAAAAAGATATTTAAGTTTGCATGATGATGATGATGATGCTCCTCTCATTGTCGGGAAAAAGATATTTAAGTTTGTTTATTCATGAGAAAATCCTCCGTATGTTAATGTTTTACCTGAATTTTTCAGAAAAGCTCAACTTCTCCTTCGAAGGCTCTGGCTTTATCGGTCTCTATTTCACCATCCTCCACCAAAGCTACTTCATCCAAGTTATCTGATGAAGGGGCTTTGCCTAAGGAGAAGGCCATGGTCCCAGAGTCTTTGGTGGTACAGCCAATCAGAGAACTTCTACCTTTCTAGGGAACTGACCCCCCATGCCCTGAATTAGTAGGTAATACATGTTTTGTAGTATTTTCCTTTTTATGTGTTATTGGCCTTTAACTCATTATCACTTGATTCTGATAGAGATGTCCCTAGAACTGCCCATCGTGGAAGAGTCTTCTCGTTTGGACAAAGGGAAGTCTCCACAAGTGGTTGTATTGACCAGCGATGTGCCCTAATTTTCCAAAGCTAATGATGAGGTAGCCTTTGTTTTATCTTTCATTTTTATTTTGTTCACTGTAATGAAGATGCTAAATATTTGTATTTTTCTTTATAGGATGCTAGCGACATTTTACGCTCAATTCAGGGTGTGTTTACTTCCTGGGAACAAGTAAGGGCAAGCGTAGCTTCTCGTTCTCCTTCGATCAGTCGTCCTTCTATTTCATCTACTACATTCTCAGAGGAAAACATGAACATTCTCAAGTAATCAGAGCTTGAATATGTTTCTTTCATGGATGTGAATATCAACAAGGCTAGTGCTTCCAGCCAAAGAGAAAATTTTGATCTTCTAAGTGCCAAAATGGTTCAAGCACTTGAGCTTCCTTCGCTTAAAATTTCATCCGACTTTAGGCTAACGTTGAAGATTATCCACCCAGAATAAGCTCTTTACTAGCCAGAAATGTCGAGTTAAAGGCCAATGAGACTCAGTATCTCTGTGCTGTAATAAAAAAGGAGTCTTTACTTCAAGAGATTGAGAAGACTAAGAGTAATTTACATGAAATCTCCTCTGAAATTATGGTTGAAGACTCTTTGATGATGAGCCTAGCTGCAGAGATGAAGTCACTTCAAGCAAGAATGGATGACTGTAAGGTAAGATTGGCCGCTAAGAGCGTACTGTTTCCCATGAGGTTGAGAGAAGCAAATATTTGTTTGAGCGTTACTCAAAGTTGGAAATTGACGAAGGGCGTATGACCGAACTATCTACTGTTTCCAATGAGCAGCACGGTGAATGGGAGAAGCTTAGAGAACAAATGCGTTCTCTTTGGGAGAAACTGTAACTATATTTTGAGCTTTCTTGTAGGACGATTACGTCTCACACTGGTTCTTTTAATTTCGTGATAGCAGCCACTGCTGACTACAATGTAATGACAGCTAAGTTCATTAATGGAATGACCATTTTATTTACTTGTGTGATGGACTTTGCATAGATTTCTGAAATAATATGATCAACACTCCCCAAAAATGTAATTACTAACCTTGTGACATATTCATACACATTTTCTCTTGTGGGATCTTTACATGGAATGAAACTTTTGGTATTCCGATTTGTTTTTCCAAGATTTAGACCTTCAATTTTGGTTACTATGTGTATATATGAGCATTCACATTCTGTTCCTTCGCCTTCAAGCCTCTATAAAGTTGCGTCTTTGTTACACATTCGTCATCTTCGTCCTCATTCTCCACAAAACCAGTTTGTTGCCATCATCGGCATTCAAATGATTGATCAATTATTTCCCTTTTTAATAGAGATGAACTTAACCTTCTCCCAATTTTTCCATCCGTCTTGATATTTTCTTTGGTATGGAAGATACAAAAAATATTCTTTGGTCAATAAAGGTCTTATCAACACCCTTTTCTGGACGTGAAACAGTTGCTTGTTGAGAGTACTTCTTGGACCATTTACCTGCCATTGTAGCAATGCATTTAGGAAGGCGACGAGGGCCAATTTACCCTTTTCCTTGTAGTTGATAGAAGAACCATGATAGCCTACTTCTAACCGCGGATCATTTGTATTTTGCACCTCTTGGTTTGTAAAGAATATTTGATAATGAAAGATTTTATTTGAACGTACTTCGCTCTTATTTTATTTGGACGTAATCATCCAACTCATTTTATTTGTTTACTCATGAATATAATTTTCTTCTATTTGTTCACTTTCCCATATGGAAGGAACATATTTCGTCAAATATTTACCATTAATAAACCTCATATGTTTCGTGCCATCAAATTTTTTCAAATGGTAAGCTCCATTGGGCAATACGCTTTTCACTTTATATGGTCCTTTCCAATTGAGTGACAATTTACCATACTTTGGATCTTTGCTATTCGAAGGGAGTATTATCTTCCAAACCAAATCGCCCAAGCTAAATGATTTGGGTATAAACTTTTTGTTATAAAATTTAGCCATTTTTGTTTTTGAACCTTCAATCTATTCAGGATGTCCAACTTTAACTCGTCCAATTCCAATAAATTTTGGGCTAATGATTCGGCATACTCGCCATCACGTCAGTTATTTTGTAAGCATACTCTAATTGACTGCATGTTGATTTCCATAGGCAACACAGCCTTTTGTCCATAAGTAAGTTGAAAAGGAGTTACTTTGGTACTTGAATGTGGTGACATCCTGTAAGCCCATAAAGCTTTATTTAAACATTCATGCCAATTTCTGACATTTTCATTTATCATATTCCTTATAATTTTTTTAGAATCTTATTAGAAGATTCTGCCTGTCCACTGGGTTGAACGTAATAAGGTGTGTAATTTATTAATTTAACTCTAAACTCGCTCAGAAATTCCTTCACTTGATCTCTATTTAACGAAGTTTCGTGGTCCACCATTAAAGCTTGTGGAATCCCAAATCATAAATAATGTAGTCAGGAGTAAAATCTATAACATTTTTCTGAGGAATCTCTTTTAAAGGTACTGCTTCTACCCATTTAGTGAAGAAATTTGTCGTAACTAGTATAAATGTATGTTGCTTAGACGACGGGGGATAAATCTAGTCTATTGCCCAACTTTTAAATGGCCAAGGTTTAATAATGGGTGCCATTTCTCCTGCTGGCACTCTTTGTATCAGATCATGCTTTTGGCATGCTAAACAACTCTTTGCGTACTGAACGCACAAATCTACCATTTTTGGCCAAAAGTATCAACTCCTAACAATTAATCATCTCATTCTTTGGCTAGCTTGATGGGCTCCACATACTCTTTCATGTATTTCAACCATGATTGTTTTGGCCTCTTGCGAATTCACACATTTTAATAACACACCATCTGAGCACTTCTTGAATAGTTTCCTATCTATCAGTGTGTAATTCAATGAACGTAACTTCATTTTCCTATTACTCTCTTTGTCAGGTTCTTTCAAGAATCTTTTTATTTCTCCCTCCAATCTATTACATCTCCATTTTGTATGCAATGAATCTCAATCCTTCTTGTCCTCCTTTGTACTATGGGTAATATCACTCCATATTCACAAGTGGAATCCAAATTTAGCACATTTAAATAACCCCGAAGCCTTTTGGGCTAATTCGTTTGCTAGATCGTTATACATCCTGTTAACATATTGAAGCTCCACTTGGTCAAACTCTTCTAATAATTCTTCGGCAATTTCATATTGACTTATGACAGAATCACTTTGAAATTTAAAATCACCAATCAATTGGTAAATTATTAATTGGAAATCGCCCCTAATAATTACATTCTTTATTCCCATTTCTATTAACAACTCTAAGTCTACGATCAATACTTCATATTCGGCTTGATTATTAGTACACATTCTATTCAAAATGAAAGTAAATTTATAACAAATCCCTAAATGATTTATTAAAACTATCTCTACCCATACACCTCTAGAAGTTTTTGATCCATCAAAGTATAAAATCAAAGGTTTTAATTTGAATGAATCAATTTCTAATTCAATTTCTTTAGGCATGTCAAGGCATGGATGATCGGCCAGAAAGTTAGCCAATGTTTGATTTTTAACTGCTTTTTGGGGTATATACTGTATCTCAAACTCCGATAATGTCAAAGTCCAAAGGCGTATCCTTTGGTGTAAAATAGGGCGAAAAAATATATATTTAACTAAATTTACTTTATAAACTAAGTAAACAGTTACAGGCCGCAAACAAGCCCTTAGTTTTGTACATGTGAAATATAAAGCAAGACACAATTTTTCAATAGTAGAGTAATTACATTCACATTTCGTTAACTGTCCACTCAAATAATAAATCCTCATTTCTTCACCAAATTGGTCTTTTTTCATGACCATTCAGGCTATTTACTCTTGTTCAGTCGATACGTACACTTTCGTTGGCCATCCTTGCATAGGCGACACTAATACTGGTGGATTTGATAAATATGTTTTCAGGCTGATATGATCCGGGATAGGCAATCACTTGGTTGAGTTTTGGAGTCCAAATTGAAGAAGTTGACAAGCTAAGGTTCAAGTTTCATGAAGGACTCGGGAGCCGAAACGAGTTGGATTCAAGGTTTGGAAGATATTTCGAAGGAAAACGAGCAGTGTGGATGAAAACGGGCATAACGTTCAGCTCGGTTTGTTGGATTTTAGCCCATGAGTACATTTTAAAAATGGCACGAAATTCTGCACAAGGCTACGTAAGCTTATGATACTTTTAGGCTTGGGATCACATAGAAACATACCAAGAACAATTTGCCAAAAATCTTAATTTTACGCGAATTTCCTTATTTTGTTAGAATTTTAGTTTAGGTAAGATTCTTGTAATCTTTAAGTGATATTTTTCTTTTTCCATATTTCCTAGGTTTAGTATAAATAGGAAACTTTATTTCATTGTAAAAAAAAAAAAAAGAATATTTTTGATATTATGAATTAAATGAGATTTCTCTCTTTTTGTTCTTGATTGAACATGTACCGAAGTTATCAAATATTGTTATATTTGTGGCGTTCAACCCGTAGAACTTATCAAAGGATTAGGAATCCTTTGTGGGGTTCACAAATCAAGGTTCGTTGCTTTTGTAATGAAGAGGTCATTCAAACTTCGTTTTTGTTTGGTTGTTTGGTTCAATAATATGCAGGTCGAGATTCTACCGTCTACAACCTGAATTTAAGCTTTCCCAGTGTTTTTTATTAATTCCACAATTTTCAGGCTGATCTCGTACCCGGGTTCGCATCATTTGGTATCAGAGCTTGGGTTTCAGATTCAGGTTCTATCTATTCTTTTGTTTTGAGTCTTTTATTTTTGTTCTTCGTGTACGTCGTAAATTTTGAGTCTATGATCCAAAAAAATTCTAAAAAAAGAGTCAAAAGTTATTTTTGGACTAATCTAGCATCCGAATCAACTCCCTTTTTTATCAGTTTTGTAGTTGAATTTCGAGTTAAAAAAAAAACTCTTTCTTGATTTGTTTGGAAGTTGACACTATCATATTATCTATCCAAAATTCAAAATCTGTTTATATTCATTCCAAACGAAAAATTCAAAAACCACTTTCTTGAATTTAAATATCACTCATCCAACTCTCCAATTCTTTTCTTGAGTCTTCTTGATTACGCCTACATAAAGGATGGATTATGATTGAGAATTTATTTTCCAAACTCGGTGTTTTGTGGGTAGTACGGTATGTATCGACTATTGATAAGGAGTACATATCAGACTTGGCTAGTATCACGATGATGAAAAAATTGGAATTGCTTTTGCAACAACACCTTAGGCCTTATAGGATGACTTGGTTGAAGGAGTGTGGGAAGGTAGATGTAACCAAGCGGGTTGTATTGAATGTCACCATTTGAAGATATAGTGATGAAGTTTGGTGTGATGTAGTTCCATTAAAATCTTTTCATATCTTGTTTGGGAGGCCTGGAAGTATGAGAGGAAGGCTATTTATGATATGAAAAAGAACATGTATAGGTTTCTGCAGGATAGGGTAAAAATCACTCTGGCTTGGCTGACACTAGAACAATCCTTTACAGACCAATGAGAACGGGAAAAGCAAGAGAGGGAGATGACCACACCTAAGGAGAACATCGAAGTTGAATTGTAGGAGGAGTCCGAAAATAGGGAAGTTGAGATGGAGGATGATGGATTGAAAAATGCAGTTGATGTTGGGGAGAGTGAACGAATTAAAGAGGAACATGGGCAAGCTGGTAATACAGTTGATATTTGGGAGAGTGAACTAATTAAAGAGGAGGAGCATGAGCAGTCTGATATAAAAATTGTAGAGATGGTTCAGCAAGATAGAGAAAATAATAGAAGAATGTGTTGAGCAAATTGTTGAAAATATTGTGGGGACTGAAGAGTAAAGTTCCATTGTTAAGCATGATATGGTGGAGACGATGCATTATGAGTACGAGGACACATATCTCATTGAGGGGGAAGTTAACAAATTCAACAGTGTTTTGCTTAGCTCTTTTTTTCAGTTTGTTCATTGTACGTGGGAATTCATACAACATCTATGGCTGATTGTGTTTGTGCTACAATACATCTATAGTTACAAAATGGATGGGTATCGTGTATTGATCCTATGCCATGGAAGGAAGAATTTTCCATTTGATCCAGGTGGTACGGTGACGATTTCTGTAGCAGGCTGTTTATTCCCTATGCGGTCACAAGGCACGAATTCGGGACGAATCCTTTTCGAAAAAAGAGGGGATGATATGATCCAGGATAGGCAATCACTTGGTCGAGTTTTGGAGTCCAAATTGAAGAAATTGACAAGCCAAGGCTCAAGTTTCGTGAAGGGTTCGGGAGCCAAAACGAGTTCGATTTAAGGTTTGGAAGATATTTCGAAAGAAAACGAGCAGTGTGGATGAAAACGGGCATAACTTTTAGCTTGGTTGTCGGATTTTAGCCCATGAGTACATTTTGGAAATGGTACGAAATTATACACAAGGATTCGTAAGCTCATGGTACTTTTGGACTTGCGATCACATAGAAACATGCCGAGAACAATTTGCCGAGAATCTTAATTTTACTCGAATTTCTTTATTTTGTTATAATTTAGGTTTAGGTAAGATTCTTGTAATGTTTAAGTGATATTTTCATTTTTCCATATTTCCTAGGTTTAGTATAAATAGGGAACTTTATTTCATTGTAAAAAAAAAAAAAATACCTTTTTGAAATTATGAATTAAATGAGATTTCTCTCTTTTTGTTCTTGATTGAACATGCACCGAACTTATCAAATATTGTTATATTTATGGTGTTCAACCCTTAGAACTTATCAAAGGATTAGGTACTCTTTGTGGCGTTCCAAATTGAGGTTCACTGGTTTTGTAATTAAGAGGTCATTCAAACTTCATTTTTGTTTGGTTGCTTTATTCAATAATTTGTGGGTTGAGATTCTATCGTCTACAACCTGAATTTGGACTTTCTCGACGTTTTCAATTAATTCCGTGATTTCCACACTGATTTGGTACCCGGGTTCGCATCACGGGCTATCAAAAGTCTTTTGATGTTCTTCATTCCAGACGAATTCGTCTTGATTTTTCAGCTTTAAAAAATGCGAAAAAGCTTTCGTTCGCCCTACACAATTAGAGATAAAATGTCTCAAAAAGTTTACTTAAATTAGAAACTTTTGCAATTCTTTCTTATTACCAGGCGGTTTGGCCTTTAAAATAGTCTTTGCTTTATTTTTATCGAATTCAATTCCTCTTTCGTACATTAGAAAACCAAGGAAATTTCCTGCATTAACACCAAATGCACATTTCAAAGGATTCAATTTTAATTTGTACTGCTTCATTCGCTCAAATGAGCATTTTAATTATTCAAAATGGTCTTCATCTTTAATAGATTTGACCACTATGTCATTTACATACATTTCAACAAATTTGCCTATCATGTTATAAACATTTCTCTTTGATAGCTTGCCCCTATATTTTTCAGGTCGAAAGGCATAACTATCCATTCAAAGTATCCTAAAGCCCAGGGCACCTAAAGGCAGTTTTATGTACATCTTCTTCAACTATGTAAATTTAGTTATATCCCGACTATCCGTCCATAAAAGAATACATTACATGTCCGACAGTTGAATCTACTAAAGAATCCACCGCAGGCATTGGATATTCATCTATGGGTGTTACTAAGTTTAAATTTCTAAAATCTATGCACACCCTAAGATTACCATTCTTTTTTAACACCGGAATGATGTTAGATAACCACTCAACATATCTGGCTTTTCTAATAAAATTCGCCTTTAACAATCGCTCTGTTTCTTTCTTTACCTCAGGCAGCACATTAGGGGCAAAACGCCTAAGAGATTGTTTATGAGGTTTAAAATGTGGCTTAGTTGGTAACCTATGTTCTACCAAATTTTTTATCTAGACCATGTATATGTTTATACTCTGAAGCAAAACAATCTTTGTATTCTTTTAATAAAGCGATTAATTTATTACTTACTCTTAACTAAGCATGTGGCTAACAAATGTTAGGCTATTTTCCCATTCATCGCCAATGTTCACCTTTCTCAAAGGGTCTTGTACTTGAGCATGCCCGGGTTTTGTGATCCCTATTACTTTATCGTCTAGGTTCCTTGTAGGCACCTCATCTTCTAAGCAATCCACCTTGTTGACTTTTTGGCCAATATTCTGCTCCAATTCGAACACTACTAATTTGTTTCTCAGCATCTTTAATGCTGCTTCTTCTTTTATCTTCGCTTTTCATTCCTTATTGAAAGCTATTAATTTGGCTTTGAAGGCATGAATATCAACTATATTTTCTTGTTGCTGACAACTCATTAGAGTTCCTTGATTATCCTTTTGCCAATTACTGGCTCTTCAAGGGCCACTATTTTGACCTCATTTGATTGAACATTTCACTAAGTGCATCTACTAAGAATGGCTCTTCACTCTGTGCGACAATTTGAGTCTTTTCCCCATCTTGAAATATCCTGACAGGTTCATAATTTTCTTCGTACATGAACCTTTCTACTGAGTTTGCTTCTGCGATAAATGGTCTATTATCTGCTTGCACCACTTCTGCTTCCCCTTTTTCGTTCCAGAATACCAAGCATTGGTGGAGTGATGAAGGTATGCAACGATTCCCATGAATCCAATCCCTTCATAGTAGCACATTGTAACTAGTAGGACCATCTATCACAAAGAAGACTGGTCCTAGTAGTTGTTCCCACAGTTATGTCAAGTGACATCACCCTTTAGCTGAAGTTACTCACCCATTGAAACTTGTGAGAATGACTTTTGTTGGGATCATATCGCTTTCTGTCTTTGCAAATTTTCTCATCATTCTAGACGGGATGGTATTTATAGCTGCTCCATTGTTGATGAGCACTTTTGCCACAAGTATACCATTGATTAAGGCCTTCACGTACAATAGCCTCAAGTGTTTGGTAAACTTTATAGTTGGTCTCTTAAAGATGACATTTTCAGTTGCATCTATTTCTGCTTCCTATTTGTCCTCCGTTGAATTATTTCCTTGTAACAAGTCAACGTGCAATATTTCACATTGAGTTCCCGCTTCTTAGATTTCCTCATTACTTTCTTCTAGTGCTTCTTGGTCATCCAACACGTAGGGGGAGGTAATTTTCAGAGCGAGGCACTTTCACCTTTCTTTTGGGCATCCCATATAATACATAGTAGTCAAAAAAACGCACAGATGGTTTTCCCAACAAATCCACATCGTGGACGCTTTCCTGATGTAGTTGCTTCAATAAAGTGTTGCGCAACACTCTTCTTCTTTTTTTCTCTGTTTCTAAATCAATTTCCTCTTCAATATCAGTCATGCCATCGTCCTCTTCTTCATCATATACCTCTTGAGATGTTTGGCCTTCTTCACATTCCAGCACACACGCTTCTTCCTCGTTATCCTCCCTTTCATCATCTTCATTTTCCTTACTTTTGAGTTCGTTGGCTAGTAAATAATTATTAGCCATAACAGGAGGAAATGTACTAAATTGAATAGTGAGGGGTCGCTCTAGATCTTCTTTATCTTTCTTCCCAAACTCAAATTTTGATCTCTCGGAAGAACTTTCTGGTAAGACTTTCATTGATTTGTCCGTACCAGCCTCTTTATTATCTTTAAGAACATTTTTTTAGCCACCTCACACAATTAAGGCACCTTAGGACGTGACCTGTTGCCTCATTATTCGTCTATAATTTCATTGAAAATGCCTTTGTGGGTTCTGTAATTTCATTGAAGGGTACAACCCTTTTTGCATTATACTGGAACAAATGCCATACATTAGGTTGGCTAGGTTGCGGCCTGAATGTCATCCCATTGTTTGTCGGTTGGAACTATCTCTCAAAAGACGGTCTTCCATAGAATGTCATACTCCGTCCTCCACCGGGCTGGAAATTTAGGACAACATTAGGATGATGTGATATCGCCACGTTCCTAGTCTTTCCATATTTTTATTCACTTCTCCCTTACATCTAGCACACATGATGCTTCCATCCTCTCTAGGCCCATTCCCTTTGATACGTTCAAAAACACTGGGATGTGATCCGGAATCTTCTTCTCCATCATCTACAACCAACTTAAACCTTGACAACTTATTTTTGAAACTAATTGTCATCATGTTCACTCAAAGTGGCCGTGGGAAAGGATTTTTATCCACTGCGATTTTCTTCTTAGTTTCAAATGTGATTTACCCTGCTCAATGGCATCCTGTAACACATGCATTGTGCCATTTACAATATTTTTTACCCCTAACTTGTTCAGGGTCTGGCAATTTATGCTTGTCGCTCAATTTTATTTGCTTATCCTTATATAATTTATCAAATATAATGTCAACCTTGGTAATGTCAAATGAGAATATCCTAGCCTTTCTGTTTTTATTTTTTACATGCTCATTCTTACCCGATGTTCTAAATTTGGCCATTATAGGACAATCATATGCATCTCCCTTAATCAATTGGGCAAAACACACTTCTGTCCCTTTATTAGAGTTTTTCAGTTGTTCTTCTTCTCTTATTAAACGTTCATATCTAATCACATTAGCACTCAATTGGAAAAGGTCAGGAAATTCTCTGCCTTGGAATTTCTTTTTTAAATCAAAACTCAAGCAACTTTGAGCGATTTTGACGAATTCTTTTTTCTAGTAGGGATACAAAACATTTGGTCATAGCTGTCTTAAACCTCTGAAGGAAACTTTCTGCCCATTCGTTTAGCATTTGACATAAAATCGCCAAGTCAGCCAAAGTAACTTTAGATTCAGTTTTGTAAAACTGAGCGTGGAACAATTGTTCTAGTTGTTGCCATGTTTGAACATAATTTGCTGGTAAATTAATGAATCATGAGAAAGCTACTCCTGTTAACGAACTAGGGAACAATCTCATTTTATGATAATCGGTCACTTCACCACTTTGCAGTGCGAATCACCATATATGTTCCAGAGTAGAAACTTCTCCTAGACAGGTAAATAATGAAAATTCTGGTACTTTGTACCCTCTAGGCCACGGATACGCCTGATCTACCCAATCAGGATATGACTTTGTGTAAATCGACCTAATAAAAGGACGTGTCCTACAAGCCATTCGATCATATACTATCTTCATAATTTGATTCCTCAACATAACGTTGGGATCATATAGAACTCCTATAGGTTTATTTATTGATGGAATTACTTGAGGCCTAACGTTTAATCCTTGGTTTGTGGTAAAAGCGCCGTTATTTAAACCATTATTACCATGAACTTGAATATTTCTACCATCATTAACACGCGGGGTGTTCTGTCCGTTGGTTTGGACATTGTCTATTGCATTTGGGTTACCCATCGGGTTTGATATTCCATTACCACTATTCAAATTTGTCATTCCACTACCCTCCGGTTTGAAGTAGATGGTCCAAAATGTGGTTCTACCCCCTGATTCGCACCCGGACTAGGAATTATGTCCTATAATTGTCCTGGCTTGAAAATGGTTCCTTATACTTGGCATAATCGGCTGACAGATTTTGCCTACTAACTTATTCATGATTTCATTCAAAGTGTTCAGTTGTTTGGCCATGTTGTGATAGTATAAATTTCCATTTTGAGCAATGTTTTTTCATATTATGAACATTCTGTAAATTTACCTGTTCAACAACATCTTGTGTGAGTTCCCCAAGCAATGCACGCATAGTTCAAGGACTCAACTCTGTCATGGCGCGTAACAACTTTGACTCTGTCCCTCTGTTCTTGTAGCACTTTGCTACTTTTCATATCGTTCGATCACATACTGGACTATTCGTTGGCTTTCTGGCTCCTTATCAGAGTTTTTATGAGGCATATTGCTTTTAGTTTTCGTATTTTCAAACACCAATTATTCAACTAGGCGTGCCAAATTATTTCGCGTGGAAATCGAGCCTAGCTAACAATTAAAAGATGGTTTAGATGATTGTGTAAGGAACAACAACCTCTCGAGATAAAGTCCCAATAATGGGTGTTTATTGATGAAGATTACTATATGGATGAAGCGAAATGCCTTCAAGTGGCACAAGTACGCTGAATTTGTAAAGTAATTTAAGGTTAACAAGAAAAAAAAATTACATAATTCTCTGTTTGAGAGTCTTTTGATTCGATCTCACTTCTAAATTCTTATTTATCTTTTATACTCCTTTGACAGTTTTCCTTGTAGAATCGTTTGAAAACTCCTTCTCGTTCTATAACTAACCACTTTCTCCATTATGGATGACTTGTCAAGAAACTATCGTTTTCAACCGTTGCCATTATCCCATCACTTAAGTTCTTGCAACCGAGATTTTTGGATCGTGGAATGTGATAAGATCACTCATTAACTGCTTCAATAACCGTTGCTTCGGATAGTAACCAAAACTTTATATTCACCCAGATCTTGGGGGTCACACAAGCTTGAGCGATGACAGGCTCGCCCAGATCTTGAGCGTCTGGACGTCTCGTAGGCTTGAGCGATGATGAGTCTCCATGACATAACTTCATCTTAGATTTTTATATGGTCTCATTTGGATCCATCTTTCGAATTTACTAACTGGGCTTCATTCTTTGGACCATTTAATTGGGCCTCATTTTTTGTATCTCAACAGTATTAGTTGGCTTTGCTTCTACTGAGGCAACATTCCCTTTAAAGAGAAATCGTCCTGATAACGTTTTATAAACTAGAGAGAAAAACGAGAAAAAGTACAAGAGTCAATAAATTTGTGTTTGTTTTATTGAAAACTAAAGTCTCATATTTATAGGGAATGATTAGGGATACAATTATAATAATTTTTAGGATTGTAAGGGTACAATTGTCATTTACTAATAAATTTATTATTTACAACAATAAGAAATTTGTTTTCTAACATGTCTCAATTTATATTTATATTATATATTAAAATAGAGTGAAAAATCTGTGTAATGATATTGTTGTAAAACAACCAAAATACAAGAATTGCTCTGATACCAATTGTTGTGAAACAAACCATCAAATTGAGATGTTGAAATTATATGGTAAATAATAATGAAATATATGATCAAGCAAAGAATAATAAAGACAAGAATATGATAGATGAATTAAAATATTTTTATTGACTCAAAAATAATGGAGAAGAGAGAAAAATTACAATAGATCCTATAATTCTAGTAATCTATTTTCTCACACTATAAAATTGTATAGAAGAGCCTGGTATTTATAGGGAACATGTAGGGGATGTCCAAATCCTCCTAATAGAGTTGTTGATAAAATAGAATACCAAAAAATCGAGTCCAAAACAAATTACAACTCCCAATGGGCTTCCAAAATAAAATTTCAACTTGACATAGGACTCCAATAACATTCCAAACTGAATTCTTCTTAATGTGCACTTTAATTAGAATTCTTCAATTGCTTCAACAAGAAATTCGAGTCACACCAAAATTCTAATAATCTCCACATTATTACGAATTCCACCAAGTTATGAACTGACTTCTTCAACAATAACTAAAAAATTAATTTCTCCAACCAAACACAAAATACTCCACCCCTTCTAATGAATTCAAGTACTACTCTACAGAATTACCTCAGATATAATTTACCAAATTGGGTTGTAACACACCCTAAAGCATAATCAAACACAAATGTTTTTAAAGAAGGCCACTTACTAGATTGTACACATTCTACTCCACTTAAAGCATGTTCAAGAAAATCAGTATCCACATACCATTTTCCACTGGGTCCGTCTCTAGCAACTGAATACAATGGCACCGTAAGTGATGGTGGCAAAACGGTATTATTCATTTCTTCTAAACTCCACTGAGCAGTATTGTTCAAATCCAACCATTTATGAGCTCCAAAAGGTATCGTACAAAACTGAATGTCTACCATGGTATTGAACCTGTGCTATTTGACTCTTCTAAATTCTGCACGACCCTACAAGATGTATAATTGAGACATTTTTGTCCCTCCATACAACTTGGGCACCCTTACATACCTTCAAGACTCCACCTCCACCAAAGAACTCATAATCTTTTGAATCAAGAATAGACAACGAGATGAGATTCTTTTTCAAATCTAGAACATATCGAACCTGGCCAAGTGTTCTAATTGTTCCATCCAAAGTTCCAATCTGACTATACCAATTTCAGAAACCCGATAAGATGCATTGTTTCCAACAACCACGACACTTTTGGAAACAATTTCATATGCAGTAAGCAAGTCCTTATTAGGATACATATGAAACACACATGTTGAATCAAGAATCCTATCATCTTCAGATTTAGATTTAATGTCAGAAATAGCTAAGAGATCTCCATCACTTACAACGTTTTCCGCGATGTCTGCTTCGCCTGAAGTATCTGAATATCTACTTGCAGCCATCCTTTTTTTATTCTACAATTTGTAGTAATCCTTCTTCAAGTGCCTCTTCTTCTTGCAGTAGTTACAAATTTGATTACTAAACTTAGACTTCGATCTGCCTCTTCCAGAACCACCATGAGCAAATAATAATAAAGATAAGGATATGATCAAGCAAATAATAGTAAAGACAAGAATATGACAGATGAATTAAGAGATTTTATTGATTCAAGAATAATGGAGAATAAAGAAAAATGACATTAGATCATATAATTCTAGTAATCTATTTTTTCACACTATAAAATTGTATAAAAGAGCCTAGTATTTATAGAGAAGATGTAAGGGATGTCCAAATCATCCTAATAGAGTTGTTGATAAAGTAGGATACCAAAAATTTGAGTCCAAAACAAATTACAACTCCCAATGGGCTTCCAAAATAAAATTTCAACTTGACATATGACTCAAATAGCATTCCAAATTGAATTCTTTTTTATATGCACTTCAATTAGAATTCTTCAATTAGTTCAACAAGGAATTCGAGTCACGCCAAAATTCTAACAGATATATAATTGATCTCTTTTTGAAAATATTTTTTTAAACATCGACTCATTGACTTAAAAAAAAGGATCTTATGGAATAGAATTTGGAAGTTAAGCCCTTGTTCGTCCCTAATTTTAAACTTTAATTTTTTTCAAATTCATTTTTAACAATAAAAATTATGGAATTGACAACTTTTCAATTACACATTTTATCAAAACTTAAATCCAATTTTTAGGTAAATCAACAAACATTTTCAATCTTAAATCTCGCTGTTGGTTTAAAATATTCTATTGCCATAAAGTATGAATTAAATATTACTTCATTGTCTGTCTCATATTTACAATGTGGAATGTAATATTATAGGAAACTCAACATTTACGATTTTGGCGAAACCATTTTTCACAGTTGTAGCCAACATATCAATTTCCTATACGTTTTCGTAGAGCTCGTGTCAATCATTGATATTATCACCTAAAATGTTGCAATAATGAAATGAACAAACCACACTCACTGTCGATATTTTTTCTCTTTATAACTTTTGGACCCCATAATCAATATCAATCATGCACAAAGCACTCATAAGGTCGTTGTTTACTACAAAAAAATAGATGCTATATTTTTTTAAAAGTTAATTACAGAATTTTCCCTTTTTTTTTTTTTTTTTTGAAAATTTTAGGTGTTTTAGTTGCCAAATGTCTATATAAAGAGAAAGAGATGAAGGTTCCAACACTCTTTTGGTCAAAAAATATTTCTTAATTGGAGATAGTATTTCAATTTTCGAGAGGCTGGCCGTTCAGAGCCTGGATAAATAGGGCCGGCGTTGATAATTTTAAGTCCCAAGGGCACAAAATATTATGAGGCCCCTAAATATAATTTTTGTACAAGCATAATATTCTCTTTATTATCAATCATGGTCGATGCAAACACAATTTCTCGCGATGGAACATTATACTGATGACACTCGCTAACCATTTGATTCGTTCGAGAATCCAATCTGACATTCAAAAAATAGATCTAAGGCCTTATGAAAACCCCTGTGGCATTTTATTGTTTAAAATTTCCTATATTTAAAAAAATAATCAAAAGAAGCAATCAAATCTACAAAACAAAAATTAACCTTGAATAATTAAAAAAACAATTATTATTGGGTAGAGACAACCTTTATTTTATTTGCACTACTAAATTTTCTAACAAATATTTAATACAAGAAAATTCCATAAATTATTTGTACAAAAAATAATCATTTTGGACTTTGAAGTTTTTTGAGGCCCAATATATGTTGAGGCCCAAAGCCATTTAGGCAGTGGCATAGGGCCAGAACAGGGTATGTGGATAAAATTAAGGGAAGACAATAATAAGAAAATCAGTATAAAATTTCCAAAATCAGATATCCATCTAAATATATATATATATATATATACTATTTTATTTGAGAAAAATACGGACAGAATCTTACAAAATGAGCATCACTTACCAAAAAAGCATGAACTCTCCATACATCATAATTCATCCATCCAGCTGAGGGTAAAGCCACAGATATTTGTAATTGCCTTCATATTGTTGTCGGAGCTCTCTCAGTTGACGGTAATCGCACATTCCAGGTCGCAATTTGCAGACACAGTCACAGTACATCGTAATAATCGACGATTCGTCATTTGAAATTGAATTCAGAATGATCAGGTATGTAATTATGATCAATTAAATCCAATTACATGTTTCTTCCTACTCCCTAAGCATGAACTGTGTCCATACATTATGCAAATCATACGTAAGGATGTGTATCCGTATATTACGCGAAACATACAAAAAAGGTTGTATGAAATTCTGACTTCGTAATCGTAATATGAACTGCGACACATGCATTAGGATTTGTGACCAATAACATATAGTCTGTGTTGGGAATTTACTTAATCATGCACGGCGGAAATAAAACAATTTTCAATTCCCAAACGAGGATCTGCAATGTGTTTAGATAGAAACTGTGATTAGAATTATACCTTTGTTGAATTCTGTAAAACCCTTTGCTGATTCACGAACTCCAATGATCACGATCTGCATTCCAAGCTGTCTAATTGTTCAGCCTCCAATGGTGATCCACACAGAGAACAAGAATGGTGGCTAGGGTTTCTTTTCTTGTGCTAACAAGAATAATAAAATTCTCTACAATTTTCAAACCCTAGTAGTCTATTAATATAAGTCCAGATGGGCTCGGTCCATCTATTAAACTTAACCCGGTCCAAGATTTAATTAATCAAATTAATTAAATCTGGTCCATGAATTAATTAATCCAATTAATTAATTCGAGTCTATTAATAAACAACCCAATTAATTAATTATCCAACACTTGTCAATTAATTAATTGGTAAATCTCATTCTTCTGATTCTCTTTTGTGTGTGACCCATTAGGTTCCCGATCACGATATCGAACGACGTGAATTATTATTTTGATCTAATCAAAATCGATAAATTAAAATGCCCCTTTTAATTTATCACTAATTCACTTTCGTTGTCCCAAATTGACATCTAGCAATGTATCAGGACAATACATGTGACGGGAAATATCACGTAGCATGACAAAACCAAACTTGTTCATTTACCGTGAAACTATAATCCTTTCGTCAATATGATCCGATCAATTATGAGATATGGATATGTGTTAATCTCAATTATCGATCATATCTTTTATCCCACTGTTAAGTCAATATACGTCGAAAACTCTTTTCCGACTTATGAGTTCACCTTGGCCAAGGATTTCATTATTAACTTAACTGGATAAAATGTAGATCATAATCTCTTACTATCTAAGAGTGACGAATCCTCTATTGATCATTCACAACCTTCATATGATTCTTGACATACCCGAACAATGCTGTATTAGCGACCCTTGACAGAGCAACATCCAACACCACCAAAGTATGTCTGCCTTCATATAAGGTACTATAATGACCTCAAGTCAAAGGACCAATTCCACTACCGAACGTTAGAGATTAACCACTAACACTTAGATAGTTATCCATGTGGAATCTCTCAGTGGATCTCCAATGTTTTGTTCTATAACAAAACATCCACGTGTTCATTCAAGTGTCACCACACTTTAACTTGTGAGATCATCTACTTACTTCACAAGTAAGAATGCCACACGCGATAGTCTATCCGCAATAATGATATTCGTATCTCGTTATTACCTCGACCACGGACGATTTAAGATTCAGTCATATGTAATTTGTATCTCACAATCACAACTCCTTGTGATTAACAAATCACCAAGACTTGAATCTAAGGATTCTATTATTTAATTTATTAGAATATTAATTCAATTAAATAATATATATTGCCATATATATGCATTGATTATATATATATTCAAAGTGTTTATATCCAAAGTTGATTGGACCTAGAGCATAACACTTACAAACTCCCACTTGCACTAGATCCAATCACTTATATATCTTATATCATAAGAGTCTACATGACGATTTGCTGCGACAACTCTTTGTCAGTGAATCTGTAATTTAATAACTTGTGGGAATTCGTTCTTTATTTACGTCATTTCATTGTATTATCTTTCCAATGAGATAACACTGCCTTAACATATGTTTGGATCATTGATGAGACCTTAGTTCCTTCGCTTGTACGATGGCTCCATTATTATCACAGTGCATAAGCGTGTGATCAACAATGTTAGGAACTACTCTAAGTTCAGTAATGAACTTCCTGATCCAGACCACAACTTTTGTTGCTTTGTAAAGCAATGATGTATAAGACTTTCATTATTGAATCAACGGTTATTTGGAACATTTCCAACACACCGTTTAAGAGTAAACCAATATCCTATTTGAGATGTGCTATTATTCCAGTCTGATTAGAAGTTATCATCATTCTATCCATGAACTCTCAGTTCATTTTTTCCATATAAAATCTTCTCGAGATTTTATCTGTATAGATTGGGATGAGTTAAGCAATCTTCTAGATCTATCTCTATAGATCAACTTACTTCTCCCACATCCATCACGCAGAAATTATTTGACAACCATAATTTCAACAATTGAAATATAGAGACGTCGTTTCCTATAATATGTCTCATACATATAATACCAGGAATGCGACAATGCTCCCACTATCTTCTTGTAAACGCACATTTTGTCTTCATTTTTTATAAAATCAAACGTTTTGACTTTTTGTATCAAATCGAAGATTCCAGCTCCAAGAAGCTTGTTTCAATCCATATCGACATTTTCTTGTAAACTCATTTGCAACCTATGGGTTCTAATCCATTAGGCAAGTCGACCAAGGTCAAACCTCGATTACATACAACAAGTCCATCTCTTTAAGTCAACACTTGACTTTATTTCTATGTAATTAGTAGGTTCATTATCCTTGATTAGTAATCATGGATTCGTACCTTCTAGGAGGTCAAATGATCCTACAAGATTTACACTGAGCTAACGTGTCCTCAGAAGTCTCCACTTCCTGATCAAGAGTATGTCTCTCAGCTGGTGTGGGATAAGACTCAAGTTCATCTATTCGGTTAATTATATCCGTGGACTCTTGAACTCTTTCAAGATTTATTCTACTCCCACTGTCTCTCTTAGAGTAAACACTTTCTCTAAGAGTATGACATGTCTTGAGATGAACATCTTCTTCTCAACGAGATTATAGAATTGATATCCAATTATCTCTGGATATCCACAAATATATAATTATCGGATTTAGTCTCAAACTTATCCTATTCAGTGCGCTTCACATAAGTGTCACAACCCAAACGTTCATATAAGATATGTTGGGCCATTCCATAACTCGTATAGATTTTTTGTCAACCGATTTAGATGGGACACGATTTAGTGCGCAAAGACGCGACAATCAAGCATGATCTCAAAACGATTTTTGAATACTTGCATGGCTTGTTCTCAATTGCACTATATCTAATAGTGTACTATTCCTCATTTCAGATGCATCATTATGTTGCAATGTATGTGGAGGAATCCACTGCATGAGAATCTAATTCTCTTTTAGATAATCTAAAATTCTCCATTTTAGATATTCTTTACCTCGAACAAGTCTTAGTGTAAGAATATATTTACCTATTTGTTTATCAACTTTTAGTTTTAATCCTTTGAACATTTCAAGAGATTCATACTTGAATTTCATCAAATATACATGATCATTTCTGAAATGATCATTAGTAAATGTGATGAGATAAGATAAACTTCACCTAACATTAATTGATATGGATCTACATACATCACTATGTATTAGACCTAATAATTGTGCCGATCATTTTCCTTTTCAAGTAAAAGTAGATTTGGACACTGTATCTTACAGACATGATTCGCATTTGTCAAATGATTCAAAATTATTTGACCCAAACATACATCTCCATGTAAGTTTGGAATTGCATTCTCATTTATGTGACCAAATCTGCAATGCCAGATACATGTGCTATTCAGATTATCATTTTTATGCCTTTCAATTTCTATACTCATTATAGAACACTCAACATTTAGAATATAAATGTCATTTTGTAATTTACCATAACCATTAAGATCTTATCAAGATGAGAGGGAATGCAACAACTTTTGCTCATTTTCAACGTGTAGGTCAACTTCTCCATTCTGCAGAGATCTACTTTTATTTAGTTTCTGCATATTTATATAAATATGAGATCCATATCTAGTATCTAATACCCATGAAACTAAGGAAGTAGATATAAGCCTTGCAATTTCATTTCCAATGACCCATCATTCCAAAATGATAATAAGGATCATCAGATTTGGTATCGTCCTTATTCGCTTTAACTGTCTTAGTCATCTTCATTGCTTTCCTAAAGCATCCTTTAGACTTCCCTATCGAGGTCTATGACTAAGATTTGTCCACTACAAATATAGATGTTGGACTTAACAGTTTTAAGCATGTTTAGCATCTCAATGAGCGTGTTTCGAGTTTATTCATGTTAAATTCATAATTAGTTATAAATAACCATCTGACAGAGATTGCAGAACCAAGTCTATACTTAGTTCATTGTTCATGACTGAACGCAATCAAGAGAATTCTCAAAGTAGTCTGCATCAGCACACGAGCACCGGCTGAAGATTCTTCTGCCATTATGTACCGGTATAGTTGCTAGGAAATATCATATATTTCCTCGTATGATTGTTCATCATTCAACACATTAAGATGAAAGATCATGTGTTAGCATCTATACTCTTATGTTGCTTTATAACTCAGGTGACATAGTCGCAAACATCACACATGTTGAAGTACTATCATCATCACTGTGTTTATTATAGTAGCCACTTCTTCCTTTGTCGAGTCATCCGCAAGTGTCTCTAGAAAGGGCTACTCAAGGACACAACCAATTTTTCATGTTTGAGAACAATTCTCATATTGCGATACCAATCAAGAAAATTTCGTTTGGTTGTTGGCATTCAGTATGCCTCTTAAATACATATGGTTACTCATGATTCAATAAATGTAAACGACGAAAAGTAAAGAAATAATATATATAGTGCATGAATTAATTTAACATGGTCTTTTATTAAATTAATTTCGCTCCCACTGTTTAATTCAAATTTATAACCCTCTCACATAAATTTATGGAATCCGTACTTGATTCCCAATGGGCTGGGATCTCATTTGTTATATTAAAACCTTGAGTGTACTCAACAAGCCCTAATAAAACTTTTGGGTAGATACTATTATCAATTGTATCTCCATACAATTCTCAGATCATTAAGCTGACAACTCTTTATCTTCACACATCTTATGTGTTAGCTTAACATGCCTCTAAGATTCATCTCCTTGAGTGTACTCAACAAGAGATAAATATTAGTTAAGTCAAACCCATCATTCAGAAATATCTAATATTTCATAGTGTCAAACATATCCCTAATAGACCAGTCTTGAGTGTACTCAACAAGCTAAAATCGATTTAGGACTCTCATTTTTCACTATAATGGTGGAAGGCGAATATAAATATGATTTAATATTTTAACATGCCTCTAAAATTTATCTTCTTGAGTGTACTCAACAAAAAATAAATATTAGTTAAGTCAAACCCATCATTCAGAATTATCTAATATTTCATAGTGTCAAACATATCCCTAATGGACCAGCCTTGAGTGTACTCAACAAGCTAAGATCGATTTTGGACTCTCGTTTTTCACTATAATGATGGAAGGCAAATAACAAATTGACTTAATATTTTTAACGAGGGGTTTTCATGCAAAAGGTCTCATCGTAATAATTATATATATTTTATTATACATCTAACATGCAAATAAACATACATATAATAGTGTGAACGATTATGGACTTATACTATCTAGTCTTCCCGAACCATAAGGAAGACTAGTCGGTCAGTTCCTAGGGGGTATAGCATTGATTCATACAATGCTCCATCTCTATGGTCTCCTCCTCTTCTTGTATCTCCAATTAGTCCAGCTACAACTTGTATCCTATACTAGTTGGCACGCAGGCCTAAATAATATTGGACACGCAAACCCATAATAATAACAACGGACTCGCAGGTTCAAAATAAATAAGAGCTCGCAGGCCCATAAAACAACAAGAATAAAACTAACCATTCAACACATCCACATGGTCGAGTCCATAATCATCCACTAATAAAACATTCATCATATAAATGCATTCCTATAATATCTAATATTATATGCAAACATGTTTCAAGTTTCTAACAATTAAAGTCGTCTAAACTAATTTAGACAAATGGATCGGAACAATTAAATAATTAATTAATCAAATTAATTAATTAATTTAATTAGCGGACTTATTTAATTAAAATCAAATTTCAATTAAATATCAAATTAGAGTCCAACTCTAATTCTACAGATATAAGGCGGGACTATTTAATTAAAATCAAATTTTAATTAAATACCAAATTAGAGTCCAACTTTAATTCCAATAAAATTTTAGGGCAAAACAATTTAATTAAAATCAAATTTTAATTAAATGTCAAATTAAAGTTCAACTCTAATTATAATCAAATTAATACGGTTGAATTTAATTAAAATCAAATTTTAATTAAATACAAAGTAAGAGTCAAACTCTAATTCTAAAATATTATGGTGAACATATTTAATTAAAATCAAATCTTAATTAAATATTAAATTAGAGTCCAACTCTAATTTTAAGAAACATTTAGAGCGAGACAATTTAATTAAAATCAAATTTCAATTAAATGTCAAATTAGAGTCCAACTCTAATTTTAACAATATACTAGGGTGGATAATTTAATTAAAATCAAATTTTAATTAAATATTAAATTAAAGTCTAACTCTAATTTAAAATGAATTTACATTTTAATTTAGGATAAAACTCCTAAATAAAATAAAATTCAATTTAGGGTTAAAGTTTAATATTTAAGTTAAAATCTAATTTCAACGAAAATATAAAAGTCGTCAATTTTTAAATAAAATTTTAAGCGGGTCAAAATTGAATTTTAAGAATAAATCATTTGAAAATTAAATTCAAAACCATTTTAATATTTAAAATCAAAACCATTTTCAAAATTGCAATTTGACCCTCGGTTTAAATTTAAAAACGGAGCCCCCCAATTTCATAAATAGCGGAACAGGCCCTCCAAATAAAATAATTGCACATTTGACCCTAGAAACATAATTTCAGGCGGGGGCCTGCAATTTGGTAAATTGCAAGAGATGCCCCTGCCTCCACCTCTTCTCTCCTGTCGCACAAACCCTAATTTTTTTTATTGAAACACCCGTCGTCGACGGGAACAATGGTGGTGCGTCGCACTGCAGAAGAAGCTGCTCTGAAAGCAAGACGTCGTGCGCTGCTGCTGCAGATTTTCCAAAGCGTGGCTGCGGCTGCGCAGACGATGATGCGTTGCGCACGACTTTATTCTTCTTGCGCCAGTCGTGGCGGCGCGATGCTCGCG
This sequence comes from Fraxinus americana, assembly GCA_035079005.1. Taxonomy (NCBI): domain Eukaryota; kingdom Viridiplantae; phylum Streptophyta; class Magnoliopsida; order Lamiales; family Oleaceae; genus Fraxinus; species Fraxinus americana. Next base: position 13,676,623 of record CM068712.1, on the reverse strand, counting down.
CCGCCATGTCCGCCGGTGCCCTTTTCCGCCTGGCCGGTGTGCCAAGTTTTCAGATCCAAAATTTTGACTCAAAATTATTTTGTTTTTCCAAAATAGATTTTGAAGATGAAAAATAATTTTCTAAATTGCTAGATTCAAGAAACAAAAATAAGCAATTAACTTTTAATTGTTCAATCATGTAAAACAATTTCTAACAAACACAAAATAGGCTCTGATACCACTGTTGGGAATTTACTTAATCATGCACAGCGGAAATAAAACAATTTTCAATTCCCAAACGAGGATCTGCAATGTGTTTAGATAGAAACTGTGATTAGAATTATACATTTGATGAATTCTGTAAAACCCTTTGCTGATTCACGAACTCCAATGATCACGATCTGCATTCCAAGCTGTCCAATTGTTCAGCCTCCAATGGTGATCCACACAGAGAACAAGAATGGTGGCTAGGGTTTCTTTTCTTGTGCTAGCAAGAATAATAAAATTCTCTACAGTTTTCAAACCCTAATAGTCTATTAATATAAGTCCAGATGGGCTCGGCCCATCTATTAAACTTAACCCGGTCCAAGATTTAATTAATCAAATTAATTAAATCTGGTCCATGAATTAATTAATCCAATTAATTAATTCGAGTCTATTAATAAACAACCCAATTAATTAATTATCCAACACTTGTCAATTAATTAATTGGTAAATCTCATTCTTCTGATTCTCTTTTGTGTGTGACCCATTAGGTTCCCGATCACGATGCCGAACGACGTGAATTATTATTTTGATCTAATCAAAATCGATAAATTAAAACGCCCATTTTAATTTATCACTAATTCACTTTCGTTGTCCCAGATTGACATCTAGCAATGTATCAGGGCAATACATGTGACGGAAAATATCACGTAGCATGACAAAACCAAACTTGTTCATTTACCGTGAAACTATAATCCTTTCGTCAATATGATCCGATCAATTATGAAATATGGATATGTGTCAATCTCAATTATCGATCATATCTTTTATCCCACTGTTAAGTCAATATACGTCGAAAACTCTTTTCCGACTTATGAGTTCACCTTGGCCAAGGATTTCATTATTAACTTAACTGGATAAAATGTAGATCATAATCTCTTACTATCTAAGAGTGACGAATCCTCTATTGATCATTCACAACCTTCATATGATTCTTGACATACCCGAACGATGCTGTATTAGCGATCCTTGACAGAGCAACATCCAACACCACCAAAGTATGTCTGCCTTCATATAAGGCACTATAATGACCTCAAGTCAAAGGACCAACTCCACTACCGAACGTTAGAGATTAACCACTAACACTTAGATAGTTATCCATGTGGAATCTCTCAGTGGATCTCCAATGTTTTGTTCTATAACAAAACATCCACGTGTTCATTCAAGTGTCACCACACTTTAGCTTGTGAGATCAGCTACTTACTTCACAAGTAAGAATGCCACACGCGATAGTCTATCCGTAATAACGATATTCGTATCTCGTTATTACCTCGACCACGGACGATTTAAGATTCAGTCATATGTAATTTGTATCTCACAATCACAATTCCTTGTTATTAACAAATCACCAAGACTTGAATCTACGGATTCTATTATTTAATTTATTAGAATATTAATTCAATTAAATAATAGATATTGCCATATATATGCATTGATTATATATATATATTCAAAGTGTTTATATCCAAAGTTGATTGGACTTAGGGCATAACACTTACAGTCTGTGACCACTGAATACTACTTTGTGAACATATTTTATACCTGTGACCATGTCTGTTTCCTCTGCATATATGATTCTTATGTGAAACACATTTGTGACCTACTGTACATGTGACCTATGACTTATGCATGACTTGTGACCTACTATATGTGTGACCTGTGACTTAATGCACGTGTAACCAGTGACTTTTATCTTTACGACCTGTGACATACTGCAATTGTGACCTGCATGTAGTCAACATGTGACCTCTGCATATATGATTCTTATGTGAAACACATTTGTGACCCACTGTACATGTGACCTGTGACTTATTCATGACTTGTGACCTACTATATGTGTGACCTGTGACTTAATGCACGTGTAACCAGTGACTTTTATAGAATGACCAGTGACATACTGCAATTGTGACCTACATGTAGTCAATGAATGACATACTGATTATGTTTCGGTTCATTTTACAGATATAGGATTCATTCACGTTTGTTTGTTGAATGTCTCACAAATGTCGTTAGTGTTGATTGATCGGAACTGCGGGTATACGAAGCTTGTTGATACAATAATGACTGAGTTTGGTTTGGACCCTACAAAGGTGGCTGTGACAATGAAGTATATATTGAATAGTGATTTGCCATCAATAACAATCAAGAGTGACAATAATGTGTTGTCATACATGGCTTTGAAAGATATGGATCATGACCCTTCCAAATATCCAATACATATTGAGGTCACAGCTGCGAATAGCCAAAAACAGCCTATCGCGGTATCAGTTGTTGGTCCATCCAAAGAGCATGGCTTTTCATTAATAGATATGACATCAGATATATGTGGAGCAATAGTGGAGCCATCAAGCGACAAGTTTGAAGATGAGGTCACAGTTGTGGTGGTCGTAGATGCTAGGGAGGTAGAGGAAGGAAGAGTTTTTTGTAACAAGGAGATTATGAAATTGAGCTTATCGCTTTATGCAATACAACATATGTATGAATATATGGTTGTTCAGTCAGATAAGAAATATTATCTTGTCAAATGTTCACGTGACAAGTGTAGGTGGATATGCAGAGCTTCGAAGTTAGCCAAAACAGATATGTTTAAAATTAGGCATATTGCAGAAGGTCACACATGTGTTGTGAACATCATACTCAGTACTCATAGGCAACTAACAAAGAAAGTTGTGTCAACATGTATTAAGTACAAGTACAAATTGTCGCGCACTACATACATACCAAATGATATACGCAACGACACGTTGCATAACTATGGGGTATCATTGAACTATGTCCAGGCCTGGCGATCTCAGGAGCAAACTTTGAAAATGTTAAGGGGTGATCCAACTGATTCGTTCAATAAACTACCAGGATTCTTTTCCATGTTGCAGCAGACAAATCCTAGTACGGTTACAAGCCTAGAAATTGATGGTCACAGTAGATTTAAATATTTTTTTATGGCACTAGGTGCATCAATACGGGGATGGAAACATTGTAGGCCGGTTGTTGTAGTTGATGGCACATATCTAAATGGACACTATGGTGGGACCTTATTCACTGCATGTACTCAAGATGCAAATAACAGAATATTTGTACTTGCTTTCGGGATTGGGGATAATGAAAATGACAGCTCTTGATCATGGTTTTTTCGACAGTTGAAGAAAGTCTATGGGGACAGAGAAGGATTGTGCTTTGTATCGGATCATCATAAAAGCATAAAAAATGCAATTGAGATTATGTATCCAGGAACTTGTCACGGAATATGTTCGTACCATCTCCTACAAAATCTGAAATCACATTATAGAAGATCGGGTCAAAATATAACCAAAGCATTTAATGCAGCTGTTCTCGCTTACACATTGTCGGAATATGAATATCACATGCAACAGCTTAACTTGATAAATGAGAAGATAAGAGGTTACCTGGTATTATACTACAACATATCGCCAATCTATATTCATTTAAATACATTTATTATCATATTGTACACTAGGTGATATACGTCTCCATTTTTTTTGTTTGCAGGATGGTGTTGGACCTGAGAGATGGTCACTTTTCCACATGCCTTCGAATCGGTATTCCACAATGACATCAAATATCGTGGAGTCAGTTAATGTGGTCACAAAGACTGCCAAGAACTACCCTATTTTAGCTTTGTAGATTCATTGCGACAAATTATTCAGTCTTGGTTCTGCAGACACAAAGAGTCCGCACAAGGCACTTTTACGACCTTGTCGAGCAAGTATGAGAAGAAGATAAGGGAAATGGGCATAGATATGAGAAAATTGAGGGTAATGTTAATTGCTGTGACCTAAACTATAATCTGTGACTTTCGACATCTTTTCTGTGACCTAAATCAAAATATGAAAATTCTTCTTTTTTTTGCCTCATAAAAGTTCTGTGACCTTTTTTAACATCTATGACTTTAGCTGTGACCATTTTCAACATCTGTGACTTGAGCTGTGACCATTTTCAATATCTGTGACTTGAGCTATGACCTGTATTGTGGTGTTTGTGTGATGTGTGCAATCTGATTTCGAAATCTGCACTTTGCATTCGTGTCCTCCCAATTTGTTTACATGAATTATTGTATGTATAACTTGCATCAATAATTGTAGGTTTCTTCCATTAATCAGACAACGTTCTCAGTTAGCGGTGAAAGTTCATCTTTCTCTATTGATATAGAGAAACATACATGCACATGTAGGATGCTTCAAGTTGATAAACTACCTTGTCCACACGCGTTGGCTGTGCTTGCAAGTATGACGATGGATCCATATGAATATTGTTCTTACTACTACACAAGTAAAGCATACAAAAACACTTACCAAGAAACCATTTTTCTCATCGGGAATCCAATTGAATGGACAATGCCAAATGATGTCGATGATATAGTTGTACTAGCACCTAAAGAAAAGCGTAGTTGTGGAAGGCCAACTGAGAAGAGATTCAGATCAGCATATGAAGAGAATATAACTGTCAAATGTGGTGAGTGTGGTGAAAGTGATCACAACCGTAGAACGTGCAGCAGCCTAGTTCCATTAAGTAAGAGCCAATCGAAGAATAAATAAAAAAAGGAGGAAGATAGACAATACACATTGACCTAATTTTTTTAACAATTTCTCTTTTTTTCATTTGTTGATTGTACGTAATGTAGGACGCAAAACATAAGAGGATACACATATTGATTCAATCATTACTAATAAATCTGGTATTTTTATTAATAAGTGTGCTGTGAACATATATTCAAAATATGTGACCTGTGTTGTGACATTAATGCAAAGTTCTGTGACTGTACAATCATAATATATGACCTACTGCATGTATGAAAACATGTATGCGAAATGCTAGAATATATAAACTTCTACATTAAAAAAAAAGTGACCATATTGACGATCTGTAACCCGTGTTGTGACTTCAATGCAAATCACTGAGACTGTGCAGACAGAATATGTGACCATTCCACAAGTAAATCCAAAAAAATTTCTTATTTTTCGACAACACATTCTCCAAAAAAGCTGACAGAAAACCTCTGTTCTTTTTCTTCAATTTCGGAGTGCAATTATGGGAAGACAGAAACACAAAATGCCACCCTTACAAGTATGTAGAAATAAATCTATAGGTACATGAAACAGAAGATTATTTAGTATTTATCAAATCATTTCACTCGTGGAAAATCTCGTATAACTACTCAATAATCATCGTAACTTCAAACCTAAAAGTGAATTAGAACGTAACCAAGTCTTCTTGTACTAATGTCGAGAGTACACAGCCCATTATTTGGTTTCTGTATCACAATGTTTGTAGTTACTGCATCAGCCTGTGGCAATGGCCACAAACTGCTCTACAAAATGCCTAGTTGAACCTATTTTCAAATTCTGGTGAAATTTTCGGTGGGAGTTTGGAAAGTAGAGGTACGTGTACCAGTGATGAAGAAAGGCCTGTGTTGTGACTTCAATGCAAATCACTGAGACTGTGAAGACAGAATATGTGACCGTTCTGCAAAATTTGATTTCGAAATCTGCTGTGACCATATTAAGTATATGTGACATGTGCTGTGACATTTTAGCAATTATCTATGACTGTGACTTGACTTGTGACTCTATGCCAAAAATCTGTTTATATGGCATTGATAAACCTGCCAGTCACTTATGCTGATGCCATTACACACCGACATCAATCATGTAAAATATGACACAATTTATCATTTGAAGACAAAGTAATTAAGTGCTCCAAAAACTACTGTAATAGTCGATATAAATTGTAAAAAGTAACAAGTAGTCATTACAAATGCATATCTAAAATAAGAGAACACGTTTCCATATATAACAACTTGTGACTCCACATTGAACTACCACTCTAAAGTAATGCTTTCTCCACCAGTTTGTTGCACCTTCTTTGTGACCTTCTTGATTTCCCGATACCTAAACAACAATGATGCTATATCCAGCCGTGCTTTACCTGCATCAAACTTCTTGGACATGGATCCTATCTCATCATGTAGCATGTACTCCTCATATTTGACCACATATATGCCGCAATCATGTCTGAAGAAGAAGCATAAGTTTAATAGGTATCAGCATGTAGTAGTATGGTAAATTGGAAAGACGTGGTAAAAAATGTACCCATTTTTCTGTTGGGGAAGGGAAAAATCAAGATCCAGCTTCAACTCCATCGAATCTTCTTCCCATATTCCAACACATTTCAAGAAGCGCGGAATCATTTTGATAAATGGTTAAATTCCAGTACAAACCTTGGCATCATTGTATGTCTTCCGGGCTGAATTCAATACAAGTAACGTATGCTTCTTTATGTCAATAACTGCTAGCATCCAATGTGCTTTGTTGGTAGGCAGAATTGGCATAAACACACGGTCCACTTCAGCCCATGGAGTGCTCAGTGGAATTCTTGCACCTGTAATGTCATTGATCAGTCTTTCATCCGTCACAATAACATTTGGATCCTGCTTAAACCTTGGATACATGTTCTTGAGCTTGGCCTGAAACAATGAGTCAGTCGTGGTGGCGATGAACTTTACATTTTTTCCCTGTCGTGCTAACTGACGTACATAGTAGAAGCACACATCCATATGCTATCTAGATGTAAGTAGGAAACACAATTAGGAAGTCATATAATCGACATCAATATGATACGACTCAATGGTAATATGAACTGTGACACATGCATAAGGATTTGTGACCTGTATAGTGACCTGTGACCTTCGACTATGACCTCTGCATATACGTGTTTTATGTGAAACACCTATTGTGACTCATCGTATGTGTGACCTGTGACTCTTCAGGATGTATAACATGCACTGTGACCTGTACTGTGACCTACTGCATTCTAAAATTGTGACATGCGGTTGCATTGTGCAATGTGTTTTCTATGAAAACTCTTATAAGAAATGCAATGTGAGCATTATGTAATGATCTGTAATGTAATTAGCAACGTACCGAACTACTCAACGATGCCTCCTGGATACAAGTTCATACCACCATGTCTTGTTTCCTACCAGGTACTGACCGACTGAATATGGTGGACAAATAACATCGTTTTTATCATTGAACTTCTTCCTGCAAATGAAAAGAAATTATTCATTACTCAGAAAAGTATGAAAATAGGAAAACTGTTTCATACTTATTATGCGGTTTGTATTCTCTTTGAAACCAGTTCTGAAAGTCAGCAATAACTGCATCATCTGCATGCTGATTGTAGTGCTCGAAGAGTACTACGTTTCCTAAAGATTTGATTTGCTTCACATCATCAACAACATATGGAGACTGAAGTGCTTTAGCTGGCTTGAGAGCCCTCTTCACCGGTAGTCCAAAACTTGGAGCAGGATCAGGTGAATCCTGTACAATAAATGAGTGTTGAAATCGATGACATACACTACTTTAACAAAAAAAAAATCAGAATTGTTTGATACCTCATGCTCAGTATATTCTGCCTCCTTCAAGACATTGGATATGATCGAGTCAACATGCACTTAGACTTCTTTAGGTGTCGTTGCCTCCAACTAGCTTGGTTGCGTGGATCCAACACCCAGATCGAATGATGGAGGTTGAAGGGAGGATGGGAATTCATTGCCTTTTCCTTTTGGATCAGCCGTAGGTCCAGAATCTCCAACAATGTGTGAAGGTGATTGCTCATAATTTTTTCCATCGAACTAGCAATCAATGCAGTAACAGATTCGGACATAAGTTGCAACTGTGATTTGATGTCTAGCATGTCTGTACGGATTTCACCTTGCATGCGTACGACAAGGTTCAGTTTCTTGTACTGATCAGACTTCAATGATGACACATGTGACTGCATCACCTCGAGCTGCCTGTTGAGCAACTGATTTCTAGACTGGAGATCAGATATTTGTCCGCTGAAATGTTTTTTCAAATCTTCAACCACCTGCACCCCATGAATAACTATAATCAGGACACTTATGATAGTGAGAAGTGGAATATAACAATGACTTGTGACCTATATTGAAAGATCATATGACATGTGATCTGGTAATAGAGACGTGATACTAAAAGATAAATCTGTGACAACTTACATTATTTGAAGGCTGACCCTCTGAATCGGGTGCATGTGGATCACTTGTGTCGGCTGACTTACCCTCCCCACCCAATAAATCTCCGTAGAATGCTGTCATCTGCCATCTGGGTGGAGGGTCCACAAAATCGTCATCATCAGTGTGCACATCAGATTGCTCAGGTCTTCCATCAGTTATGATAAGCAAATGAGTAGATGGTTGCACCCCCGATGCACTTGGCTTTGTACTGGACCTAACTCCATGAACTGAATGGTCTGTACTACCACCTTTTCCCTTTCCTGTAGTGAACGATAAGGTTGGATAGGTTTGTCATACTGCACCTCATGCATGTACGGCATTGCCATTTCAACTTCTGAGGGGTCCAAGTCGCATATTTCCATCTGCCATTTGGAACACAGAAAATTAGGTGACACTCTCAATGGTAATATGAACTGTGACACATGCATAAGGATGTCTGACATGTACTGTGACTTGTGCTGTGACCTAATGAATCTGATTTGTGACTTAAGGAAATTAATTTATGACCTATGCAAAAATAATATGAGAAATGTACAGATGTACAGGTACTGATTCACATATAATAATGCTGCAAGAGTTGTCACTTACATCTAGATTGGAGAAGCAGTCAGGCCCATCGAGCTTAGCAATAGATGGGTGATCATTAGCTGTCGAATTCCTTATTTGAGGGTATACTTTAGATATCCTTCTAGCTATTTATCCATCAAGACTGGAAATTGTCTCGTATATCTACACCTAAAATGCTACTACCAAGCCTCTGAGTCTATAATGGGTTGTTCTCTTAGTCAACCCCTCCCTCAATGAAGTGAGTAACGTGTCGAACAGCGACTTACCCCATGGGAACAAATTCATGGTATTTTTATCCTCAATAATATGAATAAGAAGTGATCCACAACCTTCTTGTAATCTCTCGGATATAGATATGACGTTATGAAATACAACGCACCTAGCATAGAAACGTCCTCATCCGAAATGTCACTCGCACCGAGAAATGCTTTCTTGACATCTTCATGAGTTATAATTTTGTGTCCACTGAAATAAGTCATTTTCAAACGTGAAGGGGTCTTCTCCTGCCTACTCATATCAGTATTGCCAACATATCTCAACCCAGTCACTAAAACTCAGAAATTGAGAATCTTACAAATCTTCCAGCTATGTCAAACCATAGTTCATTCTCATTATTTTGTTGCACCTGTCTCAACAGAAAGTAATGTATCAGCTGGGATTGGATAGTGATTTCCTCAGATTCCAGGAAGTGGGAAAAACACGTATTTTGTAGTATTCGACGTTGGGCTTCATTTAGGTTCGTCTTGAAAATGGTCAACACGCCTTTCATGGGGGTAATTGTAATTTTCCCCGGAAACCATTTCTTCTCAGGTATCGAAAATCTCCAGGCCTACAAATTGGTCACTGATAAGCATGCTTTTACATACTTATTTTACTGTCAAAATATGAGTAATTATTGATTAAAATGTTCGAATATAGCTTAATTCTATGCAATTTATGTTTTGTAGAACAAAGTGATGAATGTAGCGAAATTGAGGTGAACCAAGCAAAAAATGACCAAAATGGAAGAAAGTGAAAGTTCAAGGGCTAAAGTGAAAATACTCTAAAATTGTTTCTAACCTTGTGATGAAGATTCGAGAGTTTTAAAGGTCAATTGGATGAAGCAAGGAGTCAAAGGGGTGAAAGATAGCCAAAACATCATCAAATATCAACTTTCAAGCTGAAAAGTTTTACACCGATTTTCAGCCTCGTATTGGGACGGATATTTGACATAGAAAACGATCTAATTTGAAGATGGTCTCTGAATCAAAGTTGTAGGTCTTTGAGTTAGCTTTTCAACGCATCTTGAATCACCTCAATCGAAGATCGAAAGAGAAAGTTATGACAAAAATACTGAAAAAGGCGCAAAATTCAGAACAGCGACACAGCGCCCAAGCGCTACAACCTAGCGCTCAGGCGCCATTTTACCCAAAATTTGACAGAATTCAAGCGCCCAAGCGCTGCTCCCATGGCGCTTAGGCGCCGCGCCGCGCAAAGTAGGGTTTGTTTAATGTTTGGGCCGTGAGAAGTCTAAAAGAGGACCCCAAAAACATTCCATTCATCATCATTCTTCATTCTACACCATTCTTTCATTGATTTTGGCTCAAGAAGCCTATGAAGAACTAAACTAAAGGTGAAGCAAGGGAGGAACTCAATTGGATTCGGGGATTTCAACATCATTTATTCATGCTCTTTGGTATTTATTTTGCTAAACATTTCTAAATCTAGCTTTTCATATTTATGAATTAATTTTGAAATTGATTTAACATGTATTAAGTTTTTCATAGAATCAATCTTGTTTTTTCTATCGAACAATTGAACTATGTGTTGAATCGTTATTTCATTAAATCTATTGATGTGATTATTTACTTTCTTATACTACATGTATATGAACGATTTATAATCTGATTTCAATAGATGATTGTGATAATTGTTAAGGAGATCTAGAATTTAGGATGTGTTTTTCATTGTTTAAATAATTCTAGGGTTTATGTTTTCCCGTATTTTGAATTAGATTTGAGTTAGATTTAACATTTATTCAGATTTTCATGGATTTAATCATGTTTCTTCCATTGAATAATTAAAATACTTGTTTAAATTTGATTTTCAAATCATTTATTGGTGTGATTTAATTACTGCTATATGTTAGAGATATGTAGTCGCTCTTTAAGTCCGATTTCAATAAATTGATGTATGATTATGTTTTGGGAAACATAAATTCTAGGATTACATGTGCAATTAAATTGGTTTGTATCGTTTAAATCATCCGATTAGAAAGTTAGGACAAAAACTTCTAATTGAGTAGAGAATGCATGAATTGTTGATGTTGATTGATCCAATCTAATTGAGGGAACCCCGAAACTTCACTATTTTACATATTATATTAAATTTCATCATTATTTCCGGTGACATTTACATTTGAATGCAATAAACAAATTCCATTCATGAAATTCACGAGAACCCAAAGTTATTGAACCCCTTGAATCACTTTTCCATCTCCCTGTGGATACGACACCCCAAAGCTATACTACAACACCGCGTAACACTTTGGACGTAATCAGTCACAAAAACACATGGATTGGTCACAGATGGTATGACAGATAATAACAACAACAACAGTTAGGTCACAAGTTCCCTCCCAGAAAATCTCCTTACACAAGTCACAGCTGACCAACTACATTACGAAACAACAATTAAAACCTTAAAGATTCCAGCATTTCGATTGCAATTACACAGCATATATTATGCAATATATCCCTAAAAATTCCAAATACTTCATCCATACACATTACCCATCGCTTAAAATGTTCAGAGGTACGCTTGAAATGAATGAAAACACACCTTCTTCGTGGACTGAGTTGCGACCAACTGCGTGATTTTTTGTCTTTTAGAGGGGGAATCTTTTTGCATTTCTTCAACTTTCCGTTTACCTCTTGTATCTGAATCATGGCTTCCAACTTTCTCCCATCGCTTTCCACTGCTTGAACGAGTCATTCTTTGAAAATTTTACCGTGTATTGTTTGATAGGGATTTCAATGGAAGTTGCGCCGCGATTTAGTAAGGGAATGAACACTATTTAATGGAAGTAAGTTCGATTGTGGAGGACGGTTGCTGCGATTTCGCTGGTGAATGAACGGTATTGGATAGCAGGTTAGAGCTTCAACGAGGCTGTGAATGTCGACGTGGAGAGAGATTATGGAATGAACGTGGGAAGTTTCCATATATTCAAAGACGTAAAATAAGGAAACAATTATTATTTTTTTAATATAATTAATATACCAAAATTTCTGATTTTGGAAATATAAAACTTTCAATCTTATTTTAGAAGTTTAAAAACTTAAAGTATGGTTTCACGTAATTACCACTAAAATTAAACACAACACATCTCGTCAACAAAGACAGCAAGTTGTGCCACCTCTATAATGATCAAGATCAACTAGCAGGGATGATGCCTCCTCCAGCACTTCTCCGCAATCACAACTCCCATGTCCAACTTCAACGACGATCGACCCGAAGGAAACCATGTCTCTTACAACTTAAGGTCATTAGTTTGAAACTGTATTGTTAATTTTTAAAATATCTATTGAAAATTTGCTTTAAAAAAAAAAGGTTTAACCAACCTTTTCAATTGGGACAATGGAGATTCAATTGTGCATCTATCCAATTACTAATTACATTGCTAAACTATTAGGAGATTTAAAGAAACCATGTTAAGTACTATTTAACAATAATGATGGATTTGAGTGATGGCTTTACACCAAAAAAATAAACTTACCAACCTTACAAAAAATTGGATAGAGTAACGATAAAGATATGAGTGAAAAATATCAAAGTAATAGAATGTCAAAGTAATACTCAAAATTAAAATGTATGCAAAGTCGAGGTAAGAATGGAAATCTTTGTCCTCAAGTCGAATGGTGCCCATGGATGATGGCAATCGACTTCCAAGATACAATGACAATCTTCTTATATTAGTAGCACTTCAAAATACAAGAGTAACAAATCAAAGATTGATTTTTATTCTCCTTCAAATGAAAATGGAAAAACCAGTTTTTATGCAAAATTTTGGCTAGGAAAAGATGAATTTTTTGTTATGCTATGATTGCATATCATAGGGATGAACAAATGGACGTCCCAAGAGTTTAATTTATAATGGAGGAAATGTTGTGAGTAAAGTGTCGCGCTTCAAACTCAACAACATTTGCCAAGGGTGGCAGCTTTTGCTGTCGCTAGTCTGTCGCCCTTGCGTCGCCCGAGCATCAAAAATAGAGACTTTGTCGATAGTTTTTCGCTCGAGCAACATCCTCTCCGCTCGAGTGCTAGGCGAGCGATTGAGTTGGACAAATTTCAAGCTAGTTTTCCCTCTTTTCTTTCAACTTTAGACCGTAATTTCTCATTCACCCAAAATTGGTTTGGAGATTCCAAATATATCACAACGATTTACTCGACGATTAGAATAAGTTAGTCTATTTAGTTTCATAATTTGATTATTGGATCAAATCCGAATATTTGGTCGAAATTGACACGAAAGTCACTTTTTCATGGTTTAATAATTAACGAATTCCAATAATCCCCCACATGAATGGGAATTTCATAATATACAATAAAAAAATGTAAATAATATGCATACTCTTACAAAGAAGTACAAATGACAAGCTATAGTATCAGGATATGTGGTTTGTGACTTTGAATCTTCCTTAGTTAAATACAATCGAATTTGCTATGCGAATTGGTGAATGCGATGTCTTGAACCATTGATCTGTTCATATAAATTAAAATAAATGTACCAACACCAACACCATGACTTATCTAACCATTTCGGTTCTCATGGTTGTATTCATTTTGACCCTAAACAACTCTTGATTTCATAAGTGATTTAAGAGAAATTATGCATACTTCACACTTACATATGTGATCTCCTATAGTATTGTATCATACATCCATTCTCTTCTTTCAAGATATAGGAATCATTAAAAGTATACACTTATCCTTGAACACCTTTTATTTCAGAACTTTAGGTTTGAAAGAATGGGAATAAGTGTTTTACACTAAATTTTTCATAACTTAGTTGTCCTATTGAACCAAGATTTTGGGATTTTCATTCTACAGGGCTGGGTTTTCGCTATGTTGATTCCATTCAATAGGCTTCAGGCTCATTCCCCTAAAAAGATGGTATACTAGATCTATAGTAAGTCCTTTCGTCAAAGGTTCTGCTATGTTTTCCTTTGATTTAACATAATTAATCGAGATTATACCATTTGATATCAATTGTTTAATGATATTATGTCTTCAACGAATATGTTGAGATTTACCATTATACATACTATTTGTGCCCTTGTAATTGCCAATTGATTATCACAATATATATTAATTGCAGGAACCAATTTTTCCCAACATCGAATATCCTCGAGAAAATTACGAAGTCATTCCGCTTCTTCTCTGATTTTATCGAAAGCAATAAACTCAGATTTCATCGCGAATCGAGCTATACAAGTTTGATTAGATAATTTCTAGGGCACAGCTCTGCCTCCAATGGTAAACACATAACCACTTGTAGACTTTGAATTCTTAATATCCAATTTGCACCAGTATATCCTTTTAACATTGCAGGATATCTTGAGTAGTGTAATCTATAATTAACCGCACGTCTTAAGTATTTAAGAACTCGGGTTAATGCTTTCCAATGGTCATTGCTTGGATCACTTGTAAATCTACTCAACTTGTTGACTGCATATGCTGTATCAGGACATGTGTAGTTGGTAATATACATCAAGCTGTCTATAATGAGTGAATGTTCTAATTGAGATACGGGATCATCGGTATTTTTGGCTAAGTTTAAAAGTCTACTGGTATTTTAACTAGTTTATCGTCATGCGCTTTGAACTTTTTAAGTATAGTCTTAATATAGTGTGATTGAGATAATGAAAAACCGTCAAATATTTTAGAAATTTTAATCTCTAATATCATGTCGTTACTCCCATATCTTTCATGTCAAAATGTTTCATTAACATTTTCTTGGTCAAGGTAATAATGTTCGAATTATTTCCCATTATTAGTATATCATCAACATATAGACATAGGATCATATATCTGTTAGGTGTGGTTTTGATGTAAACACAATTGTCACATTCATTAATTTTAAACTCTTTGACAATATAACTTTGTCAATTTTTTCATGTCATTGCTTCGGTGTTCGCTTTAATCCATACAATGATTTTACAAGTTTACACACCTTATTCTCATTTTTTGGAGCAACAAAACCTTCAAGTTGTTCCACACATATTTCTTCTTTTGATTCAGCATTCGGAAATCCAGTTTTAATATCCATTTGATGTATTTCAAGATTATAAAATGCAGTAATTGCAATTAATACACGTATAGATGTGATCCTTGTAACAGGTAATAGATATAGAAGAAATCTAGTCATTCCTTTTGTTTATATCATTTGGCTACTAGTCTAGACTTATACTTGTCTATTGATCCTTCCGACTTCAATTTCTTTTTGAAAATCCACTTACAGCCTAAAACTTTACTTTCTGGAGGAAGTTTAACAAATTCCTAAGTATAGTTATTCATGATGGATTCAATTTCATTATTAATCGCTTCTTTCCAAAAAGGAGTTTAGGGAGTGGACATTGTTTCATTAAATGTCCTTAAATAATTTTCTAGTAGATATGTTAGAAAATTTGGACCAAAGATATTATGAATCTTTTGCCTTTTACTGCGCCTTAGTTCTTCATCTACTTGATGATTACTATTTTTTTATAGTTTCCAATTGCAGTATCGTAAGTTCGTTTGTGTGAGCTTACATCTTTTTCTTTATAAGGAAATATATATTCAAAGAATATGTCCTTCCTTGATTCAATAATAGTACCTATATGTACATCAAGTACTTCTAATTTATGAACAAAAAATCGATATGCACTACTATTGTTTGCAAATCCGATAAAGACACAATCAATTGTCTTAGGTCCATTATTTACTTGTTTAGGTTTATGTATTTGTACTTTTGTCAAACACCCCTACATTTTAAGATATTTTTTTGAAAGATTTTCGACTTTTCCATAACACCGGTCATCTTCCTTGATCTTCAGAACTCTGAGGATGTTATGGAAGTATGTGTTTTAGTGTTTGGTTAATGTGAGGTTGATGTTTTTCAATGTAATGATGAACTCAATATGAAGGTTGAACTCTAGGAATGATATGGAGGAAATAATCAATTGTTTCTCTCAACGTTCAACTATGTTTCTTCGAATAGTGGTGTCCATATATATAGTGAAGAGGTTTTGAGTAGTATGGGCTAGATAAAAATCTTGAAAAATGCAAATTAGGTTTTCTCGGGATACACTGTCGCTAAAGCGACGGTGAGAGACGGTGTGTCGTTCGATTGAAGTCCAGGTGATATGCGAGCGACGCAACTTCTATTTTTTCTGCTCGAGCACCAGTTGGGCATAGGCTAGGGAAATTGCGGCTACTCTTTTCCCTTCATTCCATACTCGAACCCTAGGACTTTTAACTAACCACTTGACACTTTAACTTTTAAAAACTCTTTTACAACAATAGTTTTGTCAAAAAATTGCCAATCACTTTAAAACCTAACAAACTCCCCCTTGAAATTCTGTAACAAAACACGTATTACAAATCAAAGTCGATTCAATCTAATATATCCAAAACCAACTGACTCAACTGAATCTTATCTTTCCTTTGTCCAACATGTTTCCTAAAAAATAACTCAAATACAAAGTGTAAAAGTATGTGAAACAGTAACAGGAATAAAAGCATTTGATACAGTTATTCATAAATTCAATAACATACCAGCTAAATTAAGATGCAATACCAATGTAAGCCAATACACCAAAACCAAATATTGATATTACTAAATATCAAAACTTAATTTAGTTAAACATTCAGAAAATCTCCCACTTACTATAAAATAAACAAAAATTTAAAATGCAATTCATTATCTCTTCCTTTTTTTGTCATAATAACGAATGTAACAACAATATATAATAAATCAAAGATGCAGTTGATAGCATGCACAAGCATAATCAATGATTAGTAAACTTTCTCAAATACTCAGTTCAAGTCTGAATAGAGTAAATTATATAAGTGACTCACGTGTGTTAAGTGCAACTAATTCCTTGTGATCAAGACTCCATACCTTATATTTGTGAGAAATGACATCCTAAACATCACTATTAAATAAGTTTTTTCCTCTACTAATGAAAGTCAAACCAATAATGCATATTAGGACATATAAATAAAGCTCGTTTTTTATGTATATTATTCTTTTCCCCCCACGACTTTGAGCATATATACATTTTCTCACAATTTATATATTTTTTTAAGCTCATCATTTTTTTCTTCAATTTTTTACATCTTATGTACAGACTCTTCTCCATTAAGCGATTAAGATGACACCTGTAACGAGTTTTGAGCCGATGACTCCAAGTTAGTCGACCATAGGGTATCAGGTTATGAGAAACCCCAGCTTAATTATACGAGTTAAATAAAATTCGATAAAAAGTATAAGATGAAACATTTTTATTTTATTTAAGGGGATATACTCGAGGTTAGGCTACTAAATTAAGGTCAATTCATATTCAAGGTCACATTACCAACAAATGAAGGTCATCCCAAATCTCACACATGTGGTCAAGACTTACTCACAAGATCATAGTGTGTGCAGTGTAGATGATACATGAAGAAACCTACACTAATTACTCCACATTACCTAAACAAAGTAATGGAAAATATGCTACAACACCTAAAAGCTCATACTTGATCACAACGTACATGTTCAAGTAAATCATATATCATGTTGTAATAAAGAATTTTCACCCCCTTTTTATTTTTCAATTTTTTTTATTTAAAAAAAAACAATCAACCTACCTAAAAAGTAAAATCAAACACAAAAATGAGATGTATGCTATAATGAATGAATAAATTAAAAAGTATAAGCATGCATCAAAAGTACATAATCAATTAGGTATACAAACGCTCTTACCTTTAAGAGCTCTGTGAGCAATTTCAAAAAATTTCAAATCACTCTTTTTCACCCAAACCTGTTTAGTGGAAGACTTATTTCAAGTCAACCATATCATGAACTTGGTCAAATGATTCAATTGATTAGTGAGGAAAGCAATTTGACTATCAAAATCCTGATTTCTAACTTTAGTGAAATTTTGATTTCTATTTCTATTTAAGAATTCATGACACATATGCTTTATATGTCCTAACTTACCATAATTGAAAGAGGTAGGGATAAACCTAGGTAGGTCCAAAGTTATGTGGTCGCCGATATCTATTCCTAGGTTGGTAAGTCATACGCTGTCTAGTAGGCTTCTATCCTACGATACCATTGTTCTTGAGTTCAGGATTAGGAACACACGTAGACTGGTTGGTGGCAGGGATAAAAATGATTTTGGAAGTACTAGCCATATTATGATTGGTCTGATTATATTCTAGACCTCTTTTATTCCTAGTTGGCCTGTTCAATCTCAAAAGATTTTCCAATTTTTGAGATCCACTAGAGAAAGCAAGAAGTTGAGACTTGGAATCTTCAAATTCGTTTAGAAGGTTCTTAACCTGGATTTCTAATTTTCCATTCTCAACGGTCAGCTCACTCAGATTTTTGGTAGAATTTTGAAGGTCAACTATGAGTTTCTCTATCTCTATCTCAAGTTCATTAACATTTTTCAATATGGCTTTATTGAACTTCTTTATATGAAGACTCTCATCAAATAACTTTTGATAAGCCTCACGAATCTCATCCTCATCTTCAGAATCTTCCTCAGTTTGCTCACCAGTGTCTACTTCCTCAACCCACTCACTATCCTTATCAAATTCACTTTTAATCGTAGCAGTGAAGGCCATAAACATCCCAATCTCCTTATGTGTAGACATCTTACTTTGATTACCAAGCTAGACTCGTCATCAGTGAGAGTTGCATTCATAGCTTTATCCTGATTTCTCTTACTATTGGGGCACTCACTTATATAGTGGCCAAAACCTTGACACTTATGACATTTCACATATTTAGATCTCTTTCTAGACTATTGGAATCACCTCTATGTCTCTAGCATTTTTCTTATTTCTAAACAATTTTTTGGAAATTCTTAACAAAGTAGACTATTTTCTCATCATTAAGTGATTCCAAATCAGAGGAATAATACTTTTCTTTCCTAACAGTGTTCAAAGCTATAGATTTAATCTTCTTCGATTGAGATATTGTGAGTTCATAGGTTTGAAGAGATCCTATAAGTTCTTCTATCTCAATTGTATCTAAATCCTTACTCTCGTCATTTGTATTAATCTTAAGTCTAAACTTCTCAGATAAAGATCTAAGAACTTTTTGAACTCTTTTAGACTCAAGGATTTTTTACCTAGATTGAAACTAAAGTTCACTATGTCATTTAGTTTCGTATAAAATTCATCGAACGATTCATCGTCATTCACTCTAATTTCTTCAAACCTAGTGGTTATCATCTGCAGCTTAGAGTTCTTAACGATTTTGGTTCCATCGTGTGTGGTTTCTAAAATATCCCAAATTTCGTTTGTGGTTTCACACATCGACACTCTCCTAAACTCTTCAAGAGACACAGCCATAAACATGGCTTGAAGCCCTTTACTATTCCAGTTGCACTCAACTAGTTCAACATTGGTCCAAATAAAAATTTCCGTTGGGGTAACTACACCTGAAACAGTAGATAAAGTGGTGGTCCAACTATTTTCTACACTAACCTAAATATGCTCATCTAGAGACTTAAGGAATGCTCACATCACAACCTTCCAATATGAGGCTCTAATATCACTTGAAATAACGAAGTTCAACCCAACTACCACTTAGATGGAGGTGAATAGATGTTTTTGCGGAATTTAAATTTACCAATTAATAAATGCAACAAGTCACAGTTATTAATTAATCTAGATGAATTCACATGTACTACTATCCCATGTTGAATTAACGCATAAAATAAATTACTGAAAAATAAATAACCCTTAAAAATTGTTGATGGAGAAAACCCGTAACTGGGTAAAAACTCCGGGCCCAAGCCAATAAACAATTCACTATAAATGAATCAACTTACAGTACTGTCAGATTTGACTAACTCTATTATTTTCTCATCTCCTGACTGTAATCACTAAAGCCCTCCTAGATTGCGTGCTCCTACACCAACTCTCGGGCTTCTGAATTCATCTATCTTCTTTGGATCAATGAGAACTCATCGTTTTCCAACAACCGGAACTCCGGTCACCTTCCGTGATCTTCAAAACTCTGACAGTTGTTATGGAAGTAGGTGGTTTGGTATTTGGTTTATGCGAGGTTGATGTTTTCCAATGCAATGATGAAATCAATATGAATGTTGAACTCTAAGAATGATATGGAGGAAGTAATCACTTGTTTCTGTCAATGTTCAACTTTATTTTTTTCGAATGGTGGTGTCCATATATATAGGGAACAATTTTTGGGTAGTAGGGGCTGGATAAATTTTTGAAAAACTCGAATTAGGTTTCGTCGGAATTCATTGTCGCTTGAGCGACAGTGTCTCGCTCAAGCGAAGTCTAGGCAACAGGCGAGCAATGCATTTTCTATTTTATTGCTCGAGCATCAGCTGGGCAATAGGCTAACAAAATTATGGTGACTTTTCCTTCTCATTCCATACTCAAACCCTAGGACTTCAAACTAACCACTTGGCACTTTGACTTTTAAAACCTCTTTACAACAATAGTTTTGTCAAAAGATTGCCAACAACTTTAAAACGTAACAAAATTAACCCCACTAAACTTCTCCGATTTCTCTCCATGTGGAACGGAATTTGTTTGAATGGTGGGAAGGGCTACCACAATCGGAGGAATCACAATGGTAGGAACCAAGTTAGGTAAAATTCTTTCCGAAGTTTCCATATTCAAAGTATCATTAGAAGGATTATCAATATTGTTAACCGTATTCATTTTTTTTTACACAAAACAAAAGATAAACCAAAATCAATATTTGAGATGAAGTAGAAGAAGTTAAACCGAAGGGAAATCAGTTTAATCGAATACAATTCAAGAATAAAGTTATCACTCAAATGAAAAATTCGACTTAAGAATTTTGAACAATAATGATGGATTTGGGTGATGACATTAAACCAAAAAATAAACTTACCAACCTTACAAAAAATTGGATAGAGTAACGGTAAGGATATGAGTGAAAATACCAAAGGAAGAGAATGTCAAAGTAATACCAAAATCAAAATGTACGTAAAGTCGAGTTTAGAGTTGAACTCTTTGTCTTTAAGTCGAATTTGCCCTCGCAATGGTGCCCACGGATGATGACAATCGATTCCCAAAACACAACGACTATTTTCTTATGTTAGGAGCACTTCAAAACACAAGAATAAAGAACCGAATATTGGTTTTTGTACTCCTTCAAATGAAAATGGAAAATCAGTTTTTATGTAAAATTTTGGCTAGGAAAATATGAATTTATGTTATGCTATGATTGCATATCATTGGGGTGAATAAATGGACGTCCCAAGGGTCTACTTTATAGATGAGAAAATATTGTGAGTGAAGTGTTACGCCCCAAATTCAGCAACCTTTGCCAATGGTCGTAGCTTTTGCTGCCACTGGCATGTCGCCCTTGTGTCGCAAGCCTGTCGCTCGAGGGACAATCTCTCCGCTCGAGCGCTAGGTGGGCGACGAAGTTGGACAAATTTCCAACCTGTTTCCTCTCCTTTCTTCAAACTTTTGGTCGTAATTTCTCATTCACCCAGAGTTGGTTTGGAGATTCTAAATTTACCACAACAATATACTCGGCAAGTACAACAAGTTAATCTATTTATTTTTATAATTTGACTATCTTATCAAGTCCGAATACTTGGTCGAAATTGACACGAAAGTCAATTTTTCATAGTTTAATAATTAACCAATTCCAACAACTACAACATGCCAATATTAATTTTGGTCAACTTCTGCTCTTTCCAACTTGGTCTTTCAAAATTTCTTGATTTTGATGTATGGTGTTTTACAGGTTGATACAAAACACAACCCACCTACCTAATTCATCATCTTATTTTAGGGCCGTTTGGTATGACTTTTTAAAAGTCGAAAGGAATTTTTGGACCCGTTAAAATAATTTTACGAAAGTTCTTCTTCTAGTTATAAGAGTTTTTAGCGGAAGTGACTTCTTCTAAAAGAACATCCGGAGTAGGGAGCTCTTTTAAAATTAGTGTCCAAAATAAAATGTATGATACTTTCTCAAAAAACTCATCTACAGGAAACAAAAGCAAAACCAAAAGCAAAACCATGTCAAGCAAGACCTTAGTTTATCTTCAATTGGTGTCAACTCCACTTGTTGACATTATATTCTCATATTTCATCTCATTCATTTAAGGATCATGCTACATGTACCGAATCTTTTTACCGAATCTTTTACCTACTACTCACAATGGGAATGGAGACCACATTGTCGGAATCTTTAAATACATGCGGACCCCACGCATTTGAGAGGGGGTAATCCATTATGTACAAACCATTATGTACAAATGGATTAACCCTTCATTTAATACAACCCCACGTCAATCTCTGCATTCATCATTCCAGTTTGTCCATTGCTCAATCTAATGAAAAATAACTAGATCATTAGCTATCCTAATTGTAAACGTCTACTCCCTTCTCTTCTTACTTATTTTATTGAAATTGCGTCACTCTCATGAACATTGTTGATGTAAAACATGCCCCACCCAACATCAATCTCATCTTCATTGCCACATTTTATCCTAACACACGTGCACATGTAATAGGGATACAAAAAAAAACAAAATTCATGAAGTAACACCCCACTGCACCAGACAAAAAGGTTATTAAACTGACCAAGTTGCAAAAGAATATTAAAAAGTTTGAAAAAAAGACAAAGTGATGGCTCACTTTTACTTGTAAGGGACATTACGTACTGGAAGTCTTAAAAAGTTTGAAAGATTTCGTCTTTGGATCCCACAAAAACTAAATGAAAATCTTCATAAATCCACACACTGAGAAAAGAAGCATTGTTGAGAATTTCCTCATTCGTTAATTTATTCTCTGTTCACACGTGCAGGCTCCATCCCATGCATGCTCTTCGCTGCCCACATTTTGCATTAGGGTTTATGAGAACACTCAAACCGAGCAAAAATGTCAATCCAAATGAAGAAAAAAATCCACCCAAAATCTTGTTGACTGGGACCTTTTCAGTTTCATGACGTATGAATAAAGACTTGATTGAATCATTTAGTCAAAAACTTCAACTTATTTAAAATAGCTCTCGATCCCGGTCGGTTGTGGAAATTGTCGCTTCACGTTCCATGGAGAGTAAATTATCGGAAAAAAAAATTGCTATTACCTAATTATATCGTCTACCATTCGTTGATAAGCATTAATAATTTTGATTTGCTTTGACGTTAAAAAAAAAAAAACAACAATTTATTTATGTAAATTTTATTTAAATGCAATAGTACCCGTGTAAAGACTTAAGAAGTACAATATTTATAAATCAATCAAGGAAAAAAGATGGCCTCTTTCACAAGGGAGAGTCGAGCCATCAATTTTGAATTTATTTTATTGAGTGAATGCATAGTTAAAAATGAGTATATAGAAAAAATAGTTTTCAAATAATGGTTATCAAATAGCGGCTAAATTGAATAAAATATATTCATTTTATTAAAATTTTGAATATTTATAATAATGCAATAATATATGGTTAATGACGTATTAAAATTGATAGGTCTCGTCCACATCATTGGTCCAATTGTCAGTTAGATGGCTCAATTTGCTGATATTACATAGGAAATATTTGTACTGGATTTTTGTATCCAATCAATAATTGTACGCTACGCAGTCGAACTGTTGGGTCAGTGAACACGACTATAATTCGTACTTCAAAATCCTTCTTTGAGATTAAAAAAATAATCAGCCCCCACTTGACACGAGAAGAACAGTAGAGAATCTCTCGGTTGTACTTGAGAAAAGAAAACTATTGTGTCCTAATTATGAAGAAAATTTGATCGTTTACTAAACTATGGACTGGCCTTTCCTGTGTTTTAGCCCTATGAAAATTAAAATTAGATTTTTAGAAAAGTTGATGAAATGTGTAGTCGAAAAGTTGTGAACCAATGAAATATGTGATTAATATTGACTATTTGATTTTGATTTAAATTAAAATCTAATTTTAATCAAAACCAAACAAGGCTTAGTTTAAGATGCACAAATTGGTCAAGATTTATTATACATATTAGTTCGGAAGAAAATAAGGTTAGGCTCTAACCTTTTCGATTAGTATGGTTTCGGCTTTCAACCTTCAAAGTAAAATTCTCGACCTATTTCACGTGATAAAAATTGTCAAAGTGGATATTAAAATTGTACGTAAAAGTCATGTTAAATCTGTGAATCTGGGTCTCCCTGTTAAATCTTTGACAATTTTGTCCTCAACTTTAAATGAAGACAAGTCGTGCAATTTTAACGTCTATATCAATAGTATTTGTTACGTGGAGATCAAAATTCATAAATTTAAATAGATTGAGGATCTAGACTTTCACTTCTGAATATTAAGGAGTGGAAACCACTAAAAATGTTGAGAAAGAGTCCAATTCTAATGTTTAACATTTTTAGATAAAGTGTAATCGATTTCTAGTTGTCATTTGTTTTATTTTTTAAAACGAAAAAAAAAAAAAACTGGAATAATTGGTAATTAGAATTTCTTGTAAAGCACATTGGGAAGGACAATGGCATACAAATAATTTGTGACATTTACGATGCAAAAAATGGTTCAAACTTCGAAATATATACTCTTCAAAAATAACGGCTGCGTATTGTCATTCAACAAACTCTCACTTTATTTTTTCGCTGTCTAATTTTCAACACCGCAATGATTTGGGCCCAAAAATAAAATATTTTAACAACTTTACACTGTGCCTAAACTTTGGTATTACAGCCTAGGATTTGGGACCCACCCAAATCTCTGTCCCAGAAGACTACTGCCACGTGCTTCAGACTTTACAACAGTTTTGAGTTGAGAATTATTCGGTTCCGCTTGGTGTACAGGAGGCAGTTTCACAGGGGTTTTACAGGGGTGATGTGGCAATAAATGAATTAAAAAATAAAAGCAAGAAAACGCATTGGAAGAAAACGCACTAACGCAGCTTACTTCTCCTTCATTTCTCCCCCAAATTGGAAGCCCTAAGCCTTCAATCTCTCCATTTTCCTCTGCCAGTGGAACCGCTTCTCCACTTCTCTCTCTTCGCGCCGATTGGACGATACCTGCTCCGAAGTTCCACCGTCACCACGCGAAGGGACGACCACAACCTTTCCATTCCCATCTCCACTTTCCTCTCTTCACACCGGTCAGACTACACCTGCTCCGAAAATGAATTAAGCTTCGCTCCGAAGTTCTGCCGTCGCGAAAGGACCACCACGAATCTATCCTCTCCCGCCGGAGCTCGACAACAACTGAAGAACACACCTCAAGTAAGTGTTTGACATCAAATTACAGAGATGAGACATAACTGATTTCTGAATTTATGGACAGTTTTATCTGTGTTTTGTTAGTTTAGATATCTTGTTTTCCAATTATTAGTAATACATAATAAAAACTGATTCATACCGTTTCTACAATACCACCCTCTTTAAGCTCCAGCCCGCCCCTGATAGTGGCAAATTTATGAAGAAAGTCTTGAATTGAATCAAAGCTACGAACCTTGTATAATGTTACCAGAACCAGTTTTTCAGTTGGAACCGATTTCCTTTACTGCACAAGTCATAAAATGGGCGTGCTCTTGCTGATCTTCCTGTCACTGATTAGATTTAATAGTATGAAGTGCTAATTTCATTTATGTGGTGTTTTGTCGTCTCAGAATGAGAGGAAAGAATGTTGGAGTTTGTCACAGTTGTCGAAGTAGGTGGCATTCGTTCGAGGAATGCACGACAAAACGTCGCTGCCCTTTGTGTCCACGTGGTTTTAAAAAATGTTTTGAAGTTGAAAAGGAGACACGTAACAAAGGGCGGTTATTCTACACATGCAGTAATAAATGTGGGTTTTTCGATTGGGTGCAAGGAGAATCAAGCGAAGAATCAAGTGATGTTACAGAAGAGACCAATGTTCCCGCAAATGGGGAAGTAGAAGATTTGCCAAGCATGCTCGACACTCTTGCTCGAATAACCGAGAAACGTGACGTCGAGATTTCATTGAATGTGACATTCCGCAAGGGAAACACAAGTGTAGAAGGAAAAGGCAAAGGAACGGGGCCGGCTTGATTATTACAATTAGAGTTAGTGGATAATTGAAGTTATATTAGTAATTGAAAAACTGATGTAAATTAACTATGTATTTTGTGTCGGTAACAGTAGGAATTTATTGTGCATGCCTTTACGTGCCTTCGTTAAGTATTATGTTTATGAATTGATGGTAAATGGAAGCTTCTTCCAATTGAGGTTTAATTCCTGTGCTAAAATGTGCAAGAAATAAGCTCTTCATAGTGTAGTTTTCCATAATATATGTGCTGCAATGAAATCGGTGTACAGCTTAAGGGAATGAAAAATTGGATAAAAAACCACTTGCTGAAGACTACCAATTACAAACTTCATTAACCACTGGATGAAGACTACTAATTACAATAAGACAAAAAAGTGGACCACAACTATTACAAAAATAATCACTATGTCATTAGAATTAACCACTTGCTGAAGACTACCAATTACAAAAAGACAAAAAAATTGGACCACAGCAATTACAAAAATAATCTGTATGTTATGGCTGCCGTGGAATAGCCATTGTGTAAGTGGACAAAAAAGGTTACAAAAATAGTCAGCATGTTATAGTTGCAATCAAGAGCCATTGTGTGCCATTGTGTAAGTGGACCAAAAAACTGCCATCAAAAAGGTATGGCACCAAGACAATTTATCTTCAAGCATTGCACGAGTGTTGAGCACAACTACCTGAAAGGACAAATATATTATTTTGAGAAACACAAACGGAGTGGATAAAATAACTCTACCAAAATAACTCTACCAAAATAATATTTATCAAAAAGGTGGACCACCATGCTAAGGCATATCTGAGTAGCAGTATGAAAATGGATGACCTGTCATATAATATGGAAATTAGTACATGTACATGAACAAATATGTCTTCGAATGTAATGAATTAAACATGTCATCACCTTCTGTATTGAATATAACATTTGTTGACGTTGGAGAGATCACATTTGACGTTAGCAAGGGTTGTATAAATGCATGTCTTCCGACGTCTCCCTACACCATGCTACTTTTTAAATAAAACCTTAAAAAATTGGTAATTACTATGAATGTACTCACCAACAATAGCTGTGAAAATGACAATGGTGTTTGTGTCGAACATTGCTCTTTTGATGCATCCAATTCAGGTTCAGCCGCTTCCATATTTCTTTTCCTCGAGCTCGGTCTCTTTCGTTTGGTTGACGTCATACTTGCCTACATTTACGTTCAACTGAAATAATAATTCGAATTTGGTTTCTAATGCACTTGAGATGTGAACAAACAAACAAACCTGTGATTTATTAGATGACAACTCCAGTGGACTTTTTCTCCGAAGTCTCCGGGGTGCGCCCTTTCTCTTTATGCATTTTGGATCTCGTATGCTGTCGCTAGCAGTGGGTTGACTATCAGTAAACTGAGAGGATAAATGCATAGTACGCTGTGAAACGATGTTACACCCACTTGACCACTTTTCCGACATCAACTCCGTAGTTTGCGATTTTATCCAATCCAATATCGCACGTGTTCGCCCTTCATCATCTGCAACAAGGTTAGCAACCTCCGCAAAAGCATGACACATACTATCATATCTCAACTGTCCTGGAGTGCTAACCAAACCATCATAATTCACGGCAACCCTTGTATGTGCTCTGTTGACATCTTTCCTCCACCGACGCAGTGTGTATTGCTCAGGTAATCGTAAACAACCATTCCGAATCAAAACGGTAATCGCATGCCTACAAATAATACCTCGAAATTCGAACAAGTGGCAGCTGCATATAAATTCACAACTCTCCCTCTTAAGTGAGACATAAAAAGTCTTCTTCTTCCTTCCGCTTTCATAGAGGACATCCTCATGGACCTCATACATTATCCCAGAAGATCCCTCTGATGCAGACATGAGGTCGCAATACACTTTACCCTTGAATTCACCTTGGACTTCCCTGAACTTCGCAATGGTATAAACTGATTGAAAATGTTTTTCAATTTCATAATTCGTTGCACACGGTACAATTTGTGAGTATGACTTGAAATCAGCCTGGACCTCCTTCTCAACTTTACTCCTCAGTGCTCGTTCATACTGTTCCACAAACTGTTTCAAAGAGGTCCTGGAATGGACATAACCGTCAAAGAACGCGTTCATACTCTCACTTCGTTGAGTTGTCGACATCCCAGCCCAGAAATTAGTCTTCAAAAAACACGGAACCCAACGACCTCTATTATCATACAATCCAGACAACCAAGCATTATCAAGCAACTCATACGTATCGATCATATGTTTCCAACCTTCTTCGAATTCTTCAGTAGTTTGTGAATCATAAACCAAGTGATGTATAGTTGAAAATATCGAACTTTTATCAACGTGATAGCCAAACTTCTCCGGCAACTTCTTCAAAATGTGCCACAGACACCACCTGTGCTTTGTATCGGGGAAAACGATCTCAATTGCATTTTGCATGGCCCTATCTTGATCAGTAATTATTCCATGTGGTGCTTGACCGTGCATGCACTGAAGCCATGTCCTGAAGAGCCAGACAAAGGTATCCGTGTCCTCGTTCGATAACAATCCACAACCAAATAATGTTGATTGCCCATGATGATTCACACCTACAAAAGGTGCGAATGGCATGTCGTACTTATTTGTGAGGTAAGTGGTATCAAATGTAACAACATCACCAAACTCCTTATATGCCTGCCTACACCTATTATCAGACCAAAACACGTTCTTCAGTCGAGACTCATCATCTACATCCATACTGAAGTAAAAACCCGAGCATTGTGCTTGCATTTTCGAAAAATAAGATTGTATTGCGGCCGCATCTCCGTCTCCAAGTCGCAGTCGCCTCACTTGGTCAATATAATTACGACAGTCTTTTTCCACACAAGTCATTTTCTCATATCCACCAGCTTCTACAACTGCGGAGTTGTAACTCTTGTGAAACGGGATTCCTGCCAAATCATTCACTTCAAGTTTTCGCTTCACGTTTGCACTCAACTCTCTGTTGCACCGATACAACCTAGACTTGGAAGGGCTAGTTGCATGATTATGGTCAAGGTGCACATTGTTAATTCTCCACATTCCATGCCTATCTGAAGAAGCAGATATTCTTGCTTTACAATCTGTCTGACTCATCGGTTGAGGATTGAAAGAGCCGCTTGCATTACTAATTCTTCGGCCTTCACGACTACATGTAAGCGTCACATATTTCAATTCTCCGTTCTCCCCCTTTTTTGAGTTTCTTTTTCGAACTGGAAAACCAACATCATAGGCATATCTCTTATAGAGGTCGAACAATTCTTTCTCGTCCTTAAATATCATACCCACCGCAGGCACAATCGGACCATCTCGTCCTAACGTTTCTTCTTCCACTGTGATGAAATTCTGTGCAATATTCTCACTATCAAACTCCGACAAAAACTCATCACTGACATCTTCCATAATTTCCTATGCTGCAACAAAATAAGCAGTAAACTAGAATTTCAGTATGAGAATCCATATGTACAGAAGAATAAGCTGAAAATTAGTTCCAGAAGCATTTCTGTTTTCTCAACTTCAGGATATTTACAATTTCTGTTTTCTTCAATGTATTCTACCGTTCATTGAATTAATCTGGAATTGTGCATTTTTGTCAGCTTCAATTTCAGTGTATGAAGTGCAGTATTTTTTTCCATCTCTAACAATCTCATAATGTGCAACAGGTAAAACATAAAAATACATAACAATATAGTGAGACTCTCACATGGGGCAAACAGAGCTGAGAAAAACATATACTGGCCAGTCTGCATTTTTGCTCGGAACTGAGAAAGACTTGTCGCAAACGGTGGGTGTAATTTCCTTGGTGAACGACCGGTGGAAGAGGGGGATTCGGGGTTACCAGTCGATGGAGCGCCGATTGGTCTCGGAACAGAGCCAGTGATGAGAGGATGGGTTGACAGATGACAGCGCCGATTGGTTAGCCGTCGACGGAGAGGATTGGTTGAGCAAATGGGTGTTCACGCCGGTTGGAAGATCTGGGTGAAAGCGCTGAAGTGAGTCGTTTGGGGGAGAAAATGGGTGTTCACGCCAGACTTGCCGGGTATTCTTAGTAGCTTCCCGCTTTGGTTGGCCGTCGATGGAGAGGATGGGTTGACCAAATGGGTGTTCACGCCGGTTGGAAGATGTGGGTGAAAGCGGTGAAGTGAGGTGTTCGGGAGAGAAAATGGGTGCTCACGTCTAGTTTGCCGGGTATACTTGCCAAATTCCCGCTTTTTTATTTTTATTTCCTTAGTCTTTTTTTTTTTCCTTTCTTGACTGCCACATTGACTACTTTTGAATTTCCTGTAACTTACCTGTGAAGCAGCTTCGGTACACGAAGCTTAATTCAGAATTATTTACATTAATTAATTTTTTTGCATTCAGTGTCTTATAATAATCAGAAGCCTAATCTGCACGTGCTTTGTGTTTCATCAATGGATTAATTAAGACCTTATTTGAGTCAAATTATTATAAAATGAGAATGAAAAATATTGTCTTTATTCATACTCACACAAGAGATAGAAAATTTAAATTTAAATGTTGATGTGATGGATAACGGTTATATTTTTCATTTTAATTGATAATAATGTAGATTAAACGGGGGCTAAGTGACCTCACTCGAGTTCATTGGCTCCTTTGGAAATAGTAATTCATATGTCAATTTTTTTATTTTTTAGATTATAAGATGTGAGTCAATAAAAATGTGAATAAAAGTTATTAGTCATACGATATATCTGGATAAAATTAATAAAATCATTTCTTTTCTTATGTAGGAATGAAGGTGATGTGCAACACTTAGAAAAGTGAATCATAAGTCAGTTGAAAAATAAGAGAAATAAGAAGGATCTAAGAGAAATTCGCAAGTATTTTTCAGTTTGCACAGTTTAGGGGTCAGATTTTATCGGTTAAGGGTTCATTTTAACATTTTTCTGTTTTAAATCAGTTTAAGGGTATTTTCATTATTTTTGCAGTTCTTAAGTTTTATTCTAAATTATCTACACAATTAAGGGGTCATTCTCTTTGTGTTTCAGTTTTGTATTTTGAGTTTTGAATTCGTTTTGTGTTTTGTGTTTTGAGTGTCTATTTTGAAATTTCTGAAAATATGTTCTCTTTGCCATTCTGAAAAACTGTTTCCGAAAACATAAAATTGGAAAACTCGTTTACTTTGAAATTTTGAGAATTTTTTTTAAGAATATTTTATTCAAAAAAACTGATTATTTAATAAATTTTTATTGTTTAATGTTAATATAGTATTAAATAACATATAAATTTTGAAGTTGGTGAATTTTGAAATATTTTTTTCCAAATATAAAAAAAGGCAACCTAAATTAAATTTGACAAGTCCTTATTTTTGTCCTTGTACATAATTTGTGACAAAATTAATTAGCATCAAGTCACAACCAAACCTAATCAAGTTGCAAAAAATGGGAGCACTGATCTCATGTTGACATGATAATAAAGATTTTGAAATCAATCTTATCGAGTTCATGTTAGTTCTCACAATTATTATCAAATACAATTTTGATCATTTAAACACGATAACTATCATCAGTGATAATAGATAACATTACTCCTTGATTATAGATAAACCACTTACAAGTAAAAATGCAACATAAGCACACAGGCTTTAGAAAATGCAATGATGCATTAACATCGGCCTATTGCAACATATCTTTTCAAACCAGAGTTCAAGTTTCAATCTCTCACAAAGTAAAATTAACAAAAAATAAAACACAGTTACACTAGAATACAACGATAGATGTAGATCCAAATTTATGAATCTCTCAACTTAAATCATCTACAATGTTGATTGATTTGAGAAACTGATTGATGTTGCCTTCAAACGCTATATGCAGCGATTGAAGAAACTCTGTCCCACATAGCCACCAGCCATTGAGATGGTCCTCATGATTTGGTTCCTGCACAAATACAAGTCCCTAGTTAGAGAGTAGGATTAAACTAAAATGAGCAAAACTAAAATCGGGCCTTTTGATGTATAAATCTACAATCAACTATTTACCAAATCAACCAACTTGCATCAAACGTGAAGCAAATGATTAAAAAAATGATGAACGTCAATCTATAAACCAATATGAGATGAATTACCCAACTGAATTGGGGATTAGCATGTACAATGGAGCTTGTGAATTATATTTGATCATCAAATCGAAATTGACTAAATTGAACCCTTAGCAGAACCAAAAACAAAGTTGGAAATCAATATACCAAGCAGTACAAGTTTCTGAATATGCTTCTCTGCCTTTGTTTCTTGCTAATTCGCCTTTCTATTTTTGCAGTATGACATTCATGTCAAAAACTAATTGCCATAATGATATGATTCATAGAAAAAAGGAAACTTGTGTGATATTATAAAATCATTAGGTGAAAAGAAATTATGAATGTATCAAGAAAGATATACCCGTGACTTCTCTTCAACATCAGATTGATGGTTACGTCGCTCTCTACTGCAGAGTGATCCCATATTTTCAGCGTTAAATATCAACTTTGTTCTGCCAATCTCCAAATATTGTACCCTATAGGGCTGGGCAAAATGTCCGAACCGAACCGGAACCGAACCGAACCGAACCGAACCGAGCGGGTTTTTTAAAATGAAATACCCGAACGGGTATCCGAATCGAGAACCGAATGGTTTGGTTCGGTTCTCGGTTCTCGACCAAGAACCGAAGAACCGAATAAGAACCGAACTTTTTTTTTTATATTGGATAAATTAATTTCTTTTATTTTTTCTAAACAAATTAATAATTTTTTTCTTATTAAATCTTATTAGTTGAACAATTTAGAGTTTATTTATGTTTGTTAGTTGTGTTTTTTTCAATTTTTTCTTATATAGTTTCTTAATAGTTAGTATGGAAAGTCAACCAACTAATAATTACATTAAATAGTTGGTAAGTATTATCAATACTTTAAAATATTTTATATTTGTGACTTCTAATTTATATTTCACTTTTATGTAGATTTGAAGGTTTGAAGCAAATGAATTATTGATATGAATATCGAAGTTTTATTAGTAATATTTACTTTTTGGTATTTGTATTTGACAACTTATTATTTATATGTTATTAAATTAGATTACGTTAATTTGTATAAGTTAAAATTGAACTTGTTATTTGTATCTACTTTTTGTTATTAATATTGGTATCCACTTTAAGGTATATTTATGTAGTATTATTTTAAATGTTAAAAAATTTAATTATAGTACGGAACCGAACGGAACCGAATAGAACCGAACCGAACCGAAACCGAATGGTTCCAAAATTATATTTGGAACCGACGGTTCCATTTACTAAATACCCGAAAATTTCTGGAACCGAAAAAAACCGAACCGAACCGAACCGACCCGCGCCCAACCATAGTACCCTATCCTGATTTGCAAAGCCATAATTCTTTAAAAGCCTATATAATTTACAATCCTCCAAGATAAAGCTTGACCAAGTCACAATTTACAAGTTCAATCAAAATCTTGTTTTCTTGATTTAAGTAATCGTGCTTGCCAACCTTGCTACACAATATATATGGTCTAAAATTTTATTACCAAGGAAATAATGAGTGATGAGATGCAGTATAATTGTTACAATCCCCATATTCAACAAATCCCGTGAAGAACATATTGTAAAACTCGATGACCAAGTTTCAAAAGCATTCGAACTGCCATAATCTAAATATTCAATCAATCTAGTTAATATATAGAGGGGAATACCAATACTTGATGACTTAACAGTTTTAGCCCTTACATATTCCTACAAATGGCATTTAGAGTCTACATCCAATTTCCTAATCACTTCCAAATATATACCACCGTTTTTCTACTATGTTCAGTTTCCCACCATATCAAAGGCAAACTAAAATACCAGTAGTTTTTTTAAAAACTCATTTTAGATTAGAATGTTAATTAGTTAATCGAAAGCAGAAGACAAAACCTCAGTCCACTTCACAACAGGTTTTCCAACACGACCACTGGGACGACTGCATCTAACTAATCCTGGAGTATTTCTACCTCGTTATTCTATATCCTGGAGTATCTAACTAATATATAGGGGTGCATCAGTTCACTTGGTTTAGTCTCTACCTACACCTCCAGACACCGTTCAACGAATTCCAGCAAGAAACCACAAGAAACCGAGACCATCACAATTCCAGCAACTGTTCAAAAATTCGACCTCCACGCCCACCTCCACCTCCAGTACCAGCACCACCTCCACCTCCACCTCCAGCACCACCTCCACCTCCACCTCCACCTCCATTTCCGTACACAGCACATAAAAAAACAGAGGGCAAATCGTTTCCCGTACAACAACTCACAAATTCCAGCACCACCTCCACCTCTACCTCCACCTCCAACACCTCCTTCACCTCCAGCACCACCTCTACCTCCATTTCCGTACCAAGCACATAAAAAAACAGAGGGCAAATTGGATCCCCAACAACTCACAAATGTAATAGCAAGCAAATAACTAAATTAGCACAACCAAAGAATGAAAACCTTGATTTGAGGATTGATTCAAACTGCCCGTCTTCCTCAGGTTTCGATTCAAAGATCCCGTTTCCCAACCGGAACAAGCAGCCCTAAAATTCGAAGATCCCGTTTCCCAATC
Organism: Fraxinus americana; assembly: GCA_035079005.1. Classification (NCBI taxonomy): domain Eukaryota; kingdom Viridiplantae; phylum Streptophyta; class Magnoliopsida; order Lamiales; family Oleaceae; genus Fraxinus; species Fraxinus americana. The sequence goes on along the minus strand of CM068712.1, from coordinate 13,641,903 downwards.
GTTCGTCCCCGGCCAACGCGATCCTGATTTGCAGAGAGAGAGAGAGTGACGGTGAGAGGGAGAGGGAGAGGGTTGAGAGGGAGGGAGAGCGACGGTGAGAGGGAAAGTGAGAGAGTTGAGTGAGAGGGAGTGTTTCGACCTTTTCCTTGTTTTCCATTTTCAGTTATGCTTTTTTTTTTTCATTTTTCAAAACACATTTTCGAAAATAAGATAGAGAACGAGTTTTCGCTGTTTTGAGAAATTGAAAACAGAAAATGGTTGGAAAACAACAAAGAGAACATGGCCTAAGTTTTCGCTTTGATTATGATTCATTTTGACCCTTTAAATGGGATTTAAAACCCTACATGCGTTTTTTGATAAATAAATTTCAATTTTTCCGTTGTTTGGTAAGTTTTAATAATTCTCATGTCCGTTCAAACAAAATTCGAGTAACACCCATTCGTGTGTTACGAACAAAACCCGTTTATTATTATTATTATTATTATTCACGGTTTCGTCCTGCGTTAGAAGGTGCATAGAGCAAAGGATTATGAGTCCATTGTGTTAATTCCTTAAGTTGTTGATCATATTGAGTTGTACGAGCTTGTGAGACCTATCTTACAATGAGCCAGCCGGATTCGGAGCAGCCAAGAAGCATCGGAAAAACACTAAGGGCAGGGATAACACGTAAGAAGCGTTTCACTTTAATTCCTATCGAAAAGAGACGTTCCAGACTGGCCATTAACACTAAAAAATAAATTGTAAGAGAATTATAAAATCAATTTACTTATATTCCACATAAAATGTTGCATTTGGAGTAGTTTCAGCTTTACATAAAACTTGTAATTCTCCTTGAAAATGTAGAGTATCAATGGTTAGATCCTTTCCATGACCTAACCTTATGCCCTCTTACACTCCATGAACAAATTTTGTAGAGTTAATTTTAGATTCTCGAAAATGAGTATTAATTTAAACAAATTGTTCGTTAACATAGACTTAACAAGTTTTTAACACATTTATAAATACATTTTTTTTTTAGATTCTCACGATCGTATGCATACTTATTTACAATTTTTATGCTTTCACAATTTTATTTTATTTTTTTTTTTACAGTTTTCCTCACATTTTGTTTTGCTTTTTGCTGCTTTGTTGGTCTCATACTCTCATTTTTAGCTGAAGATGACATCAAACAACCTTTCAACCATAGACTGCAAAGAGTGGAGCATTCTTTTTTTTGGAAGATGTTCCTAAATCCAATGTGGAGAATTTATCATTTAAAGTCAAGCAGTTGCCACCAGGGGCGAACCGAGACCAATTTTCTTGTGGAGTCAAAAATGTGAAGGTAAAAAACAAAAAAAAAAAATTGTGGGGTCATTTTACCCCCACATGACCCCATGTGGGTCCACCAGTAGTTGCCACATAAATTGGTGGTTGACAATAATGGTATTGAATAACATTATTCTATGTTGGAATTAGGGTGTGACCCGAATTTCATTGTTAAAGTGTTTGAAGTATTGAAGAATTCTAATTAATTAAAGTGCACGTCATGAAGAATTCAAATTTGGAATATTATTGGAGTTCTATATCAAGTTGAAATTCTATTTTGGATGCTCATTGAGAGTTGAAAATTGGTATTGAAATTGAATAAGAGTTCGGAATTAAGAAGAACATCATTTGAAGTATTTTGGAAATTTTTGGGCCGTAACCCATCGCCTAAGCGTTGGCTTGCTATTTTTCAACAGCAAGGCTGGCACCTTGGGCATCAGGCTCTAGCCCAGGCGCTTAGGCGCCCGGGGTGTAGCGCCTAGGCGCCACTATCTATTCCCTTTTTTCGATTTTTTCTCTCATATTTCATTTTGGACTCAATTTTTTGGCATTTTATTTCATCAACAACTCTACCAAGAGAGTTTGGACGTCCCGTACACGTTCTCTATAAATACTAGGCTTTTCTATACAATTTTGTAATGTGAGATATATGATTATTAGAATTATAGGAGCCATTGTAATCTTCTTCATTTCTCAATTATTGTTGATTTAATAAAATCTCTTAATTCCTCTATCATATCCTTGTCTTCTTTTATTATTTTATTCTTGATCTAATTCTTCATTATTTACCACATAACTTCAACAATTCAATCCGGCGATTGGTTTCATCAAGTCATATTCAAATAAATCATCATTCTTGTATTTTCAACATTGCCAACAATTTGGGGCATATTAATATTTCTCCTAACAAGAAATATTTTGATTGTTTCACAACAAGTGGTATCAAAACTATTATAGTATCTTGTTTGTTTCACGACACTCTATTTTATAGATACCAAAATGAAGTACAAGAGTGAGAGCGAGGAGAGAAGGGGAAGGGTCGTTAAAGAAAGACAAACATAAATTAATTGCATTTATGTGGTGTGATTCACACAAACGAGAGAGACCGAGAGAGATTTAGCAGATGAACTGAAATTCATTACTTCAAACCTTGCAATAATAGTAAGTTTATTCACCATTTGCATAAGCTAAATAGATACATAACATCAAACTAAACAGCAGAAAAGGTAGAATCCTTCATCATAACAAGAGGGTGAAATTTCCATTTTCGTTTTCATGGAGAATTGAGAAATCTAGCAGGGTAAGAATTGAGGGTGAGCTCGAGGGAAGCCCGAGACGAGCCCACGTTGTTGTTATCTTCAGCCCGCGGGCCGTACTCCCAGCCATTATAGAAGTTAGTTTCTTGCTTGAAAGAGTGCTCAGCGTGCATGGGGAAAAGAGGGAGAGTTTCAATTTCTTGGACCTGTTCTTCTTCCTGCAGTTCATCTTCTAGGGTTTCATATTCAACATACTTTCTCTTATCAAGATATGGGTGGTAGCCTCCTCCTGAAGAATACGGGTCGACTCCGACCCATACAAAGTTTTTACCCATACCAGATCCATTGCCATCACCACTAGGTGATATGGAACAGTCCTAGTTTATTTGAATGCAAGAAATGAAAGAAATTAAAGAGAGAAAGAGACCTGTACTGCACTGAACTGTTGGTCAAGAACTTCTATTTATTGTAAAAAAGTTTTTATAGTTATTAACCCTGAAAATTTGAATTAAATACATTAAGAAGTCACTATCACGGTTCATTTTCTTCAGAAAAAAATGTAATATTTCCTCTGTGTCATCTTCTAATGCTTCCTTGCACCAAGAAACTTAGGGGTTTTCTTACTCTTGGTATTTTCTGAAGGGCAAACAAAGGTTTGTATTATTTCTCCATTTTATCTTGTTTGCAGATCAAATTTATACTTCAGAAAGACACCTTTTGCTTTTCTTGTTCTATAACCAAAATAAAGTATACTTTCATCAATATGTAATATACAGGTTAAAATCATTGTACTCACTCTGAAACTCTTCTCCATGGCTACAGATCCATAGCCAGGGACAACATTCAGCACACCAGGCGAAGAACTTGATGAAGATGGGAAACCTGAACATAAAAAAACACATTTATGGGCATGAAATTAGAAAACCCTCAAAAAAATCTTGAAGTAATACAAGAAATCTAATCTCTATATGAACATTTAATAATAAGAAATTGAAATATTGACCAGGAGCGGTAAGATTGTTAGGGACCGGATGATCTTGATGGTATTTCCAAACACCAGAAGCAGGTGATATGAGGTGCATGGGGACATCAGAGGCAGGAGGAGGAGTACTAGTGAAGCGTTTCTTCTGCCTCTCCCGAGCTTTATGGTTCTGAAACCAATAAAAAACATTTTTGCCTTCAATCTTGCCGTACTGCCTCAACTTGGCAGAGATCCTCTGAATCTGCTCAGCAGTTGGAGACCTAACTCCATTGTTGTAGTAAAGCTCCTTCAAGATTCTTATTTGCTCAGTAGTGGGTGTCCATCTTGTACTGCTTTGCCTGCATAGAAAATTACCGTTTTTGTTCCCTCCATCTTCATTTCCCTGCTGATGATTTTGTTGAGTTTCCATTATGGATTTTCACTTTTCAGAGAAGAAGAAGAAGAAGAAGGTAGTTGAAATGGTGAAAGTGGAAGAAATGTTGAATTATAAAGAGGGGGAGGGGTGGGGGTGGGAGGAGGGCACATGGAGTGTGTTAGAGATAGAAAGAGGAGGATATCAGAGAGATATCTGGGAGAGAAGGACTGAAGTTGACAGGGAAGACTCTAAAGGAGGAATAATTCTAACACTCTTTGCTTGGATCAAAAGGCAACAAAAAGTTATGATTAAGAATGGAAGCAAAGAAGAGAACTTGTGAATGAATGAATGAATGTTACAAATTTATGAATTGTGCTTCAATTTTTTTGTTTTAATGGAGATTTGATTCTTGATTATCAGCTGCAAAACAAAGTACTTTTATTGCAGGGTTTTTTTAATTATATGCAAATCATAATGTATATACAAGTTACTTATGCAACAAATGAGACAAATAATTCAAAGTATTTCTTTTTTCTTAATTTTAACAGTTCTTAATCAGCAGCCACCCTATTGAGTAGGGAGCTAGAGAATGAGCCTGAAAAGATGGCAGCGAAGCCAAAAAGCCAAATAACTTTCAAAATTTACCAACTTTAGAATCACATCTCTCCCCCCCCCTCAGACACACACATACACACATTAAAGAGTACAGATGAATCATGATTTTTCTGCAGTATCTATTTTGGGAGTTATGTTATGGATTTGAGATAATATTTAAAGATTAGAAATTACAAGAAGGAAGAAACATTAAGGAATAATCACTTAATTTCATACTATTCCTGGTAAATATCAAGTTGTCAATGCAAATTTGTGAAAATATGCTACCTGATTTTGTATAGATAGAGGTGCACAAGCTAATTGGGTCTTTTACATGTAAATTTTTTCAAAAAAAAATTGGGCATTGAAGAAGTAACAATCTCTAATTTCCTGGCAAGGGTATAAATAGTGGTGTCAAATGAGTCGAGCGGCTCGTCGACTCGCCCGCTCGGCTCGTACTGTTCACGCCCACGAGCCGCTCGGGCTCGTAAAAAAACGAGCCCGAGCACGAGCCGAGCGGGCTGGTGGGCTAGACGAGCCGAGCCCGCTCGGCTCGTTACTATTCACGAGCGGCTCGACGAGCGGCTCGCCGAGCCGCTCGTGAGACGAGCCCAATTATAATAATAATAATAATAATAATAATAATAATAATAATAATAATAATAATAATAACTGAAAATAAAGTGACCAGAACGGTCACTGATTTCAGTGACCGTTTGGTCACTTAATTTTATTTTATTTTTATTTTATTTTATTTTATTTTTTTCTACTTTTCTCCAATTCTTCTCCTATAAATACACAATCCATTACAACATTTTTTTCCCACCAAACTTTCATTCTATACTCTCTACTCTACAATTTACAAATCATTATCAACAATATCATTCATTTATTCTATAATTCTCTTCTACATTTTTTTACATTATTATCTTCATTTTACAACTCATTTTATACACTAACCACTAGTACATAATCTTCATTCATTTCTCATTTCTACATTTCTACATTCTATTTCAACAATTCACAAATGGATCCATGAGCATTTGTTGAAAACTTGTTCGGTATGGAATGTGAAACACCTGCCCAAAATCAATTTGGGAATGAATTTGCCGGTCTCAACCAACTACCAATTCCAGAAGACATTGACGATTTTGACATTCGTGAAGCCGATCCGATTGATTTGGATGACGTTGATGTTGATCCTAGTGTTCTTATTGATTTGGAACAAGATGAAGAACCTGCACTAAATATTCCCGATGCAAGAGGGAAGAGAAATGGGAAGAAGCAGGCAAAATGTTGGGACCATTTCAAATTGGTTAACACTGGTCGTGTGATCGATGGACTTCCAGAAACGAAAGCAGTATGTAAATACTGTCAACAACGACTGGCATGACAAAAAAGCATTGGAACCACTCACCTCAACCGTCATTACAAAGCATGTGCGGCCAAACATGGGTTTCTTGAACGTGGACAAACGCAACTACAGTTTGGTACTAATAGAACCGATGCTACCACTACGCCACTTTCTACGTGGATGTATTCGGAGGAGGAAGCACGAAAGGGAATGGTGAAGTTCGTTGCCGCGGCGGAGCTGCCACTAGCAATAGTGGACAACGAACATTTCGTAAACTACGTCAAACAATATCTTCAACCAAGGTACGTTGGGGTAAGTCGAAATACTCTTCGTTCTAATACAATTGAATATTTTCTTAATGCAAAACAATTATTGATTGGGGATTTAGAAAAATACGGGGGTGTCATATCTTTAACTTCGAATTTATGGGAAGGGATTAATAAGAGAGGTTATATAGCTGCAACTGCACACTATATAGACCCACTTTGGGTTATGCATAAAAAAATTATTGCTTTTAAAATTGTCGAGTATCCTCATAATGCTAACATTATATTTAATGCAATTATGTTAATAATTAAAGAATATAAATGCGAGAGTAAAATTCGTTCTTTTACTTTTGACAATGCTTCTGTAAATAAAGTAGTTATCGATAAATTGCATAGAGTACTTCAACTCGATTTTGGTGGTTATTTATTCCATATTCGATGTGTGTGCCATATTTTTAATTTAATTGTACAAGACGGTTTAAAATATGTGAAGGACGAAATTAGTCGAATTAGAAATGCACTTATGTATATTACGATTATACCTAGTAGAAAACAAGCATTTGAAGAATTTTGTGAACAAGCTGGGAACTCTAATACGAAAACTTTTATTACTGACGTAGGTCATAGGTGGAATTCAACTTACTTATTATTAAAATCTTGTGAAGGTTTTGAACCATTTATCACTGAATTTTATAACAATAGGCATATTAGAGACGACGACGATGATATCTTAAATGAATCGATTGAATACGCTTTTAAAATTAAGAAATTTTTGGAAAGTTTTTATACGTCTACGAATATATTGTCTGGTGTTTATTATCCAACTAGTTGCATGGTTCTTGAACGTCTTTATATAACTGCTAGGGCTTTCAATAGATATCAAAATGACCCTGATTTGCATGCGGTTATATATGCTATGGAATTAAAATTTAGAAAATATTGGGAATAATTACCTATGTTATTTCCTTTAGCATGCGTCATGGACCCCCGATATAATTTATCGGGTACTAAATTTATAATTGACCAAATTTCAAATGCTTTAACTTTTAATATGCCTATTACTTATAGGAATTTGGAACAGACGTTAACTGAGATGTATGAATTATATGCTTCAAGAATAGGTACACAAGTTACTCGTGTACCTACTCCTCCTCCCACTAATATAAACGATGACGACGCTGAAGTAATTAATTTATTAGAAAATATAGACTCACTAGATATGATTCAACTGCATATGCATATGGTTCTTCTAGTAGTAGTAGTATGTTTTCCACTGCATGTACTCAAACTTCGAGTAGTAGTCCAAATGCGTTGCCATCTGAATTAATTGATTGCTTTCGTTATACTATGCCTAGTAACAAATCAGTTAAGAAAAGTTCAGAAGATGTAATCGAATTCTGGCGAAATAATGAACGTCGATGGCCAATTGTTTCTGCAATTGCAAAAGATCTACTAACACCTCCGGTTAGCACTGTAGCTTCGGAGTCTGCTTTTAGTGCAGGGAAGAGGGTTCTCTCTGATATTCGAAGTCGACTAAAAGAAGATATTTTGGAAGCGTTAATGTGCGTGAAGGATTGGGAAGACGCTAATTATCGAATACAACATAAATATGCCGAAATTGCATGTAATCAAGTAAGTGATATTTAATTTCAATACATTCATTACAAAATTTTATTTTCATACATTTATAATTTTTTAAAAAAATTGTACACGTAAAAAATTTTTCGTGTACAATTTTAACTCCGCCTACACGAAATTGAAGTAGCCGGTCCCAAATCCGGATAAAGGAGGAGGGTTTCTCTTTTTTTTTTTTTTAAATAAATGTATATTTACTATTTTAAAAATTATAAATGTTTTGACTTTTGACGAGTCCCCGATAAATGTTTTGAAAAATATATATTTAAAAAAAATAGACTTGTAGTACTAGTAGCGTTATTTATTATTATTAAAAAAAAAAAAAAATTTACGCGAGCCGGCGAGCCGAGCTTAAGCTCGGCTCACGAGCCGAGCTCGCCCAAATGGTAACGAGCCGAGCTCAAGCTCGGCTCGTTACCAACGAGCCACGAGCTCGGCTCGTGCGAGCTCGTGAGACAATGGGCCCGTTGACACCACTAGGTATAAACTCATCTAATTTTATCAAGATAGCCGGTTCGACCCGTTGACACCACTAGGTATAAACTCATCTAATTTTATCAAGATTTCTTTATTGTCGAAACAAATTTCTTATTTGAATTTTTCTAAATTTTATGGCTTAACTTTGTATAATGCTCTATTTGCTGTGATATGTTGGTTCGTGGCTTACTTTTAATGAGTTTTTTTTTTAATTTATCTTGCTTGTTGATTCTTTATTCATTCTTATGTGAAAAAGCTGCCCTATTATAGTTTGTGTTCGCGTATTTATAAAAAAAAATTAAAAGTAACAACAAATGGGACATGTGGTTCTTGACCCCACTCTGGTCTATCTTTAGTTGGGGATTGGCTTGTAGCCTAAATTTAAATGTAAAAAAAAAAAAAAAAAAAAGGTTGATAGATACTCGTTGAATTGACTTGTTTAGCCGTGAATTGGCCACACATTGATTATTTATCTGCATCTTTATGGAATAAACAAGAAGCAATTCGACCTTGATATTTTGGTTACTATTACAGTTTCTATTATTATATTAATGAAAAATTAGTTAAATAGTTAAAGTAGGGTTTGAACTTCAATTCAATAGTGACATTTATCTTTTCTAACGATAATATTTATATTCTAACGTGAAAGTCAACCAAACATCGTGCCCCCCGATTGAGCTCTATGTTTTAGAACAAATTTTATATGAAGTGATTTTAAAAAGAATGTGCAGTTAAAAAATAAAGAAAAATTTTGAATTTATGTAAAAAAATATGTAATTGAAAATAATTTTAGTTCATACAAATTTTACGGTATATTTACGTTGTGAATAATCCAACATGGTTAGTAATATGTGTAAACATGTTTTCCTCGAAGTTAGGAGCTCGCATGTTATATATGTCAATAGAAAATGAGAAAAACATGTGAATGTATAACCAAAGAACTAATAAATAAAAGAAAAGAATATTCAAAGGCTGCTTGGGAACATTGATGTTTAATCTGGTGAGTGTTTGGAAATACCAGAAGGACTTGAGTTTGTTATGATTGTTAGAAACATTATATAGCATGCGACTTATATAATAAAAATAAAAACGAAGAGAAGGAAATGACAAACCGAATAAACGCTAAACAAAATTGCAGAAAACAGTAGATTGAGGCTAGAGTTCGACTTTATTTCCTTAAGACGATTTTGGCCTGCTACGGTGCTTACAGTTGACGCCAAACGCCTCTCAAGATACAACAATCTTTCACTTGCGGTGTAGAAGCACTCTAACAGCAAGAACAGCGAACCAGAAAACGTTTCGTACTCTCTCAATGAACGGGAAAAATATTTTAGTTATGCAGAATGCAAGACAAGAGAATTATGATTTTTGAATGAATGAAATTCGGAAACCGGGATCCTATTTATAGATTTCCAAAAGCTGCAGGCCAAGAGTTGCAACTCTTTGAAAGTTATTCCTGAATAGACACAACTATTGGTTTGTGTCCGTTTTAGTCCAAACAGTTTTCAATAGATTAGAAAAGACACACATTTTCACTTAATCAATTTCCGAAAATAAAAATAAATTAAATAAATAATTTTAATTTATTTTGTCCAAAAAGAATATAGGAACCAACCACGACCCACGACCCGACCCGACTCGACTCGTGCTCGTGCCGTGCCGAGCCGAGCCGGCGGGTCGGAAGGACGGCGGCGGCGCGCGCGCGTGTGGGCTTTGGACTAGTCTTAGATATTGTCTAAGACTTTCCCATTTCAAAGACTATTGGTATCCCTTAGGGCCCAAACCCATATCCAAACTTGAGGTATATAAATTGGTTCAAAATTCTTTCAACTTCTTATGTGGGATTAAGTTCCCACACTTGATTTTAAATTCCAGGATTTTTACTTTCAAATTGCTAACTTCTAGCATTAATTTCTCATTCATCCGGAAATGGTTTTGTGATATTAAATATATCTCGAATATCTACTTGCGGAGTAGAACGCGTTTGACCATTGACCCGCACAAAATGGATACCGGGTCCCACCCGAATTATTGGTCAAACTTGACCCATTTCCAAAAATGATATCACTGGGAGAGTTAGATTGGCGAACTGATGATTCTGGCCATGATTTTTGGGATATTTGTTCTTGTCCCGATTACTTGAGTACTGAAGATGATGATGAACCCAAGCTTTCATGCCTCGGAGGGTGCACGTAATTCGACAAACCATCCTAGTGTTAATAAAAATTTCCAAACTTGGATGAAAAAGTAGATTATGTTTTAAATGTGCAAATGGTAGATTATCATATAATATTATGTAATCCATAATGTAAATCTTGATATATATATATATATATATATATATATATATATATATATGTAACAAGATTCAAAAATAAATAGAAATTTTTTTTTTCATTTAAAAGCACGAATATCTAGACGAAAAAAAAAAAAGAAAAAAGACCAATTAAAGAAGAAAAGACAAAAAGAAATCAAAAGAATTTTCTTTCTTTAATATGAACACTAACAGATCCGTATTGATCTTTTTTATTATGTTCAACATTACACGGCAGAACTCAATTGCTTAACAAAAAGACGTGGTAGGACTTTTCCCACGCAAATATGCATGCTTATGGACAAATTATTGTTCCAACATGAAATTCGATAGCCAATTACGTCAAATACAAGTATTTAATGAATTCTTCTTTCAAAATAAGTAATCGTGTTTTGTCGGGCCATTATATAAAATTGTTTCATATAAAAATAACGGTTATACCACGTATACATAATAGTTTACATACACACGATGTTGTGAGATATGGTAGAATCAGAATTGTTTCAACTAAATAAAAAAAACTTCTACTCTCTCTTTTTGACATATCATCTGTAGGTAAATCATTAAATAACTTTATTATGTACAAATAATATTATTCTAAAAACAAAACGAATCGATAAAAAAGTGTTACAAATCCCAAATTTTGTTTTGGGACAATTCGAGCACTAACCCATATTCAGTTATAAGTCCCAATTTTTGTTCGTTCATGTCAAATTCGAGCATTTAACCCATAGTTAGTCATACCGATGCCTTTGTATCTTCCTTTAAATAAAATGTACATTTGTCAGTATGCATATGCTTATGGACAAATTGTTGTCCCAAATAAGATACGTTAGTCATTCAAATATCTACAGTTACTTTTTAGTGGTAAAATTATCGATTCGTTTAGGAGTTCGTTGAGTGCAAAGATGGTTGAGGCAGTGATTTGAACTAAGAATTGGTTGTATAGCAAAAAGGAACTTAAAGTGATTTGTCAGTATTCGAATAAGGTAGAAGTATTAGATGATTCTGAGAAAAGCTATAGAAGGTATTATCATATTTGATCTTTTTATTCATTTTATTTTAGAGATTAGAAGGTTTACATGTTAGAAGTAACAATCTCTAATTTCTTGATAAAAGGTGTACACCCCTATGTACATGTGAGATTCCAATTTAATATCGCAACATTAAGTTTCACATCTCTTAAATATGAACGAATGATAAACATATACAAAGATTTGAGCTTCTCCTTTTAACAAAATTGACATTTAAAATGGACCCCTCAATATTTAATAGATATGAGTTATTATAGGTATAGAAAAAAATATGTATATCAAGGTCATAGATTTTTAAAGTATAATAATTAATTTATTTCTCAAAACTATTTTAAGTGACAGTCTTTTAATTTCTGAAATTAAATCCAAAAATGGCATATCAATTCTTCTACTTGGGACCATTTCTTTTTCTTTAATAATGGGGAAAAAAAATACTATGGAGCAGAGAGGAATAAATACAAAGAACTAACGAGATTTGAAGTCACTATATGATGTTGATATAATTTTTACATGTTTTTTAAATTATAAAGTTTATATATGTAATGCAGTAGAGATTATTAAAAGTTATTAATTTATTTCAAAATAATTAAGATTAAAAATAAAATAATTAATTAACAAAAATATGGTGAATATGATGGAGACCGCCACAGAGACTGGCACGCGGGTGGGTTCTTCAGGAAAGGAATAAATGCACTCTAATTATTTTGATACTAGTCACAAAATGTTCATACACACGTATAATGTAGAGTGATGTTAGGTGTACACAAAATGATTCACTGATTTTCTTACAGATTTTCGCTTGATAGTTTTTCATTCATCCTTAACCAAAAACCCAACAAAAAGTCACCATACAGGTATTGTAAGATGCCTGTGAGCCAATTCCCATGTACAAGGGTAATTGTTCTGCAATGTATACATATCCTCAGTTTTATGTGTACGATCTCCACTTCCAGAGAATACTCACTACAAGAAATATCACTTAACGACAATTTTTTTTTTTTTTTGCCTTGAAATCTTTCCCAACGACATCCATTTTCCGACGAAACTATCGAAAAGTATTTTTACGACAAAAATCTTAGTCGTTAAATGTGAAATTACTTTTAGTGACTTATTGTGAATTGAATTGAACGGAATTAAAAAAAGCAATGTGCTATCAAATGTGCTCAAATGTAAGGAACTAAATTTGTTTATTTAACGTGTAACCAAGTTATTATATTAATTCATTAAAATTTAATAAATTCCGAATTTAAAGGACTATCAATCATTGAAGAATTGAATTAAAAGTAGGAATAATTACATTGGTTTTCACCTATACGATTATTATTTTCAAGGTGCACAGTGCCTAATCCATCCATAGGGATTGTGGAAGTAAAAAATTATTGATGAATTCATCCTTTTTAACAGCCTAATTCCACTTTTTCTTCAAAATTCTGACTGCTATTTCTTGGGTTGATCAATTTTTGAGATTGTGCCATTTCTTTGATTTTGACACTACCATCCTCATTTTTCCTTTCTTTTTCATGCATATACTCTCTCTCTCTCTCTCTCTCTCTCTCTCTCTCTCTCTCTCTCTCTCTCTCTCTCTCTCTCACACACTCATTTTGTGATCATACGCTGAGTGCAGTGTCTCTTCTGTTCTGCTTGCTTTCGCTCGGAGTTACAGGGAAATGAATAAATTCATTAAGCTCTTGTTAGGTAAATGTTTTTTCATAGTTTAACTTGACCACACATTTTGTATCCAATTTTAATCAAATATCTCATAAGATCCACTAGCTTATAATTTCATAAGTTTTGCCAATCAGGGCCTATGGCCATGTACATTGACACATACACATCCTATCTCTCTCTCTCTCTCTCTCTCTGCTAATTCAAAGTCTAATTATGGTTTCCATCAAATAGGGGTCTTTCTTTAGTCTTTGATATGCCTGTAAAAAAGTTCAAAATCTGTCCTCTTATTCAAAATTCTGGACTGCTTACCTCATAAGATATATAGACCACCCCTATCCACCCCCCATTCTTTTGGGTAATCATCTTCTTGAATCTTGATGTTTAGTTCTTATACCATATCTCTAAAGATTTGCATGTATCATCACCATCTCTCTCTCTCTCTCTCTCTCTCTACATTCTCATTTTCTTTCTTTGCCTTTTCACAATAAAGTATACAGAAAGAGACTTGTAAACCATATGAAGGAAATTCTTAGCTACTACCAACATTATATTAATACGAAAATGTTCTCCTGCCCGCGGCGGGTAAGCTTATCCTGCCCACCTGCTGATGTGGCAGGAGAACCCTACGTGGGGTTCTCTCCAAATGTGAGAACCCCACGTTGGGTTCTCTTCGAGTGGGTATTATAAGCTTGCCCGCCGCGGGCAGGAGAACGGGACTGTATATTAATACTTCACTGCATCTGCATGTGTGTAATGATATTATATATATAATTGTTTAATGATATCCCTTTGTATAATATGGCAATGCCATGGACAATGATAGAAATGGTTGCTTTCATCTACTTTATGGCTTTTGCAAAAAAAAAAAAAAAACACCAATGGAATGGACCCCTCATAAAGTACCAAGTTAATTAGATGCACTTATTAGGGTTTGCTCTTTTTCCATTCTTGTTTCAATTCTTGTTAAATACTCCAATTAGTTGACTGAATTTCTCAAGGACCCCACAAGACGACGACTCTTGCTGCAGCTATACATTGTAGTTTCTATTCATATTTTAAATTAATTACGTGTCTTGATGTTTCGAGTTTATTATCATCGTGACTATTTCTCAATACATTTTGACACTTCAACGCATCACATTTTTTCTTGGCTAATGAGAAAACTTCAATGAGCATGTACCAAAGATTAACAGATCTCAGATGTGGTCCCTACGTTGGAAGATGTTTTTAGGTGACCTAAAAATATGGGCCTAGGCTGGCACATCTTGATAGAGTTTGATGTTATACCTAGTTATTTAATTTATTTTCTTGAACTTAACACAGTATATATGTTACATTAAGGATGTGTTTGTCTCTCATTATTGGAAGAAAAATAGAGAAATAAATAGTATTTTTTGGAGAATGTGTAGTGAAAAGTCTTGCTGTAGAAAACAATTTTTTGAAATAATGGTAGACAAATAGGGACTAAACAATTATGCTCCTTTTTGTGGGATTAAAATTATATTTTTAATAGATTTTGATAAAAGTTGAAGAATGTGTGGTTGAAAAGTTATGAATCTCATGAAATATGTTGTTAAAATTAATTGTTGACTTTGACTTAAAATAAAATTTAACCACCTGTATGGTAGGAATTAAAATCAAATTTTTAATAGATTTTGATAAAAGTTGAAAAAATGTGTAGTTGAAAGTTATGGATCCCGTGAATTTGACGTAGATGTGAATAAAAATTAATTATTCATTTTGACTTAGATGTGAATTTGAATTTTAATCCTTATCAAACAGGGAAGAAAAACACGTTTTACTTCACAAAATCTCATATAATTATGACATTTTATAAAATTCTACTTGTTCGTTTTATGCATTTTTTCTTTTACTATTTTCTTCACTAAGTTGAAAAATATGTATTTGTATGCATTTGTTAATTATTTGTAAACAAAAAGAGTTTTTCTCATTCGGATTTGAAAACCATATTTTTTTGAGAATTAAATTTTAATTGAAAATACTATAAAAGTTCATAAACATTTGAAGAGGCATATAACAATATAAATAAAATATTTTGGAAGTTAGAAAATCAATGATATTAGTTGAAGAAAATTTCAAAATACTATTTGTTGGATTCATAGTATTTAATAAATGAATTTTTTTTTATTTTACGTTGTTATAAAACTGAGATTAAACGAACAAGAAGGGAAAAACGTAACAAAGTCAAAACTCAAATGTGTATTTCATTGTAACAAGGGATAATTGTAGCCACAATCTCAAACGGATTATATTTTGAAGACGTCAACTTGAGTTGGAGCATTTAAAGTATGTGTGAAATATTGTTAATCTCTTTGATTAGTAGATGCAGTTAAATAAATTATCTTACAAACTTGTGGTTGCAAGGATTTAGGTAATATAATAATGCATTATGTTTATTACTTCCTATTTCTTAATTTATCCTAATGCTAAGAAACTTACCAATCAAATTGAATTCAACAAACCGCATTATAGAATATTCCGTTAGGGTTTAAGCTATTTATTTATAAGGACATGTATTCTTAGCATTCGTTAATGTCCATCTCAATGCACTATGATAGAGCGAATGCACATATACTGCACTGTAAAAAAAATATTTGATGAAAATAATAGATTCTTATCATAAGCCAACTACAAAGGGAAAATTTTGATGTTGGCATGGTGCTCAAGTGATTTTATGCACTTTAGACTGCAAATATATAAATAAAATAACACAATCATTTGAAATATATAATCTATTAGATATAATTATCGATATAGTCAATACGAAAGGCCGACAAACCTCATTTATCTCTCTAATTAATTTCTAAATTGCATAGAATACAATTCTGGTTTTGGCTAGTAAAGGTCTAATAAAAAGCATCACAAGGAAATTCATTGAAAAAATATCTTGAGACTTTGTGTCCCCGACGAGGAGACACCTAGCGTACTCAATTTCTATTATGCCCAAGCATGTGGAGGCCATTTTTTTAAAGAAAAAGACCATTGCAAAAATTTTGCGATGTGATTTTTATTGGCTCACTTTATTTAAAGATACTAATATTTATTGTAAATCTTGTGAGAGGTGCCAAAAGCTTGGTGTTTTGTCCCGACGTAACATGATGCCCTTGAACCCCATTTTAGTGATAGAAATATTTGATTGTTGGGGAATTGACTTCATGGGACCCTTTCCACCTTTTTGTTACTTATACATCATAGAGGTAGCAGCTTGTAGGGCCAATGATAATAAAACAGTTGTTAAATTTCTTAAAGAAAAATGTCTTGTCTAGGTTTGGCATATCACGAGTTATTATTAGTGACAGATGCATACACTTTTGCAACTGTTCATTTGAAGCACTAATGAAAAAGTATGAGGTTATTCATAAAATCTATACTGCTTATCACCCCAAACTAGTGGACAAGTAGAATTAGATAATAAAGAAATCAAACAAAATTTGGAGAAAACGGTGAACTCCAATCGTAAAGATTGGTCCTTAAGACTAAATGATGCACTACAGCTTTTAAGACCTTCTTAGGCATGTCACCTTATAGACTTGTTTTTGGAAAGCCCTACCATTTAGCCTAGGGCTGGGCAAAATGTCCGAACCGAATCGGAACCGAACCGAACCGAATCGAGCGTGTTTTTTAAAATGAAATACCCGAACGGGTATCCGAATCGAGAACCGAATGGTTTGGTTCGGTTCTCGGTTCTAGACCCAGAACCGAAGAACCGAATAAGAACCGAAATTTTTTTTTTTTATATCGGATAAATCAATTTCTTTTATTTTTTCTAAATAAATTGATAATTTTTTTCTTATTAAATCTTATTAGTTGAACAATTTAGAGTTTATTTATGTTTGTTAGTTGTGTTTTTTTCAATTTTTTCTTATATAGTCTCTTAGTAGTTAGTATGGAAAGTCAAGTAATTAATTATTACATTAAATAGTTGGTAAGTATTATCAATACTTTAAAATATTTTATCTTTATTACTTCTAATTTATATTTCATTTTTATGTAAACTTGAATGTTTGAAACAAATGAATTATTGATATGAATTATCGAAATTTTATTAGTAATATTTACTTTTCCGTATTTGTATTTGACAACTTATTATTTATATGTTATTAAATTAGATTACGTTAATTTGTAAAAGTTAAGATTGAATTTGGTATTTATATTTACTTTTTGTTATTAATATTAGTATCTACTTTTAGGTGTATTTATGTAGTATTATTTTAAATGTTAAAAAATTTAATTATAGTACGGAACCGAACAGAACCGAACCGAACTCGAACGGTTCCAAAATTATATTTGGAACCGACGGTTCCATTTACTAAATACCCGAAAATTTCTGGAACCGAAAAAAACCGAACCGAACCGAACCGACCCGCGCCCACCCCTAATTTAGCCTATTGGGCCATCAAACACTTTAAATTCGACCTAGAAGGGGGGAGGGGGGGGGGGTAAGTTTAGGAAGTTTCAGTTGACTGAGTTGGAAAAATTAAGAAATGATGCATATGAAAATTATAAAATCTACAAGTAAAAAATGAAAGCATTTCATGATAAAAACATTCTTAGGAAAATATTTGAACCAAATCATAAAGTATACTTTTATGATTCTAGACTTTATAAGCACCCAGAGAAACTTCGATTAGGTAGACTAGCCATTTCGTGATGAAACAAGTTTTTGAAAAATTGGGCAATTGAAATTGAGAATCCTAACGATAGTAAGGTGTTTAAAGTGAATGGACAGCATCTAAAGATAGTTTATGAAAAACAGGTGCTGGAGTAGAAGAAGTTCATTTTGCAAACCCTGTTTACCATCCTTGACATCACTCATATATATTCTTCACTTTACTTTTCTGTACATTAGTTTTGTTTTTAGGTTTCTTTTCGTTTCTTACTTTATTTTTATTTTTTTACTTGAGCACTTTTCAAGTTAACCATAGTTCAGACTCCATGTTGATTTACTTCAGTATTCAGGTGATACCCTTCCCTATGGTAGGCATGTTTAGACATTAAGGACAATGTTCGATTTGGTTGGGGGAAGAGTTAATTGCATAGTTATCATGAAATTTTTTTTAAAAAATAATTGATTAAATTTCTGGGTTGTTATGGTTTAAATGTGTTTTGACAAGTTTTGGGAGCGTTGGAAAGCTGGGTTGCATTGTAGAGCGAAAATCGAGTTTTTAGTAAAAATTGACCAAAAAATGAGCATTTTTTTTTAAAAAAAATTCCACATTGCACTTACTCATTACATGCATTTGAACTTGTCGGTAGGAAAATCGAGGTCTTGGGGATCTTGAATGATCGAACGTCGAAAATGGTGAAAAGAAATATTAAAATTTGACTTGCTGGTAGTCTATGCGACTACCCATTAATGCAGTTGTATTTCATGGGTCAATGCCTAACTTGGCCCTAAAACTTTTCTCTATGCGACCGCAACCACTGACTCTATGTGGTCGCATAGAGTTAATAAAAAGCCTAAAATCGATTTTAAAAATAGAACTCTACAAACTCACACAACACGCACCCGGTTCCTCTCCTTCAAGCCCTCATCCACGTACACGAACACGTACACTCATCAATTTAACTCCTAGGCTTCAAACACACGCGACACGAGTTTCATCCTCAACATCACATCTTACATCAAGGTATGTTAACCAATTCTTCTTTTACTTCATGATATGTAATTTTTTTTTAGTTGCTTTGGGGCATGATATTGAATGTTTGAGATGGAGTAAGGGGACTAGGTAGTGATGAAGCTATGCTTGTTTGTTGAATTGAGGAACAAATTGTGGCTTGATTAATATCATTGCTTTGGAAGTTTTATGAAAAAAAATAATGCTTTCACAGTGTTCGATGAAACGCACATGTGAAAATTAGTGTTGAATTAGGGCTCATCTCGAATGTGACATGATTGCTATGTGTTTTGGCTTAATTTTTGTATTATACTTCATTGACTAGCATTTGGAAACACCAAAACTCAACATGTCACACATAGGCATGACATGGCTTGCAAAACCCACTTCACGTCACTCATTTCGTCCTTCCGTTTTCCAACTCGAATGAAGTCTGGCCTCAAATTTGAACATGTGTTAGACTAATGAACATTCTTTCATGTGCCCGGAGATTGCTCGAGAAAGTTTCCTTTGTTTGAGTGGATATTGGGTTCACGCACTACATTTTGTCAAGCGTGCATCGTTACATTGCATCATGTTTTGTTTGACATATTACTTATTTTTTTTCTTGTGA
Source organism: Fraxinus americana (assembly GCA_035079005.1). Taxonomy (NCBI): domain Eukaryota; kingdom Viridiplantae; phylum Streptophyta; class Magnoliopsida; order Lamiales; family Oleaceae; genus Fraxinus; species Fraxinus americana. The sequence goes on along the minus strand of CM068712.1, from coordinate 13,622,411 downwards.
CATAAGTTTAGGGATTTGATGCTCAACTTCTTATATTATCTCCAAGTACTATGGTATTTATTTATGCATCACAATTAACTTACATGTTTTAATTCTTGTTGTGTTTGCAGAATGCCTCCTAAGCGCACCTCCAAAGGAAAGGAAAAATGTGGCCTCCACTTTGGGTACTGCACGAATAAGGGGGAACATGGAGATTTTTGGATCAGGAGGCCACCACGCGATACTCAGATGTTATTAGCCACTAGGCGCTATTTCCAGAACGGCTGGTCAGATTAGAAGATTTTTTCGAATTTGAGATCGTGACTTTGGTACAAAACTGCTGTTAGGATAAAGTGGTTGAAAGATCTTAACCAATATATGATGACTTGGTTAGTGAATTCTATGCTAACTTTAACAATGACATAGACACTCCGAGGTCTGAGCATCTACATCAACAAGGGTAAAGGATAAATGGATCATGTTTACACCCGAGGTAATATATGACTATTACCAGCTAACTTGGGATAATATTGTTCCTATTCCTCGAGATTTCCCATGGAACACAGTCGAGAAAGTCCTACTTGGGCATGAGGATGCGTGGCCGTTACAAACGCCAGCATGGCATCAAATTGAATTTATACCATCCATAGCCATTTTATGGCTATTTATTTGCCTAACATCGAGCAACCTCACATAGGACTACATTCAACGATCCGATGGCTGGTTTTATCTAGCACTTGGTTAGAGGGTAGAAGATTGACTTGGCCACCTTTATTTATGATCAGATTCATTCTTAGGGTATCTGGGGATATCGTCAATGTTTGCTGATTTTTCCAAATCTGATTAGTGGGATCTGCAAGAGTGGGGGTATCACTATCCCATCCGAGGAGCTTTCCGAGAGACCTAGCCCTTTCATTAAACGCTCTATCTTTGAGGCTTAGGATAGAGTTAGAGAAAAACACAGAGAGTCTTGAGGGACAAGGGCAGAGAGCTAAGGAGGCTGAGATACTTGAGGGACCACAACCACCGGTACCATTGGATATTGATACACAACTGCTAAGACAGATGTGTGCCACTATGACTGGTTCTAGCCAGGATTGAGAGTCTTCAACAGGCCGTAGGTGCCATGTGCATGGATAACCATACTGTGGGGAATGACATGTTGAGCACTAGGAACTTCACTTCTATTGCTAGTAGGGAGTCCTGGCTGTGAGTCGGGAAGTTGAGATCTTGAATGGACGGCTGAATAATTATGTGGGCAGAGTTAATGGGATTCAGTTGAGGCTAATGAGACTTAGGATCGCCTAGGAAACATCGAGAATGAGGTTTGGGAACAGTCTCTACATATTCAAAGCATGCAGGCAGAGCTCACACAACAGTCCACGATGATGCGACGATACTCCCACGACTCCCTCCACCATTAGCTGATGGTGCATCTGGTTTTGGTTTCCATCCACCACCTTCGTACTGATCAGGGAAGTATTTTGGCCTCGTTTTCTTTACCTTATTGTACATTTATTTACATGCTTTTCAATTTTACATTTTGTTATTATTTAAACATTGACGATAATGTTCTAGATAAGTTTAGGGGTGGGCATTCATCATTTTATTGCAACTTTTGCGTGATTATGTGTGCTATATATATATATATATATTGTAGTTTTTATTCATTTATTTTCAGTTTTTATCTTCTAGTATTAGATTATAGTTATAGCTCTTTGTGCTCGCGTGCATTTAACAACTATGCCGGTTATGATGTTGCATTTTGGAATAGGTATGAACGGTGAATAATGAAAATAATGCAGTATTAAATTAGTCAAAACTTGTTTATGTGAAACCTGACATTCTCTATGCACGATACTCATGTTTGACTTATTAAGTTAGTGATTCAGTTCATTATGTAGAGAATAGTTGAACATAGTAAGTAAATCGAAGTAATCTTTATAGTATTAATAAAAAATCCAACTATATGGTAGTTTGAAGATGATTGGGATGTTGTAAAGGAACATTGAGATGAGTATGGATTCTGTGCATGAAAATTATCTTGTGTGAATTATTTAAAACCAATGAGATGAGACGAGGCGAAAGTTTTAAGTTAGATGTTAGTTTTAGAAACTGAATGTCTAAAAGAAGATAACATTTCATTGATCTTTGAGCAAATAAAAGCATCTTCTCGAACCTGTATAACTCGGGTGATTAAGCTTGTATGGGTTATTTAAAACTTAGTGCCCTATGGTCATCTGATTTGGGAGTTATCGGCCTAAAGCTCGTTACATGGGTTATATAGAAAGGAAATGAGAAGATGGTTTAAAAAAAGACAACTACATTGATTAGGTCTCAAACATTTGGTCCATAGAACTGTACATTTGATGAGAGGCAAGTAACTTAGTTCAGTCTTAAATGTTGAAGCAATAAAAAATATAGAAGAATCTCGACTTGTTGAAGTGTAAACTTGTAATGGTTAGATCTATCCAAGCTAAGAGAAGGTAAGGAATAGAATTGAATAAGTTTAACTTAGGATGCACCCCGGGAAAATTGAGCGAAAAGCATAAGTTTGGGGGGTGTGTATTTCTCGTGCGAAGTAAGGAAATATATGACTACTATGGGTCAGGTGTTGAGCTAATCGCGATCATAATATGTTGACATGGATTTTCACATACACACGTCGAGTTATGCATGTAACAGGTGGAGATTGATTTAATTTTTGCACTATTGAAATTGTTCATTTGTTTGATTACTAAATTCCAATATTGAGACACAACAAGTTGTTAACCCATGTTTTATGTAGATTTAATTTGTAGTTTTGTTTGAGGACAAATAATAGTTTAAGTTTGGAGGAGATTGATAAGTGCATTTTTACACACTTATTTTACTATCAAAACATGGATATTGTTAATTAATATGTTGAAATATAACTTAATTCTATATAATTTACGTTTTGTAAGACAACGTGATGAATGTAGCGAAAATAAGGAGAAATAAGTTGAAAAATGACCAAACTGAACGAAAAGAAAAGTTCAGGAACCAAGATGCAGATAACCAAAAGATGAACCGAAAGAGCAAATGAAGATGCGAAGATGTCGAGGTCAAATTGAGCTAAGGAATTAAGCATTGGAAGAAGAAGAAGTGGGAAAAGAGGTCACAAAACGAAAAATGGAGTTCGAGGACCAAAACGCAACAATTGAGAAATGCATTGAGCTATGCGGTCACATAGCAGTATTCTTATGCAGTCACAAGGGCTACTTCGGAGATTTCTAGTCACACATTCAACTCTTCTATGGGACCGCAAGGAGTTTAATTATACGGTCGTATAGTTGGTGTTTTGACTCGATTTTTCTGGTTTCCTTTTATGATTGGAACACTTAAGGAAACAACACCTATGGTGCGTGTTAAAACCTTCGAGCCATCCAGAACGTAGGGGGGAGAGAAAAATAAGAATTTTGGAGGAAAAATAAAGGCGGAAAAGCAAGATGAGATGATTAACAATTCCATGGAGACTTAAAAACCTTGGTAAAGTTAGGAATGAACTCAATTGGATTCGGTGATTTCAACACTTTTTGATTCATTAATTTTTATTTTCATATTTTAAACAATTCAATGATTAACACTTCCTTTTCATAAAGTTGTTTTGAGATTGACTTAACTTTTATTAATTTTTTCATAGAATCAGTCACGTCTTTTCTATTAGATTCGTTTAAGTTTTAATCTCATTTATTTATGTTTGTTGGTGTGATTCATTACTGCTTTATGCTTGAGCATATAGTTGTTTTTTAATCTGATTTTAATAAACAAAAGTGTGCTTGCTATAGTAGGAGGATTAACTGTTAGAATTTCAATTGAATAAACGGGTTTAAATGACATATTTTCCGATTAGAGAAACTAGGTTAAACATCTCTAATTGCATTATAAAAAAATGAATCATTGATGTTGAATGATCGAATCCAACTGAGGGAATTCAAAACTTCACTCTTTCAAACATGATTTTAACTTCATTCCAACAAATCCATTCTTTCAATATTTCAAACTCGATCTTAATTTCATTCGAACAAACAAATTTTGAGGTTTTAAAAGAACATTCACTTTTCGATCCTTTAAGTATTTTTACTATCCCCATGTGGAATCTACACCTCGAAACTGTGCTGCAATTACCGCGTTATTCTTTGGACGTAATCAATTATTGTTCTTGAACCTTCCCATAGGGAAGTCTTTACAATTTGAACAAGGCACTTGGAAAAACAATAGGTGCTCATAACATAGGTAAGCCAAAAAAAAAAAGAAGTGATATCTATTGTAATTTTATCAAAATTATTGAGTAAATAACACAAGTGGATGATCAACACTCCATCCATGACAGAAAATTAGTATAATTCCCATAAATTTTGGCACAAGATAATATTATGCAAAATCAATATAATATAGTGAAACAAGGGGAAGGCTTTATAGGGGGGAGTTTAGGATGGTTTCCGAATGAGGAGGAGAGGATTACCTACCTTTATTTCAAGGCTTTTGACATATTCATAAAATTCATATTAGGTAACATCTCTTCATGATATCAAAATCATACAATATTCTTTGACACTTGTAATTTCATGTAAAATAGTGTTTTTTTGGAGAGCAATAGCTCTATATTTTTCAAACATTATTAAAATTTGTAATTTCATGATATATGGACAAGTAATATTATGCCATAATATTAATATGTTGTTGTGCTTTTTTAGATTCTGAAATATTAAACTATATAAATATGTACATTTCAAACTAATTGTATAATATTCTTATAAATTTTTTTCGAGAAAAAGTAACTAGAATACTAGGATAATATAAAGTAGTTTTTTTTATAATAAAAAATTATAACGTATTATTCTTTTGGAAAATAATAGATTGTAAAATTGTGTTTTTTTGGGGGGAAGTTACAATTAAAAACATATACTTACTTTCGTGATTGGAATACAGATGATAAATCGACAAGAATTAAATGGTCGCATACCATAATTGAATGATAAAATCCTTAATAGGATGTTTAGATGCATATATCATGTTCCTTCAAAGACATTAAAATACTAATTATATAATTATAATTCTTCAAGAGTATAAGAATAATATTTTTTAAACAATACTAATATTAATTTATAAAAAATTTTAATTTCTTCAGGCACAACAAAATAATATTCTTCTTAAATATTTATGTAGTTGGATTGTATTCCTTCATGATTATGAACACAATTGTCTTCATATTTAATTGTGTTTTTTTCAAAAGCAACACCATAATAATATTATTGTATTTCTTCATGATTATGAACACAACTGTCTTCATATTTAATTGTGTTTTTTGAAAAGCAACACCATAATAATATTCTCAAATATAGATAAGAGTACAATGCTTCTTTTAGGGTTCGTTTGATTGTAAGGGTGGAAAATTGGTGTAAAGAATATGAATTTCAAATAAAGTAATTGCCCAGAAATTATTTTGTAGGGAATTGTTAATTAAGTGTATTTGATTGGTATAATTTTCCACCCGAAATTTTTTTAAATTGTGTTCGTTTGGCTTTGTTTTACATTAAAATTATAATTTTTCCACAATTGATTATAAGATTTGTTTCAATTGCCAAAAAGTTAAAAAAAAAAAAAAAAAAAATCATTTCCTAAAAAATCATTTTTTTTTAATCAAAGTTTAGTGTTCGTTTAACTTTGTTTTACATGGAAATTGTCCATTAAAGTGATTTTTTTTTTTTTAGAATTAGTTATGAAATTTGTTTCCATTAAAAAAAAAAAGAAAAAAAATTAATGGACAATTTCCATTTCATGAATTAAATGGAAATGGGGCGCATGAGATGGTGTGGAAGAAAACATTTGGGTGGACAAATTTGTACATCAAACACCACCTTTTGTGAAAGTTGGAATTTCATTTCCATTTTCCTAGACAAATTTGGTGCATCAAACACTGCCTTAAAGCAATAATACACCATGCTTTTGAAATATTGGTATACGTAAAATTGTACTTCTACTAGAACAACATAAAAATATTTTTCAAGAATATTGATATGTAGCAACAATATAATATTTTTCTGAAATGTTGATGTTGAAATGATATTCCTCCAAAAGTAATAATACAACATTCTTCTAAAATACTGATAAGAAGTAATTAACTATATTCAAACAAATATATGTCTATCATCAAATGGTATTGCTAAAACGATATAATCAATTCGAATAATGCATATCGCCTTGCCGTTATACCATTCAAAGAAGAAAATACAACGTTTTCTTTTAAGAGGAAGGAAGAGTTTCTTTATCAGTTCAATTTGTTTGAACTTTATTGCTTGCTGAAAATAATCTGAACTTTCTAATGCTCAATTGACTAGAATCTCGTTCCGAGAGTGATAAAATAAAAAGATAATGCCATGTGTACATCTTGTGGTGTACACAATCTTTTACACCCCCTCACATGGAGGGGGGTCCACAAATATTTGAAAAATGCTAGATGTACATCAAAAAATGTATATCAAGATCTACATCCCCTCACATGAAGGGGTCCACTAGAATAAAATATTCGAGTGAGCCCATTACCCATGTGAGAGGGGTGTACACCGTGATGTACGCCCCGATGTACCACTAGCACGACTCCAAATATTTTATTGTGTGTGGCCTCCTTCCATGTGAGTAGAGGTGTCAATCCGGGTGGTCCGGGCCGGGTCGGCCCGCCAACATGTGAGCTCGGTAACGGCCCGCGTGAAAAAAAGCCCGTCCGCTGCGGGTTCCGGGCCGATTACGGGTCGACCCACAATTTTGGACTACAACTCAAGCCCGCCTGCTGACCCATCCGGGTCGAGCCCATGTGGGTCACGGGTCGCTTAGTTTCCAATTTTGGCCCGTATGATTGTATAAATAAAATTATAAAAATATAGAATTTTTCATATTTATAGCAAAAAATATATTTTTTTATTAAATGTAAACTAAGAATTGAATAAAATGATAAATTCATAATTATATCAAGAAATTTTTACATAGAATTCAAATTTAATGTTACATGAATTATTTATAACTTTGCAAACTTCTATAACACTATCATCTTCTAAATTTATTGGAGATCAACTATTATTGAAAATAGGATTTTGAGAAAAAGAATCGCGAGAATCCATAATATAGTAGGATTAAAAAATTTAATAGTGAGAACCGAGAAGAAAGAAATATAATCAAGATGATGATGATATTTGCAATTGAATAATTGTAATTGTAGTAAGGTAGTAACAAGTATGAACTATGAAGTATAAATGTATGATAACTAATGAGAGGGTATTGTAAAAATAATCTTCCCCCTTTTTTTTATTTTTTGTTTTATTTTTTTTTTCAATTTTTTTTTACGGGCCGCGGGTTAACCGCGGCCTGTGGGGGTGCAACCCGCGAAGCCCGCGGGTTACACCTCCTTGGCCCGTGAACCGCCCGCACGGGTCACGGGTCGGCCCGCGGTCTCGGTTTTCACGGGCCGATTTTTACGGGTCATGACCGGCCCGTCCGTCTTGACCCTCTACATGTGAGTATGGTGTAAAAGATTGTATAAAATATTATGTACACGTAGCACAATCCAAAATAAAAAGAGAAGAATAGTAATGAAGTCAAAGTGTGTATTCTATTACAACAAATGACCTTTATATATAAGGGAGTTTACAATCGGAGCATAATACATTTTAGAGTAAATAAGACTTATTTAAATGTTTCAATAAGAATAAGAATAACCAGCAACAATAACTACACCTAATTTTACAACATTAAAGCCATCGTTTGGCCCCTATTTTGAAGAATTTATAAATTTTGGAATAGTGATTATTGATGGGAGAGTGCGTTGTTAAAAAATAATTAAAATTTTTATATTTGTGTGTAATATTATTTTATTTGAAGAATGGGTAGTTAAAATTTAAAAAAGAAAAAAGAAAAAATTAAAAAAAATTTAATGGGGGCCAAACAAGTGCTAAATTTAATTGTAGATATAAAAACATGTGATAGTTATTTGCGAACTAAAAACTTTTTAAATAAAAAAGGTGAATTTTGATGATATGTTATTGGGACATAATCACTCGGTATAAAAAGAAGAAATAAGTAAATTTTCTTTAAGCTAAAAACAACCTTTCTATCTAAATTGAAAACAACGAAAATATGAAGAAATGGAAAATTTGTTATTTGCTCTTATTCTATAAAGACTTGAAGTCTTAAATACTGGGTTTTGACTGATACTATCAATTCCGGCCATCTGAAGGAAGAAGTGGGTGGTTAAGTAGTACTAGACTAGTTCAAGTTCAACTGGCATAAACAAGTCAAATCTGAACAAAACATCACTTTATAAATTGATAGCAAGCATTCATCAATTTAGGAACCTAAATAGTTTCAACTACAACAATATACTCAGATAAGAAGGGCCAGAATGCATCCACGCTCATTTCCAATCCTAAATTCTTCCATCTTCATTTCGAACCCATCAAGTTTTGCCCGATTACAACATTATGCAACATCATAAACTGGCAGGCACTCTCCTATTCAGATGGCTGCTACAGGAAGACGAAATAAGTCATATGATTGTTAATTACATTAATAGTGATTGGAAATCTCACACCGATGATGCTCCAAATTAACAGTGTCCACAAACCTCACTTTTTCTTCCTTTTTTTTTTTCCGAGGTTTTGGGTTGAGGGTAGGGGTGGGGTGTGTCTGTTTTTGGTATATTTTCAACTGCCAAAGTATAAAAAAATGAAAGGTTTTTCAGAAGTTAAGAGCTATGCAACACTCACTGAGTGAGGAAGCACCTCTCTCTGGGTTTTGCACCTGCAAATACACGTGAATTCATTACAGCTTGTAAGAAAACAACGGTCTACAGAGGGTTCTGGGATCCCAGGGAGAGAGGATCTTTTTCAGAAAGCTCACCTATTACATTGTGCTCGAGATGCATAATTGTGATTATTGCAATTTGTGCACATCCAATCCCCCTCGCGCCATTGTTTTGCCCTGCAAAGTCCAAATAGTAACATCTTAAAATATAATTCTTAGTAAACAAACAAATGGTGTGGTTGCTTCCTTAAGGTTTTTTCACTGGAAGATAACGAGTTAGCCTGCATGCCTGTCTTTATGCCAACAACATCAAATTATGAAGAGATCTAGATTAACATGAGTGTCATTGCCACAATACTTTCAGATAAAACAAGCACAAAAATATTCTACAACAAACTGTTCACATTCATTTTCCATAAAGCATGCATAAAGTTTTTTGTTTGCATTGAGGAAGGATATCCATATCTTACCCTTTCCCGAGGAGTGTAGGAGCTGCTGGTACACACGGCACTTGAAGGCCAACTTGCAAAGTTGGAGGAATTGCCGAGCTTTCACTGGGAATAGCAGGGTATATACTATTTGGATTATTGATACCAGATCCCAGCATTAAATCAAACCCTGGAACTGATGGCTGCAGTTCATATGTCTGAGTTTATAAAAGGGAAAGATAAAATGTCAAGCCTAAAATAAGGAAATCATTCACAAAGTGAAATCCATTCTGAAAATGGTCACTTACTTGTCCAGCATTCAGTCTCTTGTTATCCCAGTTAAGAGCAAACTCTTCAGATGCTAGGCGTTTTGTTCCAATAGCTTCAAACATAAAGAAGAGTACACAAAATTAGTGACACACTCAAACCATTTGACCCATTCTAGACATGCAGCGCATTTGAACACAAATGATATTAAAAGAAAATAGATTACAAAAATATACAAGTAATTTAACTAATGTAACATAATGCACTGGAGGATGGTGGATGCCTGTACAAACTTGAATAAGTCCAAGTGATTGAAGGGGCAAGAGAAGAAAAGATCACCAGTGCGCTGATTTCAACCAAAAAAAATGAAAAGTGTTTTCCCCTGAACTTCAGTAGAGGTAATAAGGTTTCTGAAAATGTAAATGTTCAATTTTCAGTTGATCTTGGGCCGAATGTTAAATCTTTCATATAAAAACCCTTGCCGGATACTTTCCTATGAAACAAGACTGGATACAAATCTTCTTGGAATCTAAGGCAAATACCAAAAGATTGTCCAAGAACCATCCAGGAAGTCTTCTTTGAAGCCAAATGGAGAACTAGTAATATTAGAGGTGTTTTCATCTAGTTAACAAACATGCTGAATTTTACTAGATTCATTTAGCTGTAAACACTACTGTATTACTAATGTCATTACAACTAAAGCTTCGTTTGAGAAGAATTTATAAATGTTTTAAATTTATAAATATATAGAAATAAATGGAGGGTAGGTGGATGGTATTTGTGGGTCCATTGTAATGTATGGTTGAAAATGAAGTTTAATCATTCACATATAACTTATAAATTTTGCCAAACAGAAGTTAAATTAACCAGAGTAAACAAATATTATATTTTCATCGAAACCAAGGCAATTAAGAACTCACTAGTTTCTTTAGTAAGCTTTGCATCATAGTGATACATGGACAAAGATTTTGAAAAGGAAAAGAACTACAGAACTAAAAACTAAATGGAAGTCTCCACATAGACTAGTTTCAGTAACAGACTTTAAAAATCAACAAAGCAAATGACAGACTCAAAAATGAAAATGAGGATATGGAGAAACCTGTTGGCAGGTCCAAACAGAATGTTAATATTCTTATGTATAACAACATTCAATATAAGCCTACTCCCATCAGTAATCAATATATGAACTGTAATCATTATGCAGGACAAGAAGTTGATTTGTCAAATTTCAAGCTTTTAAAAACAAAATCAATGATTAGTTATCAAAATTGTAATATTTTTTCTTGAGTATCTCTAATATGGAAGATGAAACATCAAAATCTCCTAGGAAAAAGATGAGGAAAAGAACAGAAAGGCAAAAAGAAGCCATTCAATATGTAATATTACAAATAGAAACATCTGTTACTTCTATCTTCGGATAGATCATAACTAACAGACAAACCTGTAACTGCAGTGTTGCCAATAGACGACAGTGCAACTTGTGGCATAGGTGCATTGCATTTTTTGCACTGTAAATCCAAGAACAAATCTGAATGAGATCAGTCATTTCTGGAATTTGGAATAACTCAGGAGCAACTAGATAAATTCAAATATAAACCATACATATGTCATCCATCAAAGGATTATGAAAATGCAACCCAAAGCCAGGCAAAGTTGTAACTTGGACCCTCACCTCTATCCGAAAACTAATGTATGGTGAGGAAAAATGCTGTTAATTGGGCCCAACTAATTATTATTGTACCTTTTGTCGCTGGAATGAAGTGAAATTTACGGGAAATAAATAAGGCTAGGTGTAAGCAATGGATTGAGGTCAGCAGTTAAATTAAAAAGAAAAAAGAAACGAAAAACTAAAACTAAAACTAGAAAGGGAAAATGAGATGAAACACTGTTATTCGTAAGGCTGAAGAGTAAAATTGTTACTTTTTGGAATGAGAAAAGATGAAACGCAGTTTTTCATGTCCACGTACTTCATTCAAGTTCCAATTTATGTTCCTTTCCGTACACTCAGCCTATTAATGAATCAGTTATTTCCACCCATTTCAGAACAGAAGCTAGTACAGAATCAATTTCAATCCTAATTATTCTTTATTCAACATCGAGTTTGTGTGAACTGTAGGAAAGAGTTTTCCAGAAACTACATAACTAATGTGCTTAGCCACAAACCTGTACCCGTGAAGAATAATTGTGGAAGCCACAAGTGCAAATCCAGTCACCACTGCGCCACCCATTTGGAACCATAGATAGTTGATTTGACTGGCTTGCATATGGAACTCCAGAAATTTTGTTCCCAACTAAAGGCCAAGAAGAATCCATATGGAGTCCATAAATATTAGTCTGTTGACCTCCAAATTTATCAGCTCCTCTTAGAGACCAACTAGAGCTCAAAGGCAGCGACTGTTGCAGAGATCCAACATTTACATTTTGGTCCAGTCCTTGTGCCCTGGCAAAATAATTTGCATGAGTAGGGACAGAAGCTCCAGGGATTGCAATTGCTGGCATTGCTGCTACCTCCTTTGGCTGACCACATTTTTTGCACTTTTCTCTTGAAGCATAATTGTTGTTAGTGCAACCTATTGATCCATTGCAAACACACCCAACCCAGAATGCAGCCACGAAGAAGACACAAGGGAAGAATACGCAAGCCAACCCGCCATCCAAGACAAAATACACATTCAAAAAACACAAAATAACTCAACCTACTTGAAATCAACTTTCTTAGTTATGACAAAAGACCGACAAAAATAAGAAATATAGAGTGGGAATATGAACACGCTATATGTCGTCAAAATATAAGGAAAAAAAATCACATTCTCAAATAATCAGCCACCAAAAAGATTCCCCATTAACCATCAGAAAACAAAAAGAACCCAGAAACTACCAAAATATGAAAGTAATCCCTATAGGATCACTCTCAACATTCAAAAGTTGCAGGTTTAAGAAATATAAAAATAATTGAGTTGTGATTTAGTCATGTAAATGGTAGTGAAAAATTATTCATCTTCATTTGTAAGCTGTTTTCATACTATAAAAAGTAATAGATTTTGTCTCTCGTGTAATTTTTTCGAAGATGCCAAATTGACAGTTAAAATACACTAAACAAACTACTCGTGAAAATATCAATGTAACTAGAATACACTATATTATCAGGCCAAAAACTGTGAAAATACAGTACTATTTATGTAAAAACAATTAAAACAGTCATGTTGGAACTAACAAGATGGATCTAAGAGCTCAATTTCCATGCAAAAGTACTGTTGTCAGCTGCTGGATTTATTTTCTTTTCATTGCCAGGGGAATCCAATAATATAATGATATGTAACTTACATGCATTATAGCTCAAACTTGTATAGCCAATCCCGAGTTTATTAGCAACATGACTTAGTTCATTGTTGTAGCTCAGCTTACAAGTATTTTTCACTAACTTGTGAAAATTATAGCTAGATAGGGTTCTTTAATCTGTTTGTATTTATTTTATAATATTCAATACAAATATTAACTACAAATGCTAAACTAACAACAATCAAAATCAATATCTAATACAACTCTTGAAAGGCGTGGAAGAAGTCTCAGGTGTATCGTGGCAGCTAGTATAGAAATGATGAGACGTTTTAGCCAATCAAACAGAACCATGATTTTGTTCATCTTCTGATATAATTATTTGAATTGCCTCAAAAATTTAAATGAGCTATGCACAATCTATCTCCAACCGGTCTCAAACCCAAACAGACAAACGCTGACTGAAACCTATTGGCATCATTGTTTTAAAAAGCGCTCAAGGCTTGTGTCTTGAGCTCATGCGAGGATACCATTAAGAGTCTTCACACTTACACTTTGAATGCCACTTGTGCTGATGAATGATGTTCTATGTATTTAGGTTCAATCATTAATTGTAAAGACTAGAAGTGGATGTAATGTATAGGATTAGAGAAAATTAGATGAACAGAAGAAGTGTAAAATAGAATTTTCAGAAGATACCTATCAAGATAATGGTTATTAGAATGACCATACATTATGGTATTAAAATTTGTGTCATTAAATTGTTACTTGAAAAAAATGTCCACAAAATTAACGAAGCATGAATAATAACGTATTAGAATAGATAAAAAAAGAAAAAAGAAAAAGAAAGACACGTTCAAGTGCACCAAGAAAGGTCACATAAATTGACTTGAATTAAGAAAAGATGACTCAAATAGTTGGAATGTTTTTACAAAGATTTAAACAACCTCTCATTCACAAGAATGTCGTGATATCCAAATAAAACATGGAGAGATAGATCAAAATTAAATGGCCTGACAAAGTTGCAGAAGATTCTATTTTAGGACATTTAAGATATAGCATTTGATCTAGCCGACTAGCAAAAATTTGTCTGACTCCAAGTCATAGAGGATAAGACTTGGCATGACTGCTGTAACTCTTCATACTTATTTAAGCTGTGGGACGTGTATCGCTGTCAGCTGGAATGCACAGAAGATTCTTTACATATCATTATCGTACAAACAGAAACCTCTGCCTTACTTATCTTGTTAATGGTCCCAAACCTTAATACAGTTATTTCAGCTGCCTCATATCTCAATGTATAACTGAATTATTGTTAAGTTACTTATAACACGTGAACCCCGTTTACGCCGACTCGTAAAATAAGTAAATCCCAATCATCAGCATGATGGTTCGAAGAGTTTATCTTTATCATTTTTCAAAATCAACCTTCTTGTCATCCAACATAGATGTAGCAGTCAATCTATCTGAAACTTACCTAAATTATAGTGTTCTGATGAATAAGATGAAACTTGGGCTAATAGAAAAGGATAAGAACCTATATCATGTAAAATCAAGAGAGATCTTTTTCATATTTCAAATAACAAAAGGAGGTAATAGAACAAACTTTTCTTCTTTCTAAATGAATAAATACCCAAGTTTTGGGTTTCAATTCTACTCATCAAGGATGTGATTGCCTATTAACAAAACACAAAAATCCAGAAAGATTTCCAAACAATGGTCACAAAATAATTAATGAATCATCAACGAGCCATCAATTATTAGAGTTCGATCAAGAAAAGGAGCTTCAGATCCCGGAAATTCTGACATAGAAAGGCAGGTATTTATTACTGGCAAGTATTAAAATGAGCAGAATGCCGCAATCTATTGATACCCACATGTAACATAATCCCATTTGCCCCTACTTTTAATCCAATATTTAATCTAACCTAAATTAATATACCAAAAGATTAACAAAAAATCCACATATTATATAAAATGATTACCAGTGCAGATCCAATCGCCGATACGGGGGAGCCACTTGGAATCTGCAGGGGTTTTGTAATCAACGAGAAGGCGCGGCTGTTTGCATCTGTTGCAGAAGGATCTAAAAGCGTAATTTCTGTTGCGGCAGCCGCTGCACTCCCAGTCACCGTCTCTCCCACCACCACCACCACCTCCTCCGCCTGCTTCTCCTCCGCCCATCAGTTTCCTTCAATTCTTTGTTCCTCCACAAAGGCTAACTTGAAATTTTGATTGAATGTTTGCAGAGAGGGAATAATCAAATTTCCAAATTCCCACAATAGCGTAGCATCGGCAAATTGGCAAGTGGGTCTTTGTTCAATTGTGTAATCGTACGTGGAAATGCCCGAGGGTTTAATGTTTTTTTATTTTTAGATTACGTTGGCTAAGCTTATGAAAAAAAAGTAATTAACTTGTTTCTAAACACGTTTAATTAATTTACTTTTTTCTTTTAAAAATGGTAATTGACGCAAAATGTCCATACCTTTACACGTTTTTGTGCAAAACGTCCATATCTTTCACATTCTTTGTGCATCATTTTGACCCATTTTTAACATAAAATGACTAATATACCCTCCTATATAAATTTTAAAAAAAGAAAAGAAAAGAAAAATCAAGAATAAATTGCAATCTTACTCCTAAACTTTCAAAAAATGCAATCAATCCAAAACTTATAAAAATATTAAAAAGAACAAAAAAATATCTCTCTTGCCCCTTTTCAGCCGAATACATGAGCTCATTTTTTGGCGACTTCTGGCCGCCCAAACCGTCGAATATTGGTCCCAACATGTTCTCCTCATTACCCTCTACAACTACATACCAAGAAATCCTCATAACTTATTGTAATTTGGCCGAAAATCAAATTCAAAAATAGCAGCCTGAAAATTGGTCAAACACCCACAATTCGCCGTCCGGCTACCTAACCGGCCAGAATCCACCACTGGTCGACTCTCCTCAACAAGTCGAAACTACCTATGTAAACAATTTCCTCCAACAAGCAACCAACAACCACCAATTTCAAAGCAAAGACAGTCCAGTCCCGAGTTCGCACCAGCGAACATTTCAGACCCAGATTGAAGATGATTGGAGCCAAATTGAAGGGGACTCATGGCTGGGCTAGGTGCACCATCATGGGTCGTCACGACGGCGCCTGAATTGGAGGATTATTGGTGCGGTGTCGCGACAATCGCAATGGGCGCTAAATTGTTTGCATGGTCGAGGTCGTCCTGAGTAGGGAAGTTGGCCGGTGGTATGTTCCGGCCAAGAAGATGGCCGAACGGCGGCGTTTGACTGCATTTCATGCGGCGAAGTTTGAAGCTTGATTCCGATCAAATATGCCAGAGTTGGGGCTGGTGGTTGGGTGGGTTGTGAAGAGAGCAATGAGGGTTTCAAGGTGGTATGTTGGTCCGACGGCTAATGTGATCGGAGGTTGGGGATTTTGCCTTCGATGTTGGCAGCTTAGGGTGATGATCTTTTCATATTTATGACTAATTTACACCTTTTTAAAAGTTTGAAATCATAATTGCAATTTATTCTTTATTTTTCTTTTCTTTTGTGTTTGTTTTATTTTAATAGAAGGATAAAATGGTCAAAAAGAGACGAAAATGATGTTTTGCGCAAGAAAAAGGTAAAGGTAGGGACGTTCTGCGCCAAAAATGTGAAAGGTAGTGACGTTTCGAGCTAAAAAAACGAAAGGTGTGGACGTTTTGCGCCAATTACCCTTTTAAAAAAATACACATGCCGTTGTGTAGTATCCTCCTCCTCGCACTTACGTTTGAATGGAACACAGTGAATTAATACACGTGGCAAATAAAATGAGGGTGGAGAAAAAGCATTGACAGAATGAGATTGCATAAAAAAATCGCGAAATCACAAATCGAGTTGAACCCATTAATTTGAAATCGTCAGTTCGGGTTCATTAGAATCCGCGATTTTTTTTCCCTCAAACCGAACCAAATTATTTCAAAATGATTTAGTTTAGGTTTTGACTTTCAAAAACAGTACAAATTTGAGATGAATCAAACTTTTTTTAAATTTTTTAATTATAAATTAATTTTATTAATTATAAATTTTGAGATATAAATTTTAGGGATAATTACAGTAGCAGTACCAAATATTTCATTAAGTAGCAAATTTTGCCTAAACCTTTCATTTGTGGCATCTACTGTACCAAATCTTTCAAAATGTCGCAGTTGAAGTCCAAATGAATGATTTCTGTAAGTTTGACTGTTAATTGACCAAATAATTAATTTTGACAATAATTTTGACTGATTTTAAAATGTTAAAATAGTAATTTTACATTTTTTTTAATAACAAAATAACCAAAATCAAATAATTAAAATTTGAAATTCATTTCCACCTCTTTTTTCTCCACCCCCACTCTCACCCCAAATCTGCAAATTTGGGAAATCGAAACCCAGAATGAAACCAAATCTGCAAATCTCCGTTGAAACCCCATTTTTTCAGTACAAACCTGCAAAAAACAAAAATCACTTATCTTCTTCCTCCTTTCTCCACCATTATTCACCTTCTCACTTTGAGATTCATTTCCATTTTATTGGATAGTGCATATATCATTCGCCTCCTAAAGATTCCTTATCGGAACACGCCTTCGTCGTACACTATGCGCCAAAAGAGCACATGTTGGAATTAAAAGCACAAATCTCATCCAACTTTTTTAAGAGATTCTTCCCCGATAATTCTTTTCTGATTGGTTTTTCCTCAATTTTTTGGCGGGAAGCTTCGATTGATTGAATCTAATTTTCTTGATCTTCTCATTGAAACACTTTGATTGATTGAAATAATTTTTGGCTATCATATTCATAAAAAAATTTCATCTAATACTTGAGCTATCATTTATTACTATTCATTGAAGTGTTGGCCTCTCTTAGTACTTAATTTGTTTGTGTTATTTTTCAAGAAATGAATTTTATTGTAAAATCACTTTGATAAATTGTGGGTTGTGTTGAACTCCTTTAAAGATCAACATCGTATAAGGATCGGTTCACTTTGTTGTAAGTCAGCATGTGGATCATATTGAGGCCCCGTAAAGTTCAATAGTGTGGGTCGTGTTGAGGTCCTGTAAAACTCAACATTGTATAAGGATCGATGCTCATTATTTGTAAGTCACCGAAAGCGTTGTACAGGGTTGGATTACACTATAAGTCAATCAACATAGTGAAAATGCATTGCTCGTGCCGGATAGCTTGGTAATGGAGGACGTAGATCATTGTTTTGGATCGAACCTCCACAATTATATCGTTTGCATCATCTTTCCCTTTTGCTTATCTCTTTTATATTTATGCTTAGTATTTGAATTAATCTATTTAGTGTTCACTTGCTTGAATTTAGATTAATTCTTCAAAAAAGTTTTTAAAAACCAACTCACCCCCATTTTGGTTAGTTATTCTTGGGCTATCAATTGGTATCAGAGCTAGGTGCTCAATTTTAAACATTTCACAATCTTGAGTAATGACTAATCACATTTTTCAAAATCTTGAGGAGTATTGTACAAATCGTCCTCCTTTACTTGATGGTACTCATTATAACTATTGGAAGACTAGGATGACGATATTTATTCAATCAACAGATTATAATATTTGAGAAGTTATTGAATTTGGTCCATATGTCCCTAAAAAGGTTATTAAAGATGATGTTAAACCGGATCAAATAATTTCTAAACCAAAAGAGGAATATAACGAAGAGGATAAAAGAAAATTGTCTTTAAATACTAGAGCAAAAAATATACTATATGGTACTTTAGATAAAAATGAATTTAATCGTATTAGTACATGTGATTCCGCTTTTGATATTTGACATGCTTTAGAAATTATTCATTTTGGAACTAGCAAAGTGAAAGAAACTAAAATAAATCTCTTAGTTAAAGATTTTGAAAATTTCTTCATGAAAGAGAATGAACATATTGTTGACATGATTACTCGCTTCACCGATATTGTTAATGGTTTCAAAGGCTTTGATCGTAAATTTACTAATTGTGAGCTTGTAAGTAAAATGCTTTGGCTATCATATTCACAAAAAAAATTCATCTAATACTTGAGCTATCATTTATTACTATTCATTGAAGTGTTAATCTGTCTTAGTACTTAATTTGTTTGTATTATTTATCAAGAGAGGAATTTCATTGTAAAATCACTTTTATAAAGTGTGGGTCGTGTTGAAGTCCCTTAAAGATCAACATTGTATAAGGATCGGTTCTCTTTGTTGTAAGTCAGCATGTGGATCATATTGAGGCCCCGTAAAGCTCAATAGTGTGGGTCGTGTTGAGGTCCTGTAAACTCAATATTATATAAGGATCAGTACTCCTTATTTGTAAGTCACCAAAAGCGTTGTAAAGTGTTGGATTACACCATAAATCAATCAACATAGTGAAAATGCCTTGCTCGTGCCGGAGAGCTTGGTAACGGAGGACGTATATCAATGTTTTGGATCGAACCTCCACAATTATATCGTTTGCATCATCTTTCCCTTTTGCTTATCTTTTTTATATTTATGTTTAGTATTTGAATTAATCTATTTAGTCTTCTCTTACTTGAATTTAAATTAATTCTTCGAAAAAGTTTTTAAAAACCAACTCACCCCCATTTTGGTTAGCTATTCTTGAGCTATCAATTGGTATCAGAGCTAGGTGCTCAATTTTAAACATTTCACAATCTTGAGTAATGACTAATCACATTTTTCAAAATCTTGAGGGGTATTGTACAAATCGTCCTCCTTTATTTGATGGTACTCATTATAACTATTGGAAGACTAGGATGCCGATATTTATTCAATCAATAGTTTATAATATTTGAGAAGTTATTGAATTTGGTCCATGTGTCCCTAAAAAGGTTATTAAAGATGATGTTAAACCGGATCAAATAATTTCTAAACCAAAAGAGGAATATAATGAAGAGGATAAAAGAAAACTGTCTTTAAATGCTAGAGCAAAAAATATACTATATGATACTTTAGATATAAATGAATTTAATCGTATTAGTACATGTGATTCCGCTTTTGATATTTAACATGCTTTAGAAATTATTCATGTTGGAACTAGCAAAGTGAAAGAAACTAAGATAAATCTCTTAGTTAAAGATTTTGAAAATTTCTTCATGAAAGAGAATGAACCTATTGTTGACATGATTACTCGCTTCACCAATATTGTTAATGGTTTCAAAGGCTTTGATCGTAAATTTACTAATTGTGAGCTTGTAAGTAAAATCTTTAGGCCACTCTCGGAAGAATTGAGCCCATTGAGAATGTTGATAGAAAATACCAAAGATATCAACAAATATCCATTAGAAGAGCTCTATGGAACATTGATGATATATGAGCTAAATCGCACCAAGACAAAGGAGAAAACAATGAAAAGTAAAGAAGAGGAAATGCGCCAAATTGCTTTTAAATCTGTAGTGGATGAAGGCACTTCAAGTGAAAATATGAATGATGAAGAATTTGATGATCTAGTTCTTCTTGTTAAGAAATGAAAGGTTTTCGCAAAAATTATCGATTTTAAAAGAAAGAAGAAAATGGTGAAAAGAAGCATAGATCCATCGAAAAGAAATCCCTTCAATCTATATGGAATGAGAGTGATGATGATGATTATGAAGAATATGGAAGTCAAGAGGAAATTGCCAACATTTGCTTCATGGCTATTGATGATGAGGTAAATTCGAATGAAAATTGTTCATATGATGATTTATCTACCTTTTATGATGAAATTCTTGAAGAATTTGAAAAACTTGTTTTAAATCATTTGATCCTCAAAAAGAAAAAAATTTTATTGAAAATTGAGGTAAAATAACTTTTAAAAATTCAAAATGATTTTGAAAAAGGAAAAGTCAATTATGATTCTTTAATTAAGTAGAATTCTTATTTACAAGAAATTATTTTAGATTTGACTCAAATTATTCAAAAATTTACTCCAAGGCAAAAAAAATTTGATTTAATGCTTGGTGAGCAAAAATTGTGTTTTTGATAAATGAGAAATTTGATTTAAACCATTTTTGAAACAAAAGTCTCTTAAAAATTTCTTTGTTAAAACTTTAACTTCTCCTATTTTAAATGTCACATGTAATTTTTGCAATAAAAATGGACATGTAGCTTTTTATTGTTCTATAAAAAAGAAATTACATTTTGAAGACAATTATAAATGGATTAAAAAATCCACTAACACTAACTATCAAGGCCCCAAGGATGTATGGGTATCAAAGACCAAAAATTGAATTATTTTTGTAGATACCAATGAAAATAGAGAGTAAATGGACCTTGAATAATGGATGCTCAAAGCACGTGACTAGAAACCAAGCTTTATTGTCAAGTTTCAAAATAAAGGATGGCAATCATGATACTTTTGGAGATAATGCGAAAGGAAAAACCGTTGACATTGAAATTATTGGTAATCATTCATCTCTCTTTACTGAAATGTCTTTTTAGTATATAACTTTAGACGTAATCTACATAGTTTTAATCAATTGTGTGATGAATGTTATCATATCAAATTTGATTTCTACAAGTGCATTATTGAAGATATTACATCTAAAGAGATGATATATTATAGGAAGCCGAAATAAGAATGTTTATGTCATTAACACTAAGTTTGAATACGGAGAAAAATGTTTATCTAGTTTAAAATATGATACTTGGTTATGAGATAGAAGATTATGTCATGTTAGCATGAACCTACTTTCAAAATTTCCAAAAATTATTTTGGTAAAGGTTTGTCAAGTTTGAAATTTGAGGAAGACAAAATTTGTAATGCGTGGAAAACAAGTAAAGAGTTCTTTCAAATTAAAGCAATATTCTTCAACTACAAAATCTATTTGACTTCTCCACATGAATATTTTTGGATCATCTAGCATCACAAGCTTAAATGGTAAAAATTATACTTTCGTCATTATTGATGACTTTTCTAGATTTATTTGAGTCCCATTTTTGAATCTAAAAGATGAGTGAATGCATTTGAACATTCTTGTAAAAATGTTCACAATAAAAGAGATACACTTCTACTACCATTAGGAGTGATCATGGTGGAGAATTTGATAATATTGCTTTTAATGATTTGTGCAAAACTTATGGTTGTGAACAAAATTTATCGGCTCCTAGAACTACTCAACAAAATTTTGTAGTAAAAAGAAGAATCGCACATTGTAAAATAATGGCTCGGACTATACTAATTAAAAATAGTTTACCAAAATAATACTTCTGGGCCGAAACTATTAACACTATTTGCTATATTGTTTATAGAGTTTCAATTAATCGAAAGAAAACACCAAACCCCTATGAGATTTGAAAAAGTAGAATTTCAAATATTGGCTATTTCAAAGTTATTGGTTGTAAATGCTTTATTTGGAAAATTTTATTCGAAATTCGATATTGAAATCTTTCTAGGTTACTCATCGACTAGCAAAACTTATAGAGTATTTAACAAGATAACTCTAGTCGTTGAAAAATTTATGCATGTTACTTTTGATAAAACTAATCATCTTGATCAAAAGAAAGGTATTGATAATGATATAGGTTTCAAGATTTCTTTAGACCAAATAAAATTCAAAATCAAAATAAGGAAGATCCTAAAGATGTTGAAGATCAACATGAGGAAGAAGCAAAATTTGTAACTAGATGAAGAAGAATCCTCTGAAGTATAAAGTGGTCAATCTCTTCCTAACCAATGAAGTCAAACAAAGCAAATCATGAACATGCTCAATAAGTTTGAAATAGAAGAGTTGAAATCAATGAACGCTCCAATATGCTCATCAATCAAAAAAGATGATCAAGGTACTTCCATAAACATAACAAAATATCGAGGTATGATCAAATCTCTTCTTTACTTAATCGTAAGTAAACTCGATATTATATTTAGTGTGTGATTATGTGCTATATTTCAACACAACTCAAGAATCACACTTTAGTACCATATAACGAATTTTAGATATCTTAATGGCATTAAGGCATTACGTCTATGGTATTCTAAAAGCACCCAAAAGTGGGATATTGTATTAGAATTTGTGAATGAGGAAAATCAATTGGCCGATATTCTCACTAAACCTCTACTTGATAGATTTTCATATATTCAAAGAGGTTTAGGAATTATTGATGAATTTGAAGTAGGTGGCTAAATTGAATTTATATTCAATGTTCTCGTATGATTTTATATGCATAATTGGTTGGAACTTATATAAATTTTATCCAAATGATTATGCTTTTGTCATTTCATCACTCATGTTTTGATTATTATTTACTATAAATGTGATGATTATTCTCTTATTCAAACTTGTATTTTGTGCTTAATTGAGGGGGAATATATTACTATTTTTTATGGTTGATTTAAAGTTTTGATCTTATATACAATAATCTTCCTCTCATATGTGCTATCATTTTGCTTGTGATAAATGGAGAAATTGAGTAAGACAATTTTGAAAAGTATTAAAAATGGAGAATCTTTTAATGTTTTTTATGGTCATCTTTTGATCTTAAATGCTATATATTTTTGCTTATGCCAAAATGCGGAAATGAAGTGAGGTGATTATGTATGCTTTGATTTAAAATATAATATGCTTTGAATATATGATTATTGATTTGTAAAAGATATGGAGAACATGAATTATATGATAAATTTATAATGTATATTCATTTATCAATATGATATCAATTGTTCAATCTTATCTTGCAAATTATCTTGTTTGTCATAATCAAAAAGGGGAAAATTGTTGACCTATGGTTGATTTCATCCTTAATGTTTTGATCATAACAAACAAGATTAATATTATTTCTAACAATTAATTTTGAGTGATGATAGTTCAATGTTAAAATTAATCAAGCATTTCCAAAATCAGACATCATAAATCGGATTTGAAATGAAGATCAAAGTGAAAGTCAAGCATTCAAGTCAAATCATTCAAGATGAGAGCTTAAATGATCAAAATCAAGACTATCAAATCGGGCTCATGAAGAAGAATAAGATCAAGAGTTTAAGAGCCAAACATGAAAGAAATTTCAAAACAAGATCAAAGACTATACTTTTGAGATCATATGTAAAGGTATAATAACACTTTAATCTTTAGTAATGAATGACAATAGCTCAAAAAATCATTTTGTGCACGAAAAGTTATTTTCATATCATTTGCATAAAATATTTTTGATCAAAAGTAAGATTGATCTTTTAAAGTGTACTTGAATTTAGATTATATATATATATATATATATATATATATATATATATATATATATATATATATATATATATAAGTCAACAGTCAATGGTCAACCACTTGACCAGCGAGGTCTACCGACCAAACTAGCGGTTGACCGGACGTCTCCAACGGTCAAATTTTTGACTGTTCTGACTTCTGATTTTTCCTGGACAAACGGTTATATTGGTCATCTGAAAATTGGCGATCGACCGGATCGATCATCCGATTTGACAGAAAATTTGACGTTTTTCATCTATATAAATATCAACTCTCTTGTCATTTATTACTACACTTGAGAGCGTTCAAATGAAATACTTTTGAGCAAAATTATATTGGTTTCTCATCTCATTTATTATTATCAAATCATTTATCTTTGAAAAACTTTTGATCAAATTAACTTTTGAAAATCTACTCATCAAAGTTTTTCATTTGAAAAATATTTTTTGAACTTATATTTTTACATTCATGTAAATTTATTTTTTCATAGCAAAAACTTTGATTATTAGATCAAACTTCTTGAATCATTTCTCTTATCAAAATTTTTCATTTCTCTTTGTTCTTAATTTATCTATATCAATTTTGAAAGAGATATATTTTTGCAGAAGATATTTGCACTTACATTGTATAAACTTTTCTTCTTCTTCTTCTTCATATTGAAACTTTGATTGATTGAACTAAACTTGTAAAATCATCATATTCATCAAAATTTCTCATATCTCTCTTAGAACTTAATTTATTACAATCATCCATTTAAAAGAGAGATATTTCTTAAAAGGATTTTTGAACCTACATTGTATTTATTTCTTCATCTTCTCATTGAAACACTTTGAATGATTGAATCTAATTTTTGGCTATCACATTCATCAAAATTTTTCATCTAATACTTGAGCTATCATTTATTACTATTCATTGAAGTGTTAGCCTATCTTAGTAATTAATTTATTTGTATTATTTATCAAGAGGGGAATTTCATTGTAAAATCACGTTGATAAAGTGTGGGTCGTGTTGAAGTCCCTTAAAGATCAACATTGTATAATAATTGGTGATCATTGTTGTAAGTCACCGTGCGGGTCATATTGAGGTCCTGTAAAACTCAATAGTATGAGTCGTGTTGAGGTCCCGTAAATCTCAATATTGTATAAGGATCGGTGCTCCTTATTTGTAAGTCACCTGAAGCATTGTAAAGGGTTGGATTGCACCATAAGTCAATCAATATAGTGAAAGGGCCTTGTTCGTAACGGAGAGCTTGGTAACGGAGGATGTGGATCATTGTTTTGGATCGAACCTCTATAATTATGTCGTTTGCATCATCTCTCTCCCTTTTGCGTGTCGCTTTTATATTTATGCTTAGTATTTGAATTAATCTATTTAGTCTTTACTTGCTTGAATTTAGATTAATTCTTCAAAAATGTTTTTAAAAACCAATTCACCCCTCCCTTGATTAATTATTTTTGGGCTATCAGAAACAAGGCAAGAACAAGGAAAACAACATTACAAAGCGAAGATTAAATTCAAGAATCGAATTGGTGATGTCGTTCTTCATTTATTTTTCTGAGTTTATTCATTCCACCATGATAGTCTAGTTTAATTCTGTAGGAGGCTTAGATGAACTATGTAATTTGAGTCTTAATTTTTTTTTAACAATTCTTGACACCATAAACACATTTTGGATATTTGAATGATTTATATGAATTTCTTTTCTCCATAATTATTGTATATGTAATTGTGTGAGTTTGGTGGCGTATTTCATGCATTCGAAAGAAGGGGAATGTGTTCGACGTGATATAAATCATCATAGGGTCCAATAGGGGATAGAAATATACCGTTATGCCCTATGTGAATCTTTAAGTGATCATAAAAACACATGCATTCTTGTATGTTCGCATCTGTCATAAAAATATAGTCATGTCGCATCTTGGAATATGTTTAAATTTATTCGAAATGGACTGTTAAATAATTTAGGAGCATTGATTCTTCAACATTTCAATCGTGTGTCAAGGTGTAGAACTAGGTTTAAAGAAGATTATTACATAGGGATTCGTGATCCTAGTACATTCATCTTACGTTCGAAAAATTCAAATTACATTCAACACCATTTGCATTCAGTTTAGTTAAATCATTCATCCCTGCATAATTAGATTAATTTAGTTAAAATTTAATTACAAAAATGCTTAAATTTTAATGCTTCAGTTAAGGTCACGGTAATATGAACTAAACTAATCAATCTTCGTTGGACGATATTCGGACTCAAAAGGTCCAATTTATTACTTGTTAATGAATCATACACTTGCGGTGATTTAATTTGAATTATATTTTCATAATAAGTTTTTGGCACCGCTGTCTGGGATTGAATTTAGTTTAATTTGATTTATCTTAATATTAATTCGAACATTAGTTTTATTTTTAATTATTTTTTTTAGTTAGTTATTTTTTTTAGTAATTTATTTTAGTGCTACTTTTGATTCTTTTTCGATCTTGTATGCGAAAGTCGCTTGACGGTGACTAGATTCTAGCTGATCCAGAAATTGAATGCACCTTACATCGTAGGCAAAGAGAAGCAAGAGCAATACAACAAATGGCTAACGTGTAAAGCAAACAAGTGATTCACGTCAATGAAGAAGAAATTGTCAATGAGGGAAACATACTGGTAGGAGATTTTATGACACCAAAAATAATTCAAAGTCAATCTAGCATTGTCTACCCTCCGTTTGAGTAGCCTAACTTCCAGTTGAAGATCAATGTCACACATCTATTTCAGAATGGACATCAATTTTATGGTAGAGCTGAAGAAAACCCACATACACACGTCTCTCGATTCTTGGAGATGTCTCAACACTTCTAATATCAAGGTATCTCAAATGATATTATCAGACTAAGTTTGTTCCCACACATACTACGTGATAAAGTACTGAAGTGGTTGGACTCTCAACATATTGCCAGCATCAGCACATGGAAAGACGTAACACAAAATTTCTGCACAAAGTTCTTTACACCGACCAAGATAGAAAAATTGAAGTATTACATATCTATCTTCCGCCAAAATGAATCAAAATCTTTTGATGAAGCTTGGAATCAGTTCAAGAACATACTAAGGAAGTGTCCTCATCACTATATTAGCAAAGGACTCCAGTCCAATATTTTTATGCGGGATTACTTCCATCATTCAAAACCATGGTGGATCCTTTGTCGAATGGTTCATTATTAACAAGAGCCATTGATGATGCATTGAAACTATTCGAAATAGTGGTGACTACTTCAGAAATGTGGGAATCTGAACGGGTGGTTCAAATGAAGGTGTCGGTGTACATAAGGTGGAAGCTTACTCAGCCTTGACCGCAAAAATAGACTTATTATTCTATAAGGTGAAGAGCATATCACAGAAAGCTAACTTGCACAAACCAAAAAGCTGAGCTGTGAGGATAGTGGAGAAAATCACAATACGGTGGATTACCCAATTTTAGCTTAAGGTATGGAACAAGTGGACTTTGTACATTGGGGACAACGTCAACAAATGAATCCACATCCAGAAACCTACAACCCAGGGTGGAGGAAGACCCAAACTTTTCTTGGGTGGTCAGAATCAGAATAAGTCACAGGGTCAATTTCAGCAGACGGAGAAGAAGTTGCAGTTGGAAAAAATGTTCGATAAATTCATGGAGAAAACAAATCAGTACATGGAAGCCAACAATTAGTTTATGAGAAAACTGAAAGAACTCTCCAAGATCAGAGTGCTACTATTAAAAACATGGAGACTCAAATGGGATAGATGGCACTATCTATGAATGGCAAAGCCCCAAGTTCGCTACCCAGTTATACAGAGATCAACCCCAAGAAACACGCCAAAATAATAACAACCAAAAACGGGGTGTAGTTGCCAGAAATTCATGTCCAAGGGCCTGCTGCGAGTAAGGAGAAAATGCCTTTTTCAGATGAAGAGCAAGTTGAACGGACTGAACAGACACTTGAAACATCTTCTAAGAAGAGTTCAAAAACACCAAAGGTTAAGGAGAACAATCCTATCAATCCTTACTAGCATCTTATTCCATTTCT
The DNA here is from genome assembly GCA_035079005.1 of Fraxinus americana. NCBI lineage: Eukaryota > Viridiplantae > Streptophyta > Magnoliopsida > Lamiales > Oleaceae > Fraxinus > Fraxinus americana. The sequence continues at coordinate 13,594,402 of CM068712.1, read as the reverse complement.
CTAGAGATTGAAAAAGCACAAGTTGGATCAATAATACAAAAACTTCCTAGAGGTCTTCAAGAAATTACACATCAACATTCCATTCGCTGATGCACTTATTCAAATGGCTAGCTATGCCAAGTTCTTGAAGGATATTCTATCTAACAAATGAAAGCTAGACAAGCATGAGACGGTAATGATAGCTGAGTAATGCAACGCTAGAATCCAGAAAAAGTTATCTCCAAAACTTAAAGACCCAAGGAGTTTTACTGTAACTTGCACTATTGAAAATTGTTATTTCGATAAAGCTCTATGTGACTTAGGTGCGAGTATTAATTTGATGCCACTTTCTACTTTCAAGAAACTCATTTTAGGAGAGGCTAAGTCAACAATGGTGACTTTGCAGCTGGCTGATCGATCCATTACCCACCAAGAGGGATTATAGAAGATGTACTGACTAAAGTGGAAAAATTCATCTTCCCACCAGATTTCTTTATCCTAGACATGGAGGAAGATCAGGATGTACTACTTATATTGGGTCAACCATTCTTAGCTACTGGGAGAGTACTCATCGACGTACAGAGGGGTAAGTTGATTTTGAGAATCGGCGAGGAACAAGTTACTTTTAATGTCTTCAAAGACATGAAATTTTCCACTAAGTCAAATAGCTATTTTCAAATTGATGTAATTGAAAAGTAGTCCCTGACACATTTCTGCTGCACAACTCGTTAGACGTGTATGAAGCCTGTATCGCGCATTCTCAATCTACTCACTCTGATTCTCTTGAGATTGAGACATGTGCGAGGTTTTTGGAAACTAACCCACCTTCATTTATGATCAGATTCATTCTCAAGGTGTCTGGGAGATCGTCACCGTTCTCTAATTTTTTCGAGTTTAATTAGTGGAATTTGCAAGAGTGCCGACATTACTATCCCATCCGGAGAGCTTCCCGAGAAACCTAGCCCTTCAATTAAATAGACTACCTTGGAGGCTTAGGATCGAAAGAGGGCAAAACATAAAAAGAAGCAAGAGAGGGCGCACTTGAGGCAGCAGCAGGCTGTGTACATAATCAGGGGGCTGAGGATGCCGAGATCCCTGAGGTACCACCACCATCGGCACCTCTAGATGTTGATACACAGTTACCGAGATAGATGTTCGCTACCATGACCAGTTCTAGCAGAGATATCGACAGTTTTGAGCAGGCTGTAGGTGCCATGGCATGGAATAAAAGCATATTTTCAAGCCGTATAACTCGAGTGATTAACCCTATGAGGGTGGTTGAAAACCTAGTGCCTGTGGTCATCTAACTTGAGAGTCATCCGCCTAAACCTCATTACATAAGTTATATAGAAAGCAAATGAAAAGACGTTATGATTAAAAAAAACATATATATAAAATTACATTGATTAAGTCCCAAACATTCGGTCGATAGAACTATACATTTAATGAGAAGCAAGTAACTTATTTTGGTCTTAAAGGTTGAAGCGATAAAAAAATAGGAGAATCTCGACTTGTTGAAATGGGAACTTGTAATAGTAAGACCTATCCAATCTAAGAGAGGGTGATGAATATAATTGAAAATATTCAACTAGGGATATATCACTGGAATATTTAAGTGAAAAGTATAAGTTTGGGGGTGTGTATCTCTCGAGCTAAGTAATGAAATATTTGACTACTATGGGTCAAGTTTTGAGCTAATAATGATCTTAATATGTTGACACGAGTTTTCAATACACACGTCAAGTTATCCATATAACAGGAGGGGTTGATTTGATTTTGCACTATCATTGTTTTTCATTTTATTTATTGCTAAGTTCCAATCCTGAGACCGACAGGTTGTCAAACCATGTTTTATAAAGAGTTAAGTTATAGTTTTGTATAAGGACAAACAACAATTCAAGTTTGGAGGAGTTGATAAGTGCGTTTTACACACTTATTTTATGCCATGAACAAGGACAATTGTTGATAAATATGTTGAAAAATAGCTTAATTCTATGAAATTGTGTTTTGCAGGACATTGTGATGAATGTGGTAGAAATTATAAGAAACAAAGTGAAAAAAGACTAAAATAAAAGAAAACAAAAGTTCAGGGACCAAGATGCAACAAATCGAAAGATGACCCGGAGGAGGAATTGAACATGTGGTGGCTAGGTCGAATTGAGCTAGGGAATGAAGTATTGTTTGAAGAGGAAGCAGGAAAAGAGATCGAGAAATGCAAAATGAAGTGTGATGACCAAAACGCAAAGTTGTGGAAGTTTGGCAAAACTATGATGTCGCATAGCACAAGAGGCTATGCGATCGCATAGGTCATTCCACGAAAAACGGGAAGCCATTTTTGTTCTATTATGAGGTCGCATGGTAGTATACTATGCGGTCACATAGAAGTTTTGAGGTGAATTTCTTGTTTCCTTATTCGAGTCAAATACTTATGGAAACAAATCTTGGGATGCGTATAAAACCCCGAGGGCCATCTAGAACGTAGAGGAGGAGATTCATATGGGTTTTTAAGTGAAGAAACAAGGCAAGAACAAGGAAAGCAACATTACAAAGCGAAGATTAAATTCAAGAATCGAATTGGTGATGTCGTTCTTCATTTATTTTTTTGATTTTCTTCATTCCACCATGCTAGGCTAGTTTAATTCTGTACTAGGGTTAGATAAACTTTGTAATATGATTATTAAATTTTAGTTTTACAATTCTTGACACCAAAAACACGTTTTGGATATTTGAATGGTTTATATGAATTTCTTTTCTCCATGATTATTGAATACGCAATTGTGTGAGTTTGGTGGCATATTTCATGCATTCGAAAGAAGGTGGATATGTTTGACGTGGTACAAATCATCACAGGGTCCAATAGGGAATAGAAATATACTTTCTATACCCTATGTGAATTTTTAAGTGCTCATAAAAACACATGCATTCTTATATGTTCGCATCCATCATAGAAATATAGTCAGGTTTCATATTCGAGAAAGATTGTTAAATAATTTCGGAGCAATGATTTTTTAACATTTCAATCGTGTGTCAAGGTGTAGAACTAGGTTTAAAGAATATTATTACATAGGAATTCGTAATCCTAGTACATTCATCATACGTTCGAAAACTTCAAATTACATTCAACGCTATTTGCATTCAGTTTAGTTAAACCATTCATCCCTGCATAATTAGATTAATTTAGTTATAATTTCATTACAAAAATACTTAAATTTTATTATTTCGGCTAAGGTCACGGTAATAGAAATTAAACTAATCAATCTTCGTGGGACAATACTCGGACTCAAAAAGTCTACTTTATTACTTGTTAACGAACCGTACACTTGCGGTGATTTTAATTCGAATTATATTTTCGTGAACAGCCATTTAAGTGCAATAGATTTTATTTTTCAAAGTCATAAATGAGGGTTGATGGATCCTTCTTCGAGAAGCAAATCACTACGTTGCAAATGGTTTTCAAAAGGAAAACGAAAACATATAGAACTATTGAGAAAAATATAAGACTAGAATAGTGGGTTACAGCCAACAAAAAAGGCTTGATTACTTTGATATGTATTCTTCAGTAATGAAAATAACATCTATTATGATGATACTTGCAATTGAAGTATTATGAAATCTTGAAACACATCAATTGGATGTTAAACAATTACTTTGAATGAAGATTTAGATGAAGAAATCAATATGAAACAAATTGATGATTTTTAATCACTAGGGAAAGAAAAGAAAGTTTTTAAATTGATGAAGTCATTGTATGGATTAAAACAAGCACCAAAAAAATGGTATGAAAAGTTTGATACTGTCATTATGGAATGTAAATTTAAGATCAATGAGTTTGACAAGTGCTTTTACTTACCAAAAATGCTATGTCATCTTATGTCTTTACATTGATGATGTACTTATTGTTGATAGTAATGATAAGATGATTAAATCTACTAAATATATATTGAATTCAAGATTTGACATGAAAAATATGGAATTAGTTGATGTAATACTTGGATTTAAAATTTCAAAAATATCAGACGGGCTCCTTATATGCTAGTCATATTATGTGGAAACAATTTTTTTCAAAAATTTAACAAGGACAATTTTGGTAGACACTTAAAAACAAAAGCTTAAGTCCCATTCTTTAAAAAAAATTAAGAATGGGACTTGAACCTTTAAACGAATGGGTTAATACAATGGAAATTCAAACTAGTTGATTGGAGATTCTAAAATCTAGGTTGAAATGGACAATCTAATTGTAAAGACATAATAGAATTATTGTGGGAGATGTTATCTTCTGTCCACTTCTATGATGTAACAATGATGTTTGTAAGGATAAAGGATAACAATATGATTTTTATGCGTCAAAAATTGAATGGAGTAATTCGGGTTACTTGTAATTAAGAAATCACTTACAAGAAATAACATATGTGAGAGAGAAGAGGGGTCACTTCTAAAGAAATTATTTGGGGCTCAATTCTTAGAAATTCTCATAAAACCAAATGTATGTTCTTGACGACAAACAAACATAACAATCAGAATTGAATTGTGTTGGGAAGAATCATGTGTGTAGCATATCGTCATTTGCACAAAAGACAGAACAATTCAAAGATATTGCATCTACTGGTTAGCTAGTAAAGTAAATATACTTTTCACAATGAAAGGTTCAAAAGGTAATGGTTATCTATCTTATGCAAGTTTCAATCATTGAACTTTATCACCAAATTTTTTTGTTTTACGTTTTCGTCTCTCTCAATTGTCATTCATGTAGAGGATTGTAGGAAAATGACTTATAAATGTGACTATTTTGGCATAATTTTGTATGTGACCCATTCCTTTGTTTTAAAAGATCAAAGTAAATTCGTGTTCTCCTCCTTGAAAACATTGAAATCATACATTGTCAAAATTGATGCTCAGGTGAATGATTTGGAGTTCAAAGTGTACCAATTGGAAGGAGTTTATGTATTGGAAGAAAAACTATATTAATTTGTTCCGTATAGGAAAATAGACATGACAATGTCTAATTTATATATAACCACACTTTTGTAAGTATAATCATGTGTAGCATAGAGTCTCACTCAACGTGCGCATGCAATGAGGAGAACGAACCAGATTTGCACCCCAGGCCATTGAACTTGTGTGCAACTTCAACTTGCATATACGAATATTGGATCAAAATTGGCCCCTTAAAATGGTCCATACTTTGCCTTTATTTTCTATAATTTTTATTTTTATTTTCTTCCAATTGACTTTTCTATTCCTAAAACTCCGGAAACTCGTGTTTATTGCCGTTGATTGAAAGATTAAACCGTTTGGTTAATGATGGTGTTAATAGTTGTAATACTTGTAACTGTTGGTCTATTAAGCAACACATTAGAACCTTTTACATAAGTCGGTTTTTTCCTTTGTTCCACGCATGACAATTCTCATCTTTTTTGATTTATTTCTGTCTAAAATTTTTCACTATCGTCAAGTCTTGGTAATAGTCCTAATCAAATTCAGCTTGTCGGAGTAGAAACTAAAATGCCCAAATTTTACTGATTTCTCGAGTACATCCTGGGAACGGGCGCTCAAATGAAACTTCAAGCACTTATGGTGATGGACGAATCTATTTTAAGGATACTGTGTAAATATTTAGGCCTCGATTTGCTAATTCTTCCTTCAGTGATTAAAATTCTTTCCTCTGTAGTTTTAATTCTTTGTTTGTTCTTTTGCATTATAATTTATTATTACTAGGTTTAAGCAACGTGTAATGCACGTTTACTTAGTCTATATATAATTTTTTTGGTTGAGAATTAAATTTTTATTAATAAAGATGTAATTTTTTGGTTAATTAAATAACTAATGATGTAATGTTTATGTAATTGATAAATAATTACACATTTTGATTTATTAAAAAAAGAGCATTAATAGAATCTATAGCATCGTCCTATATATAAACATCGCTCATAGTCTTATGAAAGCTGTTTGAGATAATTTTGATTCTAAGATAACGACTCAACATTTTCCTTAAACTGTCTATATTTTTTCTCCTTTAATTTCTCTGGATCTACATAAATTTGAATCTTCCAAATTTCTTTTGATAATTTCTCTGTAACGCTTTTAATATATGGTCAATTTTCCTACAAAATAAATTTTGAATATGTTTACATAATTAATAAAAAAACCCAATTATTTTGAAATAACTCATTATAATAAAAATCAAGTTTTGAAGAAAAATTTAACAGATACCTCTCCAACATGTCCTATCAATTCAACTGTTGAACAACCAAGTGCATGTTTTGCTACTTCACCAAACATAGTAGCAGCTAATTTTTCAGTATTATCGTCCAGTTGAACATATCCCCTAACACTTTAAATGCGTTGAATATATTAATTTTAATTTGAATAGTGTTAAATTCTAAATTAAATCAGACATCAATTTTAAATTAAAATTGTAAAATACATACCGTGGTTTGTAGACCCATTGGCTTTTGCAATATATACAAACGAAGCTTTCATTGTATTTATATCTAGTTCCTTTGTTACAGTTAACGCATGACATGTAATAAAATACTTGGACAAACTCAATCACATTTATCTTCGCCCATATCCAGAATTTTGCTTTCTACATTAAATCATAATCAATTTTTACAATGAATGTTAGTGTAAAGACAAAAAAATGTATAAGTTTGTGTTTCGTACTATTATATTATATCAAATTTTGCACTTAATCATGAACCTTTTGTACATAATAAAATAATAGATAACATTACATTACAATACAAAACTAAATAAATAAATATTTTTTCTTCATTAAATTCAATGTACCTTACCAAATAAATTATTAGCATTTTTAAACTGATAATCTCCACGTCCATTTTGTTTTTTTAGTTTAATTTTTTCCTAGTGACTAAAATGTAGTAGTACAAAGCATTTTGCATTTCCCATTCATTTATTATTAAATAATGGAATTCCAACAGACACAACATCAATTGCCACAAACGGTGGCTTAATTGCTATTTAATAGAAACAATAAAACTAACGGTGAAAAAAGATTTTCCGTTAAAACAACCAATTCCGTTAGATAGGCACTTTATATATATATATATATATATATATATATTAGGTGCAAGCAACGTGCAATGCATCAATTTCCAACCGAAAAGTTATGTTTCGATGTTTTAGTCTCATATTGAGACCTATTTTTGGCATAGAAAGTGATCGAATTGGAGAATGATGTCCGAATCAAAATTGTAGCTAGATAGCTTTCCAACGCATTTTGAATCGCCTCAATCGGATCTCGGAATACAAAGTTATGATAAAAACACTGAAAGAATGTGCAACTGCCTGTTTAAAATAAGAAATTCCGTTACATAGTCCGTTAAAATAACAAATTCAGTTAGTTTTTCCGTTAAAAACAAGAAATTCTGTTACATAGCCACTTTTAATATATAGAAGATATTTTGTGACGCTGTTGTAACACAGGCTACCTAGGAAAAATTAATTACATGTGTACACATTATATTACAACTATAGAATGTGCATAAAAATCAAAAACAAGCTTACACAAATAATTATTAAAATGCCAAAATAAATAGAAAAAGATACTTAGAATCAAGTTTAACCTTTGGTTTGTAGAGTTCTTCGACAACATCTTTCTTTTTCTTCGACTTTAAAGTTCCTTTACCATTCCTACGTTTCCTTTAGTAGTCATCTATTCAGAAATCGTAGTTTCAAATGCTAATGAAAAATGAAGACTACATGTAACAACCATAGTTTCAATTGAAGAGATTAAAATCTACAACACATAAGAATAATTCAAATTTGGGTAAAAACACCTATTGAAATAAGAGAACTATAGAGAGAAAATGGAGGAGTAAAGAATATTTGTATATTCTGTTGTGTGTATAAACTATACAAGGGACCGCCTTTTTATAGGAGAAAGAGATGACTACAAAAGGTAACAATATTATCTAATTAAGGCTAATTAGACAAAATATCAATCATTCCTTATTTAGGAAGATATTCCCACATTAGAAATATATTACTAATATATTAATAGATTATATACTGACACCCCCTAAACTTAAGATGGGAACGAAGATGTCAACTTGAGTTTGTAAACCATATCACGATGAAGACCGGATGATGAGCCTTTGTGAAGATGTCAACAAGCTGATCAATAGAAGTAACATGATGTAATCGAAAAATACCTTGCCTAATATGATAACGAATGAAATGACAATCTTTCTCAATATGTTTCGTGCACTCATGAAAAACATCATTGTGGGCAATCTGAATGGCACTAATATTGTCACAATGGATATAAGAACTGCCAGTAAAGGAAACACCCATATCTTGGAATAACCATCGAAGCCACAAAAGTTCAGAGGTAGTATCAGCCAATGCATGATATTCAACACCCGTACTAGAGCGAGATATAAGTGTTTGCTTTTTACTTCTACAAGAGATGAGATGTGCCGAGCAAGAAGCAATATCCAATAGTGGAGCGACGATCAATAGGATCACCTGTCTAATGAGCGTCAAAATATACCTGAAGGTCCAATGATGAGTGGGCAGAAAAATGAATCCTATGAAATAAAGTCCCCTTAATGTATCGAAGAATTCGGAGAAAAACAGCATAGTGAGTAGAGCAAGGAGAATGCATAAACTGACTTACCAAGATGACTGCATAAGAAACGTCGGAACGAGATATAGTCAAGACTGCCAACCAATTGTCGATGAGAACCTGTTGAAGTGCTTGTATACCCGAAAGACCATCACTCATAATAACCACGTCATCAACAATACCAGCTTTAGATTGAAGGATAAACAAAGCAGAATCATATGTACTAGGAGTGAAGCCTTATTAAGCTAACACTGAACTAAACTTGGAAAACTTTCTAAGGCAACAAACCTTTTGAGGCGGGTTCTCAAATCCTGGAGAAGGTTTAAGACATACTTTTTCATCTAGATTACCATTAAAAATGCATTCTTCACATTCATTTGAAACGGCTTCATTGTCGAATATCTACAACAATAAGTAAAGATCTAAAAGAAGTAAGATGTGCAACAGGTGCAAAAGTCTTCTCGTAGTCCATACCATACTCTTGAGTAAATCTCTGCACTTAAAGACGAGCTTTATATCGTTCAACAGACCCATCAACTTGTGTCTTAATCTTGTACACTCATTTGCATCCTATTGCAAACTTACCGAAGGCAAATCAACTAAGTCCTATGTACAAGTTTTGAGGAGGGCCTGAAGTTCATCAAACATAGCTTTTTGCCAAAGAGGGTTAGAATTAGCCTCACGATAATTGCAAGGGTAATGAAGAGTGGCAATCGCAGAAAAACAATGATAATCATTAAGATGTACCGGAGGTGTTCTTACTTTATTGGAGTGACAAATTTTTGGGACAGATGAAAACTCGAAGGGGGTGATAGGATAAGGAAATGGCTCAAACTCAAGAGAAACATGCGATAAGTGGTCACTGAATGAGCTTTCAACACCTGCATTATAATCTAATTAAAAATCTACATTGAGGTCAGTAAAAACTAGATGATGAAATGGAGGATGTGACAGGACTATACAGGTGAAGAGCTTGTGCTCCTAAAACTAAACATCGCGGGAGATGCCAAGATGCTTGATGATGGGGTTATAGCATTGTTAACTTTGTGATCAATGCAATAATCGAGAAAACAACAAAGAAGAAATCATGGTTCAAGTTTGGTACGCTCATGATGTGGATGTAATACAAAACAAACACAACCAAAAACTTTCAAGAGAGAATAATTTGGTACCTTTCTGTGGAGAAGCTCATAGGGAGACCGATTGGAAATGATAGGGGGAACCCAATTGATTGTATAAACGGCTATAAGAGTATCTTCTCCCCAAAAGAATTCAGGGAGAAAGGATGAGAGGAGAAAAGACCTTACAGTGTCGAGAATATGAAGGTGCTTACGTTCTGCACAACCATTTTATTGAGAAGTATACAGACAAGATCGATGAGAAAAAGAGCCATCTTCTATAAAGTTGTCAAGAAAAGAGGCAGACATATACTCCATGGCATTATCGGAGCGAAATATTTTGATAGTGCGATCAAATTGAGTTTTTATCATTTGCTTAAAACTACGAAATACATTTAATAACTCAAATTGATTGTGTAAAAGATAAATCCATGTGTAGCGTAAATAATCATCGATAAAGATTACAAAATAACGAGACCCCCCTTGCAAGGAGTAGGGATAGGTCCCCATACATCAAAATTGGACAAGATCAAAATGGATAAAAGATTAAGAGTCATTGTTATTAAAAGATAAAGCTTTCATTTTCCTAATTGATAAGATACACAATCAAAAGAGTCAAAGTTAACTCTTCCTAAGTAATCATTAGATGTTAAAGACTGAATACGAGACAAAGATGTATGACCAAGACGGGAATGCCAAAGATTGAAGAGACAACAACTGCAAAAAGTTGGATAGAAGATGAAATTGGAACTTGCAATGATGAAAGCTCGAAAAGTCGACCAAATTTATACCCTGTCCCATCCAGTGGGAGTATGAGATAAAACTTGATGGACGATTGCCTCAAGATCAGCTGCAGTAACAGATGATAATGGTAGGTATAGAAGAAGACTCCAAAGATGATAAATTGGTAGATGCAGCAATTATCTTGGGAATAGAGGTATGTATCTTAGCCTTCTGAGCATCTTTTACATCTTTAGCCTTTTTCTTGGCACAATCAGAAATTCGATGACCTCTTCCTTACAATAGTGGCATTGACCATTGAAACGACGTGGCACGGAAAAAGCAGCAGCCACAACTAAACTAGGTATAGTAGCCATAACCAGATCAGTAGAATAAACTTGACGAGTCTTCTAGTGTGTCGCCTCGAAAATGAGCTTAGTAAGAGCAACATCAAAAGTTGGTAGTGGAGAGCAATGAAGAAACGAGGCTCTAGTATTCTCAAAGTCATTTTGAATATGCAGCATAAAATGGATGAACCGGTGCGCAGCAGTTTGAACGCTACTATATGCGACAATAGGTTTTGTGATGGATTTGTAGTTTATGGCAGTTTGTGGATGTTTTTGTGGTGATTTTTTGTGGTGGTGGTGGCGGCGGTGGTGGTGTTGATGTTGGTAGTGGTCACATGCGGTGTGCAAGGTACTTGCGATCTGGTGTCAGGGTGTTTGGTGATATCGCGACCTGGCAGCGATGAGGGTGTTGGAGTTTAGTGTGGGGGTGGTGTCGTGGTTATTATGGTAGTGGTTTTGCATTGCTATGGTGGTGGTTTATGTTTATGTGGTGGTTGATGTGGTCGTATATCTTTGCGATGTGTTGATTTGTTTGAGGTGGTAGTGTGGTGGTGGTGGTTCTAGCAACGAAGGTGGCGATGGTGCTGCTGGAGGGAGTGGTGCGGTGGCGATCATGGTGTTGTTGTGATCACAAATTATTTGGTTGATTGTGACCATTAAATTGGTTAATCTTTGACCAATAACACAATATGTGACAAATGAAAAAGATAAATTGTGAATGTGACCTAAAAAAATTTAATTTGTGACTGTCTACTAAAGTGTGACTTATAATATTTGTGATTTGTGATCCATAAATAAATTATGACGTATAAATTTTTGATTTGTGATTGATGAACAAACTGTTACCTATAAAATTTCTGATTTGTGACCGAAAAATAATGTGACTAATTAAATCGTTAATTTGTGACCAAACTATATAGATTTGTTACCTTAATATAATAAATTAATTAAATCATAAATAGATTTTAATTGGTATCTGATTCTTGAAATTTGAAACATTTGCTCTTAGTTTTGAAAGGAGTGATACTTAACCTCTTATTTATGAGTTTTCCCATTATTGTATTCAACCTTAAGCCCAAAAAAGGGGGAGATGGTCTACTGGCCAAACCGAGGTTGGTCACCACTAGAAATTGGATGGAAATAAACTGTTTTGAGCTTGATGATTCTCTCCCCTAATTTATAGATATGATAATGAGATTCTTTGATTGAGTCATCAATCAAGTGCACAAATTTAAGACTTTATAATGCAAAATTAATGACTTGAATGAAACCAGTGCAACTGAGTTTATTAAAATCTACAAACTCAAACCACTAGAAATTTCATTTCATGTAAAAGAATCTCTGTAGCTAGAACAATTGAAGAAGTCTCTTTACAGAGCGCAATACACAATCCAACACAAAACCATCAACCAATTACCTCGACAAATGACTTCGTGTACATCAGCATATGATCTTATAATAGTGAACATATTGTCGAAAACCCAACAATTTAGGATTCCATGTACTGGAAAGGTGGAGGGCTCGTTTTTGTCTTCTCATGACCTGCGAGTTGGAATTATAAACATGATAAATTGATTCGATGATTCGATCATGCAATCTATTAGGCTCCTAAACTTTGGAACTAAATTAGGCTTGTGTAGAATGTAATACTATTTCGAGAAATGAAACTTGGAGCAAATATACATGTACCTTCAACTCCACGAATCTTCACTTCTCGCCATTCTTGGACGAGGGCACAGCAACAGCACATCAAATGGGAGAGAAAGTCATCAAATAAGCCACCCTGTAAAGATAGTAGGATGTCCATAAAAATCTACCTAATGTAAATTCCAGTGAGTGTAGAAATAGTTACCCCAAGGCGAATTCTCACCAAATGGTAACTTCTTTACACAGGTTCACAAGACAAATCTTTTTTTTTTTTTTTCAACGTATAGAACTTGATCCTAGAGAGAATTTTAAGACTTCATTGTCAAATTTCAATATATATTTGTTCTTTTGGAGGAGAAGTCTTTTACTCTAATTGATCATTTCATCCGTCAAGTAAAAGTACAAGAACAACAAACTAAGCCTTGTTCATAATAAATTTGGGGTCAGGTCCATAGAAGTGTAATAAGAATTATGACATGAGATAATAGAGGAATCACCTTGATGTTAAGCGTTTTGCGAAGCTTCTTTCTGATACAACATGTATAACAGCAGCAGGACAGTATCAAGGAATAAGCCATCAAGTCGTTACATGCTTCTGCAGAAGCTGCACATCAGAAGCATCATTTGCTTCCTCATGGCTTGCAATTTTCGAAAATAAAGATATTTTTTATATCTAGTGTCATTATAGGAGACAAAAACTAATAGAGAAATGAAACCAATATATTTCAAGGAAGCAGCCATTACTAGATTTCCCCAAGACCATAAATATTTCAGGATAGCCTTATTTAAGTGGAACAGTTGTTACATGAATTGAGGTGACCACAAGTTCCAACGACATCATTAATGGGACAGAGACTCGTGGCATACTATATCTGCTAGACACTTGGATTACCAACTCAGTGAATTCATCAGGTAACATTATTAAACAAAATGCCTTAGTATTGCTCCCAAGCAAACTTGTAGGCTCAATGGTAAGTCTTTAATGCAAGCATAATTGAAGTATTAAAAGGTAAAATAATCACTTACAGATGTGCTTGTTAGTTGCCACTGAGGCAATCTTCGAAAATGTGCCACAAGGAAAGAAGATAGTTTTTATGCCTGCAAAAGCATATATAGGCTGCTAAGAATTCATTTGAGCATGTAAAAATATCATAAAAATATTCCTTGTGCTAAAGAACATGGCTCTAGCATGAAATAAAATAGAATCTTGTAGCACAGGACAAGGACGAGAGACATCATATGTCAATAAAATCTAAAACATACTCAGCGATAACAGAAACATCCAATCTCATCGTCCAACATTAAATTCTCTACCGACGTGCAAAACTATGGTCTTCACCAAATTCACATAATTTAATCAATCAAATAAATAGCACCTTATGTACGTAATCAAGATACTACTTGCACTGCAAGGGGAAACAAGATGAGCGCACTTATGTTATCATTCCTACCATTCATTTTCGTACAATTTCCAAATTCTTTTGCCAATCTACAATTGTTCATCTTTTTAAATCTCCTCATTATAACTATTTGCACTACAGTCACTCTCCCATTTTGAACTTATCATTTGACTTTGCACAAGAATTAATGCAGAAAACGTTCTCAGAACAGGAATGTGGCAAAGATATTCATTCTGTATTTATTCTTAGAGTAGAGGGTGTTACAGTACGGTAACCCGAATTCTGTTTGGCCCGGTCCGAAAAGCTCGCGGTGTGATATGTGGTGAAACTAAAATTATGAGAAGTATGGATCTGTTTTATTCTAACACGCGCGCACACACACAAGCATATATGATGTATTTTAGGGTTTCATTATATTATTTGGTGTAGCCATCCAAAATGCTCTCTTGTACTCGTCTTTGATATAATGGATTATCTCCTCTTTCCGTGGTTTTTTTCTGTCTAGAGTTTCCACATTAATTGTGTGTTCTTGTTATTATTTTTCTATTGTCTATTCTTGCTTTTGCATAACAGAGGGTCCTCCTGGAGAAGGTCCCATTCCCAAAATAAATAAATAAACAAGTGCACATATATATATATATATATATATATATATATATATATATATATATATATATATATATATATATATATCAAGTGCCTGAGTGTGAAATGCGAGTTCATAAATATGAAAAGCTTAACAGCTGCATTCCATGTAATAAACAAATAAACATGTAGGAACATACACAAAAGAGGTTCTGAACAGCAGCCGAGTAAATCCGAATGCCATTCGTCGGAGAGATGTGAACCTTTAGAAGATAGCAAATCCTTCCTAGAGGAAACCGACGTGTTTCTGCACAGATGAATAAACACATGGCAAAAAGAATTCTAACATAAGTTACTTGCTGGTGGGAGGGAAGAAATTCTGAAGAAGATGCAAATTGTCATTTTAGGAGCTTGTACAAGTAGAAATCATAAATATAAGTACAACTTTGTCAAAATGAATTAATGTATCCCTTCACCAAAAACAAAATATTGATTTTCCACCCAAATTTTGCCCATAAGTGCAGTATCTCTGACTTGCATTATTACGAGTACTTGAATGATAAACACTTCCAACATGAAAAGTTACATCCGAAATATAAGTCATAGTATTCAATTTAGTGAGAATGGGGATGAATAGTCATAGAGAAAATTAACCTCGAAGTTGCCAATTTCTGATCACTCTCTGTGTAGCTATCATCATAATGTCCTTTCTCACTATTGCCATCTACATTACCCTGATCCACATTGGACTCTTTTGTGGGTGAACTTTTATCCGGACAAGAAGTTGCTGCAACTGCTTCTGTAACATCAAGCAAATGCTGGATCACTTCACACTGGCTAACATCTAAGTTAGCTTGTGAACGTTGCAGTTCTAACTGAAGCTTCTCATTTTCCTTTCTTATAGCCTCATTAATGGGCAAGTTTGGGTATGAACAAGAAAGGGTTTTCTTTAACACAACGGTGTCCTTTTGCGAGGGATCAGGTTTTAGAATTACATCTTGCACCTTCCTGTCTTCGTCATCCAATGTATATTCGTGTTGGTCCCTTTCAATCATTTCTATTCGTTCCTGATAATATGATGAGAAGTATTATTAATTAATAGCAAAAGAAACACGAAAGTGTTTATGTAAAAATATAGAAGGATTAGGTCTCAATAATAAAGAGGTGATAATCCAAGTCTTCTCTATAATTATTATAGATACATTACAAACCTAGGTGAATTAAATGTAAATCTGCGAGAAAATTTAATTCATGACATTAATGTAAGTTTTGTGAAGTATTATCTTTAACAATATTTTTGAGCAATACATATTACTTGCTTCTGCTTGATTACTGCAACTACACGAGGTCCAGAAAACATTATAATAATAGTTGACAGATGATGAAAGTATGCAACTATCGCTAAGCCTAACACAAAAAGTGACCTTAAATAACTGCATCAGATGATTGGATTTTCCAGACTCTAGAAAACAGGTTACATTTTTGCATTATGTATGACATTGCGCAAGACAGTACAACAAACAGTTTACAAGGAGAAACATAAAGCTGTAGACAGATTGTGTAGTATGGCTATTCCTTAGTCCATCCAGCTCTCATGCAAGGGAGAAAGGAAATCAAGATATAATAATAAAGACAGTCCCTGTCCAGGTAGACAATTAAAGAGCGGAGAAAATTCAGTTCTAGAGAAAAGCGCTTCTGAACTTAACTCTAGGTTTTGGTAAGATATCTATTTGACATAGTTATCACAGTATTGCGTGTGGTTAATCATACACTCACGAAAAAGTACATAATTTCACGGCCATTGCTTTTTCCTTCAACTATTTGGATCCCCTAGTTTTTTTAACCAGACTCACAGATAAGATAGCAAACAGATTTTATTACATGAACAAGGCAGCATCATGGATGAAAAGGATTCAACAATATGCCATGAAATTCCAGTCAATAACATCAGTGCTGCTCTAGGCCATAAGACCCCTTTCGGAAGAAAACTAGGTGACAGAACTTTCTTACACAAAAGTATTTTTTTCAGTTAATTTTGTAATTTAATTAGAGATTATACATGGGCCAGACTCATTTACTCTTGATTCAGGTCAGTAACTCAAGAAAATAAACAAAGAGAATAGAGGGACATATGTGCAGAGTGTCCGTTATAACCACTTTCATGCTTTCTATACTTCACTGTGTACATATACACCCATATCTAAGTATGCACATTCCATTTTCTTCGACATATGTTCGTAGTTTACAAATTTCCTTATGGATGAATGTTATTCCACTCCGATTAGTTTGAATAATAGTCAGCTGCAAATTTCTTCTTAAATCAAGATGCATCATGCTATAGCACACTAAACAGTTTGAGTTCACCTTAAGATTTCCAAATATTAGGTGCCCAGAATGTACCACAACAAACATTAGGCAAGATAAAACCTTTGTCCTCAAACTGACAATTTAACTGAAAGTGATCTTCTATTCTTCTGTTCAAATTTCACTGGTGGAGCTAAATAAGTTTGGTAAAGTGTCTGCAAATAATGAATTGCTACAAAATCCAAAACCAACAAGACAGCAGGAAGGTAAGGTACAAACATTAAAACAGCAAATGAATATGGAATGTCACGGGAAGCTCCGAGTTAGGATCATCACATTGTATTCATTAAATCATAAATATTCACATTGTTTTGATCAACGATTTATAGATAAAGGAAGCTATAGTTAATTATAGAAGTAAATATTGGTGTGACATTGGAAAAACTAAAATAAGTCAGGTGAAAACATACAAAAGAAATAATCAAGCTTTGATAAACGAAATAGACATTATATTATCATAGAGCAAGTAAATTAAGAGGTTGATACCCGGACTCGAGCATTATCCACAAGGGTTATGAGAGGTATGATCTTCAAGTACTGATCAATTTCAGTCTGAGCCCTCCTGAACTGGTAAACAATGTTCCATCCCATAGCCAGTAGATAGAAATAACTTCGGTCTTGGCAACTGTTAACCAAAATGTAAGACCTCCTCAATGCATCCTCAAGCTGCTCCAGTGGTTCTCGAGTTTCTGGATACTTTTTGAGCTCCGAAATCTTGAGTTGCTCCAACAAATTCCCAATCAGTTTCAGATGCTGCGCGAACTTCCTGCAGTTCTTCTTGTGCATGCGAGCCGTGCTAGCAGCTTTCACTATCATTCCAATTAGCCTAACAGCATCTATTCCCGTCAGTTGGGCCACATTTGCTATTTCCCCGAAATGTTCCCACGACGACATCTCGGACTCCCTTGGATAATCCCTTGACTGATTTTCTGTTAAGGGATAAATCCCACATCAGTTAAATACCAAAATATAAGACAACGTATACATGTTTGGACTACTACTCTTAATAAAGTTGACATTTTAATATGGAACTCTAAGTTTTAATATAGTATCAGAGCTCATTAAACTCCAACAAGCAATTCGATCTGATTAAAACTTAAAAACGAGTACGTGAATTTCAAGATTGGTTTGCTCAAACGAGCCACCCTCTTATGGGGAATGTTAGGGGATAAATCCCATGTCGATCAAATACCAAAATATAGAATAATATATAAGGATTTGACTACTTTTCTTAGTAAGGTTGACATCTTAAGATGGAATCTCAAGTGTTAATATTTTTAACTCGAGAAGATACAAAGCACATGCTTCAAATCAATATGTACTTAGCAGTTGAAGCTTTGCCTTCAATGAATTCTCTATCTTCAGCAGATGTTTTTATCTGAAAAAGATGTAAAATTGTGGGAATTTAAGGATTTTACTAATTTCTTTCACCAATTCCCAAAAATCCCATTTTTCTCATTTCAACAAAAAGATAAATTCTCTCAATTGCAACATCAATATGTGAATGCAATTAGTCAACGGCAATTCCAATGAAATCTTCTTTGTGTAAATAATCAAGATCTTTAACAGTGAGATTTGAAAGGGAGCTGAAGTCAACTGCAGGAAAAAAAAGCATTCAATGATCAAAACCAAGATCTCAAACAATTCTACTAATCCAATTGGGAAAAAAAAAGACCCATTGAATTCATTTTCTTCTTTTCGAATAAAGAGAAAAGGTAAAACATAATTAAAAGCAAGATATTGGTCCCTTTAACTAAGAAACAAAAGGAAAATTGAATAAAAACAAAAGCATAATCAATAAAATTACCCGAAAGTAACCGAAGGCACTGATAATTTACCTAAAAACTGCATAAACACAAATAATTTAAAAGTAGAAAATACATAAACATATACATAAGAATGTATGCTTATATTTGTATACACAGGGAGGGAAAAAAAAAGCAGAAATGTTCTCGAGTTCTATCACCGCTGTCTCTTTTTGTGAATGCAGAATTTCATTAAGAGCAAAAACCCACAAAAGAACAGCAAAATTGAGAACAATGGAACTAAGACTTCATTGATTTACACAATTTTCTTTACAAGTAAAAACAGATATAATCAAGAATGTTTCTGCGTGCGTGCTTACTCTCTCACACATACACAATGTAGAGAGAGATAGAGGTTGCGAGACTCACGCTTCGGTGTCTCTTGTGTCCTGTCTGGGCTCTGTTTGCTGGGGTGGACAGCTCTCTCACTCACTCACTCGCTCCCTTTATTTGGATGTGAGTGCATAGCATTTGCACACTACACAGTGCAGATAGAGCATGTTTGGAATGTTTGGACTATGTTTTTGCAGTAACTGGTCAAAATTGATTACGACTGAAGTAATTCTAAGAAATTGACTATTTATACATAGATAAAATAAATATTTTTTTTAATTTAAAAGCAATGTACTGGAAGTGGAGTCTAACAGTTGCCTATACGCGAAATGGGAGTAAAATGCTTCGCTTCGTTCTTTTTTGCACTTTTTCATTTTTTTTTAATTTTTTTTTATTTTTTGTGCCTAGGCGGGCGCTTTTTTTTTTTTTTTACGCTTATATAGTTTTTAACATTTTTTTATGTTTTTCAATGTTTTTTTTACATTTTTTCCTTTAGTTATTAAATAATTTTTAAATTGATTTAAAATTTTAAAATAATATTAAAATAAGAAAACGTTATTTTACGCCTAGCCCGAATATTGGCTTTCACGCTTCGTCTCGCTTTAGCTTTTTAGAACACCGTTTAAAAGTGAAATTTTGAGTAACATGGCTAAACAATTTGAGAAAAAGTTGCTTTAAAGTAACTTTTACAGTTTCCCTTAGCCAAACATGATGCAATATGCCAGACAAGCAAAGCATTAGACCCGGTTTGGTCACGGGATGGCCATCCCTGATTCCACTTCTTTCTTTATTATTAGTTTGGTAGAGTTTACTTTAGGTGGAAATTATTTTTTTAATGTTCACTCCATTAAATTGGACTTTAAATATTCAACTATTATAATTTTCATTTTTGCACTACATTTTTGAAACCTTGTTTTTGCACAACTTATTTTCATAGACAATATGTAAAATTTGGAAAAATTGAAATACATGTTAAAATGTTAGCCTCCGATGTGAGAAATCCACTTGAAAATAGAATGCACCTCGTGCACAATTCTTGACCTCACTCATCTCTGCCTCTCAGATATGTAAAATCGATCATGATAATTTGACACAACACTATTAAAGCACTCTTAAATTTTAGCTCACCATATTAAACTAGCCTTCAAAAATAAGCCCAACGCATCATGTAGGCACAATCCATTTGAGTTTTTGGCCAATCACACTGCAACACATGCTACAACGATATTTTGACTTGAGCTTCTAGAGCCAAGAATTACCATTTGACGACCCTAGGACTAGGCCGATGACGGAATACATTGTGGACGTGACAGTTTTACATTCATCATTAGGCAGCTTAAGCAATTTGAGAGTTTTAGGCAAAATAGACAATAGGGCATTTTCGAGAAAAAAAATTATATGTAGCAAATGATCATGTATGAAAATTTTGTCGAAAATTGCCGACACATGAATTTGATAATGTAGATAGAATTGTCGACAATGATACTGGGAATGATCACTAACATACCTTCATTAGTGAGTATCGACAACAAAGTCGTCAATGATTTTTTGAGAATTATCGATGAAAAAAATCGTCGATGACATTTACAAAACTTTACTCTCTAATACTCTCTCCATCTCATTTATATAAGCTAATTTAACTTTATATCAACTAGTTTTTGGGAAGATGCGCCTTATTTTTGCTGCAGGTTGTTACAAGTTCCAACTATAATAATTAACCATTCAGCTCTCACTGAGAGTGACATATTATGGGACACCATGAACAAGAATAGGAAGAGGATTCTCAAGCAATTTGGAACCCTGGGGCAAAAATCGTCGAGGGAGGCTTTCAAAAACAATACTAAAAAAAATTAATGTGGCAAATGTACACTTTAACACATAAATTTCATTGGTAATTGTTGATAATTCTAAATGGAATCATTATATATTTAACTTGTGCTATCAAAAATGTAAATGGAGATACTCTGTCCGAACTAGAAATGCCACTGATCTATCTGCAATAGAGCTAAGAGAGTTGTTCCCTTAGCCCCCAACAAACACATAGAGAGAATATAAATGTAATGCTATGAACAAAATAATGAAAAGCGTGTAACGCCCCAAAAATTCAAGCATCTTGAGGTGTTACCAAACAAAATTTTTATGTACTTAAATGCGGAACTGTAAAATTATATTTTTCTAAATAAATAGAACATTCATAACTTTAAATAAGAATCATAATATCGTGTCTTTGAAACGATTTAAAAATTCTTAACTAACAAATTTGCTAAAAATATTATTGGAACAAAACAAACTAAAAATTTTAAATAAAAGCAGTAAAACCTAATGTTATTCTCATCGGTCGAAATCCTTTGGCAGCCCTCATCACCGTCCCACCACAGCTCCAATCGACCCGAACTAGTCTGTAAAAATTGTAAGAGTGAGTATTTTGAAAACACTCAGTAAGATACGTGCAGTTTCCATTATACAATTATATGCAATAAAATAACACTTCATACCACTCTTCTCTTATGGAGTATCTCGGTGACCAAGCGAAACACCCATCTAGGTCATCTTAAATTCCCGAATGATCTCTTATCTCTTTCTAAGGAACCCGAAAGCCCATTGACAATTCATGCATAAAATTACTGAACATAAAAGCATAAGGAAACAAACAACTTTACACAAAAGTATCTTACCTCAATTGATCAAACGAGCTTTTGAAAATAAAAATATACTTAGAATTTACAAATGTTTCTCTATATGAAAAGCTGTGTAAAATTGTGGTGAATTGTGAAATATGAGCTCACTATTTATAGGGAAAAAGTACAAGAATTGAGTCATAATATAACTCTAATATAAATCATATTTATTCTAATAGATAAGAGTTTGTTAAAATGGTTGGTTAGAACTAGAATTTTGATAGGTCAATATATATTAAAGATAAACATGGCTAAAATAACACAATATTATCTTCCAAAAAATATATGTGTGTACACGTGCAATTGAAAAGAATAAGGAATGGTTAATTCATGATTATCTACTTAAATATTATAATATATTGCTAATTATCCTAAAAGGACCATAATTAAATAATAAAATATTGCATATAAATCATACTTCTTCGAATTGAAATATTTTGGGCTTAACTCATCTGAACTTAAATTTTCTTGAGCCCAATAAACACTATTTAATGCGGGCTACAAAATGAGCACAATATTAATATACTTTTGATCACTCTATAGGAAGTTAAATATTTGGCCCATTTAAAACATAAGGATTTAAAAGATACTTTATTTTAGCCCTTCTACTTTCAAAAACCATAGAATAAAATTTATAAAACAAATATTTTTATTCTAAAATTTTCGGGGTGTTACAAAGCGTATCTGAATAATTAATAAGTATATATATAAATTATATAATGCTAGGTGAGATATCATCACATAGAGACCTGCTAGGATTGGATTCCAAATGGTCAAGGACTCCTAGTGTAGTTGAACACGGAAGAGATGGTGGATTGTAAGTCTATAGGGAAGCGGAAATAAGGTCCAACGACACACGATATTTAGGGTCGGGGACCTCGACTACAGATTGGAGAGTGGAGACCAACCAATCCAAGAGGTCGGGGTACTTGACCTACGTAGGCATGGAGGCCAGTCTGATAGAGTCGTGAGTGTTTACTAGATCGGGTACTCATACCTCCCCAAGTCGAGTATGAGAGAAATGGTATCTTCACTAACTAAAAAATTGTTTTGGACTCTTTAATTTTTTAGTATTATTCATTACCATCATAATTTTTCATAAATAAAAAAGACAAAAACATGTAAATTTCGAAAATAAGGATTGTTGATAAATCGGAACATTAGATGATCGCCTAGCTCACATACTACTGGAACCAGCTCTGTCCATTACTATTGAGACCTTTTTATTCTCAATTGTTGCCTTATAGCTGGATAGATGGGACTAAGTGATCAAGTCAATAGCAGTTGCTCGTTTGGTAATTTTATTCAAGATGACGGTATTCAATTCTAGGATTGTTCATAGGCGTGGTCAGTTAATGATGCCATAACTGACGGAGGGAAATGACTTTTTATATCATTTTTCCTTTTCTTTATTTGATTTTTTTTTCATTAGCGTTGTCAAGGATAATTTTCATATCAGATAAATATCGTTGAAATTATATCCACACATGATTTTTAACTTTTCAATTAAAAAATCAAATTTAAAAGTATTTTATTCAAAAATTAGATGATAATTCAACTTTTAAATATTAATAATAATATTATAAAATTAAATTAATTCACCATGCCACCAACCCCCACCCCAACCCAACCCAACCCATCCCATCCCATCCCGTTTCACTCACAAACCCTGAATCATTCCCCTCTCTCCTCCCTCTATCATCCCCCTTTTCTCCTCTCTTTATCACACACGGAAGATCATTGTAGAAGACTATCGAAAGACCATTGGCAAGCGTTGTTACAACAATGCTCACAGTGGTGCGAACTATGCTGCACAATGGCAATGGTTTTGGGGGTGGTTTCTTCCTCCTTCGAGCTATTGCTTAGCTTGAATTTTGGGTAGTTTTTGTCGATGGTTGTTGGTGATTTACAAGTGGTGGTGATGGTGCGACGACGAAGGTGAGGTAGTGGTAGTGGTTGTGGTTGTATGATGATTGTAGTGCTGGCACGGTAGTGCAGGTGTTTGTGATGTTGGCGATGATGATGGTGGTTCTAATAGTGGTAACAAATGGTGGTGGTGCGGGTGCTGCAACATTCGTTTGGTGTTAGGGGTGAATTGAGGTTAGGTTGAGTTGAGCTGGGGTTACATCGAGTGGGGATAAAGAGTATTTGTAATCAATTATTTGAGATTGTGATCAATAAAAAATGTGAGATTGTGACTAAATTTGTAATCGTCACTTAAAATTTGTTAAGTTGTAATCAATTAATTTGATAATTTGTGATTGTGATGATATATAAAATTTGTAATTTGTGATCGAGAAATAATGCATGACCTATTAATTTGATACTTTTTTATTGATAAATAAATTGTGACATATAAAATTTATGATTTGTGATCAAAAAATAATGCATGGCCTATTAATTTGATAATTTGTGACCAATAAATAAGTTGTAGCCTATAAAATTTGTGATTGTGATGTTCTTGATTTTGACTAGTACGTAACTATGGCCATAAATTATATAATATTGTGCCCTTAATATATATAATTAATATAATATTTTATTTATCTATTTAATTATGACCTAATCTTTGAAATTCTAAAACAAATTTCTTAAGTTTGAAATTGTATCTTTCAAACACCTTAAATAAATATTGTTCCCTTATCAAAATATAGCTCACATATGATGGTATACATTACCTTTTTTTTTTTTTAACAAACTTGACCTTTAATATGAAATTTCAAGTCTTAATATAATATTTGAGCTTTGAAAACTCTAAAGAGCAGTCTCATTTTTTGACATTGTACCATGTGATGACATATGATTGGGCAGTTTTGCAAAAAAAATAAACTTTCTCACTCAACACTTCTTGAACTTCAATGAAGTGTACACAAATATGTAAATCAAAGAATATACACTTGGCATTGTTCAATTTGCAAATGTACTTGGAAATTTCACGACAATGGCAGCAGAAAGCAAATAGAATCATTCCTGTAATAATCATTACGAAACATAATTACTGTCAAATTTTCTAATAATTTAACCATCTTAATATATATTATAATTATTTACCTTTCTTTGGTGACCATGTACCGTCACATGGGACTCTCACTTAATATAATTATCACATGGGTAAAACATTTCATCAGATCTTAGATTTTACATTAGAATATCTAGTGTCTATTTGAGCCCCATTATTTGTGTAAAATGTATTTTGAAATAGTAGATTGATTTGTAGTTGAAAATGAAGGAAATTTTTTTGGATTGTTTGTAATATTATTTTACTGAAAAATGTGCGATTGAAAAGAATAGAAATGAAAATGTGTGTATATATATTCAATGCTTAAAATAAGTTGGAAGAGTCTTTCTTTACCGTCTTTATGAATTAGAAAGTGTATTCGACTCTTCGAATTCTCTATTCTTACTTTAAAACAGTGTTAAAAGACCCAAACCGGACAGGTCGGTTCAGATTGGAAACTGGAGAATTGAGACCAGGTCAGGTCCGGTCCGGATGACTCATTTATAGCAAGATGCAATTAACTCGTTCTTAACCCGCTGAACCTTCCGATTTTGCGAAAAATTGTTGGCCCAATTGTAAGTGAACCGGCCGAGCCGAAGATCTTGTATACAAAGCCCAAAATTTCACCCTCTGTGAAAAATTGAAAACCCTTATCTTCATCTCCTGCTAAATGTCTCCCACAGTTCTCCAAGAATCCAAGACTTAATTTCAAGTGGTATTAGATGGAAGAAGAACATGTAAGTCTGACTTTATTACAGCTTCAAGTAATAAAGTTACAACAGTGAGTTAGAATGGCCTGGCAATTTTCTTGTTGCTGCAAGTTGCATTACTACATCTAATTACTGACAATTTGCCTGATATTGCTATTGAAATTACAATATAATAATATAGAACCAAAACTTAAGCTAGTCTAACATATACAATGCTTTATGGAAACTATTTAGCCCACCAGGAATGTTAGAGGTTTTTGGTTATATGTTCAAAGCACTGGATGGGGTTCTGAATGTGTCTAAAGGAACACTTGTGATGTAATGAAATGGACAAGAAGCATTGCCAGGTAACACCCTCCAGCTATTTCTACCAATCAAATTTTACTTTGGCACGTATGGATAAGACACACAAGTGAATGTGTAGAACAGTCTGATTATCACACTTGAGGTGAAGTAAAAATCCAAACAGAGTGACAAGTACCTTAATGTATAAACAAAGATGTTGAGAGACTTTCATCTCTTGAAAATTTGGCCTACTGAGCACATTCTATGTAATAAAGAAATGCAAAAATAGATTGCTTCAATATATATATATATGCCAAGTGCTTCTATAAGTTACTTGATATAATAGTTAAGTAAAGACTAAACCAGCGAATAATCATTATTGCCTAGACTTAGTTAATGATGGGGTTTTGAATGTTGAAGCTAAACAAAGGTGGAAATTTGTTGCATATGATTCATCTTTGATCACAAAGTTGGAAATTTGTTCTATATGATTCATCTTTTTTTGAATTTTGTTATACAGATTGATCTTTAGTCTCCAATATTACATATGGTTAATCTAGTTGGTGGTAAAAATGTTATAATTTTACTATACAATGAAAATAGTTAATAATGTGTTTGACAGGAATTGATCAACGATCTAACCACCGGGTCACCGATTGAACCACTAACCCGTTGATCCACTGCATTCTTCGAGTCAATGTTCAGGTCGAGTTTGACTACTATGCTTTAAAACAATTATTAATAAGTTACAAGTTTTTACTCTATTTATTAAATTATTCAAATTAAATTTGAATTGATTGTCGAAGTATCTCCAAGAGCTCTTTAAACATAAAATGATCTCTATTTTAGAAAGTCCAACTTTTAAAATTATGCTCCAAATGGCTTTTTGAATTAATATTTTAAAATAGAGAGTGGATTTGGCTTACTAATGAGCGTAATTGGTGGACAACAGTTGATGACGTGGCATCCAATCATATGTTACTTTGGCATCTAATTCACCAAAATAAAATCAAACCATTTTTCTGAAGGGAAATACTATTGCTCTTGAAGCGTGACGGCACTTTAAAATTTGATGTGATTTTATCAATGTCAAAGTAATGTTGATGTGATGCCGCATCTTCTTTTCGTTATCCACGTAGGTCATATTTTGGTAATTTTATATTGGAGTCTTTTTGGACTAACGAGGTTCACTGCTTGAAGTTTAGGTACTAATAAAATTTGATTTAATGTTTGAGGACATTTTTCGCACCGATTGTGCTAAATGTACACATTAAGTTTATATAATGATTTACATACATATTATGTGATGAGATATGATTGAATCAAAATTTCTTTAATAAAAAAATTATATTCCACACTTTCTTCTTGACATATCAAATGTGAACCATTATGTCACTGCTTATATACAAATAGCATTATTCTTTCTGCACATATTATAAATTTCGGAGACCATTCTGGTTTTCTGTCACCTCTTTGATAGGTAAGTTCATTTGATCTCAAACACCAACACTACAAGTGTAGCGACTATCAGTTAATTTAAACCATAAGTAGCTTATTCACAAAATCCTTCTAATACACACTGGAAAATTTCACCTCTCCCAGTTCCTGCATGTCTTCATTTAAGACTGTCTATATAAGCCAGAAAGATTCCAGCTATTGGTAAAAAACAGTTCATGTATATAAATAACTTGGAGAATCTCTGCCAATTGCCAATAAATACTATATCTGGGTGTCGGTTTTCAAAATGATTCTCAGTCTCGGCAGGTAATTTGAAGTGTGCAGTCGATAAGGATGATGCCTAGAGGAGTATATTCACACGTACATACATTCCACACATGTATCTTCATTACAAGTAGGAGCCTTTACCTATAGATACGAAAATGGTTTATAACACAAACAATCTATTGTTATGGTTTAGAAAACATCCAAATAAAGGGAAGCAACTGGTGGTGGTGCAGATCAATGCGCATTCACAAGGAATGGATGCTGGCAAACACTGCACTCTATGGTTTCAGAACCAGAGGCTGGAACTTGGACCTACAGCCACCAAAACATCAGATAAAAATTACTTTCTACAAGGCCTCGGGTGCAAAGAAAGCAAAATAAGGCGGTTCAAAGCAGAAGAGAAGAAAGAGACCTGTAGATGAACTGTGCATGTTGGACAGGCAACATCTCTCATCCTCATACCAGATGCTTCAGACTTGGCACCTATAGAAGTTACATAGTATAATGGAAAAAGATTAATGCATTGTCAACCGAATCTCTTGCGTTAGTTTCTTGAACATCATCACAACAAAATTCAATGACGCGGCATGCTTAAGCAATAACTGTATCAGAATGTCTATTACCTGTTGGTCTCTTGCGATTTTTGTCCATCTCCTCCTGTAACCAAATACATCAATCATGTGCAAATCAGAAAGGCACAAAAAAAAAATAAATAAATAAAAAGAAAAATAAAAAGAAAAGAAAGATGCAAATATAACTTCCAACCACCCAAATCTTGAAAACAGAAAGAAGCATGCGGATGAATACATATTGTGATCCCATATTATTATAGTACACAACCCAGAGCTTTAAATTCAATTGAGACAAGGGAGCACTTATATTATATATTCAGTTTTTGACACCCATATCACGTTTCTTATGGGTCTGATATACAGTCAACTAGATTGGATTTGCGGTAGCTTTAAGTCTCCATTGGGGAAGAACTTAAAAATGGTTTAATTTATAAATAGATAGAAATGAATGTGGATAAGAGGATATTAATTGTGGGCCCATTGCAATATGTTGTTGAAAATGAAGTTTGACCATTTGTAAACGATTTATAAATTTTGCCAAATGGAGGCTACAATTGATGCCAAAGGTAAAGGAAGAGTCTGAAACAGATTATGGCTTGGCATGAAAGGAAACTGAAGCCATAATATGATCTATCAGTGCATCGTTCAGGGGTCGTGGAAAGTATCCAGGTAACTGAGGGTGGTTGGTGTAATTACGTCAGAAAGGAGTGAGCTTAGCACAGATTTAAAATGCACACTTACTAGGACAGGTGTCAATGTTTGGCTGAATTGGTTTTCCCGTTTGTGGGTTCTTCCATTAAATAGAAATTGTGTACATATCCTAAATATGGTAAGTAGACTAATTACAATAATTTACAATCAATTAGATATATATATATATATATATGGTAAGTGCAATCTTGTATAATCTTCGTAATCTTCATTGACAACAGGGAATACATATCTTAGTAGGAAACTAGCACTGATTATGTTCTAAGACTAATCATAGATGATCACTAAGTGCAAATAAACTCAGTTTGTAATAACTCTGAACTTAAATACTGAAGGACTGATGTAACTCCGCAAATGACAAAAATACAACTTGACTCTTTAGCTTTAATAAAAGAATCAAAACTAAATGAAAAGACTACGAAATCACCAAGGACACATCTTAGCTAAATACTTCTTGCTCATCATGGAAACCAAGATCTCAACCCAATAAAATCCATCCAACAGCACCACGGAGGTTAACAGAACATATTCACTATTGTCTTCTTCGACTCTTACAGCCAAAGTTACATTTGAGTCTTAACAAAGAGATAATACTTAAAACACTTCAAATCCAATGAAACCTTGGTCACCATTTCTCCAGCTGTTCACCCCTCCCAAAATTTAAATAACTCAAAAAAGTTGATAAAAGTAAGAAATTGGTTCGTTTAAGTTGCCAAAATAATAGGAAACTAAGAAATTAAAATGCTTATAACTTGGTATATGGGCTATAATTTTCTCAATGAAAATAATGTGGCGATTGGTAATATCAGAATAAGTTTTGGTGATTGAGGGGTTTAGTAATTTATAAATAGTTGGCAGATAACTTCCTATAGCTCATCAGAGATTGGCAGATAGGTCATATATTCCTGAAACAATTTTGGTTGTACGGCTATTATTTAAGATTCTTACACAAAGCTCCCAAGAAGTACCCTAAGACAACATGCGTTTTAATATTATTCAGGTGTAAATTTAACCTCTCCCTTAAGATAAGAATAATGCTATACAGAAGATTACTATATGAGGTGGCATTAAATGATAAGACCAATAAAGCGGGTCTCATATCTATACATTTAACTGGCCTTATCATTTCATTACAAATCACATGCCACGCAAACCAATGATCAGATAAATAGCTTTATTAAGATAATTACAGTTCAATTAACAAACAAACCCATCATGATATTTTTTCAACAGGGGAGTAAAGCCTCACTACTTTGAAGTCACTAGCCTAACTTCAGAACTCGAAAGATATAAAAGGGGCAATAGTTGTTCCTGCTGTATGCAATGGCTTTCATTTGCCACTAAATGATGCTTGCTTCCAACTTTCATATCTTCATAATTTCATTTGTTGGTTATAGATTATATCAAAGTCTATAGAGGATAAGGCTCAAAGAGGCACTTCAAGGCTCAAATAGATACATCATATCAATTTTTTAGCAGTGCTTTTTCTATGTTCTACTTGATCTCATCTTCAAATATAAGCATTTCTATCCATGATATTGCACTACAGTACAAAACATGCCAGGCCTTTCACCATCAGTCAAACATGAATTCAGTCAAACTCTTCAACACGTATAAAGATAGAAGAACAAATAGGATCTGATTCAATTGCTGTCCAAACTTCCCATTATCTAACCACCAAACCTTGAACTCAGACAAAACACAGTTTTTAGGGAAATCTAGGAGGTGTGAAATTGGAAAACTAGCATCATACCCAGTCTTGCATGTGTGAAAATTGCAAAGCAACTCAAATTGAGATAAAAGAAAAATTAAATAAAAAAAGAGACTTATAAATGTTGCCAGAAAGGGAGGAGAAAAAATGCTCACACAAATTTTAATTTTTCAATTAATTTCGACTTGCAACTGTTCAGCTGATGTATAAGACTACGGAAAGTACAAAACTATTAAAAGAGAAGAAAGAAAAAACTGCACCATCCATAATGACATAAGTATTTCCTTTGTCCTGGCAGCGAATAATAAGGATTAGGTTCTTGTACTCTCACATTTTCCGAACCAAAAGTTAAAAGAGAAAAAGGAGATAAATGATTCAGTTGAAAGTTAAAAAGCAAGCTCGAGTTATCATACGTTCTCTTTGTTAAGAACATAATGCATATCACAAGCACAGAATTGTTGAAACTACATGGAATCTAAATCTCTGTCTACTTCGGCAAGGACAAAATGACTGACTCGTTCTTTTGAAAAAATTGCTTCACCTACCATCCAACTATGACACAAAAGAATGTATATCCAAAAACAAATCTATGAGAGAACATGAACCCCAATAAGGATAACATAAACTCAGTTTCATGTCAGCAATATTACAAAACTGACTGTTAAAAGGAGCACAGACACAGAAATATTGCAGGCTATGGTTTTTACAACATGAGACATCAAATTTGTGCATTCAGTGGTTACCTGAAGTTTTCTTGCAAGATCCTCGTGGCTATGCAATCCTACAACTCTGGCAGCTGCTTCCTTTGTATTGCTCAGCCTTTGAGTAACTTCAGCCTGCCAAAATCAAAACCAACAGTTACACATACCAAGCCTTCAGCATCACAGTATCACATAGAGGTAGATCCAGACTAATATAACCAACCTCTTTCCCCATACCCAAATGAAGAGAGAGAATAAAGAACTAAAAGAAAAAAGAAACAGAAAAGTAAAAAGTCGTTTAGACAAAATTAACTTGGTTCAAGAAACAACACCATAACATTCTCGTAGCAATCTCACTAATAAACCATCAGCATCTTTAAATGAATTGTTTTATATACATTAAACCAAGCCCAATGAGCGCTTCGCACCTTGGCAGTGCAGAAGGTCTAATTCAATCTATTGGGCCATAGAGGAGCTACAAGCTCTGGTTGGTCAGTTTCCCGGGTACTCCTTTCTCTTGAGGAAGGGAACATAATGAATTGAAAATCTTGGCAAGATAACATAGGATGGATGATAAAATTTGAATTTGATATGTTGTCATAAATTGCTCTTGATACAGTAAAAAGTATTTCCTCCCTCAAAGAATGTTTATCTTACTATTTGTTATGTGTCCAGAAATATATCTTACATCAAAAGTTATTTATTTAATTACCTGATGAGCCGTTCTTCAAAAACCTGAGCCTTGACTAAATATTAAGAATATATTTTGTGGCCATTAAAGTCTTATACATTACAATTATGCATGAATTGGAGCCAACTCATATTGTTGATATTCCATTTTGCTTCTCAATTTAGAGAAACGAAATAAAAGGGAAACATAGGACAAATGCTCAGAAAGCGTGATGTGGCTTTTGTCTAATTAACTTATCCAGTTTATAAAGTATACCCTGACATCCATTGTTGGATGGAGGAGCGAGTAACACTTACAAAGTCTCTGCCCAAATAATGTGCAAGAAACTTTTGAACATTTAATAGAAATGCACAAACTGAACACACATACCATGCAGCTATCACAAACTCGAACTGGTTGAGCATTGTCATCTGCAGTGAGAGCAATTCTTCCTTGTGTACACTTGTCACAGAAAATATCCCCACAGTTTCGACAGTGGTGCTGTTGACAAGAAAACAAATGGAAGAAGAAGAATTAAGCTTCAGCCGCAATACCTACAGCTTTATACACAGTAAATAGAAAAGCAGATTTTAACCTTTCGATTGAAAGCATTAAAATCACTTCGACAAGCTGTGCACTTGGTTACTGCTTCATCAGGAACCTAATAGAGACGAAAAGTCATACACACATAAAAACTCAAACTATAACCTACATAGAACATAGAATCTAGAACAATATAGGCCCTGTTTGAGCCAAATTATTGTAGAATGAAAATGAAAAATATAGCCATTATTGAGGCCCACATAAGAGATAGAAAATTTGAATTTAAATGTTGATGTGATGGATAACGGTCATATTTTTCATTTTAATGAGATAATAATGTAAATCAAACGGGGGCATAACAACTTAATCAATACAAAATCCAGTCTAACCCAGTGATCTTTCTCCACATTATCAGGCTTTATCAAGTTCACCCAATCAATGAGCCCTTTCTTCCTCTCTACTGATTGCTCAAGTCCCTTGATCAGATCTGAAGGTTTACTGCTTTCACCCATCTCCTTGACCTGTTTGCATACATCAGACAAACATATGCAGTCACAACCATATCAATGTATGATAAAAATATCTCATGTAAAAAATTTATGATACACCTACATGCTATCATATTTCTACACCAAAAAAATTGTGCTTATCCAATATATTTGGACACGTAATAATACCTTATCTCCTGGAATCGAATAATTGTACCTACCTAAAGGATATGGAAACAGAAGGACCTATGCATTACAGCCTTAAGATGATGTACAGTGATAAAAAGAAAGAATAACAGTAATAATATTATCAAATACAAGGTTTCACAAACTGACCATCAAAATATTCAAATATGAAACACGTGACTTTCTTGTAGTGTATATCTACAACATCTAGAAGAAAGTCTAATTAATGTCAGAAAAGAGATTAAGACCTTGTTGGACCCCCATTTTTTTCAAAATATATTTATCTTTATCTTCTTTTTCAACCATACATTTTTCAATAAAATAATATTACATGCAACCCAAAAACTTTTCCTTCATTTTTAACCACACATTCTCTATCAATCTACGATTCTGAAATGCATTCTACATAAAAAATGGGGCTCGAAAGGGCCCTAAGTTTTTCAATAAAACACGGCAGCCTTCATCCCCTTTTAAAAAGATGAGCATAATCATGGGCGGATTTGGCAGTGGGCTACACTTGGCTGTAGCCCACTGTTGTCCAAGCCCAAATGCATTAAAAATGATATAAATTGGTTGTAGCCCATTGTTGTCCAAGTCCAGTTTGGTAGTGGGCAACTCTTTTTTTTTTTTTTTAATCTTTGGCCCACTTATTTATTTAATTTTTTGCCCAATTCTATAAACAAACCTATTTAATTTTAATCTATACCATTTTAATCTATCTCAGCCTCATTTGAAAACCCAATACAAATAATTCCCAAACCCTTTGCACCCATATCTGTTCACGCTGTGTTTGCCCCTGGCTGGAGACGACCGCCGACGCCATCTGCCAACCCTTTAGGTGCTTTAGCCAGCCCTTCACGATTTCAGGTATGTAAATGTAAACAGTAAATCTGTAAAGTAAATGTTTGAGTTTCAGGCTTTCTGCTTTCAACACAGTTTGGAATCGGATAGAGTGTGTGTGTGTGTGTGTGTGTGTGTGTG
This sequence comes from Fraxinus americana, assembly GCA_035079005.1. NCBI lineage: Eukaryota > Viridiplantae > Streptophyta > Magnoliopsida > Lamiales > Oleaceae > Fraxinus > Fraxinus americana. Next base: position 13,560,555 of record CM068712.1, on the reverse strand, counting down.
AATGAAATTTGCTTTGCTATTAACAGTTTGGACTTTGGATAGTGTGTGGTGTGGGTGTGAACTGTGAATAAAATCGGTAAATAAATCAATTTTTCGTTAATCCAGTTTGCACTTTGCTATTAAGTATTATTTATTAACATATATTATACAGACTTCATAAAGGATTGGGAATTTCTCACTGCTCTCTTGCTCTTTAGTTGCTTGTTCCTTTTTAAGTTTTAATTATTACCAAATCCTACAAATTTATATAGGAATTAAATCAATTTAAATTGAAGGTTTTTTTTTTTTTAATAGTTTTGGGGTGTTGAGCAGAGTAGTTATGTCGCATAGAAGTGTTATGCCCAACCATTATAATAGAATTATACGAAGGACAGAAATTTGGGAAATGTTAGCTTTGGGAATTTAGCCATGTTAAATTTTGAAAATGAGTGCTCTGTGCTCAATACATATGATAGGAATTTATAGAATATTTAAGTATTTTTTTTTATGCCTTTTGGTTTAATATGGAAGAAAAGTGACCTTCTTCCAAGAAATGAATAACCTTATTATCTTTTTTTTCAAAGAGCAACAAACCTCAAGGTACTCCATTTCCTACGGCGTCCACTCCAATTTCATCTCTTGAACTTAAACGGTCTTCATCTTCTAATCTTAATTTGGAACCATTTGATTCTATTGAACATGACCCAGGAAAAAGAAAGCAAATATGTGAACATCTATTTAATGAACGCGATTAGATTAGACAAGCCTATTTAAATGCTGGACCTTATCAACCAAAACTTTTGGAGTATTTTCAGTAATGAAACATGTGAAGACGAAAATTCGTAACAAAATGGATGATGGTTTTCTTGCTGATTGTTTAATACTAAACATTGAACGAGAATTTAGTATGAATTTAGACATAAATTCTATTATAGATGAATTTTATGCTATAAAATATCGTCGAGTACAACTATAATAGGTAACGTTATATTACGATTTTTCTTGTTATATATAAATTTTATTCGTACATTAAATTTTAAAAATATTTGCTCCCGTACCATTAATTCCTGCCTCCGCCCCTGAGCATAATTATCCTTGCATTGCACGAAGTGGAGGAAGTATTATAGTAAGATCTTTTGCAAGACACATAGGCTTTAGCAGCTCCTCATCATAGAAATCGAAGTCAAAATTCGGGGACACAAATTTGTTCGAATGGAAAAAGTCGATGTTAATCACGTAATCTTTAGGTTGCAAATAATGGTTTTACTCTAGGATCTAATAATAATCTCATATCGTCCACCAACCAAATAGTAGTATAAAAATGACATGCAATAGCACGTGAATATAGAAATCCCAAACCTGAATGCTTGCAGCTGTCACTGTGTCCAAGATCTTGTTTGTGGTATAGTTATTTGATTTCAGTCTTATTCGCTTTGGTTCTGGATCAACACTTGTTTTGCCCCAAAATGCAAAGATATATGAATCCAACACCTGAACAAAAAGTTAAGCCCAAAAGCAATTCTTTTGTTAAAACTTAAAAGAATTGAACTAAACACCGTATCTTGTCAACACAGTTCATATACTTACTTCCCATCTAGTCACAGTCTCGAGTGGACATATTTTTAATATCCGGCTAGTTGCTGGATCAAGAATCCGTATCCCATCCAAACCAATCTAAATTGAATCCAGAAAACAATGAAAATTGAGTAAAACCACTTAATACTAATACTAATTTCAAAAGATGCAGCACAAATGATAAATTAAGTAACAAAACAAGTACAATCTCTTGCACCATATATAAGTCTCTGGTAACATTTCATGTATAGTGCAATTCCAAGAATACAACCATTGAAGTGCAAAGTCACAATATTTAGTCCACATTTTTCCATTAAATTAAACCCTTGTTTAGTATAGATTCTTTAATATTTAGTTTTCCTCAAACTTATTTTTAACCACCAATTCTCCCAAATAAATACTTTTCCCCGTGGATCCATAACTTTTTCGTACTATTTAACCACATTCTTCCATAATAATAATAATAATAATAATAATAATAATAATAATAATAATAATAATAATAATAATAATAATAATAATAATATCACTTTTCACAAAATCTTTTCTCAAAAATCTACATCAAACAGACCCTAAAATTAATGCTCAATAGTTACAGAAACATATAAGAATGCCTAGCACCAATGTCCAACTATGTCCATTAAGTGGCATATCATATGCTTCAATCAATAAACTTAAAATTCCATAATTGACAAGAACAATAAATATACAAAATGGAAAAGAATAGATAGCAACAATCCTACTGTTTTAAAAAGACTGTACTCTCACAAACCTGACAAAGCACATCCATATCATTCTGACCAAAACTTTCAGACAACAGCTTGACGGCAAACTTTTGGATGCTACTACTGACGTCCTGAGAGTCATCGGCCTTGGCAACCGCTTTCACAATCTTAGGGGAGGAATTCCCGAATCCACTCTGCTCTTTTCCACCTGAAATATTAATAGGTCTACCGTAATCATCAAACATCACTCCACCAGAACCGCTACTTCCCGATTCAGAAACTCGGCCCCCTTTCCCACCATAAGGTTCCACCTTATTGCCATTATACTTATAAATCCCTCCATCATACAACCCTTGCTCTCCATGCCCTCCATAACTCTTGTGATTTTCAAATGAATTTACATACGATGGCGCAGAAGAAGAGCTATATGAAGGCAGTTCTGGAGCCCCCGAATATGGGTTAAAGGTGAAAGATGGATTATAATCGGAAACTGGGTTATGAACGGAATAATCGTAACTGTTAGCGGTAGGGTTTTGATCTATGGGACTCTGGTGTTGATAATAAGAATCCAGTGAAAGGGGAACGGAGGATTGAGGGTTATTAGGGACATGATCGGGATTATGAGGAAAAGAGGGATAAGTCGAGGAATAATTGGCATAATCGGAAGGGGAAACCGGCGGAGCGGAGGCGTACGGCGCCGGGAGAGGATTGAATTGAGGATCGGAGGAATTCTGAAGGTGGGTTTGATAGTATTGGTAATAGGGAGAGGTTGAATCAGTTTGGTGTTGCATTTTTCCTAGTGAATTTCTGAGATCGAAGGAATTTTTCTTGCTTAAGGAAAAATGGAGTTGCGTCTTGAGCAGAATCTGGAATCCGCGTGTGAATTATTACAGAGAAGAGTTTTTTATGGGGATAAATAGTCCTAAATTCTAGACGATTAATAATCTATAAGAACTTTTTTACCTATATCTTATTGGCAGTTCTATGTTATCTTTCTTGATTAGGGCGGTTAGATTGGGTTTAAATTAAATCAACCCAACTGGATCAAGTTTGGGTCGGTTAGTTTGGGTTTGGACCCAATTCAAGTTGGATTTAATTATTTTTTTTATTGAATTTAAACAATTTTTAAAATTTGAAACGACTTAAAAATCTCCGTTATTTTAACCTATATACAGAATGCTTTCTTAATTTAATTTATAAATAAGCTTGAAACAGTGGAGCATTTTTTATATATATATTTTGGGATTTATTCATTTCATTATCACATCCTTCATTTTTAGTTTATCATCAAATTATTTTGTATTTGTACATAGTGTTCATATGAATCAGCCTGTGTAAAAAAAAAAAAAAGGGACGTTTGTACATTTTAAATCTTTCTTTTGTCTCAACTATTTTGTCTATTTAGATTTTTCGATTTTACGTATTAAATTTTTTAATTCATCGGGATGGGTTGGGTTGAATTAAGATTTAACTCATAACCCAAGACCCAATCCAACCCAACCTCAAATTTGATTTTCCAACCCAATTCAACTTAAAAATCGATCGGTTTGAGTTGAGTTAGTTGGTTTGGATTGGTTTTTATTTATTGGTACTAAAATTTATAAGAATAAAAAAATTTTGAATTATTTTTAATGAAGTTTTGGTCTAAAACTTTGTCCCCCGCATCCCTTGAGATGGGGCTTCTTGTCCCCTTTCTAATATAGAACATATTGTTGAAAAATTGGATCAAGATGGAAAAAAAGTAATAGTGCAAAGAGAACATCCGAATTTCGATTTGATCTCATAATAGCATTTCGGAAAGATAACGACGATACGAGTAATACTCATCACTATGCCATGAAATCCAAGTTCGTTTAAGACTCGAAAATAAAGTTTAGCGCTATTTTTATCATTTAGTTTATTTCGAATTCTTTTTTAATTTTAATTTGTTTAAACTAGGTTTTCATTAATTTTAGTCCTTTTAAATTAGGTTTTCATTAAAACCCTTATAAACAAAGGGTTATCCTATTGTTTTTTTTTTAATTATCTTTCATTAATAAAATTCGTGAGTTTAATTTCTTATAATTTAGTAGATTCCAAAATTTCACGCTCTTTTGGATTTTTGCTTGAATTCATTGTTTCGCGCTGCGTCAAGTGATATCAGAGCTGGCTTTCCAGTCCATATATCTTTGATTCATAAGTATGGATGACGTCCCAGTTACGAGGGTAGATTTGGATGCAACGAACCGACTACTGACAATTTTACCACTCAGATCCAAGAGATCCGTCAACTGTTTCTACGGGGCATTGGAAACAATAGACAGAATGAACAACATACAAATAACAATGAACAGATCGTTGAACCTGTGGTTCGGGGAAGAAATAATATGAGACGTGCAGTAGAAGAAAGTGAATCGAAGTCATGGGAGGAGTCTGAAGCGTTGCCGCGTAATCATCAAAATCGAAGTACCTTTGATGATTATCGTATTAAAGTAGATATTCTCCCGTTCTTTGGTAACTTGAAAATCGAGTACTTTTGGATTGGTTGATGGAGGTTGAATGATTTTTCAAAATTATGGACGTGTCGGAGGACAAGATGGTTAAGATGGCGGCGTTCCGTTTGAAATCGATAGCATTAGTATAAGCCGATTAAAGAATTACTTAATTACGATGTTAGACTCGATCTTCCAATTTTAGTTAATTACATCTTTCGAATGAAATTAACCATAATTGATTGGTTTAACCTACTATATCTCTATGTCGATAACAATCAAGCAATCGCATTCAATCATTGTGAAAATAGCTCATAGATCACATAGGGCTAATGGTATATCTCTATCTATTACACATTACACAAACCTAAGGTTTCTACTATTCGGTCTAAAATATACATTCATCTCTCGAATGATGCAGAAATCACTAAACGCATTCATTCATTGGCCACATAAATGAAAATGCATGAAATACAATAATAAAAACACATGAGAATAAGCAACTTAATATCAAATAGCAAATATAGAAATTAATCAAGACTTGGTTAAACTAATTCCACAAATCACAACATGATTAATTAGTCCATTTTATACATTTGATAACAAATGAGTATATGCATAATATTCATTACAAAAATGGCAAAATAAATGAGAAAAATCAAAGGTATAGAAAAAATCCTATTTGAAGCTTGAAATTGATTTTCTCCCAAATCTTTGTCAAATCCTTAGTTGAAACTCCTTGTGCTCTTTGATTTAATCTCCAAAAGTGAAAAGAAAAAGAAACGAAGAGAAAATGAAAGAAGAAAGAAATAAAAGAAATAAAAAGAAAAGACTAGCAAGAGAGAAAGACTCTAGGGTTTGAGTCATGAGATTTGATCCTTAAATACTCCCAAAATCGAGTACAAACAAAAGCCCAAAAGGCCCTTAAAATTTCTGATTTTCGGTAATTTTCAATGCACAGGTGCGCGGGTGCGCACCATTCCAGAAGTAAAGTGTGCGCGTGTGCGCGTGCGCACTTTTAGTGAAATCACAAATTGCACAGGAGGTCCTGAGAATAATTTGTATAGTTAGTCCCTCAACTATGATGTTATACAATTTGATCCTTGGATTTTGATTTTCATTTCAATATTGCTCTCCATAAATTGCATCCCAATATCCTCCAACTTTCGGCACTTGTGCAACTTGGTCCCCAACTTCACAATTGTTGTACACTTTTAGCCTTTTTTCCTCAGTTTGTCTTTTTTTCTTTCATTTGGGTGATTTTTACCTATAAAAGCAATAATTACATAATAGTGACTAGAAAACTGCTCCTTTTTATCAATAATAAATATATTTAAGTATTAAATAAGTGTGCAAAAACACACTTATCATTGAGCTTCCACAAGCCTAGCTTATGGTCTCGCATTCGAAGCTTGGAGAGCATATTCGGCTCGCCTAGCAGCCAGCCCGCTCAGCTCGTACTCAGGCCGTCTAAGGGCGAGTCCAAATAGCTTGCGAGCCAAGCTTTGACAAGCCGAGCCGACAAGCCATTGGCACGTTTGACACCCTTAGCCAAAGGTAAATATATATTTCTCATTTTACTTTCTATAGTATTCAAAAACTATTATTTTAATATATATAAAAATTCATTCTTATTATTTAAAAAGATGTACCTTTTCCTACTTTGGATTTAGATGAAATCACTTTAACCCCCGTTTGGTTATTATTATTTTATTGTTTACAAGTGCTAATGTATTTAACACGGGAATATCTATAATTGTGTATATTTGAGAACGTGTTTGGTTATTTTTTTGGAATTTTGTTTAAATTTGGTTTAGTAAAATTTAGAAAAGTTGATTTTGTATCAACTTTGACCAAATATTCGAATATGTTCTGATAATCAAATTGATGAGTGTGTTTCACTTATCATATTAATGCTACTTAATCTTCACATTTCGTTCGATTCTCAGAGTTTTAGAATGTTTTCATTTGTGTTTTCGTATTATTTTATAGATTAGTGAAATGATGTGAACAGTGCAAAGCATAGAGAAAAGAATGATGTTGGAATTAATTAATGAGAAGTTGATGTTGACATTGATTTGGTGAAACTTGATAATTAGATGCTAAATTAAAAGAAAGAAGTGAATAATGACGAAAAATGATGAAATCTAAATTTTGAGAACTCAATTGCAAATTTTTAGTAGTTGATTCAGACCATAAAATAATAATTGAAGATTGCTAGGAGTCAATCGGATGCAATTAGAAATAAAAAATGAGTGAAATATGGTCAAAATATCATCACAAATCAATTTTCAACCACACAAGTATGTTCCAGATCTTGATTCAGAGATTGAGAGCCATTTTTGATATAGTAAACATTCGAATTGAAAAACGCTATCCAAAGTAAAGTTGTAACTCTTTGAGTTATCTTTCAAATGTACTTCGAATTGTCTTAATCGGATATCGAGAGAACAAATTATGATAAAAATACTGAAAGATGCACAATACTATTTTTTACCCGAAAATGGGGGTGGCGCCCCCAACACCGCATTGGCGCTCGGCGTCACAAACTGGGTGCCGTAGCGCTTAATATCGGGAGAAAAGAGAAATCTCGACAAAGAGGCTCCGCGGGCCCCACGGGGGCACGAGGTGTTTTAATTCTTTTAGACTTTTTTCTTTCAATGCCTATCCGACCCCAACTCTTCTAAAGCTTCAAAATACTATAAATACAACCCTAAAAACTAATTCTAAATGACAATTCATCGATGCAAGAGAAATAAATCAATTACGAGATCAAGAAGAACATCAAGAAGAAGACTGAATCAACTTCAAAATCAGTTTTTTTCTCTTTTCGTTTCTATATGTTTTTGATTATGAAATTGATAGTTTCTCTTTCATGCATTATGAACTAAATTCCATATCTAGGGCTAGAGTGTCAAGACGGACGGGCCGGCCATGACCCGTGAAAACCGGCCCGTGAAAACCAGGATCGCGGGCCGACCCGTGACCCGTGCGGGCGGTTCACGGGCCAAGGAGGTGTAACTTGCGGGCTTCGCGGGTTGCACCCCCATGGGCCGCGGTTAACCCGCGGCCCGTAAAAAAAATTGAAAAAAAAAATAAAACAAAAATTAAAAAAGGGGGGGGGAGCCAAACAAAAAAATTTGAAAAAATAAAAATAAAAAAAATTCAAAAAAAGGCGTAGCCTGCTGCATGGTCAATTTTTTTTTTTAATTTTAACTAATGGTAATATAAATTTTCTAACGGTAATATCATCCCCTTCATCGATAAATTCCAATTTATTCTTACATTTATTTTTACAATACCCTCTCATTAGTTATTATACATTTATATTTCATAGTTCATACTTGTTACTACCTTACTACAATTACAATTATTCAATTGCAAATATCATCATCATCTTGATTATATTTCTTTCTTCTCGGTTCTCACTAGTCACTACTAAATTTTTTAATCCTACTATATTATGGATTCTCGCGATTCTTCTTCTCAAAATCCTATTTTCAATGATAGTTGCTCTCCATATGGGCCAAACCGGAAAAATTCTATATTTTTATAATTTTATTTATACAATCATACGGGCCAAATCGGAACGAACCGCGACCCGTGCGACCCGTGACCCGCATGGGCTCGGCCGGATGGGTCGGCGGGCGGAGCACAGGGTTGTAATCCAAAATTGTGGGCCGACCCGTAACCGGCCCGGAACCCGCAGCGGGCGGGCTTTTTTTCACGCGGGCCGTTACCGGGCTCACATGTTGACGGGCCGACCTGGCCCGGACCACCCGGATTGACACCTCTATCTAGGGCATGTAATGACACTTTAAACCATGTTTTGATTTTATTATAGTTATTTCTTTGAGATTTCTAATTAAGTTTATTTGTGTTGTTTATTCTCCATGTTTTTAATTAATTGGCCACTAATTGTTTAAGTTTCGACACTCCAGAAAGGGAACTTTAGACGAGATCATAGAATAACACAATCTAGGTTCTATAAGTTTCAAGAGAAAGTATAAAATCTTTGAAGCATGTTCCACTTAAGAATCATGAATTTGATAATTTTTATATATTTAATTCGAAAATAGAGATATCGGAATTGAATTCTACGAATAGTTTTTACTCAGCACTCGAGAGATGGAGTAAAATTAAATTAGGGTTCTTGTTTATAAACTTGGAAAAATTGATTGGATATAACTAGATAATTGACAAATATAACTGATAGTTAGATGAAATCATACCATAAGCTTTTTTATATTGATTATTTCTTCTAAATTGCATACATTAGTTGATTCGTCACAACATACATTGATAGATTAGTTAAAAACATTTATTCCAAAATTTAATCATCTATATAAAATAAAGGCTACACAATTATAATACTTAGTATTAATTTGATATTCATCCCCATGGGTTTGACATCCTAACTCCACAGTTATATTACAAACTTGACACTGTACATTTGCTTTATATTTACATAATATAAAACGCGTAACACAAATCATGCAAGTGAATTGTTCTACTTGTCGAATAAATGATCATAGTATATTTAAAATGTCAAAACAAATTCCGAACAAATGAGAAATTTTGTCCAAAGTTCAAAGAAAAAAATATGAATTCTATATATACAACCGCGCGAGCAGCAACCTAGCGCACAGCGAGTGATGGTCTCTCTGCTTTGAACACTCGAGCACCAAACCGGGAGGTTAGCGAGCGGCGTGAAGGACTGCGTCCCTTCATGAAATATGCTGAATTTTGAGACGTGTCTCTCTAGACACAACCTCTCATCTTCTATAAATTGGACACCCTTGATGCACAAAATTCATTCACTGTCAATAGCATAATGTACTTTGCATCAAAACACTCCATAAATTATTTGTTTCTTGCATCAAAAATCATATTTTGATAGAGGGGAAAAAGTCTGTTTCGAGTTTGCCGTTGCCTTGAAGTTTGAAGTGCTTTTACTGCAATGAGAATCCGTTGTATCTTGAGAGACGATTGTCAAGAGTTTATAAGCACCACTGAAAGGCAAATTCGTCTTAAAGAAGGAATCTTGAACACTTGCCTCTGGATTTGCATTTTCATTTTCTTTGTGACAACCTTTTGTTATTTAAGATTCAGTTTTATTTGCAAAACGCACACACACATACCCAATAATTTTTACTGAAATAGACTCGATAAAAGTCATCCACTGCAACAACGAATTGGTTTTTAGTTTCACTGAAACAAGTTTTCAGTTATCTGAGAGGGGCTTTGATATGCGTGCAGCCCTATTTTCACTTTCAAATTTCGTGTTATTTATATAGGAAAAGACTTTTAAATATGTTATTTGAAAAAAGATCGTTACTTTGATATGTTGACATACAAGTACTTTTAGTCTCCACTAAATTGCTAAATATATGAAGCTGTTGATCGAATATGCATGGAACACCGACTAAAAATAATGTCAAACTTCATATTCTGAACTCAAATTACCTTTACCAAGATAATAATTCCTCCGGTTCTTTTTTGCTAAATTTAAGGTCTGAAATTTTGTTAATCATCTCAATCTCCTTTAAAAAGTTCCGAAATAGTTCAATATTTTATTTACTATTCGTTCTAGATTTTTAGCAGTGTAGTCATTCAATTTTAAATGTTGGTCCAATGGCCTTTTCCCTTCATATGATTTGCTATTTTTTTTTTTTTTTTGTTTATTTCTTTTATACTTATTTGTTTTCCTAATTGTATTCTTTCTTGTGTGCTTGTAACCGGGAAACTGTAGGGTTTTCTACTTTAATTGTTATATATTTCTGTTGAAGACAAAATTTAAATAGATAAATGTGTCTACTATCTAACCGTTTAAACTTTTAAATGAAATGGTTCGACGAGGTTAATGCCATTTGGTTCAAATATCATCGCTGCTCATTTATGAAAGTTGAGGGTGTGTCACAAATAAATCCCATTACATGTGAAAGCGCATGTTGAAAACTAGTTTACGTATATGAATGTGCCGCTTTCTATTACTTTTAAACGAGTTGGTCAACCAATTTCTGTTGACTTGGCCAACAATATTTCGTCGATTGGTTTGTGAGAGAAAAAAAATGGATGGATCTGACTTGGTCTGCATTTCATGTTGAAATATATTTCGGTTAACCTTCGTTTGCTGGTTGAATTTCCAGATCATTCATACTGTGAGGAAGCATATTTTGACTGGAGGACCAAAGAGACTTCCGTTTAGTACTGTTCCTCCTTTACTGCCTGTTAGCTTATGCAATCAATTTCTAGATCATGCTTGTCCTAGTGAGCAGAAAGATGATAAGAGCTTCCCAGAGTTATGTGTTCTGTGTAATTTATACAAAAAGATAGAAACATATACAAAAAGAAAAATGCAACTATGCAAGATTAGATCCCAAAATAAAAAATTTGAACAAAAATCTGAGTTGCCTAATTAATTGTTACATATGCATATACACAAATACACATGAGGAAAAGAGAGATTACCACTTCCACAAAACTTTATCGGCGGACAACGATTCGACGGCACCAACGGCGACAGCAGGTCACAGGGCGGTAGCCGGTAGGGTTGAGTGTCGATTTGAAATTTGATTGGGTAAGGATTTGTTATTTGATTTTGCAATTGAATTGTGAAACAAATACAAAGCATTGGACCAACTATAAACTAACCAAGCAACCGGCTGTCCATTGTCCAAAAGATTGGGTAAGGATTTGTTAATTTTTTTTATTTTTTTTTTAAACAGGAGGCCCAAAAGAAAAGACCCACAATTTAAAAACAAAAAAATTGGCCCAATCCTATCATCTTCCACACGCTATCCCACTTCCCTTCCTGTAAATTTCCAACGGCGACTGTAAACTCCTCCCCGGCTCCCAACGGTGACTGTAAATTCCGGTGGAGGTAGCATGGGCGGCCTCGCCACCTCGTCGGTACAAAATCCCACATCTAATAAAGATGAAAATTATAAAGGTTTGGACTACTTCTTTTCACATTTTTTAAGATGGAACCCAAGTTTTAACAGTTGGGTGTTGGCTCCACCACTGCCAATTTGTCTGTTCGTTCTTAGTTTCAGTATCAATTATCCATGTTCACCCAAAGATTAATGGATGTATCTACATATGAATGTGATGAAATATCATGTTACAAAAAGAAATTAGAGAGAGAAATGGAGAAAAATTATGTTATGTATTAATCAGAATCCTCACAAATGAAATTACACTGAGTAAGACTCTTATGTGGAAAGCCAAAACAATACAGAATGAGTTGGAAGAAAATACAGCTGTAATAAACTTGCCAACTCAGCAAGACTATCAAACTAAATTTCTAATACTCCTCCTCAAGATGGACTATAGATGTTAATATGTCCCATCTTGCCAATTAGTTCTCTAAACTGTGAAGGGTAAAGTGCCTTTGTAAAAACATCAGCAAGTTGGTTTGAACTTCAGACATGCAAAGTTTTTAGTGTCCCTGCTTGTATCTTCTCACAAATTAGATGGCAGTCAATCTCTATACGCTTAGTTCTCTCATGGAAAACGGGGTTCGCTGCTATATGAAGAGCCGCTTGATTATCACAATATAACAAGGCCGGCTTAGAATGATTTACCCCAAACTCCTTTAACAAGGAAAGTAACCAAGTCACTTCATATGTTGCATTTGCCATAGACCGATATTCTGCTTCAGTAGAGGAACGGGATACTGTCATTTGCTTCTTAAACTTCCAAGAGATTAAGGACTCTCATAAGAACACACAGAAACCAGAAACTGACCGTCTTGTATCAAGGCATGATACCCAATCTGCATCACTAAATACTTTAAGTTGAACATCAGGTAATCCACAAAATTGAGTCTTAGCAAAAGCTCTCAATTGAACTGCTAAACTAGAAGGAAAGAAAAGTCCCTGACTAGGAGTACCCTTGACATATTCTAAGATTCTCTGTGCGGCTTGAAAATGAGGCAACCTCGACTTGGATAAATACTGACTTAATTTGTTTACAGCATGAGACAAATCAGGCTGAGTAATAGTTAAGTAAAGAAGCTTCCCAATCAACCTCCTATAGATAGAAGGCTCTAAAAACTCTTCCCCATCTTCTTGACTAAGTTTAACATTCACTTCCATAGGAGTTGCAGCTGGTTTGCAACCCAAAAAACTAGTATCTGCCAAGACCTGCAAAGCATATGGTCTTTGTGAAATTGAAATGCCTTTTCCAGTTATAGCAATCTCTAGCCCAAGAAAGAAACGCAATGAACCAAGATCCTTTAGTTTGAACTTAGCATCCAAAATAGATTTCAAATTCTGAACTGCAAGTTCATCATTATTTGCTATTTTAATGTCATCTACATACACAAGGAGAGCAATAAAAACTCTCTCTGTCCTCTGAATGAAAAGAGGATAATGTGTTGCTGATTGACAGAAACCTTCTTCAATTAAAACACTTGAAAAGATGGCATACCATTGTTGTGATGCTTGCTTCAATCCATACAAGTAGGCTGCATTAGAAGGTAATCTTGTCTCTCCCTTAGGACTATATCCCTCAGGTATAGTCATATAAACATCTTTAGCCAAATCACCATGAAGAAATGCATTATTTACATCTAATTGATACAAAGACCATCCATGAATAGCGGTCAAGGCAAGTAACAGCTTGACAGTCACCAATTTTGTTACAGGAGTAAAACTATCGATGTAATCTACCCCTTCCTGTTGAGTATATCCCTTAGCCACCAAACGAGCCTTGTACCATTCAATCGTACCATTTTCCTTGAGCTTAATTTTGTAGACCCACTTACAACCAATAGCATGAAAACTAGGATCCAAAGAAACAATGGTCCAGGTACGATTATGCTCCAAAGCTTATAGTTCTTCTGACATAGCACAATCCCACTCAGGTATACCATGAGCTTGTGAGAATGTAGTAGGTTCATGAAGGCAAGACATGGACATGACATCAGCTTTAAAATGTCCTTTTAATCTCTCATAAACAAGAAAATTCAAGAGATGATGATAAGTGGAAGAAACAGAGGTAGTATGGGACAAAGAACCACAATGATAATCCTGTAAGTAACCTGGCTCCTTAACATTGGGCGTGGGACGAGAAGGAACAAGAAAATTATCAGAAGCTGTAGAAGAAGGTAATGACTGCTCATGTTGTGAAAGAGAAAAAGAAACATCTTGAGAAGGTACAATAGTTTGAGAATCCATATCAACAACAGGTAGAGGTAACACCATTTGAGGAAAAAAAATCAGCAATATCAGTAGAAGAAGTTTTAGAAGCCAGTGGAAAAATGTTCTCATGAAAAACAACATTACGAGAAATGACAATTTTATTAGATTCCAAATCTAAAAGTTTGTAGGCTTTCATTCCAAAGGGATATCCAATAAGCACACATGCTCGTGATCTAGCAGAGAACTTGTCCCTTTTATTTAACAAAGTAGAGACATAGCACAAACAACCAAATGACCTTAAGTGCAAATATGAAGGAGCCTTTTGATATAGATAGTAAATGGAGTCTGTTGATGTAAAACCGAGGAAGGAATTCGATTGATCAGGCGTGCAACTGTAAGAATTGTGTCAGTCCGGTAAATTAAAGATAAACCTGATTGGAAGAAAAGTGCTCGAGCAACATTTAACAGGTGTTGATGCTTTCTTTCCGCAGTCGAGTTTTGTTGAGGTCTCTCAACACAAGAGTGATAGTGTATGACACCCTTGCATTGATAATAGAGAGTAAGGTTCAGTTCTTTTGCATTATTAGAACGAACACCTTTGATATCCACTCTAAATTTTGTCTTAATAATGGCAAAAAGAAAACTGGAATAACTCTCTAAACATCAGCTTTGGAATGTAAGAGATGTACCCATGTATACTTTGAACAGTCATCTACAATTGTCAAGAAATACCTGTATCCTTCAACAGAAACAGTTGAAAGGGACCCCAAACATCAACATGAATCAAATAAAAAAAAGAAACAGTTCTATGATTATTGGAAACAAAAGGATGTTTTCTTTGTTTGGCAAGGGGGCACACTTTACAATGAAAAGGTTTATCTCGAGTATTATGAAAAGAAGAAATCTTAGATGGCTGTTGAGAAACATTACAAGTAGGATGACCAAGGCGATAATGCCATAAAAGGTCAGGAGGTACAGCAGAAATATTATTACATGAACTAATATAAGCTTTCTTATTCTCAGGAAAAATGAAGTAGTACAAATTGCCAACTCTGTTACTCATCCCAATCCTCAGGCCCTGCATAATGTCCTGAATAAAATAATGATCAGCAGAAAAGATCAGAGAACAAGGAATGCTTTTGGTAAGGGAACTCATGAAAATGAGATTGTATCTGAAAGATGGTACAAACAGTACTTTATGAAGAACCAGAGAAGGGCTAAGACGAACAGTACCAATTCTAGAGATATCCACATTATAACCATTAGGAAGTATAATAGAACTTGTCACAGTAACATCATCAAAGGATTCAAAAAATCTTATATCATGACATACATGATGTGTTTCTCCTGAATCAACAATCCAAACATGTTCTGGTATGAGAGAAATACCAGTAAAATTGGATACAATGGCTTGCTATTATTGTTGGTAAGAATAATCCTGAGAATGAGAAATATCCTGCAGTTGTGTACCCAGTAAAGAAATTAGTCCCTGACATTGGTTGGTAGATAAACTGCTCAAAGTGAAATTAGTAGAATCGGTAGAATCAGCAAGCACATTCGCCCAAACAACATTAGCCTTTGAAGTAGCAGAAGACCATTTATTGGACCACCTATTCTGACCCCCTTCCTTAGAATGAGCATTGAACTGACTTTTAGGTGTGAATCCAAGCGGATAACCATGCTTCTTATAGCATTTATCAACAGTATGACCAAATTAACCACAGTATGTACAAACAAGTTTCTCACGTTTTCCTTTGAGACATTATAATTGTTGGAATTGACTCCATAAGCTACAGAAAGAGGAAGAACTGAAGGAAAGCTCACAGATCTCTACCTTTCTTCTTGTATAACCAAAGAGAAAATCTCATTGATAGAAGGTAATGGCTCAAGCATAAGGATTTGAGCACCAATCTGATTAAAGGATTCATTTAGGCCCATCAAGAAATGTAGGACATAATCTCGATGTTGATAATCAATTAAATCCTTCATTCCCCCACAATGACAAGCAGGAGATGGTCTAAAATCACTCAATTCGTCCCAAAGTGTCTTAAGTTTGGTGAAATAGGAACTAACATCATTAGAACCTTGAACAAGAGCATGAATCTCAACTGAAAAATTCTTGGAACATTACTCTGATGAAGTCGATCATGTAAATCATTCCACATATCACAGGCATCATTAACATACATTATACTATCTGCAATGTCCTTATAAACAGCATTGAGTACCCAATACATGACCATGTTATTGCATCTAAACCACAAGGAAAAGAAAGGATCATCATCCTCAGGTCTAGATATAGATCCATCTACAAAATCGATCTTATTCTTAGCAATAAGTGCCATAGACATTGCACGATGCCAGGAATCGTAATTAAGGCCAAGCAATTGATTAGAAACCAGACTCAAACCTGGATGTTTTGCATTACTGAGATAGAAAGCACTGTTTGTGTCTTTTGTGAAAAGTCGATTACTTTGATCCAAATGGAAAAGTAATTCTCGTTGTTTCCACTAGTTCGTCCTCCGTTATTGCGAGTTCCACTATTATTACCACCACGAGCACCTCCACCTCGTGCCATAACCGATCAAGAGAAATAATAAAATCGATCAAGAAATAGAAACCCTAGCAGAGCAAATCTGCTCTGATACCATGTTACAAAAAGAAATTAAAGAGAGAAATGGAGAAAATTCTGTTATGTATTAATCAAAATCCTCACAAATGAATTACACTGAGTAAGACTCTTATATGGAAAGCCAAAACAATACAGAATGAGTTGGAAGAAAATACAACTGTATAAACTTGCCAACTCAGCAAGACTAACAAATTAAGGATCTATTTGATTGCAATGGTGGAAAATGGGTGCAAAGAAAATGAATTTCAGGGAAAGTAATTGCCTAAAAATTGTTTTGTAGGGAATTATTAATTAAGTGTGTTTGATTGATAAAATTTTTCACCCGAAAAATCTTAAAATTTTATGTTCGTTTGGCTTTATTTTATATTGAAATTGTTCATTAAAGTGATAATTCTTTCCACAATTGTTTATAAAATTTGTTTCCATTGCCAAAAAGTAAAAAACAAAACGAAATTTTTTTTTCTCTTCCTAAAAAATCATTTTTTTAATCAAAATTTAGTGTTCGTTTAGTTTCGTTTTACATGAAAATTGTCCATTAAAGTGATTTTTTTATAATTAATTATGAAATTTGTTTGTATTGTAAAAAAAAAAAAAAAAAAACCTGAAACCAGATTTCCCACCATTTTAGTGAGAGTGGGAAATCAAATTCCTCAAAATATGGAAAATGGGGCGCGTGAAGCCCTTGATTGGAAAATCAATTTCCAAGAATTTTGTGCCTATCAAAAAAGGCTTTTTGTTGAAAATGGAAATTATTTTCTATTTTTCATGGAAAAAAGTGCATTATCAAACAGGGCATAAATTTCCAATATATCAAGAAAACAGATATTTATTTTTGTGGCATGAAAGGACTGGAACAGTTGATAGCACAGACACACAGCCATCCAAATTTAGTTCACTTGGAATTATTCTGCCGCCTGAATCCCTGGGAAAATTATAGTCCTATTGTTGTTTCTGTATCCGTTCTTTATTTTATTAATATAAGAGATATAGTTCACAAACAATTTTTATACCAGGGTCATCTACCACTGTACCCATGAAGTCCAACGTAATTGGTTGGGTGTCCTAATTTGTCCATCTTTCTGTGCTATTTATTTATTTTGCGAAATCCCTCTATGCATATTGGTTGGGATCTTGTTGCTTCTTCGATCCCATCTATGTAGAGTAGAGGAGATGAGGCAGTGGTCGCATGTTCAAGTTAAAATTAATAATTGATTTTGACTTGAAATTTTAATTGGATTTTAATCCGAACCAAATTTGTATCATGTCCCATCACATCCGTGAACAAAATTAGCCCCAAAGAATGGAGTTCTTAGCTTGCTTTGATGTGGTATTTGTTGGTGCCAACTTTATTGCATTTATTTTGATGGGAGATGCAGATAAATTTAGAGAAAGAGGAAGAATTCTATGTTCATGGTTTTAATGATTTAATGTGTAAATTCTGAATTGAAAGTATGATTAACTCGCACTATATTCCGTGCTTCTCTTCTTTCAGTTGATATCTTTGGGCAAGTTCCTAAGCTCCACACTTATTGATAGCGCTCTTCAAATTTTCCTTGATCTTCTGTTAGGCACTGCTAGCTTGATATGGATCTTTCCTACATGATATGACTGTTAGAAAATTTTCAGTTGTTTTCTGCAGTTATTATCCAGTTTGGCCATTTTTATCCTCTTTGTTGTAGACAATTGAGGCTTTATCAAGTGTTCCAGTTCCTGAAATGGCTCTACGGTTGTGTCTGCAGTGTGCTGAGATACTTTTTTGCTTTCACTCATGGTAGATGATGGGAGAAATTGTGTTTTTCTTCTTACCTGTTGTCGCTTCTGTGTTTTTTATTATCAGGCTGCAAATGACTGTGATCTAGAACCTTTGGCGTATGAATTTTTTACCCAAGCTTATATTTTGTATGAAGAAGAAATCTCGGTATTGGCTTCCTATGTCTTATTTTTTTGAAGTTCATCAAATTGATTGATTGGTTTGGAAAGTATTCAGCTTGACGCATCCATGGCACACTATTTTTTTCCCTTTCCTAATTTCACCGTCGTGATAGGATTCAAAAGCTCAGGTGACCTTCATACGACTAATAATCCTGACTCTTCAGAGGATGCATGTCTTTGGGGTTGAGAGCACGGATACAATAACACACAAGGCCACATGGGTACAGTAGTCCTACTCCTAGCAGTCTTTATTTGTAGCAGATTTATTTTGTTAAAGAGTCAGCTAATAGTGCAAACTTAAATTCTCTCCATGACTCTGTTTTTCCCTATTTCTCTTCCAATCTTGCTATACATGTAAATCAAGACTTATATAATGCTATACGACACTCTATTATTGGACAATTTAAAATACAATCAACTTTTTCATTCAATCATTTTCCTCCAACTCATCTTTTGGCAAAGTAGATTAATTCTCTCTCTTTTCAATGTTCTTCAAAGCTTTTGAAGAAGCTTGATCAGTGCAGAGTTGTATATGGAAGTTCATGCCTTTTCGGCTTGATGAACATAATGACATGAAAGACGGGGAGAGGTGCGTTATTCTGGTTGCCATATATGGACATTTCCGATATGTCCGAAATAATTCCAAATGATTCTATTTTAGTTTAGCATTTCCAACTTCTTTCTCCATCGCATGTGAATGTTCATTTTATCTTAATATCCAGGGTCGTGCTTTGTTTAAAGAGTACCTTGAGAATTGCAAATGCAGCACAACAAATGGCTAATACAATTCGAGGGAGCAGTGGGTCAGTCGTACTTTTTATAGAAATATTAAACAAGTGATTGATTCAACTCTTTTATTTACTTGAACCTTTTCACACGCCATCTTTTTGTATTTCCAAATGTTCGTCCATTGAAATGGTTTATCATTGTGCATAATTAGGTATCTCTATTTCCACGAGAAGGGGGTGTCACAGTAGCATTGATCCAATCCAGAGTGATTGAATCGATCAAACAAGAGATGAGCTGTGAGAATACAACACCTGATCGAGCTACCGTTGCTTTTATTTCAAGCACTCTGCGGTATATTCAATTCCTGAAGGACAAAGGTGGCGTAGTGGCTAATAAGAAATACAAGCCTATTAAAGAGTAATTTGCTTACACGTCCTCAATAAAAGTGAATTCTTGTGTAACAGAGCATTCAAGTCTTTATCATTTCAATTGATTTTCGTCTTTTCACTAGTTACACATCCAGAGAATGGGTTAGGATAGGGATGGAAACAGGTTGGGGTGGGGGGCAACCGTGCCCGTCACTTGCCTTGTCGGATATTTTTGTCTCCTTATCACATCCCTTATACCCAGTTAAGGCGGAGTGCAGTGGAGGCCGGTGAATTTTTTTCTTTTGTATGCGCGCGATAAAAATTTGTATTTTGAAATGAAATTTAAACAGGGCGGTGACCATATTTTTCGTATTTGCCCTTAATCTCCACCCCGTTCCATCTCGGGGGCAACGTTCTACGTCATGTTTTCGCTTTGTGTACCCGATTAGACAAAAAAATCCCCATCTCGTTTGGGATTGGACCTCGCGAGTATCGAGTATCACGGTTTTTTTTCCCTCCCTAATTAGGAATTAGTTTATGATTTCTCTTGAAAAGGGGGTTCTCTCAAGAAGTAAATTTTGACGTAAGAAAGAATATACACTGAGCACTGGCATTGTTGGTGTTAAACTTTGTAGTTGGATAGTGCTACTAGGAAAGTGTTGACAATTATTGTATTAAGGGTGTGTTTGATGGATATTATTTTGGAAAAATGTATTTTGAAATAATAGATTGATGGAGAATGTGTTGTTGAAAAAGAAGGAAAAGTTATTGATGTGATGGAAAATATTATTTTATTGAAAAATGTGTGGTTGAAAATGAGTAGAAAAATGAGAATAGAAATTTTAATGTGTGTCAAACAGGGGCTAAGATTTTTGATTTCGTCAAAATGTAGTTGGCTTTTCTTTTTTTGAAATCAAAGCATAATCATTAAGATCTCCACAAACAACTAGTGAAATGAAAAAGAACAATCCACTCAGGTTCTAGTCGCTGGGCCAATAATAACAAAAGAAGCTAGTTTATGGATCACAGTGTTCCCTCGGCGGGGCATAATAGAGGGTGTTTGATGGGGATTAAAATTATATTTTTAGTGAATTGTGATAGAAGTTTTAGAAATGTGTTGTTGAAAAAATGTGTGACCCATGAAAAATGTGGTTAATATTGATTGTTTGACTTTAACTTTGATTAAAATCATATTTTAATCCGGCCCAAACAGGCCTATGGTGACAAGTCCCATAATTAATCTCACCAAATAAAATTATAACATCAAACATATAATCATTATTAAACAAAAAGGAGTCTACAGACAAATACACTTAGTGGATGTTTGGAAGGGATTAAAATTAGATTTTTAATAGATTGTGATAGAAATTTTTGAAATGTGTGTTTAAAAAGCTGTGTGACCCATGAAAAATGTGATTAATATTGATTGTTTGATTTTGATTTAGATTAAAATCTGATTTTAATCCGAAACAAACAGGGCCTAAATCAATGATCTTTTAAAAAGATTAGATGAACAGTTCTTGGAAAGTAAAAAAACAGTGTAAAGTTGGATATTTTTAATTAAAGTCACATGATGTATAAATTTTCTTTAAAAAGTCATAACATGTTCCTTTTAAACACTCGACGAAATAATTATGCTGAATTATTTGGAAATAAGGCAAGGATGTTTTATTAAAAAGATTTAAATTAAATCGTACGACATTTTAATACGAGTGACATCACTTTCTACTAAATAACCTTAATTTACATTTAATACAATAAAAGATAAAAATAAGAATGAATATAATTTCAATTGTTTTTATAAGCACGTTGTTAGATCAACTAAAAGTTTATGTTAAAAATCCAAGTTACAAGGTGTGTGACCTTTTAGTTAAAAAGTGCGCATCATGTGACTTTCAAATGCAGAACAAGTTGCAAGATAGAACAAAACAAAATTGGTAATAGTTAAAAATGTTATCGAATATGCTCTATAAAAATAATTCAAAGATGTTCCATTGAAAAAAAAAAAGAAATCAAGGGTGCACGGACCCTGATCAATTTGGGTATATCCCACGGTTAACCTCCACCTATCACTGAGGGGCCGGGGATGGATGGTTCAAGATATAATGTGGTGTAAGGTGGGATACCTGGATATCAAAAAAAAAAAAAAAAAATCAAATCAAATTGTGTGTCCTTTTCAATTAAAAAGTAACCAGCATGTCATTTTCAATTAATAACCTTGATTCACGTTCAATACAACAAAAATAAAACTAAGAGTTATTTAACACCATTCTAGATGACCACATCTGATAGGTCCAATTTAATGGATCATTTGATTTTACATTCAAATAAATCTATCATTTAATATCATTTAGGTTGGTGCTGAATATTAGTGAGAATCAATAGCATTACTCTCTCACAATAGGAGAAAATACACTCTTTTAAACACAAGAATGACTAAGTATTTAGGAGAAACCTATCTCTCTCTCTTTCTAGCCTTTTGTTTTTTGTTTTTTTTTTCTCTCAAGAATGGAATAAGATAATTAAATAGTTCTATGCCCTATATATACGATAAAACTAGTACGAAGAGCAAATTACGATTGCATAAAGTTTGGAATTAATTAATTTTGGCCCCTAAAATTTTGAATTATTAACCCTTAGACCCTTAAAGTTTCAAGATAAATAAAATGAAGTATTCTGCTTTTCAAATTTTGGTATAAAGACTCGTATGAGTATATATAATATTCAAAAGTGAATTGATTGAAGTAATATGTTGCCAAATCAACCTCTCTTGTGTAAATTAATTAACTTAGAATATTAGAAAGATTTCGTGTATATGCTAGTTCATGCGGATATTAACAGGCCCAAAGAAAGGTTAATATTTGGTCGAATTGCATGCACACTTGTGGTGGTAAACGTGTGACAATTATAAAATTTCCATGTGAATAATAAATCAATCCAAAGATGGATTTTTTATTTAACATGAGTTATTGTCAATATTTGATTAGCACCAAGAGTACCACTTAAAATTAATATTATTGTCCAAAGATTTGATATTAATGATGTGCTAGGTATCTTAAGATGAAACTTACCATTATTTGAATTTATTGATTATGGAATCTTAATATTAATATGAGTATAATTCATCCTTTTCTCTCTACAGCTAATTCATCTGCTACTACCATATCTGCAAATATTAATTCTATTCCCATACTCAATGGGACAAACTTCAAGGATTGGAAAGAGAACATTTTGATTGTTCTTGGTTGTATGGATCTAAATCTTGCGCTTCAGATTGAGCAACCCACTCCTCTTACAGACGAAAGTTCATCTCATGAAAAGTGGAACTATAAGAAGTGGGATTGCTCAAATCGCATGAGTCTAATGATCATTAAGCTCGGCATTTCAGAAGCCTTTAGGGGCACTGTATATGAAGAAGTGACTAATGCCAAAAAATTCCTTGCCGAAATTGAGAAATGTTTTGCAAAAAACAATAAGAATGAAACAAGCACGCTTCTGCAACGCTTGATTTCAATAAGGTATAAAGGCAAAGGAAATATAAGGGAGTACATCATGAAGATGTCCCACATTACTTCTAAACTTAAAGCACTAAAGCTCGAGCTTTCTGATGACTTGCTCGTACATTTGGTGTTGATCTCGCTTCCTACACAATTCATTCAATTTAAGGTCAGTTATAATTACCAGAAGGAGAAATGATCTCTAAATGAGCTCATTTCATATTGTGTGCCAGAGGAAGAAAGGCTGAAGCAAGACAGAACTAAAAATGTTCATTTGGCAAGTACTTCTAAAGATAAGGGCAAGAAAAGAATGAAGGAATATGAATCTGCTCCCAAGGGTCCAGTACTAAAGAAAAGGCAAGAGGACAAAGCGACTTGTTTCTTTTACAACAAAACTAGACATTTGAAGAACTGTACCAAATACCACGCCTGGCGTGCAAATAAAGGTACAAATCTTACTTTGATATGTTCTGAGGTTAATTTAGTTTCAGTATCTAGAAATACTTGGTGGTTAGATTCTGGTGCTACTACTCACATAAGTATTTCTATACAGAGCTGTTTGAGCTACTGAAAGCCAAATGATGGTGAAAGACACATCTATATGGGTGATGGCAAGTGGGTGGAAATTGATGTAATATGCATTTTTCGGTTATTGTTGAAAACTGGTCATTATTTGAATTTGAAAGACACTTTTGTTGTGCCGTCTTTTAGACGGGATTTGGTTTCTGTTTCTTTGTTGGACAAATTTGGTTATTATTGTTCATTTGGAAACAATCAGTTTTGTCTTTCTTTAAATTCTAATATTATTGGTATTGGTTTATTATCTGCATATGATAACCTATATTTGCTTGATACTATTGCATCATATAATGAAAACCTGCATGTGGAATCAAGTGGTGCTAAACGCAAATTAAATAATGAAAATTCAGCAAAATTATGGCACAAGCGCTTAGGTCACATCTCTAAAGCTAGAGTTGAACGACTTGTGTCAGATGATATTTTGGATTCCCTTGACTTCAAAGATTTTGATGTATGTATTGAATGTATCAAGGGAAAACAGACCAAAACTAAGAGATTAGGTGCTAACAGAACTTCGGATATCTTAGAATTGATACACACAGATATTTGTGGATCATTCCCTACGGCTTCTTGGAATGGTCAACAATATTTTATATCATTCATAGACGATTACTCATGTTATGAGTACCTATATCTTATTTATGAAAAGTCTGAGTCACTGGACATGTTCAAAGTGTTTAAAATTGAGGTTGAGAATCAACTCAACAAAAGGATAAAAAGCGTTCGGTCTGACCGTGGTGATGAGTACTACGGCAGAAATGACGGTTCAAGTGAATAATGTCTAGGATCATTTGCTAAATACCTAGAGGAATGTGGAATCGTTCCATAATACACCATGCCAGGATTGCCTTGCATGAATGGTGTAGCTGAGAGACGAAACATGACTCTATGGTAAGGAGTATGATTAGTCATTCCACCTTACCAAAATCACTGTGGGGAGAAACATTAAAGACTGCAGCTTATATTCTAAACAGAGTACCAACTAAGGCTGCTGCCAAAACACCTTATGAGCTTGGATAGGTAGAAAGCCTAGTCTAAACCATTTTCACATATGGGGATGTCCAGCTGAGGTTAGACCTCATAGGCCATATGAAAAGAAATTGGACTCCAAAACAGTGAGCAACTACTTTATTGGTTATTCTGAGCGATCAAGGGGCTATAAATTCTATGATTCCACACTTAAGGTCAATTTTTGAAACGGGAACTGCAACATTTTTTGAAGATGTTGAGTTTGGGGGGAGAAATAAGGTTAGAGACATTGACTTTGAGGAAGAAGTTGAGGAAGGATCGATTTCGATTCCTACTATTGCTTTTGACAATGTACAGGTTCCTATACCTGTTATTGATCAAGAAATATATCTAGAACCTCAACAAGACAATGTTGAACCTCCCATCCAAAATGACGTAATTATTCTTGATGTACAAACTCAACAATCTCAAGAACCAATACATTTAAGAAGATCAACGAGATAAAGGAAAAATGCTATGCTATTTCAGATGATTTTATAGTATTTCTCCAAGAACATGAGGAAAATAATGGATTGATGGAAGATGATCCAATCAACTTCCGTTAGGCTATGCAGGGTTCTAACTCTCAAAAATGGATAGATGCCATGAATGAAGAGTATAAGTCTATGCAAGACAATAAAGTTTGGGATCTTGTTACCCTATGAGAAGGTACGAAGTCCATTGGTTGCAAATGGATTTTTAAAATCAAGAGAGATTCGAAATGTAATATGGAAAGATATAAGACTCGTCATGTAGCAAAGGCTTTACCCAAAAGAAAGGTATTGACTTCAAAGAGATTTTCTCTCCAGTTTCAAGAAAGATTCTTTCAGGATAATTATGGCACTTGTTGCGCACTTTGACCTTGAGTTACATCAGATGGATGTTAAGACGGCGTTTCTCAATGGCGACATTAATAAGACGATCTATATGGTGCAATCAGAAAACTTTGTGTCAGGAGACCCGAATAATATGGTTTACAAATTAAAAAAATCTATCTATGGGCTCAAGCAAGCTTCATGTCAATGGTACTACAAATTTCATCAAATAATTATCTCGTTTGGTTTTGAGACAAATGCTATTAATGATTGTGTGTATCACAAGTTCAGTGGGAGTAAACATATTTTTCTGGTTTTGTATGTTGATGACATACTGCTAGCCACTAATGATATAGGCATGTTGCACGAAATCAAGAGATTTTTATCAAGAAATTTTGAGATGAAAGATCTTGGTGATGCCTATTTTGTATTAGGGATCCAGGTACATCGAGATCGCTCCCGAGATATTTTTGGATTGTCACAAAAGAGCTATATCGATAAAGTACTTAAGATGTTTGACATGTAAGACTGTAAATTAGGTGACACCCCGTCGCTAAGGGAGACAAATTTAGTCTCGAACAATGCCCACAAAATAACCTTGAAATTAAGGAAATGCAGAAGATTCCATATGGATCAGCTATTGGGAGTCTTATGTATGCTCAAGTTAGTACACGTCCAGACATAGCATTCATTGTTGGAATGCTAGGCATCTATTTGAGCAACCCTGGAATGGATCATTGGAAAGTAGCCAAAAGGGATATGAGGTATTTGAAGAGAACAAGGGATTACATGCTTACCTATATCAGATCAGATCAGTTGGAGATCATAAGGTACTTCGATTCTGATTTTGCTGGATGCCAAGATAGTATGAGATCCACATCAGGCTATATTTATCTGTTAGCTGGAGGAGCTATTTCTTGGAAGTGTCAAGCAGACACTCATAACTTTTTCTACCATGACTGCAGAATTTGTAGCATGCTATAAGGCATCTAATCATAGAATATGGTTGCGAAATTTTGTCACTGGGCTGCGCATTCTGAATGGCGTAGAAAGACCACTAAAGTTATATTGTGACGACAACTCAGCAGTTCTATATTCCAATAACAACAGAAGTTCATCTAAGTCTAAACACATTGACATCAAGTTCCTGGTTATGAAAGAAAGAGTACAGAGTGGACAGATTTTCATAGAGCATATTGGAACAAAATCCATGATTGTGGATTTACTTACTAAGGGATTGACACCCGAGGTCTTTCATGAGCACACTGCTCATATGGGTGTTGTATATCATGAGGATATCAAGTTTTAGTGGGAATTTTTATTTCCATTGCTTTATGTTTGGACACATTTGTGTATTTGGATATTATTCTGTACAGAAATAAAGTATTCAGTTCATTTCACTCTGTTATTATATTCAGTATTGATCTCACTTAAAAAATAAGGTTCGACCAGTTGGAAATAGACATGTTTGGATCACATAACATGTAATTTCCATGCTACACTCACATGATTGATCTATGTCATTTGGTTGTATGGGTGTATGTGAGCATTGATGGATTTAGTCACATTAAATGTGACGAAAATCACTTTGATCCTATATCAATATGACTTATGGACGAAATTATTTGGTAATCCCATAATAATGATAGCAAAATTTTGGGCTCATAAGGTTGTGCACATTTGTAAGATTACACGTATGGCCCAGTGGAAGATTGTTGGATAATTTCAACATTTATCATATATGGAGCCACACGTTGTATATTGAAATGTGTGAGGCTATTATTTAAATGATATTACTCAATTAAAGTGATCCGATAAAGATGTATTGTGACTAATGGGTATTAGATTTCATGAAATTATAGTGTAGAGACCGAAATGTTGTTTTAAATTGATGATGGGTCAATTTGAAGCAACTGAAAGATAGTGACTATTGAGTTGTTACTATTATTTTATATGGTTATGATCCCCATTTGTTGGTGTTCTTCAAATTTCTCTACATACACATCCATAGAGAGCAAAAAGCTAAGGGAAGATCACCAATCATTTGGAAAATCCTAACATATTCAAACAAAGAATCAGATTATCATGGATTAATGTATGTTTTTTATGTTTTGTTATTTTTCCGGATTTCAACATGGAGATGAATCTATGGTTATGTTATTGAGAATTAAGGATTTGATTATTGTTTTGATCGATAATCCTATTATGTTTTCCTATCAAATTATGGTCGCATAGTGTAAATACAAAATTGCTGTTGGAAAAAAAAAAGTGACTTTACCACCACGATTAAAAAAAAAAACCCCTAAAAAAATTTAAAAACGAAAACTAAGAATCAAAATTAACCTTCAAATGCACATTAACATTTTTCATTTCCTGATCTTTAAAAAATGTTAATGTGCTTCCTTATAAACCCAAGGTTTATTTCTTGGACAAATTTTAGCTGGACTGTGACATTGTATCATGATCCGTGTCCACCGTTCATTTTCCATCAATTTTTCTTGGAGGTTGATTAGGATTGAGAGAACTGATTCTCGGTGATCTGTTCTTGTAACCACCATAAATTTCTATCCTTTGTGCACATTATGTTTTGCTATTTGATTAATACTTTTAATATATTACTCCAACTCCAATTATTATTTAGTCAATACTTTTAATATATGCTCGCAAGATACAAGATAGTGGTTCATCTCACAATACTAATTCAAATTCGACTCTTCTTTTAATTTTAGACGGATTGAATTACTCATTTAAATTTGACAATGTCAACTTTATTATAAAAACCACGTTTTAGAAGCATATACGATTTTTTACGTCAACAATATTTGATCAACTTATATGTAATTCTTTTCATAAAGAAATTTATTTGAAAGGATTTCAACATTGAAAACTCATTAATATGTGAGAGGGTTTTGAGTGTCATTCCAAAATTTAAAAATAATGATTACCAAACAAGGGTTTTGAGCCACTTCCCATTCGAGCACAAATCCAAACAACATTCAACCAATTTATTAAACATAAATTAAAGAGCATATCCAATCAAAATTTACTACATCGATACTCGATATAGGAATTAATTGACCCAAAACAAAAATAGTAAACTTGATATCAATTGTCAACACATTGCATATTTATGGGTCCAGCCTCGGGCCATTGATTCATACTTCTCTCTATCAGCTTTATACATGTGAGCAATTTCTGGAACCAATGGATCATCTGGATTTGGATCCGTCAGCAACGAACATATCGAAAGTAAGACCTATATCGAAAAAAAAATATTTGCACTTACATGATTTGGACAGTTCCGATGCTAATGAACGATTGTACAATTATATATTAAAAAAAAGATCGGACAAGAATATTACGTTTGATATGGTGAGAGCGGGGCTCCACTGATCCTTTAGAATATCCAAGCAAATATTACCATTATTATTTATGTTTGGATGGAAAACTTTTGTCCTGAAGGCAACCTGCTCATCAATTTGTATCGATATATTATTTTTCTTCTTTTCAATAAATAATAAGTAAATGAAGAAAATAAATTAATTTGATTTTAAATTTAGACATGTACCTTGGGAGGTTTAAAAGGATAATCAGATGGGAAATGGATAGTAACTTGGAAAACACCTCCTGCATATGGGCTCTCATTTGGCCCAATTATGGTTGCTTGCCAGTGAAACATATCTTGTGCCACCGGACCTGGATTTAATATATTTAAACCCTTGTTTGGTAATTATTATTTTTAAAATATACTTTTTTCTCTCTTATTTTAAACCACAAATTTTACAATAAAATAATATTATACGCAAATTCAAATTTTTTAACCACACACTACCCATCAAATTACTATTCCAAAATGCATTTTTTGCACCAAAAAAAAAAAAAAAGTCTCAAATAAAGAAATGAGAATATATGGACTCGGATCATTGTACATGAAGATATTTATGAGAGACGTGATCTAGTTTTGGACCTATATTATATACTACGGCCTGTATGATGATGAGCATACAAAATTCATGATTGACATATGACGAGGTGTAACATGAAAATGACCAATTGATCTTTAGCTCCCCCCCCATCCCCACCCCCCCCCCCTTTTTTTTTTGGCTGAATTAATTTTTCAAGAATTCAATTTAAATCTCTTTAAGGCAGATATCTTTGATTCGAATTTTTGAAAACACGATAAAAATTCATGAGGGGCAAAATGTGTTTAGGCCCTCTCAAAGTAGATAGTAC
Source organism: Fraxinus americana (assembly GCA_035079005.1). Lineage (NCBI taxonomy): Eukaryota > Viridiplantae > Streptophyta > Magnoliopsida > Lamiales > Oleaceae > Fraxinus > Fraxinus americana. Next base: position 13,530,866 of record CM068712.1, on the reverse strand, counting down.
ATATGATATAACGGCTTACACACTAGATTCGAGTCGTTACAGGTCACACCATAACCAAGATTGTATTTAGGTTTTACATGTAAAATTAATAAATGTGGTGGATGTGGTGGTTAGATTTTAGAAAAATAAAAATGAAGGATATTAATTGTATATAAATTAAGGAAAAGACAAACTTGATGAAAGATATTTAAAGATTGATGCGATCTTGATAAAATATGTTTCAGAATCTTACATGATTTGTTATTTCCATTTAAAATTTAATTAGTTTACCGTTTCAATTATATGTAGTCCCTATTTGGTAGGAATCAAAATCAAGATTTTAACTACGTCGAAGTTAATTAATTTCAATAACATATTTCATCATTTTTATCTAAATGTAATAAAAAGTTGATTTTAATCCCCATCAAACAAGAGCAAGAGCGTAGAAAGTACTTAAAGGAAAGTTGGGGAAGTAGTAGGGTACCTGCACTGCAGGAAGTAGGAGGGTCTCTTTGCAATTCCCTGAGCTCCCTGAGAATTCTCCTTGATGCCATTTTGATTGTAGGAAGAAAGCAAATGAACTTAAGTTCTAAGACAATTTCTCATGGAAGAAATGAGGTGCTATATATATAGAGAGAGATTGAGAGAGAGAGAGAGGTTCAATGAACTTTCTTATTAAGTGGGCACAGTACAGATTCCATGGAAAAAAAGGTAGTAGCCAGCAATTTCCCAATATGCTCCCAACATGAATAATAGTCTTAGTCTACTGTTTTGTTCTTCGTTTGGTCAAAAGATCTTCAAAAACATGGGTTAGTCATCCACTTTTTTGCCGAGTTTTATTCAATATTATGTTCTAAAAGACGTTCAATTGGAGAATGAGAAGTCAACAATTGGCTCCAAAATTTGTACATAGTGGACAGCTAGCTTTTTGTGAAAGGATTCCCGCGTCTACGACCGACCGACCGCCCGCCCGCCCCACCCATTTCTTGAAAGTGACAAAAAGATATGAGAAGCAATGGTCAACTAAGTTGTCGCTTACTAGTCGACGGATTCTATTAAAATTGGAGCAATATTATGTGTACATAATTTTTTTACCTAATCTTTTACCTGTACTAAAAATTGGATGTGGGGGCCACATTTTTGGGAGTTTTTTATTCACGCAAGCCCCGCACACGTGAGAGGGTGTAATATTTTCGATAAGGAAAATTATGTACAAATAATTTTATTCTTAAAAATGACCCACATTCCACTATCATTGCCGAATCTTATCTTTTACAATTTTAAAGTACGGAATAAAATAGATATTTAATAATAATGCAAGCAGAAGCAGGTAGCTTGATAATTAAGCCAATATAAAAAAGTCACATTTTCCAAACGAGATTCTCACAAAGTACATAATAGTGTGTGGAAAATCCAAATGCACCATTTCGACAAGCAAAATGTATCAAACCAAAGTATTGGCATTATTTTTCACATTTCTGAAAATAATTCGAACATAATTTAATTTTGGTGAAATAAAAACAACAGGATATATTGAAGAGGTGTGAGAATTCAGATATCGATTTTTCTTGAATTGATTTGCTCTAGAAAATATGGAATCAGATGTTCCTATTTATAGATTTTCAAGCTTTTTGAAATAGTTGCATTTTTTGACATAAAAAAATAAGGGTGAACCATTAGATCATACACCTTTTCATATTTAACGGTCTAAATTAAACTCTATCAAATGTTATGATTTTTCATAATGCACATTTTTTAATAGTTACACCAATTCCGAAACATGACTCTTTGATATGCACCATTTGTATTTGAAGGGTCGCGACTAGTCATTACACTAATTGAAGACTTTTCTAATTTATACCTATAAAAATTATCCCATAATTTCCAACGGGAACTAGGAAAGGGACCTTCTACTTCCTCGAATGGAAAGGGACATAAAGAGAGCCTATTGTTGATCACAATTGTTACGCGTGGAAATGGAGTATCGCTAACAACTAAAAGAAGATCCAGACGATTGTGTAAGGAACGACAATCTCTCGAGATAAAATCTCAATGATTGATGCTTTATTTATGAAGATTACAATTTGCAAGAAGCGAAATGATTCTAAGGGGCACAAGCACACTGAATTCGCAAAGTAATTGAAAGTTAACAAGAAGAAAGAAATGAAATTACATAATTCACTGTTTGAGAATCATTTGATTCGTGCCTATTCTATATTCTCTTTTCTCTTTTATACTCCTTTGACAGTTTTTCCTAGTAGAACCGTTTGAAAACTGCTGGTCCTGTAACTACCTACTTTCTCCATAATGGATGACTTGTCAAGAAACTATCGTTTCAACTGCTGTCATTACTCCCATAATTTAACTGCTTGCAATCGAGATTCTTGGATCGTGAAATGTGATAAGATTACTCATTAACTGTTTCAATAATCGTTGTTTTAAATAAAAATCAAGATACTGTACTTGCCCAGATCTTGGGCGTCTCGCAGGCTTGAGCGATGATGGGCCTCCGCTACATAACTCCATTTTGGGTTTTTACATGGTCTCGTTTGAGCTCATTCTACGAATTTCCTAACTGAGTTTCATTCTTTGGACCATTTAATTGAGCTTCATTTTTGTATGTCAACAATTAGCCCCCAACATAGTAAAATTAATATCAATTATTAATCTTATGCAATATTCATCCTTTATATTTTCCCGCGATGCTTGAAGTCCAAAAAAGGGTAGAGAATCCCAATCATTATGTTGTTTGGCAGTGACCTTCTACATCCCAAAAAGTGCAATATCATGCAACTCCTATAAACCAAAGAATACGCCACTTCATCGCACTATTATACCCACGTTCTGCATCGCCGTGTTTTCTTTTACCTATAAAGATCATTGTTCATCTTCTTGCTTCTCTACTACAAATACTTACACTTACAAAACCCTCGAGAAGATTGTAATTTGTAGTAGATGGCGACTTCAAAGAGCTCTTCGGACAACTCCCTTATCTTTGAAGACTTCCAAAAGCTTCTCACCAGACCGTATATAAATCTAGCTTCCCTTTCACCAGCCAATACCGATCTCAACAAGTTCTACCTGGGCCCATCATTTAATGACGATGATTCTGTTGGGCAAGCAGTGGTGGGCCAATTGTTTCCTTGTACTCAAGATCCTCATTTTCTGAACCCTTTTCTGCTAAATCCAATTCGTGAAAAAGGTATTCGCAACTGGCCCAAAACTGATACTACTTTCCGCCTTTGGCATGCACGTATGACAAATCATGGCCCTACCAAGGCAATTTTTTATCGTGTTGGGATTTCTGATTTATTAGAAATCGCTCTCCGTCCCCCAATCTATGATTCTGTGCTTTTCCCCTATTACTTTGAGTTTTTGGTCTTCTAAATATAATACTTTTATCTTCCCACTTGGCCCAACGTCCATTATTCTGAGAGATGTTAGAGCCTTAGTTAATCTTCCGCACCTGGGCGACACTATTTATCCTTCCATTTTGGTCACTGTTGCTGTCGCAAAATTTGATAAGAGATAGATTGATTCTTATTCGGGCATGCAAGAGTTTTATAACAATTCTAGTGCTGAACCAACCCATGCTGAGTGTGTTGCCTTTCTTCAAGTTTGGCTTTATCAATATGTTCTTTGTGTTCCCAGCGTTAAACCTTCTATGGTTATTTGCCCATAGCACATGAATTAGCACGTGGTAGGTCTCTAAATCTTTGTTTGTTATTCTTAGCTGTCTTTTATAGAAGTATGGCTTCACTTCAATTTCAGTTGAGGAATGGTGCATCTCCTACTGGTGGTGTACCTCTTTGGCTCGCTCAATTGTGGTTGAGAGCATATTTTTCACAACTTGGTGCTCCATCAGCTCCTCCTCGATCGGTCAGTTGTTATGGGCTAGTCATCAACCAATTGAGCCCTATTAATATGTCCAATAGGGACGTTTTCACATTCTTTTATAACTTAAATTCAATCTCTACCTTTTTTTCTTTCCTTGTTCACTCAGTTCCCATTTACGTGCAACCTCCTTCTACTATGGATGATGTGAACACCTTTTTGCCTGTTTGGGCTCAATATTTGATTGGGAAAGAGTTGTTTCATGACATCTTAACTGGAACAAATGCTAAGGTAGGGGTTGAGATATATGTTCCCCAATTTGTTGCCCATCAGCTTGGTTTTGGCCAAACGTAGCATGTTCCTCCCTATTTTTCCAAGAGTCTAACAGAACGTTTTCACACTATCAATAAAACAGAGGCATAGGTCATTGATGCTCGCAATACCTTTTTGACAAATGGTTTCTCTTTAGCCCCATTTAATCCCACTTTTGTCATTCACCCTCTCTTTGAACAATTCTGGCCATTTGTGAAGCGTAGGTTGTTTGCAACTAATGTTAACCTCATTTTCCACTTGCTGGAGAGGCCAGGGACTTCTTCTGTTTCTCCTATTCCTGTCATTCCTGTATCCGTCAGGAATCCTACTTCTCCTTCGAAATCCCCACCTGGTCGTGTTAAACATCCTGCTATTCCATCTAGTTTCCCACCTGCTCAAATTGAAACAGCTAAAAACGTTTCCAGCCGCAAACGGCCAGCTTCAGCTTCGTCAGGTTTGCTTGATGACGACGATGATGATGCCTCTCTCGTCGTCAGGAGAAAGGTATTTGAATTTGGTTATTCATGAAAAATCCTTTATATGTTAGTATTTTACCTAAATTTTTCAGAAAAGCTCAACTTCTCCTTTAAAGACTCTATTTTTACCGGTTCTTGTTCCACCACCTTCCACCAAAGTTTCTTCGTCTAAGTCATCTGACGAAGGGAATTTACCTACGGAGAAGGCTATAGTCCAAGAGTCTTTGATCACACAGCCAATTGAAGAATATCCACCTTCCTAGGAAGCTGACCCTCCACGTATTGAATCGGAAGGTAATACATGTTTTGTGGTCTTTTCCCTTATATGTGGTCTTTAACTCATTATCACTTGATTCTAAAAGAGATACCCATAGATCTGCCCATTACGGAAGAGCCTGCTCGTTCAGATAAAGGGAAGTCACCACAAGTGGTCGAATCAACTAGTGATGTGCCCCAATTTTCCAAAGCTACTGATGAGGTAGCCTTTGTTTTATCTTCCATCTTCACTTCGTTCACTGTAATGAAAATTCTAAATGCTTGCATTTTTCTTTACAGGATGCTGACACTATTTTACGCTCCATTCAAGATTTGTTTACTTCTTGGGAACAAATAAGGGCAAGCGTTACTTCTCGTTCCTCTTTAGCCAGTCGTCCTTCAGCTTCATCTGCTGCATTCTTAGAGGAAAATATGAACATTATCAAGCAATCAGTGCTTGAATATGTTTCCTTCATGGATATGGATATCAACAATGCCAGTACTTCTAGCCAAAGAGATAAGTTTGAGCTTTTAAGTGCGAAAATGGCTCAAGCACTTGAGCTTCCTTTACTGAAAATTTCATTTGATTTTAAGTTGACATTGAAGATTATCCACTCAGAAATGAGTTCTTTGCTAGCTAGAAATGTAGAATTAAAGGCCAAGAAGACTCAGTATCTTCGTGCTGTAAATGAAAAAGAATCTTTGCTTCAAGAGATTGAGAAGACCAAGAGCAATCTACACGAAATCTCCTCTGAGGTTATGGTTGAAGATTCTTTGATGATGAGCCTGGCTGTAGAGATGAAGGAACTTCAAGCAAGGATGGATGACGGTAAGGCTAGGTTAGCCGCCAATAAGCGTACTGTTTCCCAAGAAGTTAAGCGAGGCAAATCTTTGTTTGAGCGTTACTTGAAACTGGAAGTTGACGAGGAACTTATGACCGAACTATCCACCTCTTCCCTTGAACAACAGGATGAATGGGAGACAGTGAGAACTTAGGGAACAGATGCACTCTCTTTGGGACAAGCTGTAATTAAGATATTAATATTCTGACTTCTTGTAGAACGATTTCGTCTTACATTTTTGTTCTTTTAATTTTATGATGACAGCTAGTGTCGGCTGAAATGTAATGGCAGCCAATTTCATCAATGCAATGATCATTTTATTTACTTATCGGATGGCTTTTGCATGGATTCTAAAATAGCACGATTGACGTTTTCTTTAATCGTCAATACTTTCCAAAATTTGAATTATTGACTTTATTCATGCATATTTTCCCCTGTGGAATCTTTACACGGAATGAAACTTTTGGTATTCCGACTCAAGATTTGGACCTTCAATTTCGGTTACTACACGTGTACGTGGTCATTCGTATTCCGTCCTTTCGCTTTCAAACCTCTAAAAAGTTGCGTATTTGTTACACATTTGTCATCTTCATCCTCATTCTCCACAAAATTAATCTATTGCCATCATCTGACATTCAAATGATCGACTTTCTATATCCAAAAGATCAATTATTTTGCTTTTCAACAGAAATGAATCATTTGATCTTTTCCCAATTTCACTATCTGTCTTGATATTTTCTTTGGTATAAGAAATATTCTT